>CM065589.1:341631832-343061832 GCA_033119425.1 Bufotes viridis | reverse complement strand
CCGTGTTTTCCGTTTTTTTTTTTTTTTGTTTTTTTTTTGCGGATCCGCAAAAAAACGGAAGGCTTGAACCAGTTTCTTAAAGTACCTGTACAAGTGCCCTGGTTTCCAAGCAACCATCCACAAAAAAAAAAAAAAACGGATGCGGATGACAAACGGATGGCTTCCGTTTGTCATCCGCATTTTTTGCAGACCCATTGACTTCTATGGGTCCGCAAATCGTTTTTTGCGGAAAAGAATAGGACATGCCATATTTTTTGGCGGACGTGAAATGCGGACGCGGACAGGCAACGGAAGAGGCATCCGCATTTTTAAAGGATCCATAGAAGTGAATGGGAAACCATCGGATCAGCAAAAAAAAAAAAAAAAAAACACGGAACGGAGGCCGCAAAAAAACCACAGCCGTGTGCATGTAGGCTAATGCCGGATCCGGATTAATGCACTTCAATGGGCATTAATTCCGGATCCGGCGTTACGCCATGTCTTCCGGATTTTTGGACAGAGACAAATCCGCAGCATGCTGCGGTTTTGTCAACGTCCAAAAAACGTTTACATACTGAACGGAAGACATCCTGATGCATCCTGAACGGATTTCTCTCCATTCAGAATGCATTAGGATAATCCTGATCAGTATCTTTCTGTCCTAGAGCCCCGAGGACGGAACTCTAGGACGGAAAGCAAAAACGCAAGTGTGAAGGAGCCCTAAACAACTTATTTTTCCTGCCAGAACCTAGAGATAGTTTCTCACAAAACAGAACGGATTTCAGATATAATTAAATTATGCCACTCAAAAATCCTGCTTATTACTTCTTTCCTGAAACTCAAAATACCACCCAATCCTCCCCACACTTAAGGCAACTAAAGGATTTATTTTTATAAAACTTCTTAAGTTTTGCTGGGGTATAATATAGTCTATGAACTACAAAAAATTGTATTAATTGGTGTGCCTGGTTTTTCGAAACTTTAAATGGACTTGCTACAATTTCGGACCAATTGTTCCATCTATCAAGCTAAATTATACCATCCTATTTTTTTATATCCAGGCTCACATCAATCTTTGAATAGATAGGATTTGATAATTTATAAAATATTGAAATCCTTTTTTTTCCCCCGTCATACATACCCATAATGCTAATTAATTGAGAAGGTAATTCCTGAATATACTCCCTACCCTTCAGGCACTTCCTCAAAGCGTGTTGTAGTTGATAATAAAAAAATTCCCCCTATCTAAACAGATCTTCAATTGCCCTGCGAAACTAAAAACCCCAAGGTCTGGAACAGATAAACCCAATCGGTTCTCAGGATATTTCAACTTCTGGAATCTCATTCTCGGTTTACGACCTCTCCAGATCAAGTCAGACAGCAAACTCTCGAGTATCTTAAAGATTCTGTCCGGGATTACAACCGGAGCATTCCATAAGACATAATTTACAATAGGTAATAAACACAATCTAATCAAAGCTATCCGGCCTGACATGGAGAGGGGTAGTTTTTTTCCATACCGTAATTTTCTTACTCATGGGAACAATGTTCTGATTAATGAACCCTCCTGGAGATGATGACAAAACTATCTCCAAAAATTTCACTCCATTCTGCTTGATTTTTAACGGACCGGGGACGAAACTACCTAAGGCAGTGATGGGCAAAGTGCGGCTCTCCAGCTGTTGCTAAACTACAACTCCCACCATGCCCTGCAGTAGGCTGATAGCTATAGACAGGCTTTGCATGCTGGGAGTTGTAGTTCTGCAACAGCTGGAGAGCCGCACTTTGCTCATCACTGACCTAAGGGATCTATGGGGATACACAAAGACTTAACAAAGTTAATATTAAGGCCAGCTACCAGTCTAACTTTCAAAAACCTCCAAAATTCTTGCTAATGAACCATGGGAGCCAACAAAGAGCATTAAATCATCCGCATATAGCACGATCCTCTCTTGCGAGCCGAACTTAAATCCAACTATATCTTTATCCTGTCTTAGAGTTGCGATCGGTTACAGAGCAATCGCAAACAGAGGGGATAAAGGGCACCCTTGACTTACCCCCCCCCCCCCCTCTGTATCTGAAATGGCTCCGATACCACCCCATTAAGGCCAACTCTGGCACTTAAACCTGAATACAGGAGCCTGATCCACTGAATAAACTGTGGACCAAATCCCATCTTTCCCAAGGTCACAAATAAAAAAATGCCATTCTACAGTATCAAAGGCCTTGGAGGCAAAATTTGAACGTCTTCTATCTCTCCCAAAAATTCAGTTTTATACATTCCTTAAGAAAGAAAAAAAACTTTGGCAGGAAAGGGGTTGTCCAAGTACACAACCCTGTTGATTCCTTAAGGTAAAAATATAGTTTTGCTCTTTCTGAGCCTTAATCAAGGCGGCTAACCTTTTCCCAGGTAGATGACCTTGAACACAATTAGAGCTTGCATACTTTATTTTTTGTTGTTCCGCTTGTAGAAGGAGTACATCCTCTAATTTAATTTGATATTCCAACCAACTCTCATATAGCTCTGTTTTACGATTCCTAATAAATTATTGTTCTTTAGTAAAGACTATTCCCTCCAAATCTCTAATATATTTATCTCTGCTCCTTTTTTGTCTAACTATGTGTTTTAATAATAGCCCTCTGAGAAATGCCTTTCCCGTATTCCAAACGATAGCCAAAGAGGATGACCCCCTATTTCTTTCGGAGAACTCCTCAATTTCCTTGCAAATTTTCTCCGATGCATCCGTAATATCTAAACACTTTAAATTTTCCACCTATTTGTGTTTGCCAAATCCCCCTCAACCAATTCTACTAGTAATGGACTATGATCTGATACCCCTCTCTGAGTGTATTTAATATTCTTTACATAATAAAGTGCCCCTTGATTAACTAATGCTAAATCAATACGTGAAAACACCCCATGTGTTTTAGAAAAGCAAGAAAATCTCCTTTTCGTCGGGTGCAAACGTCTCCAAATATCTAACCATCCAAATTCCTGAATGTATTTATTAATTTTTGTTTCTGTGTGCAACTTTATGCATTTTCCAACTCTACATCTATCTAGTGCTTCATCCAACACAGTGTTGAAATCGCCAACAATCAATAGTGCACTATTACTTCGGACTGTCGAGAGGTCATACATTTTTAACATAACTGTAGGTAGGAGAAAATGGAGGGGGGATATATACCACAGCTAGAAGCCACATTTTATTGTTCCAAAAACAGTCTAAAACCACAAAACACCCTTCAGGATCAATTATCACCTCATTAATCTGTGTATTTATAGCTCTATGGATCAGAACACTAAGGCTCTATTCACACATCCGCAATGTAGTCCGCATGTATTCCGCAATTTTGCGGAATACATGCGGACCCATTGACTGTGAATGGGGCCGGGAACGATGCGGAGAGCACACACTGTGCTCTCCGCATCCGATTTTGCGGAGCGCGCCGCCGATCTTCCGGTCCGCGACTCCGCAAAAAAAAATAGAGCATGTCCTATTCTTGTCCGCAATTGCGGACAAGAAGAGGCATTTTCTATGGAGTTCGGGCAATGTGCGGTCCGCAAAAATGCGGAATGCACATTGCCGGTGTGTCCGTGTTTTGCGGATCCGCGGCTGCGCAAAACACTTGCGGATGTGTGAATAAGGCCTAACACCTCTAGAGTAAGAGGAAAAAGTCGAATGGTACGCATATTGGACCCATGGTTTTTCAATAGATTTACAATTCTCCTTAAGTAAATGAGTCTCTTGAAGACAATTGCAGGGAGTGACCTATTTATTAAATTAAACACCGCCAATGTTTTTAACTCCTGTTCCTAGACCTCTAATATTCCATAAAGCTATACGCATTTAGAACCGGTTCCTATATCTGTGTTTTGAAACCCCATACCAGATCCTATCCTTGGTAGCGGATATATATGAGGGGCCCTGGGGAGAGAGGGGAAATGAGGAGGATATGGCGAGAGCAGGGGAAAAAAACAAAACAACTGCACAAAAGTTGTACACTCTTATAGTACTCTACCCACGCATTATACTCACTCCCTTCCACATAACTGCTAAAAATCAATTTTATATATTCTTGGCCATCCAATCCCTAGCCTCCTCAGAAGAATCCGAGAACCAAACCCTATCTTTCCATTCAACACGTAATTTAGCTGGAAACATGACTGAATATTTTCTGGCGCAATGTCTTTTTAATCTCAATAAAACGACTACGTTCCTTCATTGTCTCTCTAGCGTAATCGGGGAAAATCATAACCACTGAACCATTAAATTCCAGATTCCCCTTTTTTCGGATTCGGCGCATCAGTTCTGGGTCTCTCATCTGGGGGGAGGTGGTCTGAGGGGTACTCTATGGGCCCGCTGCACAAAGTCTCTATGTACAGAAATGTCTTGTCCTAATTTATCGCAACCAATTTTGGACAAAGCTAATTGGGTCTTGTCCCTCTAAACCCTCTGGGAGACCGACACACTGTAAGTTAAGCCTTCTAGATCTGTTCTCTAGATCAGTTTCTTCTTTATTTCCATTTTTTCAACTACTAACTCCCTGTTCTGCTTAACTGTATTCCGCAGAGTATCCTCAACTTGTAATACTCTTTTTCTACTTCCTTCAACCTCTCTTTATACTTCTGGACATCAGCTCGCAATAGCCACACTGACTTTTAGGCCCCCCATTTGTAGTGATAAATCTGAAATTGCAGAATTACATTTTTTTATCTCTAAAAAAAAAAATGACACTTAAACTAGGTGAATACTCTTTTCTGATAAATTTAGAAATCGGAGGACTTAACTCACAACTCCGCCTCCCCCGAAATAAATTAATCGACTGCCGTTTCACCCGAGGCTCCCAACCCAACCGACTACTCACTACGAAATGAGAGACTTGCTTTCTCATCGGTTGAAATCGGGTTTTCATATTTCTGTAGTTGATTTTTAGGGGAGCTAGTTTGTCTAGTTATCCCCGTAATTAGAAATTGTTTAGATCTATCCCCGGGTGTCGCATGGACATTTACCGACATTCTACCACCTCCTTGTTTGGCCATCTTGGTAGAAGTAAACAAAACAAGGCACAAATAACAGATACAGTTCTCAATACTGAAGGATAAACAGAAACTACTCCGGATTATGATATTAACGGTGACATTCAATATTCAGACAGTGACAGGGGAAATTATAACCGTTCCTTCTAAAAGAAAGAGTCCAGGAAATAATCCAGAACAAGTTCTTCTGTTAAACCAACTATCATCAAATAGGAGGAAAAAAAAAAAGGTATTAAATATATCTTTAACCAACTAAGCAGTAACAAAGGAAATTCTAGCAGTTCAAGGTTCCTTCTGAGCAGGGGGATCCCATAGAGATATCTATATCAAATTCCTCTATTAATCCCACTATCATTAAAGGCAAAATTAACCCATTCAGGACACATGACTTACCGGTACAGCATGTTTCCCGAATCCTCAAGGACACATGACGTACCGGTACGTCATGTGAATAAAATATTGCGGCGCTGCAGGGCTTAATGGGAACAGGATTCAGCAGGCATCCTGTCACAACGCCGACCCCCCCCCCCCCTCCCCACATTACATTACAAAAAGTGTAATAACAATCGAACATAAAGGTGTATGCCTCTCAAAATAGTAGCAATCAAACCGCCATCTCATCCCATAAAGAATGAGCCCCTAAATAGGACAATGGGCAAAAAAAAAATATATATATATATATATATATATATATATATATATATATATATATATATATATATATATATATATATATGGCTCTCAGACTATGGAGACACAAACATTTTTTTTTCTAAAATGCTGTTATTGTGTTAAAGTAAAATAAATTTAAAAAAGTATACATATTATGTATCGCCGCGTCAGGAAAAACCTGCTCTATAAAAATATCCCATGACCTAACCCCTCAATTAAATACCATAAAAAATAAAAATGGTGTAAAAAAAAGCCATTTTTTGTCACCGTACAACACAAAAAGTGTAATACCAAGCGATCAAAAAGTCATACGCACCCCAAGATAGTGCCAGTCAGTCATCTCATCCCACAAAAAATGAGACCCTACCTAAGATAATCGCCCAAAAACTCAAAAAACGATGGCTCTCAGACTATGGAGACACTAAAACATGATTTTCTTTGTTTCAAAAATGAAATCATTGTGCAAAACTTAATAAAAAACAGTATACATATTTGCATCGCCGCGTCCGTAATAACCTGCTCTATAAAAATACCACATGATCTAACCTGTCAGATGAATGTTGCAAATAAAAAAATAAAACGGTGCCAAAACAACTATTTCTTGTTACCTTGTGTAATATAGAGAAACAAAAATCGTATGTACCCATAAATAGTACCAACAAAACTGCCACCCTATACCGTAGTTTCTAAAATGGGGTCACTTTTTTGGAGTTTCTACTCTAGGGGTGGATCAGGGGGGCTTCAAATGGGATAGGGTGTAAAAAAACAGTCCAGCAAAATCTGCCTTCCAAAAACCATATGGCATTCCTTTCCTTCTGCGCCCTGCCATGTGCCCGTACAGCAGTTTACGATCACATATGGGGTGTTTCTGTAAACTAAAGAATCAGGGCAATAAATATTGAGTTTTGTTTGGCTGTTAACCCTTGCTTTGTAACTGGAAAAAAAATTATTAAAATGGAAAATCTGCCAATAAAGTGAAATTTTATCTCTATTTTCCATTAACTCTTGTGGAACACCTAAAGGGTTAACAGTTTGTAAAATCAGTTTTGAATACCTTGAGGGGTGTAGTTTCTAGAATGGGGTCATTTTTGGGTGGTTTCTATTATGTAAGCCTCACAAAGTTACTTGTCCTTAAAAAGTGGGTTTTTGAAAATTTCTGAAAAATTTAAGAAAAAAAAAAAATTTTGCTTCTAAACGTCCAAGCCTTGTAACATCCCCAAAAAATAAAATATAATTCCCAAAATGATCAAGACATAATGTAGACATGTGGGGAATGTAAAGTAATAACTATTTTTGGAGGTATTACTATGTATTATAGAAATAAAGAAATTGAAACTTGGAAAATTGCCAATTTTTAAAAATTTTGGGTAAATTTGGTTTTTATGAATAAAAATAAACTTTTTTGACTCCATTTTACCAGTGTCATGAAGTACAATATGTGACGAAAAAACAATCTCAGAATGGCCTGCATAAGTAAAAGCATTTCAAAGTTATCACATAAAGTGACACTGGTCAGATTTGCGAAAAAATGGCTGGGTCCTTAAGGTCCAATAAGGCCGTGTCCTTAAGGGGTTAAACACGCTGCTTTCCCTCTTCTTCACCTTCCTTCTCTCTTTACTCCCCCTTTCTTCTCCCACACTTTTCTCTTTACTCCCATACACAGGAAATAAATTAATCTCCGTTTTGTAAGGGTAATAACCACTTTTTTGTTTGTTTTTTGTTTTTCCTTTTTTTCATTTTTCCCTCACCACATCCCTCCCCACTAGATATCGGATAGATGTCACCAGTCCTGCGTGTATCCATCAGTGAGACAAAAGATGTAGGGATGCTTATTTCAAAGAACCCCCGGCAGACAATCCCTCAGGAAGGGACAAGACCCCATACAGACCACAGCAGCTCCAGCTGTATCCCCGTCAAGCCACCGCCACTTCCAACCAATCTTGTTCCAATGGCACTCCTCAGGGTACACTGTGCGGCCCCCCAAGGACGGAGCAGGGAAGGAACAGGGGGGGAGGGGATCCACGCCGACCTCACACAGTACGCCACCTGTGCACGGCTACGCCGCTCAGTCCAGCCAGACCCACTGCTCCTCCACCGCCTCTCCAGAGACACACATCGGCAGCCGCCAACAATGCAGTCCACTAGAGTCCACTAGAACGCACTCAAGCTCATGAGACGTCCACCGCACATGCCTCCTGACCACAGCAGGAACCACGATGCCCAACACCAGGCAAGACACCCGGGACGCGGCAATACCCCGCAATGCAGACAAGAGGTAGGGAGGTAGTCCAGGAAGCCAGAGGAAGGGAGGGAGCGGAGCACGCAATTTTACATCCACCTACATGCTCCTCCTCCAAAATAAAAGTAAAGACAGAATGTTTTCTGTCTTTACTTTTAAACTGTTAACAAAGGGATTCAAACTCACAAGCTTCTGCTTGAGAGACAAGAGACTAACTAAAAACCTTTAGTATTAAAGGCTAGGTACACCTTCAGAGGCAAAAAAATGATTGCAGTTTACTCAATTTTGGCTAAAAATCATATTTTCAATTGGCCTTTATTATAAATGTTAAGTCGTTCTGTCACAAAGGGTTAACTTTTTCTAGCTGTGTGACTGGTATTTTCATTTTGTGCCATCATCTAATAAACCTCATCTCTAAATTACTAAGAGGTCATAAACACTTCTTTCAGCCACATTTTTATCAGTGAGATAAGAACTGAGCTATATAGTGTTTATAATGTCAGAGAGCAGCGATAAAGAGCCAGTCAGCTCCCCAGACTGAAAAGAAAAAAATCCAGAAGCTGCTACTAGGGCATCTTAACCATTTACAGAAAAAAGGTTTCCATATTTTTAATAAAGACCAATAGAAAAAATGATTTTTAGTTCGAAATGAGTACAAGGCAATAAAAAAAAGCCCCCAAAGGTGTACATAGCAATTAATGTAAAATGTATCTACAGATACATCACTGTATACAAGGACATGGGTATAAGAATATAAACTTAATTTACATAATTCTAAAAATGGAATTGAGCTAAATAATTTACAATAAACAGATTTTAGCTCTCTCTTTAAGGGTCCATTCACACGTCCGCAATTCCGTTCCGCATTTTGCGGAATGGAATTGCGGACCCATTAGTTTCAATGGGGACAGACGATGTCCCGGCTGGGTCCACAATTGCGGATCCGCACTTCCGGGTCCGCAATCGCGTTCCCGAAAAAAAAATAGAACATGTCCTATTTTTGTCCGCAATTGCGGACAAGAAAAGGCATTTTCTATGAGAGTGCCGGCGATGTGCGGTCCGCAAAGTGCGGAACGCACATCGCCGATGTCCGTGTTTTGCGAATCCGCAAAACACACACGGACGTTTGAAAGGACCCTTAAACAATTTATTTTACAGAGCGAGACCCAGAGACAGACAGAGCGAGACCCAGAGACAGACAGAGCGAGACCCAGAGACAGACAGAGCGAGACCCAGAGACAGACAGAGCGAGACCCAGAGACAGACAGAGCGAGACCCAGAGACAGACAGAGCGAGACCCAGAGACAGACAGAGCGAGACCCAGAGACAGACAGAGCGAGACCCAGAGACAGACAGAGCGAGACCCAGAGACAGACAGAGCGAGACCCAGAGACAGACAGAGCGAGACCCAGAGACAGACAGAGCGAGACCCAGAGACAGACAGAGCGGGACCCAGAGACAGACAGAGCGAGACCCAGAGACAGACAGAGCGAGACCCAGAGACAGACAGAGCGAGACCCAGAGACAGACAGAGCGAGACCCAGAGACAGACAGAGCGAGACCCAGATATAGACAGAGCGAGACCCAGATATAGACAGAGCGAGACCCAGATATAGACAGAGCGAGACCCAGATATAGACAGAGCTAGAGAGAGAGAGAGATATACACAAAAATATGCATATTTAAATTTAAGCTGTATTATATTTTGGTGATCACTAAATAAAGTAGACTTTTGTGGTTATTCCAGGATTTAAACTCACAAATCATGCATGTGGAAAATCAGCATCTTACCACTGTACTGCAAAGCACACTGCTATTGAAGCAAAGAATTTCAATAGGTATTCCTGTACAATGCATTATATACCAGAACATTTTACTTGGAAAAATTCCATGAGCTACTCACACTGGGCTCTGTAGAACACATGTTAAGACATCTAAGAGAGCAGGTTCAGCTGAAGCAGTGCTGAGTACTGGTATCCTCTAACTGAGGGCACAATACAACTTTTACTCACCTTCATGGGTATCGTAAACATAATGTCATATGCATGTAAAAAAATAGTTTGGTGTAAAAATCAATAGACATACCAGATTTGCTAGTTCTGGAACGATCAGAAGTTCTATTTCCGCGCTCTTCCTTATCCTTTTCCTTAGGTTTGCCATCATCTTTATTAGACACATCTTTCTTGTCTGATGAACTTTATGCATGCGGACAAAAAGATTACTTACATTACAAGGAAGTTACATGTTATATGATATTTTAAATATTTTTTAAGAGCACTATGAAAAAATTACATAACTTTACAGAAATACGAAGTTATAGTTTTAGGTTCTATAATTTTTCTGCTGTCCATATGTTTAAAATACATTTTTAAAAAATGGCAGTTTTCAAAACGTGCTGACATCTGATTCCCATTTTAAAGGTTATCAGTTTTAATAGCACTAACAAGCAAATGACCGAATGGAAAGCCTATTGTTCTGCCAAATAATGAAAACAGCAGGAAGAAATAGAAAGAGCAAAATGAGGAGGGAAGCGTTAGGCCTGTTTCAAACTTGCGTTGTGGCTTTTAGAGTTTGAGAGTCGGCAGAGGATCTCAAAACCAGAATTATACAGATCCGTGACATTAATACATCCATTTTAGCCGAATCAGGTTGCATTAAATCTAAACTGAACAAACTGTTTTAAGTCAATGGGCGCCGGATCAGTTTTTTTTAATCACTAACAAAAAAGGATCTGGCACCAGTGACTTATACTGATTCTCGTGCCAGGTGCAGTTTGTTCCGTTTATCAGACCAGCTTGCAGCGGTTTTGTGTATGGTCAAAAAACGTAACAAAACGGAACAAATCCTAAATCAGTTTTGTCCCCACTGACAATTAATGGGGACAAAACTGACCAGTTTTGGCCTGGCTTTTAGATCTTTAGCCGGACCTGAAAACCGGAAAACCTCATCTGTGTGAAACAGGCCTTATCTGGGAAGGATTAGGAGTGTACAGTAATTAACCATCTTAAGCTCCAATCGATTCACTGCAATACCAAATAAGCCATCATTAAAAGTTCACCCTCACTGATGAGCTGGAAGTATCTCCCGCACCGGAAAGACAGCTTCATACACTGTGTAATAGATAAAGTTTCTTATCGCAGCATTGCTCTCACTGAAATGTAAAGTGTTACTGCAATAACAAGCTCAGTCTACTGCAGTGTGAACTAATCTGTCTAGACCCAGGGCCTGAGCTATGGTTGTTAAAGGTGTTGTCTGGGATATTAATGGTCTATACTCCGGACAGGCAATCAATATAAAAATCCTGGACCAGCCTTATAAGGAGTTCAGACACTGTTTATGGTCTTAGAAGTCAAAAACGATTTCATCAAGTGACTGACAGTCATCTTTGCATGAAGAGGTACACCTAGCCTTTCAGCTGCCACAAGTGAACCATGAAATGGCAGCTACTTTCCCTTTTACACTAGGGTGGGCGGGCAGGTAGAGGAAAGATAGTAGAGAAAGAAAAACACATTTTATGTACAAACGTTATAGAATCACAAGCTAGACAAAATCCATAGACTAATTACAAATGTAGTAACCACAAATTGGACATTTGGTGTGCTACTTTTATAGCACAGTGCGAGAAACATTCATGCACTGTTCATGCAGCACCATAATTAGCTTTGCACTACACAAATAGCATAGGCTTGCTGCATTAATGGAGTAGGACACAAAAAACATTTGTTCAAAGGGGTTATCCCATGAATAATGTAAGAAATAAATAAAAAATCTATCATAGTACATATCAACCTCTTTTAACCTCTTCATGCATTATCACGTACATGTGGGAATGGGGCTTCTTGCTGCATCCTCACGTGCATCTACGCGATGTGTCGGAGCTGCACCCGCCCGATACGCAGCACGGGCCCGACTGTTATTGTAAGCCGAACCCCAGCTAGATCTGCCAGTATCGTATGCGGTGATGCCCGCGGATTTACCCTTTCACATGGCTCTGTCAGCGCTGACCACAGCACGTGTGGAGTTACAGAGGGCTCCCTCTGACTCCATCAGCCCCCCGTGCTGCGCTGACAGGCGGCCGATGGTTCCTATGGCAGGCTCAATGCCTTACAAAGGCATCTGAGCCTGCCAGCTACAGACCCCAGGAGATCCAGCCTGTGTAACATGCTGACAGTTCAATTCAGTACAATATACAGAATGTATTCTACTGTATTTAAACAGGGATCAAGCCATGAAAAGGTCCCCACAGTGGGAGAAATATAAAAAGTAAAAAAGAAAAACCCTAGGTATTGCCGCATCCATAACAAAGTGCTCCATAAAATGTCATACAAACCACCACCTCAACGACGTAAAAAAATAAAAATTCAGCAAAAAAAATTAAATTTGTTGGTCACCTTACATCACAAAAAGTGTAAATCCAGGTGATCAAAAAGACTTATGTACCCCAAAATAGTACCAGTCATCTCTTCCTGCAAAATATGAGACCCTAGCTAAGACAGTCGCCCAAAAGATAATAAAAAATATGGCTTTCGGAAAATGCTTTTATAGTGTAAAACTGAAATACATTCTTAAAAAAGTAGACATATTAGGTATCTTCACGTCCGTAGTGACTTGCTCTTTAACAATATTATATGACTTACCCCCTAAAAACCATTAAAAAAAATTCACCTTTCATCACAAAATGTGTAATAGCAAGCGATCAAAAAGTCATATGCAACCCAAAATAGTACCAAACAGTAATCTCTGCCTGCAAAAAATGAGCCCCTACATAAGACAATTCGTCTTTTTTCTAAAGTTAATAACCCTAATTTTGATCATCTTTCAGGGTACTGTAGTCCCTCCCCATTCCAGTTATTATGTTAGTTGCCCTCCTCTGAATCCTCGCCAGCTCTATGTCTGCCTTGTTCACAGGAGCCCAGAACTGTACACCGTACTACATGTGTGGTCTGACTAGTGATTTGTAAAGAGGTAGGACTATATTCTCATCACGGGCATCTATGCCCCTTTTGATGTAACCCATTATCTTATTGACCTTGGCAGCAGCTGCCCGACAATGGTTTCTACAGCTTAGTTTGCTGTTTATTAAAATTCCTAGATCCCTTTCCATGTCAGTGTTACCGAGTGCTTTACCATTTAGTATGTACGGGTGACTTGCATTATTCCTTCCCATGTGCATAACCTTACATTTGTCAGTGTTAAACCTTATCTGCCACTTCTTTGCCCAAGCCTCCAATCTATCCAGATCCATCTGTAGCAGTATACAGTCCTCTTCAGTGTTAATTAACACAGTTTAGTGTCATCTGCAAAAATTTATATTTTACTGTGCAAGCCTTCTACAAGATCATTAATAAATATATTGGAGAATAGGGCCCAATATTGACCCCTGTGGTACCCTACTAGTGACAGTGACCCAATCTGAGTGTGTGTCATTAATAATAACGCCTACAACTTAAAATTTACATGTCATACCAACGAGAGTACTGTGGATTTTTTGGATTTGACACTCAGGGGAATTCCAAACCAAGTTATACACACTAAAACATTCCGTAAACCTACATCAGGCAACACTATACTCAGAGCCAACAGCCACCATCCGATACATGTGATAAAATCAGTACCTACAGGGGAGTTTATTAGAGCTAAAAGGAATTGCAGCATTGATACAGACTTTCAACATGAATGTAAGTTAATAACGCACCGTCTGCAAAATAGAGGTTATCCACTCTGGATGATCAACAAAGGTTACTATATAGCCACGAATAAAAATCGCAAAGACCTTCTGTTTGGTAGACGCTGCGTTAAAAATTCCTCTCAACCCACTCTGGTGCTCACATATAGTAGACAGTTTTCATTGATTAGACAAATAATCCTTAATCATTTACCGATACTCCATGAAGATCAAACGGTTAGCAACATTTTAAATAGTGGCTGCAGAATTGTCAGCAAACGTTACGCCAACTATTGCTAACAAAGTTTCACCCTCTTTCTTTTCATACACCCCAAAACAACAACCACATGGTTGAGTACTAAAGGTTTTTATAAATGTGGCAGCCACCCATGTAAATGTTGCAAACATGTGCTACCCACAAAAACCTTTTGGGATTCTACACACAACACTGAATATAATATTAATTCCTACATAAATTGTAATAGTAGCGGTGTTGTGTATATTATCTCCTGTACAACATGTGACTTGTTATATGTGGGCAGCACCACACGCAAATTTAAAGTCCGTCTTCTAGAACATCTGAATTATATAAAAGCGAGTCATACACTAACATTTCAGGTGCTGCGAAACACTTTATTAATTTTCATGGCAGAAGCACACAATCCTTCAAGGCTTTTGCCATAGAAAAGTTTTTATACCAATAAGAGGGGGACATGAAACATAAGACTCTGTTAAGGGAAGCCTTTTGGCTTTTCAAACTGAATACCAGGTTACCTCTAGGCATGAATTATAAGAAAGAATTTTTGCACTTTTTTAACTAATCATTCCATGTAATAGAACAAAGTACTATGCGCTATATTCTTACTTTGGTTTTATATTCTTGTTGCACAGTAGTGGTCTTATTATGACGCACTGCTTATTTTGACAAATTGGACACTGTTCAGACTAGATTTTGATGCAGTTTTTCTATGTCTACATATATTATGCAACTATTTTTCTAGTGTGCTAGTCAGACACTTGCCAGTTACACTTTCAGTGTAAATAGATCATTGTTTGTTTGTAATGTTGTTTTTAACTAAGAATATGTTAAGTTGGTGATAAAATTTATCCAAGCAATGTTCACCAGTGCTTCTGCAATCAGGTGTAAATTGAAACACCTGATGTTTCCTTTACTTGGAGGAAGGTTTCCTCCCCCACTACACAGTATTTATTTGCTAAGATTGCAGATACACTGGAGGTCATGAGTAAGAGCGGTAACGCTCGAAACGCGTAGACCGCTGCACAGGTGTAATTATGCTGGAAAAACTTATCCTTGTATGTTGATTACGTCCACCGAAAATAAAGGATGCCAAGGCTTTTTAAACTGAATTTACTGGAGTGCTGGAATCTTTCTTTTTCTATTAATAACCACCCTCTGTTTTCTATTACTGAGCCAGTTACTTACCCACATACAGACATGTTCTCCCAGTCCAAGCATTCTCATTTTATATACTAACCTTTCATGCGGTGCAGTGTCAAATCCTTTGGAGAAGTCCAGATATAAGACATCCATTGATTTGCCGCTGTCAAGTCTAGAATTTACCTAATAGAAACTGATTAAATTCGTTTGACATGACCGATCCCTCATGAAGCCATGCTGATATGGCGTTATTTGATTATTTTCATTGAGCTACTCCAAGATAGCAGCCCTTAGAAAACCTTCAAACAGTTTACCCACGACAGATGTCAAACTTACAGGCCTATAGTTTCCGGGCTCTGTTTTGGGACCCTTTTTGAATATTGGCCACATTTGCTATGCACCAATCCTGTGGAACACTCCCTATCAGTATAAAGTCCTTAAATATCAGAAATAAGGGTCTGGCTATGACATTACTTAATTCTCTTAGGATACGGGGGAGAATGCCACCTGGTCCTGGCGATTGGGCAACTCCGAATGGGCAACTCTACGCGAGTTTTTTTTCATCCAAGGAAAAAATAAAAATAAAAAAAAGAAAACATTTCTCCAAATTTCCAAAGTAAACTGTTTTCCTGCTCCCACAGCAACATTTGTAAGAATTTCAACCCTTTGGACACTAGGTTTTTTAGCTTTAGTGTTTTCGTTTTTCTTCCCTGTTCTCCTGGAGCCATAACAATTTTTCAGTTCACATTGCCATATGAGGGCTGGTTTTTTTGCGGGACAAGTAATACTTTTTTTTTTTTTTTTAAACTGTTTATTAGAAGTAAACAGCACAGGTGTAGTATACAGGTTACATAATGTCTGCCCACGCAAGGGCTGGAAAAAGGAGGTAGAATGACACCGATTCATAGATCATAGTATAAATACAACACCGTAGATACAGCAGGGCAGGTAGAGCAATCATAACAATAAAACTGCGCATGTGTGAGGTGTAGACGACAGCTAGCACACCACTCTAGCCAGAGAGGGTTGGGACATGTGAGTCGATGCATTAGGCCTGGTCATCGGCCACTGAGTACATATGTGATACATGTAGAGTCAATGAGGAGGAGCATTATTCCCCCCCATACCGTTTGAAACTTCTGAGGACACCCCCTATGTTTGAAGACAAAGTTCTCCATGGAGACTGCCTGATTTACTAAGGCTAACCATTGCCCCACTGTGGGATATCGGTCCCCCATCCAGCGTAAGGCTATGGCCTTCCTGGCGAAGAATAAGGTCTCCCCCAAGCAAGGGCGACACGGGGCAACCTTGCCTCGTGCCCCTGTGCAGAGGGAATGTATTAGAGGGACTACCATTAATCAGTAGATTAGTTACGGGCCTCTTGTACAGTATCTGTCCATTTGATGAACCTGGGACCGAAGCCAAAGCTCCTCAGCGCAGCTAGTAAGAATGGCCATTCTATGGAGTCGAAGGCCTTGGCAGTATCCAGAGAGGCCAGAGCCCATCTCGCTTTCTCAGAAACCCCAATCTGCGCGATTACCTGCGCTCTCCATATGTTGTCGGAGAAATGAAGTCTGTTTGATCCGTATGGACCACAGACGTAATCACGTTTCAACGGGTAGCTAAAATTCTGGTCAGGCTTTTATAATCCAAGTTCAGTAAAGAAATTAGACGATCAGATCCACAGTCCAGTGGTTCCTTGTCAGGCTTTAGGATCACCACTATGGTGGCATCATACATTGAGTCCGACAAGGATCCATAGGAGTGCGCTGCTTTGTATAGGTTCATTAGCTGCGGTCCCAGTACATCAACATATTTTGAGTAAACCTCTATCGGGATGCCACCCGGACCCGGTGCTTTCCCAGAAGGAAGGTCCTTAATCCCTGCGTGATCTCCTCCAGCACAACATCCTCCTCCATTAGACCCCTGTCTAGGTCTCCTAGCAGAGGATGAGACACTTCCTGGAGGTAAGTTTCCAAATCCCTCTCAGTGTACGTTACTGCGGAACGATACAAGTCCCGGTAAAAATTGCTGAAGAATTCAAGTATGGCATCCACCGATTCCGCTGTCCGCCCATTCGCATGCCGTATACGGATCACGAGGGGGGGACATGTTGTTGCCTCTCGCAATATGTGTAAGCAATTTGCCAGCCTGGTTGCCTGTCTCGAATGCCTGTTGCTTAAGGAAAAAAAGCTTGCATTTACTTTTCTCCTCTAAATGCAGAATGTACAACCTCCCTCTAGATCGCCATTCCAGCCTGCATTCCTCGGAGGGGGGACTTCGTGAAGGCTATTTCAGCCTCTTTGCATCTATCATGTAGATCATTCTCTCTGCGCTGCGAATCCTTCTTAACATAAGATAAACGATTTGAGGCAGCCTCTAAGGAATGCCTTCATGGTTTCCCAGAGCAACAGGGCATCAGTCAATTCGTCCTGGACCACCAAGAACATTTTCAATTGATCCGGAACCCTATCATTCAGGCCAAAAAGGGATAGCCAGAAGGGGTGGATACGCAGCTTGGCACCTAATCTGACAGGATCAGTAAGAGCGAACACAGCCAGGATCGGGGCGTGATCTGATGGTCCCTGAGGTACATGGCGAATCTCCGTCAAGTCAGTGAATACTAGAGCATTGCCAAACAGGTAGTCTATTCTAGACAGAACACCTCTAGCTGGAGTAAAGCATGAGTACTCCCGCATATGCGGATTCCTTGCTCGCCACATATCGATCCACCCCATTTTCTGAGAGATCCTAAAAAGAGCGCTAATATAAGAGCTAGGCCTTTTCCCATTACTGCCGATTCAGAATCTATCCATATCCTCACTCGTAACCTGATTGAAATCCCCCATACATAGCAAGCGGTCAGCAGGATATTGGACCACAAAGCCTGTCACTTCTTGTAGGATAGTCAAAAAGGCAGCGGGAGGGGGGGTTGTAGACATTGATGATTACAAATAGGACGCAGTTAATATGCACATGCAGGAATATGTATTGCCCCTCTGGGTCCACCACAGAGTGACGGACCTCCCACCGAAGTCTCCTATGTACGAACAAGGCCACCCTCCTGGAGTGGGAGCTACCATACACATTGATAAGATGTTGAACCCAGGGTTTCCTGAGCCTGTTGCGCGTTTCTGGAGTAAGACTGGTTTCTTTAAGGCCTATAATGTGTGGGTTAAGGGAGCGTATATGAGAGAATACAGCAATCCGCCTCTTAGGGTCGCCCAGGCCTCGAACATTCCCTGACAGGACCCTCATGGTGGCAATGAGCGCTTTCGGGTAATGTCAATAAGTGATCGTTCAAGCCAGGGTGCAGGGAGAAGGTTACCCGAGTCTGGAACTCTACTCGTCAGTGCCCTCCATACTACCAGTGTGCTGTGTGGTGACCATACGTGGAAAACAAAAGTAGAACAGTTGCTAATATAATGCAATAAAAGAACAGCTTGAGCAAAGAATTTCACAGCGCTCGGTCACAGACAGGGTGCTGGCAATGTATTCCTGCTGCCTGCGTTTGTATATGAATGGTTATTTGTCATTGGTGGCCAGTGCTACGCACCCCCCCCCCCCTCCCCTCCCAAGTATTAAAGACATTGGAGGCCAGGGTGCCCCCCAGTATTAAAACATTGGTGGCCAGTGCACCCCCTTGTCCCCAGTATTAACCACTTGAAGACCACAGGTTTATACCCCCCTAGTGACCAGGCCCTTTTTTACAAATCCGCACTACACTACTTTCACCGTTTATTGCTCCGTCATGCAACTTACCACCCAAATGAATTTTACCTCCTTTTCTTCTCACTAATAGAGCTTTCATTTGGTGGTATTTCATTGTTGCTGACATTTTTACTTTTTTTGCCATTAATAAAAATTTAACGACATTTTTGCAAAAAAATGACATTTTTCACTTTCTGTTGTAAAATTTTTAAAAAAAAACTACATTTCTATATAAATTTTTCTCTAAATGTATTGTTCTACATGTCTTTGATAAAAAAAAAAGTCCAATAAGTGTATATTTATTGGTTTGGGTAAAAGTTATAGCGTTTACAAACTATGGTGCAAAAAAGTGAATTTCGGCATTTTGAAGCAGCTCTGACTTTCTGAGCGCCTGTCGTGTTTCTTCAGGTGCTAGAATGCCAGGAAAGTATAAATACCCCCCAAATCACACCATTTTAGAAAGAAGACACCCCAAAGTATTCGCGGAGGGGCTTGGTGAGTTCATGTATCATTTCATTTTTTTCACAAGTTAGCGGAAAATGACACTTTCTGAGGAAAAAAATAATAATAAAGTTTCCATTTCTGCTAACTTCTGGCAAAAAAAAAAAAATCTCATACGGGCTCATTATGCCCCTCAGTGAATACCTTAGGGTGTCTACTTTCCGAAATGGGGTCATTTGTGGGGTGTTTGTACTGTTCTGGCATTTTGGGCGGGCTAAATTGTGAGCCGCCATGTAAAGCTAAAGGTACTCATTGGTTTTAGGGCCCTTTGCTACTCAGGCTGCAAAAAGTGTCACTCATGTGGTATCGCCGTACTCAGGAGAAGTGGGGCAATGTGTTTTGGGTGTATTTTTACATATACCCATGTTGGGTGAGAGAAATATCTCTGTAAACTGACAACTTTGTATAAAAAATTTAAAAATTGTCATTTACAGAGATATTTCTCACACCCAGCAGAGGTATATATAAAATACACCCCAAAACACATTGCCCCACTTCTCCTGAGTACGGCGATACCATGTGTGACACTTTTTGCAGCCTGAGTGCAAAGGCCCTAATTCCAATGAGTACCTTTAAGATTTCACAGGGCATTTTTACGCATTTGGATTCCAGACTTCTTCTCACGCTTTAGGGGCCCCTAAAATGCCAGGGCAGTATAAATACCCACATGTGACCCCATTTTAGAACGAAGACACCCCAAGGTATTCCGTGAGGGGTATGGTGAGTTCATGTAAAATTTTATTTTTGTCACAAGTTAGTGGAATATGAGACTTTGTAAAAAACAAAATAAAAAAAATAAAAATATATCAATTTCCGCTAACTTGTGCCAAAAAAAAAATTCTGTGAACTCGCCATGCCCCTCACGGAATACCTTGGGGTGTCTTCTTTCCAAAATGGGGTCACATGTGGGGTATTTATACTCACCTGGCATTTTAGGGAACCTAAGCGTGAGAATCCAAATGCGTAAAAATGCCCTGTGAAATCCTAAAGGTACTCATTGGTTTTAGGGCCCTTTGCGCATCTTGGCTGCAAAAAGTGTCACTCATGTGGTATCGCCGTACTCAGGAGAAGTAGGGCAATGTGTTTTGGGGTGTATTTTTACATATACCCATGCTGGGTGTGAGAGATATCGCTGTAAGCGACAACTTTTTAAATTTTTTATACAAAGTTGTCAGTTTACAGAGATATTCTCTCACCCAGCATGGGTATATGTAAAATACACCCCAAACACATTGCCTACTCTCCTGAGTACGCGATACCACATGAGTGACACTTTTGCAGCCAAGATGCGCAAAGGCCCAAATTCCATGAGTACCTTTTAGGAGGAGCATTTTTACGCATTTTTCTTCTCATGCTTTAGGGCCCCTAAAATGCCAGGGCAGTATAAATACACCACATGTGACCCCATTTTGGAAAGAAGACACCCCAAGATATTCCATGAGGGGCATGGCGAGTTCATAGAAAAAAATTTTTGGCACAAGTTAGTGGAAATTGATTTTTATTGTTTTTCTCACAAAGTCTCCCTTTCCGCTAACTTTTGACAAAAAGTTTAATTTTTCATGGACTCACTATGCCCCTCAGCGAATACCTTAGGGTGTCTTCTTTCCAAAATGGGGTCACATGTGGGGTATTTATACTGCCCTGGCATTTTAGGGGCCCTAAAGCGTGAGAAGAAAAATGCGTAAAATGCCCTCCTAAAGGTACTCATTGGAATTTGGGCCCTTTGCGCATCTTGGCTGCAAAAAGTGTCACTCATGTGGTATCGCCGTACTCAGGAGAAGTAGGGCAATGTGTTTTGGGGTGTATTTTTACATATACCCATGCTGGGTGAGAGAAATATCTCTGTAAATTGCCAACTTTGAATAAAAATTTTTAAAAAGTTGTCATTTACAGAGATGTTTCTCACACCCAGTATGGGTATATGTAAAAATACACCCCAAAACACATTGCCCTACTTCTCCTGAGTACGGCGATACCACATGTGTGCCACTTTTGCAGCCAAGATGCTAAAGGCCCTAAAACCAATGAGTACCTTTAGGATTTCACAGGGCATTTTTACGCATTTGGATTCTCACACTTTAGCACCCCTAAAATGCCAGGTGACCCCACATGTGACCCCATTGTGGAAAGAAGACACCCCAAGGTATTCGCTGAGGGGTATGGCGAGTTCACAGAAAAAAATTTTTTTTGACACAAGTTAGCGGAAATTGATAGAGAGAGATAGAGATATATATGATATATATATATATATATATATATATATATATATATATATATATATATATATATATATATATATATATATATATTTTTTTTTTTTTTTTTACAAAGTCTCATATTCCACTAACTTGTGACAAAAATAAAATTTTACATGAACTCACCATACCCCTCACGGAATACCTTGGGGTGTCTTCTTTCTAAAATGGGGTCACATGTGGGGTATTTATACTGTCCTGGCATTTTAGGGTCTCCGCAATCATTACACGTATGGCCAGCATTAGGAGTTTCTGCGATTCTCCTTATATTGAGCATACGGGTAATGAGATTTTTCCGTTCAGCCGCTGCGCTGAAAAAAAAAAAAATGAAGCGGCACAGATTTTTTCATTCGCATCGGTCAATGTGGATGAAAAAATCTCTGCCAAATCAGTGATTGCGGTGCGGTGGGCGCTAGCTAACTAACAAGTAGCTAACTAACTGGCGGTGATAACGGGACCCTTATGCCCCATTCACACGTCCGAAATTCTGTTTGCGGAGCGGAATTGCGGACCCATTCATTTCTATGGGGACAGACTTTGTCCCGCTCGGATCCGAATTACGGATCCGCGCTTCCGAGTCTGCACTTCCGTTCCGCAAAAATATAGAACATGTCCTATTCTTGTCCGCAATTGCGGACAAGAAAGCATTTTCTATATAGTTCTGTGCGGATCTGCAAAATGCGGAAAGCGCATTGCCGGTGTCCGTATTTTGCGGATCCGCAGATCCATGGATCCGCAAAACACATACGGACGTCTGAATGAGCCTGTAGGGGGTGATTAGTGACAGGGGGTGACAGGGGTGATCAGGGGGTGACATGGGTGATCAGGGGTTAATCAGTGATGGGGGGTGGGGGTGTGTGTAGTGATTGGTGCACTTTTCCTATGTTTCCTCTGGTGGTCCCAAACAAAGGGACCACCAGACGAGCAGACAGCAGGCATATCAGACGCTGTTTAAAAAACAGCGTCTGATATGCGATTTAAATGCGTTTTTTTCCGCATCTACAGCCTGCCAGCGCATGATCAGCGCTGGCAGGCTGTAGTTTCAGTTGTCCCGGCTCCGATCACATGAACGCGCACGCACGACGCGCGCGCGTTCATGTGAAATCTCGGGTCTCACGAGATGACGCCGATAGGCGGCAGTGAGACCTGAGAGAGCCGCCGCGCTGACGCCCATCGGCGTTAGCGTGGCGGCAAGTGGTTAAAGATATTAGTGGCCAGTGCCCCACCCCCCTTTCTCTCTCCCTCCCCCCCCCCTCAGTATTGACATCATTGGTGGCAGTGGCCACAGGGTCCCCTCCCCTCCTCCTCGTTGGTGGCAGTGGTAGAGATCGGAGACCAAGCAGTGTAATCCTGGGGCCCCGATCGGTTACCATGGTTACCATGATCAGTTCCCTGCTGCTGCTATTCACAGGGCAGCAGGGAGAGTGTGAGATCCTATTCACTCTAATAGAGCTCTATTAGGGTGAATAGGATGAAAAAGATAGCAGGTTCTAGCCCCTAAGGGGGGGAAGTTAATAAACAAAAAAAAATAAAAAAAATAAAAAGTTTAAAAAAAGTACACCAAAATATTAAGTATAAATCACCACCTTTCCAAATTTTACATATAAAAAATATATAAACAAATAATTACATATCGCCGCGTCCGAAAAGTCCACCAGCACCGTTAAAGAAAAATAAATAAAAATAAAATCTACATGATTCGACATTTTCTTTTAGTCGCCTTCTCCCTCCAAAAAATAGGATAGGACTGTTGTATTATGGCCCGGCCGTTCCATAAAATGTGGAATGCACGTGACTTTTTTGGCGTTTTATTTTTTTCGGTAGTATCGAATGGTATAGAGTATCGCAATACTTTTTTTGGTATCGAAATCAAATCAAAATTTTGGTATCGAAACAACTCTACAACAGACTAGGACAAGAAAACGACCGAAGGTACCCAAATACCAGAAATTCAAGGTAAATGTTATGGTGCCTTTCATTTAGGATGCCTTTCATTTTTGTTCGGTTGGAAGACAAAAAGTTTTAGAATTTAGGATGAGAAAACCTTGGGCTTTTATAAAGGAACAAACATCCAGGAGAAACATCACATCAACACATGCAAGAGTAGGGCTTCTTTCTAGGATAAGCTCCTCTTGAATGGGGAATTTAGACATTAAGGGAGGCTATTGTAAAAAGCAACATGCGAGAAACTGGGTATAATAAGCAAACCTTAACATAAGTATAAATAGAGAATTACACTGCTCACTAAAAAAGTTAGGGATATTTGGCTTTCAGGTGAAATGTATGGAAAACTTAAAAAGCTCACGCTACAGTAATATTATATCATGAAAGTAGAGTATTTAAGTAGAAGCATGCAATGGTGATTTCCTCATCTCAAAACAACTTATTGAAACAATAGCCAACAACAGTGGTGTGTATACCCACACAAAAAGTGTAAAATGTCTCAATAACTTGTCATGTGGCCTTGAGCATCAATTACAGCTCGACAGACATCGCATGATGTTCGCAAGTCGACTTATTGTTTGCTGAGGCACGACTCCCCACGCTTCTTGACGAGCAGACCTCAGGTCATTAAGGTTCCGTGGTACCGCTTGTTGAGAGTCTACACAGCGACTCAGCTGATCCCATAAGTTGTCAATGGGAAAGTTTTCAGGTCTGGAGAAAGTGCAGGCCACTCTATTTGAAGTACCCCAGTTTCCAGCAGTGTTTCCTAATAATGCGACTTCAATGAGCTGGCACATTGTTGTCCATGAAGATGAGATGCCTGTGTTGTTCATGCAGAGGTACAATGACTGGATTAATGATGTTATTCAAGTAATAATGGCTTGTCACGGTTCAATTCACAAAGTGTAGGGTGGTTCTGCATCAACTAGACACACCTGCTCACACTGTAATACCACTGCCAAAGGCAAACAGTGGCTGCGGCACAGCACTCTCTTGACATCTCCAACTTCGTTGGCAGCCATCATTTCTGCTCAGCATGAACCAGACTTCCTGAAGCTGGAGACAGATTTAATTTCCTCAGGAGTGCTTGACCTTCCTCAACATAAGACACTGTAGACCAGGCTCCATTGTTTCATAACAGCTTGATGGGAAACCCCCATTTGTAGTGTACATTAGCAGCTCAGAGAATGAAGGTTAACTGTATGAAGGTTCTGCACCTCTGCAAAGTTGCAGCGGGGAGGTCTGGAAATATAAGGACAGCAGAGTAGCGATCAGGAATACAGCTCAGCTTCCTACATTCTGCTAATAGATCGTCCTTGACATGGTTGAAGTGCGGTCTCGTCGACACATCTCTGGGTGCATTATCCAGTATTGACTGTACCTTCGGAATTCTGTGTGCCATATCCTAAGGTCAAGAAAGGAACATGACGGCAGGAAGGATCGAAACAAATTGAGTTAGGCATCTCAGCAATTCAGCAGTTGTGACACTTTCTGGCATGCATCTAAGCTTGATAATATTTCTCCTCTATCTATCCTCCACTTTTTCCTCAAGAGATGCATGAGAGTCTACTAAGTAATTATGTGCAGATGTGGGAACCTAGTTAGTCTAGGTTAGCCTGCAACTGCTGGGCAACCATATTGATGTCTTTATGCAAGGAAAGCAAAATTTCTTTCATTAAATTTGCAGGGCGAAAAAGGGCCTTCTGGACTCCGATAAGCATACAGCATAGGTAGCAAGAAGTTGATGGTTTCAGCTCTAACCAGCCAGTGAATCATGTGGTGTAGGGTATGCCATACCTCCCAACATTTGCATTTTGATATTTAGAGCAGGAAGTGTCAGGCGTGTATTTTAAGCTGTTTCCCTCAATATATGGGAATGTTTGTATTTTAAATGGTTTGAATAAAGATCATTAATTTTATGGGAAAATGTGTAATATATATATATATATATATATATATATATATATATTACACACCACACACCGAAATCTACCTCCACCGGTAAGACCAAGTTAGTTTTTTCCCCTCACCTCCATGACAGCACCTTACTTTGAGAACTACCAGATAAATAACTTGGGGTGGGACAACCGCCTGAATAACCTCTATCCCGTATGAGAGGTCCCTCTTAGCATCAATATCCACCCTGTAGTGTTTGACAAAAGTATGGGGATTGAACCAGGTTGCAGCTTTACATATTTGATGTAGGGAGGCGGATTACTTTTCCGCCCAGGATGTTGATACTGCCCTGGCAGAATGTGCTTTCAGATCAGGGGTAGGTTCCTTCCCCATTACTCTGTAAGCTTCACAAATGGCCAACTTTAGCCAAAGCGCAATGCTTGCTTTAGAAGCCTTTAGACCTTTCCTACACCCTAGAAACTGAATGAAGAGGTTTATTGGACTTCCTCCAAGCTTTAGTATCCAATAAATGTTTCAAGACACATCTTTTTAACACTAAACTGTGGAAAGTTTTTTCCTCTTTGGACTTAACTTCCTGCATCCTGTGGAAATTGGAGACTACTTTGGGTAAGAAAGTTATCAAATAGCAAGAAAATTCTGTCATCTCTAACAGGTAAGAAGGGTTCTCTAACCGAAAAAGTTGTATTTCGTCAACCCTGTGGGCTGAAGTAATTGCGACAAATACCGTCTTGAGAGTCAAGCACTTAATGTTCACTACCTCCAAAGGTTCAAATGGGGGATTAGGGAGCCCTGAAAGAACTAAGTTCAAATCCCAAGGAGTGACTAGAGGTCTTATTCTAGGTCTAAGTCTGTCGGCACCTTTAAGGAATCATATGATCCATGGGTTAAAGGCCAACTTTTTGTCCAAAGAAGCACTTAAGGCAGAAATTTGCACTCTGAGTGTGCTGGGTTTTAACCCTTTCTTAAATACTTCTTGTAAAAAAATCTAATTGAGGTAATGTTGCCCACTTTAACTGAAGGATTCTGTGAACACCAAGAAATATTTTTTTTCCCAGATTTTCTGGTAGATTCTACTAGTCACTTTTTTCTTGCTGGCTAGCATGGTGTTGACTACATCATCAGAGAGGCCCTTAGATTTTAAAATTAGCTTTTCAGGATCCAGGCTGACAGGTGTAAACTTTCTGCTTTGGGATGGAAAACTGGGCCTTGCGTTATTAGAAGGTCCTTGGACCACGGTAGGACACAGGGTTTCTAATTGGTCATTTTTGACAGAAGCGGATACCATGATTTCCTCGGTCAGTTTGGTACCATCAAATGTACATTCACTCTGTCCTCTCTTATTTTCTGTAGGACTCTCAGAGAGGCAGTGGTGGGAAGCAATAAGCTAAATGAAAATTCAACCGGATCGCAAGAGCATCTGTTTCTGCACTCTTTTTGCCTGTTGGATACAGTGAGAAGTAAACTGACAATTTTGCATTTTTCTTGTTTGCAAATAAATCAATTTGTGGAGGACCCCATCTCTTGACAAGAGAGTCGAATATCTCCTTTTTTAGACTCCACTCTCCCGGGTCCAATTTTTTGCGATTTAGAAAATTCGCCCTGGTATTTTGTGTCCCTTTTAGAAAGGCTGCAGATAGAAAGATGACATTCTTTTCCGCACAGGAGAAAATCCTGCTGGTTAGGGAGTGTAAGATTTTGCGTTTTGTTCCCCCCTGATTGTTTATGTATGCCACGACTGTTTTGTTTTTCTGATCTGACCTGTAGGTTGTAACCCCTCAACTCCCCCAAGAAATATAACAGAGCTTCCCAAACCGTTCGTAGCTCCCGGTAATTTGATCACTGTCTCCTCTGGGTTTGAGTCCATTCCCCTTGGGCTGACATACTTTGTAGATGAGACCCCCCAACCCTAGAGACTGGAGTCCGTATTTTAACCGATTTCTCACAACCCAAGGAACTCCGGTCTGTAAGTTGTGCCTTTTTTTCCCACCATTTTAGGGATAAGATATCCTCTGGTATTAGAATCAGCTTGTCTAATGATTCTCGAGTTCGATCCCAATGTTGTAACATGAGTCTCTGAAGGGGTCAGGAGTGTAGTTGGGCCCAATTCACTGCTGGGATACATGCTGTCAGGGATCTGATTAGGGATCTACCAGTATGCCCAGAAACAGAATCTTTCGCGTGGGAAGAAACTGGGATTTCTCCAAATTTATAATTCACAACAGGTCACTCAATCTGTCTCTGGTTTTCAATAGATTGTTTTCCAGGTCTATTTTGGAATCGCCTACAATTAAAAGATAGTCCAAATACGGTATTATTAGGACGTTCTCCTTCCTCAGAGGTGTTATCATCTCCAACACAATTTTTGTCTGGGCGCTTTCCTTATACTGAAGGGAAGAGCCTGAAATTGGAAAGGTTTTAACTGGCCTTGAATCCACACCACTATTCATAGGGATCGTTGGGATTTCTGGTGAATGGGTATATGGAAATAGGCGTCTTTTAGGTCTACTGACGATAAAAACACACCTTGCTGTAAAACACTGACTGTGGATTTGATAAATTCCATTTTGAACTTCTCGTACTTTATTGACTTGTTTAATTTTTTTAGCTTTATGATTAAATGATACCATGAATACTGTGGCGAAGTAACCCAGACCGATTTGGTTTGTCGGCACTGGTACCAGAACTTCCATCTGGACTAAGTCCAGAATACCCTGCTCCAGACAAAGTTGAAGAGACCCTGAGCTTTGGACTAGAGTGATCACAAATGTTGTGGGGTGAACCTTGAGAAAGAGAATCCTGTAACCTTGACAAAGAATAGTTATCAACCAAGGGTTTTATAGAAATTATTTTCCACGATTTCTCAAACTGTCAACCTTCCCCCCACCGATCTCTGGCGTAATTTCTTGGTTGAGTCGTTATCACGAGAGTTGAATAAAAACCCTTTCCCTTTATTTTGTCTGGTATATTTCCAACTCTGTTTTTATTTTTTTATTTTGAAACCGATCAGATTTAAAAAAAAAAAAAAAAAAAAAAAAAAAAAGGAAAAAAAATGGAGCCCCTCTCTTTTTATCTTCTGGGAAACTTTTCTTTGAGTAAGAAACCTTCTCTAAAAAATGTTCTAAATCTATCCCAAAGAGTAATTCACCGTAGAAAGGAATATTACACAATTTAGCTTTAGAGCCAATATCCCCATACCACGAATTTAACCATAGCGCTCTTCTAGAGCTATTGGACAGAGCAGTCGTCCTAGCGGCAAGCCTGACTGAGTCTGCCCAAGTGTCCAATAAGAAATCTACTGCCTTTAACACAGCAGTGGTAAAGAATCTGCGAAAGTTTCATATGGTGTATTTCAGGCATGCTCAACTTGCGGCCCTACAGCTGTTGCAAAACTACAACTCCCAGCATACCCGAACAGCCTACAGCTTTCAGCAGGGCATTGTGGGAGTTGTAGTTTTACAACAGCTGGAGGGCCGCAGGTTGAGCATGCCTGGTGTATTTGATTTTAACAAGTCTTCTAATTGCACCAACCAGCTTTTCAAAGACCTAGCTACTGAAGGGGCTGAAAGGGGTTTGAAAAGTGATGCAGCTGCATCCCAAGTTTTCCTGAGATTTGTGTCTACTTTTCTATCCATGGGATCGCGAAGAGATCCTGTATCCTCAAATGGTAATGATGTACCTTTGGCCAATTTGGAAAGGGAAACATCAATTTTGGGACAATTCAAAAATAGATTTAAATACTCGTTGTCAAAGAGCAGTCTTTTTTAATGGCTCTCTTAATACTAACTAATTAAGGTTTTTATGTACCGGGAACACCCTCTTTCTTTTCCTCTAAACCTGAAAACATTTTATCCAGAGCAGATCTCTGAACCTTTTAATTTTCATTGCAAAATAAGTACTTTTTAAAATCTTTATCGCTATCAGAATCACTAGTTTTTTTTCCCCCTGGTCAGAAAAATCTTCAGAGGATGAAAAAGAGGGTGATCTTTTGCTAGATCTCTGCCTAGAGGTAGATGGGCGACAGGAAGCTGGTGAAAAATCTGCCAAAGCAGAACTTAACTCCTACCTTATCATGCCTTTCGTTTCTTCCCTTAAAGAAGGTACTCTCTAATTATGTCATCGGTACAATTTTTACATATTTTTTATTTATTTTTTTAGAGTACTTATCTGGAAGCCTAGCTGTACACACACCACATCTAAGAGACTTAGATTTTTTTTCCTGCTTTGGCTTTCACAGACATATCCTTGTCACTCGTATACAAAGGAAAGAGAGAAAAGGGCATATTAAAGAAAAAAAAAAAAAAATTTGCAGACCAGTACTCACAACCTCTGCCGTTCTGAACACTTACAGTCAAGCTGACAGGTTGTTTCGTACACTCCTCCGGTTCCATGCCTGCAAGGAGTCAATGGCTTTGAGGACTGAAGGAGATTCTGCTAGTCAGAGGATGACATTCATCTTGACCAGCGCGCCAGAAAGCCCATCGCCGGACGTAAGGAAAGCTCCAACGTCATCAGCCCAGCGTTCACCCAGGACAGACCGATCAGGACCCCCGGATGACGTCACCCGCCAGAGCCGAGATTCTCGGCCAATAAGATCCGGAAGAACTCCACATGAGTGTCCGGATGACACGGCTGATCCTCCTTTACTGGCGCACAAGCTAGGGAATACCGACCACGGCAGACACAGAGACGGAGCTTACTTGTCCAAGGTAAGTTCCTGGCAACCGCAATTGCTTCCGCTTCGTCCCCTCTTCTCTACCGCCCCAAAACTGAGGCACAGGGAATCCTCCTGTTCCTCCATCTGGCAGGGACAGGAAGACACTGAGGATGGCAAGGAGGTGGGCCCTTTTTAAAGCTTCCTGTCCCTGCCTGGAAGGAGGAGGAGGATAATCTCAAAGTAAGGTGCAGTCATGGAGGTGAGGGAAAAGGAGACATATTAGGTATTGCCGCATTCGTAAGAATCTGCTTTATAAAAATACCACATGACCAAACCCCTCAGGTGAACACCGTAAAAAAGATAAAATAAAAACGGTGTCAAATAAGCCATTTACTGGTCACCGTACATCACAAAAACTGTAATACCAAGCTTTTAAAAAGTCATACGCACCACAAAATAGTACCAAACAGTCATCTCATCCTGCAAAAAATGAGACCCTACCTAAGACAATCGCCAAAAGAAAAAAAAAAAAGAATATAGGGCTCTCAGAATATGGAGACAAACATGATTTTTTTTAACTTAAAAAATGCTGTTATTGTGCAAAACATAAATGAATACAAAAAAGTATACATATTAGGCCGCATCCGTAAAAACTTGCTGTATAAAAATATCACATGATCTAACCCTTCAGATGGACACCATAACAAAATATAAAAAGTGTGTCAAAAAAGCTAATTTTTGTCACCTTACATCACAAAATGTAACACCAAGCGGTCAAAAAGTCAAACGCACCCTAAAATACTACCAGTCATTTTTTCATAACGAAAAAAATGAGCCCCTTCATAAGACAGTCGCCCAAAAAATACATAAAACTATGGCTTTCAGAATACAGACAAAAAAAAAAAAAAATCTAAATTTTTTTTTTTTTAAATGCTTTATTATGTAAAACTGAAACAAAACAACCAAAAAAGTAGTCATATTTGGTATTGTCTCTTCCGCAACAACCTGCTCTATAAAAATACCACATGATCTAACCTGTCAGATTAACATTGTAAATAACAAAAAATAAAAACTGCCACAACAGCCATTTTTTGGTTACCTTGCCTCCCAAAAAGCATAATATCAAGCAATCAAAAATCATATGTACCCTAAAATAGTACCAACAAAACTGCCACCTTATCCTGTAGTTTCCAAAACGGGGTCTTTTTTTGGGAGTTTTACTCTAGGGGTGCATCAGGTGGTCTTTAAATGTGACATGTCAACTTAAAATTATCCCAGTAAAATCTGCCCTCCAAAAACCATATGGCGCTCCTTTCCTTCTGCGCAATGCCGTGTGCTCGAACAGAAGTTTACGACCAGAAATGGGGTGTCTCTGTAAACTACAGATTCAGGGCAATAAATATTGAATTTTGTTTGGCTGTTAACCCTTGCTTTGTTACTGGAATTTTTTTTTTATAAAAATGGAAAATCAGCCAAAAAAGTGAAATTCTAAAATTTCATCTACATTTTCCATTAATTCTTGTGGAACACCTAAAGCAGGGATGGGCAAACTGCGGCTCTCCAGCTGTTGTAAAACTACAATTCCCACCATGCCCTGCTGTAGGCTGATAGCTGTAAGCAGTCTTTGCATGCTGGGAGTTGTAGTTTTTGCAACAGCTGGAGAGATGCAGTTTGCCCATCCCTGACCTAAAGGGTCAACAAAGATTTTAACATCAGTTTTGGATACCGTAAGGGGTGTCGTTTCTAAAATGGGGTCACTTTTTTGGAGTTTCTACTCTAGGGGTAGAAACGAGAAATAACGAGATCCGACGACCAGGGCTGTGGAATCGGAGTTAATTTTGGGTACCTGGAGTCGGCAAAAAATGGACCGACTCCTACTAGATTTAAATTGGAATAAAAAAAAAATTGGAATAAAAAAAAAAAGCAAGTTTAAACGTCCCAATTCAGATAAAGTTATAATTAATTACTTCTCTACTGTAAGAATAAAGTCCATTGAATGCAGTGCGTCACGTTACCGCTAAACAAAGACGTTAAGTGACCGTGAAGAAGCACGCTTTTCATATGCTTTACTATGCAGTTAAAGGGACACTGACAGGCTGATTTACCGGCTAAAGATATATCTGCAGGTATTAATCAGAGGATTAGGAATACAACTAGACGACTGTTACCCCCAGTTGAGGTTTACTTGTGTTTAAAAACATTTTAATCAATATGCAAATTCTCTTCCCTTGTGCCCAAGGGGGCAGGCGCACATGTAGAGTACTGGCAGCACTAGACAGGACTAGGTAGCGAGGAGGAAGAGAGAAAGCTGGCACAGCCTCAGCATAGCCAGACGAGGCTGCTGCCAGCACTCTACACGTGCGCCTGCGCAGGAATTCAGCCTTCGGCTAGCCTGAAAAAAAAGGCCAGTGCAGTGAATAATAACGAGGGGAACAGCGCTGGGAAGCTGTACTTCGGGCGCGGCTGGGCACAAAGCCGCAGGAGACGCTGCCCCATTGGGCACAAAGATAGTGAATTTGCATACAGATTAAAATGTTTTTTAAACACAAGTACAGCTTAACTGGGGGTAACAGTAGTATAGTTTTATTCCTAATTCTCTGATGAATACCAGTATATATATATCTTTAGCTGGAAAATCAGCCTGTCAGTGTCCCTTTAAGGAGCGGCAATACTTCCACTTTCCATCGTCTTGTGGTCTGCTGTTACAGGGAACCCATGGTTATCCTAGCCTCTCACTGATAACTGATTAAGGACTGGAGACACTTGTATAAGTGAAGGGAATGGATAGTCAATAGTTCAAGACTGAAGCTGTAAACCATTTGAAAAACTGCTATCATTCAGCTAAGGCTATAAAACATGTAAACTCAGATTGTTAGCTTAAATTTTAAACATGACTATGGGATTCTACTAGGAAAATCATGTTTTAAAATGAATGCCCCTTCCCCGATCCTCCCACTGCTCTATCTTCAGCAGAAGATCAGCACACAAAGGAGAAGGCAGCAGCTTCTGCTCAACTACCTCTCTGTGCTAGAGAAGATTAGAAGAACTTGGTGGAACAGCTTCGTATTTGCATATTAAACACAGGAGTCGAGGAGTCGAAAGTTTCAAAATCTGAGGAGTCGGAAAATTTATCTACCGACTCCACAGCCCTGCCGACAACGAAAGTAAGGGCGAAAACTCTGAAAGACACATGTGGAACGCCACAAAGCGGAGATCAGCCCCGCAACTGTCAAAGTAACCGTGAGTACTCTTCCGTCCCTGCACGCCACCGTTAGAGGTGTGAAAAGTGACCGTCTAATTCACATGTAAATCAAACCAGTGTGAAAGGGGAGAGTGTTTTCGTGGTAATTGGGCCTGATAATAATTTAGTATAGCTGAGATACGAACTTGATCTACCAGCAAGATATACACATTACAGCTGGATTTGGCTACTATCGGGGTGACAATGCTATAACATCATGAACCTTAACATGAAATCATGGGCGACCTGATACGCCTGAAGATAGAGGGTTTCAATGAAACAAGACACCATTAGCTTCTTAAAGGTTGGTGTATATACAGTGGTTTGATTCAAACATTGCTTTTATCCACCCATTTCTACCAATTGATGTTTTATGGGGTAATATTCATGGGACGGATTACGGCTGCAGTCGTGTTATGTTTAGAGTGATATTTGTTTTATGAGCACGGTTTTTATGCAATAAACTGATTGGAATTTTATGCAAAGTGTTCCGGATATTGGGGAGCGCCTATCTTCAGCCTCAATTTTACCACTGTCATGAAGTACAATATGTGACGAGAAAACAATCGCAGAATGGCCTGAATAGGTAAAAGTGTTTTAAAGTAATTACCACATAAAGTGAAACATCAGATTCGCTAAAAATGTTCTGGTCCTTAAGGTGAAAAATGTTGGGGTCCTTAAAGGGTTAAATGTATAAATTGCAAGTGTTACTTAAAATTTTTCCCAAAAACTATACATAAATCTGCCTAGCTCCTCTAGCACTTTAAAAAGCTGTCTGCAGACTGCAATGCATTTCACGGTGGCAGTTTCTAAGATAGTTTGGTTGAAAGCTCCTCCCAACTCCCGCAATTAATATACAGTAAGCTGCATATGCATATTTTGGGTGGAAGATAATAAGGTGCTGCCAGAACTCAAATATGCCTGATTCTTTTTCCCTGCTGTTATCAGCCATCAGAGGAAGGTTAGGATGACTGCAGGCATATTAGATAGATATGACAGATCTGATGTGTATGTCGCCTTTTATGCTTTCATTAGCACAGTTTCACATTCAAATCTTACTTTCCCAAACTGTCAGTTGAATGTCGCCAGTCACTTGATTTCTCCCTGTTTGACTCCTGTTCTTTCTTGTCTGAAGATTTCTTACCAGCAGGTTCATTTTTTGCCTGAAGGAAAAAAAAAATAAAAAAAAATAAATCACAAATCTAAAATAGGATTAGAAAGCTATTGCAAGACTAGCAAAATCATGTTTTGCATGGTTAATTTTCTAGAAAAAAAAAAAAATGAAGACCATTAACTCTAGTATGAAACTGAACATTCACCATAAAATAATTGTTGTAACTAACAAGCATGGGAATAAGTTCCAGCCAGTAGCAAGTGGAAACTAAGCAGAAACTACTGGGTCCTTCAGAAAACAGGTTATTAGTCAGTCTCTTTGGTAATAGCAGACTGGCCAAGTGATTAGCACAGGTCATCTGCTTCCCATCCACACTCCAAAGACATACTGATAGGAATTTAAATGGTCAGCTGCACTGGCGAAAGCGAGAGCTGAAAATTAAAAAGATAGTTTGAAAATCATTACTGCTGATCGAATCGAACTAAAATAAATTGACTTAGATCTGAATTCAATTAGCTGCGAAGCTGAATTTTCCTAGCACTTCATGGTAACGAATCGTCATCGTCCCCCTAAAATGGAATCTACACGAGTTACAAACTGAAATTCATAAGCCTGGGAACGTGAGATGACCCATAACTCTGTGAAGCCAGCCAATCAGTAGACATCCCCTGTTAGGTCACAGATCTACAAAATATCCTGCGCAGTTGGCATTTCCCTGTGAATTGAGCATAAGGAGAGACATGACAAGCGCTAGGGACAGAGTGTTAGAAAGCTTTTAATTGTAAAATATTGGATAGGTGCAGGGACAGTTTTTAGACACTGTAGAGAGAGCATAGGGAGTGATTGTAACTGAGGCTAAAATTAATGGACTATATACACCTCTGGAGACACTATTTTTTATTATTGCATTGTACTCATTTTGAACTAGAAATAATTTTTTTGAAATTGTCTTTGTTAAAAGTTTTGAACCACTGTCTTTGTGCAGCCTTGAGTTTATCTAGTTGCAAGATCTGAATTTTAACTCTGGTGACAGGCTCCTTATTTGTGAACTTATCAACAAGTTACAAATTGAGCTAGTGTTTATAAGAATGTAGCTTAAAGGGGTTATCCCATGAATAATGTAAAGAATGAAAATCAGAGAACATATAGTACACGACAATACCTTTCTAACAAGGCTAGAACCAGCCTGTACCTCACATGGATCCAGAGATCCCCATTCATTGTTCTGCTAAATTTGTATCAAGCTGACAGCTCAAGGGGGTGTCTTTTCTGCTGCAGCTCAGGGGGTGTGTCTGTGCTCTCCTTATCACAGCTCAGGAGGCAGTTCAAGGATGAAACTGAACTGAGCATGTGTGGCCTCCTTAATGAGCCGGTCAAAGAAATGAGAAGTGGCAGTATACAGATGCAACATTTTTATTTTAATAACATGCAATTACAAAAGTATTCAGATCCAGGTGCTGTTGAAAAGCACGGGGGGGAAGGGGGATTTCGTGATGGGCCTGGCAGCAGAGCCGCACGCGACCGTGACCTCTGCTGTGGATTGACAGGGAGTGAGCATTCTTAGCTTCACGTCATCAGTTAACATGGGCAACACAAAGTTAAGTCTAAGGACACAGCTGTAACTATAAAAACGGCTGCTGGACAAGGAGATCTGGACCGGTTCATGAAGTAGACAAGTGCAATACACTCGAGAAGACAGGACAAGATGGCACCGAGCTCTGAGACTGCCCAGCAGCACAAGGCCATGGACTCTGAGGAGGGAGAGGGTAGTGAAACGGCGGCCCCTATCTCTCAAGAACACCTACCAGTATCCAGAGCATTTAGACGCCAATTACTTGCTGAAGCCCTGGACCCATTAGTCCAGGAGCTCAAGGACTTTATGCATGATTTAAAACAGCTCAGGGATCGGGTTGAAACAGTTGAGGCCTTACAGGCCGCCATGGTGGACTTTGATACAGTGATCTTCCACAACATGGACCACACACAGGCCCACCTGAACTATTTATACAATCAACTGGAAGACCAGGCCAATCGTGGGAGACTAAACAATTTGAGGCTAAAAGGTTTTCCAGAAACCATCCAGGCAGATGACATTATGCCCTTGTTGACTGATTTCTTCACAGACAATCATGTCTGTTTATCAGGACTTATCCCCACTGACCTTAAAGAAAATAAAGGCACTAAAACCACTTTTAGATGTTTTGCGGGACTGTAAGATCCGATGGCTACCTGAAAGAAAAATGGTGGTCCGTGCACATGCTGACCTAAAGCGACTATATTAACACCTAGACACTGCAGACCTAAAAGATTGTCGACTGAAGACCAAGAGTTAACAGCACTCCCAGGCTTGCCAATGGTCACTCCCTGGACACTGGTGGGACCAGGAAGACCCCAACGACAAAAATGAAAGTCTGGAAAACTCACGCCACGGAAGACTGCTCTTGAGATTGACTGAGAGACTCATTGGACTTTTCAATATGTACCAACTTCCAGGAACACCAAATGGGGTGAGACAGAAAAGAGCACTTAGTTTACTTCGGGTACTTTCATACTAGTGTTTTTCTTTTCCGGCACTGAGTTCCGTCAAGGGGGCTCAATACCGGAAAAGAACTGATCAGTTATATGCTAATGCATTCTGAATGAAGAGAAATTCGTTCAGGATGCATCAGGATATCTTCAGTTCAGTCACTGAACGGGCGTTTTGGACAGCGATAATACCTTCCAAAATTAGGGATCTGTTGCCGGAATGCCGGATCCAGCATTAATTTACAATACAAGACGGATGACAAGCGGAGAGACGGATCTGTTCTTGCAATGTATTTGTGAGATGGATGCGCATCCAGATCAGTCTATAAATGCATTCAGTTTACATCCAGATCGACGGATCTGGCAGGCAGTTCCAACGACGGAACTGCTTGCCGGATCACTCTGCCACAAGTGTGAAAGTAGCCTTACACAGATTGTTTTTCTATTTCTTATTTTTCTCTTTTCTTTAAAGGGTTTCTGTCACTACAGTTTTCACTATTAAACAGGCTGACATTATACAGTCGTGGCCAAAAGATTTAAGAATTACATAAATATTGGAAATTGGAAAAGTTGCTGCTTAAGTTTTTATATTAGCAATTTGCATATACTCCAGAATGTTATTAAGAGTGATCAGATGAATTGCATAGTCCTTCTTTGCCATGAAAATTAACTTAATCCCAAAAAAAACTTTCCACTGCATTTCATTGCTGTCATTAAAGGACCTGCTGAGATCATTTCAGTAATCGTCTTGTTAACTCAGGTGAGAATGTTGACGAGCACAAGGCTGGAGATCATTATGTCAGGCTGATTGGGTTAAAATGGCAGACTTGACATGTTAAAAGGAGGGTGATGCTTTAAATCATTGTTCAATTGTTAACCATGGTGACTTGCAAAGAAACGCGTGCAGCCATCATTGCGTTGCTAAAAAAATGGCTTCATAGGCAAGGACATTGTTGCTACTATGATTGCACCTCAAGCAACAATTTATAGGATCATCAAGAACTTCAAGGAAAGAGGTTCAATTCTTGCTAAGAAGGCTTCAGGGCGTCCAAGAAAGTCCAGCAAGTGCCAGGATAGTCTCCAAAAGAGGATTCAGCTGCGGGATCAGAGTGCCACCAGTGCAGAGCTTGCTCAGGAATGGCAGCAGGCAGGTGTGAGCGCATCTGCACTAACAGTGAGGCGAAGACTTTTGGAAGATGGCCTGGTATCAAGAAGGGCAGCAAAGAAGCCACTTCTCTCCAAAAAAAACATCAGGGACAGATTGATCTTCTGCAGAAAGTATGGTGAATGGACTGCTGAAGACTGGGGCAAAGTCATTCTCCGATGAAGCCTCTTTCCGATTGTTTGGGGCATCAGGAAAAAGGCTTGTCCGGAGAAGAAAAGGTGAGCGCTACCATCAGTCCTGTGTCATGCCAACAGTAAAGCATCCTGAGACCATTCATGTGTGGGGTTGCTTCTCATCCAAGGGAGTGGGCTCACTCACAATTTTGCCCGAAAACACAACCATGAATAAAGAATGGTACCAAAACACCCTCCAACAGCAACTTCTTCCAACAATCCAACAACTGTTTGGTGAAGAACAATACAGTTATAACTAAGTGGCTCGGGGAACAAAACATTGACATTTTGGGTCCATGACCTGGAAACTCCCCAGATCTTAATCCCATTGAGAACTTGTGGTCAATCCTCAAGAGGCGGGTGGACAAACAAAACCCCACTAATTCTGACAAACTCCAAGAAGTGATTATGAAAGAATGGGTTGCTATCAGTCAGGAATTGGCCCAGAAGTTGATTGAGAGCATGCCCAGTCGAATTGCAGAGGTCCGGAAAAAGAAGGGCCAACACTGCAAATACTGACTCTTTGCATAAATGTCATGTAATTGTCGATAAAAGCCTTTGAAACGTATGAGGTGCATGTAATTATATTTCACTACATCACAGAAACAACTGAAACAAAGATCTAAAAGCAGTTGAGCAGCAAACTTTGTGAAAACTAATATTTGTGTCATTCTCAAAACTTTTGGACACGACTGTACATGTGCAAATGTCACCTGAATTTAACACTTTTTTTTAGTGTGCCCTTGTTTTTGTGCATGTATAACTTATTATATGCTAATTAGCCTCTAGGAGCAAGGGGGGGGGGGGATTATTGGACCTGCTCCTAGAGGCTCCCTTTGCTCACCTCTTTCCACTCCCTTCTACTCTTGGTTGACAGGGCCAGGCCAGCGTTGGTCTCCAATGCACCCTGTTCTTTCATTGTAAATGGGACAACTGAGATGGAGTGGTATATGGAGATTATGTGATATATCAGGCAGAGGGTTGGGGACCCCACACTTCACTCCCTGCCACGGCCCACAGATAAATTTTTCTGGTGGGCCCTAGGCACCCCAGTCCAACCCTGGCTCTTAATATTAGAACAGTTAGAGGAAAGGCATATGAAATTTGAAATCTCAACTTTATTGCAAATGAGTCTACTGCTAAGGGCTGATCTTTTGCATTCAGGGAGAAAAATCTGTGGACTTTTTTTGCTCCTTGTGGCAAACAGGTCCACTTCCGGATAAGCCCATTTCTCTACTGAGAGAATGTTTTCTCCGATAAAGTCCATTCTCCAGGATGTATCCATCCTCTGCTCAAAAAGTCCATCTGAGCATTTTCTAAAGGCTTTGAGGTGTACAGCAGTTAAAGATGACAAGTGATTTTCTGCCCAACAGAATATCCTGTACACTTTAACAGACGCTCCCTCTTTGTTTGACCCTGTCTCTGAATACGTGATACCGCTGTCATGTGGAGGGCGTGGCTGGATGAGCAGCTAAGCAGAAGCAAGACACGCTAGCGCCTGCAAATTAATAAAGGTGCCCACAGCAAAATCAGCGACTCCAGCATCAGCCAAAGGCCATGGGAAACCCTCCGGACCCCTATCTTACCTCTTGCAGGTATGGGTCGTACCATGATAAAGAAGGAAGAGCCGAGCAAGATTGAGGTGTTTAGCAGGGCAGTCGGAGAAATCCAAGATGGCGCCAGCTCCTCACACCACCAGAGACAAAGCACGACAGTGCTCCCTTCCCAGCAGGCATGACAAACACGGGGAGAAGCCCCTCACATTTACCAAGCCAATCCACCTCAGCAACCTCCTCTCCATCTAAAAAGCAACAACCATCAGCAGCTGCCCCTTACCAGCGCATGCTGCAGGATGCCATATCCTCCTATGAGGAAATCCTACCCCAAGAGTAAGGTATTCAAAGTACTCTGCTCTCCTTCACCCCCAACTGTTAATACTCCTCACCAGTCTCAGAAGCCATTTTAGGTCCTTGCTATTTGACCTGACACACTCCATACAGAAAGACATCACATCCACATTTACTGCCTTACAAAAACATATTAGCCAAATTGGAGAGAGAACATCCCATTCTGAGGATAAAATGGAAGAATGTAATACTGCCCACAACCAGTTGGTGGACGCACATAATGATATTGAGGATGATATATCAGCACTGAAACTTAAACTAGCGGATCTTGAGGATTGTTCAAGGCGCAATTATCTGAGATTTAGAGGGGTCCCTGAAACCTTCGAACCTAAAGCCATCAAGGACTTTCTTACAGATTTTGTGGTCCTAAAGAGCCCCCAGAGATATTGCTAGGCTGCACTTCTATCATTTTAAAGAGTTAATCCTCAAAACAGATAACTCCATACATGGTCTCCATGGACGCATCAAGAACATTTTAATATTCTCTGACCTCTCTGCAGTGACTCAACTGAAGCAGAGTATTTGCTGCAGCTACTAAAATCCTGAGGGATCACATTTCGTACAAATGGGGTTACCCGGTAAAACTCCTGATCTTCAAGAACGGAATCACTCACAAGATCTCCTCCCTGAACGATGCCATGAAGCTACTTCAGAAATGGTCTCTAGCTACGATGGATGAAGACAGCAGCTCCTCCATGAAGAAAAGGCCTCCTACTCTGGTTAGAGAATGGACTTTAACATCTCTTCAGCCAGGAAAAGATCTACCCTACCTACCTCAAAGGACATATCCTTTTCTTCATTCAAGAGTCACTAGACTCATTTAATCACTTACACTTTTTTGCAGGTCTCATTGGAGATGCCTTGCACATATTTTCTACAACCCACCCCCATTGGTATTATATATCCTGTGTGATTGCGTACGAGTGATACAAGATGAGACTATCACTCGTACTCGTCTCCTTGAGTTAAAAACAAGTATATAGAGAAAAAAGGGGTAAATAAATATAAAACGTAACCTTTAATAAAGCAAATTAAAAGAGGATCATTTGACACACTGATAATCAGATTCAGAAACCCAAGTGATCAATCTATCCTCTGGTAGCATTACAGACTTCAAAATGTCTATCTTAAAACAGGGGCTGTCATTTCTACCCACCTCCCACTTTAATTTATTTAATTGGGTTAAAGATTTGAATCTGTTTGCGAGAAAACTACGGTGGCAGAAACACTTCCAAATAAAAAATAAATATTATAAAAGTGTCGAGAGTTGGGTATACCGGCTGAAATACTGTATGATGTCATTATATGATCTTGACAAGAAAATCGGCATGTATTCAAGGTGAGGGTCTATTCACAAAGCTGAGAAATAAGAGCTACAAAAGGACACATAATAGACCTCATTTATGTGGCAAGGTCAAATCGGATGCCTTCTCTCCTCCTTTCACTAGATGCGGAGAAGGCGATCGATCAGATGCATTGGGGGTACTTGGAGGCAGTATTGTCGGAGTTTGGTATATTAGGACAAATTGCCAAAGTTATATCCGCACCTTACGCGAAACCCTCAGCTAATGTCTTTGTTAATGGAATGATATTCAAACAGTTCCCCATTAATAATGGAACAAGACAGGGGTGTACCCTTTCTCCTATTATTTTTGCATTAATAGAACCTTTAGCAGAATGCATCAGTGCTCATTCACAGGTTATGGATATATAGATTGGCAATACAAATGACAAAATTGGACTATTTGCCGATGGCATACTGGCTCTAACTAATTCTACAGTATCCCTACCCATGGTGATGCAAATCTTAGCCATTCAGTTCAGTTTCCTACTACAGTCCAAACGTAGCCAAATGTCAAGTTCTTAATCTTGGCCTGAAAGATTCAGATCTTATTTAATTGAAAATTAGCTTCTCCTTTAATTGGAACTCCGAATATATTACATATTTAGGAATCCAACTAACCCCAACAATCACCAATCTCCTAACGGTAAACCTCAGAACTCTGAAAGAGAAAATTAAAAATGACCTGAATAAAATGAAAAGGCATGAAATTTCGTGGATGGGGAGAATTTCAGCTCTTAAAATGTTTATTATTCATCAAATTCTTTATCTATTCCTCAACTTACCAATCTCTATCCCTATATCATACTTAACAGAAATCCAAAGATTACTCCTAAAATATATATGGCAGGATAAAGACAGAGGGTCCAAGCAGAAATATTCTACTTACCTCGAAAGGAGGCTTTGGATGCCCATCCATTATTAGATACCTATATATAGGTATCTATATAGGGTGCGCCCTAGGCCCTAGGCAATAGAGCTTGTATTTTTGAACAAAATCAGATTCTTATGGATAAACAATTCTAACAAGCACTGGATCTTTATTGAGAAATACCAAATGGGTGTAACAGACTCCCAAGTGTTTTTCTACACTATGTCCTTACAAAAGAACTTCTCTGCCCTTATGGTTCCTTATACAACCCAAGTGGCACTTGAAGTGTGGACCTTATCAACTAAATTAAGCTTTATCAATATCACCCTTTCGGATATCCCTCTAGCAGTCATGGGGAAATGTATCTCAGACCTGTACATTCATAATTGAATTAACCTGGGAATCAAAAAATTGGGAGACCTTTTTACTAATGATGCTCAACTCCATTACAGATCTAAACTTGAAATTTAATATCCCTCAAAAGATTTTTTTTTAAATACTTACAAATTAGACATTTCCTGTCTGGATTTAAATTCCCCATGACCACTAATGCCTCCCAAATGATGAGGTTGCAACGTAACCCATCCGTTAATCTTAAAGCCTTATCTCAGTTATTACATGATGACAGAGAAACTGGACTCGCCATTGTCTCCATTACTTCGAAAATAGGAAACCGCATTAAATAGTATATTCCCAGAGCAATGGGAGTCTGCATTTTCCATCATTATTATTGGAAACAAAAAAAATCATGTTTAAAAAATATAACATACCGCTGTCATGTTGTCTGAATATATTTTCACGTGAAATCCTTTTATCAGGCGGGATTCTGCCCTTAAGGACTGCTTTTAGTTCTCTACAGGTCGAGGAAGTTGATTGTACTGCTGTGCTCCAGGCTCCCTGAAACTAGACGGAGTCCACATGAGCTCCCCCATCCTTTTATGGTGGCATATGTGGTGATCGTTTTCAACAGCTCCAGTATCCATGGGACAACCTTTTACAAATTTTTTTTTCCCCCTATGCCACCAGCATAGATTTTTACTTCTTGCAGAATGGAGAAAATTTGATCTAAATGCATCGGCTTACTGTCCCAATCCCTTAACACAAGCTGTTTAAGAGGTCCGGAATTCTGTTCAGCCCAGGGAACAGCTGGAATACATGCAGTCAAATGACCTAGTAATTTCATTAGCAGTCTTATTGAGGATCTTTTTCTCCTCTGAAAACAGATGATCAATTCTTTTATTAACTATTCTAGCGATGAATAGTTGCCCCTGTAATGTCCTGTTACAGGAACTTCTTGAACTGCTCCCAGATCCAAAAGTTCCTGAATATTTTCTAGAAGTTTTGATTTAAGGTATGGAAGTGAAAGGGAGGTTAATTTTGGTGGATCTGAATGAAATTCTATTTTGTAACCTTTTCTAAGAATGTTCATAATCGAACTATTTGATATTTTCTCCCATCAAATGAAATAATTCAGCCTAACACCACCACCACAACCTTTTTGGCATCATTTAGATGAGGGGGGTTGATTTGAGTTATGCAGAAAGGGCCTACTTTTTCCCCCTTTCCTATAACTACCCGATTTTCTTTTTTCAGATTTAGGTTGATACTAATATCTGAGACTAAAAGACTTTATTTTGACCTTTGTGTTCAGGAAACCCTTTTTTTATGTCTGCCGCCTTCAAGGATAGAGTCTAAATCTGGACCAAAAACATATTTACCATGGAAGGGAATGGAACATATTTTGTTTTTGGAAGATAGATCCCCTTTAACACAAGGCGCTTCTGATTGAGTTTACTAGACCTGAAGTTCTTGCCACCACTCGGTCAAATAGTTTGCCAAAACACCTGATGCCATTTTCAGTACATGCAAGTTAGACAAAACCTGCTCTCTAAGTTTTGTTCCTTAAAAGAAATTACAACTGTTCAAGCCCGATGTATAATGCTCTAGCAACACTTTGAGAATCTAGGCCTGAGCATAGCAGCAGCAACCTCCCATGATTTTTTAAAGTAAGGGTTCAGATTTTTTGTCTAATGAGTCTTTTAGTCTACTTTTACATTTGCGTTTGGGCTTTCCGTTTTTGGAAATCCATTCAGGGCTCTCAAAAAGCAGTCCAAAACGGATCAGTTTGCATTGTAATGTATTCTGAATGGAAAAGGATCCCCTTAGAATGCATCAGTGTGCATCAGTTCAGTATCCATTCCGCTTTGGAGACAGAAACCAAAACGCTGTTTGAAGCGTTTTGGTGTCCATCTGATGAAACTGAGCAAAACGGATCCGTTCTGGCACACAATGTAAGGCAATAGGGACGGATCTGTTTTCACTGACAAATTAGGAAACGTATGCGTCCTCCATTGACTTTCAATGGTGTTCAAGAAGGATCCGTCTTGGCTATGTTAAAGAGAATACAAACGGATCCGTTCTGAATAGATGCAGACGGTTGTATTATGTGAACAGATCGGTGTCCATTCTCTTACCCTTTTCCTTGCGCATTTTTTTAGGTCATATATGATGAGAAATTTGCCATGGCAGACTATTTCATGCCTAACGATAGCTCTGATGTCATTTATAGAGACAGGTGCTTTCTCCTGAACAAATTTGATAGTGCAGGTTGGACAAAGGAGGATTTTATATGAAGGTTCATGCTTCCTATTGCAAAGCACACCTCTATTAGAGGATCCTGCTTTAGCATTTGAAGAATCCATTTCAGCCTAAAACACCATATGTATGGCATCAAGAGAAATTCATATCAGCATTGGCATGAATTTCTAATAACAAAACCTTAGTGCAAACAGACAAAACATGGTGGACTTGCAGCACCCAATGTAGGTACAGATGTAGTGTTCTGCCCAGCAGGGCTAGAAAATGATCTTAGTTCATTTGGCATGGTTTAATAAAAATTTCAGATCACATCTATTTCTTCTCCAATTCATTCTGCTGCAATTCCTGTATTTCTGTAGTTATTAGTTAGGTTACAGCACCATCTAGCGGTGGTAAAAATGTACTGCACTTTCTGTTCTTGTTAATAAAGGTTATCATATTGTGAGACGTGCAAGGCATTGTGGGTAGTGCTAGGAATCCTGGGAAGGAGAAGCCTAGTCTCCATATTACAGGATATCAGCAGAATGGTTTAAACTAAATGTCAGACTGCACACTATGTGAACGTGTATGAAGACAGAACAGTAAAACACATGCTAGTCACCAGCGATAGTGGATCTGACTACACAGGGCCGCTATCACACACGCGGTCCTGCGTACAAGACTGCAGAAGTTGCCATACAGTCACAAGAAGTGCGGTCCCAAGCAGGTGCAGCACGATCCAGATTTCTACCCATACTGGGTCTGCACAGAGACAATAAGCAGCCAAAGGCACACAATGTCTGCTAACCTGTAGGCCTGCACAATATATCGCGAAAGCAATCGCAATTAATCGCCATATTGCAATTGCAATTTGCCGACCCAAAAATGCTGCAATTATATTACCGTATTTTTCGCTTTATAAGACACACTTTTTCCCAGTGCGTCTTAGGCCCCATTCACACGTCCGCAATTCTGTTCATTCATTCCTATGGGGACAGACGATGTCAAGCCGGGGTCCACAATTGCGGATCCGCACTTCTGGGTTCGTAATCGCGTTCCCGAAAAATCTAGAACATGTCCTATTCTTGTCCGCGATTGCGGACAAGAAAAGGTATTTTCTATGAGAGTGCCGGCGATGTGCGGTCCGCAAAATGCGGAAGGCACATTGTCGGCGTCAGTGTTTTGCGGATCCGCAAAACACACACGGACGTGTGAATGTAGCCTTATAAAGCGATGGTTGACTTTCTACGTGACACTGTATATCCGGCCGCTATGCTGCACAGCGCGGCCAGCGATACATCAGTTACAGTGCGGGGAGGGAGGAGGGGCTGGTGGAAAGTCGTTATTTTAAAGAACACTGTACCTCAAAGGTTAGTGTATAAAATGAGGATGCTCGGACTGGGAGAAAATGTCTGTATGTGGGTAAGTAACTGGCTGAGTGACAGAAAACAGAGGGTGGTTATTAATGGTAGATACTCAGATTGGGTCACTGTCACTAGTGGAGTACTTCAGGGGTCAGTACTGGGCCCTATTCTCTTCAATATATTTATTAATGATCTTGTAGAAGGCCTGCACAGTAAAATATCTGTTTTTGCAGATGACACTAAACTGTGTAAAGTAATTAACACTGAAGAGGACAGTTTTCTGCTACAGAGGGATCTGATTGGAGGCTTGGGCAGAGAAATGGCAGATGAGGTTTAACACTGACAAATGTAAAGTTATGCACATGGGAAGGAATAATGCAAGTCACCCATACATATTAAATGGTAAAACTGTGTACAGTTCTGGGCTCCTGTGAACAAGGCAGACAGAGCTGGAGAGGGTTCAGAGGAGGGCAACTAAAGTAATAGCTGGAATGAGGGATCTACAGTACCCTGAAAGGTTATCAAAATTAGGGTTATTCACTTTAGAAAAAAGACGACTGAGGGGAGATCTAATAACTATGTATAAATATATCAGGGGTCAGTACAAAGATCTCTCCCATTATCTATTTATCCCCAGGACTGTGACGAGAGGACATCCTCTGCGTCTGAAAGAAAGAAGGTTTGTACACAAACATAGAAAAGGATTCTTCACTGTAAGAGCAGTGAGACTATGGAACTCTCTGCCTGAGAAGGTGGTGATGGTGAGTACAATAAAGGAATTCAAGAGGGGACTGGATGTATTTCTGGGGTGTAATAATATTACAGGCTATAGCTACTAGAGAGGGGTCATTGATCCAGGGAGTTATTCTGATTGCCCGATTGGAGTCGGGAAGGCATATTTTCCCCTTAAGTGGGGAAAATTGGCTTCTGCCTCACAGGTTTTTTTTTGCCTTCCTCTGGATCAACTTGTAGGAAACAGGCCGGACTGGGTGGACAAATGTCTTTTTTCGGTCTTAAATACTATGTTACTATGTTACATGTTCTTATATCTATTTTATAAATTCTTTATTTATGTAAAGACAGAAATTGACAGCACATCTTGCATTTGAGTACACATAACATATCTTCAAAAAGTAGTGTATCATAATTCTTATATCTATTTTAAACTGTTCTGTGCAGTGCTATTAAGAAAATGTCAAGGTTTGTATTTTGTACTTTTGCAGTAATGCAAATATGTATTTTATTTTGAAAAACACAGTGCATTTCAGTTCTTGAGTTCAGCATAACTACATTTCACATTATCAGTAATTTGTGTGTGCTTTTACCTTGAAAATCCAAGCAGATAGACCTCTAGCACAATTCCCTTAAAATATCGCATTGCATATCGTTATCGCAATTTTTAGGGCCCTAATCGCAATCACACAAAATTCCCATATCGTGCAGCCCTACTATCCAGGCATCATCATACAGGACCAAGTCACGAGCAAGCTGCCCTAGCAAGTCCTCAATAAGAGAAAAGGCTGCTCTCGCCCGTGCAGAAGCTGAAGCTGCAAAAGTAAGCTCTTCCTTTGCTGCACAAGAGATGGAACTAAAGCTAAGGCAAGCAGATCAAGAAACAGAAGGAGCACGCCTGCAAGCGTCAATGGAAAAGGAGAGCGTCACTGGAAGAAGAGAGTACGCCTGCAAGTGTCAATAGAGAAATAAAGAGCATCACATTTAGAAGAGAGAGTACAACGTAAAGCGTTAATGGAAAAAGATAGAGTACTCCTGCAAGTGTGACTGGAAAAACTAGCCACAGACAAAGAAGCCGCAGGCACAGTAGCCAAAGCAGAGTTCCTAGAAGCCCTGGAGTTCCCAAAATCTGAGAAACACAGCCAAGTAACTGGGCCAGACCTAGATGAACAAGATCCAGCACAACGCATCCCAGAACACGTCCATTAGCATTCAAGACAGATGACAACTATGATCCAGCATAACATCCAGCCAGCTTATACACAGTGCCAAAGATCCTACTTTGAACCACAGTACGTCCAGCAGGACGGTATGTGACAACACGATGCTGACCACAACTACTGCCCTACAGAAGGAAAGCTACAATCTTCGCTTCGACTTGAAGGGACACCCTTTGCGTCAGAATGGTATTATACAAACTGCCCTAAGCCAGAAACCCCTAAAAGGTATGGTGATACACCAGACATGCAGCATAGCAATTACACACCAGGTAGTATTGGCGCTAACCAGGCTGCCACGGACTTTGTTAAGTTCTTTGCTAAACGGGAGCTGGTTAGCAAAGGACTTATAAAGTTCACCGATCGCCCCGAGAACTACAGGGCATGGCGATCCTCCTTCCAGAACGCATAAGAGACTTAGATCTTTCCTGTACTGAGGAGTTGGATCTCTTGGTAATGTGGCTTGGAAGCGACTCTGCTGAACACGCCAAAAGAATCAGAGACATTAACATAAACTATCCAGACAAAGGCCTAAAGATGGTGTGGAAGAGACTTGATAGGTGTTATGGGTCAGTAGAAGCTATAGAAAATGCTTTATGTAACAGAATTGATAATTTTCCCAGAATAGTGGGTAGGGGTTACCAGAAGCTCAGGGAACTCAGCGACTTGTTAGTAGAGGTACAGGTTGCTCAAGCAGAAGGAGATCTGCAGGGGCTAGCATTCCTGGACACAGCCAGATGTGTCAATCGGATTGTCCAAAAACTCAAGAAGAGAACAAACACAAAGATCTTACCAAGGAATGCTTCCTGGACACAAACTGTATTCTCTACTAAAATGCAGAGCCTTCAGGGAGAAGTCTTTAGAGGACTGCAAAGCATTCCTTAAAGAAAACATCAACTGCTTCAGGTGCTGCGCTTCAACATCGCACTTCGCCAGGAACTGTAAGGTCAGTGTGACATGTACAGAATGCGGTAGCACAGAACAAAACACGGCTTTACACCCTGGACCACCCACTCAGGTATCACCCCAGACAAAGGAGCATGACGGGAAGCAGATATACAATGACAGACACCGCAGTAGTCACTTCTCACTGTAAAGAGATCTGTAAAAGGACTCGCAGGAGGAAAGTCCTGCTCAAAAATCTGCCTTGTCAGAGTTTATCCAGTCGACCACCGAAATAAGGCAATCAAGGTACTGTATATGCAATCTTAGATGATCAAAGCAACTGGTCTTTAGCCAAATCCACCTTCTTCGACACTTTTAGAAAAGGACCCAGTAGTGGCGTCTGTTGACACCAGATGGGGAGTGATCTGACCAGCAGGACTAGAAAATTATCTTAGTTCATTTGCCAGAGTTTAAGAATCATTTAAGATCACGTCTATTTCTTCTCCAATTCATTCTGCTACAATTCCTATATTTCTGTAGTTTCTAGTAGGGTTACAGCACCATTTAGCAGTGGTAAAAATGTACTGCACTTTCTTCTTGTTAATAAAGATCATCATATTGTGGGAAGTGCAAGGCATTGTGGGTAGTGCTAGGCATCCTGGGAAGGAGAAGCCCAGTCTCCATATTACAGGATATCAGCAGAGCTGTCTCCTGCATACCTCCTTCTCAAACTTCACAATGCTCACGCTAGCATATCTGTTTTACGAATTAATTGATCACACATCAAACACTCCTGTTTTGCTAATAAACAAGTTAGACTACAGAAAACAGTCCTCTTATTTGGAAGACCGGAATGGTTTATACTGAATGTCAGACTGCACACTGTGTGAACATGTCTGAAGACAGAACATGTAGTCTGTGTAGGAGTGCTCTCCATGTCTCCCCTGGCAGGTTCCTACTACTGGAGACATGCTGGGCCAGCTTAATGCTTCCTTCCACATCCTTACTGAACACCATATCAGCAGCGCACACTGCCGGAAGTGGCGCACTGCCAGCTCAAAACGGGAAGTGATGCACCCAGCGTGGTCTAACACTTACCACACTCGCTTGCTCCTACCCCCAGTAGATGGTGTCCCCGAGGCTCCTCTGCAATTGCAACACAGAGACCTAGGTATGGCTTCCAGTAAACCAGGCATCACAATCTCCGCCCCCACTGAGCATAGTGAAGGGGCATGGAGCTGCTGGCTATGCCACCTCCCTCTGTGCTGATTGCTCACACATCGGCCGGGCTGAATCCAGCCTTAAACTTTCCTACTTCTGCCCTGCACAGGGACAGAAAAAACACTGGGCAAATGGAGGAAGGGAGAAAAGTTTAATCTCTTCGAGCGTTTCCAGTTCCTGGCAGAGAAGGAGCTAATCTCAGTGGTGCCGTCATGGAGACGACTAGGGAAAGGAATTTACCTCATCTATACTCGCAGACTGAAGGGTAGGAATGAGGACCAGACTTGCTGCTGTGGGGGTAGAATGTCCTTTAGAAAACAATTCAGCTTGCGAGTACAGGATAAGGTAAACTCTTTCCCGAAGCACGGGGAAACATCTAAGCAGGTATCTCAGCTGTCATCTGCACATGTGCCAATACCAACAGACTTTAAATAGGACTCTGCTTTCTCACACACGCAGTCCTTCAGTCTCACGAGAAGGACGGATTTTATGCTCAAATACGAGAGCCGTCATTTAAATGCCTTCACAGATTGTCCCCTAGACTAAAGGAGCCAGTATAAATTATTAAAGACATTTTAGATTTTATTTATAACACTTTTTTTTTCTCAGTATTTTCATTTTTTTTCTTTTCCGGGGAACCGATTTAAGTATTAAAGGGTTTCTCTGGGAATTAAGAAAATAAAAAGACTGCATATACGTAATTACTACTTTTACTATTATAAATGTATTCCCAAATATCTTTCATTAGTTATAGTGGCTCATTTTGTCCAAGGCGCCATCATCAGGAAAATTAAATGGCCTTTGTCCTATTGGCGCAAACAAAACTTGTCCGAATCGCACAGCAGGACAAGTTACTTCACAACACTGAGCTAAAGAGCTGCCTCATCCTCCTTCTTTTAGGGTACTTTCACACTAGAGTTATTCTAATCCGGTATTGAAATCCAGTAAAGGGTCTCAATACCGCAAAAAAAGCATCAGTTTTGTCCTAATACATTCTGAATGGAAAGCAATCCGTTCAGTATGCCTTCCGCTCCGTCCCATGTACAGTAATTGACCGGACAAAATACCGCAGCTTACTACAGTATTTTTTTCCAGACAAAATGCCAGAACACCGCACTTGCCGGATCCGGCATTCATTTCCATATAGAAATGTATTAATGCCGGATCTGGTACCAAATATGCCGGATCTAGTACCAAGTATTCCGGAAAATGCCACGTTGGAGGATCCGGTTTTTCCAGTCTGAGTCTGTGCCGGGATATAGGAGGAGCTATTTTTGCTTTTGATCTTTGAAAAAAATTATATACCGGATCAGTTATTGGGGATGAAAAAAAAAATAAGATTTCCGTTTGCATACGGTTTGCTGGACCGGCAGGCAGTTCTGTTGCCAGAACTGCCTGCCGGATCCTCACAATACTCAGGGATTATGATCCTGAATACAGCTGATAAGATCTTAAGATGAGTGTCTGTAGGAACGGAGTGCACGGTGAGGGATTAAGTACAGACAGGAGGTGGGGATAATGAGCAGAAGCACTTGTATGCAGTCTCCATTACCACAGTCTGTCCTCTTCGTAATTCATGTCTCTTTATGAAATCCATTCCCACAGAAATTCAGATAAAGATCAGCTGTATTCAGGATGATAATCCCTGACAAATAAGAGGAAGATAATGCATCTCTTTGGTTCAGTGTTGTGAGGTAACTTGTCCTGTGTGTGATTAGGACAGGTTTTCTATGTACTAATAGGACGGTGGTCATTTTATTTCTCCTAATGATTTCTCCCCCAGACAAAACAAGGAATTATAACTAAATTAAGATATTTGGGAATATAGTTATAATAAAGTAAAATTTACATATTTTTTTAACTTCTTAGAGAACCCTTTAATGTGTGTTTTTTAAATTGCTTTTAATTTTTTAACAAATGCATTTTTTGCATACTGATCTTAAGGGGAAGTGACATTACAGGAAGTACATGCCATAGTAAGATAGTATACAAGACCAAAAATACAGGATTACACTCACCGGTAATCACTTTTCCATAAACCCATGACAGCACCCTTGAGACCGCCTCCATCCTGGACAGGAAACAGGAACCTTCGTGGAGAGTTCAAAAGTGGATCCAGACCCCACCTCATCAGTTAATAGCGAGAACATTATATATATATATATATATATATATATATATATATATATATATATATATATATATAATTTTAGGGGGAAAGAGAGAATAAATGACAGGTGCTGTCGTGGGCTTATGGAAAAGTGATTACCGGTGAGTGTAATCCTGTATTTCCCTGACGCCCATGACCGCACCCTTGAGAGACGATAGGCTAGTAATCCATATTAGGGAGGGACCACTGCCTGAAGCACTTTTCTGCCAAAAGATAAATGATCTCTGGAACCGAGGTCCAGTTTGTAATGTCTGAAAAGGGTACATGGTGACTGCCATGTGGCAGCTCTACAAATTTGTTCTAAAGATGCGTCGGCCTTTTCTGCCCAAGAGGTAGATACCGATCTCATAAGGTGTGCTTTGAAGCTTGTGGGGGGACTTTTACCCGCAGAGGATAGAGTCTTAGAGGATGCTGGAAGACCCCGGTTCTTTCCCCCATACTGCACAAAAAGTCTATTACTTTTCCTCAGTTTTAACGTAGTTGTCAGGTAGTGCAAGAGACATTTCCTGACATCTAAAGTATGCAATCGTCTTTCTTTATCATTTTTAGGGTTTTGACAAAACGAAGGCAGGACCACATCCTGTGACCTGTGAAATATAGTCACTACCTTGGGCAGGAAGGAGGGATCAGGTTTAATTAAGATCCTGTCATCCATAAAGACTGTGTAAGGAGAAGGAAGATGAAAAGGCAGAGATCTCTCCTACTCTTCTTGCTGACGTGATTGCCACTAGGAACGCAGTCTTTAAGGAGAGGAGTTTTAAAGACAGATCCTGCAGGGGTTCGAAAGGAGGCTCCATTAAACTGTTTAAAACTAGGTTAAGGTCCCATGTTGGAATTGAGAACCTAGGAATTGGTCTTAAACAACTTTATTCACTGGGTCTTTACAGAAAGATAGAAAGGTTTTCAAAACCTTTAGGTAGAAGAAGAAGAAGAAACTTTTTTCCTGGCGGATAAAAGTATCTACTACCTCTTTGGAAAGGCCTCTGTGTATTAGGATTCCCCCCTCAGGAACCACGCTGTCTGCCGTAATTGATGTACATCTGGGATGGTAGACAGGACACTCATGTAGAAGATCTGCTCTGTCTGGCAGGATCCAAGGGTCTGTTATTGAGCGTTTTGTCAGCCAGGAGAACCATGGTCTGCGTGGCCAAAATGTAGGTATTAGAATCAGTTTTGTGTGACGTTGTCTTAGCTTCTGAAGAACACGCGGGAGAATCCTTACTGGAGGGAATGCATATAGAAGTCAGTCCGGCCAGGGTAGGGAGAAAGCGTCCACACCTGTAGGGGAGTCTTGACTGTTTAGGGAATAGAAATGTTTGCACTCTGCTTTTTCTGGTGGCAAACAAATCTACTCATATCTGGGGCTGTCCAGTACTAATTTGCAGAAAAACTTGTTGATTTAAGCACAATTCTGTTTCTCTCAGTGTGTTTCTGCTTAAATAATCTGCCTGGTGATTTTCTGTGCCTTTCAGATGTACTGCTTTTACACCTGAAACCCAAGGCATGATTAAATGGAAAATGTCCATCGTTAAGGACATTAAGTTTTCTGATCGGGTACCCCCTTGCTTGTTTATGTATGCGACTACAGTAGCATTGTCTGAAATTTTTTTTAGTATTTTTCACCTGAAGACTGGAAGAAACTCTTACGGCTAGAAACACTGCCCTTAGTTCTCTCATATTTTGGAATTCTTGTTGCTGCTCTGTTTGCCAAATCCCTTGTCGGGCAACCCCCTGACACACAGCGCCCCACCCCTGAGGACTTGCGTCTGTTGTAAGGATTACAGAGTTAAAAACTTCCCAAGGGAGACCCTGAGATAGGTTCCCTGGCACCATCCACCACTTTAGAGATTGGATTACTTGTGGTGTTAGTAACAGCGGAGCTTCCAGGTGAGAAGGGGAGCCTTCCCATTCTTTCAGCACTTGCCACTGTAGAGGTCTTGATCTGAACTGGCTCCAGCTTACTGCCGGAATGGTGGAAGTCATTCTGCCCAGGACCGCCATCCCTTGTCTGATAGTTCTCTTTTTTGCTTGTATTAATGTTTTCACTTCTGATATCAGTTTATCTTGTTTTGGGGAAGGAAACAAGACTTTTTTGTGGAGTCCAGTATCATTCCCAAAAATACACACCTCTGGGAGGGATTCAGATTTGATATTCTCCAATTTACTAGCCATCCTAGATCTTCCAGAATTTTTAAAATTTCTCTGATCTTTTTCCCTAGGCTGGCGGATGAATCTGCAACGACCAAAAGGTCGTCCAGGTAGGGTATGACTAGTGTGTCTTTCTTCCTTATGAATGCCATGACCTCTGCCATTACCTTTGTAAACAGCCTTGGTGCGTGTGCTAAACCGAAAGGGAGGGCAGAATACTGTAGATGGAGAATGCCTTGCTGTGTTGAGACAGCTACTCTTAGAAATCTTTGGTGGTCTTTGTGAATAGGGATGTGGTAGTAGGCATCCTTTATGTCGATGGTGGCCATGTGGCAGTTTTTAAACCGGTATTTTAAGCTGGATTGAATTTACTCCATTCTGAATCTTTTGTACAGAAGATACTGGTATAAATCTTTTAGATTTATAATCGCTGTGTGAACTGTTTGGTTTTGGGACTAGAAAAAAAAGGGTGGAATAAAATCCCTTCCCCCCTTTCCTCTTCCGGTACAGGGACAAAGACCCCTTTGTCTATTAAGGAGATAACCTCTTGCTGCAGAACTGAACATTTTTCGGATGGTACAGAAAAATTTGTAATTTTTAGTCTTTCTGGTGGACGGCAGGCGAACTCGACGAAAACAATCCTTTATTACCCCCAAAATCCAGGGACTTGGGGAAAGTTTTACCCAATGCTGAAGAAAATGAGAAAGTCTGCCGCCCACCTGAGGGAAACAGTCATTGCTCACCTGACTTGGGGTTAGAAGAGAGTTTGGCCTGAAAGAGAAAGCCTTTATTTCTTTTGGTTTTTATAGGACTGTGCTTTTTCCTTATTAAACCCCCTCTTGTTCTGCCGAAGAAACTGTCTTTTGCTTCCCCTGCCGGGCAAAGGCTTAGAATTAGGAAGACCTTTTTTATTATCTGATGCCTTCTCTAAAAGGTCATCTAGTACGGAACCAAAAAGATAATTGCCCTGGCAAGGAATGGCGCATAATCAATTTTTTGATACGGTGTCTCCTGACCACCCCTTAAGCCAAACAGCTCTCCTAGCAGAATTAGTGAGAGCAGAAGCTCAAGCGCTTAACATTAAAGCATCCGCTGAAGCGTCAGAAATAAAGTCCACGGCTTTTAGGATGGTGGGAAAGACAGACAATAATTGATCTCTAGAGGTCTTGTTCTGTATATGGGACTCTAATTCCTGGAGCCAAAGTTTTAGAGATCCGGCTGTGGAAGTGGTCGCAATATTAGGCTTAAAAGCTTGCGATGAAACTTCCCAGGCTTGTTTTAGGTAGGCTTCCGCCCTCTTATCCATTGGATCTTTTAAACAACCAAGATCTTCAAAGGGTAAGGCCACCTTTTTTGAGATTTTTGTCACGGGCGCATCCAATCTACGGGGTCTACCCCAGTTGGAGGATTCAGCCTCGCCAAAGGGGTATTTACGCTTTAAATTTTTAGAAATAAAAAATGTATCAGTTTTTCCATTCTTTTTGTATTAATGATATAATACTCTCGTTAAAGGGGGAAACCCTGGATTTTTTACGTCCTAAATCTCCGAACATGATATCCTGTACTGATCTTTGTTCTCTGGTATTTTCGAGTTTCATAGTGGCCCGAATGGCTTTGAGAAGGCCTTCTGTGTCGTCTGGGGAACAAAGTGGTTTACCCATACTTTCATCATCCAAGGAGGAATCTGAACTGTCTAAAATTTCTCCCGACTCACTATTTTCTGCGGAATCCGAGTCGATACCACAGAGGTACTTTGTTTAGTGGAAGATGGTAAATACTTCTTGAACATTTTCACAGAATCAGATACTTCAGATTTAACTATATCCTTAATGTTCTGAAGGAGTGACTGTGAATCTTCATCTACTACTCTGTCCACACAATGCCGACATAACATCTTTTGCCAAGACGGGGCTAACTTCTTACAGACAGCACATTCCTTCCCTTTAATTATTGATATAGCCTTCTTAGGACCTTCTTTGATAGTCTAAAAATAAAAGACAAGCACAAGAAGGTCCTATTAAAAATGGAAGATTAAAATAAATTGGGACTTACACCCCCTTACCCCCACCAGGAGTACTGGTCTTGGTTCATGACGCTCCTGAAGATCAGTGCGCTGAGTGCTCTCTTCCTCCATGATGTTCAGCAGAGATGGAGCAACTCCCATAAACCGGATCCCTTCCTTGGTGTAGGCTGGCTGGGGTGGCTCAGACTGCGCACCTGAAGTCGGGTTCTTGCTGGTGCACCCTGGCAGCTTTAAATATGGGTTGCCTCCAATGGGGACCCAGCGTGCGTTCACACGCCGGAAGTCCCAAAATGCCGGCCAAAATCTCGCCTGCGCTGGCGGGAACTATCGGAAGGCCTCGGCCTAGTTCCATGGAACGCACCGGTGTGTGTTCCACGCACAGGAAGTCGCATCTGCAAACTTACCGGCATCGCGTTCTCGCGGGAGCGCGTCCGACACCGAGCTGCGGCCTAGCGAACAGCAGGGAGAAGGCCCCGGAGCCTCTAACCATAGAGGGCTGCGGCTTGCCGAAAACACCCCACAGTGCCTCCGGGACGGCCTAGGAACAGCAGCGCGCAACAAGCAGGACCTGAGCCACTTATCCAGACTTTGTAGGCAGCTCCAAGAGGAGACTTACGAAGCACCAGTTAACACCCAATAAGGTATGAATGACCAGGGACGTGCAGTCTAGGCATATACTCTCCACAGATCGTCCTATCCATAAGGACAGGAAACAGGAACTGATGAGGTGGGGTCTGGATGCACTTTTGAACTCTCCACGAAAGTTCCTGTTTCCTCTCCAGGATGGAGGCGGTCTCTCAAGGGTGCTGTCATGGGCGTCAGGGAAAAAGACATTTGTCCATCCAGTTCGGCCTGTTTCCTACAAGTTAATCCAGAGAAATGCAACCCTGTGAGGTAGAAGCCAATTTTCCCCATTAAAGGGAAAAAAATTCCTTCCCGACTCCAATCAGGCAATTAGAATAACTCCCTGGATAAACAACCCATCTCTAGTAGCTATAGCCTGTAATATTATTACACTCCAGAAATACATCCAGGCACTGATGGGCGGGCTAGCGGCTTCACTAAATGCTGAATGATGCCGGCAGCCTGCGCTTCCACGTGCACCATCGTTGGGCGGGCTGGCGGCTTCTTTGTATGCTCTGTAATGCTGCCAGCCCGCACATCCTTCACTCACCACAGCACAGCAGGAGGATCCCCTTCTCCTCTCTGCTGCCGGCATCCAGCGCGTGATGCTCCCCCACCCCCACCTCTAACTCCACCTCCACCAATGAGCTTCCTAAATCCATATTAATATCACTATAACCCCCCTTATCCATAGAAATCCACACATGTACTGGAGTAGGTAGATTCCTATGGATGTGGGAGGTTATAGTCATTTAAAATAAACAATGTTCTCTAATTAGAATTTGTCTATATTAAATATGACTAACCCCCCTAAAAATAGGAATGCACCCATGTACTGCAGTGTATGTGTGGATTCCCTTCATCCTTACACTAATACACTAATGTACAGTACCTGCAGTGCATTGGTGTATTCTTTAGGATGATGGGGGTTAAAATGACATGTCATCCACAGATCCCCCATAACAGTGCGTCATCCACAGATCCCCCATAACAGTGCGTCATCCACAGATCCCCCATAACAGTGCGTCATCCACAGATCCCCCATAACAGTGCGTCATCCACAGATCCCCATAACAGTGCGTCATCCACAGATCCCCCATAACAGTGCGTCATCCACAGATCCCCCATAACAGTGCGTCATCCACAGATCCCCCATAACAGTGCGTCATCCACAGATCCCCCATAACAGTGCGTCATCCACAGATCCCCCATAACAGTGCGTCATCCACAGATCCCCCATAACAGTGCGTCAACCACAGATCCCCCATAACAGTGCGTCATCCACAGATCCCCCATAACAGTGCGTCATCCACAGATCCCCCATAACAGTGCGTCATCCACAGATCCCCCATAACAGTGCGTCATCCACAGATCCCCCATAACAGTGCGTCATCCACAGATCCCCCATAACAGTGCGTCATCCACAGATCCCCCATAACAGTGAGTCATCCACAGATCCCCCATAACAGTGCGTCATCCACAGATCCCCCATAACAGTGCGTCATCCACAGATCCCCCATTAGTTCAAAACCCACCAAAAGAATACCTTTTAGTTCAAAATATTTTTTCCTTATTTTCCTCCTCAAAAACCTAGGTGGGTCTTATCTTCAAGTGCATCTTATAAAGCGAAAAATACGGTAGATGCTGGGAGAGATCTCTGTACTGACCCCTGATATATTTATACATATTTATTAGATCTCCCCTCAGTCGTCTTTTTTCTAAAGTGAATAACCCTAATTTTGATAACCTTTCAGGGTACTGTAGTTGCCCCATTCCAGTTATTACTTTAGTTGCCCTCTTCTGAACCCTCTCCAGCTCTGCTATGTCTGCCTTGTTCACAGGAGCCCAGAACTGTACACAGTACTCCATGTGTGGTCTGACTAGCGATTTGTAGAGTGGTAGGACTATGTTCTCATAACGGCTGTCTATGCCACTTTTGATGCAACCCATTATCTTATTGGACTTGGCGGAAGCTGCCCGACACTTTTTCAAAGCTTAATTTGCCGTTTATTAAAATTCCTAGATCCTTTTCCATGTCAGTGTTACCGAGTGTTTTACCATTTAATATGTACAGGTGACTTGCATTATTCCTTCCCATGTGCATAACCTTACATTTGTCAGTGTTAAACCTCATCTGCCATTTCTCTGCCCAAGCCTCCAATCTATCCAGATCCCTCTGTAGCAGAAAACTGTCCTCTTCAGTGTTACTAAACTGTGTAAAGTAATTGTCATCTGCAAAAACAGATATTTTACTGTGCAGGCCTTCTACAAGATCATTAATAAATATATTGAAGAGAATAGGGCCCAATACTGACCCCTGAGGTACCCCACTAGTGACAGTGACCCAATCTGAGTAACTACCGTTAATAACCACCCTCTGTTTTCTGTCACTTAGCCAGTTACTTACCCACGTACAGATATTTTCTCCCAGTCCGAGCATCTCATTTCATATACTAACCTTTTATGAGGTACGGTGTCAAATGCTTTGGAGAAGTCCAGATATACAACATCCATTGATTCGCCGCTGTCAAGTCTAGAACTTACCTCCTCATAGAAAATGATTAAATTCGTTTGGCATGATCGATCCCTCATGAAGCCATGCTGATATGGCGTTATTTGCTTATTTTCATTGGGATACTCCAAGATAGCATCTCTCAGAAAACCTTCAAACAGTTTACCCACAACAGATGTTAAACTTACTGGCCTGTAATTTCCAGGCTCCGTTTTCGGACCCTTTTTGAATATTGGCACCACATTTTCTATGCGCCAATCCTGTGGAACATTTCCTGTCAGTATAGAGTCGGTAAATATCAGAAATAAAGGTCTGGCTATGACATCACTTAATTCCCTTAGGATACGGGGGTGTATGCCATCCGGTCCTGGTGATTTGTCTATTTTAATATTTTTAAGTCGCTGTTGTACTTCTTCCTGGGTCAGACAGGACACTTTTAATGGGGAATTTACTTTTTACATTCTGCATTTCATCTGACAGTTTATTTTCCTGAATATAGTGGAGAAAAAAAATATTTAATAGTTTTGCTTTATCCTCGTCGCTCTCTGCAACACCCACCTCATTGCTATGTAGAGGGCCGACTCCTATACTAAAACACTATGCAGGAAATAATGCCATAATAATCACTGCACAAGTCATGAGTTTTTAGATTTCATATGAACAGCAAAATAATACAACTACTTGCCTTTTCCACTGAAATCATTCTTCCGTGAAGTTCTGTTCTGTGAAGATGGTTTATGCATTTTGTTGCATCTTCCGATGACGACATAGTTACAAATCCATAACAGCGCGCACCAGGACTTCGAGCATTAGTTACCACCTTTGCACCAACAACCTAAAAGTTTGAAATCAAATTATTGACCGAAGTTTAACAAAAGATTACTTACAGACAGACAAGGCCAGCCTGCAGATGTGGTGGTTGAGTGGTGCATGCCCAAGGAACACTCTTATTGCACAAGCCACATAGCCCAAATTTCTTTAACCCCTTAGTGATCACAATAAGCATTTTTATTGGGATTACTAATGGACTGGGGTCTCCCATGTACTTTATTTAGGTGCTTACATTAGACCTATACAATTTGCATACATTTACTAAAAACACAAATTGGTGACTTAACCGCTTGCCGACCGCCGAACGCACGGATGCGTCCAGGCGGCGGCAAGTTTATTCCTCCTGGACGCATCCGTGCGTCATCTCGCGAGAGCCGAGATCTGCTGTGAACGCGCACACGCGCGCGCGTTCACAGCAGAGCGCGGCTCTGCAGTTGTACTACAGCCTGCCAGCGATGATCAATCGCTGGCAGGCTGTAAATGTAAAATAAATGAGATCAAAGTGGTATATCAGACGCTGTGTTGCTAACAGCGTCTGATATACCTAATACCTGGTCCTCTGGTGGTCCCATTTACTGGGATCGACCACCAGAGGACCAGGTAACAATGTAAAGTTGCACCAAACACTACACTAACCCCACCCCCACTCCCCTCACTTTATAACCACTATTAACCCCTTGTTAACCCCTGATCACCCCATATAGACTCCCTGATCACCCCCTGTCACTGATCACCCCCTGTAAGGCTCTATTCACATGTCCATATGTGTTTTGCGGTTCCGCGGATCCACAGATCCGTGCCACGGATCCGCGGCGCGGATCCGCAAAACACGGACACCGTCAATGTGCTTTCCGCATTTTGCACATCCGCACATTGCCAGAACTATATAGAAAATGCTTTTTCTTGTCCGCAATTGCGGACAAGAAAAGGGCATGTTCTATATTTTTGCGGAACGGAAATGCAGACCCGTAAGTGCGGATCCGTAATTCCGGATCCGAGCGGGACAAAGTCTGTCCCCATAGAAATGAATGGGTCCGCAATTCCGTTCCGCAAACAGAATTTCGGACGTGTGAATGGGGCATAAGGGTCCCTTATCATCGCCAGTTAGTTAGCTACTTGTTAGGTAGCTAGCGCCCAGCCCACCGCACCGCAGTCACTGATTTTGGCAGAGATTTTTTCATCCACATTGACCGACGCGAATGAAAAAATCTGTGCCGTTCATTTTTTTTTTTTCAGCGCAGAGGCTGAACGGAAAAAAAAAATCTCATTACCCGTATGCTCAGTATACGGAGAATCGCAGAAACTCCTAATGCTGGCCATACGTGTAATGATTGCGGAGACCCTCAAATGCCAGGGCAGTACAAACACCCCACATGTGACCCCATTTTGGAAAGAAGACACCCCAAGGTATTCCGTGAGGGGTATGGGGAGTTCATGGAAAATTTTATTTTTGTCACAAGTTAGTGGAATATGAGACTTTGTAAAAAAAAAAAAAAAAAAATCAATTTCCGCTAACTTGTGCCAAAAATTTTTTTCTGTGAACTCACCATGCCCCTCACGGAATACCTTGGGGTGTCTTCTTTCCACAATGGGGTCACTTGTGAGGTATTTATACTGCCCTGGCATTTTAGGGGTCCTAAAGCGTGAAATCCAAATGCGTAAAAATGCCCTGTGAAATCCTAAAGGTACTCTTTGGTTTTAGGGCCCCTTTGCGCATCTTGGCTGCAAAAAGTGGCACACATGTGGTATCGCCGTACTCAGGAGAAGTAGGGCAATGTGTTTTGGGGTGTATTTTTACATATACCCATGCTGGGTGAGAGAAATATCTCTGTAAATGACAACTTTTTAAATTTTTTATACAATGTTGTCAATTTACAGCGATATTTCTCACACAAGTATGGGTATATGTAAAATACACCCCAAAACACATTGCCCTACTTCTCCTGAGTACGGCGATACCACATGAGTGACACTTTTCGCAGCCTGGGTGCGCAAAGGGGCCCAAATTCCAACGAGTACCTTTAGGTTTTATATGGCTGCTCACAATTTAGCCCCGCCCAAAATGCCAGAACAGTACAAACACCCACATGTGACCCCATTTTGGAAAGAAGACACCCCAAGGTATTCACTGAGGGGCATAGTGAGTCCATGAAAATTTAACTTTTTGTCAAAAGTTAGCAGAAAGGGAGACTTTTGAGAAAAAACAATAAAAATCAATTTCCGCTAACTTGTGCCAAAAAAATCTTCTGTGAACTCGCCATGCCCCTCATGGAATACCTTAGGGTGTCTTCTTTCCAAAATGGGGTCACATGTGGGGTATTTATACTGCCCTGGCAATTTAGGGGACCTAGAGCGTGAGAAGAAAAATGCATAAAAATGCCCTCCTAAAAGGTACTCATTGGTTTTAGGGCCCCTTTGCACATCTTGGCTGCAAAAAAGTGTCACTCATGTGGTATCGCCGTACTCAGGAGAAGTAGGGCAATGTGTTTTAGGGTGTATTTTTACATATACCCATACTGGGTGAGAGAAATATCTCTGTAAATTGACAACTTTGTATAATTTTTTTAAAAGTTGTCATTTACAGCGATATTTCTCACACAAAGTATGGGTATATGTAAAATACACCCCAAAACACATTGCCCTACTTCTCCTGAGTACGGCGATACCATGAGTGACACTTTTGCAGCCAAGATGCAAAGGGCCCTAAAACCAATGAGTACCTTTAAGATTTCACAGGGCATTTTTACTCATTTTGGATTCTCACGCTTTAGGGCCCCTAAAATGCCAGGGCAGTATAAATACCCCACATGTGAGCCCATTTTGGAAAGAAGACACCCCAAGGTATTCTGTGAGGGGCATGGCAAGTTCACAGAATTTTTATTTTTTTTGGCACAAGTTAGCGGAAATTGATTTTTTTTTTTTTTTTTTTTTTTTACAAAGTCTCATATTTCACTAACTTGTGACAAAAAATAAAATTTTACATAAACTCACCATACCCCTCACAGAATACCTTGGGGTGTCTTCTTTCTAAAATGGGGTCACATTTGGGGTATTTATACTGTCCTGGCATTTTAAGGGCCCCTAAAGCGTGAGAAGAAGTCTGGAATCCAAATGCGTAAAAATGCCCTGTGAAATCCTAAAGGTACTCATTGGAATTTGGGCCCTTTGCACTCCAGGCTGCAAAAAGTGTCACTCATGTGGTATCGCCGTACTCAGGAGAAGTAGGGCAATGTGTTTTAGGGTGTATTTTTATATATACCCATACTTTGTGTGAGAAATATCGCTGTAATCGACAACTTTTTAAATTTTTTTAAACAAAGTTGTCAGTTTACAGAGATATTTCTCTCACCTAACATGGGTATATGTAAAATACACCCCAAAACACATTGCCCTACTTCTCCTGAGTACGGCATACCACATGAGTGACACTTTTTGCAGCCTGGTAAAGGGCCCAAATTCCAACGAGTACCTTTAGCTTTACATGGCTGCTCACAATTTAGCCCCGCCCAAAATGCCAGAACAGTAAACACACCCCACAAGTGACCCCATTTCGAAAGTAGACACCCCAAGGTATTCACTGAGGGGCATAGTGAGTCCGTCTGAGATTTTTATTTTTTTGCCAGAAGTTAGCAGAAATGGAAACTTTATTATTTTTATTTTTTCCTCAGAAAGTGTCATTTTCCGCTAACTTGTGAAAAAAATGAAATGATACATGAACTCACCATGCCCCTCCATGAATACTTTGGGGTGTCTTCTTTCTAAAATGGTGTCATTTGGGGGGTATTTATACTTTCCTGGCATTCTAGCACCTGAAGAAACATGACAGGTGCTCAGAAAGTCAGAGCTGCTTCAAAATGCAGAAATTCACTTTTTTGCACTATAGTTTGTAAACGCTATAACTTTTACCCAAACCAATAAATATACACTTATTGGATTTTTTTTTTATCAAAGACATGTAGAACAATAAATTTTGCGAAAAATTAATATAGAAATGTAGTTTTAAAAAAAAAAATTACAACAGAAAGTGAAAAATGTCATTTTTTTGCAAACATTTCGGAAATTTTTGATTAATAGCAAAAAAAGTAAAAACGTCAGCAACAATGAAATACCACCAAATGAAAGCTCTATTAGTGAGAAGAAAAGGAGGTAAAATTCATTTGGGTGGTAAGTTGCATGACGGAGCAATAAACGGTGAAAGTAGTGTAGTGCGGAATTGTAAAAAGTGGCCTGGTCATTAAGGGTGTTTAAGCTAGGGGGGCTGAAGTGGTTAAAATGCATTTTTCCCCATCTTAACTACGTCACATATATACACACACACACACTATACAAAAATTATTATATATATAGTTATCGGTTGGTGTTGGGGTATTTACTGAATTGCTTTATGGATTCCGTTACCACAGACCATAAGCAATTCCACGATGCAATACATAACGGAATGCCTTTAGAGGCATCCCGTCATAATAGAAGTCTATGGCCTGCATAACAGATCTGTCCGGTTTATGTTATGCTGGAGTCCTCTCATGCATAGCATAAACCGGACGGATCCGTTATGCAGAACATAGACTTCTATTATGACGGAATGAATAACGGAATGCCTCTAAAGGCATTCCGTTAAGCATTCCATCAAGGAATTGTGTTATGGTCCGTGGTAACGGAATCCATAACGCAATGTAAATACCACAACATGAACCGAAAACAAATTGTTGTAGGGTACAAAATTGAAGGAGAGCCATATGGATTTTGAAGTGCAGGAAAAAAATAAAAAAAAATAAAAAATCACTCCAAAATTTCTTAGCCATTTTCTCCTTAATGGCAACATTTAATATCTGGTTACGAACTGAAGTATGGGCAAACGAGATGGCTTAGAAGGGAAGAAGCGCCATATAGTTTTTTGGTGAAATGGTTTTTGTGCACCATGTTGTAATAGAAGAAACCATGAGATAAACTTACAGGTAATATTCCCCAAAAGTGACCACATTTTGGAAACTACACCTCTCTAGTAATTTGTAGCGGGTATAGTGAGCACTCTGACCCAACTTGCTTTTTATAGAATTTAGAAAAAAAAAAATGAAAAAATATATTTTTTCCAATAAAATATTGCTTTAGCCCCAATTTTTCATTTTTATAAAGGGTAATAAAGGGTGAGTATTTTGAGGTTCGTGTTAAATAAAAAAATGAAAAAAATTAAATGGTTAAATGGAAAATGTTTTCCACAGATATGGCACTTCAGTGATCAATAAATTGTGTCCCCCATCTAAGACTCGCACTACGCTTCATGAATTGATTCTATTGGGCACAGGAATGTCAAACGGACAAACTGCTATTTGAATACGCTGTAGAGTTCAGAAAGAAAGACCACTTTTTGGTATCTGCAGTGCAGATTTTGATCGACTGGTTTACAGGTTCTATGTTGCTATTGAACAGCCTCTGGCAGCCAATGGAGAGTGAGCCCCCTTCCTCTGCAAACACCATACACACCATGGTCAGCATTGACCACAGCATATGAAGGGTTAATCCGCCAGCATCAGCGTTTTCACCAATGCTGGCAGATTCAGTTGTGACTTGGGCACCAGGTTAAACCTGACGTGAATTCAGAGGGAGCTCCCCCAATCAGGTCTCTGCACCTTTGCATGGGGTCCTTAGTGAGTACTGTAAAAAGGTATATTGGCAGTAACTGTTAACTTAAAATAAAAAGTTAAATAAGTCATTTCTGATGACCTGTTCTTTTTAAGATATACAAGACACAAAATATTGATACTTCCAATTTTAACTGTTTGATGACAATATATGGCTACTTATAGGCTACTGGCTACTGTGTATCTGCACAGACGGATCCGCACCAATAATGTAAACGCTTGTATCCGTTCCGAACTGATCCGTTTGCATTATCATGAACAAAGTCAAAACGGATCTGTCCTGACCACCATTGAAAGTCAATGGGGGACGGATCAGTTGTCAATTGTACCATATTGTGTCAGTGAAAACAGATCAGTCCCCATTGTCTTACATTGTATGTCAGGACGGATCCGTTTGCCTCCGCATCGTCAGACGGACACCAAAACGCTGCAAGCCCTGAAACGGATCTCACAAGCGGATCCAAAAACAGCACTGTGAAAGTAGCCTAAGAGATGAGCAAAATAAGCAGAATTATGTTCAGCTTGCTGTATTTTTCAAAAAGTTGGGTTTGCATCTTGGTCCAATTGCTCTGAAAATTGGTATACAAGACCCTCTAGTATCCAAAGATTTAAGAAAACTGTCTTTTCGTTTACTTTTTATGAATTTTTTTTCCCAGTAGGAGCAAAATTGCTTTTTAGCAGCAAAAGTTGAGGCAGTGTCAGAAGCAGCAGTCACATGGTACATCTTGGCAGGCAGGCAGCAGCACGGAAGTTGATGGTAGGCAGACAGCAGTGCAATGACAGAGCGGCGGCATGGAGGTAGGATGGCAGACAGACAGCAAACAGTGGCAAGATGGGGCACCATCAGTAAGGTCAGATCTATTCATTGGCCTCAACCAGAGGAGTGTGGAAATCATCCCTGTTCCAGGCTTGGTTCATTTTGACAAAAGTGATGTTTTGGACACTGGCGGAGGACCACTTAGTCCGTTTGTGTGTCACCACGCCCATTGCAGAGCTGAAAATCCTCCTCGAGATAACACTGAAGGCTGGGCAAGTTTGAGCCTGTCTGGGTCTGTCAGCCCAGAAATCCATGGTGTCAGGAAACCGTTTATGCGCCAGAAGCTGGCCAGACTGTAGGTAGGTCTGAACCTGGGCATTGAGGCAGAAGATCTCTGCTTGCTGACTGGCCTTATTCAGAAACGCTGGCGGCAAACGTCTGCGAGCTCAAAGCTAAGGCAGGCTGTGTACACAACGTAATTTGACCAACCTTTTTAGAGGGAGGAAAACATTACCCCATTTTGCTTTGATAGCGAGGGTCTCAAAGCATGACCATCAAGTAATCAGACTGCTTTATGTCAATGATCCGCCTGTCACTGCGTTAAAAAGCAAGCTGGCCAGCATGCCTGAGGAGCAAGTTCTTTCTATGGCATCATAGAAGGTGTCAGTCATCATTATCATCCTCCTGCTCCTCCAACTCTGACTACTCCTCCTCCTCCCCATAGCAGTTTCTCTTTGTGGGTCACCAACAGCTACCGGGCAGACAGAAAGATGCATTAGCTGTTCCTCTTCCGTCAGCAACTGTTTGACTGCCAGCGTCGCTTCGAGATGAGGGAATGCAGTTTGAGGGCTCATTCAGACAGCCATATGTTTTGCAGTCCGCAAATTGCGGATCTGCAAAACATGGATACCCGCTGGTGTGCGTTCTGCATTTTGCGGACCACACATGGCTGCCACTCTCATAGAAAATGCTTATTCTTGCCCGAAATTGCGGACAAGAATAGGACACGCTCTATATTTTTTTTTTGGCAAGGCCGAAACACTGTGTGCTGTCTGCATCTTTTGCGGCCCCATTGAAATGAATAGGTCCACAGCCATTTTGCAGAAATGCAGAGCGGTTGCGGAACAAAACATACGGCCATCTGAATGAGCCCTAAACAGCATGAGCTGCCCGACCTGGAAACACCACAAGCTCCATGCTGAGGTGGTTTGCTGCATGACAAAATTGTACACAGCTTTCTGCTGTTTGTACAGACACTCTAGCATGTGCAATGCTGAAGCTGTAACGTCATGGATTATCTGTTGTAGCTGCAGATCATTCTGACGCTGCAAGTCCAGGAGAGCGATCCTCACCATGTGAGAATGGCTGAAAAGAGGGACAGTCTCCTGGACAATGCAAACACCTTGCACAAGCCAGTGTAGTTTTTTAAAAGGTCATGCAGGAAGCATGTGTTATTTCCCCCAGGTGCAGGGCAGCCAGGATGTTGCAGGCATTGTCGCTATCCATCTTGCCCAGTTGGAGTCGGCAGGGTGACAGCCAGCGGGATGCTTGTTGCTTGATATACATTGGCAACTGCTTGCCTGTGTGGCTACTCTCACCCAGACCCCCGATCAGCCCCCACAGCGGATGGCAACACGTGACTAGACACAGATGATAGAAATGAGGGGGAGTGACATTGTGCCCAGCTACTGTTGAGGAGAAAACTGAGCATAAGTGCCTGCTGTGGAGGTTTGGTTGATACAATCTTGGGTGGCGGTCAAAAGGACCTGGCCATGAAAGACATGTATTGTCAACACCTATAACAGCTGCTCCAGGTGTACACTGTGGAGTGCAGCTTGCCGCATTGCAAGAATCTGAAGGAGTGGCCAGCGATATCCACCACGTGAGAGTACAAAACACTAATACAATGGTACGGCAGTGACTGCAACGCAAGCAACATAGTAAGGTTAGGGTATAGCCTGTAGACAAGATATTTGCTGGAGAAAAGTTTTTTCATAGTCAAACATTCCCTTCTAGATGTCTCATGATGAAAACAGATTACAAGGAGAAGATGGTGATGATGAGGACAAAGATACCGTATTGCATGGGAATGCAGTTTGGCTGCCATAAAGAGGACCAGTAGAAGGAGGACGGACTTATTCTGATTTGGGAATGTTAGCCAGTTGTATTTTGCTGCAGAGGTGCTGCAATAGACCTCTGGTACCTATGAATGTATTTGAACAGTCAAAGCTTTTTTTTAATCCTGCTTCTGCCACACAGAAGTCGTTTTTTGTGCCCACTTTGTGGGGAAGAAAATCACAGATGGGAGTTAATCGCGCAGAACCACAGGCAGCCTCCAAAATAATACTACCACCTCTGGCTGGATAGCTGATGCTTCTACTACCCACATTCTGGTTCTCATCTTGAACCCTTCTGCAGCCTAGACATTTTTGGGGCCTAAATGTTAACAGTCACACAAAGTAAATTGGTTTGCAAATCTGATTTCTGGAACTTGGAAAGGGAGGCCCAAAATGATGTCCTTCCCTTTCTACAAAAACACTGAAGACACTACTACTGACTTTGGAAATACTGCAGTATAGGCACAGCTAAAAGATTTTTACCCTTTGTCTTTTGCTCATTCAAATTTTCTGGAAAAAAAAAATAAAAAATGTCTTCAGCATAAAACAAAAATTACTATATTTTATAAGTACTAGTAATAGATATCACTTGTAGAAACTTCATTTTTTCCGAAAATATAATTGCTTGCCAAACCAATATTTCTCATAAAAACGACTGTGCTGTAAAAGGTCTCAAAAAGATAAAACACGTCCAATTGTTATCCATTTTGGTGTCAAGAATAGGCATTGTTGCAATGGGCATGCAAAAAAAAAAAAAAAAAAAAAATATTATATATATATATATATATATATATATATATATATATATATATATAAAGAAAGCAACAAGGACATCATACGGACGTCTTTTTTTTTTTTGCTGACCCATGTCTTGATGACCGTAAAATACATACAGTCGTGTGAATACACCTTAATGTGAGGCACATGGTGCTAATATTGAACCTCCATGTGCCTCATATTAACCCATCTGCTACCTGTACAGCACTGACTGGAGCAATGAGTCAACATGGCCCCACTCACACATCCAGCGGGCGCCAAACAGCAGAAGCCCGCAGCTAATGACAGCAACCAGCAATAATGCCAATCGCGGTCATTACAGCCTTTAGATGTCATGATGAAGTGTAATCACGGCACCTACAGAGTGAAAAACGTAATACTGGTATCCTGGTGCGGCGACTTAGAATGAGAGTAATTGACTCTAATAGGCTGAAGGGATTCCAGACCACGCTCAGCCCTGCACTGAGGCTTTACAGCGCTGTATGGTTCTGTACAGCCTCTCTGGTGGCTGTATTTCCCCTGTAACTGGGGCTACTATATCAGCCCAAGCTACAGGATAAATCAATGGCAAAAAAAAAAAAGGAACGTTTAAGGGGTTTTTTCACTTCAGCAAGTGGCATTTATCATGTAGAGAAAGTTAATACAAACTACTTACTAATATATTAACCATATTGCTTCCTTTGCTGGCTAGATTCAATTTTCCATCAAATTATACACTGCTCATTTCCATAGTAATGACTAGGGATGAGCGAATCAACTTGAAACATCCGAAGTTGATTTGCATAAAACTTCGTTCTAATACAGTACAGAACAGGAGCTCCGAACAGTATTAGGATGTATTGGCTCAGATGACCCGAAGTTATTGCTTTGCGAAGTCTCCCAAGACTTTGCGCAATAACTTCATAAATAGTGTTGAGCGAACTTGTTTTTTAATTTCTGCGTCTAAAGTTCGGGTTGTCGAAGAATCCAGTTATGGATTCCAAATTCCGTTATGGTCCATAGTAGCGGAATCCATAACAGGATTCTTTAATAACCCGAACTTGTGTGTCAAGTTCTGCATCCAAAGTTGGCGAAACACTATTCATAAATTAATGTGTAGTGTAAAAAACCACTTCCCGAACTCTGGTTCAGTTCCAAGTGGTACCTTGGAAATGAACTCTAGTTCGGGAAATGTTTTTTTACAGTACAATTTATGAAGTTATTGCGCTAAGTCTTGCAAGACTTCACAAAGCAATAACTTTAGCTCATCGGAGCCAATACATCCTAATACAGTACAGAGCTCCTGCTCCGTACAGCATTAGAACAAAGTTTTATGCAAATCGATTTGGGATGTTTCAAACGAAGTCGATTCGCTCATCCCTAGTCATAACCATGGAAATGAGCAGTGTATAATTTGATGGAAAATTGAATCCAGCCAGCAAAGGAAGCAATATGGACAATCACAATACATTAGTAAGCGGTTAGTAAAAACTTTCTCTACTTGATAAATGCTTTTTGCTGAAGTGCCAAAACCCCTTTAAACTGTCCCCCAGAGGTCTTGTATGACACAAAATGTAAAATAAAATAAAGTTTATGGGAAAAAAAGTTTAACTCGTGCGTAAAAAAAAAAGAAACCTTTCCTCCAATTAAATTACTTAAATCATTTAAAATTCATAAAAAATTCATATTTGGTATCGCCAAGTCCACAACTATCCCATTAGGTGAATGCCATAAAAAAAAATATAATATGCCAAAAACAGCTTTTTTTCCAGTCACCTCACCACACACAAAACATAATATCAATCAAAAGGTAGCAATAAAAAGGTCACCTCAATCTGCAAAAAACAGCTTTGAATTATTTGAGGGGTGTATTTTTTAAAATGGGGTCGTTTATGGGTGGTTTCTTTTATGTCAGGTCCTCAAAGTGACTTCAGAACTGAAGTTAATTTTGGAATTTTTTTTTTTTTTAATTTCAAAAATTGCTTTTACATTTCTAATTCTAAACCTTCTAACATCCGAAAAAAATGTAATTACATTATCAAAACTAGAAAAGCTAACAGTTCTGGGAAAATTGCCTCTTCTTGCCTCCACCAGTAGTCTATAACTGGAGTGGGCAGAGTAACAGGGTGGAGTGGCTTGAATAACTGTTGTGTGGTTGGAGTGGCTGGAGTAACTGTGGAAAGGTTGGACTAGGCAGAGTAACTTTATGAAGTTGGCAGAGTAACTGTGTGGAGTGTTTGGAGTGAGTAAAGATAGTAAACATTACACTAACCAATTGATTGTGGCTAGAGTGGAGTCAATGGACTGTGTGAGATGAAAACAAATGGTCATATTGTGAAAATTATCAGGACTATGGCTTAGCAGGGGTAGCTGAACGTTTTGATACAAGATTTGTGTAGGTGGGCTTGAAAATAAGGGCGTGGTGGCAGTTTAGAAATCATGTCCTGATTTTTTTAGCTTACACTCTAGCTTTTGTCACTCTACTGGCTGCTCACACACCTGGGTTCCTATGGCAACTTATTCTACAGCAAAGGCAGAAAAGAGCGGTTAAAAACAAGCTGCTCCAACTTGCTCACTTCAGTGGCGGTTGCCATTTTCAAACGGTTGTAGTTTAAAAATTATAAATCCTACAGCGAAGATATAGTGTGAGCATCACAAGACTCAGACCTACATTTTGATGCATAGTATGTCTCTGAAATATTAAAAACTAATGCAGGGTTGCAGTTTAGAGATGGCTCTTCAAATTTGAGGTGGCTAGAGTGGACTTTCAAAGAATGTCAATGGGCGGCGTGAGTTGCAAGCAAATGGACATATTGTAAAAACTATCAGGACTATAGATTAGATGTGGATATTTTGAATGGCAGCAGGGATAGCTGAACGTTTTGAGATGAGATTATTGTAGGTGGGCTTGAAAATGAGGGAGTGGTGGCAGTTTAGAAATCATGTCCTGATTTTTCAGCTCACACTCAAGCTTTTGTCAGATCCCACTCTAGTTTTGAACATTCCGCTATTTATTCCTATAGGACCAGTTTCGCGACAAAAACGCTGATATTTCGTGAAGCATTCGTCGAAACGTTCCACAAAGTAATAACACACCAATCGGGAACAATCCGCACATTTCGGTTTATTACCGTCTATGTAGTGGAAAAACTGTGGGAGGAGTTAGGGTGGTAAATTTGGCTATAATAAGAATATACTTGTGAGATAACATTGAGTGGTCTTGGTAGTGACAGTAAGTCACAAGTAGAAAATCCTCTCTCAAGGGCCCTAGCGGAGGAATGCATTAGAGATCAAATGTCCGATTTAGGTAGACTGCGGTAGTCTTGCCTACCCGGTATAGGATAAATTGAATATGCTGGAGAGGTTAGCGATCGGGGAGAGGGAAAGAGAATCTTGCACTGGTGGAGACCTGTAATGTGTGCTCTGTCAGATATGGTATATGATACTTCAGGTTGATGGGATGGTCGTCTCGCCACACATTGCAATGCAAATTTGTGATATGTTGTACGTCACTAGACAATACAATGCACTTTGTTAGGGGTTAGGGAAGGGGGTTGTTGATTTGGTTTGTATTACTATGCAAATGTTTAATTATTATCTGATATTTCACTACCTCGGTATGGTGTAAAATGGGGGGGGGGGAATATTGTCGAGCACGTGACTTACTGTAAACTTCCTTGAATTGGCAGTGTATTACTGATGTATTTCATTGTGACTGATTGTCTTTGGCGGATTGTCATATTGCTGCTATGTGCTCTAATTAAAAAATATATATATTTGATTCAAAAAACAAGTAGAAAATCCTTAGCTCTCATTTAATTTAAGGATAAATTGTTTTATTAAAGGGGTTTTCCGACAAAAAGCATTCTACAGTTTTTTAAACCAGCACCTGGATCTGAATAGTTTATTTGCATTCAATTAAAAATGTTATAGCCACTGAGTTATTAAATAAAATATATATGTTATAGCCGGACACTAATTTCTAATATTTAAGAACTCTATACTGACAGGGAGTCTTCCACAGGATTGGCACATAGCAAATGTGGTGCCAATATTCAAAAAGGGTCCAAAAACAGAGCCCAGAAACTATAGGACAGGTAAGTTTAACATCTGTCATGGGTAAACTGTTTAAAGGTTTTATAAGAAATGCTATCTTGGAGTACCTCAATGAAAATAAGCAAATAACGCCATATCAACATTGATTACATTTGTTTGACATTACCGATCCCTCATGAAGGCGTTTCTATGAGGAGGTAAATTCTAGACTTCACAGCGGCAAATCAATGGACGTCATATATCTGGACTTCTTCACGCATTGGACACTGTACCGCATGAAAGGTTAGTATATAAAATGAGAACGCTCGGACTGGGAGAAAATATCTGTAAGTGGGTAAGTAACTGGCTGAGTAATAGGAAACAGAGGGTGGTTATTAACGGTAGATACTCAGATTGGGTCACTGTAACTAGTGGGGTACCTCAGGGGTCGGTATTGGGCCCTATTCTCGTCAATGTATTTATTAATGATCTTGTAGAAGGCTTGCACAGTAAAATATCAATTTTTGCAGATGACACTAAACTGTGTAAAATAATTAACACTGAAGAGGAGAGTATACTAGTACAGATGGATCTGGATAGATTGATGGCTTGGGCAGAGAAGTGGAAGATAAGGTTTAACACGGACAAATGTAAGGTTATGCACATGGGAAAGAATAACGCAAGTCACCCGTACATACTAAACTGTAAAACACTGAGTAACAGTGACATGGAAAAAGATCTAGGAATTTTAGTGAACAGCAAACTAAGCTGTAGAAACCAGTGTAAGGCAGCTGCTGCCAAGGCCAATAAGATAATGGGTTGCATCAAAAGGGGCATAGATGCCCGTGATGAGAACATAGTCCTACCACTTTACAAATCACTAGTCAGACCACACATGGAGTACAGTGTACAGTTCTGGGCTCCTGTGAACAAGGCAGACATAACAGAGCTGGAGAGGGTCCAGAGGAGGGCAACTAAAGTAATAACTGGAATAAGGGGGACTACAGTACCCAGAAAGATTGTCAAAATTAGGGTTATTCACTTTAGAAAAAAAAACAACTGAGGGGAGATCTAATTTCTAATGTATAAATATATCAGGAGTTAGTACAGAGATCTCTCCCATCATCTATTTATCCCCAGGACTGACAAGGGGACAGCCTCTGCGTCTGGAGGAAAGAAGGTTTGTACATTATTTACGGTAAGAGCAGTGAGACTATGAAACTCTCTGCCTGAGGAGGTGGTGATGGTGAGTACAATAAAGGAATTCAAGAGGGGCCTGGATGTATTTCTGGAGTGTAATATTACAGGCTATAGCTACTAGAGAAGGGTCATTGATCCAGGGAGTTATTCTGATTGCCTGATTGGCGTTGGAAAGGAATTTTTTTTCCCCTAAGTGGGGAAAATTGAATCTCAGTTTTTTTTTTGGCCTTCCTCTGGATTAACTTGCAGGATAACAGCCCAAACTGGATGGACAGATGTCTTTTTCGGCCTTATAAACTATGTTACCATGTCATATCTGTAAAGCACCACCTGCTGTTTGTTTTTTCATATTTCATCGTTCGGATCACTGAGATGGCCAAACATGCTCTCTTTCATCTTTCAACTGCCTCCTGAGTTGTGATAGGCAGAGCACGGACACGCCTCCTGAGGTGCAGCAGAATAGACACTCCCCTTGAGCTTTCAGCTTGATATAAATCTCTGTATTCATGCGAGTTACAGGGCTGGTGCTAGCTTTGATAGAAAGAGGCACCTCTGTACTATATGTTGTCTTATTTTCATTTTTTAAATTAGTCTTATTATAACCCCTTTAACCACCTCAGCCCCCCTAGCTTAAAGAGGACCTTTCATCAGGGTAAAAAATGTGTACTAAGTATGCTGACATGTAGAGCGGCGCCCAGGGATCTCCCTGCACTTACCATTATCCCTGGGCACCGCTTCGTTCGCCCGGTATAGGCTCCGGTATCTTCTGTGACTTGGTTCTACTAGGAGGAGCGTAGTATCACTTGGTTATACTAGGCGTATCCCAGGCTGTGAGCTGAGCGCTGCGATTGGCCAGTGCTACAGCCTGGGATACGCCGAGTATAACCGAGTGATACTAGGCTCCCCCTAGTAGAACCAAGTCACAGAAGATACTGGAGCCTATACCAGGCGAGCGGAGCAGCGCCCAGGAATAATATTAAGTGCAGGGAGATGACTGGGTGCCGCTCTACATGTCAGCATACTTAGTACACATTTTTTACCCTGATGAAAGGTCCTCTTTAAACACCCTTAATGACCAGACCACTTTTTACAATTCTGCACTACACTACTTTCACAGTTTATTGCTCCGTCATACAACTTACCACCCAAATTAATTTTACCTCCTTTTCTTCTCACCAATACAGCTTTCATTTGGTAGTATTTCATTGCTGCTGACATTTTTACTTTTTTTGCTATCAAAAATGACCGACATTTTTGCCCAAAAAAAATGACATTTTTTCACTTTCTGTTGTAACATTTTTCAAAAAAAATAACAAAAAACTACATTTCTATATAAATTTTTCTCTAAATTTATTGTTCTACTTGTCTTTGATAAAAAAAAAAAAAAAAAAAAAAAAAAAAAATCGAATAAGTGTATATTTATTGGTTTGGGTAAAAGTTATAGCGTTTACAAACTATGGCGCAAAAAAGTGAATTTCCGCAATTTATGCAAAATTTAAAAGTTGTCATTTACAGAGATATTTCTCTCACCTAGCATGGGTATATGTAAAAATACACCCCAAAACACATTGCCCTACTTCTCCTGAGTATGGCGATACCACATGAGTGACACTTTTTTGCAGCCTAGGTGCGCAAAGGGGCCCAAATTCCAATGAGTACCTTTTAGGAGGACATTTTTGAACATTTGGATTCCAGACTTCTTCTCACGCTTTAGGACCCCTAAAATGCCAGGGCAGTATAAATACCCCACATGTGACCCCATTTTGGAAAGAAGACACCCCAAGGTATAACGTGAGGGGCATGGCGAGTTCATAGAAGATTTTTTTTTTGGGCATAGGTTAGCGGGAAATTGTCTTTGATTCGCATCAATCAATGTGGATGAAAAAATCTCTGCCAAAAAATGTGCAGATCTCACCGACGCGATCCTGTGAGTACGTTCACAGGAAATCTCGCGTCTCGCGAGATGATGCGCAGATGCGTCCAGGAGGAATATACCTGCCGCCGCCTGGACGCATCTGTGCGTTAGTTTAACCGCCTCTGGACCGCCTAACAGGCAGCATATTTAGCGATGTGTCGCTGCTATGCATGCTGCATATTAGTTAAAACACTTTCTGCTTGAACTGGATGAGTGCTGTGGATTAATCTCGAGACAGGTCATCAGTAACAGATCTGCAGGGTGCTTGGTAAGCATTGTGTCCTGTCCATTTTGACTATGGCCCATATGGCAACCGTAAGGAAATTCTTTAACATGTTACAGACACAGGACGTATCGGTATGCCCTGATGTCCTTGTACTTCAGGACACAGGACGTACCAGTATGTCCTGTGCATGTCCGAACACCGCCACGCAGCGCAGGTTGATCGGAACAGAGTGCCTGCCGAAATCATTTGGCAGGCACTCTGTCACAATGCTTAGCAGCAGCGATCACAGAAAACCGCAGGTCAATTCAGAACTGCAGTTTGCTGCGTTTCTGGGTTATTCGGGTCTCTGGTGACCCGATAACCCGGAATAGGATAGTGATCAGTGGCTTGATAACACACCACCAATCACCATCCTTCAATCCTGTGAGGTGATGGTGACATCTCACAGGATCGATTTCTATTGGCTGTACTGGCAGGCAGGCGGGGGCTCTCCTCCTCCATTCTGCGTCCGCAGCGAGGAGAGAGAGCAGCCTGCAGCACATTCAGCAGCAGCCACACCAGCACCCTCAGGTAGGTTAGGGACAGCTAGTGAAGGCTTTAGGTCAGGCAGGGAGAGTTTAGTGTTAAAACACCCCCCAATAAGATTGGGGTGCATCTGCAGCATATCCGATTATATCATCTGCAAAGAACGGAATTCCGTTCTAGACCGGTTAATACTATTTGTCGGCTGAGAGAAATCAAGTATCAAGTTGATAAAAAGTGTTATAAAGATAGAGAGATATATATATATAGATATATATATATATATATATATATATATATATATACATACATACACACACACAAATAGGGAAGATTGTGGCAGCACCGTATCAAGTTCAAACGGCGGGTGCACGCCTCACAGAGACCAGCCAGTCTCAAAAATAGTATACCAGGGAAAAAAAGGCAGCACTCCAAATATAAAAAGCGAACAACCAGTTTTATTCACCCATGTGGGCAGTGCGACCTTTCGGCTCCAAACAACTGAGCCTTTCTCAAGCAATGTGTAAGACAAAATACCGCATATTTATGCGTGCGACAATCAAAGCATGATTACAAATCAATTCAAATATAAACGTGTGAATTACATTGTTGTGCGTAAAATTATTCTACCAAATTCATGTATACATGTACCAATCAATTGTGCATAGCTGTATTCAACAACGTGACTTCAAATATAAAGACCTAATACAGTAAAAATCTAAATAATCATCAAGTACATGATTAGTGATTATTCCAAAAACCTGATCAAGAGTGATAAAGTGCGTTGTGCAAAGACTGTAGTGAGTATACTCAGTATACTCTATTGACATGCGCGCCTGGAAGCCCAGGTCAGTGACGCTATCCTGGTTCCGGACATGCGCAGATTGATGTACAGGACGCGATCTGATGCATCGGGACGCCATTCCTCCAATACAGCATGTCACCTATCGATCTCATGGAGCTCCTCCTCCCACAGCTGAGTATACTCACTACAGTCTTTGCACAACGCACTTTATCACTCTTAATCAGGTTTTTGGAATAATCACTAATCATGTACTTGATGATTTAGATTTTTACTGTATTAGGTCTTTATATTTGAAGTCACATTGTTGAATACAGCTATGCACAATTGATTGGTACATGTATACATGAATTTGGTAGAATAATTTTACGCACAACAATGTAATTCACACGTTTATATTTGAATTGATTTGTAATCATGCTTTGATTGTCGCACGCATAAATATGCGGTATTTTGTCTTACACATTGCTTGAGAAATACATACACACACATACATATATATATATATATATACACACACACACACACACACACACACACACACACACACACACTGTATTTTCTGGCGTATAAGACTACTTTTTAAACACATGAAAATCTTCTCAAAAGTCGGGGGTCGTCTTATACGCAGATACACTGCGTGCTGAAACATAAGAGGACCTTTTACTGGTCCAACGATTGTTAGATAACGATATTTATGTGTAGAGCGGCGCCCAGGGATCTCCCTGCACTTACTATTATCCCTGGACACCACTACACATACGGTATATATTATTATCTAACAATTGTTGGACCAGTGAAAAGGTCCTCTTTACTTCCAAGCCGGATTGGAGAAGCTGTCCTCCTCCAGCTTCAGGGACAGACGCCCTCTTGCTGAGCCACTGTGTGCTGCATCCCGGCCAGTCGCTCCTGAAGCAGCCCCCTCTCCCTGCTCTCAGTGGTTTTCTCATGATCGGATCGTCGGTTTAATTTTTATTTGTTGTACGTTTATATGGCGAATATAGCCCAAACCCCATATATTAACAGGAAAATTAGGGAGTCGTCTTATACGCCGGAGAATACGGTATGTGTATTGAGGTGTGTGTGTGTGTGTGTGTGTGTGTGTGTGTATATGTATGTATGTATGTATGTATGTATATATATATATATATATATATATATATATATATATATATATATATATATATATATATATCTTTCTTTTGTAGATCATTGATCATTTTTGGCGTTATATTGTCACCAGTTTTTATATATATTAACTTGGACTTTATTATTTATAAATATATATTTTGATTTACCACTGCCTTTTGTCATCTAACTTAGATTACAAGCTCGTTGCAGATTGGTATTTATGATAATAAATTCCAATCTCCTTTCTTACAGATTATATTTAAGTAAATAAATTTAGAGACTATTTATCTGAGACAGTATAAATATCCCGACAGGGCCAGCACCTTCGTTAAGACCCGAGGCGAAGTCGCCAGTCTGAAGGGAAGGGAGAAGAACTGATAATGAGCGTCTCCCACTGCGAACCTCAGGAAGCACTGATGGCTCCGTGCGATAGGGACGTGAAGATACGCGCCCTGGATATTGACAGATGAAAGGAGTTCCCCCTGCTCCAGAGAAGCAATTACGGAATGAAGGGATTCCATCCAAAATCGTTGAAGGCGGAGGAACCTGTTCAGTAGCTTGAGGTCCGGGATCGGGCGCACCGTGCACTCTTTCTTGGGGATCACAAAGAGATTCGAGTAGAACCCCTTGAATCTCTCTGCTGGGGGGACGGGAGACATGACTCCCTGGTCCAGGAAGGACTGAATGGCCTGAGAGAAGGCAGCCGCCCGCTCGGGATCCCGTGGAGGATGGGATTGGAAAAATCTGTCTGGAGCAAGGGACGAGAACTCGATCTTGTACCCGGACGAGACAATCTCGAGTGCCCAGGCACCGGAGAAGTGGGCCTGCCAGATGTTGCGGAAGAGGAGGCTGCCCCCACCCTGCTGGGTGGGGGTGCACCTTAAGGCCGAGGACTGTTTAGCCGCGGAAGGACAAGCGGCCTGGAATGCCAGGATGGCTGCGCCCGAAAGGACGGCTTCTTACGCTGATCCTGGGAAGGACCTGCGGAAGAGATCACCGCTGGGCGAGAATCGGCAAACCGGAAGAACCCGACCTGGCCTGCAAGGCACGCTTCGCCCTGGGTTTTGGGAGATGGGTGCTCTTCCCCCCCGTGGCTTCAGAAATTATCTTGTCCAGCCGGGTCCCAGCGAAGGGAAGACCAGTGAGGGAGCGCTTAGACGTCGCGTCAGCTGCCCACAACTTCAGCTAGAGCTCATGGCAGAGGGTGACGGCCAGCGCAGAGGAGCGCGCAATAAGGGCGCTAGCGTCCAAGGACGCCTCGCACAGGAATTTTCCCGCCTGAGTGATCAGCTGGGCCAAAGATCAGAGATCCTGAACAGAAACCTCTGAAGCGAGGTCCCGGTCCATCTGACTGCCCCATTCAGAGATCGCCTTTGCCATCCACACGGAGGCGAAAACGGACCTAAGTGCCAACCCGGAGGCAGCAAAGACGGATTCATCAAGGATTCCATCCGAAGATCTTCAGGGGACTGAAGGAAGGGAGCCATCGGCTACCGAAATGGCGGTGTTTTTGGCTAGGCGTGCCACCGGTGGGTCAACCTTGGGAGGGGATGCTCATGTGGCCAACCAGTCCATTGGAAACTGATATAATACATCCAGGTTCTTAAGTGTGGTAAAGCGGACGTCTGGGTGATCCCAGGCTTTAGAAACCACCAAGGAGAAATCCTTATGGCAAGGAAACACCTTAGTCGCCTGTTTAGGGTGGAGAAATGATGCCCCCGATTGGTCAGCGTTAGGAGGATCATCCTGCACCTGGAAGGTGTCACGGATGGCAGAAATGAGGTTATCTACAGCTGATGCCATTTTGGAGGGTTGATTCGCAGCCATATCCAAGTCAGACTCCACGATCTCCTCTTCAGAGGGCGGCTCACCAAGGGAGGACAAGCCCGACTGAGATCTGACACGGGGTGGAGAGAGAGACACGTCTGAGGAGGAAACATGTCCCGCTTTAGGACGCTTTTGGAAATGCCAAGTCGTGGAGGGATCATTCGAGGAAAGTGTCCGAGATGGGACATCTGAGGAGGAAGCCCCGGAGGGTGCATCCAGGGGAGGTGCAGCCTGCGTCGGTGGCAGACTCTCAACCAAACGACCCACAAGAGATAGGGTGGATTGGGAGACTTTTGCGAGGTTTTCCATTGCTTGAGAGAGAATTCTTGCCCAGTCCGGCAACTCAGAGACCCGAGGTGGGGGGGGCAGCAGCACAGGCTGAAGGGGGGGGGGGGGCCTGACTGGATACCTGGCAAACAGTGCAGACAGAACCTGGCTGCCCAGAGGGGAATTTGGCCTGACATTCGGAGCAGGCATTATAGACAGTTATCGGCAGTTTAGGTGAAACACCCGTGGGCTCAGACATGTTGGGACCCAGAAACACCACACAACCCGAGGCTGGAGAGGGTACAGGGGGTTGGGGGGTGAAGGTCAGTGGGCTGGAGCAGCCATGGAATACTTATCTGTGCTATGTCTTCACCCTCCCTCCGCTCCAGCAGGGTCACCTCTTCAGCTACTGGCACCGTAGTGGCAGGACGCAGGAAGAGGGACTTGGAGCAGGTGACCCTTCGGCTGGTGGGATGAAGGGGAGTGAGGCTGCCCTGGTCCACCTTTTCTTTATGTGGGGGAGGAGGCAGTGTGGAGGACCAACACTGGCATGCTCCCCCAGGAGAAAAGGGAGGCTAGGCGTCCCTGTTTCTCACCTAAAAAGAAGGGGAAAAGAAAAAAAGAAAAACCACCCTTCGGAGCAGGGAGGTCTTGCCTCCTTGACACTAAGCAAAAACTGAAGCTCTCTCTCCAGGCTGGAGGGGGTATAGCTGCCATGGTAGGGGCTATCAGTTTCTACCTAGTGTCAACGCCTCCTAGAGGACACAGCTATACCCACGGTTCCTGTGTACCCCAATGAATATGGGCGAGAAAATCAGTTTTAATAATTTGAGAGGTGAGTGTTTAAAATGTGGTAATTTATGACTGGTTTTTACTATGCAAGCCAAAGTCGTTGAGTCAGTCCTTAACCCCTTTGGGACACATGACGTACCGGTACGGCATGTTTCCCGAGTCCTTAAGGACACATGACGTACCGGTACGTCATGAGTTGTTCCGATCACTGCTGCTCAGCTGGCAGTGATCGGAACAAGGTACCTGCTGAAATCATTCAGCAGGTACCTTGTTACAATGCCCAGGGGGGTCCTGTGACCCCCCCATATGGGCGATCGCTGCAAACCGCAGGTCAATTCAGACCTGCGGTTTGCAGCGCTTCATTGCGATCTCTGATCCCGCCCCCAAACAGTTTTTTTTTAACCCCCCCTGCAGCCCCCAATCATACTGTGGCTGCGGGGGTGCAGGGGGGGTGGTTGCGGGCGGCGCGAGGCGGGCGGGATCGCGATTGCGATCCCCCGCCCGCCTCCCCTGTAATCTATCCCTGGTGTCTAGTGGTTCTATCAGAGTGTCAGCACATTGCTGACACTCTGATAAAGCGGCTGGCATCTGTGCTGCAGATGCCAGCCGTTTAACCCTTCCGTACCGCGGTCCGTACGGACCGCGGTATGGAAGGGTTGGCACAGGAGGAGCGCTCCCTCCCTCTCCCATCGGGGGCTGCTGTGCCTTTGCAGCCCCCAACAGGATGGGATCGAAGAGGAGGGTGCTCCACTCCTTCCTATCCATCACCCCCTGCCCAGTTATGGCAGGGGTGATGGTTACCATGGAGACAGGACGCTTTCAGAAGCGTCCTGCTCTCCATGGTGCTGAAAGTCTGAATAGACCTGCTAAAGGTCTATTCAGACTTTCTAAAGTACAAAATACAGTACAGTGCACTATATAGTGTACTGTATTATACAGACACCAGATCCACTGGATCTTTCAGAACCAAGTGGGTCTGGGTCAAAAAAAAATGTAAAAAAGTGAAAAAAAAGTAAAAATGAAACAAACACATAACACTGAATAAAAACTAAAAAAAATAAAATACACTACACATATTAGGTATCGCCGCGTCCGTAAAAACCTGCTCTATAAAAATATCACATGACTGAACTCCTCAGGTGAACGCCATAAAAAAAAAAAAAAAAAAATGGTGTAAATAAGCCATTTTTTGGCGCATTACATCACTAAAAGTGTAATACACAGCGATCAAAAAGGCGTTTGCCTCCCAAAATAGTACCAATCAAACCGCCATCTCATCCCGCAAAAAACGAGCCCCTACCTAAAACAATTGGCCAAAAAATAAAAAAACTATGCCTCTCAGACTAAAACATGATTTTTTTTGTTTCAAAAATGCTTTAGTGTTAAATGTAAAAAAAAAAATTAAAAAGTAGACATATTTGGTATCTACACATCCGTAAGAATCTGCTCTATAAAAATATCACATGACCTAACCCCTCAAGTAAACACTGTAAAAAAAAAAATAATAAAAACTTTGTCAAAAAGCCATTTTTTTGCCACCTTACATCACAAAAGTGTAATAGCAAGCGATCAAAAAGTCATATGACCCCCCAAATAGTGCCAATCTAACTGTCACCTCCTCCCGCAAAAATGATACCCAACCTGAGACAATTGCCTAAAAACTGAAAAATATATGGCTCTCAGACTATGGAGATACTAAAACATGTTTTTTTTCATTCAAAAAGGATATTATTGTGTAAAACCAAAATAAATAAAAAAAGGTATACATATTATGTATCGCCGCGTCCGTAAGGACCTGCTCTATAAAAATATAACATGACCTAACCCCTCAGATGAGCGCCGTAAACATAAAAAATAAAACGTTGTCAAACAAGCCATTTTTTGTCACCTTACATCACAAAAAGTGTAATAGTAGCGATCAAAAAGTCATATGCACCCCAAGATGGTGCCAATCAAACCGCCATCTCATCCCGCAAAAAATGAGCCCCTACATAGGACAATCGCCCAAAAAAAAAATATATATGGCTCTCAAACTATGGAGACACTAAAACATGATTTTTTTGTTTTAAAAAATTATATTATTGTGTAAAACTTATATAAATAAATAAAAAGTATACATATTATGTATCGCCGCGTCCGTCACAACCTGATCTATATAAATAACACATGACCTAACCCCTCAGCTGAACACAGCAAAAAAAAAAAAAAAATACGGTGTCAAGAGCCATTTTTGTCACCTTACATCACAAAAAGTGTCATAGAAAGCGACCAAAATGTCATATGCACCCCAAGATGGTGCCAATCAAACCGCCATCTCATCCCGCAAAAAATGAGCCCCTACATAACACAGTCGCCCAAAAAAATAAAATAAAACTATGGCTTTCAGAATGTGGAGACACTAAAAAAATTATTTTCAAAAAGGCTTTATTATGTAAAACTGAAACAAAAAACCCCAAAAAGTAGTCATATTTGGTATTGTCGCGTCCGTAACAACCTGCTCTATAGAAATAGCACACAATCTAACCTGTCAGTTCAACTATGTAAATAACAAAAATAAAAACAGTCCCAAAACAGCTATTTTTTTGCAAATTTTCCATCAAATCCATTTTTGCAGTAACAAAGCAAGGGTTAACAGCCAAGCAAAACTCAATATTTATTGCCCTGATTCTCTTGTTTGCAAAAACACCCCATATGTGGTCGTAAACTACTGTATGGCCAAACGGCAGGGCACAGAAGGAAGGGAACGCCATATGGTTTTTGGAAGGCAGATTTTGCTGGACTGGTTTTTGACACTATGTCCCATTTGAAGCCCCCTGATGCACCCCTACAGTAGAAACTCCAAAAAAGTGACCCCATTTTGGAAACTACGGGATAAGGTGTCAGTTTTGTTGGTACTATTCTAGGGTAAACATGATTTTTGGTTGCTCTATATTACACTTTTTTGAGACAAGGTAACAAAAATAGAAATTCGAAATTTCATCTCCATTTGCCAATAACTCTTGTGGAACACCTAAAGGGTTAACAAAGTTTGTAAAACTGGTTTTGAATACCTTGAGGGGTGTAGTTTCTTAGATGGAGTCACTTTAATGGAGTTTCTACTCTAGGGGTGCATCGGGGGCTTCAAATGGGACATGGTGTCAAAAATCCAGTCCAGCAAAATCTGCCTTCCAAAAACCATATGGCGCTCCTTTCCTTCTGCGCCCTGCAGTTTGGCCATACAGCAGTTTACGACCACATATAGGGTGTTTCTGAAAACTACAGAATCGGGGCAATAAAAATTGAGTTTTGTTTGGCTGTTAACCCTTGCTTTGTTACTGGAAAAAATGGATTCAAACGGAAAATTTTTCAAAAAATCGAAATTCTGAAATTTTATCTTTATTTGCCATTAACTCTTGTGGAAAACCTAAAGGGTTAATGACGTTTGTAAAATCAGTTTCGAATACCTTGAGGGGGTGTAGTTTCTAGAATGGGGTAATTTTTGGGTGGTTTCTATTATGTAAGCCTCACAAAGTGACTTCAGACCTGAACTGGTCCCTAAAAAGTGGGTTTTTGAAAATTTCTGAAAAATTTCAAGATTTGCTTCTAAACTTCTAAGCCTTGTAACGTCCCCAAAAAATGAAATAGCATTCCCAAAATGATCGATACATGAAGTAGACATATGGGGAATGTAAATCAATAACTTTTTTTGGCAGTATTACTATGTATTATAGAAGTAGAGTAATTGAAACTTGGAAAATTGCAAATTTTTCAAAATTTTTGGTAAATTTGGTATTTTTTTTATAAATAAAAATGAAATTTTTCGACTTCATTTTACCACTGTCATGAAGTACAATAAGTGACACTGGTCAGATTTTGAAAAAATGGCCTGGTCCTTAAGGTGAAATAGGGCCGTGTCCTTAAGGGGTTAATGTCAGTTTTTGAAAAGTAAAAAAAGAAATAAAATGACATTTACAAAATGATGCCAACAAAGATATATGGTGAATGTTAAGTATTTTGGCAGGTAGAAATATCTGTTAAACATAGGGAAACTGAAATTTAGAAAATTAAAAATTTCAAATTTTTCTGAAAAGGATTTTTTTTAATGTAATGAATGTAAAAACATAGACCAAGTAATTTTGTTATTAAAACAAATAAAATGTTAAAACTATACCTTCCCATACTTGCTGAAGAGATTCTTCAAGTCTGTTGCTCTTGTGGTAGATGAAAGTCCACTCACCCACAAATTCTTACCAGAACTGGCATCAAATTGCCCTAACGTCAAAAAAATATCTTGTCAATAGTGGTCATAATAAATTCATAAAATGAATAGGGCAAACAGATGAGGGACATATAGTAAGTGAGAACATAGACAAGAAGAAAAAGCAAAAATGGCTAAAAGCTATTTATAAATGTACACCTGTGCACAGCAAGAAAAAGGGTGAGCATAAAGACGATAAAAAAAATAAAAAATGTAAAGAAAAGGAGACTTTACAATCAATTAAGAAACAGAATAAGTTCTACAACATAATGCTGCCCAAATTAACAGATGAGAAGAGCAAGAAATATAACAATATGCAAAACATATTCTCGGTTTATTGCTCGGTCATACAACTTACCACCCAAATGAATTTTACCTCCTTTTCTTCTCACTAATAGAGCTTTGATTTGGTGGCATTTCATTGCTGCTGACATTTTAACTTTTTTTTTTTTATTAATCAAAAATGACCGAAATTTTTACAAAAAAATGACATTTTTCACTGTTGTAAATATTTTTTAAAATAAACTGCATTTCTATATAAATTTTTCTCTAATTTTATTGTTCTACATGTCTGATAAAAAAAAAATCCAATAAGTGTATATTTATTGGGTAAAAGTGTTTACAAACTATGGTGCAAAAAAGTGAATTTCCGCATTTTGAAGCAGCTCTGACTTTCTGAACACCTGTCATATTTCTTCAGGTGCTAGAATGTCAGGAAAGTATAAATACCCCCCAAATTACACCATTTTAGAAAGAAGACACCCCCAAAGTATTCGCGGAGGGGCATGGTGAGTTCATGTATCAATGACATTTCATGTATCAATGACAACTTTTTAAAAATGTTTATACAAAGTTGTCAATTTACAGAGATATTTCTCTCACCCAGCATGGGTATATGTAAAAATACACCCCAAAACACATTGCCCTACTTCTCCTGAGTAAGTCGATACCACGTGTGACACTTTTTTGCAGCCTAGGTGCGCAAAGGGGCCCAAATTCCAATGAGTACCTTTTAGGAGGGCATTTTTACGCATTTGGATTCCAGACTTCTTCTCACACTTTAGGACCCCTTTTTTAAGTTAGACCTCTTTTTTAAGTTAAAGATTAAAAATAAAAATTAGATAAAAAAAAAAACACCCACACCAATCCCCTGTAGTACTCACAAACTCTGGTAGCAGACAGGCCGGGAGCGCAACGTCACTAAGTCACGCGCCTGCTCCTCCAACTTTATGAATGAAGCAGACAGAGCAGGCGCGTGACGTAGTGAGTGACATAACACTCCCGGCCTGCCTGCTACCGGAGCTTGTGAGTACTATAGGGGATTGCGCTAATACTGTATAGAATTGCCATACTTTAAAAAACCTCCCAGGTCTACAGTTTACATATAAAGACTGCAGTGAGCGGGGCCCGGTGTACTAGAATACAATGACTGCACCGGGCCCCGCCGCCATTCTGACATCACTTGCCAGCTTCCAGCTCCTCCTCCTTCCCCTCTGATACACTGCAGGTCGCGCTGCGCAGCATCGCTGCCGGCGGTATATCAGCGTCAACAGTGTAAAAATGGCAGCATTCGTCCCATAAGACGCACTGCCATTTTCCCCCCACTGTTGGAGATAAAAAAAGTGGGTCTTATTGGGCGAAAAATACGGTAATTATGATTTATTTTGGTGTCAGTTTGCATATTTAAAGAATAAGGAGCTATAGTTTGAAAAATATATACTTAAAAAAAAATTTGTTTCCCCCCAAATAAAACTACTAAAAATTAAATTGTGTGTCATGTAAAAAATTGTTGCAAAAATTATTTTGGTAGTCCAACAAATAAGATAGTTACAACAGTTTGAACCACCACGGACGCTAAAAATCACAAAAAAGTTTCTGGTCATTGAGCCTTTTCAGGCCTGGTCATTAAATCGTTAACCAATGAGTGTTTTCCCCACTAGTAAGGTAAAGTGCTTACTGGTTATTGCATGGCACCTGTAACTGGGGGCAGGAGGAGGTAATAACCAGTCAGCTCCATCCTCTGCAGTGGAGAAAAGCACCGATTTATGAATAGGATGCAGGATGGAAGGAAATGTAGGCACTTCGCGATTTTTTAACAGGTTCCTGCAGCATGGCCCCTAAAATAGACATTTCATAATTACCTGCTCTGTGACGCTCCGATCCTCTGCCCTGCCCCCTCTGCCTCCGTTTTTTGGTTCCCACGCCGTTTACACCTGGCAGTGCATGGCAATGGTCACATACACCACTCCAGTCAATGACTGGCTTCAGTAGTGACATGCTGCTTGTGGCCACATTACCACTGAAGCCAGTCATCGGCTGGAGTGGTGTATTACCATGTCTATGCACTGGCAGGTGTAAACAGGGCAGGAACCGGAAGATGGAGGCAGTTCGGAGGACCAGAGCAGCAGGGATGAGGTAAGTATAACTCTTTGGTTTCAGGGGCTATGCTGTAGCACGATATTCGGGACAAATACTGGGAACAAGTGTTCATAGGAGCGCTCATATCTGTCCGGTATAATCGTGCAGCTGATAAGTCGATAACAAGGAATTGTTAGTTTGTCGGACGATTTGCATATTTTAATCAGGATAAAAGATGTACGATTATCTGCAACACATCTCCCTGTGTAATCAAGAATGGGCTACCAATAATCAATATAAATGAAGGTGATCATTCCTCCCCAGTCACTTTGCACTGGTTTGTGTAAAAGGCCAAAGCAAACGAGTGCTGATAACTTATTTATTTTTTATTTGCAGCCCCTGGAAATACAGCGATGTGAGAATGCGTCCCACAGACCAAAACAGGTCTAGAGGAACTCTTTGCCCTAGGAGGTGGTGAGTTAACTAAAAGAGTTCAAGAGGGGCCTGGATGCATTTCTGTGAAATATTACAGACTTTAGTTACTAGATTTCTGGAGAAGGGTTGTTGATCCAGAAAGTTATTCTGACTGCCTGATTAGAGTCGGGAAGGAATTTTTCTAAAATGAGGAAAATTGGCTTGTACCTTACAGGTTTTTTTCACCTTCCTCTGGATCAACTTGCAGGATAACAGGCTGAACTGGAAGGACAGATTAAATAATCCAACTCCAGCAAGTTGCGTTGATACTTCGTTTATTGTGATGCGGCAAACATACACTCTGTGTGACGTTTCGGCTGGAACAGCCTTTTTTAAACACACGCCACTTAGGAGGAAGGAGCCGCGCTGTAGGAAGCTGGCATGCATAAGCACGCTGTGGAAAGGAGCGCTCCTTTCCACAGCGTGCTTATGCACGCCAGCTTCTCCTACAGCGCAGCTACCCGCGGCTCCTTCCTCCTAAGTGGCGTGTGTTTAAAAAGGCTGTTCCAGCCGAAACGTCACACAGAGTGTATGTTTGCCGCATCACAATAAACGAAGTATCAACGCAACTTGCTGGAGTTTGATTATTTCATGACGACAGGGTGGGATCCCGACTCCATGCAGCACCACCTAGTGTGCCAGATGATTTACTCCCCTGGAAGGACAGATGTTATTTTTCAGCCTTACAAACCCTGCCAAACCCTTTCATACACTTTTCACTATGTTTTCAGCTCCAGAGCGCACACAATAGATAAAGGAGGGGCAGATCACACTTCTAGAAAGGCATACAAATCCCATATGTAGTTTTAACACTTAGGATACCGGAGATTTTTTCTTCATTTTTGCGTTTTCATTTTTCTTTCCCATCTTCCTTGAGCCATAACTTTTATATTTCTGTTCACATAGCTGAATGAGGGCTTATTTTTTGCAGGACAAGTTGAACTTTCTAATGCCACCATTAATTATGGCACACAATGTAGTGGGAAGCAGTAAGAATTACAAATGGGGTGAAATTGGAAAAAAAATACATAAAAAAAAGGCAATTCCTCCACTGTTTTACGGGTTTTGTTACCACGGTGTTCCGTTTGCAGCAAAATTGACCTGTGCACTTCATTCTCTGGGTCAGTACAATTACAACGATACCCCATATGTATTGTTTTATTAAGTCTAAATAGTGTAAAAATAAATGTAAACTTTGAAAAAAAAATTTTTTACATCACCATATTCTGATCCCCATAACTTTTTTTCTACTGAGCTGTGTGGGGGCTCATTTTTTTGTAGGACAGTCTGTAGTTTTTATTGATACCATTTGGAGTGTGAGTTTTTGATCACATTTTATTACATTTTTTTGGGTAAGAGAAACAATAAAGAAAAAAATGGCAAATTCATAATTTTGACCCTTTTTCCGTTACGCCATTGCCGCATTGTAAAAATATTTTTACATTTTAATAGCACGGGCCTTTTTAATTGCGGTGATACCCATGTTTATATTTTTTATTATACGGGTTGATTTAAATTTTAATATTTTTTGTTTAAGTTTTTTATACTTTTTTGTAATAATTTTGAAGCTTGTATATGAGCGCATAAAATGCATTTTTTTATTTTATAATTTTGAACAATCAGATTTTTAAATAGCATTTATTACTTAACATCGCTCATTACTTATGTTGGCCTGCAACCTAGTGGCCAAGAGAATTGCAGAATGAATGCCCTGGGTCTCATCAAGACCCAGCACATTCAAACCAATTACCAGCATCCTCATTGGACACTTAAGATGTAATGATCTCACTGGATCACGGCATCTAAAAGGCTTTTAAAGGGGTTATCACAGACTAAAAAATGTCCCCCATATGCCCGGGCCCCTCACACCGAGTCTAATTACCTGGCTCACCGCAACAGTCCTGGTTCCTGCACGGCCGCTTCTCCCCGTGCCCGGATGAAAAAAATCCGGTGGTAGGGCGGGAAGAGCAGCCAAAGGCAGGCTTGGACAAGCAGACTCCCTAGCAGACAACAGATGTTTTCATCCGTGCAAAGGGAGAAGAAGCAGCTGTCGTGCGGGGACCAGGACCAGCACAGGGAGCGGGGACCCAGGTAAGTAGATTCCGTGTAAGGGGCCCAGGAATATAGGAACATTTTTTAGTCACAGATAACCCCTTTAATTAGCCGCATGTCTCTGCTGTTTGAAACTTTAGACCTGCCGGCAATCACGCCCCATGCATGCCCGAGCGGGCACCGTGTTTGCTTATCCCTCCTGCGCTGTACATGTACGGCACTAGTAGCGAAAGTGTTAACTGCTTTATGGGTACACAGAAGGAGCACCATATGGTTTTTGGAGGGTAGATTTTGCTGCCATGTCACAATTTAAGAGACCCCGAGATACCCCATGCCCCAAAAGTGACCCTATTTTGGAAACCCCTCTCTCCAAATGTTTCAAAGGGTATATTTAGTGCTTTGACCAAAAGGCATTTTAAATCACTTAGAAACACTTGGCCGTGAAAAGGAAAAATGAAATTTTTTGAATAAAGTTGATTTAGTTCCAAATTTTTGATTTTCACAAAAAGTAAATTGAGAGAAAAAAAATTCATAATTTGTATCGACTTTCTCCTGAATACAGCAACACCCCATATGGGGTTGTAAGCAGCAGGACTCAATAGGGAAGGAGCGCCACGCCTTTTAGAGGACAGATGTTGCTAGAAAGGTTTTCAGGTGCAATGCTGAATTTGAAGAGATCCGGTAGAAACCCTAGAGTTGAACCCCCAAAAAGTGACCCATTTTGGAAACCAGCGTTTCATTTAGAAACACTACACCGATAAAATAAAAAAATGAAACTTACCAATAAAACGTTAGTTTTGTTCCAATTTTTTCAATTTCACAAAGGATAACAGGAAAAAAAAAAAAGTACGCCACAATTTCTGATCCTTTTCCGCAAAGGTGATATGGGTACATGGCAGGGCTCAGAAAGGGAGGAACGGCATTTGTCTTTTGGAATGCAGGTTTTTGGGTTCTACATCACATTTAGGGAGACCCTGGTGTACTCATACAGTGGACCCCTCATTAAGTGAACCCGTTTTTTGAAACTCACCCTCAAGTTATTTATCAAGGAGTGGAGTGAGCATTTTGACATCACATGTATGTTACAAAAAAATAAAAGGGGTTATCCGGTTATTTATTTTTAAATCTCATCTCAGTGCTGTGCGAATGTACGGCACATGATCTCGGAGGTAACTGAAACAAACAGCGCAGCACTCACCCTTTAAGGTAAAAAAAAAATATAATGCAACTATTGTAAGAAGAGATTAAATAAAAAAACAAAAAAAAATATATCTGCAGAAGTCCACTTTACAAAGGGCAAAGTTTCTGCAGGTGAAACATCTACTACAGGAAAGTCAACTGTCGTACTCCATGCTGTATCCGTCTAAGCGGAGAGTGGTGGTGCTGGGAGCTGTGCAAGCTGTGAGAAGGACTGTTTTCTCAAACAGCTAATCTGCACAGGTCCTACATGCCAGATTCCAAGCGATCAGATTCTGATGGCCTATCAAGAGAATAGGTTATTAGTATTAATATTTCGGAAAACCCCTTTAATATAGGGTTTAGATCTAATGCCCAGTGCCCTAGGTGAAGAGAACCTGAGGCAAATCTTAAACATATGTTGTGGAGCAGGCGACAGACAAAATTCTTTACTTACTCGGACAATTAATTGTGAAATAGTGGATTCAATCTACTCCTTACCATGCCAGAGTTATTAGGGGTGATCAACCATATGATACTGTTAGAGAGGGGGTTCATTTAAAAAGGGGCACACTAGCCAAATTCTCCAAACAATGGGATTCTTGAATAGAAAGCCCAGGATTAGCACCTCCAGCATGGTTGAGGCTGTGGCTGCTGGACATACAGCGGATTTCTGTGTCTGTACCAAGAGGATCGAGTAACTAAGTTGGTGGTGTTGGAGTATTAAAGAATTAATTACTAGGAGGGAGTACACACCCCATAGGGACAATTTGGAGGATGTATGCATGCAATTGTATGGGAACAATGCACGGGGGGAGGGGCAGTGTTTAACATGTCATCCTTTTGTTATGTAAATGCTGTATCATTTGTTATTTTCAAACTATAAAATGGTTAGATTAAAAAAAAACTAAAAAACACTAGGCGATTGGTCTCCCATGCAGAGGAAATCTATCGCTTGATAGGTCATAAATGTAGCCTCTTAGAAAGCTTGGTTAGTAGTATGGTTATTGTTCCTCTGGTACAGTAACTAATAAGCAGGTCTTGGGTACACATGAGAGGGTGTCACCTCCCTCTAAAAGGACGGAAAGTATACAGAAACCAGCAACAGTTGCCAAAAGTCTGACTAAGTACCAAGACATTGGTGACAACTGCGGCCACCGCAGCAGTTCCACTGCAGTGGCCAAGACTGCGCAGTTCATTCTGCACTGCTTTGTGAAAGGGGTTTTGCGCCAGCAGTGAGCTTACTCTCTCACTGCTCCTCCCAACTGCTGTTTTCTTTAATCTCACAGGCTGAGGGCGGGGCTTCAGCATAGTCACAAGTCAAGCATTCAGAGGCGTGAACCTGAGGCTCTAATTTCAAGATAGTCTGCCACATTGAGCTAAACAGGGGGAGGTTTCCTCTCTGTTTACAGCTGACCTTGTGGCAGAATATCTTAAGAGTGTCTGCAAGAGGATAAACAGACAGCATTTCTTCTGCTAGACGTACTTCTATAGAAAAGACAGAAAGGACAAAATACAGATGAATTTGTGAGACGTGAAAGTAGTAGGAAAGACTATTCAAATTACCATGAGTTTTCAGCAGTTAGAGCCTCGGGGGCACGCCTCTGATAAGTGCTTGTTACGCGACTATGCTGAAGCCTCGCCCACATTTTGGGAAATCTGAGATTAGAGAATGCCCCTAAATATTAGTTAATTCAAATGAAAGCAGTTTTTTTTCTCCCTGGCTCTCAGATTCGATTGGACAGCACTGCTGTCAAAGAGAAGAAACACTGGCGTCTCCTCCTCCTTGCACTGAATGTTGAAAATACTGGGGCCACAGCGGGCAAACGGAGCGGCGCCCAGGAATAATAGTAAGTACACTTCGACCCCTGGGAGCCGCTCTATGTAGCCTGCTACTTAGTTCATATTTTTTGGACGCATGAAAGGCCACAGGGCCGCCGCTCGACATTTAGCGACTAAAATATGTAATTTGCCTCCTAATTTTTTTAGTTTAGGAGCCAATGGCTCCTGGTTATTTTTTTTTAGTCTGGAGCACATTCTGGCAAAATTAAGTATCTTTGCTACCAAATATCAACCCAGCCCACTTTTCCAATGAACCATTGCAAATTAGACTGTTTGGCTGGAGAGGAAGAAGTGCTGCCATCTGGACTAAATTCGTCCATCCTGTAATCAAGGAGCAAGTTAAAACCCCCCTTACAGTAATCTAGCATCTGAATAATTAGATGTAAAGCGAACAGCTTTTTGTAGCACCGACATTAGCTGTAGTAGAGATATATAGAACCATAATGACAAAGAAGGCAGTTAATATATCTACAGGTAAAAATATACCTGCCCTCCGAATCAACAACCAACATGGTCTCTTCTCACCTCACCAAGCGTTTGACTAACATTCCCCTCGAGTATGATGGACAACAAGAGTGTTTTTCCCATCGCACTCAAAGTTAAACAAGATGGCGAACTGTATCATAGGTTATAAACAGAGGTCTACCTCCCCTTACTTCCTCATCGGCCTGTAGACTTGCACTTTATGTCAACAATACTTTCCCACCTTCCTGAGATATCAGAAAATGAAATATCATGTAAATAATAAAACCCATACAACAAAAAGTCTACTGCATAAACAGCTATGCAAACATTGTCCCCCCTCACTGCAAAATAGAGATTTTCCAACTGCAGGACAAACAAACATTGCACTAGAGCCATGCTGTGACCCATAAACCGAGTTGTGTTGCGACATCTCTTGAAAAGGACAAAACATATTATAAAACGTGTAAGAGCTGTGAAAGTTCAGAATGCTTAAAAGGGATTGTTTCACTTCAGCAAATGTCATTTATTAAGTAGAGAAAGTTAACACAAGCCATTTACTAATGTATTGTTATTGTCTATATTGCCTCCTTTGCTGGCTGGATTCATTTTTCTATAACATGATACACTGCTCGTTTCCATGGTTAAGACCACCCTGCAAAACATTAGCGGTGGTCGTGCTTTGCACACTATAGGAAAAAGCACCAGCCTATGTGCGCTCCCTCAGTCGTGGCCACCAAATAATCCAGCACTTTTTCATATAGTGTGCAAACATGACTACTGGGGGCGTGGCCTGACTAAGGATGTGAGTGGACGTGTGGCTCTGAGTTCCTGGGTAGACCGTCTGAAATTGCCATTGCTACCAGCCTGCCGGTGGTCTAAAAACCTTGCCTTGAGCTCCAAAGTGTCCCCTGTCAGCTCCAGTCCGTGGAGGCTGCAATATGAGGCGCCAAAAGCCGAGGGACAGAGATCGAAAAGACGCCAATGGCGCTACCCCGCTGAAAAGTGGGCGCATGTGGCAAAGTGGGCTGATGTAGCAGGGCGTCAGGAGAAATTTGCGCACGTACTAGATGCTGGGCCTTCCACTCCTGCTGAGAAGTCCTCCCCTCCTGACTGGGCATCTGATCAGGCTATGGAGGAGCCCTCCGTGGCTGACACACCTGCCTCACAGGTCAGTGACTGTGCAACAAGCATGGCGGAGATGGCACCAGAACCCACCATGAGGGATGTGTTCATGGCAGTGGCGCAATGTAACTCTGCATTAAAGGCGCTAACCACAACAGTCGGTGGTTTGAAAGAGGACATTGGCTTCATTAGGCAAGATATGCGACAAGTTAAAGAACGGATGGGGGAGATGGAGAGTCGTATTAGTGTGCTGGAAGATCAAATGCCACCGGTATGCAAATTGTGATTCACAATGTCACCATGCTCTGCAAAAACAGACGATATGGAAAATCGGTCACGCCGAAATAATGTTCGCAAGATTGGGGTGCCAGAAAGAGCTGAAGGCGCTGACCCTGTTGCATTTGTTGAAAAATGGCTGCTGGAAAAAGTTGCCAGAGACAAACCATCACCACTATTTGCCGTGGAAAGGGCGCATCGGGTGCCATTCCACCCGCCACCACCGGGGGCGCCGCCGCGCCCACTGATATTAAGAGTGCTCCATTTCCGGGATCGAGATACCATCCTAAAGAGTGCTAGATACTGCATCGATTTAAGCATCAATGGGAGTCGTGTTTCTCTATATCCGGACTTCTCAGCTGAGGTTCAGAAAAAAAGAACAGTTTTTTGATGTCAAGAGGAGATTGCGACAGCTGCAGTTACCGTATGCAATGATATACCCAGCGCGGCTGCGGGTGATGGCCAAAGATAATTCTAATATGTTTGAGGATCCGGCAGCAGCATGTCAGTGGCTGGATACTATGGAGCAAAACATACGTAATACCTCCTGAATTGCCACATGGGGGACCTTTCTTTGTTGCCAATATGTGGGGGCCTTTTGGTACTATGTCTCACTCCTATGTGGCCTGCCTTTTGTTATGCTTGACATCTACTGTTGCGAGGTACAAATGTAAAATCAGTTTGATGGTTGCCGTTAAATGTAGTGTACATTACCTCTATTATTGGGGTCATTTTCACTGTTCAAAAGTAACACCAGTCACAGGGTCATTCTAGGAAGCTTTAATATCTGCAAGGTAGCCGGGGCAGCAAGCCCGGAGCCACACCGCAAGGTTAGTGTTTTGGACGCAAAGCATCTACTTGCTTTCCTCTAGTTCAGGAATTGTTTTTTCCCAAATTTCTCGCTGTTGTGTGAAATGGTTTTAGGTGTTCTTCCATGGGTGGGAAGGGTGGTTCGAGTTTACTGGGATTTTGAGCTTAACCGCTTAAGGACAGAGGGTTTTTTCATTTTTGCGTTTTCGTTTTGCGCTCTATGCCTTCCAAGAGCCATGGAAGGCATTTGCAGCACAAGTTGCACTTTCCAACGCCATCATTTAATAATGCATACGGTGTAGTGGGAAGCAGGGAAAAAAAAATTCTAAATGGGGTGAAATTGCAAAAAAAAAAAAAAGCAATTTCACCACAGTTTTACGGGTTCATAAATTACGACGTTTGATTTGCGATAAAACTGACCATTTAGTTTTATTCTACAGGTCCGGCGATACCCAATATGTATTTTTTATTTTTTTTTTGTCGCCATGTTTTGACCGCTATAACGTATTTGTAAATAAGTGTATGGCGTTGTATGGGGGCTTATTTTTTGCGGGGCGACCTTAAGTTTTAGTTGATACCATTATGGGGTGTGTAGGACTTTTTGATCGCTTTTTATTTAATTTTATTTGAGGAAATGAAGCGTCCAAAAACAGCAAATCGGCCATTTGGGCGCTTTTTTCCGTTTTTCTGTTTACCGTATGGGAAATATATTTTTATACTATGGGCGTTTTCACACATTGCGACACCCATGATGTGTATTTTTTTATTTTTATTATTTTAATTTTGGGGAAAGGGGGGTGATTTAAATTTTTTTTTTACACTTTTATATAGGTCCCATAGGGACCTATATAAATCAGTTACCTGATTGCTTCTATCATAAACTCCAATACACTTGTATTGGAGTTTATGAGCATTTTACTACTTTCCAATGAAGCCCTATTGCTAACAAGGGCTCCATAGGAAATAGTAAGTGATAGCCTTAAGCTGAATGAAAGGATTAAGGCTATCCCTTACAGCGCTCCGATTCTACCGATCACCACTAGGGGGAGCCGGAGCGCTGCCGAAAGTTTTACTTAAGGTTTTAGCGCGCGCAGATGCCGCGATCAGGATTGATCACGGCATCTGCGGGGTTAAATGATCGCGATCGGCAGCGCTGCCAACCGCGATCATCAGCTGCGGGGGTCAGCTACAGGAATCAGCCGGACCCCCGCAGCGATGGTGCCCGCAGCAAGCAGGAGCGGGCGCCACCTTCAGGGACTGGACACATGACGTACCCATACGTCATGTGTCCTTAAGGAGTTAAGATAATTGGAGACTTTAGGAAGTATTTGGATGTGCAACTCGGAGGCATTGGCAGACCCTGTAAGTTATGGTTTAACTGTATCAATGGGTACTCTTAAAGTGGTCGCTTGGAACGTAAGAGGGTTGGAACAGGCTGCTAAGCGCAACGTTGTCTTTTATGCATTGCAATCACACCAGCCGGCCATCCTATGCTTATCTGAGACTCACCTTATACTGGAAAAAACAAAAAGTATCTGTAAGGTGTGGGTATCACACCATTTTCACTCCACTTACTCTACACAGTCGAGAGGGGTGAGTGTACTGGTACACAAAAGCCTTTCTTTCTTGTCTAGAGTGGTATTAGTAGATGGTGAGGGCCGATTTGTATGCATAGATTGCACAATATTCAATTTCCGTCTGCTGTTAGTTGCAATATACATACCACCTCCTTATTCCTGTGAGATTCTTAAATCGGTTCTGACCTTTATTTCCAGGTTTACTGGGGTACCAGCCAACCTGGTGGGTGATTTTAACATGTACCTAGATAAGGCTTTAAATAAATTTCAGCCAGATGGAGCGGGAGTGAGCCCCGCACCTACCTCGCTAGCCAAACTGCAACAAGAAGTCAATTTTTGTGGCTTTTGGAGAGCCAAGAACCCCGGGGTGTGAGAATATTTCTGCTACTCCTCTGCTCATTGCTCACTGTCCAGAATGGACTTTGTTTTGGGGTCTCCGATGCTGCTGGATTGGGTTGGGGAGATTGCTTAGCTGCCCCGTAGCATCTCAGACCATTCCCTGGTTGTGGTGACATTAAATCTAGGTGAAGATAGGCGGGCAACATAGACAAATGTGGAAACTTAATCGATTCTGGTTACAGCTTGTGGACACAGGAGATGCTGTCTTCTCCACGTTGAAGGAATTCTTTAACATGAATGCGGGCTCTGCCAGCCCTAGTGTAGGCTTTCATGGTTTCCCAGACAGTACAAGGGGCATTTATATTAAACTGATTAGTGCCCACAAAACTAATAGCAGATCATTTCACATTGAGCTCTCTGATAGAGTCCAAGCTACAGAGGCCACATATATAGCTGATCCGACAGAGGTAAATGCTGCAAGCTGGTTAGAAGCGCAGGAATTATTAAAAGAGCACCAAAGAAACGGTTCTTTACGCAGCAAAAATATTATATGGAGGGAGAAAAGGCTGGTCACCTGTTAGCCACAGTAATTAGGGCGCAGGAGGGCCCCTCTTGTATCTCTGCTATCATGGATACACAGGGGAATATGGTGGGGGGTGATGAGAAGGTGCTGGGTGTGTTTCATGCCCACTTTGCTGGCGTATACAAGTCCAGGCTCCAGGTTTTGGCGGGAAAGAGGGATAGCCATCTGCTGGCCATCCAAATGCCGTACTTGACTGATGACCATAGGAAAATGCTGGATGGTGACCTTCAGTTAGAGGAGCTGGAATTGGGAGTGAGGTCTATACCGATGATAAGGCGCCAGGGGGAGATGGGTTACCAGGAGAGTTCTACAAGAAGCATCAGGAGGTCCTTCTTCCGCACCTTCTATCTACGTTCCAGGACTCTAAGACTGGAGTGTTGCCGAGTTCCACGAGAGAGGCTATAGTTGTAGTCCTTCCAAAGCCAGGCAAAGACCCTACTAACGTGGATTCGTATAGGCCCATCTCCCTACTCACGGTAGATGTCAAAATATTGGCCAAGACTTTGGCTAATAGATTGGTGTCGGTCCTTTTACACATAATTCATGAGGACCAGTGCGGATTTATTCTGCGCCGGCTGTTCCTCAATCTACAAATACAGACATGATCAACCGTGGAATGTCCGGCGGTGATTTCGCTTGACGCTGCCAAAGCCTTTGACAGTGTTGAGTGGGATTACCTGTGGGCGGTCATGTCGAAATTGGGGTTCGGTTCAGTGTATATTAGATGGGTACAACCATTATATAGCCAGCCAAGGGCCCGCCTCAGGATTAATGGGAGACTGTCGCCATTGATGACGTTGGAGAGGGGCACTAGGCAGGGCTGTCCTGTCGCCCCTCCTCTTCGCCATTGGCATGGGGAGGTGGAGGAAAGAATTTCTCTGTACGCGGATGATATGCTTCTATATGTTGGAGATCTGGCCTCATCGATAGGCCCAATTATTTCCTTAATATCAGACTTTGGCAGACAGTCGGGTCTGTATATTAACTGGGATAAATCTGTTATCCTTCTGTTATCCCCTCTGCCTCGGTCCCTATGTTTGGATCATTAAACTTAAAAGTAGGGTCGTCATTTAAGTACCTTGGTGTTGAGGTTTCCACCAGCCCCCAGGCATATATTGTGGATCACCTGATACCATTACTGGCCAAGTTTAAAATGAAAACAGCTATATGGAATAAACTTCATCTGTCGGTGATGGGTCGGGGGAAATCTCATCAAAATGATTTTTATGCCACAACTGCTATATATACACACATACACACACACACACACACACTTCACAATTCGCCAGTTTGGGTGGCCCAGCACCACTTTTACAAGATACAGCAAATTTTCAGTTCTCTGGTATGGAGGGCCAAATACAGTAGGATCCGGTACGAAACCCTACAGAGAGGTAAAGACATGGGAGGATTAGCTCTGCCAAACCCCTATCTCTACTTTTTAGCAGCCCAATTACAGCATTTTAAAGGCTGGGGGAATATAGGAAGGGCCGGGAGAAGCGGAGAATTGGTTAAGTGGGTCGCTGGTTGTAATCCCCCAATAACTGTATTGTTAAAGGATGTAGCAGACAATGTGAAGGTGCTCCCAATTTTTTAATTAATGCGAACAGTGTGGACTAAATCTAGGGAAGTTTTAAATGTGGCAGATTTACTCGACTTATCGCCTATATGGAACAATCCTAAACTGAAGGAGTTGTCTCAATTGTCACACTTCCAAGGATGGGAGCGCAAGTGGCTGTGGAATGTGGGTCTGTTGTATTCTCAGGGAATACTAAAGCAATTTGAACAATTATGTACAGAATTTGGGTTGGAGTCCAGACAGTTTTATAAATATCTACAGCTTAGACATGCCTTAAGCTCACAAGTAAAAATAGGGCCACTGGTCTTCGCCTCTCATCAGGTGTTGTCCAAACTAATGGAGGTGGGGTCCTCCAGAGGAGCGATCTCTAGAGCCTACGGGGCAATGCAGGAGGAGAATCTGAAAATATATCCATTACTAATCAAGAGCAAGTGGGAAAATGATGTGGGCCCTATATCGGATGCTGAATGGGAGGAGGTGTTGGCATTGACTCCAACCCTATCTTTAAGAGAGGCGGCTAAATTATCCAAGATTTTTCTATTACATAGAGTATACAGGTCGCCACTCTTTCTAAAGACGTCATGTCCGAAGTGCAGGGCAGATGACGCTGGGCTGTTCCACATGATCTGGCAATGCAACACTCTGCATAGGTACTGGTCTAAGATAATACACCTGATTAACAAAATATATTGTGCTACATATGCCTTAGATGCAAGAATGTGCAGCCTCGGACTGTTTGACTCAGTCTCTGCAACCTCCTATTAGGACAGGCATTAATATAATCTTATATCAGGCTCGGAAAACCATTGCTGCTAAATGGATTCAGCCATGTCTTCCTAAGCTTTGCTAAGTTTGTGGCTAGGATGAATGTGGTTATACGGCTGGAGAGGGGAACGTATTTAAAACGAAACTGCCTGTCGAAATTCGACTCTGTATGGGGACCGTGGATAGCTAAATCTGGGGTGTGTAGTCAATGGCTATCCCTGCATCATGGTAGCTGGATTATTTCAGGTCGTTCTTAGTGCTGAGGTAGCGCTTGTGTGCTTGTAATTAAAAGGCGACTATCAGGCAAAGAAAAGTGTACTGGGGGTGTGCCCTGTCTCCTTACCCCTACACACAGGGATTAAACATATCGTCGTTACATAACATCCACTGCACATTATGGGGGAAATTCATAGTTATCTCCCTTATCTTCGCTATTGCAGCCATAATTACCATCTTGGTTAATATGTCCAGGGAAATGGCGATACGGGTCTGCCGATGTCTCCATTGTTGAATCCATTACTGTACTTTATGTATTGCACATATTCTACGGTATCCGACTAATATGTTAGATTTGCTGCTCATCTCCTACAATGTTCGGGTTATGGGGGATTTTGTTATTGTATTTATTGAAAATATTTGTTTTTACTTCAATAAAAATTATCTGATTTATAAAAAAAAAAAAAAAAAAAAAAAAAAAAAAACTACTACTGATGTATTGCAGGGTGGTCGTAAAACAAGCAGTGTATAATTTGATGGAAAAATTAATCCAGCCAGCAAAGGGATCAATATGGACAATAGCAATACATTAGTAGGTATCTTGTATTAAATTTGTCTATATGATAAATGCCATTTGCTGAAGTGAGACAAGCCTTTTAAGTCCAGAAAGTATCCTTCACACACTATGACACTAGGAGAGGTTATGGACATTGAGATCCAGTTGACTGCCTCCTGTAGGTTAATGAAAAAGATGGTCTTTCCACTCAGACGAGCAGGGTACGTCATAGAATATGGCCAAAGGAAATCACATGGCAGCTTCTTGATGGGATACAAATGTGGCACAAATTTTGTGAAGTGCAGCAGACAAAATGGGAAAAAATTAGGTGAAATCATTCTTCTGCACAAAAGCCAGAAATCTCTGTCCTAATTATGAAGCCAGGAAATTAAGTCTCTCGGTGGGGAGATTGGTAGTGGTGGGCACACTGGTACCAGATGGGCACTCTCCACCACATAAGTAAATGAAAGGGTGGCCTCAGGGAAAAAGGTTTTTGAACCACAGTTCCAGAAAGGTTGCAGGGTCTGATTCTTCCACCCGCTGACATCCCAAGAATCCTGACATTGTTCCAGTGGGCTCTATTCTCTAAATAATCTCATTTCACCCGCCACACCTTCACGGCCTCTCTCTATGGAGGCAATTTGGGTCTGCTGCAGTCGTAGCTGATGGACATCATATAGATCCACTGGCACCTCATTAACTTTCCAGTAAGAGGATTTGCAATTAATAACCAGCATTAAACGGGTTGTTCAGGCAGTATATATTGATTCATATTCATCAATATCTTATCAGTGGGGGTCTGACATCAGGCACCCCTGCATATCATCCGTTTGAAGAGGAGGCAGTGCTCCTGGCAACCACTGTTTCCTCTTTCACACAAATGTTTTTTTTGCGAGTGTACGGGCCTTTTTTTGCGTTCCTTATAGGGAACCATTAATTTCAATAGTTCTGCAAAAAAAAAAAAAAAAAAAACACGGAGGTGTTTCCGTGTGCATTCCGTTTTTCCGTTCAAAGATAGAACATGTCCTATTATTGCCCGCAAATCACAATCCGTGGCTCCATTCAAGTCAATGGGCCTGCAAAATTAAAAACGGAACGCATACAGAAATGCATCCGTATGTCTTCCATATCCGTTCCGTTTTTTGCGGAACCATCTATTGAAAATTTTAAGCCCAGCCAAATTTATTTCTATGTAATTACTGTATATGCCAAACGGAACCAAAATGGAAACACAACGGAAAGCCGGAATTAGACTTACCGGTAATTCATTTTCCACTAATCCACCATGACAGCCCAGAGAGATTGACCCCTGACCTCTGTAGGGGCAGGAACGGAGAGGTTAAAATGACCCCTCCCACCACCATTCACCAGTGAGTTCCAGATTATATAGTGCCACAATCACCAGTGAACAAGTGAAACAGTTTTTTGGGGGGGTATTTCCTCATACCACAATTTGCATAATATATTTTTTTGGGGTGGGATATCATGCCGTCATGGTGGATTCGTGGAAAATGAATTACCGATAAGTCGAATTCCGGCTTTCCACTTCACCACCATGATGGCCCAGAGAGACATAACAGATTATATGAAAATTTAGGGTGGGGCAATGGCCTGCAATACTTGGCGACTAAATGCCAGATCTGAAGACCTGGATAAATCAAGTCTTTAATGCTTAATAAAGGTGTTGATACTTGACCAGGTTGCAGTCTGGCATATCTGGTCTAGGGAAGCTCGTGCTTTTTCAGCGCAAGAGGCAGATATGACTCTCGTAGAGTGGGCATGAATGACAACTGGACAGCTGGTGCTCTCAATTTTGTAACAATCTGCGATAGTCTGTTTTACCCATCAGGCAATGGTTGCCCTAGAGGCTGCCTTTCCTTTGTTTTTACCGCTAAAAAGAATCAGCAAACTGTCCAACTTCCTCAGGTCCTTAGTGGCCTCCAGATATTTCAGAACTGTTCTCCTGACATCCAGGGAATGGAACTGTTCTTCTCCCGAATTCCTGGGATTTTCACAAATGGAAGGCAGAACGATCTCTTGGTTTATGTGGAAATCTGTTACTTCCTTAGGTAGAAATCCAGGATCTAATCTCAAGGTAATTCTATCCTCTTGGATACTGAAGTATGGTTCTCTAATTGACAACGCCTGGATTTCGCTCAGTCTTTTTGCTGATGAGATGGCGACAAGAAAAGCCACCTTTTGAGAAAGGTGTTTTAGGGAGCATGAATACAGAGGTTCATAAGGTGGGCCCATGAGTCCCCTGAGGACGATGTTTAGGTCCCAAGTTGGCGCCCGTGATTTGAAACAAGGTCTTAGTCTGGATGCAGATCTTAGGAATCTTCAGATCCATCGATGGCTGGCCAATTCTGAATCGAAGAAGGCACTAAGTGCCGAGACCTGCACCCTCAGGGTAGATGATCGTAACCCCGACTCTAGCCCTGTCTGAAGTCCAAGATCTTCTGGATATTTGACTCGGCCTGATTTGGAGCTTTCTCGCCTGACCAGGTGCAGAAACTTTTCCAGATCTTTAAGTAGATGGAGTTTGTCATCTTTCTACTTGCTTTCAGTGTGGACATTACCCCTTCGGAGAGTCCTCTGCTTCTCAGAAGGTCGGACTCAGGATCCAAGCAGAGAGAGTGAAGATTTCTGGACGTGGATGGAGAATCGGGGCCTGCATCAGGATATCCTTCCTCTTTAGGAGAATGAAAGACTCCTGTGGGGATAGAGTTGTTAGGATCGAGAACCAGCTCCTTTTGGGCCAGTAAGGGGTGATCAAAATTAGTCTGGCCCAGTCCCGAATGGCCTTCTGGAGAACCTTTGGGATTAATGGGAACGGAGGGAAGGCATATGCGAGATCCCAGTTCCAGTCTTGGGAAAAGGCATCTATCGCCCAAGGCCTGTCCCTTGGGTTTAGGGAGCAGAAGATTTTTACTTTTGCGTTCTTTTTGGAGGTGAACAAATCCACGGATGGCAGCCCCCATTTCTGGACAATTAGATTGAAGACCTCGTTGTTCAGAGACCATTCTCCTTGGTCTATGGTGGTCCTGCTGAGGAAGTCTGCAGCGCTGTTTAAGCTCCCCCTTAAGTGTATGGCAGATACTGGACTCACATTTTTGCTGCACAAATGAAGATTTTCCTGGATAGACACTCTAGCTTTTGAGACCGTGTGCCACTCTGGTGTTTGAGGTAGGAGACTGTAGTTAAGTTGTCAGAGTAGATTTTTATATGTTGATTTTTTTAGTCTTGGGGCAGCTGCTCACATTGTCACCCAAACTGCTCTGAATTCCCTGTAATTTGAGGACTGGCCTGCAAACCTGGGAGGCCAGGCTCCCTGGTAGACATCGGAATCTATTTTTGTACCCCATCCCATCACGCTTGCATCCGTCTGAACAGACACTGAAGGATTTTTGCCAATCTATGCCCCTCTTTAGATTTCTTGTATGCAGCCACCACTGGACTGACGATTTTACATGACCCGGGATGTGGATCTTTCTGTCTAGTGAGGATTCATGTTTGTCCCACTTCTTTAAAAGCCAGGCCTAAAGGGCCCGGTAATGGATCTGGCACCAAGGGACTGCCACAATGCAGGCCATCATCTGCCCCAGTAGGCTCATCGTTTCTCTGAAGGAGAAGAAATGTCACCCTAGAAAATTTCTGATTGACGGCTGAAGGTTTTGAATTCTTTCTGAGGGGAGAAAGGCTGTCCGTTTTGCAAAATCTAGCAATATAGCAATACCCCTAAGAATTTTACCCTTGTGTTTGGAACTAGGGAGGATTTTTTCAGGTTTAATCACCCAGCCTAGTTCTGTCAAAAGGCCACAGGTGGTCACTCTGTCCGCTATTAACTGATCCACAGAGTGTGAAATCGGCATGAAATCGTCTAGATAAGGTACAATTGTGTGTCGGCAGGCTGCTGTGTAACGTTCTCACTGACGTCATCTGCCTGCTCCTCCTGCTTCATTCATAAAGTGAAAGGAGCAGGCAGATGACGTCCTCCTGCTAGAGGATCGGTATAGCAGGTTAGCAGAGCGCTACTGTACTGGGATTATAGGGAATAAGGGGACATGATTAAAGATTATAAATGTTATGAAAGCAGTCAAGCTGTTAGCGGCGGGCCGCCCGCCATGTGTTGCCAGGCTCCGCCCCCTAAGCAGTCACTATGGGCCAGATCTGTGGATAGCACTTTGATGGGGGCATTTATGAATGACACTAATTGGGGTGATCTGTGGATGACACATATAGCATAAGATGCTATATATGTGTCATCCACAGATCCAATCCATTACAGTGTCATTCATAAATGCCCCCATCACAGTGCTATCCACAGATCCCCCCCCCATCACAGTGTCATCCACAGATCCCCCCATAACAGTGCCATCCACATCTCCCCCACATAACAGTGCCATCCACATCTCCCCCACATAATACTGTCATGCACAGACCACCATTACTTCAAAAGCACACCTTTTGGTTAAAAATATTTTTTTTCTTATTTTTCTCCTCAAAAACCCAGGTGCGTCTTATAGGCCGGTGCGTCTTATAGGGTGAAAAATACGGTAAGCTCTATCTTCTATCCACAGAAATTATTTAAAGTACAAATTCTTAGCTTCCAATTTATGACTATCAATGCAGGGAGGAAACTGCATGATAGCAGAAGACAGCTCACTGGATATCTTCTTCACATTGAGGAGGAAGGGGTGTATTTGTTTCTACTAATTGGAAGAAGAAGATAGGCAGCTGGACATCTAATCATCAATATATTGAATGCAATAATGCTTTGTCGTCAAGAGCTGGGTGGCACTCAATGTATTAAGTCTACTATTAGAAAATAATTGGGTATGATATTCATCTTCTTTATTATACAGGCTTTAATTACATATATAAAAAAAAAATATTGAAAATCTGGCCTCAAAATGCGTATATTTTATAATCTTTATTTAGGAAGCAATTAATATTCATACAGATATAAAATACCCTGAAGATCAAGGTTCTTAGCATATACTGTAAGGCCCCTTTCAGACGAGTGAGTGTCACACTGCGGACTCGCAGCAAGACACCCGGCTTGAACTCCCAAGCTCTGCCAGGGTCACATAGCATTATATAGATTTATGATGCTATGTAACCCTTACAGTACTGGAATGTAATGGTTAACACTAACATTAGCCTGCCAGTGTTCGGGTGCTGCGCTGCGGGTTCGCAGCATGACACTCACTCGTCTGAAAGAGGCCAAAAAACAGTCAGGAATTCTAGTATGAATTATATTAATCTACTGTCACTGGTTAGATACAGCAATTGCACAGCAACTGCCACAACAGGAGAGGTCAGCTGAAGCTTTCAGCAAGAAAGCCTCCGGCTTTGAGACAGACTTCTTACTATGTAACTTGTTAGAAACTGACTTCACATTGTTCAAAGGATTTTCCAAGTTCAGAATGCTAATGGACTAGGCTCAGTATATGTCATCAATATCAGATCAACGTGTTTCCACTCAAAAACCTGGACAATAAACTGTTTAAAGTTAAAATATAACACATGGGACTGCTGAGGCCTATTTACTGATTATATTGGTCAGTCAAAAAGGATGCTTTCTGTTTAGTGGTGATGGTACAGGGTACTGCAGCTTAGTCCTTTCAAGTTAATAAGATGAAGCTGCAGCACACTGCAATGCCACTATAATAGACGGTGTGCGGGTAGACTGCTCGCACACAATCTATTGTGCATGCTCAGCAGCTGTATCAAACAGCAGATCAACAGCGGTGCACACAGTTGAAACCTACTGATCCGATACTTTGCCTATTATGAATATTGTGAACCTGGAAAATCCCTTATGCACTGACAAGCCTTATTTTAAAAGGGGGTTATTCAAGAATAAATATCCCCCTACAATACCGAGACCCGGGATACTGAGCATGCACAACTGGTCCCAGAGGGGAGCAAGGTCACTGCTGCAGCCTGCTATTGGCTGCACTACCTTTGACATATATTGTTTTCTGCACACATGGGACATGCCAAGACAACCTTGGAGCGATCCAAAATAAAACTGGCGTCAGGGACAAGGTAAGTATGCTCAGTATCACGGGTTTGAGCATTGTGGGAGGCTTACTGAGTCTTGGATAACCCTCTTAATTTAATCGTTCTCTTAATTTCCATCATTAAATTAAAAAAATAAACATACCTTTCTCATCTTTTGTGATGCTTTTATCAGGTTGTTCATCTGCCAAACTAATGGGGGGGGGGGGGCGGGAGAGAAAGAACTCATTAATGAATGACATAGGAAGCTAACAGTATGTACTATTTAGAAATGATCAATAGGATCTGAGAGAAAACAGTTTATTTCATAATACATCTAAACCAAGATGGATCAGAAATGTCAAAACCTATCCAGAGTTATAACTGTAGAAACTGAAAAACCAAATCTAAACATTCCTAAGGAAAAAAAACTTTTTTCTAATACTGAGAAGACAACAAACCTCAATTTCTGATCATCCTCTTTTGAAGAGGACTCTTTTATGGCAGAACTTTCTTCTGGTGCATCTTTACTTTTCTTGGTTACGTCTTCACCATCAGGTGGTTTTCTTTTGTTCTCCAATTTTTCTGAGATCTCAAGATGAATCTGGCTACTCTGACCACTTGCTTTATCTAGATCTTTCATTTCAACGTCTGTATCCTTGTTAGTGCTTTGTTCTTTAGACTCCCTATGATCTGAAGCTAAAACTTTACATTCTTCATCTTCACAGCCTTGATTTGATTCTCCATCTAAATCCAAGGTGCTGTCTGCAGATTCGATGGTCACAAAAACCTCTTGGTCCTCCTTGGGATTCTCTGGCTCAATACACGTGTCCTCTTGATTACCTGAATGTTCTAATTCCGAAACCTCTTCTTTAGGCTGTTCACATTTATCATTTTCCCCCAATATCTCGAACACTTTCTCATTTTCTATAGATTTAATAAGGAATAGAACGGCACAATTTAATTACCAAGAAAAGAAACAGAACACAAATGTGGAACCGGCATGGTTGCCAAATTATACACAAAACACAGAGATTGGAAAGTAGCTTCATGCTGTGTGTATTTAATGAGCTCAATGCGAGTACGACTAATCACTGAATGCTGGCAAAACTAAAATGCTGAAATCATAGAGGGTGCTTAAAATTCATGTTGTCTTGAATTCACACTTCCTTGACTTTATGTAGAAATTTTGTCATCTTCCAGGCTTCAAAAATGTCCATTCATTTATTGTAGGATTTCAATGAGAAACATTATCCCAAATTTCTGATAAATCCTTTAATAAAAATAGGTCATTCTACTAAACATCCGGTATGCAAGAAACGCAATGAGCCAACGCGTATTCCAAAGAGAAAAGTTGTGAGGTCCAAATTACCTTCATCTTCTTGCATCTGAGGACTTAATTTCCTAGTAACCCAATACCTGATCATTACCAGATCTATGAAATTCAGGTCATTTAAACTAAACAGTCCAATTCCACAGACCTGGGAATTTCTGTTTCCAATCTCTGTGGCTTATTCTTTTTACTTAGCTGTGCGCAATGTAACAAGGCAGCAAAAGAATGGGGGGGGGGGGGGGGGAACACATTTGTAAAACAAATCACCAAATACTTTAGCCAATACCTTGATCCTGGCTTGCATCTTCATTTTCCTGCAGTGGGAAATAAGTGTTTTAATTATTTTTTACTAAATATGAACAAGTCATAAAATTATGAAAGACTTCACAGGTTTATGCTTTTCTCTAATGTATATAGATTGGAGCTGTATAAACCTGTGTCACATTACATCCACAGCCAATAAGAACACACTGAGTTCACAAACTTGTACATTTCACATGTTAGTCCAGGGATTCTTAAAGGGCTTGGCCATTTTGTTAATCTATTGCAGATTAGAAATTCAGCTATATGGTACATCATAACTTAGGGTACTTTCACACTTGCGTTGTGAGGATCCAGCAAGCAGTTCCGTCCCCGCGGATCCGTCTAACAAATGCATTGAAACACCGGATCAGTCTCTCTGGTGTCATCCGGAAAAACGGATCCGGTATTTATTTTTCGTATTTTTAAAGGTCTGCGCATGTGCAGACCGGTTTTGCTAAAACACTTGGTGCTGGATCCGGCATTAATGCATTTCAATGGAAAAAAATGCCGAATCCGGCATTTCAGCAAGTGTTCCAGGATTTTGGACGGAGGAAATACCGCAGCATGCTGGAGGTATTTTCTCCGGCCAAATACCGTAAGAGTGACTGAACTGAAGACATCCTGATGCATACTGAACCGATTTCTCTCCATTAATGGAGATGCATTAGGATAAAACTGATCAGTTTTTTTCTGGCATTGAGCCCCTAGGACAGAACTCTTAACACAAGTGTGAAAGTACCTTTACCCAACAAAGTGTTGCAGAAGGACCACTTGTGACCTGTGTAAATGTCCACAGTTCACAAATTGGCGATAGTGACATGATTCATCTGCTTAACCCCTTCCCCTGGACAGATCTTCACTTGTGCATGCCCTAAACCAGGCATGCTCAACCTGCGGCCCTCCAGCTGTTGTAAAACTACAACTCCCACAATGCCCTGCTGTAGGCTGATACCTGTAGGCTGTTCGGGCATGCTGGGAGTTGTAGTTTTGCAACAGCTGGAGGGACGCAGGTTGAGCATGCCTGCCCTAAACTGTTTAGTGGATGCGCAGAAAAGGATCTGTCCATGGATGGTCCGAAAAGCTTAGAAGTGGCTGAATCACATCATTGCTGCCACTGTCTCCAGATAAGTCACATCAACAACAGATTATTGGCTACTGTGGAACATTTTAACAAACTGCCAACCCCTTAAACCTCTCTGCCAGATCATAGACCAACAAATAAAGTGCTATAGAGAGATACAAAATGAAATCACAGCTTAAATAACTCTAAAATATAACTTATTCGTTTAAAAAAATAAAAACAAAAGCCCCCATATAATTATCAAATAGATTAGCATATACTGTAGTTCATTTGTCTAAACTGTGTTCAGGCCGTGTTGCTGCAGGAAAGGATTTCTCAGAATGCTTTATAAGGCTACAACTAAGCCAGAGCTGCAATCTTTTTTTTTTTTTTTTTTTTTTAAAGCCGACAACTTAAGCAAATACCAGGATCACAGCATTAGCTGCCATAAAACCAGAGATACAGTTGTTAGAAATGGGTCCTAGTCAGAGCTGCATAAACCTCTCCCTCTCAACCAGATTTCTAAAATCAATATATCTAGTTATATGGCAGCTAGCACTCATTTTAGTCTTGGATTATTAACTTAACCAAAAACTTCAATTCTCAAACAAAGTTTTCCCTATTTGGGCTTCTTGGGACAAGCTTTGACCAGACAACTCCTTTAGATATTATATTAGTTTTGTCACTAAGTCGCTAAGGGTACTTTCACACTTAGCGTTAGTGTGATCCGACAGGCAGTTCCGTTGTCGGAGCTGCCAGCCAGATCCGCCATTCTGTGTGACAATTGACAGCATTTGTAGACTGATCCAGGTACGGATCCGTCTACAAATGCATTGCAAGAACGGATCCTTCTCTCCGCTTGTCATGCGGATGGACGGATCAGTCTTGCAGTCTTTTTCACAGTTCTCCCGGTCCTTCAGTTTTGCAATGCCGGATCCGGCACTAATGCAAGTCAATGTAAATTAATGCCGGTTCCGGCATTCCAGCGACTGATCAGGTATTTTGGACGGACATAATACCGCAGCATGCTGCGGTATCATGTCCGGCCAAAACGCCTGACAGTGACTGAACAGAAGGCATACTGATGCAAACTGAACGGATTTCTATCAATTCAGATTGCATGGGGATACGCCTGATCAGTTCTTTTCCAGCATAGAGCCCTTTTGACGGAACTCTATGCCGGAAAAGAATAACTCAAGTGTGAAAGTACCTTAAAATGCAATTCAGTCACTTGTGTTGTGCACCGACAATATTTGAGACAAATTTAAAAACTACAATAAAGATTTCATGAGGGTTTTTCCAATTTTGTCAGTCTGGTGGTTTATGGTTTTCCATGTTTTTAATTCAGATGGCATAATAGGCATTAATAAAAAGATATTGTTTATATACTAACAATAATATAGTTTGTAATGCTGGAAAAAAAAAAAAAAAAAAAAAAAAAAAAAAGACATCCATCTAGTTCAGTTATCCTGCAAAATTGATCCAGAGGACGGCAAATACTAATCCTCATGAGAATTAAACCCGTTTGAGCCATTTTAGGGGAAATGATTCTTTCCCAACTCCAATCGGGCAATCTGAATAACTCCATGGATCAACAACCCTTCTCCAGAATTCTAGTAACTATAACCTGTAATATTATTACACTCCAGAAATACATCGAGGCTCCTCAAACTCTTAGCAAGTTCACCATCACCAACTCCTCAGGCAGAGTTCAAACTTCAGTTATTTGGTCAATTATTTCAATTATTGGGAGCCAAAACTAGGTGTGTCAAAAACACAGAACAGGCGCAAATCTTCTCCTTAGGGCTCGTTCACCCGACCATATGGTTTTGCGGTCCGTTTTTACCGGATCAGTTTTTCCATTTTTGGTTTCAGTAGTGTTTCCGTTTAGTTCCCGTATGGTTTTCATTTGTGATCCGTTTTTTGCGGATCTCAAACGGAAACAAAAGCATATAATAAAGTTTTAACAGTAAGTACATTAAAAAATTAAGCTGGGCGTAAAAATTTTTGTAGATGCTTCCACAAAAACGGAACAGATACGGAAGACATAAGGATGCATTCTGTATGCGTTTTTTTACAGCCACATTGACTTGACTGGAGCGACGGAATGTGATTTGCAGGCAATAATAGGACATGACAATATAGCGGAATGGAAAAACGGAATGTATACGAAGTACACTCCATTTTTTTGCATTGAAATGAATGTTTCTGTATACTGACGGTATAAAAAAACGCTCTTGTGAACAAGCCCTTATACCTGATCTCTGTGTAGGCTTCACTACGGGTTTTGGCTCACAATAACTGATGGAAATAACTGACCAAATAACTAAAGTGTGAACTCAGCCTTTTCCATAGTCTCACTGTACTTACAGTAAAAAATCTTCTATGCTGATGGAAAAACATTCTTTCCTCTGCCCATCCCTGGACTAAACTGCGGCTCTCCAACTGTTGCAAAACTACAACTCCCAGAATGCAAAGACTGCTTACAGCCATCGTTTATTCAAACAAAAAACAATAGCTGATCTCAGGGAGACCAGCTACACAAATCACCGCGGAGCCTCATTTAAGAATCTCAACACAGCAATCCAAAGTGCAAAGCTCCCTGGGAAACAGTAATATGCAAAATAAATGCGAAGCCCCAGTATTGGGTCTACAACACAATGAAAGCCAGATATCCCTCAAAGGAAGGAAAACCGAGCAAAAGGGTGCCTCCATTACAGAGATCACCAAATCCACCATATTAAGTGGCCCCAATGTCGAGATCCCGCTTTCAGTTTATAGCAGGGCATGGTGGGAATTGTAGTTTACAACAGCTGGAGAGCCACAGTTGCTCATCCCTGCTCTAGTCGTAGTTGAGGTCTCCTTGTTGTGGTCACAGTCCTGGGTATAAATTGATAATGGGAGATCTCTGTACTGACGCCCAATATATTTATACACTGTTATTAGATCTCTCCTCAGTCATCTTTTTTCTAAACTAAATGACTCATTTTGATAATCGTTCTGGGTACTGTAGTCTACCCACTCAAGTTATTACTTTAGTTAATGTTAAACTTCATATGCCACTTCTCTGCCCAAGCCTCCAATCTATCCAGATCCATTTGTAGCAGTATACTGCCCTCTTCAGTGTTACTTTACACAGTTTAGTGTCATCTGCAAAAATTTTATTGTGCAATGCCTCTACAAGATCATTAATATTTTGGAGAATAGGGCCCAATATTGAGTTCTGAAGTACCTCACTTGTGGCGGTGACCCACTGAGTATGTGCCGCTAATGAGGCTTGGACTGGCCCACTGGGGAACAGGTACCCCATAATTATCTTGAGGGCTTTAGTGCTGCCTGCCGCTATATGTACAGGTAGTATTCGCATGTAGCTGTACTGGGTGCTAGCAGAATTAATTTTACTGGTGGGCCCTAAACACCCCAGTCCAACACTGCTGATAATACCCACCCTCTGTTTTCTATCCCATGAGCCAGTTACTTACCCACATACAGACATTTTCCCACAGTGCAAGTATTATAATTTTCTGTACTAACCTATTATGTGGCACAGTATCTAATGTTTTGGAGAAGTTAAGATATATGATCCAACGACTCACCCTAATCCAGTCTAGAACTTTCCTCCTCATAGAAACTGATAAGTGTGACAGTATCAACCCTCATAAATCCATACTGGAAGGGCATTATACGCTTATTTTCATTAAGATACTCCAGGATAGCATATGTTAGAAAGGCTTCAAACTGTTTCCCCACATCATATATAAAATTTACCAGCCTATAGATTCTGGGCTCTGTTTTTGAACCCTTTTTGAAGATTGGCTCCACATTTGCTAAGAGCCAATTCTGTGGAACGCTCCTTGTCATTAAAGAGTCCTTAAATATCAGAAATAAGGGTCTGTCTATTACATTATTTTTCTATATGGGGTATATGCCATCTGGTCCCAGTGATTTGTCACTGCACTTCTTCCTAGATCAGACAGGTGAAATTTAATGGAGAGTTTACTTTGACACACTGCATTTCAACTGACATTTCACTTTCCTAGGTGAACACAGTGGCGAAAAAATATTAAAAAGGCTATATACACCTTTGGAGGCAATTTATTTTATCATTGCATTGTACTCCTTTTGAGCTTAAAAAAAATGTTCAATTGGTCTTTATTATAAATATGGAGCTCTTTTTTCTGTACATAGCGGAGATGCTCTAGTAGCAGCTTTTGGATTTTCCCTTTTCTGTCAGTTGGGGAGCTGACAGGCACCTTATCTCTGCTCTCTAAAATTATTAACACTATATTAGCTCAGTTCTTATCTTACTGATAAGACTGACTTAAATAAGTGTTGAGATAAGATTTATTAGATGGCACTAGAGTTGCTTCGGTACCAAAATTTTGATTCGGTATCGATACCATAAAAAAGTATTGCGATACTCGATACCATTCGATACCACGTGAAAAAAATAAAGACAAAAAAATCCGCGTGCATTCCACATTTTATGAAACCGCCGGCTCATAATACAACAGTCCTATCCTACTTTTTTTCTTTTACGGCGTTCACCGCATAAAATTGGATTTTTTAATAGTTTGGACTTTTGAGACGTGGCGATATGTAATATTTTATTTATGTATTGTTTATATATTTTATATGTAAAATTGGGAAAGGGGGTGATTTATAATTAATATTTTGGTGTACTTTAACTTTTTTTTTTTTTACAGTTTATTTATTAACTATTTCCCCCTTAGGGGCTAGAACCTGGGATATTCTCATCCTATTCACCCTAATAGAGCTCTATCAGGGTGAATAGGATCTCACACTCTCCCTGCTGCCCTGTGCACAGTGCACACAGCAGCAGGGAGCAGACCAAGGCAGCCAAGACTTCAGAAGCGTCCTGGTTACCATGGTAACCGATCGGAGCCCCAGCATTACACTGCTGGGGCTCCGATCACTGCCACTGCCACCAATGAGGAGGAGGTGAGGGGACCCTGTGGCCACTGCCACCAATGATTTTATTACTGGGGGGAAGGGGCACACTGCCCACCAATGTTTTAATACTAGGGAGGGGGGCCCTAATAACGTTCATATATAAATGCAGGCAGAAGACACAGGCTGCCGGCACCTGCCTGTGACCCATCGCTGCGATCCGCGGCAATTAACCCCTCAGGTGCTGCACCTGAGGGGTTAATTGCCTCTGATTGCAGTGCTGGGTCACAGGCAGGTGCCGGCAGCATGTGTCTTCTGCCTGCATTTATATATGAAACTGTACTCGGCATTGCTGGCCAGTGCGCCCAAGTAAAACTGATTTTTTTCCGACTTAATTTTTTTTTCACTATCAAAATGCAAGAAAACCTATACATATAGGGTATCGCCGGATTCGTACTGACCTGTAGAATAAAAGTACCCAGTCAGTTTTATCGCACATTGAAATTTAAAAACCCACAAAACTGTGGTGGAATTGCTTTTTTTTGCAATTTCACCCCATCTGGAATTTTTTACCCGCTTCCCACTACATCATATGCAATATTAAGGAAGTAAATATTAAGTCGTTAGAAAGTAAAAAACTTGTCCCGCAGAAAAATTAAGCCCTCATATGGCTATGTGAACCGAAAAATAAAAGTTCTGGCTCTGGGAAGGCAGGGAGAGCAAAATGATAAAAAAAATAAAAATAAAAACCTCCGGGCCTTAAGGGGTTAAACACTGAATCAAACATTGCCTTTGAAGGTGCACAAAGCTTTTAATAAATTGGTTTTATCCTCATTGCTCTATACAACTCCCTCATCACTCCTTAAAGAGCAAATATTTTCTAGTTTCAATTTTTAACCACTCATAATTAAAAAGATTTTAGGGAGTACAGGGGGCATGGCCTGGCCGTCTAAGAGAATGGCGGCGTGAAAGATGAGCTCCACCGCCTGAGACCGCAAAAGGAGACTCATACGCCACTTGAACCCCGCTCATGGGGAAGAAGACACCCTACAAACCCACAGCTGCCAGTCAGACGCCTGTCCAGGCGCATCCCACAACCGACAAGTACCTCCGCAAGTGCCAGCCAGCGGCCTGCTCCTGCCCGAAGCCCCCGGTGAGCGCTCCTTGCCGGTCTCCAGCACTCTCTCCCTGCCTGCAGACGCCACACTTCCACGCCACCAGGGGCCAGTCTTCATGCCCCTGTCGCCTGCAGCCACTGTATTTGTCCCCAGACACACAGGGGATTTGCCAGGGGGTCACTGCGCTGTGCCAGAGGCTGAGTCACCTCCCTCAGAAGCCCAAGGCCTAAACATGCTGCCTAAAATGGCGCCCAAGTCGGCCAGACAGACTGCCACACCAGCCCACAAGCGCAAGGACTGGACTGAGCCCCCCTCAGAGGTTGCTGACCCAGCTCAATTTCGCTCTGGTGATGAGCCTGAAGGGGCTTCATGGGATCATCTGTCAGATTCTATGGATGGAGAGGAGAGCTCCCGCCATTCCACACAATTCTCCACACAGCTTCAGCAAACCCTGCAGCATTTGCCCACTAAAGACGACTTCAAACTGTTGATCACCGAGGTCAGGAATGCTTGCAAATCTGAAATTTCCTCTCTCAGGAAGGAAATCCAACAGCTGGCTGGCCGCGTGGACTCCATAGAGACTGAACATGATGACACACGCAGGAGTATCGCTCACCTTCAATCTATTATAGCCTCCCAGTCACAATTTATCAGGGATAATGCCCACCACTTGGAAGACCTGGATAACCGAGGCCGTAGAAACAATATTCATATTCACGGACTCCCTGAACCCGACAAGGAGAACCTGCGGGAGACCCTGACGGAACTTTTTAACTCAGTACTAGGGGCTCCATTAATGCAGCCTATTAAACTGGACCGAGCGCACCGAGCCCCACGCCCTAAATCCTCTACCGCTTAACCTCACAATGTGATCTGTTGCATGCATGACTTTGAAAGAATATAATGGCTAAAGCTCAAGCACAACAGTTCATTGAGTTCCATGGTACGGCTATCCAACAATATCAAGATATCTCCTGGTGGACTCTCCAGAAAAGATGGGCGTTACAACCATTGCTGACCCTCCTGAGGGAGCGAAGAATTCCGTATAGATGGGGCTTACCATTCGCCCTCTTAGCCACAAAATATGGCAGAACTTTCAATCTTAGTCAGCATGCAGATCTCCTGCCATTCTGTTCCACCTTAGATGTGGATCCACCTTCCATAGCGGATTGGGAGCTTCCAGACCCAAAGCCTGTTCCTGATCTAGCAGACGCCTAGACAAAAGAAGCGACGTCCTCCTCTCCAAGACGATCTGCACAACTTGGAGCCTGTCATCGCTCCCCCATGAGTATAGCGTTCTATTGCATTAAGTACTGCACGTCTCCTGTTCACTTTTTTGCCTTTTGGAGGTGTTTTTTTTTTCTGCTGTTTTGTTTTTTGGCACACTGGTGTCCTTTTTTTCTGCCGTTTTTGAGGACGTCCAGTCACTCCCCTATACTAGGGATGAGTATCAGTACCCTTCCTCTTCCCCGTATTTTTTGGGGGAATCGAGAGACTGTGGCGATAATGACACCTTTGCTTACTATGTGTTACTGATCCCTTTCTGGGTAGTTTCGCCTAATGATATTACAATTGCGTCGTTATTGATATTTTTTGTCTCCCCCTTCCTCCCCTTTGTGTTTTCCTCCTGTGTCTCTTATTCCTAGGTGGTCTCGCTGCGGTTCATCTGTGCTACAGTCTGATGGGGGCACGAATCTGCTGTGGTCTCCTCGCAACGGGATGTGGGGTTCGAGTTTAGCAAGTATTTATCTTTTCATGTCTTATGATGGTTAAGTGTATTTCATTAAATGTTAAGGGCCTCAATTCCAATGCTAAGAGACGGCTAGCTCTAAACGAATGCAAATCCCAGAAACCAGATGTAGTATTTCTCCAGGAGACTCATTTTGATCAACAAGGCTCCTTTAAGTTTGCACAGAGGTCTTTGCCCCGGGTGTACTCTGCTACGTCGGGGGGAACAAAAAAAAAAAAAAAAGACGGCGGGGTGGCCATTCTTCTGTCTGCCCATTGTCCGATACAGGTTGAATCCTATATTGCTGATGGGGAAGGCAGGTAAAACTATGCTGCATGGTAATCCACTTATCCTTTGTAACCTCTATGCCCCAAACTCAGCCCGAATTCCTTTTTTAGATAAGGTCCTTTTCAGACTGTCCCAATTTCTCACTGATGCATTGGTCGTGGGGGGAGATTTTAATGCTTCCTTCTCGGAGCAGATGGATAGACTATGAATAATACTGCACCTACACGGGCACAGTGTCGTATGTTGCGTCTTTTTGACGCACTATCTGGTGCCATGCTCTGTATGATCTCTGGAGGGTGAACTACCCCACTTTAAAGTCTTACAACTTTTTCTCCCACCCCCTCAGTACTCATACTCGCATTGACTATTTCTTCGAAAATATTCCTGTTCTACGAATGTTAGAGGATGCAGACATAGGCCACATTACCTGATCTGATCATGCTCCAATATTCGTGCAGGGTCACATAGCAGGGTATTCCACTGCCGATAATGAGTCTTTCTTGAATAGTCTACCTATCCGTCAGGAGCTTAGGGATACGCTTACAGAATACTTTATGCTTAATCAATCCTCCGTCTCCTCTGTCGCTACACTGTGGGAGGCCCATAAGGCGTTGTCAGAGGTCAATGTATAGCGTTGGGGTCCCGACTGAAGAAAGATCATACTGCACAACAGGCCCCCCCCATTTCTGCTCAGCTTAAAAGTCTAGAAGATCAGCTGGACTTCCGTCGCTCCCATCAGTTGCTATGCCGTATTGTAATCTTAAGGGCCAGACTACGAGATTTACAATGTCAAAAAAAAAAAAAAAAAATCGAGAAACTATTGTTGTATTCTAGGCAAAGATTTTATGTGTGGGGTAATAAACCCCATACTCTTCTAGCTAATCAATTGCGTGACTCTAACCTGACGGGTACCCCCTTTGTTAAGAGACAAGCCGATGGTACACTACTATACAAGCCTGAGGGGATCTCGAAATTTTTTCAGGAGTTTTTTACACATCTTTATCCTATCCCCCAACAGCTCCCTCCCGATCAGTCGGAACGCACGCACCTTTTTGAAACTTTTCTGTCTAAATGCAACCTTGCCAAATTGCCGAAGGATGCCCTGTCATCACAGGGGAGGAATTGCAAAAGATGTTTAAAACAGGTCCCCAACAAGAAATCGCCTGGACCAGAAGAGTTACCTTATGTGTATTGCAAAACTTTTTCAGACATTTTGATACCCCATATGGTGTCGCTATATAACTCCTTTTTGCCGGGCTCCCCGATACCCACTTTGTTATCACATTCTTACATCACACTGATACCTAAACTTGGAAAGGACCCCCTGGATTGCGCCCTCCTTAAATCGAACCCAAAAAATTTTACGAAAACCCTAGCTGATCGTCTCTCGGTGTGGCTTCCCCATCTGGTTCACAAGGACCAGGCGGGGACAATACTAGGCGTACTATTGATGTAAAATATGAGAGCGAAACTGGATCGCACATCCTCAATACTATGCTTTTATCTAGTAACTGCTTCTCAGCGCAATTTATTGTATACCTACCCCTATGCTGCATGCTGTATATGAGGCATTGGTATACAATTTGATCAAAAAGCATAGGCCCACTCACTGCGACAAGGTTGCCTCCTTGAGTGGGAACCTACTCTAAATTTGGCGCAGGAAAGATTCTAGGCGTACTATTGATCTAAGAGATTGTTAATAGACTCAATGAGGCAACAATTATTGCTTAGTCTCAACGATGAAAAAGCATTTGACCGTTTGAACTGGTTATTTATGTTCTCCGCCCTGAAGACCTTTGGTATAATGGGCCCCTTCCTAACGGCCTTGCTCACAGCAAACAGCGGCATTAAAATTGCCCCATGCTCTTTACTCGACCTTTCCTATATGTAATGGCACACGCCAGGGGTGTCCGCTATCCGCCTTAATATTTGTTCTCTGTATTGAACCCCTTCCTGCGACCATTCGAGCACACCCAGATATACATGGAGTCATGGTTAAGAAGGTAGAGTTCAAGCTGTCCTTGTTTGCGGATGATATTCTGCTCACATTCACGGATTTGCATATAACACTTTCAAACTTTTTCTAGTTGCTGGGAGTGTACGGGAGGTTGTCTGGTTACAAGGTTAACACCACAAAAACAGAGGCTCTCCCTCTTCATTGAAGCCCGGGGAGTGTTGCTACTATGAAAACTAACTTCCACTTTCGTTGGAAGGACACTACATTGCGATATTTAGGAATAAACCTCACTCCAACTTATTTTTCCTTGTATTCACTCAACTTCCTGGACACGTTCCGGAACTTAAAGGCTCTTATGAGTAAATGGATGCAAATTCCCATTTCCTTGTTGGGTCATATAGCTATAGTCAAGATGACTTTATTGCCAAAGCTACTTAACCTGTTTGAGACGGTACAGCGGTCGGGAGCTGCGTGCCCTACAATCTAGTATGCTGAGATTCATATGGAATGGGAAGAGGCATCAGAGAGCTTGCACGACTCTTACAGCGCCTAAGTCGCTGGGGGTCTGGCAGCTACTGATATAACAAAGTATTATTGGGCAACCCATTTGCGGAGAATACCAGCGTGGTCTAGTCTATATGCTTACTCTAGATGGTCGGAAGTAGAGAAATTGTGGATAGCTCCTGTGCACCCGAACTCCCTCATATGGTCACCTTTGTCGACTGCATTGCAGCCTGATTTGCTAGGGCCTATGTCTCTAACTCGTCGCATATGGCAAAGATGCAATCGACAATCCTCATTGGCTTCTGAAAGGTCCTCCATGACTTCCTTTTTATTTAACCCTTTGTTTCCAACAGGTATGCAAACCTCTTTCCTCAAGCATTGGTTTCCTAACAAGCTATTCCATTTTGCGGATGTTATAGACCAGGCATGCTCAACCTGCGGCCCTCCAGCTGTTGCAAAACTACAACTCCCATCATTCCTTGACAGCCTACAAGTATCATCCTACAGAAGGGCATCGTGGGAGTTGTAGTTTTACAACAGCTGGAGGGCCGCAGGTTGAGCATCCCTGTTATAGACTATAAGACTCTCCAAATGTTGCCGTTTGAGAGATTACTATCATCCTGCCAGCTTCCTGACTGTCAGATATCAAGACGTGCAATTATAACATTTGTTTGCTTCCATATTTAAATCTACGACTGTATCCACTCCCACATCCTTTGAAAAACTATGTAAACTGTCAAGCTCAACTAAGGGCCTCATAACCGAAATATACCTCCTATCATCCTCGTCTATTAAGCACTCCTATGTGTCTAAATGGGAAGCGATTCTTAATCGACCCATCTCGACTGCAGAATGGAAACTAGTGTGGGACAGCACAGCGAAGTTATCCTCTTGCATCTCTTATAGAGAAAACTCTTATATGGTGTTGATGTTTTGGTACCATACCCCACAGTTATTGAAGCATTTATGCCCTTCCCTCTCCGATAGCTGTTGGAGATTTACCACAGGTGAGGGATCTCATATACATATATTCTGGAATTGCCCTTTAATTGGGTCCTTCTGGGAGAGGGTGCATGAGGTTCTCTTCAAGGTCTTCCATATTCGGTTCCCATTAAACGCCTTTTTCTATCTACCGAATATGCCGCTGAAAAAAAAGACATTTTGCTTTTATCCCTACATATTTTGACCGCAGCCAGACGCCTTATTGCCAGATTTTGGAAAAGATCTGCCCCGCCCACCCATATTGACCTCATTGCAACTGTTATGGAGGTCAGGAAAATTGAATACTTGTCCGCTAGCTTATCTAACCGGGTTAAGAGTGTCAACAAGATCTGGCAATAATGAGATGAATACATTGGCCAGTGCCTGTGCGGATATACTGTATTTTCTGGCGTATAAGACTACTTTTTAACACATGAAAATCTTCTCAAAAGTCGGGGGTCGTCTTATACGCCGGTATACTGCATGCTGAAACTTAAGAGGACCTTTCACCGATCCAACGATTAATGATATGTATGTGTAGAGCGGCGCCCAGGGATCTCCCTGCACTTACTATTATCCCTAGGCGCCGCTCTACACATACGGTATATATCATTATCTAACAATTGTTGGACCAGTCAAAGGTCCTCTTTACTTCCAAGCTGGACTGGAGAAGCTGTCCTTCTCCAGCTTCAGGGACAGACGCCCTCTAGCTGAGCCACAGTGCACTGAATCCCGGCCAGCCGCTCCTGAAGCAGCCCCCTCTCCCTGCTCTCAGTGGTTTTCTCATGCTCGGATCGTCTGTTTAATTTTTATTTGGTGTGCGTTGGAAGAGGGGTAGTCTTATACAGCGAGTATAGCCCAAACCCCATGTGTCCTTTATCCATACCTTCTGTCTTCGTTGTTAGTTCTGTGTCTTATAATTCTTTTACTTTTCTTTCATTTGGAAACTTCGATGGCCGATTGTATAAAACTGGATATTTTGCACTACACCCATACTTTGGGTATATGTTTTGATGTTTTGCACCTGTTCCTAACTATTGTCTTGTTATACAGACTTCTGTGGACCCAGTAGTTTGCTACCCACATGCTTTATTACCTCGGTATTTTACACCTAGCTACGCCTGTATTTTGATTGATTGTAACACAACATTGCACAGGCTTATACTTATTGTTGTTTATTTGCAATGACTTAATAAAAAATAGACAATTAAAAAATAAAAATAAAAACTATTCTAGGGAAGTCCCCCATAAGAACTCTCTCATTATGATTTGCCACTTCAACTAATTTCCCTGAGTAGTAGATTTTCTGTGGAATCTGGTATATTAGGTGGCTTATAACAAACCCCATCAGTGTTTTATTATTGTTTTCCCACCATTTATTTCTAACCACAGTGACTCCACATGTTCATTTCCCTCACTTCCCAGAGTGTGGGCTTTAGCCAGGACTTTACATAAAGGCACACCATTCCCTCTTTGTTTTTTATAATTCGTTTTAAGCAGACTAACTTTGACTACTCTGTCTCCCTTCCCTGCTCCTCTGATAGGCTGCCAGCACTAGTGCTGGCAGCCTATCAGATGTTAGTACAGGCGGCGCGATGACGTCATCGCGCCGTCTGTGAGCCGTGCAGCGCGGGACACAGGCCGGAAGAGGCCTGCATCGCATCGCTGTCGAGGTAAGTATAAGTGTTTTGTGTGTGTGTGTGTGTTTTGGTGTGTTTTGTTTTTTTTTAAACTGGACCCACTGGCCCATAAGAAAGGGGGGGGGGGGAGATATGTGGGCGTGGCTTGAGGGTGGGCGGGGACACGGGCCCCATAAGTGCTGTCCCCCCCCAGATTTTTGGGGCTTCCTACGCCCATGCCTGGGGCTGCCTGGCCTTCCCTTCCTGCCTGTAGCATCACCAGTAGTAGGCATTAGGGAATAAACAATCATGAGTCCCCCTCCCCAAACATAAGCAAGAAGACATTACTGTATGGTGGCCAAAGCCACATTATACTGAGGAGGAAGGAACTTAGAGGCACAGGATAACGTCTCCTTGTGGCTGCCGCCCCCATACAGGATAACGTCTCCTTGTGGCTGCCGCCCCCATACAGTATAACGTCTCCTTGTGGCTGCCGCCCCCATACAGTATAACGTCTCCTTGTGGCTGCCGCCCCCATACAGTATAACGTCTCCTTGTGGCTGCCGCCCCCATACAGTATAACGTCTCCTTGTGGCTGCCCCCCCCATACAGTATAACGTCTCCTTGTGGCTGCCCCCCCCATACAGTATAACGTCTCCTTGTGGCTGCCCCCATACAGTATAACGTCTCCTTGTGGCTGCCCCCCATACAGTATAACGTCTCCTTGTGGCTGCCCCCATACAGTATAACGTCTCCTTGTGGCTGCCCCCATACAGTATAACGTCTCCTTGTGGCTGCCCCCATACAGTATAACGTCTCCTTGTGGCTGCCCCCATACAGTATAACGTCTCCTTGTGGCTGCCCCATACAGTATAACGTCTCCTTGTGGCTGCCCCCATACAGTATAACGTCTCCTTGTGGCTGCCCCCATACAGTATAACGTCTCCTTGTGGCTGCCCCCATACAGTATAACGTCTCCTTGTGGCTGCCCCATACAGTATAACGTCTCCTTGTGGCTGCCCCCATACAGTATAACGTCTCCTTGTGGCTGCCCCATACAGTATAACGTCTCCTTGTGGCTGCCCCCATACAGTATAACGTCTCCTTGTGGCTGCCCCATACAGTATAACGTCTCCTTGTGGCTGCCCCATACAGTATAACGTCTCCTTGTGGCTGCCCCCATACAGTATAACGTCTCCTTGTGGCTGCCCCCATACAGTATAACGTCTCCTTGTGGCTGCCCCCATACAGTATAACGTCTCCTTGTGGCTGCCCCATACAGTATAACGTCTCCTTGTGGCTGCCCCCATACAGTATAACGTCTCCTTGTGGCTGCCCCATACAGTATAACGTCTCCTTGTGGCTGCGCCCATACAGTATAACGTCTCCTTGTGGCTGCCCCATACAGTATAACGTCTCCTTGTGGCCGCCCCATACAGTATAACGTCTCCTTGTGGCTGCCCCATACAGTATAACGTCTCCTTGTGGCTGCCCCATACAGTATAACGTCTCCTTGTGGCTGCCCCCATACAGTATAACGATCTCCTTGTGGCTGCCCCCATACAGTATAACGTCTCCTTGTGGCCGCCCCCATACAGTATAACGTCTCCTTGTGGCTGCCCCCATACAGTATAACGTCTCCTTGTGGCTGCCCCCATACGGTATAACGTCTCCTTGTGGCTGCCCCCATACAGTATAACGTCTCCTTGTGGCTGCCCCATACAGTATAACGTCTCCTGTGGCTGCCCCATACAGTATAACGTCTCCTTGTGGCTGCCCCATACAGTATGACGTCTCCCTTGTGGCTGCCCCCATACAGTATAACGTCTCCTTGTGGCTGCCCCCATACAGTATAACGTCTCCTTGTGGCTGCCCCATACAGTATAACGTCTCCTTGCTGCGCCCCATACAGTATCGCGTCTCCTTGTGGCTGCCCCATACAGTATACGTCTCCTTGTGGCTGCCCCATACAGTATAACGTCTCCTTGTGGCCCCCATACAGTATAGCGTCTCCTTGTGGCTGCCCCCATACAGTATCACGTCTCCTTGTGGCTGCCCCCATACAGTATAACGTCTCCTTGTGGCTGCCCCCATACAGTATAACGTCTCCTTGTAGCTGCCCCCATACAGTATAAACTCTCCTTGTGGCTGCCCCATACGGTATAACGTCTCCTTGTAGCTGCCCCATACAGTATAACGTCTCCTTGTGGCTGCCCCCATACAGTATAACGTCTCCCTTGTGGCTGCCCCATACAGTATAATGTCTCCTTGTGGCTGCCCCCATACAGTATAACGTCTCCTTGCAGCTAGCCCCATACAGTATAACGTCTCCTTGTGGCTGCCCCCATACAGTATAACGTCTCCTTGTGGCTGCTTCCATACAGTATAACGTCTCCTTGTGGCTGCCCCATACAGTATACGTCTCCTTGTGGCTGCCCCATACAGTATAACGTCTCCTTGTGGCTGCCCCCATACAGTATAACGTCTCCTTGTGGCTGCCCCCATACAGTATAACGTCTCCTTGTGGCTGCCCCATACAGTACTAACGTCTCCTTGTGGCTGCCCCATACAGTATAACGTCTCCTTGTGGCTGCCCCCCATACAGTATAACGTCTCCTTGTGGCTGCCCCATACAGTATAACGTCTCCTGTGGCTGCCCCATACAGTATAACGTCTCCTTGTGGCTGCCCCCATACAGTATAACGTCTCCTTGGCTGCCCCCATACAGTATAACGTCTCCTTGTGGCTGCCCCCATACAGTATAACGTCTCCTTGTGGCTCCCCATACAGTATAACGTCTCCTTGTGGCTGCCCCATACAGTATAACGTCTCCTTGTGGCTGCCCCCATACAGTATAACGTCTCCTTGTGGCTGCCCCATACAGTATAACGTCTCCTGTGGCTGCCCCATACAGTATAACGTCTCCTTGTGGCTGCCCCATACAGTATAACGTCTCCTTGTGGCCGCCCCCATACAGTATAACGTCTCCTTGTGGCCGCCCCATACAGTATAACGTCTCCTTGTGGCTGCCCCATACAGTATAACGTCTCCTAGTGGCCGCCCCCCATACAGTATAACGTCTCCTAGTGGCCGCCCCCCATACAGTATAATATCTCCAAGAGTTTTTTTTCTTCTAAATGGGCATTTATCGTGATATATATATTGTTATCGCGATAAATTTCTTAATATCGTTATAGTCGCAATATTTTTGATATCGCCCAACCCTAGTAAGTGTACCCTGAGATACTCTCACAAAGTTTGTACAGCTTCACGCCATAACTAGCCCGCTTTGAGGGAACATACTGGCGGAAAATGAGTCTCCCCTTGAAAGCAATGAGAGACTCATCAACTGCGACCTCCCTTCCAGGTACATAGACCTAGGGTTGTTTCGGGTATCGAACTTTCGATACCCAATCGATACTTTTATGCCAGTATCGGGATGTTCGTTTTTTCGATACTAGACCGCGCTACTGCGCAGTCTAGTATCTCCTGTTATGGGAGGACACAGCGTTTGCCGAGCTCGGCACACGCTGTGTTCCCTGAGGCTGTAGATAGTGGAGAAGGAGGGAGGTAGGGAACCCCTCCCCCCTATGACGCGGCCGCCGGTGATTGGTGCGGGAGGAGGGACATGGGAGGAGAGAACTGCTGCGCCAGGCGAATGTCAGCAGCCACCTCCTCCTCAGTGTCCTGTGCCCTCCTCCTCCTCCTATGTACTCTTCCGCCTGCCGCTCTTCTCCCGGTCCTGCCCACACAATGATTATTAGCCTTTAAAACAGATACAGGAGGTGGGTGCCGGCGGTATCCGCCTCCTGTATCTGTATTAAAGGTCAATTATTGTGTGGGCAGTGCAACCCCCACCTCCTCCCATATTAAACTAAATGAGTGGGCAGGGTGCCCTCAATCCCGCCCCCCCTCCCAGTATTAAAGTATTTAGATCTTTGGTGGCAGTTGCCACAGGGTCCCCTCCATTGGTGGCAGTGGCCACAGGGTCCCCTCCATTGGTGGCAGTGGCCACAGGGTCCCCTCCATTGGTGGCAGTGGCCACAGGGTCCCCTCCATTGGTGGCAGTGGCCACAGGGTCCCCTCCATTGGTGGCAGTGGCCACAGGGTCCCCTCCATTGGTGGCAGTGGCCACAGGGTCCCCTCCATGGTGGCAGTGGCCACAGGGTCCCCTCCATTGGTGGCAGTGGCCACAGGGTCCCCTCCATTGGTGGCAGTGGCCACAGGGTCCCCTCCATTGGTGGCAGTGGCCACAGGGTCCCCATGGCAGCCAGGGCTTCAGTAGTGTCCTGGCTGCCATGGTAACCGATCAGAGCCCTACATTGTGATCGGTTACCATGGCAGCCAGGGCGCTACTGAAAGCCCCTGGCTACCATGAAGCTCCTGCTGCTGTGTGCACAGAGCACAGGGAAGTGTGAGATCCTATTCACCCTGATAGAGATCCATTAGGGTGAATAGGACAAGGGATGAAAAGATCCCAGGTCCTACCCCTCAGGGGGGAAATAGTAAATGAAAATTAAATAAAAAGTAATAATAAAATTTAAAAAAAAACACACACCGAAATATTAAGTATAAATCGCCGCCTTTTCCTATTTTACAGCTAAAATGTATAAACATATAACAAACATATTGCCATATCTAAAGTCTGACCTTAAACTGTTAAAAAAAAACAAGAAAAAAACACCTATGCTGTGAATGTCGTAACAGAAAAGTAAAAAAAAAAAAAATAAAAATGCACAATTTTGCACGTTTTTTTTTTCCCGCGTGGTATCGAATAGTATCGAGTATCGCAATACTTTCTTATGGTATCGATACCGAATCAAAATTTTGTTATCGAAACTCTACATAGACCTGCGCAAATTTGGCCCCAAAGTGATCGAGGACGGCCTGATTTTGCATAATGAAGGCATTTCCAGATGGTCTCAAACCAGGAGCGAGTCATGGCCGTACTGTAAAGTGGGGTCTGGTAGAGGACGTCCCCACTCCAGTAGAGCCTGACACTGGGTTTTTTGACTAGGCCCATGTGCAGCACGAGGCCCCAAAACGTCCTCATCTGGGCTGCACTGACCGGCGTACAGCCACCAGGCCTAGCCAAAAAGGGCGTGGGTGTTGAGCAACAAACTGTTGGGCGTACAGGTTACTGAAAAAAAAAAAAGACTAAAGTAGTCGTATTCAGTGAAGCCCACTGTGGAAATCTGGATTCCTGGTTGGCCTACAAAATCAGGAATCACGGACTCAAAACACTGGTATACAACATGCAAGTTCACCGGTAAGGGCTCAGGTGGACTTATCTGGTGGGCCGGAAAACTAGTACGACCCCCAGAGCTGCTCGTACTAGAGTGGGCCGGGCATGGCTGTCCCCTTGCGCCTCCTGGCAGCGTCTCCTCCACCTTGGGGGCTCATCATCATTGCTAGATGATGACGCAGATGACAAAAGGAAAGTGGGGTCATCCTCGTCCTTACTGGGGCTCTTGGACTCTGAGGCAAGCTGGGTGTATGCTACCTCGGCCGAGAACGTACGGCGGGCCACAGGGAAGTGTGTGCGTGCATACGTGAGAACTTTATCTGGCGTTCGTGGGGACACAGGTGTTCGCAAACTTAGCCTAAACCGCAGACAAAAAGAAAAATTAATAAAAATCAACTTAAAGGGAGTCTGTCACCACATTTGGTCATTATAGACAGAGTACACAGTGTTCTGGCTTAACTTCAGATGATTTTAAATGGTACCTTTGTTAGTCACTTGTATGGCTCTCCTGCGCCAAAAAACGAACTTTTATATATATATGCAAATACAGCTCACAAGTGCCCGGGGGCGGAGTTTACATCTTCGGAGCCCAGGCTGCTCTGCTTAAGATCCCCGCCCTCTCCTTTCCCTTGCGTCCTCCTCCTCTCCTTGTGAAAACCTGCACCTGCATTCTGCTTGGCTGGGGCATGCGCACTACAATGCCCACTGTGGTTACAGCATTGATGTAGCTACTGCGCATGCTCCGGCCAACGGATCGCGCTGTCGTAACCACAGTGGGCATTGTAGTGCGCATGCCCCAGCCAAGCAGAACGCAGGCGCAGGTTTTCACAGAGAGAGCAGGAGGACGCAAGGGAAAGGAGAGGGCGGGGATCTTAAGCAGAGCAGCCTGGGCTCCGAAGATGTAAACTCCGCCCCCGGGCACTTGTGAGCTGCATTTGCATATATATATATATAAAAGTTCGTTTTTTGGCGCAGGAGAGCCATACAAGTGACTAACAAAGGTACCATTTAAAATCATCTGAAGTTAAGCCAGAACACTGTGTACTCGGTCTATAATGACCAAATGTGGTGACAGACTCCCTTCAACTCTCCTGCTACGGATGCTGACGCCACTCCTGAAATCCAGCACTCTTCCTATCGCGCTGTGCTGTGACCCGACACAGTGTACAAAGTCCTGAAGGAGAAGACCAGGAAGCAGTGAGTACAGAGCCTGTAGGGGCAACGCTGCATTCACTGTTCCTCCCTTTTCTCCTGTACTAACAAGCGCTTCCATAATAGAAGCGCTAATTAGCATTCCCCCCATAAGAAGCACTGACATTCCTCCTCCCCCCCCCCCCCCCCCCTTTAAGGGGGAAAAAAGTGAAATCTTACAGGATGAAAAATAAATATACTAATTGTGGGATTTTCAGGTGTAGGTGTTTAATTAAAACAACCGACCCAGTGTTTTAATTAGTTTCAGTCACCGGTTTCTGCTGCCATTTGCTAAGGCAGCACAAAACTAGTTAAAGACTCACTTTAAGCCTTAGTCAGCATTATTGTTTCTAGTTATTAGAGCCATGGTAAGCAATCGTAGCAAGGTAGAAAGCTACTGTAGTAATAGTGAATGACTAAACATTACCATGAGAAAAAAATAAATAAAAATGAAGTACCCATTTAGAGGTCTCCCAGTAGGGTCAAAATTACTGCCTACCTCTTAAGCCTCACCACTCCGTGTATACCTCTGCTTCAGCAGACTCAAAATCCAACCCCAGTGTTGGCAAACCTATGGCTCAGGTGCAAGAGGCGGCACTCGGAGCCCTGGGTGCACTATGAACAGCACATTGAACGTAGACAGGCTATTATAGCTAAATGATACAGTACATGAAAAATATACAGTACTATATTGGTATTCAGGTTAATTTGCCGTGTTGGCACTTTGTGATAAATAAGTGGGTTTTAGGTTGCAGTTTGGGCCACTCTGACTCTAAAAGGTTCACCATCACTGCCCTAGACTATCTGGGATGAGAATCAATGGGTCCATTTGTTGTATAATAAAAAAAAAAAAAAAAAACATTTGGAATTTGGGAACATGTAAAAATTATTATTAACTTATTGTACCTGACTATCACCCGAATCATCCTCTACACCATCATCAACTTCTTCATGCTTTTGCACTGTAAGACAAAAAAAAAAAATAAAAAAAAAAAACACACACAATAGGGTAAACTGAAACATAATCAAGATAGGGTACTTTCACACTTGCGTTCGTGTGATCCGGCAGGCAGTTCCGTCGTCTCAGCTGCCTGCTCAATCCGCCGATCAGTGTGACAACTGACAGCATTTGTAGACGGATCAGAGTGAGGATTAGTCTACAAATGCATTGCAAGAACGGATCCGTCTCTCAGCTTGTCATGCGGATGGATGGATCAGTCTTCCAGTCTTTTTTACAGTCCTCCTGGTCTGTGCATGCGCAGACCGGAAGGACTGATCCACCCTTCATTTGTTTCGCAATGTCGGATCCGGCACTAATGCAAGTCAATGGGCATTAATGCCGGATCTGGCATTCCGGCGACTAATCAGGCATTTTGGACGGACATAATACCGCAGCATGCTGCGGTATTATATCCGCCAAAAACGCCTGACAGTGACTGAACGTAAGGCATACTGATGCAAACTAAATGGATTTCTATCCATTCAGAATGCATTGGAATATGCCTGATCAGTTATTTTCCGGCATAGAGCCCTTTTGACAGAACTCTATGCCGGAAAAGAATAACGCAAGTGTAAAAGTACCCTTATTCAGAGACTCTTGGCATGATCTGCATTGACCAATATACATTGGTAGGTAAAGCAGAAACTGAAAGTGACCCATCATTTTGTACCATTTACAAGGAATGAGTAGCTTCATATTGGCAGGTTGAAGACCTTAAATTTCGGTTGCATAGTGGCCCCACACCAGGTGACAAGCTCCCTTTAAGAATCAAAATTATTTGAGTTGGGCTACTTTCACACTTGCGGCAAACTTTTCCCGCATTGAGTTCTGTCATCGGGGCTCAATACCGGAAAATAACTGATCAGTTTTATCCCAATGCATTCTAAATGGATGGAAATCCGGTCAGGATGTCATCAGTTCAGTCACTGTCAGTCGTTTTGGACGGAAGAAATACAGCAGCGTGCTGCAGTTTCATCTCTGTCCAAAATGCCGGAACACATGTCGGAATGCCGGCATTAATTTACATAGGAATGTATTAGTGCCAGATCCGGCATTAAGAAATACCTGAAGAACAGAACCGTCCTTCCGGTATGCGCATGCGCAGACCCTTAAAACTGAAAGAAATAATACAAGACGGATCCGTCTGTCCGCATGACAAGCAGAGAGACAGATCCGTTATTGCAATGCATTTGTGAAACGGATCCGCATCCGGATCAGTCTCCAAAAGCTTGCAGTCTACATCCTGTGAGATAGCATATTTGAACATAATGAGATCATGTAGTACACATTTTTGTCCACAAGATGGCCGCTATCCAGGTGTGTGTGTGTGTGTGTGTATGTATAAAGTCACCGTGAAGGGGGAGAGGAGGATTAGGTTGCAGTTTTCAAATCTACCCATGAACTCAGAGTTGAAGTTGCTGAAACTACTCCTATAAAGTTAAGGAGCCAATTACCTTTTCTAAAGGAACACCCCTTTTGTGATGTCATGTCTGCTATTTAACTGAATGTAACTTGAATAAAAGCTCTTGTTTTGGGGGATCAGAAGTGCTTTGAATGGAACCAACTTGTGTGTCTGGTCTCATTATGAATGAAGTATGGCACGTGCATACTTAGACTTCTAATTAATTTGGCACCACACAAAAAAGATGAGAGGCGCATGAATTGCGCTGACAATCCAGATGGCCGGATCCGGCAGAGTGTTCCAGCGACGGAACTGCTTGCTGGAACACTGCAGTAAGTGTAAAAGTACTCTTAACCATTCAAGAAGGTTCCTTTGCACAACCCTGTTAAGTTATTAACACAGAACATGATAGTGAAGCTCAAAAAGAAATGATAGAAATGCAAGCAAAAACTACATAAGGAAACAACAAGAGGGTCAGAAAAACCACTGTGCAGTTTGAGAAGTTACGGGAAAACTTAAACAGTAATGGTAATTTCATGTATTTTCAACACCTACCCCAGCAATGAAATGAGGATTAACAGATAAAGAAAATTAAGGTGGGACTGCTGCAGATTTGACTTTTCAGCTAAAGGACAAGTTCTGGTTAGCCTAAAAGTGTTTACAAAACAGCTACAAAAACAGCTTTTGTAGAATGTGCCCTAAGAACTTAAGGTGGGGACATACTTTTATGTTGACAGCAAAAAGCAATATGCGACTCATAGTACTTTTACACTAGCATTATTCTTTTCCGGTATTAAAATCCAGGAAAGGGTTTCAATACAGTTAAAAAAAAAAAAAAAAAAAAAAAACGCATCAGTTTTGTTCTACTGAATTCTGAATGGAAGCTAATCCGTTCAGTATCCATTAGGATGTCTTCCGTTCTGTCCCCTGTACGGTATTTAACCAAACAAAATCCAGGAACAAATGCTAGGGAGCACTTGAGAATGAATTAGTTATTTAAGAGTAAAAGAAAGTTGCCTAAAAGAGAAGGCTTGCATTTCCGCTACACTTCGGGAATTCGTGATGTCTTTTATGATTGAAGTTTCAAGAATATGTTAAAACTGAATTCAAAGGGAGTTTCAATTAACGCTTAGGATACCGGTGTTTTTCTTGTTTTTGCATTTTCATTTTTCTTCCCCATCTTCCTTAAGAAAAAACATTAGTTTCCGTTCACATAGCTGTATAAGGGCTCATTTTTTGCAGAAAAAGTTGTACTTTTTTTAAACATCTTTTTATTAAGTTTTGTGGAATTCCATACATAATCCAAAAAAGTAACAAAGTTGTACTTTCTAATGCCACCATTTATTATGGCACACAATGTAGTGGGAAGCAGGAAAAAATTCCAAATGGGGTGGAATTTGAAAAATAACAATTCCTCAGTTTTACAGGAATTGACTCTAATTAGGACTATGGAATCAACACCTTTGGCCACAAGCTGGGTTTAATGACCTAATTACCATATGTTGATTCAGTTACATATTTATTCCCAGAGAATTCTTGTACAAGTCACTCAGAATTGAGAAAGCTCGTTGGAAGAACGAGTGAAACGTTTAAGAAATCTACAGCAAGTCCAGTTGCCTTGATTTATTATTTACATATATACCATGACCTGGATAAATGAGAACCTTCACAGACACTTTACATTTTAATGCATTTTTTTCCAGTAACAAAGCAAGGGTTAACAGCCAAACAAAACTCAATATTTATTGACATGATTCTGTAGTTTGCAGAAACACACCATATGTGGTCGTAAACTACTGTACGGGCACGCAGCAGGGCGTAGAGGGAAAGAAGTGCTGTGTGGTTTTTGTAAGGTAGATTTTTCTGGACTGGATTTTTGACACCATGTCCCATTTGAAGCCCGCCTGATGCACCCCTAGAGTAGAAACTCCATAAAAGGGACCCCATTTTGGAAACTAAAGGATAAGGTGGCAGTTTTGTTTGTATTATTTTAGGGTAAATATGATTTTTGGTTGCAAAAATTCGAAATTTTATCTCCATTTGCCATTAACTCTTGTGGAAAACCTAAAGGGTTAATGACGTTTGTAAAATCAGTTTTGAATACCTTGAGGGGTGTAGTTTCTAGAATGGGGTCATTTTTGGGTGGTTTCTATTATGCAAGCCTCACAAAGTGACTTCAGACCTGAACTGGTCCCTAAAAAAGCGTTTTAAAATTATCACCACATAAAAGTGACACTGGTCAGATTAGAAAATGAAGCGACAAAAAACGGCACATCAGCCATTTGGACGCTTTTTTCAGTTTTGCTGTATGGGGAATATATATGGGCGTTTTCGCACATCGCGACACACATCATGTGTATTTTTTTTTTTTATTTCTTTAGTTCTTTCATTTTTATTTTGGGAAAAGGGGGAGATTTGAATTTATGTTTTTTTTATTTATAAATTTTTTTTTACACACTTTTATAGGGAACTGTAACACTATAACATGCAATCATCTGATTGCCATCATCATAGACTCCAATCGATGATGATTTTACAAGTTTCCCATGGTCCCCCCCACACGGAGGAGTCAGAGCATCACCGGAAGCACGCGCTTCCGGTGTTTCACGCACTCAGATGCCGTGGTCAGGGGTTAAATGTCTGCGATCTGCATTACTGCCGGATGCGGATATGAGCCGTGGGTGTCTGCTGTAAGAAGCAGGCAGCCAACCCGCAGCTATGGCGCCCGCAGCGCATACATGTACGGTGCTGGGCGTTAACATAAGGTGAAACTGAAAAACTGATACAAAAGAAGGATAAGCAGCACTCCAAGCCCTTTAGCGGGATAAATCCATATTCAATGTTCAAGTCACCTGGTATGCATCCAGGGCAATGCGGTGCACGCGGTGGGGATCCTGGCTCGGTATCCCAGTATTAACAGCAATGTAGAGAAATCTGCAGCACTCGTCCAATTCAGTCAATGGTGTTTCATTTAGAAGTTAGGCAGCATACATAGCAATGTTTCGACCTTCAGTTCTTTATCAAGCAGTGTGAAATATATCATAGTAAACCTTAAAAAAGACCACCAACATGTGGGTATAACCATAAGTGACCACCTCATATAGCTCGCTGCTGCCTGTACGTTACCTTTTGTTCCTGCAGGACCTTGCACGCCTGCGTAGTTGGAGCCTTAGGACGCCAGACATCGCTGTAGTCATGCTAGTTTACAGCTCACACGACTGTATATTTTTTCCTTTAGTTTTTTTTTTTTTTTTTTTTGCGGAACCATTCATTTCAATGGGTCAGCGGGAAAAAACCTGAAGGTGCATTCCGTTTCCATATTTCCGTTCCACAACATTTTGAGTTTTGTCCTATTATTGTCCGCAAATCATGTTCCGTGGCTCTATTCAAGTCAATGGGTCTGCAAAAGATACGGAATGCATACGGGACACATCCGTACGTCATCCGTATTTTGCGGATCCATGCCCACTTTTCCCATGTGTTTACGGTTTCCAAACATTACATTACAGTAATTATTACAAATTTTCTGCAATCATAAAGAAACCACACAGATTTTGGGCGGAAATACGGAACGGAAACGAAAACACTACGGATAGAAAAAAACTGAACGGATCCGTTAAAAACAGAACGCAAAACGCATACGGTCGTGTGAACAAGCCCTTACCATGAGAACTCTGGAGCCTCACATGGAACCCCATTCACTGTAAGTACCGTATTTTTCGCCCTATAAGACACTTTTTCTCCCCAAAAGTGGGTGGAAAAAAGTGCTGCGTCTTATGGGGCGAATGCTGCAGGTTACACCGATACACCGGCGACCGCATGCTGCACAGCGCGGTCGGCGGGTGTATCAGTGGGGAGGGAGGAGGGGCTGGGGACGGCATCTACTTTTGTAATGGCAGCGGGGCCCAGTGCAGTTACTGCATTCTATTGCACCGGGCCCCGCTCACTGTACTAATCCTATAACTGTCAGCATTGTTAAACTATGGTATAATAAAGTACAATGGATCCATTGACCTGCACTTATAAATCTCCTATCAAGCAGGAGGAGGCAGCATAACTCAGTAAGTCACGCGCCTGCTCCGCCCACTTTATGAATGAAGCAGGCGGCGCAGGCACGTGATGTATTGAGTTACGCTGCCAGCGCCCGCCCGGCCTCTTGCCTCCTCTCCTCCTGCTTGATAGGAGATTTGTAAGTGCATATTAATGGATTCATTGTATTTCATTATACCATAGTTTAACAATGCTGACAGTTATAGGATTAGTACAGCGAGCGGGGCCCGGTGCAATAGAATGCAGTGACTGCACCAGGCCCCGCTGCCATTACAAAGCTACAGTAGATGGTGGCAGACACTTATGTGTGGGGGCGGGGTCACAAACCCCCATAACAGTGTCAGCCACAGACCACCCCCCCCCCATAACAGTGTCAGCCACAGACCACCCCCCCCCCATAACAGTGTCAGCCACAGACCACCCCCCCCCATAACAGTGTCAGCCACAGACCACCCCCATAACAGTGTCAGCCACAGACCACCCCCCATAACAGTGTCAGCCACAGACCACCTCCCCATAACAGTGTCAGCCACAGACCACCCCCCCATAACAGTGTCAGCCACAGACCACCCCCCATAACAGTGTCAGCCACAGACCACCCCCCATAACAGTGTCAGCCACAGACCCCCCGCCTTAACAGTGTCAGCCACAGACCCCCCGCCTTAACAGTGTCAGCCACAGACCCCTCCATAACAGTGTCATCCACAGACCAGCATAAGTTCAAAATCCACCAAAAGCACACCTTTTGGTTCAAAATATTTTTTTTCTTATTTTCCTCCTCAAAAACCCTAGGTGTGTCTTATATGGCGAAATTGCATCAGATATGTGCATATGCTTTTGTGTTATTCTCTTTATGTATAGGAGGTGGTCACTTATGGTTACACCCACATGTTTAGTGGTCTATTTAAAGTTCACTGTTATATTTCACACTGCTGGATAAAGACCCGAGGGTCGAAACGTCGCTATGTAGGCTGCCCAACTACTAAATAAAACACCACTGATTGAATTGGACGAGTGCTGCGGATTTCTCTACATTGATGAAACTGAAAATCTGACACAGAACGTCAAGACGTGGGCTTTGGGAGAGGTTTCACTGTATATAATTTATTGATATAATAGTTTAACCCCCTTAAGGACCCGCACCGTACATGTACAGCGCAAGGTCGGCAGGGTGCTGGGGCAGGATCGCGGGGGGAATAGGGGCACAAAGGGTGCTCTTACCGACAGGCATCCATTCCAGGTAAGGGCAGCAGGTGTCTTTCCGCCCCCCTGCAGCTACAAGCGCTGCGATTGGCCGGTCAATGAAAACTGACTCATCGCAGCGCCGGAAGCAGAAGGAAGTTGCGGGGTGGGGCAGTGGTCATGGGGAGGTGAACGGTGCCGAGCTAGTCAGCACTGGTCTCCTCCGAGGTCAGGCAGGGGACTCCAGTGTTTAGTGTGCCCTACAAGCACTGTGATTGGCTGTTACAACGCTCCAGCCAATGGCAGTGCTATAGCTGCACAGGAAAGGGCTGAACCTCCCTGGATGCAACCATTCTAGCTGGTAACTGCATGAAGAAAGGTTCTGTGCTCCTCCATTCTGCTTGTGTGCTTCCTGGGACTTGTGGTGCATCACCACTGCGATTTAGGGTAAAAAATACTTTGTGTTAAATATAGGGGTGGGCAATATGGCCTAAAATTGATATTGCGATATAATATGAATCATGTGCGATATATATATTTTCTGTATGGGGGGGGTTGTTAAACTTTTTTTTTCTTCAAATTTTTATTTACTAACTAGGACAAGGGGCTAGAACCCTTGTCCTATTCACCCCGATAGAGATCTATTAGGGTGAATAGGACCTCACACTGTCTCTGCTGCCCTGTACTCTGGGCACACAGCAGCAGGGAGCCGACTATGGCAGCCAGGACATCAGTAGCGTCCTGGCTGCCATGGTAACCGATCGGAGCCCCAGCATTACACTGCTGGGGCTCTGATCACTGCCACCAATGATCTGGGGGCAGGCATATAAGAGCTTTCATTAGTTTCAACTTTATGACTTGAGTAGCACCACATAGGGCATATATGGGGCACTTATATCTGCGCGGGGCTCCGTTCGCCCGCTCTGGCCCCCGTTACATGGTGGGAACAGCAGGGAGGAGACATTAGCTTCTCTCCCTGGGCGTTACTTCTCCTTGCCTGTGACGTGCTGCGCTGTGATTGGACATCGCTGCAGAAAGGGAGAGAGGCTGATGTCTCCTCCCTGGTGTTCCCACCATGTAACGGGGGCCAGAGCGGGCGAACGGAGCCCCGCACAAATATAATGGTAAGTGCCCCATATATGCCCAATGTGCCGCTACTTAAGTCATAAAGTTGAAAGTAATGAAAGCTCCTATATGCCTGCATGTGCCGGCCATATCCCATGCTGGGCCTCTGACTGCGTGCTGCGATCCGCTGCAATTAACCCCTCAGAACCGGAGGGGTTAATTGCAGTGGATCGCAGCGTGCAGTCAGAGGCAGTGTATGGGATATGGCCGGCACATGCAGGCTACGTTGCTATTCCGTCATTCATTGGTGGCAGTGGCCACAGTCCCTCCCCATCTCAGCTCTCATTGGTGGCCAGCAGCAGCCGCACGCAGTGGGGAGGGAGGGACTCTCCCCTTCTCCACTGTGCCAGCTCAGGAGAACATGGTATGTGCCGAGAGCGGCGCATACCATGTTCTACCGCAATATGGCGCTAGACGAAATAGATATCGTGGCACAAATTTATATCGCATATCGTCTATATCGCCCATATCGTCCACCCCTAGTTAGATATAGATATATTTTTTCGGGCATTTTCATGAGTGTATATGATACCTAATCATATTATAGTCCAAAATGGATGCTCTTTGTCTTTAAGAGACAGGCTGAACCAAAGTTTTGCTACACGGCTGGAACAGGCCAAGATTTGAGGTCACACAGTGTTCAGTCTGTGTAAAAGTTTATACTGAATACAGAACATTCTATTTTAAAAAGTTATTGCCACAGATGTGGGCTTATCTTTAGAGAGTATACTGGATTGTCCAGACATGTCTGTCTGAAGAGAACAAGGCCCATTCATATCATTATGGTCCATAGATCAACAGTGTGAGAAGCACTCAAACAAAATACAACTCAGAAACACTCAGACGTCTAGAGGTCCATCTTTAGTTATTTCAAAATGTCCACGTTAATCCTTATCTCCGATTTATGACGACGAGGGTCAAATGTATATAATACAAGAGTGCCATAGTTAACTCTTTATATTATGGTGCCAATAGCTTACACAACAGTGCCATCTGGAGACAGATGGATATCTTTACACCATCCTCCATAGATGCATTATGGGTAAATATGATCTCATAGGATCATTACCATATGAGCGCATTATTAAAATATCTTAATCCAGGAGGATGTGACATGAGATAGGGGGGGGAAACAAGAAGACGACTCACAAGCAAAGAACAAGGACATTACAGGATTCAACATATAGTCATCATCATCGTGATCATAGCCAGAACACCCAAGAGAGAGGGGGCTATCAATATGAAAGTTATGGTGAGACATGCGATGATGGACCACCCAGCTTTCCTAGGAGCAGAAGTGCAATACCTACTAGGACTTGGTAAGAGACCAAGAATGATATGTCATTTTATTAAGACTAATTGGATAATGTGGGTGAAGTCATGCCATCTAGATTGGCGAATACATAAACACATTAATTACTTGACCATCTCCATATTGAGATATAGTCTTAGGATTTTGTGAGGCTTAATTCTACCTCCAGAAGAATCAAGACTCATAATCTATCAAAGTATTAAATTATTGTATATATAAAATATATTGATAGCAGCATTCTTCACCAAGCTAGGTGATAAATTCCCACTGGAAAGATTTGTTCCAAGTTCTTCCCATTTATGTCGTGTGTCTTAATAGTCATACATGTGAGAATAGTCCAGGATGGGGCGGAAGGATACAGTTATCTCTTCTAAGTTATATCCTTGGATGGATTTGCCCATTCCTTAAGTCATGTGAGGTGTAGTTGGTTAGAGGGGGCAGAATGTAGTTAGCATTCGATATTGATGTCTAGGATTAGACATGCCCATCCTGATATCATGAGGTTTCCTCTGGACAGAAGTGATTTATATAATTTAGCTACCTGTTTTTATATCTTAACCAAAAAAATAGCTTTGTTATGTGACAAGTTGCTTCTACCCACGTGTATTGCTAAGCTTATATTGCTCTATATCGATGAGAACATTGTGTTTATTTACTTATTTTAAGCTTGTAATGCTTTATATCAATTCCGTATATATTCATTTGCATATATCATTGCGTTGATTTATGTTTATAACCTTGTAACCAATAAATCTGCATGTTTTTATAATACCTGCGTATTATTATACAATGTCAAAACTACATCTTTAGCATTAATGTCAACTGACGTGAAAAGAACTTATTATGAGGAAATAGTCGGACTCCGATGTGAATTGTATCGATTAGGTTATCTACAAATTTACCAGGTCAGGATTTCAAGAAGTTATGAAAAATTAATGGTTAATTTTTATGACCATAATTAAATCATTCTTAATTGAATTATTATTAACCTGACTATCGATATACATTACACACACAGAATTCAATTTTAGTTAGGTAGTTGGTGTAGATTTTTCCACCCACGCAACATGTTTGTGCGTGCATCCTGCAATTTATTTTAACTTTTTTTCTGTACTCCTCTATATTTGAAATTTACTAAAACCCCCTTACATGTGGAGAGAGAGAGAAAAAAAAAAAAAAAAAAAAAAAAAAAAATCAAATAAAGGCACACATTTCACACATCCCACCCCAATAATATAAAAATGACCCGTCCGTCCCAACGAGTATACTCAGCTGTAGAATGCATACGCCATGTTTGCCTCCAATACCGAGCCTACCAGTGAGGGAGTAGAGGATGCCACTTTCCTCTACCCAGTTATCAGCTGATGAGGGACCCTCTAGAAGGCGTACCAGAACAGCAGCTTAGGCAGTCCCCAGAGTGAGCCCATATGGACACCACCCCCTGACGATTATCAGCCCTAAATTCTGGATTTTGAGGGCAGATCTTTCAGATCAACTTCTGAAGCCCTATAGTGCCAAACAAAAAACTAAAGTGTGGAACAAAAAGGTGACTGTACACATTGTACAGATGGCAATGTGCAATGCGTACGTGCTATTTCAATCTGCAAGCAACACAGGAACTTTCCTTCAGTTCCAAGAGGTGGTTATCAAAGCCCTAATTTTTCAAAGCCAGGCAGGGAGGTTGCAGTACTTCAGGAGGTGCCCGTGTTGTACCAGGGCAACATTTTCCAGGACAAGTCCCCCAGACAGCAAGTAAGGAAAGGACTCAAAAAAAAGATGCAGGGTGTGTTCCAAAAGGGGGAATAAGGAGACAATTTACCACTGCGAAACCTGCCCAGAAAAACCTGGCCTGTGCATGCAGGAGTGTTTTAAAATCTACCACTCAACCATTGAGTATTAATTTAATTTCATCCTTTATGTACCCTGTAGTTTTACCACCATATATCTCCAATTTATTTTTTTCTCCAATGTATTCACTGAGGAAAATAAACTGTCAGATGAAATGCAGAATGTAAAAGTAAATTCCTCATTAAAAGTGCCCTGTCTAACCCAAGAAGAAGTACAACAGCGACTTAAAAAGAATAAAATAGACAAATCGCCAGGACCGGATGGCATACACCCCCGTATCCTAAGGGAATTAAGTAATGTCATAGCCAGACCCTTATTTCTGATATTTGCAGACTCTATACTGACGGGGAATGTTCCACAGGATTGAAGCATAGCAAATGTGGTGCCAATATTCAAAAAGTGTCAAAAAACAGAGCCCGGAAACTATAGACCGGTAAGTTTGACATCTGTTGTTGGGAAACTGTTTGAAGGTTTTCTGAGAGATGCTATCTTAGAGGATCTCAATGAAAATAAGCAAATAACGCCATATCAGCATGGCTTCATGAGGTATCGGTCATGTCAAACTAATTTAATCAGTTTCTATGAGGAGGTAAGTTCTAGACTTGACAGCGGCAAATCAATGGATGTCGTATATCTGGACTTCTCCAAAGCATTTGACACTGTACCTCATAAAAGGTTAGTATATAAAATGAGAACACTTGGACTAGGAGAAAATATCTGTATGTGGGTAAGTAACTGGCTGAGTAATAGAAAACAGAGGGTGGTTATTAACAGTACACACTCAGATTGGGTCACTGTAACTAGTGGGGTACCTCAGGGGTCAGTATTGGGCCCTATTCCCTTCAATATATTTATTAATTATCTTGTAGAAGGCTTGCACAGTAAAACATTAATTTTTGCAAATGACACTAAACTGTGTAAAGTAATTAACACTGAAGAGGACAATATACTGCTACAGAGGGATCTCGGTAGATTGGAGGCTTGGGCAGAAAAGTGGCAGATGAGGTTCAACATTGACAAATGTATAGTTATGCACATGGGGAGGAATAATGCAAGTCACCCGTACATATTAAATGGTAAAACACTCGGTAACACTGACATGGAAAAGGATCTAGGAATTTTAATAAAACAGCAAACTATAAGGTGCAAAAACCAGTGTCAGGCAGCTGCTGCCAAGGCCAATAAGACAATGGGTTGCATCAAAAGGGGCATAGACGCCCATGATGAGAACATAGTCCTACCACTTTACAAATCACTAGTCAGACCACATATGGAGTACTGTGTACAGTTCTGGGCTCCTGTGAACAAGGCAGACATGGCAGAGCTAGAGAGGGTTCAGAGGAGGGCAACTAAAGTAATAACTGGAATGGGGCAACTACAGTACCGTCAAAGGTTATCAAAATTAGGGTTATTCACTTTAGAAAAAAAGAGGACTGAGGGGAGATCTAATAACTATGTATAAATATATCAGGGGTCAGTACAGAGATCTGTCCCATCATCTATTTATCCCCAGGACTGTGACAAGGGGACATCCTCTGCGTCTGGAGGAAAGAAGGTTTGTACACAAACATAGAAAAGGGTTCTTCACTGTAAGAGCAGTGAGACTATGGAACTCTCTGCCTGAGGAGGTGGTGATGGTGAGTACAATAAAGGAATTCAAGAGGGGACTGGATTTATTTCTGGAGTGTAATAATATTACAGGTTATAGCTACTAGAGAGGGGTCGTTGATCCAGGGAGTTATTCTGATTGCCTGATTGGAGTCGGGAAGGAATTTTTTATTGCCCTTAAGTGGGGAAAATTGGCTTCTACCTCACAGGAGTTTTTTTTGCCTTCCTCTGGATCAACTAGCAGGATGGCAGGCCGAACTGGATGGACAGATGTCTTTTTTGTACTATGTTACTATGATTTAGCCTGCATAGCTTACAGATCCACTTTTCACCAACCACTACATATTCATTTCTGTGAAACACCCGTTAGGTCAAAAGTGCCCTTTCCACCTCTTAAAATGTTCGTATGGGGGCAATCTTTCCAAAATGGGGTCACTTCTTGGGGTTTTTAATTTCTGGGGCCCTCAGGAACTTTTTAAATGCGACATGGCACCTAAAATCCATGTCTGCCAATTCAGGCCTGCCAGCAAAATCCATATTTTGCTGTTTGCCTGTTGTGTGCCCATACAGCAGGCTGCAAGCACATATGGGGTGTTTTCTGAATGGGGAGAAAATGGGGAACAAAATGTGGGGTGCATTTTCTCCTTCAACCCATTGTGAAAGTGAAAAATTAGGGTCTGCTAGTAATTTTTCATTTTCACAAATGTGTGCTTTGAAATTCTATAACAAGTGTTTCTGCCCTCTGTGAGACACTTGTTTGCTGAAAAGTACCCTTTCCGCCACAAAATGTTTGTATGGGGGTGCTCTTTTCAAAATGGGGTCACTTCTTGGGGTTTTTAATCTCTGGGGACCTGAACATTTTTTTTTAATGTGACATTAAAAGGTCACATTAAACTAAACGAAATGTGGGGTGCATTATGTCCTGTTAACCTTTGGGCAAGTGAAAAAATGTGGGTGTAAAGCAACTTTATGAAAAAGATGCAATTCTTCTTAATTCTAGGAAACACCTTTGAAGTCAAAGTGCTCACTACACACCTTGAAAGATTCCTTGAGGGGTGTAATTTCTAAAATGGGGTCTCTTTTTGGGGTTTCCACTGCAGGGCCACCTCAGGGTGTCTTCATATGCAACATAGCTCCCAATAACCATTCCATCTAAATCCGCTCCCCAAAAGCCATATGGTGCTCCTTCCACTCTGAAGGCTGCTGTGTGCCCATGCATCAGTTTTTGAGCACACATGGGGTGTCTGTCAACTCCAGATTCAGGGTAATAGATTGAGGTTTTTTTTGGCTGTTATCCTTTGATGTGTTGCAAAAAAATAAAATTAAAATGTAAAATCTGCTATAAAAAAAAAAAAAAAGTGACATTTTGAAATTCTATTACCATTTTCCTTTAATTCTCGTGGGGCACCTAAAGGGTTAGAAAGTTTGTAAAATCAGTTTTGAATAGGTTAAGGAGTGCAGTTTGTAAAATGAGGTGAATGGCTTGGATAAGTAAAAGAGTTTTAAAGTTATTAGACATAAAGTAGATGTCAGATTTGCTAAAAATGGCCTGTTCCTTAAGGTGAAAAATGGCAGGGTCCTGAAGGGGTTAAAGTAAATTTCATAAACACAAAATTAAGAAACAAACAGGACTATTCGCAAGGAAAAATGTGCAGACACTAAAGTCAAGGGAAATGGTGAAAAAAAATTAGGCACTAGCCATCATGTGTTAGAACACTAATTTATCAAAACTGTTGTAAAGGGAAACTGGCTTAGTTGCCCATAGAAACCAGATTCCACCTTTCATTTTTCAGAGCTCATTTGGAAAATGAAAGGTGGAATGTAATGGATTGCTATGGGCAACTAAGCTGGTTTCCCTTTACACCAGTTTCAATAAATCTTCCCCCAAGGATAGATTAAAGGAGTTATCCCAGGAATAATGTCAAACATGTGGTAGTACATGACAACATCTTTCTAACAAAATTAGAACAAGCCCTGCACCTCACGTGGATCAAAAGATATCCCTATTCATTGTTCCAATTTTGCCACTATTTCAAGCTGGCAGAATAGGGGTGTGTCCTTTTCTTCTACTGCAGCTGGTGGCAGTTTGACGATAAAACGGACGTGCTTCCATTTTACTGAGCAGGATAGAGAAATTACAAAGAGCAAACAACAGGTGGCCCTACACATACAGATTTAACTGAACAGCCCAGTAGCTATATAAATGTATAAATATATAAATGTTTAATTACATGCAATTACAAGATTAATTAGATCCAGTTGATAGTTTGAAAACTGATTTTTCATAGGACAACCCCTTTAACAACGAGCAGATTAGTTGCAGATATTTCTGCAACTCAAAAGTTTAATAAATCTGAATGAGGTAGTTTCTGCAGCATCTGACAGATAATTGTGACCAACCCCTTAAGAAATACTGGCCATTTTTTAAGTCACATATTTCTCCATGTGAACATAGGCTAAAAAAATATAATTAAGATTTGCTCCTGGGATTAAAGTTCTAAATAATTTCTAAAAGCTGTAGAATGTGTTAAAGGGAGTCTGTCACCACATTTGGCCATTATAGACTAAGTATTTGCCTAACAGTAGCAGATTCTAATAGTACCTTTGTTTAGTCGTTTTGCAGTTCACTGGAAGCAAAAACAAGAGTTTAATCGGTATGTAAAATAGGGCTCTCAAGTGCCCAGGGGCAGCGTTCACATCGTTGGAGCCCAGGCTGTTCATCCTCTTTGGCTCATATCCCCTCCCCAGCTTCTGCCTGTGCCCGCTCTTCTCTTACGTCCTCCATCGCGCGATCCCGCGCTCCATTGCAGGGTCGGGGCATGCGCATTGCAATGCCTATTCTGGACATGACTTCACTGGAGATACTGCGCATGCGCAGGGTGGCTTTCCTCTTCTCCTGTGGGTCTCTGGTCCGCCTCCCATTGGCCAGCGCATGCGCAGTATCTCCAGTGAAGTCATGTCCAGAATAGGCATTGCAATGCGCATGCCCCGACCCTGCAATGGAGGACACAAGAGAAGGGCGGGCACAGACAGAAGCAGGGGCGGGGATATGAGCCAAAGAGGATGAACAGCCTAGGCACTTGCGAGCCCTAATTTACATACCGATTAAACTCTGTTTTTGGTTCCAGTGAACTGCAAAACGACTAAACAAAGATACCATTAGAATCAGCTACTGTTAGGCAAATGCGCTGTGTACTTTTCTATAATGGCCAAATGTGGTGACAGACTCTCTTTAAGAGCTTGTACGTGTTGTACTGCACGGAAGACAGGTACAATGCTCGAAGGTTGTATTGAACTTACCTCTACCACCGCGCTTTGGAATCTTTTTGCTAGGAGTATCTGTGGTTAATTGGATCTCATCGGGATCACGACCCTCTTCCTCAATAGCCTTTAAAACAAATGAATGTAATAATCACTAAAAACATACGCACAAATTCTGGCACTGGAAAGTTCAAAGATTCCACAGTGGAATTACAAATTGTCTGAGCCCGCTCCGCTCACTTCAAAGCTCTGAATCATTACAGGACAGCTTTCAGCTAAAGAGCAGCTCAGCTGAAAGCTCTCCTTTATCAATATTCTATTGAGAGCTTTCAAGTAGGCTCAAACACAAGCCTGCTCAGCTAAATACTGGCATTGCGCAACAGTAAATGATGTGCCAGGATTTCGCCAAGATCAGGGGGCATGGGCATAAAGCAGTGATCGGTACACAGCACTCGTGCATCCCCAATTCCACAATACAGTGAAACCCGTACACAGGTATAGCACTTAAAGTAAAAATTAGCAAAATACATTAAGTATAATAGAAAAAAAAGGTTTATAAAATTTACAGCATATTTAAAAGTTGATTAAAAGTTTACTCAAATTTTTTTGTGTGACCTCTGACTTCAGGGATATGTAGGCCTTGAAAAACAGGATGCAACATAAGTGTCTGATAAACACTGAAACAGAAAGAACTGTACTCTCTGCACAAGACGTCCCACAGACATTGCTAAGTGACCAATTCATAAGGGGGAATAGTATTGGCAGGGAACAAAGTGCCGCTAGGCAAGACAACATCTCTACACTTACATGTTGTTAAAAACTCCCATGGTGGCACAGGTCTTCTGAGACTTGCCTGACTAATCTTGTAGAGCAGTTGTGAAACTACAACTCTCAGCATGCACACTTACTTAGCAGTTCTTGCAACTCCCATAGACGTGAAACCTTTTGTCAGACTTAGAAGCAAGGCAATGTGGGGACTGAGAAATGCTCCTCAACTAGGGTTGGGCAAAATACTGGAGGCTGCGATATACCGCGGAATTAAGAAACTGCGATATGGCGATATCACAGTTTCCTAATAACCGCGGTATTTAATGACGTCATAGGAGCGGTCGCACGTGTGCCGACCGCTTCCTAAAACATCAATGTCAGGGCCGAATTCCTGGCGCCCGGGACATGTAGTGCCGGGCGCCAGTAAGTAGCGGGAAGTAGCCCGACCTTACTAACTATTGTGGCACGGGCTCCCCGGGCAGCTCTCTGCTCCTCCATGCGCCGTCTGCCCCTTCATTCATAAAGTGGGCGGAGCATGGAGGAACAGAGAGCTGCCCGGGGAGCCGGCGCCACAATAGTTATTAAGGTCCGGCTACTTCTAAAGACATTACAGTGTTGGGGGTCTGTGGCTGACATTATTATGGGGGATCTGTGGATGACACATATATAGCATAAGATGCTATATATGTGCCAGCCACAGTGCCCCCATAACAGTGCGCCAGCCACAGTGCCCCCATAACAGTGCGCCAGCCACAGTGCCCCCATAACAGTGCGCCAGCCACAGTGCCCCCATAACAGTGCGCCAGCCACAGTGCCCCCATAACAGTGCGCCAGCCACAGTGCCCCCCATAACAGTGCGCCAGCCACAGTGCCCCCCCCCATAACAGTGCGCCAGCCACAGTGCCCCCCCACAACAGTGCGCCAGCCACAGTGCCCCCACAACAGTGCGCCAGCCACAGTGCCCCCATAACAGTGCGCCAGCCACAGTGCCCCCATAACAGTGCGCCAGCCACAGTGCCCCCCCATAACAGTGCGCCAGCCACAGTGCCCCCCATAACAGTGCGCCAGCCACAGTGCCCCCATAACAGTGCGCCAGCCACAGTGCCCCCATAACAGTGCGCCAGCCACAGTGCCCCCCATAACAGTGCGCCAGCCACAGTGCCCCCATAACAGTGCGCCAGCCACAGTGCCCCCATAACAGTGCGCCAGCCACAGTGCCCCCCATAACAGTGCGCCAGCCACAGTGCCCCCCCCATAACAGTGCATCATACAGTATAACGTCTCCTTGCGCTGCCCCCTTACAGTATAACGTCTCCTTGCAGCTGCCCCCTTACAGTATAACGTCTCCTTGCAGCTGCCCCCTTACAGTATAACGTCTCCTTGCAGCTGCCCCCTTACAGTATAACGTCTCCTTGCAGCTGCCCCCTTACAGTATAACGTCTCCTTGCGGCTGCCCCCATACAGTATAACGTCTCCTTGCGGCTGCCCCCATACAGTATAACGTCTCCTTGCGGCTGCCCCCATACAGTATAACGTCTCCTTGCGGCTGCCCCCATACAGTATAACGTCTCCTTGCGCTGCCCCCATACAGTATAACGTCTCCTTGCAGCTGCCCCCTTACAGTATAACGTCTCCTTGCAGCTGCCCCCATACAGTATAACGTCTCCTTGCAGCTGCCCCCTTACAGTATAACAGTGCCCCCCCCCATAACAGTGCGCCAGCCACAGTGCCCCCCCATAACAGTGCGCCAGCCACAGTGCCCCCATAACAGTGCGCCAGCCAGTGCCCCCCATAACAGTGCGCCAGCCACAGTGCCCCCATAACAGTGCGCCAGCCACAGTGCCCCCATAACAGTGCGCCAGCCACAGTGCCCCCATAACAGTGCGCCAGCCACAGTGCCCCCATAACAGTGCATCATACAGTATAACGTCTCCTTGCGCTGCCCCCATACAGTATAACGTCTCCTTGCAGCTGCCCCCTTACAGTATAACGTCTCCTTGCGGCTGCCCCCATACAGTATAACGTCTCCTTGCGGCTGCCCCCATACAGTATAACGTCTCCTTGCAGCTGCCCCTTACAGTATAACGTCTCCTTGCAGCTGCCCCCTTACAGTATAACGTCTCCTTGCAGCTGCCCCCTACAGTATAACGTCTCCTTGCGGCTGCCCCATACAGTACGCTCTGCGGCTGCCCCATACAGTATAACGTCTCCTTGCGGCTGCCCCCATACAGTATAACGTCTCCTTGCGGCTGCCCCCATACAGTATAACGTCTCCTTGCGGCTGCCCCCATACAGTATAACGTCTCCTTGCGCTGCCCCCATACAGTATAACGTCTCCTTGCAGCTGCCCCCTACAGTATAACGTCTCCTTGCAGCTGCCCCATACAGTATAACGTCTCCTTGCAGCTGCCCCCTTACAGTATAACAGTGCCCCCCCCCATAACAGTGCGCCAGCCACAGTGCCCCCCCATAACAGTGCGCCAGCCACAGTGCCCCCCCCATAACAGTGCGCCAGCCAGTGCCCCCCCATAACAGTGCGCCAGCCAGTGCCCCCCCCATAACAGTGCGCCAGCCACAGTGCCCCCCCCATAACAGTGCGCCAGCCACAGTGCCCCCCCCATAACAGTGCGCCAGCCACAGTGCCCCCATAACAGTGCGCCAGCCACAGTGCCCCCATAACAGTGCGCCAGCCACAGTGCCCCCATAACAGTGCATCATACAGTATAACGTCTCCTTGCGCTGCCCCATACAGTATAGCGTCTCCTTGCAGCTGCCTCTTACAGTATAACGTCTCCTTGCAGCTGCCCCTTACAGTATAACGTCTCCTACGTTATACTGTAAGAAGCAGCTGCAAGGACGTATACGTAGAGGGCAGCTGCAGAGCCTGTACTGTAAGAGCAGCGCAAGAAGACGTTATACTGTATGGGGCAGCCGCAAGAGACGTTATACTGTATGGGGGCAGCCGCAGGAGACGTTATACTGTATGGGGGCAGCCGCAAGGAGACGTTATACTGTATGGGGCAGCCGCAAGGAGACGTTATACTGTATGGGGGGCAGCCGCAGGAGACGTTATACTGTATGGGGGCAGCCGCAAGGAGACGTTATACTGTATGGGGGCAGCCGCAAGGAGACGTTATACTGTATGGGGGCAGCCGCAAGGAGACGTTATACTGTATGGGGGCAGCCGCAAGGAGACGTTATACTGTATGGGGGCAGCCGCAAGGAGACATTATACAGGAGCCAGCTAACTATGCCGCCATTGATAGTAAAGAATGAATGGGATAGTAAAGAAAGGGCGTGTCAGGAGAACGGGCTGTGGGCGGGGCCTTCACTCGTTTTGAGTATGCTGAAGTAGGAAAATAGCTGCGGTAGGAATATATCTTAGAACACCGGCCCTGCGCCTGGCCACCTGACAGAACGGGCTGACAACTACCCAGGCGCCAGGACCAAATTCCTGGTCGCCATGGCGACCTGGCGCCTGGGATTTGTCGAGCCCTGCACTAGTGGCAAGGAGCTCCGGCAGGCTGTTCTGGCGGATGAACAGCCTGCCGGATCAGTGCTCCCGCTTGTGCACGCATGGGGCTGGAGGTCCACTCCGACCCCATTGACTATAATGGGGGCGGGCCATAGGCCCGGCAGCAGAACGGCAAACACGCAGAGAGGCTGCCGGAATAAAACTATGACATGTTGTAGTTTTCTTCCGGCCGCTTCTCAGCAGGTTTGCCGTGCTGCCGCCGGAACTCCGGCTCACCCCCATTATAGTCAATGGGGCCGGATTATCAGTTTGGTTCTGCTTTAGACGAGCTGTTAGACAAGGCAGCTGGTAAGAAATTTCCTGTACAGACCTTTTTCGGTAAGGGTTACAGCTCTAGAGGTAGATTTGACCATTCCTTTCGTGCCTTTCAAGGTAACAGGGAAGGAGATAGGGCTGACAAGGAATTTAAATACAGATCATAAAGGGGAAGCAGAAGAGGGTTTTTCTTCGGCAAATTCTTCAGTGATGATTAAAAAAAAAAAAAAAAAAGTGAAGCCAGGTTTTTAAAAATAAAATAATGACATTGATTGAAAAAAAAAAAAAAATGCCAAATCAAAGTCTCAAACGGCAATCTTGCTTTGAGCGCAGCAGGTCTATGGTGAGGTAGGTTTAAGTTTACATTTAGTCCTGAATTTCATAAAGGAGACCACGCAGATCATGGAAGTGCCAGTATTCAAAAGCATACAGAAAGTATTCTGCCAATGTGATTGATCACTGGGTTTGGAATCCAGGCTTCCACCGCAGTATCTATATCCTAGATATTATACAAGATAACCTGACATAGCGAAATACTGCAGATGTTCCAGTAAAACACGCTTTATTTTACTTTCAAGATTAAAAGCAAATAAACGCATGTAAGATCAAGTAGAATACATCTGGAGAAATTGGATGTATTTTACATGCATTTATTTTCTGCACTACGTCACTCTGGAGCGCCCCGGGAGCCGCACGGATGGTAAGTATACTGCTCCCCACTACACTTTACCATGGCAACCAGGACTTTAGCGTCCTGGCTGCCATGGTAACCATTGAGAAAAGGCTAAACGTCAGATCCGGCGATGCGCCGAAACGACGTTTAGCCTGAGGCCGGTTCCGGATTAATGCCTTTCAATGGGCATTAATTCCGGATCCGGCCTTGCGGCAAGTGTTCCGGATTTTTGGACGGAGCAAAAAGCGCAGCATGCTGCATCCAAAAAACGTTCCGGTCCTGAACTGAAGACATCCTGAACGGATTTCTCTCCATTCAGAATGCATGGGGATGATCCTGATCAGGATTTTTCCGGCATAGAGCGCCGAGGACGGAACTCTATGCCGGAAAAGAAAAACACCAGTGTGAAAGAACCCTAACCTGTATGCCGTGCCGGACCATTTTGGAGGGCATTATAGTGGTTGGATAACCCCTTTAATGAGTTTCTACAGAGCTATGGGAGAGCTCAGTTCCTGATGAACGACTTGTACTTCTAAGCAAAAAAGAATGTTTGTTTATTTAATATTTTTTACAGCGTTCAGCATAGACTCAACTCTGACCCAAAGGGAGAGTGCCGGCTGTACCAAAGCAATTTCCTAGAGAAATCCACAGTCATTGTGCTCCCCAGTAGCATTTACCAAGACCTCCTCACCCTTCTCAGCCTCTCCATGAGGACGCTCTTGTTCCCGCTAGTGTCCAAGTTCCGCTTCTTCAGCTCGGCCTTCAGATCGATAACACGCAGCTCACTCAGCTTCTTGGTCTCCACCTCAGTGTTAGCACTGACACCAACGGAAGACTGCTCGTCCGCCATCCTCTGACCTACAATGCCCCTATACTAAACCAACGTTGCGCCGGTGAACGAGCCGCGCCAACTAATTCTACGGTAGATGCTAGAATGGAGCGCTTAGAAGGAGGTTTGTGACGTCACTTATCACATGCTCCTTCATGATCACATGACCAAATGTGGGAAGTGCTGGCAAACAAGGTGTTCTGCCACTTTTTTATACCTGGCAGAAAGTCTATACCCGGAAGTGATGTAGCTGCACCGGTGTTCCGGAATTTTCTGCTACCCGGTGTTCCGTTAAAATATGGTACCTGTAAAATCTTGGTACTCTCGTCACTTCCGCTATGACGTACAGCATGAAAAGGAGGTGTGATCGCTGAAGTCGGCATCCGATTGGCTTAAAAGAAGGCGAGTTGGCGCCTGCGCACTGCCAACCGGGGTACCATAATTTTACATTCAGCGCCTGTGAACGCGCAGAGGGAAGGAGGGTACCGTGAATTTACGGTCCCTCCCCTCCCTGCGCTCCTTCACAGTGGCCTGTAAATCGACGGTACCCTCTTCCCTCCCTCCGAGCCTTCACATACACTTGTACTGGCCGACTGGAAAGGTCACGGATGGCTGTGTGTGTGTGTGTGTGTGTGTGTGGGTGGGGCTGCTGTGTGTGATTATATACTCGGGGTGGGGGCTGCTGTGTGTGATTATATACTCGGGTGGGGGCTGCTGTGTGTGATTATATACTCGGGGTGGGGGCTGCTGTGTGTGATTATATACTCGGGGTGGGGGCTGCTGTGTGTGATTATATACTGGGGAGGGGCTTATATAGGGGAGGGGCTGCTGTGTGTGATTATATACGGGGGGCTGCTGTGTGTGATTATATACTGGAGGAGGGGCTGCAGTGTGTGATTATATACTGGGGGTTGCTGCTGCTGTGAGATTGTACTGGGGGTTGCTGCTGCTGCTGTGAGATTGTACCGGGGGTTGCTGCTGCTGCGAGATTGTACCGGGGGGTGCTGCTGCGAGATTGTACCGGGGGGTTGCTGCTGCGAGATTGTACCGGGGGTTGCTGCTGCGAGATTGTACCGGGGGTTGCTGCTGCGAGATTGTACCGGGGGTTGCTGCTGCTGCTGCGAGATTGTACCGGGGTTGCTGCTGCTGCTGCGAGATTGTACCGGGGGTTGCTGCTGCTGCGACGAGATTGTACCGGGGGTTGCTGCTGCGAGGTTGTACCGGGGGTGCTGCTGCTGCTGCGAGATTGTACCGGGGGTTGCTGCTGCTGCTGCGAGATTGTACCGGGGGTTGCTGCTGCTGCTGCGAGATTGTACCGGGGTGGCGGGGGTTGCTGCTGCGAGATTGTACCGGGGGTTGCTGCTGCTGCTGCGAGATTGTACCGGGGTTGCTGCTGCTGCGCAGATTGTACCGGGGTTGCTGCTGCTGCTGTGAGATTGTACCGGGGGTTGCTGCTGCTGCGAGATTGTACCGGGGTCTGCTGCTGCTGCGAGATTGTACCGGGGGTTGCTGCTGCTGCTGCGAGATTGTACCGGGGTTGCTGCTGCTGCGGATTGTACCGGGGGTTGCTGCTGCGAGATTGTACCGGGGGGTTGCTGCTGCTGCTGCGAGATTGTACCGGGGGTTGCTGCTGCTGCTGCGAGATTGTACCGGGGGTTGCTGCTGCTGCTGCGAGATTGTACCGGGGGTTGCTGCTGCTGCTGCGAGATTGTACCGGGGGTTGCTGCTGCTGCGAGATTGTACCGGGGGTTGCTGCTGCGAGATTGTACTGGGGGGTTGCTGCTGCTGCTGCGAGATTGTACTGGGGGTTGCTGCTGCTGCGAGATTGTACTGGGGGTTGCTGCTGCTGCGAGATTGTACTGGGGGGTTGCTGCTGCTGCTGCGAGATTGTACCGGGGGTTGCTGCTGCTGCTGCGAGATTGTACCGGGGGTTGCTGCTGCTGCTGTGAGATTGTACCGGGGGGTTGCTGCTGCTGCGAGATTGTACCGGGGGTTGCTGCTGCTGCTGCGGATTGTACCGGGGGTTGCTGCTGCTGCTGCGAGATTGTACCGGGGGTTGCTGCTGCTGCGAGATTGTACCGGGAGGTTGCTGCTGCGAGATTGTACCGGGGTTGCTGCTGCTGCTGCGAGATTGTACCGGGGGTTGCTGCTGCTGCGAGATTGTACCGGGGTTGCTGCTGCTGCTGCGAGATTGTACCGGGGGTTGCTGCTGCTGCTGCGAGATTGTACCGGGGGGTTGCTGCTGCTGCTGCGAGATTGTACCGGGGGGTTGCTGCTGCGCAGATTGTACTGGGGGTTGCTGCTGCTGCTGCGAGATTGTACTGGGGGGGGTTGCTGCTGCTGCGAGATTGTACTGGGGGGTTGCTGCTGCTGCGAGATTGTACTGGGGGGGTTGCTGCTGCTGCTGCGAGATTGTACTGGGGGGGTTGCTGCTGCTGCTGCGAGATTGTACTGGGGGGGGTTGCTGCTGCTGCGAGATTGTACTGGGGGGGTTGCTGCTGCTGCGAGATTGTACTGGGGGGGGGGTTGCTGCTGCTGCGAGATTGTACTGGGGGGGGGTTGCTGCTGCGAGATTGTACTGGGTGGGGGGGAGCTGTGTGAATGTCCCCTCACCCATAGTAACTAACTACACAGATTGGATGCACAGAAATCCAGCATTTTACAAATATTAAATGTGTGTTTGGAATCTGTTGATTTTTATTGACATACTACATAAAGATCATAACAGTTGAACAGTGCTGTGTTTTTCAGATGCCACCAGATAATTTTAGCTTTGCAGCCGCAATTTGATTTGTCCATAAGAGATGTAAATTAGATATAAAAAAGATTCATATTAAGAAAATAATGGTACAGTTACTAACAATAGTATTGAATACCCCATATCGAAAACATAATTTTCCAAAAAAAAAAAAAAGGTTGAAGGTAACCATTCAACACAGTGGAAGAATACCTTTTCCAACTTTTTCGAAAATATGATGCATTGACCCTGTCCTGGTCCATGTTCTGACAGGTTAGGATACTAGGTCCCCCAATGCAATGCTTAAGGTATCCATTGGGTAAGATATTATTCGCACAATACATCATGGACAAAAAGGATTTAAAGTTAAGTCCAACAAACACACTCTACAGAAACACAATAAATTGTGTGTTTGTAGGACTTAACTTTATTTACCTTTGTTTATAATGTATTGGACAAATAAAATGTAACCCAAAGGATACCTCACGCTTCTGTTCGCGTCCTTATTGGGTTCTGACTTATTGGCTCCTTTGTTGTTGTTTCTACTTCTCCTGCTTCTTTTAGTAATGGTTAGCTCATGGCTTCAGCAGAGATAATGTGCCAAATGTGAAGAGACAATCTTATTTATATAGGTTCTCCTACAACAATGATGGCGAACCTTTAAGAGACCGACTGCCCAAACTGCAACCAAATACCCACTTATTTATCCCAAAGTGCCAACACGGTAACTTAACTTGAATACCAATACAGGATATATTTCATGTGTAACGGATCAATGGGTGTGGACCCGCTGTGCCACTTACCGGTTTGGCTTTGGGCCAAACTTGGGAGCGGAGTCTAAGTGTCCCCCTGGTCTTCACCCTCTATCCCGCTCCAGGATGCGGAAGCTGGACTCAGCTACAGGAGAGACACCAGGTCGCTACCGCAAGAGTGGTCCCGGTTAAGTGGCAGCTGGCCGGGCTGGCCAGAAAGCCCCGATGCTAGCACCGGGGAACAGGCAATATAGCAGACAGCTGCCGGATAATGCTGAGCTGAACAAGCGGTATAGCAGAGCTAGTGCTGTGAGAACAGCAGAGCTGAGTTAGTCCAGGTGGAGCTGATGTAACGATCTGCACAGCAGACAGAGGCGTGGTCGACAGTCCGGGTCTTTAACTTGAGAGCAGCGAGGTACAAGAGGATCAAGCAGAGACGAGGTCAGGATACAGGCAGAGGTCATAAACAGGATATCGAATGCAGGAACAACAGGAGCCTTAGCTGTAGGAAGTACAAAATTGCTCAGGCATTGCAGGAAGGGGAAAGCACCCCTATAAAGGTGGTGCCTGGCCAGGATTGGAGAGAGGGCGGAATCAGGGGCGTGCATTAACCCTTAAGGTACCAGGACGCCTGCGGCTCCTACAAGATACAACAGAAGCTGTCGTAGCCTGCGACAGCGCAGGAAAGCGGGTCCGGAGCCTGCAGCGAAGAGGAGGAGCCCTGCGTGCAGCTCGACTGAGGTACGTAGTCGGACGCACTGCACGCTGGCGGCTGCCAACTGCCATTGTTACAGTATCCCCCCTCTCACGCCCCTTCTTTTTGGCCTTGATGCGCTGAAAAAATCTTCTGAGAAGATTCGGAGCATGTACATTCTCCTCCGGCTCCCAGGAACGTTCATCAGGACCATAATTCTTCCAGTCTACAAGGAAGTACCTCTTACCACCAACAACCTTGGAATCGAGGATGTTCTGTACCTCAAATTCAGGCTCACCGTCAGTAGGCACGGAAGTAGAGGTGGAGGGAGGCCTGGAAAAGGAGTTGAGGACCAACGATTTCAGAAGAGATACATGAAAAGAATTTGGATTCCGGAGAGAAGGAGGCAACCGGAGTTTATAAGAAACACGGTTGATACGCTCAAGGACCTCAAACGGGCCCAGAGACCGTGGAGCAAATTTGTAACAAGGTAACTTCATGCGGATGTGGGATCCCCGTGAAAATCAGCTACCCCTACGCGTCCACATGAGCCCCATACAGCCTCTGTCAAGATAAACTGCCCTGCGATCCTCATACAGCAGCTGGTAATATGAGCTGGCGCTGCGCGTTGACAGCGCTGTAAAATTTAGCTGCCCTCAGGGCTGGTAATATAAGCTGTGTTCGGCGCTGGGCATGCGTGTTTACAGCGCTGTAATATTTAGTGGCTGGTAACATACGCTGTGTTCGGTGCTGCGCGTTCACAGCGCTGTAAAATTTAGCTGCCCTCAGGGCTGGTAATATAAGCTGTGTTCGGGGGGGGGGGCGTGGTCTGCTCGTCAATGGCACCGGACGCGTGAGACTGAAGCTCCGCTCTCAGTGACCAGAAAGCGGCTTTCTCTGCGGCTCACAGAACTCTTACCGACCCCAGTGAATACCCGATACACCCCTGAGATGGGTAAGCTCAGAAAGAGACAGGCCCCTAAGAGACTTAGGGTATGTTCAGACGACGACAATTGTCGCGCGACAATTTGGGAACCACTACACTGCAACATGTGTAGCGTGACATTGATGTCACATTAATGTCGCGCGACAATTTTTATAATGGGTGTCTATGGTGGTGTCGCATGTGCGACATGCAACATGTTGCGACTGCGACACAACAGTCGCAAGAAGTCCATCCCGGATGGATTTTTGTCGACTGTCGTGTCGCAGTCGCAGCATGTCGCACTGCGACACCATAGACTCCCATTATAAAAATTGACGCGCGACAATAGTGCGACTTTTTGTCGTCGTCTGAACATACCCTAACAGAGTTTTTCTCTGTGGCAACACCGCTCAGCCCTGCACGCTCCAGCGGCCATGCGCCATCTCCCCCTGCAGATCCATCTCCGGCTTCATCCTCAGGGACATCACACAATCAACCGGAAGGCTCTCCAGCTGGCCCTCCATCAGTACCCCTTACTGAGGCATCTATGAAGGCTCTACTTATCTCTTTGCGCTCCTCTATTAAGGAGGATATGTCTGGAGTACTAAAACGGCTGAAGCGGGAGATCCATGCACTTGGTGAGCGGACCTCACATGTGGAAGCCAAGATGGCCGACTTTGCCGCTTCTCATAATACCCTGATTGATGCCCATGAGGCGTTGGAAGAAGAGGTAGCAGCAATGAAAGTTAAATTACAGGACTTAGAAGATTGTCACAGACGAAATAATGTCCGCCTGAGAGGGGTCCCAGAGTCTATCGGCCCTGAGGCCTTAGAGGCTCTCCTCAATGGGTTAATCAAGGAAACAATCCCCTCAGCATCTGATGGTGATGTGATTGTGGACCGCATACACAGCATACCTAAACCTAAAGGCCTAGATCCACAACTGCCCCGTGACGTGATAGCCCGCATTCATTTCTATCACATTAAGGCCTCATGCACACGACCGTTTTTTTATGCTGTCCGCAAAAAGGGGTTCCGTTGTTCAGTGATCCGTGTCCGTTTTTGCCTTCCGTTGTGTTTCCGTGTGTCTTCCGTTTATTTTAGCGGACATGACCCAAAAGATTTTCCCAAAAGACAGGCTGACAATTTTTCCCAAGTGCCTGCCAAGGGATCCGCAAAAAAAAACGGACACGGAACGCGGATGACACACGGATGGCCATCCGCATTTTTTCACGGACCCATTGACTTGAATGGGTCCGTGAACCGTTTTTCACAGACAAGAATAGGACAGGTTATATTTTTTTGACGGACTGGAATCACGGACCACGGACGTGGAGGACAAACGGTGCATTTGCCAAGGTTTCCACGGACCCTTTGAAAACCAATGGGTCCGCAGAAAATCACGAAAAACGGAGCAACGGACATGGAATCAAACAACGGTCGTGTGCATGAGGCCTAAAGAGAAATTTCTAAGAGCTCTGAGGCAAAATCCGGAACCTACCCCATCCTTCAAGGGACTATCTGTGTTTCCAGATCTTTCCTCTGCAACGATGGCTAAGCGGCGGGAATACTCTCAACTCACCAAGATTCTCTGGGACCGTCATATCAGATACTGGTGGGGTTTCCCCGTCAAACTCCTGATTCTACAGGGCGACAAGTGGCATGCTTTCACCACTCCACAAGAAGCGGCGCTGCACCTTCATAAGTGGGGGATTATCCTGGAACATCTGTCCCAGAAGGCTGATGACAGGACTAAGCCGGACAAGATCCCTCCTGAGTGGGAGACCATCTGAACGTTTTGTCGGTTCGGTTCTGATGTGTTAGTTTGGACACTGGGGAGTCGGGGTCCGTGAGTGAATTCAATCCACTCTTCCTCTTTATCTCCCCCCCGTTGGTCTGTGCAGTCTCTGTGCAGGCTTTCCCCCAACTGCTGCACTATAATGCGGTGGGACTGTTCTCCCACCCCAGTTCTACTAGTTTTTCCTTTATTATTTCAGTTCCTATCTGAAGTGTTCATGCTACTTGATGTGGTTTATTTGCTTTCTGTTTTACCAGTCAGTCATGTGTTGTTACCATCGGAAAAATTTGCATTTTGGTCTCTAACATGTTTGTGAAGTCATGGGTAGATCCATTATTTTTGTCTAGCAGTCTTGTTGATTACTCACTATGGGGCTGAAGATTATGTCTTATAATGTGAGAGGCTTAAACTCTCCATTTAGACGTTCCCAACTGTGGTCTGATATTGTTAAGTCGGGTTGTGATGTGGCTCTGCTACAGGAAACTCACCTGTTGGAAAAAGACCAGCACAGATGCAAACACCGTCTCTTTCCCTCACTGTTTTTCTCTCCGTCTGTTAGGAAGCGGAAGGCAGGTGTAATGATAGCGATTAAATCCTCAGTAGCCTTTTCACTATGTCATTGTATCCTGGATGAGCACGGTCGTTATGTCATAATACTGTGCTTAATAGATGGCGCTGCATATACTATAGTGTAAGTGTATGCTCCCAATGTCAGACAGAAATCCTTTATTAATAAACTCTTCAAGAAAATACAGAAAGTAGCCAACGGAGCGGTGATATTAGGAGGCGACTTTAATATCCCAGTTAATAAGGATATTGATTGTTGCACTGCTCCAGGCGTTCGTAGAGAGGATATACAATCCCTTCTTAACGCCTCTCCATACCATGATATATGGAGGTATCATCACGGAGGAGAGCGAGACTACACGTTTCTCTCTGCGACTCACTCATCGCAATCCCGTATTGACTACTTTCTGATCTTTAGAGATATTTTACATAAGGCAATTCAGTCGGACATTGGAACCGCCACTTGGTCTGATCATGCCTCCATTACCCTAATATTAGACTCAGGTATGCCTGGGCGTACTCCTCCACAGTGGCGTCTGAACCCTTATCTGCTTAAGAGTGAACAAAGAGTTGAGGAATTCCAAGATAAAATACGGGATTTCTTTTCTCTCAACAATAGCCCGGAAATATCGCCCTCTACCCTATGGCTTACACACAAGGCGTATATGAAAGGAATCCTGTTGCAGGCAGCTGCGAGACTTAAAAAGAGCAGAGAACAGCACTTAACATCTGCGCTCACTGCTTTAGAGTCAGCGACTGCAGTTTACAAACAAAGCCCGACTCCACTAAATCTTCAGTCTCTCCAACAGGCTAGATCGGGCTTAAAATCCCTTCTTTTATACAACCATGAAAGGGTGCTACGCCGGATGCGTACAACTTACTACCATAAGGGTCCATTCACACGTCCGCAATTCCATTCCGCATTTTGCGGAACGGAATTGTGGACCCATTAGTTTCAATGGGGACAGACGATGTCCCGGCCGGGTCCGCAATTGCGGATCCGCACTTCCGGGTCCGCAATTGCGTTCCCGAAAAATATAGAACATGTCCTATTCTTGTCCGCAATTGCGGACAAGAAAAGGCATTTTCTATGAGAGTGCCGGCGATGTGCGGTCCGCAAATTGCGGAACGCACATCGCCGATGTCCGTGTTTTGCGGATCCGCGGATCCGTGGATCCGCAAAACACAACGGACGTGTGAATGGACCCTAAAGGGGATAGAGCAAACTCTCTTCTGGCTTCTAGACTTAAGCGCAGAGCTGCAGAAGCCAGGATTGGCACTCTTCGCCATGATGGTCAGGTTTTTACACATTCACAAAAAATTACAAATGCATTTGTTGCATATTATAGGAAACTGTATAATCTTTCTGAGGATGTTTTCACCCCACAGCCATCAACATATAATATACAATCTTTTCTGAACTCATTACATCTTCCTTCTCTCACTGTTGGGCAGCTGTCAGCCTTGAACCTCCCTGTGGACGAAGATGAGGTGCGCTCCACTATTAAAAATACCCCTTTGAATAAAGCCCCAGGTCCAGATGGCTTTATCGCTAATTACTATAAAACTTTCCACTGCCAACTGGTGCCACATTTAACTTCTTTATTTAACAGCTTTTGCTCTCCTCAGGCCATCCCTCCTGAAATGTTATCAGCTACGGTAGTTACCATTCCGAAACCAGGGAAGACCCCTGGCGAACCAGCTAATTTTCGTCCCATTTCATTGTTGAATATGGACCTCAAGATTTACGCTAAAATCTTAGCCACTCGCATCAACAAGTATCTACCTATGTTGGTCGATGTGGATCAGGTAGGTTTTATACCTGGGAGACAATGCAGAGACGGAACCAGACGCATGTTGAATTTTTTGCAATTGGCGGGAAGTTCCGGGAGCCCCACGGTGTTTCTTTCTCTAGATGCTGAAAAAGCGTTTGATAGGGTACACTGGGGGTTCTTGGAGCAAACACTGAAGAAATTTGGGTTTGAGGGCCCTATTTTGACCGCCATAATGGGCTTGTATACTTTTCCCTCTGCAAGGGTTCTGGCCTCTGGTTTAGTCTCTGAGTCTTTCAAGATTTCAAATGGCACTCGTCAGGGGTGTCCCCTATCACCACTTATATTTGCCCTGGCCATTGAGCCTCTAGCATCTTGCATTCGTGCTTGTCCACAGATTAAGGGGGTTGAGGCTGGCGACTCTTTACATGTGATTGGTCTGTACGCAGACAATGTCATTTTAACTTTGACAGATCCGAAACACTCTCTTGCGGCTGCCTTGAACATTCTGAGTCTGTTCTCACATTGCTCATTTTACAAACTTAACGAAAAGAAATCTAAAGTGCTGTCCTTTAATATTCCGTCTGAACTTAAATTTGCTCTTGAAGAAAGATACCCGTTCCAATGGGTGGATACTTCCATCACGTATTTGGGAGTGGAGTTAGCTGCTTCAGTCTCGGGTACATTGTCCTTAAACATGAGAGATTACGCCAAAATGGCGCAGATCCATTTGTCTTGGATTGCTCGTATTAATGCTGTTAAGATGCTATCCTTACCAAAAATTCTGTATTACTTTAGATGTCTACCGATATTGATACCCAGGACTCAGATTGCACAGCTTCAGCGCGATATGCTACATTTCATTTGGGATAAAAAGAGGCCTAGAGTCTCTGCAAGTGCCCTTCACCAACCTATTAAGTTTGGAGGTCTAGGGGTCCCAAACTTGTATAAGTACTACCTAGCGAATCTAATGGACCAAGCGTTTGAATGGTGGACTCAGTCCTCCGCTCAAAAGTAGTTGACAATTGAAGAGTCTTTTGTGAAAAATCGTTCACTGCCAGTGGCACCTGCATCTTCTAGACTCGTAGAAGCTATTGCATATACCACTTGCCAAGGTGCCACTTACAGCTCTGGAATATCATATACCTAATATTTCACTGAGACTGTGGAGAGCACATAGTATTCAGTATCTGGATTGCTTGTATGATAACTCTATTCTAGTGGAATTTGCGACTTTGCATGAAAAGTATTCCTTACCAAATACATTGTTTTATCAATACCTTCAGATACGACACTTGTTAAACTCTATCTCACTATGTACTGCTCCCTCCAGTGAACCTTTTAGACTTTTTATTGGAGGTTCTAATGTCCCAAGGCCTAAAATGTCCACGACATACGTCCCTCGAAACTGGTCAGTAAACAGCAATTTATGTTTCGCTGGGAGCAGGAAATGGGGAAAGAGTTCACTCTCCAACAATGGGTTTTGGCTCTGCATTGGTCCTCAAAGTGCATCAATCATGTCGAACAAGCAAGGAGAATTCAACTTCGCTGGTATTTGACCCCTAATAGACTTGCGCATTTAATAACTGGGTACTCTCTGCTTTGCTGGAGGGGCTGCGGGGCGATTGGGACCCCTCTTCACATGTGGTGGTCCTGTTCCTCAGTCACTGCCTTCTGGGTGGGAGTTGAGTTCCTCCTTCGGAGAGTTATGTCCTTTGACCTAACTCTGTCTCCAGAACTGGTAATCTTAGGGATAGGTCTCGCAGATATTCCTGCCAAAATTCGAGGCGTTGTAGCACATGTTATAAGCGCAGCTCGTAACGTTATTGCCCGTCACTGGAAACTGGCAGTACATCCATCGCTGTCTGAAGTTGTGCAATCGGTCAACGAACACATGCACTGTGAGCTTACTTATGCGCTCACAGCGAAAGACCGAATAAAGGCACACAATCAGTGGGTACCGTGGCTATCTAGCCGCTATGCAGTTCCCTTGCCTTACTGTCTTTTCTAGAGCTTTGCACTGTTTGATAGGCCTTATGGGACTATGTTTCCGAAACCTTAAAAGTCGCCGAGCTTGGCTTCTACGCTATGCTACCAGGATACTACTTGGACCATGACTGTACTGGTGAATATTTGTTCACATTTCTTACTTTGTATTACAATGTTACCAACAATGTAACTCTTTGACTGTGAAAATAATAAAAACTTATTGACAACCATAAGCTGTGTTCGGCACTGCGCGTTCACAGCGCTGTAAAAATTAGCTGCCCTCAGGGCTGGTAATATAAGCTGTGTTCACAGCGCTGTAAAAATTATCTGCCCTCCAATGGTGTAAAAATAAGCTGCCCTGCAATGGTGCCCTCCTCTGGTGTAAAAATAAGCTGCCCTCCAATGGTGCGCTCCCCTGGTGTAAAAATAAGCTGCCCTCCGCAATTGTGCATCTGGCGCCATGCGTTCACAGCCCCTGGTGAAATAAAATGGGAGTTCGCCGCTGTAAAAATAAGCTGCCTGCGCGTTCACCACTGTAAAAATCAGCTGTAGCTGAACCATTTTTAAAGCCAATCAGGAGCCGAGCACGGAGACACAGCTCCTTCGTCCGGACCGGAAGTGACGAGGGCAGCAGATTTTAACAGAACACCGGTGTTCCGTGAAAAGTTGGTACCTGTAAAAAGTTGGTACCCTCGTCTCTTCCGGTCCTGACGTCAGGTTGAAACGAAGGTGTGAGCTGAGAGCTCGGCTCCTCATTGGCTGACGCGAAGGCGTGTTGGCGCCTGCACAGAAGCAACTTGGGTATTATGATTTAACATGTAGCGGCTGTGAACGCGCAGAGGGAGGGAACCTTGGATTTATGTCCCACCGCACATGCGCGAATAACATTGCTGTGTGAACGCACGGAGGGTACCATTGACTTACATGCCAATGCGCATGCGCGAACTGCATTGCCCTGTGAACGCTATTGCCCTGTGAATGCGGCCACTATCAACTTCCAGCACAATGGAGCCGAGGGGGAGGGGGATGCAGGGAGGGAGGTTTGGCCGCAATGTAAACTTTTGGTTTATAGGACCTGGGGGAATGACCAATCACAGAGCAGACATACCCCGCCCCCTCCCTGCATCCCTTCCCTTCCTCATGTCCTCCCGCATGCGCATTGGCCCGTAAATCCATCGTACCCTCTGCGCGTTCACACAGCAATGTTATTCGTGCATCTGCATTGGCCCATAAATCCATGGTACCCTCCGTGCGTTCACACAGCAATGTTATTCGCGCATGCGCAGTGGGCCGTAAATCCAAGGTTCCCTCCCTCCCTCTGGATGACCTGTGATGACTTCACATCACATGGTCCATCACGGACCATGTGATTGGACCATGTGATGTGATGTCATCACAGGTCCTTTAGCTGGTAGCTAAAGCTTGAAGAGAGAAGACAGATCGCCAACTACGCGATCAAGTGGCTAAGGTAAGTTAAGTTTTTTAATTTTTAACCCCTTAATCAACATTATACAAAGCATTCTGTATTGAGAATGATATTATTTTCTCTTATAACATAAGAAAATAATAAAATCTCTAGAATACTCAACCCGAAACCGGACTTCAGTGATGAAGTCCGGCTTCTGGTCTGGGTACCAAACATTGCGATTTTTCCAACGCGCGTGCAAAACGCATTACAAAAGTTTGCACACGCGCGGAAAAAACACGCATATTCCCGCAACACACTCGCATTCACTCCGGGCGTCAAACATGACGCCCGTGTGAAAGAGGCCTAAAAGTAACCTACCCTGGCGCTGCGTGTTCACAGCTCTGTAAATGTAAAAGCTGCCTGTAAAAGTAACCTACCCTGGCGCTGCGCGTTCACAGCGCTGTAAATGGAAGCGGCCTGTAAAAATAAGCTACCCGTAAAAATCTGCTGCCCTCAGCGATTGTGCAGTCTGTAGCCAAACCCTCTTTATAGCCAATCAGGAGCTGAGCAGGGAGACACACCTCCCTCAGAAGCGTGATGTCCTGACCGGAAGTGACGATGGCAGCAGATTTTTACGGGCAGCAGATTTTAACAGAACACCGGCAGAAAGTCTATACCCGGAGGTGATGTAGCTGCACCGAAGTCACGTGGACGTGTTGGAATCAGCTGGAGGAGGGGGTGTGTGCGCTGCGCAAGCACATTCGGCTAAAGTATAGTAATCTGGCAGAACGCCCCTGCATTGTCCCAGGGTTGTGACTAAATACTATACTCCATAAGGACCTGATCCTTCCCAGTGATAGTAAATAGCCGGCTCAGTGTGAGAACGGTAAGAACCTTTTTGCCCCCTAGTGGCCAGGTCCTGAACTGATATAGTATATAGCCAGTTCACAGGCAATTGGCTAAATACTATACTCTTTAAGGACCTGGTCCTTACCAATTATAGTAAGTAGCCGACTCAGTGTGAGCTGTCTATTTCCTATCACCGGTGAGGACCTTTTTGCCCCCTAGTGGTCAGGTCCTGAACTGATATAGTATATAGCCAGTTCACAGGGAGTTGGCTAAATACTATACTCTTTAAGGACCTGGTCCTTACCAGTTATAGTAAATAGCCGACTCAGTGTGAGCTGTCTATTTCCTATCACCGGTAAGAACCTTTTTGCCCCCTAGTGGTCAGGTCCTGAACTGATATAGTATATAGCCAGTTCACAGGGAGTTGGCTAAATACTATACTCTTTAAGGACCTGGTCCTTACCAGTTATAGTAAATAGCCGACTCAGTGTGAGCTGTCTATTTCCTATCACCGGTAAGAACCTTTTTGCCCCCTAGTGGTCAGGTCCTGAACTGATATAGTATATAGCCGATTCACAGGGATTTGGCTAATACTATACTCCGTTAGGACCTGGTCCTCACCAGTCATAGGAAATAGCCGACTCTACAGGAGCTGTCTATTTCCCCTCATTTGTAGGGACCCTTTTCTTCTGCCTCTTGTTGATCTTCTGATCTTGTTACTGAACTGTTAGGATTTAGTTGCTTCTCAATGACTTGGCTAAATCCCCTTGTCTATTAGGACCCGGTCATTATTGTCCAGTAACAGCTTCTACATGGATGCAGTGTTATAGTATACAATGAGGTTATATAGGTGATTATTGTAGAATAAGCCTTTTTTTTCCCCTCAAAATCTTTACAAGCAATAAAAAAAACTATCATTTGACTTCTAAGCACTTGTATCTGCAGAAATGTCCGGTCCTGTCATATTAATGATAAAAGCAACGCAGAAACATCTGGTCATGTGATCTCTGTACTTTTCTAGAAGTTAAAGGGGTTATCCGATATCAAAAATATACTTCTAATGCCCGGGCCCCTTGTATGGATTATACTTACCTGCTCAGTAGTACCCGCATTGCTGCATCTCCCCGTTGCTTGGATTAAAACATCCACTGACTGGGGCATATGGTGATGGTGGAGCAGCCAATAGCAGGCCATAACAGTGACCAGACCCAATGGTATTGCCTCCGCCTGGTATTGCCTGCTTTCCACGTCGCCGTATATTTAGATCCGATTGATGGGGATATGCAGCGGTCACAATGCAGGGATCCTGAGCGAGAGCGGGTACCCTCAGCACGTATAATCCATACAAGGGTCACGGGCATTCGAAGGTAGATTTTCGATATCAGATAACTCCTTTTGCATAATTAAAAAAAAAAACTAATTGTAAAATTTCGTATACTGTCAAAAGGACCCTTTCCCTCTATTATGTATTAGGAAGGATTCATACTGCTGAGGTCCTTTCCAAGTATAGTATTCAGCCAACTCACACTGATGTGGTTATTTCCCATACTCCAAAAGGACCTTTTCCATTTATTATGGAGTATGGAGGATTCATACTGCTGAGGTCCTTTTCAAGTATAGTATTAAGCCAACTCACACTGAAGTGGCTATTTCCCGTACTCCAAAAGGACCTTTTCCATCTATAATGGAGTATGGAGGATTCATACTGCTGAGGTCCTTTCCAGGTATAGTATTCAGCCAACTCACACTGAAGTGGCTATTTTCCGTACTCCAAAAGGACCTTTTCCATTTATTATGGAGTATGGAGTATTCATACTACTGAGGTCCTTTTCAAGTATGGTATTTAGCCCTCACACTGAAGTGTCTTTTTCCCATACTCCAAAAGGACCTTTTCCATCTATAATGGAGTATGGAGGATTCATACTGCTGAGGTCCTTTCCAAGTATAGTATTTAGCCAACTCACACTGAAGTGGCTATTTCCCGTACTCCAAAAGGACCTTTTCCATCTATTATGGACTATGGAGAATTCATACTGCTGAGGTCCTTTCCAAGTATAGTATTTAGCTAACTCACACTGAAGTGGCTATTTCCCGTACTCCAAAAGGACCTTTTCCATCTATTATGGACTATGGAGAATTCATACTGCTGAGTAGTGATGTCGCGAACATAAAATTTTCAGTTCGCGAACAGTGAACGCGAACTTCCGCAAATGTTCGCGAACAGGCGAACCGGGCGAACCGCCATAGACTTCAATAGACAGGCGAATTTTAAAAACCAAAGGGACTCTTTCTGGCCACAATAGTGATGGAAAAGTTGTTTCAAGGGGACTAACACCTGGACTGTGGCATGCCGGAGGGGGATCCATGGCAAAACTCCCATGGAAAATTACATAGTGGACGCAGAGTCGGGTTTTAATCCATAAAGGGCATAAATCAAGTAACATTCCTAAATTGTTTGGAATAACATGCTTTAAAACATCCAGTGTGTGTATACGATCAGGTATGATGTTGTATCGATCAGGTAGTGTAAGGGTTACTCCCGCTTCACAGACATTGACATACCAAACTCCTCTTTTTAATGCACCACAAACAGTCCATTTGCACAACCGCAAACTCCCCATTTGCACAAGGTTGGATACCAAGCTAGCCACGTCCCGGTGATGTCATTGAAGGTTTCTTCCTCCACCCAGCCACGTACAACACCAAGGGTCCCCGAAAGGTCAATTGAATTGATTTTTCGAACGGGGAGATGGTTAAAAAAAACGCTGGCTCCCTCCCCTTTGTTTTAATCCACGGTCACTGCTTCTGCGCTGTGCAATTTACTCTCACACCCGATATGAGTGGTATTTTCTGTAGTACTATTCTCATCAGTTTAATCCCTCTAACGTCCCCAATCTGGGGGCCATTTATTGAATTGATTTTTCGAACGGGGAGATGGTTAAAAAAACGCTGGCTCCCTCCACTCTGTTTTAAACCACGGTCACTGCGTCTGCGCCGTGCAATTTACTGTCACACCCGATATGAGTGGTATTTTCTGTAGTACTATTCTCATCAGTTTAATCCCTCTAACGTCCCCAATCTGGGGGCCATTTATTGAATAGATTTTTCGAACGGGAGATGGTTAAAAACGCTGGCTCCCTCCACTCTGTTTTAATCCACGGTCACTGCGTCTGCGCCGTGCAATTTACTGTCACACCCGATATGAGTGGTATTTTCTGTAGTACTATTCTCATCAGTTTAATCCCTCTAACGTCCCCAATCTGGGGGCCATTTATTGAATAGATTTTTCGAACGGGGAGATGGTTAAAAAAACGCTGGCTCCCTCCACTCTGTTTTAATCCACGGTCACTGCGTCTGCGCCGTGCAATTTACTGTCACACCCGATATGAGTGGTATTTTCTGTAGTACTATTCTCATCAGTTTAATCCAGGGGTCGAGTCGAGGGGGAACGCGTGGGAACGGCGTTCCTGCACTTTTTTCATAGCAGGAACGCCGTTCCCTTTCAGGGCCCCCCCGTCTTTAACGCTGGCAAAAGAACCAGGAAGCGGTGAACTAGGCTTTGTACTTACCGCTTCCTGGTCCTCTCATGCGGTGGTGGTGGGACGTTGTGGTGGGCGGGCCTTCGGCTAACAGGGATAAGCGGCCGCCGGCCAAACTAAGAAAGAGGCTGAGTGGCTGGCTGTGCTGGGGAGCGTGCCGCCGCACAGGCACGTCTTCGCATGTGACGTTGCCAGCGAGCTCCGCCCCCAGCCAGAGAAGAAGGAGCGAGCCGAGGCGCGCCAACCAGTCGGCAGTGGTTCTCTGTTTGATAGTTAAAGTAAGTTCTGCTGCGGCTGCCCAGTGCCCACCACACACTGTACTTGTCAAGCCTTGCCCGGGGGGGTGGAGGTTATAGTACAGTGCTGGAGAAATGTCCTATTAAGGAGGGAATGAGGAAGGGGGGGTCGTTTTATAAAAGTTATAATGACAGATGTACTGGAGAAATGTGCTATTGGGGGGTTATAAATTATAACCCCCACCCCCAATAGCACATTTCTCCAGTACATTTCTACATTATAAGTTTTATAAAAACGACCCCCCCTTCCCACTCATTCCTGCAGGACTCGTGCCCTGTTACATCTCTCATTATAACTTTCCCCCCAATAGCACATTTCTCCAGTATATTTCTCATTATAACACCCCCAATAGCACATTTCTCCAGTACATCTCTTATTATAACTTATAATGAGGGATCATGGATGTACTGAAGAAATGTACTATTGGGGGGTGGGGGTTATAATGAGAAAATATACTGGAGAAATGTGCTATTGGGGGGAAAGTTATAATGAGAGATGTAACAGGGCACGAGTCCTGCAGGAATGTGTGGGAACGGCGTTCTTGTACTTTTTTTCATAGCAGGAACGCCGTTCCCTTTCAGGGCCGTCTTTAACGCCGGGCAAAAGGACCAAGAAGAAGTGAACTAGGCTTTGTACTCACTGCTTCCTGCTGTCGGCTGTGCAGGGCTACGCACGGGCATGAGGGCTGAGGCACTCTGACGTCACACTGTGCGCAGCCTTCACAGCACAGCCGACAGCAGGAGGATGCAGATAAAAAATATTTTTTTCTTATTGTCCCCCTCTAAAACCTAGGTGCGTCTTATAGGGTGAAAAATACGGTGCTTGCTCCTCCTCCCGAACTCCCCTGCCCTTTGCGTACGAAGCACGCAGTGACGTCACGCGGAGGCACTGGATCTTGGGTGAGTTCCCACACTTTTTTTCCCAGGACTTGACCCCTGGTTTAATCCCTGTTACATCCCATATCAGGGATTGCCTTTTGTGAAAAAAAATTTAGGCCTGGTACCTTCGACTGCCTTCACAGTGACAGACCAAACTCTCATACACCAAACTGAATTGATTTCAGGAACCGGGAGATGGAAAAAGCAGCTTGGTCGGTCCTCATACTCCCAAATTGGGGCACTGCGCGTGCACAGAGCAATGTGCTGTGACACCCTATATGAGTGGTGTCTTAACTAGTACTATTCCTATCAGCGGCGGGCGGGTGCGTGGTAACTTGAGAGCAGGTGACCAAAGCTGAGCTGGAGGAAGATGGTGCGTCAAGGTTCTTAGCGGAAGCTGTTGAAGATTGGGTGTCCTGTCTAAGCCAGTCAACTATGTCCTCAGAATTTTTCGGGTTCAGGGTACGTGGCCTCTGAACACTGGGCATTATTCCAGGGACAGTGGAAATCACAGCACCACAACCACGACGGCCCCTGCGGGGTGGCCTGCCTCTGCCTGTCATTTTTTTTTTTAGATAAGTGGTACTACGCGTGCTAGGTACTGTGCCACCCGGTATGAGTGGTGGGCACTGGCAGTGGGCACACTACAGTCTGTGGAAGTGGGCCTGACACACACTGGCAGCAGGCAAGCAACTGAAATTAGACTAATGTGTAAAAATGAAATGCCTTTTTTATGCAAAGTCCTGTGCCAGCCGGTATGAGTGGTGGGCACTGGCAGTGGGCACACTACAGTCACTGGAAGTCAGCCTGACACACACTGGCAGGCAACTAAACTTAGATTAAAGTGTAAAAATGAAATGCCTTTTTTTGATGCAAAGTCCTGTGCCACATGGGATGACAGGGGTGGGCACTGGCAGTGGGCACACTACAGTCAGTGGAAGTCGGCCTGACACACACTAGCAGCAGGCAAGCAGCTGAAATTACACTAAAGTATAAAAATTAAATGCCTTTTTGATGCAAAGTCCTCTGCCAGCCGGTATGAGTGGTAGGCACTGGCAGTGGGCACACTACAGTCACTGGAAGTCAGCCTGACACACACTGGCAGGCAACTAACCTTAGATTAAAGTGTAAAAATTAAATGCCTTTTTTTTTATGCAAAGTCCTGTGCCACACGGGATGACAGGGGTGGGCACTGGCAGTGGGCACACTACAGTCAGTGGAAGTCAGCCTGACACACACTGGCAGGCAACTAACCTTAGATTAAAGTGTAAAAATTAAATGCCTTTTTTGATGCAAAGTCCTGTGCCACATGGGATGACAGGGGTGGGCACTGGCAGTGGGCACACTACAGTCAGTGGAAGTCGGCCTGACACACACTAGCAGCAGGCAAGCAGCTGAAATTACACTAAAGTGTAAAAATTAAATGCCTTTTTGATGCAAAGTCCTCTGCCAGCCAGTATGAGTGGTAGGCACTGGCAGTGGGCACACTACAGTCACTGGAGGTCAGCCTGACACACACTGGCAGGCAACTAACCTTAGATTAAAGTGTAAAAATTAAATGCCTTTTTTTGATGCAAAGTCCTGTGCCACACGGGATGACAGGGGTGGGCACTGGCAGTGGGCACACTACAGTCAGTGGAAGTCAGCCTGACACACACTGGCAGGCAACTAACCTTAGATTAAAGTGTAAAAATGAAATGCCTTATTTATCGGCAAGCTACTGTGCCACCCGGTATCAGTGGTTGGCACTGGCAGTGGGCACACTACAGTCTGTGGAAGTGGGCCTGACACACACTGGCAGCAGGCAAGCAACTGAAATTAGACTAATGTGTAAAAATGAAATGCCTTTTTTATGCAAAGTCCTGTGCCAGCCGGTATGAGTGGTGGGCACTGGCAGTGGGCACACTACAGTCACTGGAAGTCAGCCTGACACACACTGGCAGGCAACTAAACTTAGATTAAAGTGTAAAATGAAATGCCTTTTTTGATGCAAAGTCCTGTGCCACATGGGATGACAGGGGTGGGCACTGGCAGTGGGCACACTACAGTCAGTGGAAGTCGGCCTGACACACACTAGCAGCAGGCAAGCAGCTGAAATTACACTAAAGTGTAAAAATTAAATGCCTTTTTGATGCAAAGTCCTCTGCCAGCCGGTATGAGTGGTAGGCACTGGCAGTGGGCACACTACAGTCACTGGAAGTCAGCCTGACACACACTGGCAGGCAATTAACCTTAGATTAAAGTGTAAAAATTAAATGCCTTTTTTTGATGCAGGGGTGGGCACTGGCAGTGGGCACACACTACAGTCTGTGGGCCTGCAGCTCCTCACACACAGGCAGGCCATGCAATTGCAATATGCATATAAAGGAAAAAAAAAGCAGACTAATGTTGCAGCCCTAAAAAAGGGCTTTTTGGGGTGCTGTCAGGACGCTGTCCTTACAGCAGAGATCAGATGAGTCTTTCAGGACTGGAGTGGACACTGAATTCACTAGCCTAGCTATCGATTTCCCTATTAAATCAGCAGCAACTACACTCTCCCTCCTCTCACTAAGACTGCAAATTCCAATGAATCTAAAATGGATGCTGTGCAGAAGGTGGGAGGGTCTGGGAGGGTGGGTATGCTGCTGATTGGCTGGAATGTGTCTGCTGACTGTGAGGTACAGGGTCAAAGTTTGCTCAATGATGATGTATAGGGGGCGGACCGAACATCGCATATGTTCGCCCGCTGAGGCGAACGCGAACAAGCTATGTTCGCCGGCGAATAGTTCGGGCCATCTCTACTGCTGAGGTCCTTTTCAGGTATGGTATTTAGCCCTCACACTGAAGTGTCTTTTTCCCATACTCCAAAAGGACCTTTTCCATCTATAATGGAGTATGGAGGATTAATACCGCTGAGGTCCTTTCCAAGTATAGTATTTACCTAACTCACACTGAAGTGGCTATTTCCCGTACTCCAAAAGGACCTTTTCCATCTATAATGGAGTATGGAGGATTAATACCGCTGAGGTCCTTTCCAAGTATAGTATTTTGCCAATTCACACTGAAGTGGCTATTTCCCGTACTCCAAAAGGACCTTTTCCATCTATTATGGACTATGGAGAATTCATACTGCTGAGGTCCTTTTCAAGTATGGTATTTAGCCCTCACACTGAAGTGGCTATTTCCCGTACTACAAAAGGATCTTTTCCATTTATTGAGTATGGAGGATTTATACTGCTGAGGTCCTTTTCAAGTATGGTATTTAGCCAACTCACACTGAAGTGGCTATTTCCCGTACTCCAAAAGGACCCTTTCCATCTATAATGGAGTATGGAGGATTCATATTCCTGAGTTTTCTTTCAAGGATAGTATTTAGCTGCCTCACACTGAAGTGGCTATTTCCCATACTGCAAAAGGACCTTTTCCATCCATTATGTACTAGGAAGGATTCATATTCCTGAGCCTGAGGTCCTTTTTAGGGATAGGATTTAGCCGACTCACACTGAAGTGAATATTTCCTGTACCCCAAAATGACCTTTTCTATCTATAATGGAGTATGGAGGATTCATACTGCTGAGGTCCTTTTCAAGTATGGTATTTAGCCAACTCACACTGAAGTGGCTATTTCCCGTACCCCAAAAGGACCTTTTCCCTCTATTATGGACTATGGAGAATTCATACTGCTGAGGTCCTTTTCAAGTATGGTATTTAGCCCTCACACTGAAGTGTCTTTTTCCCATACTCCAAAAGGAACTTTTCCATCTATAATGGAGTATGGAGGATTCATACTGCTGAGGTCCTTTCCAAGTATAGTATTTAGCTAACTCACCTAGAAGTGGCTATTTCCCGTACTACAAAAGGACCTTTTCCATTTATTGAGTATGGAGGATTTATACTGCTGAGGTCCTTTTCAAGAACGGTATTTAGCCAACTCACACTGAAGTGGCTATTTCCCGTACTCCAAAAGGACCTTTTCCCTCCATTATGGACTATTGAGAATTCATACTGCTGAGGTCCTTTTCAAGTATGGTATTTAGCCCTCACACTGAAGTGGCTATTTCCCGTACTCCAAAAGGACCTTTTCCATCTATAATGGAGTATGGAGGATTTATACCGCTGAGGTCCTTTCCAAGTATAGTATTTAGCCAACTCACACTGAAATGGCTATTTCCCGTACTCCAAAAGGACCTTTTCCATCTATAATGGACTATGGAGAATTCATATTCCTGAGTTTTTTTTCAAGGATAGTATTTAGCTGACTCACACTGAAGTGGCTATTTCCCATAATCCAAAAAGACCTTTTCCATCCATTATGTACTAGGAAGGATTCATATTCCTGAGCCTGAGGTCCTTTTTTGGGATAGGATTTAGCCGACTCACACTGAAGTGAATATTTCCTGTACCCCAAAAGGACCTTTTCTATTATGTACTAGGAAGGATTTATACTGCTGAGGTCTTTTTCAAGGATAGGATTTAGCCAACTCACACTGAAGTGGCTATTTCCCATACTCCAAAAGGAGCTTTTCCCTCTATTATGGAGGATTCATACTGCTGCAGTCCATTTTAAGGATAGGATTTAACCGACTCTCACCGAAGTGGCTATTTCCCGTACTCCAAAAGGAGCTTTTCCCTCTATTATGGAGGAATCATACTGCTGCGGTCCATTTTAAGGATAGGATTTAGCCGACTCACACCGAAGTGGCTATTTCCCGTACTCCAAAAGGACCTTTTACCTCTATTATAGAGTATGGAGGATTCATAATGGTGAGGTCTTTTTCAAGGATAGGATTTAGCCGACTCACACTGAAGTGGCTATTTCCCATACTCCAAAAGGACCTTTTCCATCTATTATGTACTAGGAAGATTTATATTCCTGAGGTCCTTTTTAGGGATAGGATTTAGCCGACTCACAGGGCTGCAGATGGCGACCAAAACGGTTGCCAATGCGCCTTAAAATTTGCAGATGGCGACAAGACTTTGCGACTGGATGTCAGCGCTGTAGCTGTAGGGTTGCACCGTGTATCACTGCGCAGCCTAGTTTGCTATGTTGTCTTCAGTAGCACAGTGTGCTAGTCCCTCCCCACTGTGACGCGGCTGCCGCTGCCACCAATGGAGAGATAGCAGGGAGGAGGAGGGGAGGAGCTGTGGCCGCTGCGCTACCAATGGATATAATTAACTTATTAATTAAAGTGTAGGCAGCGGGTGCCGGCAGCGGTATGACAGACCCAGCAGCCGGCCTCAATAACAGGGCATGTGATCCGTGGAAATTAACCTCTCAGGTGCAACATCTGAGGGGTTAATTGCTGCAGATCGCATGTCCTGTTATTGAGGCCGGCTGCTGGATCTGTGATACCGCTGCCGGCACCCGCTGCCTACACTTTAATTAATGAGTTAATTATATCCATTGGTGGCGCAGGGTGCTGCCCCCCCAGTATTCTAAATTATATAAACCATTGGTGGTGGCGACCCCCCCCCATAGTTAGTATCATTGGTGGCGCATTGTGCCCTCCCAAGTCCCCTCCGCTCTTCCCTTTGTATTGGTATCATTGGTGGCAGTGGCCACGGAGTCCCCTCACCTCTTCTGATCGGAGCACCAGCAGTGTAATGCTGGGGCTCCGATCGGTTACCATGGCAGCCAGGATGCTACTGAAGCCCTGGCTGCCATGGTCAGCTCCCTGCTGCTGTGAGCACTATGCACAGGGCAGCAGGGAGAGTGTGAGCTCCTTTTTACCCTAAAAGATCCCAGGTTCTACCCCTAAGGGGGCTTATAGTTCGTAAATAAAAGGTAAAAAAAACCAACATACTAAAAGTCGACGGGCCGCCCCCTTTCCCAATTTTACATAGAAAATTTACAAACAATAAAAAATAAACATATTACATATCGCCACGTCCGAAAAAGTGTGAGCTATTAAAATCTAAAAAAATATTTCCGCTGCAGTGAATGACGTAACAGAAAAAAAAAACAAAAAAAAAAAACGCGCAATTTGAAATTTTTTGTCCCTTGTCCCTCAGATGTCACTGGATGTAAGAGGTATGTGGTGCTGTACTCTCCTATATGTAGAGCTGGCTCACTACTGTGACCTGCATCTCATCTTCTCCTTATAATTTATGCATTTTAAATTTGGCGACTAAAAAATTTAATTTGACTCCTAAATTTTTCAGTTTAGGAGCCAATGGCTCCTGGTAATTTTTTTTAGTCTGGAGCCCTGGACTCACACTGAAGTCACTATTTCCCATACTCCAAAAGGACCTTTTCTATTATGTACTAGGAAGGATTCATTCTGCTGAGGTCCTTTTCAGGGATAGGATTTAGCAGACTCACACTGAAGTGACTTATTTTCTCCAAAAGGACCTTTTCCCTCTATTATGGAGTATGGAGGATATATACTGCTGAGGTCCTTTTCCATCTATTAACAAGGAAGTTGTTACACAAACTTTATAAAAATATAGTGATAATGATCGTAGTTCAGAAATGAATAAGCGGCTTTTTTTTAAATGGCCTTTCAAAATGCATCCCTTTAGAAGGGGCAGATCCTGGACGGCGCTGACACATTACTAGTGGACAGGGCAGTGAAATGAGATGTCAGTGAAGTCAGAATAGTAGGAAGAGGCAAAAAATGAGGGTGACGTCACTGTCAGAGGTAACATCATCCTCTTGTCAGATGATGTAGTTGATGGCTCAGTCGTCCTTTCCACATTTTCATCTCCTTTATGCATAAAAACAGTCGCCCAACAGTTAGTGGAGTAACTGGTTAATACTGCCTGGGAAGCTGGAGGTGAAATGACAAAATAGTGACAAATCAGCGATTTTGAAAAAAAAATTCCCCATTCGCCACGTGTTTTTATATTTTAATTGTACAGGCGGTTTCACATTCGTCGATACCAATCATTAGACTGCGTCTCTCAGACTCCAATGCACAGGCAGGGTCTTCATAGCTGTGGCTTGGAGCATTCAGGAGGACTGAGGTTGCTGCACACACAATCCAGCTCCCCCTGATCCTCGCTCGGGGGAGCCAGTGCTCATGGTTTTTCAGCTCTTAGATACCATGGTCACATTTGACCACAGCATCTGAGGGGTTAAATGTGTGCAATGGATGTTATTGTCAATTGCATACATTAGTCCTGGGTGACTGTTGTTTAAAACACCAGACACCCGGGGATATGGTGATCATGAGCGGGCGCCATCTCTGAATACCAAACTGCCAACGTATATTTACATTCAGCGGCTGGGAAGGGGTTAAAGAACTGTACAATGTAGGGCGGCCCCTTGTAGCAGTAACCCTGGGTTCAGACCTGAGCGTTCTTGAAACGCGCGTTTTACGTGCGTATTACAGCGCGTTTTTGCAAATAGGAACCGCGCGTCGTACGCGCGTTCTTGTGATTGACTACTGTGGTGTCAATCACAATACGCGCGACAAACGCCCCAAAAAGCTCAAGTACTTGTTTATGCGTAGGGCGTTTAACAGCGCGTTCGAACGCGCTGTAAAACGCAAAAATGTGAACCAGTCCCATAGGGAAGCATTGGTTTGCATGTGTTGAGCGTTTTACAGCGCGTTCGAACGCGCTATAAAACGCGCAAGTGTGAACTTAGAGTAAATGCTGTCAGCAGGCGGTTTAGTGTTGAGGGCTGTGGGGTCATTACAGACGTCTGTGTCGACCTCTATCCACAGCTGCAAGCTCCGAGCAGACAGAAGAATGCCAGCGGAGAGGGAAGAAAAAACAAGTTAATCTTAAAAAGTTGGATAAAACTATTAGTTTTTATTGAAGACAAGAAAACTGGCAGATTTCACCAGTAGGAGATATCAGACAGGGAGACATGATAACTGGGATTGTATGCTGAGGGTGGGGGGCTTCTGCAAAATTGTATGGAGGGGGGGCTGATGTGTGAGACTGTATGGGGGGGTCTGCTGTGTGAGATTGGAGGGGGGATGGAAGGGGGCTGCCATGTGGATTGTATGGAGGGGGGGCTGCCGTGTGAGCTTGCATGGGGGGGGGGTGTCTTGTGGAATTATGCTGAGAAGGGGGACTGTGTGTGGGATTGTATGCTGAGACTCATTTTAACCGCTTACCGACCGCCTAACGCAGGATTGCGTCCTGCAGGCGGTCGGTCTATTCCTCTCTGACGCGCGGGCGCGTCATCTCACGAGAGGCGAGATTTCCTGTGAACGCGCGCACGCGTTCACAGGATCACGTCGGGGACAAGGTAAACTACAGCCTGCCAGTTAAAAAAATGGCATATCAGACGCTGTTTTGTTAACAGCGTCTGATATGCTTGCTGATCGTTCCTTTGGTGGTCCCTTTTGCTTGGGACCACCAAAGGAAACTTTTATAAGTGCACCAATCACCACACAGACCCCCCCCCACCCCAGTCACTGATTAACCCCCGATCACCCCATGTCACCCCCCTGACACTAGTTACCCCCCTGTAAGGCTCATTCAGACGTCCGTATGTGTTTTGCGGATCCATGGATCCGCGGATCCGCAAAACACGGACACCAGCAATGTGCTTTCCGCATTTTGCGGATCCGCACATTGCCAGAACTATATAGAAAATGCCTTTTCTTGTCCGCAATTGCGGACAAGAATAGGACATGCTCTATCTTTTGCGGAGCTGCGGCCGGATGTTTGGTGGCCGAAACCCGGAAGTTTGTGGCCGCAGCTCCGCAAATGCTGATGCGGCGAGCGCATAGTGTGCTCTCCGCATCACCGCCAGCCCCATTCACACTGAATGGATCCGCATCTATTCCGCAGAATTGCGGAATAGATGCGGACATTTTTGCGGACGTGTGAATGGGGCCTTACTACTTTTTTCTTTGCACATTTTTTGGCAGAGATTTATTCATCCACATTGATCGATGCAAATGAGGAAATCTGTGCCGTTTATTTTTATTTTTTTTCAGCCCAGAGGCTGAACGGGAAAAAAAATCTCATTACCCGTATGCTCAATATAAGGAGAATCGCAGAAACTCCTAATGCTGACCATACGTGTAATGATTGCGGAGACCCTAAAATGCCAGAGCAGTACAAACACCTCACATGTGACCCCATTTTAGAAAGAAGACACCCCAAGGTTTTCAGTGAGGGGTATGGTGAGTTCATGTAAAATATTATTTTTTGTCACAAGTTAGTGGAATATGAGACTGTAAAAAAAAAAAAAATAATCAATTTCCGCTAACTTGTGCCAAATTTTTTTTTCTGTGAACTCGCCATGCCCCTCACAGAATACCTTGCGGTGTCTTCTTTCCACAATGGGGTCACTTGTGGGGTTTTTATACTGTCCTGGCATTTTAGGGGTCCTAAAGCGTGAGAATGCTTCAGGAGAAGTGGGGCGTACTCAGGAGAAGTGGGGCAATGTGTTTTGGGGTGTATTTTATTTTGTTTTTTACAAAGTCTCATATTTCACTAACTTGTGACAAAAAATAAAATTTTACATGAACTGACCATACCCCTCACGGAATACCTTGGGGTGTCTTCTTTCCAAAATGGGGTCACATGTGGGGTATTTATACTGTCCTGGCATTTTAGGGGCCCCTAAAGCCTGAGAAGAAGTCTGGAATCCAAATGCGTAAAAATGCCCTGTGAAATCCTAAAGGTACTCATTGGTTTTAGGGCCCCTTTGCGCACCTTGGCTGCAAAAAAGTGGCACACGTGGTATCGCCGTACTCAGGAGAAGTAGGGCAATGTGTTTTGGGGTGTATTTTTTATATACCCATACTTTGTGTGAAAAATATTTCTGTAAACGACAACTTTTAAAAATTTTTATACAAAGTTGACAATTTACAGAGATATTTCTCTCACCCAACATGGGTATATGTAAAAATACACCCCAAAACACATTGCCCTACTTCTCCCGAGCACGGCGATACCACATAAGTGACACTTTTTGCAGCCTGGGTGCGCAAAGGGCCCAAATTCCAACGAGTACCTTTAGGTTTTACATGGCGGCTCACAATTTAGCCCCGCCCAAAATGCCAGAACAGTAAACACACCTCACAAATGACCCCATTTCGGAAAGTAGACACTCCAAGGTATTCACTGAGGGGCATAGTGAGTCCGTCTGAGATTTTTTTTTTTTTGCCAGAAGTTAGCAGAAATTGAAACTTTTTTTTTTTTTTTTCTCAGAAAGTGTCATATTCCGCTAACTTGTGAAGAAAAATGAAATGATACATGAACTCACCATGCCCCTCCGCGAATACTTTGGGGTGTCTTCTTTCTAAAATGGTGTCATTTGGGGGTATTTATACTATCCTGACATTCTAGCACCTGAAGAAACATGACAGGTGCTCAGAAAGTCAGAGCTGCTTCAAAATGCCGAAATTCACTTTTTTGCACCATAGTTTGTAAACGCTATAACTTTTACCCAAACCAATAAATATACACTTATTGGACTTTTTTTTTATCAAAGACATGTAGAACAATAAATTTAGAGAAAAATTTATATAGAAATGTAGTTTTTTTTGAAAAATTTTACAACAGAAAGTGAAAAATGTCATTTTTTTGCAAAAATTTCGGTCATTTTTGATTAATAGCAAAAAAAGTAAAAATATTAGCAACAATGAAATATCACCAAATGAAAGCTCTATTAGTGAGAAGAAAAGGAGGTAAAATTAATTTGGGTGGTAAGTTGTATGACGGAGCAATAAACGGTGAAAGTAGTGTAGTGCAGAATTGTAAAAAGTGGCCTGGTCATTAAAAGGGTGTTTAAGCTAGGGGGGCTGAAGTGGTTAAATGGCTTGCGATTCGTTTTTTTAAAAGTCATCAGCCCGCCAGCGCTGCCGATTGGCTGGCAGGCTGATGACCCACTTCATGTAAGCCTTGTGCAATGCGCGATTTGCGCATGCGCGGCCGAATATGTGCGAAATCTGCCGTCTCGCGAGATGACGCACATATGCGTCGCCCCAGAACAGCCCGACCGCCGCGAGAACACAGATGTGCGTTAGGCGATCGGGAAGTGGTTAACCGATCATATTTGTAAATATGATGGGTTAAATGGCTTCTGTGCCCTCTCCTGTGTCCTTTTCGTCGGTTGGACCCAGGAGAGAGCACACCCCTACAGTGAGTACACCAAGCACCACACACTAGCCCCTGATCAGCCCCCCATCACCCAAATTAACCCCTTGATTACCCCTCTCAGCACCTGTCAATCATCTAGTGAAAGGGAAAAAAGTGATCAGTGTAAACTGTCACTTTTTTTTTTTCACTAGGATTGACTTTTAGGTTTAGATTAGTTTAGGCCCCCTTTGGTAGGTAGTTAGCGTTAGCGCCCAGCCCACCGCACCGCAGTCACTGGTTCGCTGATTAGCGTAGCGCTAATCAGCATTTGTACTTTTATAGTATCTGTAAGTGATCAGAACTGATCACGGTCAGATCTATAATAGTACTAGTGTCACTTTAGTTCGCCCTCCACCCAAAACGCAGTGTTTGCCCGATCAGGCCTGATCGGTCGGCCACACCTGCGTTCACCCACGCCCACCCCGCCGCGGTGACAAAAAAATTTTTTTTTTGTAATCACTGCACAATCCCTTCACAAGCGCTGTGGCGATAAAAAAAAAATCAGTTTTGATCTTTTTTATCAATCGCAGCGGCTTCTGTACTTCGCTACCCTCTCAATTGTAAGACAGGCTTGCTTTTTTTCTTGGGTAGTCTCACGGAATACCCCCTAAATTTAGTTCCCCAAATGTCAAGAAAGGGGTATTCTCTTGAAGAGGCCTACAGGATTCTGACCCAGTCGGATGAGGAATGGGAACCCTCATCTGACGAATCTAGCGGGTTAGAATATGAACCTGTAGAGAGCAGTGGCAGTCTGACCCAAAGTTCGGACGAGGAGGTTGAGGTCCCTGATAGAACCAGGCGTACCCGGCCCCGTGTCGCTAGACCACAGGTTGCGCAGGATCCGTCTCAAGGGCAGCAGAGTGGGGCTGGCGCTGCCGGATTACGTGGTGAGGCATACACCAGCAGCGCAGCCCTTCCTGGACCTAGTACCAGCACTGCCGTAGAACATGGTGAAGTGGCGAACACCAGAAGGGCAGTTGAAGCAGGTACGGTGGCACGTGCAGTAGTTTCCCCATCGCAGCCACCGCGCAGACAGGCCCGTAGAGCCCCTAGAATCCCTGAGGTGCTGGCAAACCCTGATTGGCTGTCCCCATCTTCAGCCGCACCAATAGTTCCCCCTTTCACCGCCCAGTCAGGAGTTCGGGTGGAAACAGCTCAGATCGGATCGGCGCTGGGGTTTTTTTAGCTGTTTTTCACTGCGGAGCTCTTTGACTTAGTCGTGGCAGAAACAAATCGGTATGCCACTCAATTTATCGCCGACAACCCGGGAAGCTCCTATGCCCAGTCTTTCTGGTGGAAACCAGTCCAAGTTTCCGAATTTAGAACTTTTCTGGGCCTTCTCCTCAACATGGGCATTACAAAAAAACATGAATTGCGGTCATATTGGTCCACGAACCCAATTCATCACATGCCCATGTACTCTGCTGCCATGTCCAGGACAAGTTTTGAGACCATCCTGCATTTCCTGCACTTTAGCGACAACAGCACCTCCCGTCCCAGAGGCCACCCAGCTTTTGACCGGCTCCATAAAATTTGGCCCCTCATAGACCATTTCAACCAGAAATTTGCAGATTTGTATACCCCCGCACAAAACATCTGCGTACACGAATCCCTTGTACATTTTACCGGGCGCCTTGGCTTCAAACAGTACATCCCAAGCGCGCCCGGTATGGGGTCAAATTGTATAAGCTCTGTGAAAGGGCCACAGGCTATACACACAAATTTCGGATCTATGAGGGAAAAGATCAGACCCTGGAGCCGGTCGGTTGCCCTGACTACCTGGGGAGCAGTGGGAAGATAGTCTGGGACTTGGTGTCACCCTTATTCGGCAAGGGGTACCGTCTTTATGTGGACAACTTTTACACAAGTGTGGCCCTCTTCAAGCATTTGTTCCTAGAACAGATTGGCTGCTGTGGCACCGTGCGACCTAGTCGCTGTGGCTTCCCCCAACGGCTCGTTACCACCCGTCTAGCAAGGGGGCAGAGGGCTGCATTGTGTAACGAAGAACTGCTCGCGGTGAAATGGAGAGACAAGCATGACGTTTACATGCTCTCCTCCATTCACGCAGACACGACAGTCCAAACTGAACGGGCAACCAGTGTCGTTGAAAAGCCCCTCTCAGTCCATGACTATAACCTCCACATGGGAGGGGTGGACTTCAACGACCAGATGTTGGCCCCTTATTTGCTTTCCCGATGAACCAGACGCTGGTATAAGAAGGTGTCTGTATATTTATGTCAATTGGCTGCCTATAATAGTTACGTTCTCTACAGTAAGGCTGGGAGAACGGGATCCTTCCTTAAATTCCAGGAAGAGATCATTTCGGAACTCCTGTATCCAGGAGGTTCCGTGGCCCCAACCACCAGTGTAGTTAGCCGTCCACACGAGCGACACTTCCCCAGTGTCATTCCTGGTACCTCAACCCAACCGTCACCCCGAAAAAGATGTCGTGTCTGTAGCAGGAGTGGAATAAGGCGTGACACCCGCTATTTCTGTCCTGACTGTCCTGACCACCCTGCCCTATGCTTTGGAGAGTGTTTCCGGAAGTACCACACTCAGGTACACTTAGGGACATAGGGACAGCACAACACAGGTAGTTTTTTCACTCAGGCTCAAGGGTCTCTCAGGACACTAGGTTTTGAGAGACCCTAACACATAGGGAACGGTGCTGGTGTGCTACAGCAGAAGTGTCAAACGGTAGAAACCTCTACTTTAACTTGGGATAACGTGTATAGTGTACTTCGCACCATATCTGTGTGATTTACACTTTACACATTGTCCCATGGGAAAGGAGAGGTTTCTGCTAGGAAAATAAAGAGTGAAATGGTAAAAAAAAAAAAAAAAGTTAAACAGGGAGCAAGAAAAAAAAATCTTGAGTTAGTTCAGGTTTTTATGTTCATGTTTTATAAAAGTTTTACAATGTTCCGGTTTTATAAAGTTTGTAACGTTCAAGTTTATGTGCCTGCTGCCTGTTTTTTCTTCTTCTTTTTTTTTTCCCCCCCATAACCACCCTTTATTTTCCAGGTAGACCAACGGACCAACCGACAAAAATGCCGCAGCACTGATGTGAATTCTGAGAGAAGCATTGCGCAGCTGTCAGAAGACACGTGAAGTCGGTGTATGCGGCGCTGCAACACGAGATTTCTCTTCTGCAGGACAGGTACGTTTGCCCTGGCATATGAGCTGAGAAATATCTCTGTAAATGGACAACTTTGTATAAAAAAATTGAAAAAGTTGTCATTTACAGAGATATTTTTCACACCCAGTATGGGTATATGTAAAAATACACCCCAAAACACATTGCCCTACTTCTCCTGAGTACGGCGATACCACATGTGTGGCACTTTTTTGCAGCCAAGATGCGCACAGGGGCCCTAAATCCATTGAGTAGAATTTCACAGGGCATTTTTACGCATTTGGATTCCAAACTGCTTCTGACGTTTAGGGGCCCCTAAAATGCCAGGGCAGTAAAAATACCACACAAGTGACCCCATTTTAGAAAGAAGACACCCCAAGGTATTCTTTGAGGGGTATAGTGAGTTCATGTAAAAGTTTATTTTTTGTCACAAGTTAGTGGAATATGAGAATTTGTAAAAAAAAAAAAAATCATATTCCGCTAACTTGTGCCAAAAAATAAAAACTTCCATGAACTCACTATGCCCCTCAGTGAATACCTTAGGGTGTCTACTTTCCGAAATGGGGTCATTTATGGGGTGTTTCTACTGTCTGGGCATTGTAGTACGTCAGGAAACAGGACAGGTGCTCAGAAAGTCAAAGTGCGGAAATTCACTTTTTTGCACCATAGTTTGTAAACCCTATAACTTTTACCCAAACCAATAAATATAGACTTATTGCATTTTTTTTTATCAAAGACATGTAGAACAATAAATTTAGAGAAAAATTTATAGAGAAATTTAGTTTTATTTGGCAAATTTTCCAACATAAAGTGAAAAATGTCATTTTTTTTTGCAAAAATTTCGTCAAAATAATTAAAAATGTCAGGTACAATGAAATACCACCAAATGAAAGCTCTATTAGTGAGAAGAAAAGGAGGTAAAATTAATTTGGGTGGTAAGTTGTATGACGGAGCAATAAACGGGTAAAGTAGTGTAGTGCAGAATTGTAAAAAGTGGCCTGGTCATTAAGGGTGTTTAAGCTAGGGGGGCTGAAGTGGTTAAAGGGCTTCTGTCACCCCCCAAAAGTCATTTTTCATTTTTGGGCTTACTAAAATCCTTATGGTGCGATTATTCAATGTATAGTGTTCTTACCTTTTTCTGTGGCTTATTTTCCTTAAAAATCGCACTTTTACAATATGTTAATTACCTCGCTACCAGCAAGTAGTGTGGTTACTTGCTGGTAGCAGCCGCATCCTCCTTTCAAAAAAGGGCCAGCGAGCACTCTCCTCCTCGGGCTGGCCATTTCTCCGTTCCAAATCTCGCGCCTGCGCCGTACCGATCTTCAGTCGGCGCAGGTGCACTGAGAGGAGGACGCTCGCTCGGCCGCTCCTTCCACAGTGCGCCTGCGCCGATGACGTCACCTCTGCACCCGGAAGAGAAGACGTCGTCGGCAAAGGCGCACTGTGGGAGTGCAGCTGAAGCGAGTGTCCTTCTCTCAGAGCGCCTACGCCGAATGAAGACACGTAAGGCGCAGGCACGGGATTTGAAATGCAGACAGGGCCAGCCGGAGAAGGAGAGCGCTCGCTGTCAATCAACAGGAGGAGGAGGCGTTTTTTTGAAAGGAGGATGTGGCGGCTGCCTGCGAGTAACCGCCCTACTTGCTGGTAGTGAGGTAATTAACATATTGTAAAAGTGCGATTTTTAACAAAAACAAGCCACAGAAAAAGGTAAGAACACTATATATTGAATAATTGCACTATAAAGATTTTAGTAAACCCAAAAATGAAAAATTACTTTTGGGGGGTGACAGAAGCCATTTAAATCCGAAGAATAAATAGAACTGGAGAATTTTTTTTTTTCTCAGTCTGTTTTACCAACTGACAGAAAGATTTTATAAGACTGTGGCTCTAATTTCATAATGGATAACATCTCTGTTTCACCGACAAATAGTGGAAGGTTGTATTTTTGGATAGTAATTATGGCATTGTGATGAATTATTGTTTGCGGGAATGCAAGCAGGTGCAGTACCCAGTGATTGTGACCTCCCCACTCCTCACCCCCCCCCCCCCCTTTGCGGTCCCAGTATGTGCCAGTTAACAGCAATTGTGTCAATCAAGTGATGCTGGGCGCAGGTGCAGTGTCCCTGTGAAGATAAGCTGCTCACCTACCTTCCTGTGGTGTAAGTTGGCTAGGAAAGTGCCAATCGGGCCATACTGGCCGTAATGGCCCTGTGAAGATAACCTGACCACTTATTGCTGTCCCATACTGTGGTGCCAGTGAACTGTGGTAAAGCTGGGTGCAGTGGCCCTGTCGAATCAACCTATCCCCGTGAAGATCAGCTGCCCCTGCGCATCCACATAATCCCCATACAGCCTGTGGGATCCCTGTGAAGATCAGCTGCCCCTGAGCGTCCACATCATCCCCATACAGCCTGTGGGATCCCCGTGAAGATCAGCTGCTCCTGAGCGTCCACATCATCCCCATGCCGCCTATGGGATCCCCGTGAAGATCAGCTGCTCCTGAGCATCCACATCATCCCCATACAGCCTGTCGGATCCCCGTGAAGATCAGCTGCTCCTGAGCATCCACATCATCCCCATACAGCCTGTGGCATCCCCGTGAAGATCAGCTGCCCCTTAGCATCCACATCATCCCCATACAGCCTGTGGGATCCCTTTGAAGAATAGCTGCCCCTGAGCGTCCACATCATACCCATACAGCCTGTGGGATCCCCGTAAAGATCAGCTGCCCCTGAGCGTCCACATAAGCCCCATGCAGCCTGTGGGATCCCCGTGAAGATCATCTGCCCCTGAGCATCCACATCATCCCCATACAGCCTATGGGATCCCCTTGAAGATCAGCTGCCCCTGCGCGTCCACATCATCCCCATACAGCCTGTGGGATCCTCGTGAAGATCAGCTGCCCCTGCGCGTCCACATGAGGCTCATACAGTCTGTGGGATCCCCGTGAAGATCAGCTGCCCCTGAGCGTCCACATCATCCCCATACAGCCTATGGGATCCCCATGAAGATCAGCTGCCCCTGCGCGTCCACATCATCCCCATACAGCCTGTGGGATCCCCGTGAATATCAGCTACCCCTGAGCGTCCACATCAGCCCCATGCAGGCTGTGGGATCCCCGTGAAGATCATCAGCCCCTGAGCGTCCACATCATCCCCATACAGCCTATGGGATCCCCATGAAGATCAGCTGCCCCTGCGCGTCCACATCATCCCCATACAGCCTGTGGGATCCCCGTGAAGATCAGCTGCCCCTGAGCGTCCACATCAGCCCCATGCAGCCTGTGGGATCCCCGTGAAGATCATCTGCCCCTGAGAGTCCACATCATCCCCATACAGCCTGTGGGATCCCCGTGAAGATCAGATGACCCTGCGCATCCACATCATCCCCATACAGCCTGTGGGATCCCCGTGAAGATCAACTTCCCCTGCGCGTCGACATGAGGCCCATACAGCCTGTGGGATCCCCGTGATGATCAGCTGCCCCTGAGCGTCCACATCAGCCCCATGCAGCCTGTGGGATCCCCGTGAAGATCAGCTGCCCCTGAGCGTCCACATCATCCCCATACTGCCTATGGGATCCCTGTGAAGATCAGCTGCCCCTGCGCGTCCACATCATCCCCATACAGCCTGTGGGATCCCCGTGAAGATCTGTTGCCCCTGCGGGTCCACATCATCCCCATACAGCCTGTGGGATCCCCGTGAAGATCAGCTGCTACTGAGCGTCCACATCATCCCCATACAGCCTGTCGGATCCCCGTGAAGATCAGCTGCCCCTGAGCGTCCACATCAGCCCCATACAACCTGTGGGATCCCCGTGAAGATCAGCTGCCCCTCAGCATCCACATCATCCCCATACAGCATGTGGGATCCCCGTGAAGATCAGCTGTCCCTGCGCATCTACATGAGGCCCATACAGCCTGTGGGATCCCCATAAAGATCAGCTGCCCCTGAGCGTTCACATCAGCCCCATGCAGCCTGTGGGATCCCCGTGAAGATCAGCTGCTCCTGAGCATCCACATCATCCCCATACAGCCTGTGGGATCCCCGTGAAGATCATCTGCCCCTGCGCGTCCACATCATCCCCATACAGCCTATGGGATCCCCGTGAAGATCAGCTGCCCCTGCGTGTCTACATCAGCCCCATACAGCCTGTGGGATCCCCGTGAAGATCAGCTGCCCCTGCGGGTCCACATCATCCCCATACAGACTGTGGGATCCCCGTGAAGATCATCTGCCCCTGAGCATCCACATCATCCCCATACAGCCTGTGGGATCCCCGTGAAGATCATCTGCCCCTGAGCATCCACATCATCCCCATACAGCCTATGGGATCCCCGTGAAGATCAGCTTCCCCTGCGCATCCACATCATCCCCATACAGCCTGTGGGATCCCCGTGAAGACCATCTGCCCCTGCAAGTTTACACTTACCACAATTAATCTGCACCCTATATATCAGAGTGCACTTTCTGTCCAAAGCCATGTGAATGTTGCCACTACAGTAATACCGCAGCAATACCGCGTCAATAACGCATGCCAAGTGTTATCCACTGTCATACGCACTTTTAGCTACACCAAAGACCGCATCTATACTGCACTCTATATTTTAGAGTACACTTTTTTTTTCCAAGGCCAAGTGATTGTTGTTACCACAGTAATACTGCAGAAATACCGTGACAATAACGCATGCCAAGTGTTATTCACCGTTACATGCACTTTTAGCTACACCCGGACTGATCCAGTGGGTGATACAGAGTTCTATATGGACTAAACTTATTTGCTCTTATCATAGTTTGTTTTTATTACATTTTATCCATTTTACTATGTTATTTATACCTTGATTTTATTTTGTTGGTGCTAGATAAAAAAAAATACATTTATTTTTGTACGCCTTTGAATCCAGAGGAAAAAAAAAACAGGCTGGTGTATTTGAGTTTCATTTACAGCATACTTATTTAAGTAGATATATATATACCGCGAGGTTGGTCGCGACGCGTGGTTGATTAAGTGTGTGGTTGTGTAAGTGTGACTTAAGATTAAGTGACTTCAGATTCAGGGACTTCAGTGGGGGACTGAAATTCGTCAGTTCTTGTAACTAGATTATATTGTATTTTTTTTTGTTTTTGTGGTGTAATCCCCATTAGTATGTCTTGCACAATTGACAATGCCGTCCAGTGCACATCTTGCTTGATGTATGCAGTCCTGGAACAGCCGTTTGAGGGTGCATATCTTTGTTCAAAATGTGAGCAAATTACCCGTTTGGAATCGCACATCGAGTCTCTAAACGGGCATATTGCAACACTGAGAGCCACTGACAATTTGCAAAAGAGTTTGCTGCTCACCGAGCAAGCAGTCTTTGGGGTAGATGTGGGGGAGGGTGGTAGCGAGGAGGCTGAGGAGAGTGAGGTAGCTAGCTGGGTGACAGTAAGAAAGCGGGGTAGAGGGAAGAGTGCCAGGGAGGCTAGCCCTGATCTGACACACCCCAACAAGTTTGCACGTTTGGCAGATGAGGGGGATGGCAGCTCAGGGACAGCACCGCTGCAGCCAGACACTTCCTCTGCCGGTCAGGGGAATGTCAGCTCCAGTAAGCAGGGGACCAGGAGAGCAGGGCAGGCCAGACAGGTGCTGGTAGTGGGAGACTCAATTATTAGGGGAACAGATAGGGCGATCTGTCACAAAGATCGTGATCGCCGAACAGTGTGCTGTCTTCCTGGCGCTAGAGTTCGACACATCGCAGATCGGGTTGACAGATTACTGGGAGGGGCTGGAGAAGATCCAGCGGTCATGGTCCATATCGCATGGTGTCATATCCACCCATCCGATATCCAAAAGCCGAATAGATTACATAAGCCAGAATAAGTTCTTAAACTCAATTTATTTTATCTTATGCATATGTTTGGCCACGGTGTTTATTGTTACCATATTTTAAGGTCAATAACTAACTATTACCATTACTTTACCTTTAACAATAAATAACCATTTATTTACTAACCTTAAATACATAGTCCGCTCAATGAGCGACTATTTCCCCATCCGCCATATAGCCAAACCTGGCTAAATGGCTAAGAAACACCGCAGCCAAGTTCTACCAAATTCTGTAATCCTACGTTGAAAATATCAAATCCTATGTCTGAAAGAGAACTGGTTCCCAGATCATACAGTCCGGCCGTAAATCCTTCCAGCTCAACATGTCTACATGACAGGCCGTTTAATTTAGTTATAAATTTTCCGATCCTCCTATTGACCCTTATTCTTATTTTCTCCATAAAACTTAAACTTTTCGATTTCCAGACCCATTTTGCTACTATTTCAGAAAAAGCTACAGTTGTATTCGGTAACAGTTTCTGAATGTTTAACAATGTATTTTGTAATTCGCTTATAATAAAATGGGTACTAACTTTTCCCAAGTCATCTTCGCCGATGTGAAGAATTAAAAGATCCGGTGATGGCCAGATTTTCATAAATTGTACACACCAATCAAAAGTATTCCTTATGCGAATCTTGCGGATACCTCTCCAAAAAATCACTACCTTACTGTTAGATCCTAACTTGTTAAATCCTAGAGAATCAGACTTAAAATGAATTATAGAACGATCACATGCAGAAGAGATCAATTCGTTTCCAAGAATCCAGATGATCTTTGGTTCTGAAAAAGATCAACATATGAGATCAGGTCGAATATATAATTTAAACCTGTCGGAACTCCACCTGCCTAACTTTTTTATTGTTTTTGCATGTAGTCCCAACATAAAAGCATGTGTGGCGGCTCCAATGCGAAACGAGTGTGATGAAAATTTTAACTTATCTAATTTAAAATATTTTGTACAGCTACTAAAAATATAATCAAATTGGTATTTTGTTAATGGGGATCCATCCAAATGTTTAAACAACGGGCCTGGTGAAGCGCATCTAAAATTTATCCAATCGATCATTGCTAAAACAGGGCATATATCCCGATCATGGATTCTGTTAAAACTTATCCAATTCCCCTTACCATATTGATCTGTTTTTGACTTTTTTATCAAAATCCGGAATTTATTCGAATGTAAAATCAAATTTCTTATGAGTAAAGGTGCTTCTGCTCTTCTGTTTTTTGCAGTAAATTCAGAGATTCTCATCGCACCGAAGAAGGACATTAGAAAGGCGGATTTGAATAAGGACGTTTCGTACTCAGATATACAAATTGCAGGTAAGTAATGGATAAAATTCCTTAAATTTTGTATGGATAATGGGCGAGTTCTAGGCAACTTCGGTTGATTTTTTATTGCACCTTTTACTATCTGTTTTAACAAAAATCTTGTGGAAAAAGGAGGTATATCCAACAATTTTTGAAAAAAGGAAATACCCGTCAAGAGTTTTAGAATATATTGCCCCCTTTTTCGGATCTTATCAATTCATCAATAAACTGAATAGCTGGTATAATGTCCTTGTCAATAGGTTTATAGCTATTGCTCAAACAGAAATTGGTCCACTTGCTCCATGCGGCCGAATAAGCGGCCCATGTATTATTAGACAGGGATGTACTGATTAGGCTGATGATATTTGACCAATCGATTCCCATAATCCTTTCGGACAAGGAATTCCTCTTCTCGCCGAGTCCGGTCTGAGTTGTCTGAATTTTTTGAGATTCTGTCGAGACAGAGAATCGGCAACAATGTTATCCCTACCTGGAAAATATTGCGCTTTTATCCAAATATTGTTATTCAAGCACAAAAGGACAATCTGTCTCAAAATGCGAATAACCGCTTCGGATTTTGCAGACAGACAGTTTATCGCAAATACAACTCCCTTATTGTCTGTGTGGAATAAAATTCGTCTGTTTTTAAGTTGATCCTGCCATATTGTTAATGCAATCAGGATTGGGAATAATTCTAAAAAATTAATATTTTTAATGAATGGTGAGTCATGCCACTCCATTGGCCATCTTTCCGCTGACCATTGCTTTTCAAATATCACTCCATAACCAACTGATGCAGCCGCATCTGTATATAAATGTAAGGAATCAGCCGCAATGAATTCTTCCTGCCAAACAGATCTGCCATTAAAATTGTCTAAGAATTCAATCCATACTGAGATATCATCCTTTAACAATTTGTTTAATCGTATATGTTCCCACGCTTTCTTCTTGCCAGCTGTAGCAGCATATAATCGCTTAGAAAAGATTCTTCCCATGGGAATAACACGAGAAATAAAATTTAATGAGCCCAGTACAGACTGAATTCTATTTAAAGTACTCTTTTTAGATTTGAAAAGATTTACTAGCATAGCCTTGGTTGAATAAATTTTTTCCATCGGAATTCTAAATTCCATGTTAACGGTGTCTATTTCAATACCAAGGAATCTTAACTGTTCAGTGGGATATACAGTTTTTTCTTCGGCTATAGGAATATTCAAATAATAAGCAATTTGACGAAACGTATTTAATAAGCTTAAACAGTCGTTAGATTGATAAGATCCGATAAAAAGGAAATCATCTAAATAGTGGAGGGTATAACCTCCCGGATACTGAGACTCAACCAACCACTGTAAAAACGTTGAGAAAGCCTCAAAGTAGCTGCACGATAAAGAAAATCCCATGGGTAGCGCCTTATCATAATAGTAATTACCTTCAAAATAAAAGCCCAATGAATTGTGACCTCTTGGATTTACGGGTAGCAATCTAAATGCAGACTTAATGTCAGTTTTAGATAACAGCGCACGTCTCCCTGCTTTTCTAAGGTACGACAAGGCCTGATCAAAAGATGTGTACTGAACTGACGCAGATTCTTTGTCAATTAAGTCATTAACAGAATTACCTTTCGGGTATGATAAATGGTGAATTAGACGGAAACTATTTGTTTCTTTTTTGGGAACGAGCCCCAAAGGAGAAACCCTAAAATTTTTAAATGGTGGCGAAGAAAACGGTCCTGAAACTCTATTTTCAGAGATTTCTTTATTTATTTTCTCAAAAACCACTTCCCTATTTAAATTAACCGATTTTAAATTGTCAGAAAAAATTAATCCCGGGCCTTGGAAAGATGGAACATAGAATCCATTAGTAAAACCGTCATTTAGTAGGTCCGCTTTCTGCTTGTCTGGGTAAAATTTTAATAATTGAATTAGTTTTTGAATTTTCAGAGGCGTCACTCCCTCTATTGGATTCCTTACTGTTATTGAATTTTTTAAAGCACTTTGTAGCGGGATGATTCCCCGCACAGAAAGTACATTCATGTCTGTACTTACAATTCCCTTGCCATTTGCAAGAAGTTTCGTTGTAGGAGAAACATACTCCTTTTTTAGGGATTTGGGGGCGAAAATTATGAGATCTCTGTGGCAACATAAGGTTGATCCATAACCCTACGTCTTTCTGTCCCCAGTTTAAATCCGGATAAACATCTAGTTTATGACGAAATGACTCATCATAAGAACTCCAAGCTGTTCCCCCAAAATTTTTGTAAGCCTCTAAAATAGAGTCTAAGTGATGGAATAAACCACTACAAAGTTTGGGATGTTTTTCCCCTAATACCGCCGAGTAAATGCAAAAACCTTGTAACCAATTGAAAAAGGATTTTTGATGATTTTTCTTTTTCTCATCTTCCTCCCTTTTAAACTCATTTTTGGCGGGTAACAGGGAAAAAACGTCCACAAAATCTTTATGCCAAATCCTTTCCTTAATTGTTTTGGGTAAATGAAAACCCAAAGGAGATATTTGGCATGTCATAGTTTCTGAAAAAGCCATATCTCTCAATCCCTCACCTACCGACATTGAAGGAACAAGACGTTTCTCATTAACTAACATTTTTGATGCGTCAGGGTATATCTGGCATTCCGAGTCAGAAGACGAATCATGTGATGACAAAGCAAGTTTTTGATTGGGTACTGATTCCCTCTGAGACATGAATGCCAGAAATTCCTGGAAAAATTGAAATTTTTCCTGGTCGACATTCTGGACTGATTTCTCTTCTAGAGAATAAGGGTGCTTATTTCCCTGCATAGAAGAAACATTAGAAGTGTTAAATAAAATATTCTTCTCACCATCCTGTGCTTTGACAGATGGATTTTCTTTGCAGCTGCTCGAGACCTCCTCTCCGCTGTTATTGCCGACCGTTGGTGAGTTGTAGTGAAGTGCCGTTGCTCCCTTCTCGCGACAGATGTCGCAGAAGTTTTAGACCGTTTATGTAGTCGGGATTTCGTCCATCCAGCGATGGCGAGAAAGCCCTTTTTCTTTCCTAATCCTCTTCCTGGGCGGTGATGCGGTTGGTGCCTCTTTGATGCCAGATGACGCGATGTCCTCTGTGATCCCGTCCAGCCCTGCGCTTTCAGTTCCGGATGCAGCGCAGGCTGTATCAGTTGCTTGCGGAGCTGTTTCATCGGTGTGTAGATTATACTGTAGGCAGGCACGGAGCCAATTCTCGCCACCCTGTCCCTCCGCTCGCTTTATTAATTGGTGAAGAAGTTCTTCCATCTTGATAGCTGAAGGACTGGTTTCTTCAACGATCCACTGGAACTGCGCAGCACCTAACTGCTGATCTTTCTTTTATAGACCCCACGAGATGACCGTTGCTCGATTCTCCAATCAAGATCTTCGTCCATCCTCAGGGACATACACAGACTGCTCAACTTGCATCTGTAACCCAGGTAAGTTAATTGCGTTCACCATATAAATCCACCATCATTATAGGGTTCATGACACCATGTCCTCCCTTTTTGTATACTCAAAAAGATTTGCTCAACCAATGACAAAGTTAGAGGAAGGTGGAGCGTCCTTAAGAATGATTTCAGGGATTTAGGTCAAAAGCTTAGGGCAAGGACCTCAAAGGTAGTATTTTCCGAAATACTGCCTGTACCACGGGCCACACAAGAGAGGTAGCGGGAGATTAGAGAGGTTAACAAGTGGCTCAAGAACTGGTGTAGGAAGCAGGGTTTTGGGTTCATGGAGAACTGGGCCGACTTTGCTATCGGCTACAGGCTCTATCGTAGGGACGGGCTGCACCTCAATGGGGAAGGGGCAGCCGTGTTGGGGAGAAAGATGGCTAGAAGGTTGGAGGAGTGTTTAAACTAGGGACTGGGGGGGAGAGAAATTACATTATAGGAGGGGAAGATAGTGCAGATAGAGACCGGGGGCAAGGTAGTGGGACTGGGGGAGAAATGGAAGGAGGGACTAGAAAAGTTTAGAAGGAAAGGTGTAGGGCAAAAAATATGCATAAACCTCTCAAATGTATGTATACTAATGCCAGAAGCCTGACTAATAAAACTGGGGAACTGGAATTAGTGATGTGTGAGGAGGATTATGACATAGTGGGAATAACAGAGACATGGCTGGATGATAGCTATGACTGGGCAGTTAATGTACGAGGTTACAATCTGTTCAGAAAGGATCGTCAAAACCGGAGAGGGGAGGGTCTGCCTTTACATAAAGTCCTGTCTAAAGCCCACACTCCGGGAAGACATCTGTGAGGGACACGAAAATGTGGAGTCATTGTGGGTGGAGATAAATGGAGCCAAAAACAATAATAAATTACTAATAGGAGTTTACTATAAACCACCTAATATACCAGAGTCCGTAGAAAATCTATTACTAAACGAGATAAACAAGGCGGCAAACAATAATCAGGTGGTTATTATGGGGACTTCAACTACCCAGATATAGACTGGGAAACTGAAACCTGTACATCCCATAAAGGAAACAGGTTCTTGGCAATAGCCAAAGACAATTACCTTTCCCAAATGGTTCAGGACCCAACTAGAGGGACGGCCATACTGGACTTAGTATTAACCAATAGACCTGATAGAACAACAGACGTGCAGGTCGGGGGACACCTGGGAAATAGTGACCATAAAGTAATAACCTTCCAATTATCCTTTAAGCGAGAGTTTCTACAGGGAGGAACAAGAATACCGGACTTCAAAAAGCAAAATTTAGCCAACTAAGAGAGGCTATAGGCCCAATTAACTGGGACATAGTCCTCAAAAATAAAAATACAACCACAAAATGGGAGATTTTTAAAAGCATTGTAACATCAAATTGTGATCGATGCATACCTTATAGAAATAAAAGGCTAAGAAATAAGAAGAAACCAATGTGGATAAATAGAACCGTAAAAAAGCAATAAATGACAAAAAGAAAGCATATAAATCACTAAAACAGGAGGGGAGCCAGGAAGCACTGATAAACTATAAGGAAAAAAATAGAATATGTAAAAACTAATAAAAACTGCCAAACTAGAGACCGAGAGATTAATTGCCAAAGAGAGCAAAACTAACCCTAAAATGTTTTTCAATTATATAAATGGTAAAAAATATAAACCTGAAGGAGTCGGCCCTCTACATAGCAATGAGGGGGAGTTGCAGAAAGCGATGAGGATAAAGCCAAGCTATTAAATATTTTCTTCACCACTGTTTTCACTGAGGAAAATAAACTGTCAGATGAAATGCAAAATGTAAAAGTAAATTCCCCTTTAAAAGTGCCCTGTCTGACCCAGGAAGAAGTACAGCAGCGACTTAAAAAGATTAAAATAGACAAATCGCCAGGACCGGATGGCATACACCCCGTATCCTAAGGGAATTAAGTGATGTCCTAGCCAGACCCTTATTTTTGATATTCACGGACTCCATACTGACAGGGAATGTTCCACCAGACTGGCGTATAGCAAATGTGGTGCCAATATTCAAAAAGGGTCCAAAAACAGAGCCTGGAAATTGTAGGCCGGTAAGTTTAACATCTGTTGTGGGTAAACTGTTTGAAGGTTTTGTAAGAGATGCTATCTTGGAGTATCTCAATGAAAATAAGCAAATTACACCATATCAGCATGGCTTCATGAGGGATCGGTCATGTCAAACTAATTTAATCAGTTTCTATGAGGAGGTAAGTTCTAGACTTGACAGCGGCAAATCAATGGATGTCGTATATCTGGACTTCTCCAAAGCATTTGGCGCTGTACCACATAAAAGGTTAGTATATAAAATTAGAACACTTGGACTAGGAGAAAATATCTGTATGTGGGTAAGTAACTGGCTCAGTAATAGAAAACAGAGGGTGGTTATTAACGGTACACACTCAGATTGGGTCACGGTAACTAGTGGGGTACCTCAGGGTTCAGTATTGGGCCCTATTCTCTTCAATATATTTATTAATGATCTTGTAGAAGGCTTGCACAGTAATATATCAATTTTTGCAGATGACACTAAACTGTGTAAAGTAATTAACACTAAAGAGGACAGTTTTCTGCTACAGAGGGATCTGGATAGATTGGGGGCTTGGGCAGAGAAATGGCAGATGAGGTTTAACACTGACAAATGTAAAGTTATGCACATGGGAAGGAATAATGCAAGTCACCCGTACATACTAAATGGTAAAACACTCAGTAACACTGACATGGAAAAGGATCTAGGAATTTTAATAAATAACAAACTAAGCTGTAAAAACCAGTGTCAGGCAGCTGCTGCTAAGGCCAATAAGATAATGGGTTGCATCAAAGGGGCATAGATGCCCGTGATGAAAATATAGTCTTACCACTTTATAAATCACTAGTCAGACCACACATGGAGTACTGTGTACAGTTCTGGGCTCCCGTGAACAAGGCAGACATAGCAGAGCTGTAGAGGGTTCAGAGGAGGGCAACTAAAGTAATAACTGGAATGGGGCAACTACAGTACCCTGAAAGGGTATCAAAATTAGGGTTATTCACTCTAGAAAAAAGACGACTGAGGGAGATCTAATAACTATGTATAAATATATCAGGGGTCAGTACAAAGATCTCTCCCATCATCTATTTATCCCCAGGACTGTGACTGTGACGAGGGGACATCCTCTGCGTCTGGAGGAAAGAAGGTTTGTACACAAACATAGAAAAGGGTTCTTCACGGTAAGAGCAGTAAGACTATGGAACTCTCTGCCTGAGGAGGTGGTGATGGTGAGTACAATAAAGGAATTCTAGAGGGGCCTGGATGTATTTCTGGAGCGTAATAATATTTCAGGCTATAGCTACTAAAGATGGGTCGTTGATCCAGGGAGTTATTCTGACTGCCTGATTGGAGTCGGGAAGGAATTTTTTCCCCTTAAGTGGGGAAAATTGGCTCTACCTCACAGGGGTTTTTTGCCTTCCTCTGGATCAACTTGCAGGAAACAGGTCGAACTGGATGGACAAATGTCTTTTTTCGGCCTTATATACTATGTTACTATGTTACTATGTGCGATATAACACAATATATTATTTTCTATATTTGGGAGGGGGGAGTTAAACCTTTTTTTTATTTATTTACTAACTTTCAGCCCCCTTAGGAGCTAGAACCCTTGTCCTATTCACCCTGATAGACCTCTATTGGAGTGAATAGGACTTTACATTTTCCCTGCTGCCCTGTGCACAAAGCAGCAGGAAGCTGACCATGGCATCCAGGGCTTCAGCAGTATCCTGGCTGCCATGGTAACCGATCGGAGCCCCAGGATTACACTGCTAGGGCTCCGATCAGAAGCTGCCGCTGCACCACCAATGGGTGAGGAGGGGGGAGGACCCTGGGACCATTGCCACCAATGATTTAATACTGTGGGAGGGGAGAGGGGTGCACTGCGGTGGGACGGGAACCGCAATTAATGTAAGGGTCCATTTACATGTCCGCAATTCTGTTCCGCATTTTGCAGAACGGAATTGCGGACCCATTTATTTCAATGGGGACAGACGATGTCCCGCCCGGGTCCACAATTGCGGATCCGCCCTTCTGGGTCTGCAATCGCGTTCCCGAAAAAAATAGAACATGTCCTATTCTTGTCCGCAATTGCGGACAAGAAAAGGCATTTTCTATATAGTGCCGACGATGTGCAGTCCGCAAATTGCGGAACGCACATCGCTGATGTCGGTGTTTTGCGGATCCGCGGATCCGTGGATCCACAAAACACACATGGACGTGTGAATGGACCCTAATACTGAGAAAAGGGGGAGTAGAAGGAAGGGACTGTGGGTGGGGGGGGACTCTGGGGCCACTGCCACCAATGATTTAATACTGTGGGGGCGGGGCGGTGACCACAATTAATATAATACTGAGAAGAGGGGGAGTAGAAGGGAGGGACTGTGGCCACTGTGCCAACAATGAAAATAGTTAATGCTTGATTCCAAACGTAGCCTGTATGTGCCAGCCATATCTCATACTCGGCCTCTATGACTGTGCGCTGCAACCCGCCGCAATTAACCCTAATTGCGTCGGATCGCAGCGCGCAGTCATAGAGGCCAGGTATGGCATATGGCTGGCACATACAGGCTACGTTTGGATTCAAGCAGGCATAGGTGCCGGGAATGGGATAATACACTAACTTATACTAACCTAATATATTTACCTTTCTTGCAGGGTGCGCAGCTGGCTGGAGTCCGCAGGAGACGGACTGCGTCTTCTTCCCAGCATGCACTGGGAGGGATCTGACGTCACACACAACGTCAGCCAGCGCGCTGACGATATGTGAACGCAAGGCCCTGCAGCGTGGTGCAGAGTCGGGAGGCCACGGAACCGTAAGAATCTTCTTCAATTCACTACCGCTCTGTGGTCATCTATCGCGATATGGCGATATAGCTAAAATCTATATCGTTGCCCGAATATATGGCGATATTATCGTATATCGTTTATATCGCCCACCCAGGGCTGGGACAAGGTCCACCACCAACAGAGGCTGAGCTGCCCAAGTGCGCCCCCCCCCAACTTGTGGAGTCTTTACTAAATACTGTTGTAATCACACATAAATATGCACAGTTTAATGTATCAATTAATGACACACTGTTATGGAGGATCTGTGGATGACATTGTTATGGGGGATCTGTGAATGGCACTGTTATGGAGGATCTGTGGATGACATTGTTATGGGGGGGATCTATGGTTGACACTGTTATGGGGGATCTGTGGATGACACTGTTATGGGGCGGATCTATGGATGAAACTCTTATGGGGGGGATCTATGGATGACACTGTTATGGGGTAATCTGTGGATGACACTGTTATGGGGTAATCTGTGGATGACACTGTTATGAAGGATCTGTGGATGACACACTGTTATGGAGGATATGTGGATGACAATGCTATGGGGATCTGTGGATGACACTGTTATGAAGGATCTGTGGATGACAATGCTATGGGGATCTGTGGATGACACACTTATGGGGGATCTGTGGACGACACTGTTATGGGAGATCTATGGATGACAGTGTTATGGGGATCTATGGATGACAGTGTTATGGGGGGATCTATGGATGACACTGTTATGGAGGATCTGTGGATAGCACAATGTTATGGGGGGTCTGTGGATTGCACTGTTATGGGGGGATCTGTGGATAACAATGTTATGGAAGATCTGTTGATGACACTGCAGGGGTGTGGAAATTTAAAAAAAAACTACTTGTCGAAGGACTAAAGTGGGGGCTCGATCTACTTGTCCCTCATAACAATCTACTTGTCCTGATACAAAAAATAATTTTAAATCAAAACCATATTTAAATAAGATATTTATTGATAGCAACTGAGAAGACAGGCCCAAAATGTACAGGGGACTGTATGAGGGGCCACAAGAAGACGTTATACTGTATGGGGGGCCACAAGAAGATGTTATACTGTATGGGGGTGCCACAAGGAGACGTTATACTGTATGGGGGCCACAAGGAGACATACTGTATGGGGGCAGCCACAAGGAGATGTTATACTGTATGGGGGCACAAGGAGACGTTATACTGTATGGGGGCAGGGGCCACAAGGGGACGTTATACTGTATGGGGCGGGAGCTACAAGGAGACATTATAGTGTATGGGGGCAGGGGCCACAAGGAGACGTTATACTGTATGGGGCGGGAGCCACAAGGAGACGTTATACTGTATGGGGGCAAAGGACTCAGCCTACTGGACTGGCACCACCATTGGTAAGTTTTAAAGGGGCGGTGTCTTTTTAAGGTTGGCTCTGGCCACCACATCACCTTGCCTATGAATATGCCCACACCGCTCCTCTGTCAGAAGATCATACTTGGCAGGATTTGCTCCATTAATGTCTATGAACAGCTTGGAGTATAATACACGCTGCAGTTGCCATTAGCAACCATTGGTTACCCTCATCATCAATGTTTAGGTTCCTGAGCTATGCAACTGACTCCACAATCTGCACTAGCGCAGGACCCAACCATTACCAACCAACATATGACCTGCAGAGCTTCGATTTATGTGCCTGTGCCGCTGTCATGGCGGACCCGGAGAGCAGTACGTCAGACTTAAAGGGGTTGTCCAAGTTATATTTATTGATGACCTATCCTCAGGATAGGTCATCAATATCAGATCGGCGGGGGTCCGACACCCGGCACCCCCGCCGATCAGCTGTTTGAAGAGAAGGCGAGCGCTGTGCCAGCGCTGCCTCCTCTTTATTGTTTACCTACTCGCCGTTGCATCTTCAGCGGTGAGCAGGTGTAATTACCCCCAAGCCGTTCCATTCATTTCAATGGGACGGCTTGTTCCTATACAAGTGTATACTACAGAGCCGTCCCATTGAAATGAATGGAACCGCTTGGGTGTAATTACACCTGCTCACCGCTGCAGATGCAACGGCGAGTAGGTAAACAATGAAGAGGAGGCAGCGCTGGCACGGCGCTCGCCTTCTCTTCAAACAGCTGATCGGCGGGGGTGCCGGGTGTCGGACCCCCGCCGATCTGATATTGATGACCTATCCTGAGGATAGGTCATCAATAAATATAACTTGGACAACCCCTTTAATGCAAAAATCATTCTGGAGCGCTCATCTGTCAGAGGCCCCCTGGACACTAAGCGATGAGCATCGGAGGCCGAGGTGGGGGCTAGAAGTCTCCGCCCCCAAGATCAGAAAGTAGGAAGCGCAGAACTCGGAGAACAAATACAGGGCAGAGCAGATACCGAGGGGAGAGTCAGTGCGGTACTCGGGAAACAAGCCCTGCAAGTTGCCCGAAGCAGGGCTAAGCCCCTGAACAAACTACCTGCCCGGCGCCTGAAACTGCATGTCCCGGGCGTCGGGCGATAGGAATTCCACACCCCTGCACTGTTAGGGGGATCTGTGGATGACACACTGTTATGGGGGATCTGTGGATGACACGCTGTTATGGGGGATCTGTGGATGACACACTGTTATGGGGGATCTGTGGATGACACACTGTTATGGGGGATCTGTGGATGACGCATTGTTATGGGGGGATCTGTGGATGATACACTGTTACGGGGGATCTGTGGATGACACACTGTTACGGGGGATCTGTGGATGACACACTGTTATGGGGGATCTGTGGATGACACACTGTTATGGGGGATCTGTGGATGACACACTGTTATGGGGGATCTGTGGATGACGCATTGTTATGGGGGATCTGTGGATGACGCATTGTTATGGGGGATCTGTGGATGAGACACTGTTATGGGGGATCTGTGGATGACGCATTGTTATGGGGGGATCTGTGGATGGCACTGTTATGGATTGTGACTTACAATGGATATTGGGGGCCAGCAAATTACAAGGAAGGCGGGGGTGGGGGATGATTGATAACATACATATCTAAATGGCTGGGGGGGTGAGGGCTTGACTTGAGCCATCTACTGATCAGAGCATTAGAATAGCAGGAATAAATAACATCTAAATGTCTGGTGGGGTAGATGGGGGTAGGACAAGGGCTGATGGGGGAAGGGGGACTGGGTTAGATAATCTATACTGACATACATTTGACACACACATATATACTGGCATACATATGACACACATATATACTGACATACATATGACACACACATATATACTGACATACATATGACACACATACATACTGACATACATATGACACACACATATATACTGACATACAAATGACACACATATATACATATGACGCACACATATATACAGACATACATATGACACACACATACATACTGACATACATATGACACACACATACATACTGACATACATATGACACACACACATACATACTGACATACATATGACACACACACATACATACTGACATACATATGACGCACACATATATACAGACATACATATGACACACACATATATACTGACATACATATGACACACATACATACTGACATACATATGACACACACATATATACTGACATACAAATGACACACATATATACATATGACGCACACATATATACAGACATACATATGACACACACATACATACTGACATACATATGACACACACATACATACTGACATACATATGACACACACATATATACTGACATACATATGACACACACATACATACTGACATACATATGACACACACATACATACTGACATACATATGACGCACACATATATACAGACATACATATGACACACACATACATACTCAATACGTAGAACGTTGTGGCACTCTGCCTTTTTCCGCCACTGGAAGTCGGGTTCCCACCCCAGTATAATGAAGAAAGAAACTCCAGTTTTAGTGCGGTGTCAATATAGTTGCTGCTTTTATTCATTTGCGGCAATATCACGTACAGGTGACGTTTCGGCCAATCACTGGCCTTCATCAGACTGTGATAACAAACATATAATAGACATATATATTAGTTTGTATCATGCAGTGGTTACATACATTTTGACTCTTCACATAGTACTCCTCATATTACATGTTCTATATTCTATATATAGTCCGATTTCCATTGTCTCAATATAAGTCACATCCTAGTTATTTGTATGATCCGTATTATGAGTTCTGTGCGGTATTATAGTATACAATCATATACAATAAGAGGAAGACAGAACATTGGTAAGTAAAACTGTGAGATACTGGGAGAGACATCTTCAAGACGAATAATATGTATAAAGAGAAAGTAACATCAGAAGACAACAGGACTCCAAATTTAAATTGACTCGTCCATAGTCAGAGAGAGCTATCTGAGTAGGATGTTGAGGATAAAAGTTCTCCGAGGGTAAACATATATGGGTAGGTATATGAGGGAACCACACAGCCTGTATGCTGCACCCGGATGAACGGCATGTAGCAAAGGTTATAAAGAAGATCCTATCTCAAACATTGTGTGAAAGAAGAGGTACCTGTCGCCGCGGTAAGTCGTGATAAGGATGCACTCGAAAGTGGGCTGCGTCTTGAGGATCTGCAGAACTATGTCTGCTATCGGTACTGTGCGCCTGAATTGTGGCGCCATGATCTGGTTGAAATACCGGAAAGACCGGAAGTGAGGAGGTGCGTCGGACGGATGTGCGTCATTCTGATCCAGGCCTCGTTTTCAGTTGTGTGCGCGTGCGCTATTCCCTGTGTGTGTTACAAGCCTCATTCTCTGTTTTCCGCACATGCGTAGGATGTTATAAGCTGGCGATATTGTATACATCGCTTTTATGGGCAATTAAGTAGTAACACAAAGGTCTATTTGGCAAAGTATGCGCATCCATATTCAGCATGTCTACATTCTATATGACGTAAAATACACATCCCCACATATCGGATACATTAAGACACAGAGGACATTATAAATCCTCATTATGGTAGATCCCATAATCCAACACACTTATCGAAATGAACGGGGGTAGGGTTATATATTAAGCTTAAGGTGCATGTTTTCAAAGGAACATAATGGATCTAATTAAGCATCACATATTCAATGGGATAGCCTCCGTATATTTGCTCCTTACTCCACTTACTAGGCTATACATACCCGTGAGATTCACTAGGACGGTCTATCGGCTATAGCTCGCTATGCTTACCCCACATTGGCTGATCAAAAGGATACTGTAAGGCTAGGCCATCTGTAGGAGAAAAATCGTGTATATGGTTAAACCAAATTCTTACTCATATTATGTTAATTATATCTATAATCCATATATTCGCCAGTAGGGGTATAGGGAGGGTAGGGGAAAAGTAGAAGGAAAAAAGAGGGAAACAAAGGGGAGGACGGAGAGTGTTATTTTATGTGAATGCCTGAATCTCATATTCCCTGTTCAAGCCCTTAGGTTCCAGGGTATCAAGCGTGTGTATCCAGTAAGCCTCTCTTTTTTTCAATAATTTTGTTCTATCACCCCTCCTTCTTTGTGGTTCTATATGATCAATGACTTGGAAACGTAGTTGTGATATATTATGACCTGCTGATTCGAAGTGTGCTGGGACCGGTTGCAGTAGCTCCTTGCGCCTAATTTTAGATTTGTGTTGGCATATACGTTTGCGTATCCTTTGTGTAGTCTCCCCTACATAAATTTTGCCACAAGGACATTTCAAAATGTATATAACATATGATGAGTTGCATGTATAGAAATCCCGGATAGGGAACATTTTTCCTGATGATGGATGGACAAAGTTTGGGCCTTTGATTATGTGCGAGCATTGCAGGCAATGGATGCAGGGAAGGTCCCCATCTTTTGTTTTTGAAGATGACTTTGTTTGGATATGTGTAATGATGGGCCTATGTCGGCTCTGACTAACATGTCTCTCAAGTTTTTGGGGCGACAGCGTACAGGACAGGATAGGGTTTCTGAATTCTGTCACATCTGGGAAGGCTTTGTTCAGTATATGCCAATGTCCCTTAATACTGTTCACGATTTTTGAGAACTGGGATGGTAAGTATGCACGAACGGAATACGCGCTCCCTCTCTGGTAATATTCTTTCTAGGTTTATGTTTGTTAATACCCTTCAATAGGTGTCTGGGGTATCCTCGTTCTTCAAACCGGTTATTCATTTCAGTTAGTCTGGTTTGTTGTAAAGTTTTTGATTTAACGATACGTTGTATACGTTCTGACTGGGAATGTGGTATGGACTTTTTTGTGTTAGGAGAATGGAAACTTGAATAGTGAAGTAAGTTGTTTCTGTCAGTAGGTTTTCTATATAGATCTGTGTTGACAGAACCGTCAGAGTGTTTGATGACCAAGGTGTCCAAAAAGTTCATCTCCGTAGTACTATGGTGAATGGTGAACTGTAGTTCTGGGTAAATTGAATTTAGGTATGCATGGAAATCCGTGAGGGAGTCCAACGTGCCCTCCCATATGCAAAAAATGTCATCTATGTATCGTTTCCACATTGTGGCGCGAGAAAAATTGGTATGGGTATATACATAGGTATCTTCGAAGTCTGACATATAGCTGTTTGCATAGGGAGGCGCTACGTTGGACCCCATCGCGGTCCCCTGCGTCTGTAGAAAAAAGTCATCCTGGAAAAGAAAGAAATTATTTGACAAGACTAGCTCCAGTAGATCCATATAGAATTGTATGAGGTCCTGATCTGATATATGCTGAAGGAGTAATTTCCGAACAGATGCTAGGCCTTTTTGGTGATGAATAGAGGTATATAGACTTACTACATCCCAGGTTACTAGGATGGTATTGGGGGACATACGGGGTACCTCTGTCAATAGTTTGAGGAAGGAAGAGGTGTCCAAGAGAAAAGATTTGGTTTTCTTAATCATAGGCGTTAGGACCTTTTCTAGCAGTATTGACAATGGTGACAATATGGACTCTGTAGATGCAACTATAGGTCGACCTGGGGGATCCGTCAAGTGCTTATGTACCTTAGGTAGGACGTAAAAGACCGGTGTGATGGGATTGGAATTTGTAAGGAAAGTTGTTATTGTCTGGTCTATGATCCCTTGTCTCTGGTAGTGTTGTAATGTTGTATGGATTTTGTGGGAGATCTGAAAGGTGGGGTCTTTGGGGAGTTTTTGATAGACCTTTATGTCATTTAATTGTCGTCTGATTTCCCCTATGTATTTGTCCTTATCCATCACTACCAAGGCACCCCCTTTGTCTGCAGGTTACTTTCTCTTTATACATATTATTCGTCTTGAAGATGTCTCTCCCAGTATCTCACAGTTTTACTTACCAATGTTCTGTCTTCCTCTTATTGTATATGATTGTATACTATAATACCGCACAGAACTCATAATACGGATCATACAAATAACTAGGATGTGACTTATATTGAGACAATGGAAATCGGACTATATATAGAATATAGAACATGTAATATGAGGAGTACTATGTGAAGAGTCAAAATGTATGTAACCACTGCATGATACAAACTAATATATATGTCTATTATATGTTTGTTATCACAGTCTGATGAAGGCCAGTGATTGGCCGAAACGTCACCTGTACGTGATATTGCCGCAAATGAATAAAAGCAGCAACTATATTGACACCGCACACATATATACTGACATACATATGACACACACATACATACTGACATACAAATGACACACACACATACTGACATACATATGAAACACACATATATACTGACATACATATGACACACACACACACACATACTGACATACATATGACACACACATACATACTGACATACATATGACACACACATATATACTGACATACATATGACACACACATACATACTGACATATGACACACACATATATACTGACATACATATGACACACACATACATACTGACATACATATGACACACACATATATACTGACATACATATGACACACACATATATACAGACATACATATGACACACACATACTGACATACAAATGACACACACACATACTGACATACATATGACACACAAATACATACTGACATACAAATGACACACACACATACTGACATACATATGACGCACACATACATACTGACATACATATGACACACACATACATACTGACATACATATGACGCACACATATATACTGACATACATATGACACACACATACATACTGACATACATACTGACATACATATGACACACACATATATACTGACATACATATGACACACATATATATACTGACATACATATGACACACACATATATACTGACATACATATGACACACACATATATACTGACATACATATGACACACACATACATACTGACATACATATGACACACACATATATACAGACATACATATGACACACACATACATACTGACATACATATGACACACACATATATACTGACATACATATGACACACACACACACATACTAACATACATATGACACACACATATATACTGACATACAAATGACACACACACATACTGACATACATATGACACACACATACATACTGACATACATATGACACACACATACATACTGACATACATATGACACACATATACTGACATACATATGACACACACATATATACTGACATACATATGACACACACATATATACTGACATACATATGACACACACACACATACAGACATACATATGACACACATACATAAAAACACACAATATGCACATTACATTACTGCCATTCCATTCCCTTTAACCCCTTACATTTTCTGCACATACAGTCTCTGGTGACTTGGAGTGAGAGGCAGGATGCAGAGTATTCCTCCTCCTCCTCCTTCTCTGTCCCGACGCTGCTCTTCTCTCTGTGCTGGGGGAGGGGGTTGTGAATCTCTGGTGCACACACAGGTAGGAAGTCAGGGGCTGGGGAAGGTACGGAGCTGCAGCACACCACTAGACTGAGGGAGGGAGGAAGAACACCACTAGGGGGCGCAGGACCGGCTGTTAGAGCAGCAGAGCGCAGAAATGGATGCCTCCTCAGCCTCTGTGTCGGCCCGGCCCTGCTAGCAGGACACCCAGAAATGTTATCTGTTGGGAAGGGGTTGGGCTCGACTTCTCCCAGTTTATCAACCACCCTAGTTGATAAGTGTAACCACCCTAGTTGATTTGGCCTGTGTTTGTGGGCGTGGCGCTGCCGTTCGCATAAAGCACGACAGCGCCACACCCCCTTGGTACGTCGCTCTACGTTTGGGAGCGCTACCAGTACCTGGAGTCGAGCGGAGGAGCGGCGTTCCTGAGATCATCGCGCGTTCAGAGATCGTCACTTTTTCAGCAGAGGTACGTTGTTGCCACGTCCAGCAACCCACCTCCATCGCCGGTCGGCGGGGGTCGGTTCCCTAGGTGAGGGGGGACACCCCCGCACCGGCTCGGTCTGCCAGGGAGCATCGCAGTCTCCCCCGGCGCGCGGCACGGGGGGAGCAGCCCGCACTGAAGTCCGCGCCGGGAGCTGCGCATGCTCCCCACGTGACGACACTCCAGGGCACAGGGGAGAGCGCATCCCCGCATCATCGGCCCACAGCGCCTCTAAAGTCTCGCACGGGCCGCCGTGCGTCTAGGTAGGCAGGGAGTAGGGGGCGGGGCCTCCTGCATGCCGTGCCTGTCGCTCTGGGGTCTGAATAAGTAGCCTGTTAGATAGGTGGGAGTCACTCAGGGGCAGTTGTTAGGTTTTCCAAAAAAAAAAGAGGAACAAAGGTGGTAAAAATAAATAAATAAAATAGTATAATAATAACAAGGTTAATTAAAAAAGGGAAAAAAAAAAAAAGGAAGAAGGGAAAGGAAGCGTCTAGCGAAAGGAGGCATGCATGCCAATAAAGGTGTGTCGGGCCAGTGACGGGGAAGTTGGGAAAATGATAATAATGCATATACAATAACCAAACTGAATACAGGAATAAAAAAATTTAAAAAAAATTTTGCCAAAGGAAAAAAAAAAAAAAAAAAAGGGGGAAGACAATATTTTGCATATTTTTTTAAAGGGCAGGGTTAGAGCCAGAAGCTAGGGGAGTTAGGTACTTTGATAGAGGAACATAGGGGAAGCGAGTAGGGTATAACGAGGGTGAAAAAAAAAAAAAAAAGGGGGGGGGTCCGTTTATTTCAGTTCCCACGAGTGCGCGAGGGTAGGCCCAGGGTTCATTTCCGGCTTGACCCATGCTGTTGTTTGCTTCTAGGTGCAAGCTCGTTTCTCAAGTCCCGTCCAGAGTTTGGCATATCAGCCAGGTAGTAGGGTTTTCGTCACGTAGGGGCGAGGGGAGTGATGGTTAGGCTTACTATATCTCGTTCACGATTTTACGTTCAGGTTCCACTCCAACTACAACCGCCATCGTTAGATTCGCAGTCGTGATCTGTTGACGTTCAGCAGTCGGTAAGCTCACGGCCACGCTCTGCGTGTTTTCTCCCTCGGTGTTGGGGTCTGCTCCTCTGCCTCACGGTCTCCCCTGTCTCTTACCTTTAGCATGTTGTGGTTCACGGTATGGCTAGGGTACGGTGCACGTGTGGTAGGGTGTCTACCCCGAGGAGCGGGGACCGGGTGCTAAGCCATTTATTTACATTCTATCTTCCAGTCAATATGTAGGAGGCGCTGAGACGGCTCCACCAGTACCTAGCGTCTCTCCTTCGCACTTCATTCCAACCAATGTTAGGAAGGACATCCTGGAGGGTAGGGACGTCAATCTTGCTTCCCTGTTGATCGCCTCTAGGGACTTGTCAGAGAGCAAAGTGATCGCTTGCGGTGAGGTGTCTGTGGTTTTGAAGGGCCGCGACCATAGGCTTTACCGCAAGCTGTCGATACCAGAATTCGTCCTGGCGTTCAGCCTCTACAGGGACGTCATTTGCTCGGTTAGGCCGGAGAGGAGGGAGGAACTAGACCTCTACCTCTTCCGCGTAACCGAGTTGGGTTATAAATACGGTGGTAGCTCGTTCTATGACTACCACTGCTCCTTCTCTGCCAAGGCCGCTGCGGCCTTGACGCAATTCCAATTCGTCACTAACTGGTCCAACCTGGACACAGAGTTGTTCTGCAGACACTTCGCAGGGCTGAGGGCGCCGGCGTGCTCGCTGTGCCATTCCATCTTTCACACGGCGGAGTGGTGCTACAAATCTGTGTTCAGTGCGTCGTCCAGCTCTTCTGGTTCGGCGGCCGCACCCCTAGACGTCTTCAAACCTCCCAATCCGGTCGACAAACTAGGCAGGCCCATCGTACAGCTGGGCAGGGCTCAGCTCTGCAATAATTATAATTTTGGTTCCAGTAATTTCAGCCAGTGCCGCCTCCTGCATGTATGTACCAATTGTTTTAGGGCTCATCCTAAAACTATGTGCTCAATAAAGTCTATGAGAACTTATATGAGCGTCGTGGATTCCGCGTCACTTAGGAAGTCCTTAGAGGATCACCACAACCCAGGGTTTGTGGAGTTCTTAATCTCCGGTTTTCAGACAGGGTTCCACACGGGGCTGATCAAGACGCCTGAAAGTACGTATGAGTGTAAGAACCTGCAGTCAGCCGACACAAACCCCGACGCCGTTGATAGGCTAGTTAAAATTGAACTGGACAAGGGTTTTGTAATCGGTCCGTTTTCAGAGCCCCCCTTTCAACGGTGGAAAGTCAGTCCCATAGGGGTAGTCACGGGCAAGTTTAGCGGGAAAGAGCGTCTCATAATAGACCTTTCTGCTCCACATGGTTCTCCCATACCCAGTCTCAACTCCTTCATTCCGTCAGAGGAGGTAAGCATGAGGTACTCCTCCATCGACCAGGCGATCGCCATCCTCACCCGTTTAGGACCTGGTGCGTCTTTGTCCAAAGCTGACATATCCGACGCTTTTAAATTGCTCCCCATACTGCCGGCGCTCTGGCAGTGGCATGGGATCAAGTGGAGGGAGCAATACTATTTTGCTACCAAGCTGACGTTCGGCTCCAAGAGTAGCCCGTGGTTGTTCGATCAGCTGGCCCAGGCCCTCCACTGGATCCTAGAAAACAAGGTCCGCTGCGAATTCGTCATACACTACCTGGACGATTTCCTGCTAATAGAAAGGCCAGGGTCCGCCCCTGTAGGTTTAGGGAAACTCTTAGATCGTTTCTCTCACTTAGGAGTCCCCGTCTCCCCCAAGAAGGTTGAGGGCCCATCTACCACCATCACCTTTCTGGGCATAGAACTAGATGCGCTACACATGCTAGCTAGGCTGCCATCCGACAAATTGTTCAGAATCCGGAAAGTAGTCCATCGATTCTCCGTCTCGCCCGCAGTCACCAAGGTCGAGTTACAATCATTGCTGGGCATGCTTAACTTTGCCATGCGGATCATTCCGCAGGGCAGGACATTCATTTCCCGGTTGCTGGCGCTCCCGCCCCTAATCAAGACAGCCCGGTCCACCTGGATAGTCAGGCTCGTGCTGATCTCCATATGTGGGATCATTTCCTCGGTCACTGGAACGGGGTGTCATTTTTTATCCCAGAGTTGTCGAGCTCTTCCCCTCTTGTTTTTTCCGATGCGGCAGCGACTACATGGTTTGCCGCCATTTTTGGCCCCCATTGGGTCGCAGGTGAGTGGCCCGTAGAAGTCACGCAGATTCCAGGGTTCCTCCAGACCTCTGCCCTGTTCGAGCTGTATCCCATAGTAGCAGCCGCGCATGTTTGGGGCAGCCAGTGGAAGAACAGTACCGTTCTGTTCGTGACAGATAATACCGCAGTGGTCGACATCCTCACAAGCGGCACGTCCAAATCTCTGCATGTCATGAGTCTCATGAGACGACTAGTATACCTGTCGCTCACTCATCACTTTCGTTACCTTAGTGCCCATTTGCCCGGATCCCAGAATGTGGCAGCTGATGCCTTATCGAGGGCTAACCTCTCTCTTTTCTTGCAGGTAACGCCGGAGGCGGACGCGGCGGGCACCCTTGTCTCCCCTCACGAGTCTCTCATAATGGACTAGATACATATCTGGAAGTGGCCCACACCTTGCTAAACAAATCCCTCTCTCCCAACACAGCTAGGCTAGCCTATCGTACTGGGTGGGGGACGTTTCGCAAGTTTCAGGAGCGGTGCCCACAGGGTCAGTCCACCTTCACAGAGTATATACTAGCCTTCATCGGGTACTGCCACTCGGAGCTCCGGCTGGCCCACAGCACGGTCAAGACTTATCTGTCCGGGGTCCAGCATTTCCTCTCAGTTAGGCAGCCAGAGTGGGTCTCATTATTCTCGGCTCACACGGTTAAAGCTGCACTCAGAGGCCTCTGTAAGATTGGTCCCAGCAATCGAGGTCACAGGCAGGCCGTCTCGGGTCAGCTTTTCCGTGATCTGTCCGACTCTTTGGACAGGATGCCTTTCGGGGCTACGCCCAGTTTGGTGCTCAAAGCCGCAGTATACCTCGCCTTCTACGGGTTCTTAAGACCCGGCGAGTTCACGTGCTCCACCACTAACTCCGGGTTCCTGACTATCAGTCAGCTGGTCCGGGGGCCCGAGGGTTTCACGCTCCTCCTTCCTACCTCCAAAACCTCCCAGACCGGTCCCCCGGTTGCGATATCCTACTTCCCCACGTCTCACCGGTGGTGTCCGGTCCAGGTCCTACACAGGTTACAGACAGCCTTAGCAGGTTGTAGGCAGGACAGTCCTCTGTTACCCTTCGGTGCGTCACCTCTCACCACGCGTCAGTTCACCGCACATGTTCGATCCCTAGTCTCATGTCTGGGTGCGGACCCTTCCTCTATATCGGGTCACTCCTTTCGCATAGGGGCTGCGTCCGCCGCCTCGAAAAATCAGGTCCCAGCGCACGTGATTCAGAAACTGGGTCGTTGGCGTTCCACTTGTTTCAGCCGCTACATTCCTCACCCCAAAGTCGAGATGTCTTTAGCTTTTGAATTTTTGGTGTGTGATTGATTTCTGTTAATAAACTATTCTGCCTAACCAGTATGTATTTTTGCCCACCTTCAGGCGTCCCCACTACGGCGCGGTTACGGCACAACTCAAACCGCTTGAGGTAGGGTAGTTTCGGGGTCCCGGGACCCACTCTGGTGGCCACGACCACAAGTGTAAGGCCAATTGTGTTTGTGGGCGTGGCGCTGCCGTTCGCATAAAGCACGACAGCGCCACACCCCCTTGGTACATCGCTCTACGTTTCTCCCGCCCTCCCCCCCTTTTTTTCAAGCATCATACATGAAGGGGATGTCCACCTTCAGGCGTCCCCACTACGGCGCGGTTACGGCATAACTCAAACCGCTTGAGGTAGGGTAGTTTCGGGGTCCCGGGACCCACTCTGGTGGCCACGACCACAAAGTAGCTTTCATGTCTGAAACACGTTGCTTTCTAGTGCTGATGCCAAGTTTCTGATTATTAGTAGATCGTCCATATAAGGGACTATGATGAGCCACCACTTCCACCATCACCATTGTAAATACACGGGGAGCTGACGTTATTACAAATGGAAAAAACCTGAAATTGAAAATGATGGAGAGTTTCTTTTCAGGAATACAGTTATTCTCAGAAATTTATGATCTGCAGGGCTGGAATGTGATAATAGGCGTTCCTGAGATCCAGCGAGGCCATAAAATCCCCTTTTTCAAAAGGTTTATTGTGGAGGATTTCTGGTACTTTATGAACTTATTTAGTTTAGTTAAGTTTATTATCAGACAGTACTTTCCACCGGGTTTCTTTATCAAAAACACTGTGGAATAATACCCTGTTTCGATCTGGTGTTCTGGAATCGGGACAATCACATTCCGAGCTAAAAGATCAGAGATGCCTTTTTCTAACTCGTTTTGAAGATACTCCGATTTTTGAATCGTTGTGATCTGGAAAACGTTTAAAGGACGGGGAAGATGGAAAGAAATGCTATATCCTTCTTTTATCATTTCCAACACCCACGGGTTTGTATGTGTTACGGTATAACCCGATATAGTGAGGGTTAATACCGTTCGGGCGATTCCCTTGGCGAAGAGCACAGCAACCCACAACCACTGGAATCCACCGAACTGGAACCATACGAAGTCCTCCTTTCCTGGAACAGGCAAGAGAACGTTCTGACGTAGCAATTCCCCCCAAGTACGAGACGAGGCTCCGTATTGATGGTTAAACAGGAATTCTCTTTATTGAGGGCTAACTGCCCGGTATTTATGCAGGTTTCCCACCTGGTGGACACTCCCCTAGGGGACCAGAAGGAAGACTGAGACACAGGGGATACAGCAGCCAATCACACACAATGGGACAATAGGGACAACCACACCCAGCATATTCCTCCCCTCTGCCTGTGATACAATTACCCTAACATGGGTTAATGTAATCATCACAGGCAGGAGAATACACAATGTCTTCTGTCCTGGAGACAACCGAGGAGTCATTCAATTATCTCTCAGGACAAAGGGAAATCGCCAATACACACATGGGGACAATAGGACAGACATCACTATTCAATATACAATGTCCCACCCTTTACAGTACACAGACATTTAACATATCCCCAGATGGCTTGGATCTGAGCGCTCAATATATCCAAACAGCGCTCAGATGCCACAAACACAGTCAAGTCGCCATGGGGTTTAAGTTTAGCATGGGCTGATGAGAGGGGCCATAATCCTGGGGCAAGAGGCTGGCAATCTGTCCCCTCCAAAACCCAGTGGCGAGGTTGGTTTCGCCACAGTATGTTTTATCAATTTTCCTGAAAAAACTTTAACTTTCTCCCCCCCTTGCTTTTGGTGTAATTGCTTAGAGGGTTCTGAACTTTCGGCGTTACATAACTGCTAAACATTTCATCCTGAACGGATCTATGATTTTTTTCATCTGAAAAGATTCATAGTAGTTCTAAATGCTTTAATAAGCTGTTTAGTATCTTCTGATGAAAATAAATCTTTTAAATTTGGAATCGGATGATTCATCTGAATTGGCGGACTCCGCTTCGGCATCCAAATCAAAATCAGAGGAAGAAAAGTCAGAGCAAGCAATTTTTGACTCTCTTTTTCTTTTCCCAAATAAGAAAGAGTGGGTTCAGACTAGAGTTGCATCGGGTATTGAAGTTTCGATACCCAATCGATACTTTTAAACCCGGATCGATACGATACCGGGTCTTACTATTTAACAATACTAGACTGCGCTGCTGCGCAGCCTAGTATCTGTTAGAGAACATGGCACGCGCACCTCATTAGCACCTTGATCAGCACACATCATTAGCTCCACCCCCCCGCCACTTCAACTTGGCCACACGCCAGAGGATGCCACAACAGGAAACCACATGACCGAGTCCTCGGGCCTCTTTCAGTGTATCACCACCAGAGCCAAACCTATCAGTTATAGGGTATGTAATATAACCCAAGGACCCCCGTGAGTGTCAGGTTATCACATGGGCTCTCTGTTGGTGCGCACCTTCCAGGGACAGAAGCAGATGGCGATTCTGCATGGACCTAGCCAGGAACTTCACAGCTAACCAGGTATCCAATATAGGTCTGGGGCTGCTATCTATCTCTACCTCCACATACACAGGCAGCTTTTCCAGATTCTCCCCACCCATAACTGCCTGCCCCTGAGAGCTTTCACATCACTGCCATGAGAGACCTCCTCTTCCCACTTGGAAAGGACAGTGGGGAGAACTGGAGGAGGGCCTAATTTTATTCTTCCTATCCCTATCTAGTTGGAGGAGGGTCATCTTATGGTATGCTGTTGTGGAGGATCACACACACAAAAAAAAACACGTATGCTTGCATGCTTGAATATTGCTTGTAGCACAGGAATTTAATTTCTCACATCACAGACTACAATTTGGTGTGTGGTAGAAGACAGAGGCACATTAGAAAATGTTTGGCAAAAGAAAATTACATTTCTAGGTCAGTCCACTAGTACCATGTCAGCTCCTGCTGCCACTGCAAACCCAACACAGCCAGACATCATCTCCTGCACCTTGTCCGTTATGTTCCATATTGCACTGCCACCACCAATTGCTACTACCACCACACAGCTAGACATCTCCTGAACCTTGTCCATCATGTTCTATACTGTACTTCCATTGCAGCCACCAGTTGCTACTACCATTAGTGCCTCTACCATCCCCATTACACAGCCAGACATTATTGATATTCAAATCCAGCCTTGTCCACAATTTTCTATACTGAACAGCTATTTATGTAGACACGCCACTCCTGCTTCCACCACTACACAGCAACACATCTGGTGCTTTTACCACATTATATTTCAAACTGTATTGCCGCTGATGATGACTCGCCACTGCTGCTATCACCATCACACAGCTAGTTATCTGTCGCCATCATGTCCGCCCTGATCCCTTCTCTATTGGCAATGTAAGCTTAAAAAAAAAATGCTCCCCGCAACACCCATCCAGGACCTTGTAATGGGATACATTTTGGAAGGCTATTTAAAAAAAAAAAAGCCACTTAATTTTCAAATCACAATTGTGATCACAGCCACAAAATTTTTATAAAGTTTGTGTAATAACTTCCTACAGTAGTTCTTAATAGATGGAAAAAGTCCTTTCGGAGTATGGCTAATAGCTAGTGTTGATCGAGCACCCAAGTGCTCGGGTGCTCGGTAGTGTTGGGAACGAATATTCGAATTACGAATTTTAATAGCGAATATCGCAACTACGATAATTCACAAATATTTAGACCACCCCAACAGACCTATCTATCACAATAAATGGCTGCACACTCTCCCCGGTCAACCAACTACGCTGCTGTAGAGTGACCTTGGATTCTGCCCTTTCCTTCCGACCGCACATCCAAGCCCTTTCCACCACCTGCCGCCTCCAACTCAAAAACATCTCCCGCATCCGCGCTTTCCTCAACTTTGAGTCTGTAAAAATGCTTGTACCTGCCCTTATCATCTCCCGCCTAGACTACTGCAACATCCTCCTCTGTGGCCTTCCATCTAGCATTCTCCCACCCCTCCAATCTATCCTCAACTCTGCTGCCCGACTTATCCACCTCTCACCCTGTTACTCCTCTGCCTCTCCTGTCTGCCAGTCTCTTTACTGGCTTCCCATTGCCCAGCGAATTCAGTTCAAAATACTAACCAATACATACAAGTCTGTCCACAAACTGTCCCCTCCCTACATCTCTGAGCAACTTTCCCGATACATCCCCACATGCAATCTCCGATCCTCACAGGACCTCCTTCTCTCCTCTTATCCCCTCTTCCCACAATCACCTCCAAGATTTCTCCCGTGCATCCCCCATACTCTGGAACTTACTGTGATATAGACTAGGGGGGCACACTCCTCAAATGGCAGAACATAGTAACATAGTAACATAGTATATAAGGCCGAAAAAAGACATTTGTCCATCCAGTTCGACCTGTTTCCTGCAAGTTGATCCAGAGGAAGGCAAAAAACCCCTGTGAGGTAGAGCCAATTTTCCCCACTTAAGGGGAAAAAATTCCTTCCCGACTCCAATCAGGCAGTCAGAATAACTCCCTGGATCAACGACCCATCTTTAGTAGCTATAGCCTGAAATATTATTACGCTCCAGAAATACATCCAGGCCCCTCTTGAATTCCTTTATTGTACTCACCATCACCACCTCCTCAGACAGAGAGTTCCATAGTCTTACTGCTCTTACCGTGAAGAACCCTTTTCTATGTTTGTGTACAAACCTTCTTTCCTCCAGACGCAGAGGATGTCCCCTCGTCACAGTCACAGTCCTGGGGATAAATAGATGATGGGAGAGATCTTTGTACTGACCCCTGATATATTTATACATAGTTATTAGATCTCCCCTCAGTCGTCTTTTTTCTAGAGTGAATAACCTAATTTTGATACCCTTTCAGGGTACTGTAGTTGCCCCATTCCAGTTATTACTTTAGTTGCCCTCCTCTGAACCCTCTACTAGCTCTGCTATGTCTGCCTTGTTCACGGGAGCCCAGAACTGTACACAGTACTCCATGTGTGGTCTGACTAGTGATTTATAAAGTGGTAAGACTATATTTTCATCACGGGCATCTATGCCCCTTTTGATGCAACCCATTATCTTATTGGCCTTAGCAGCAGCTGCCTGACACTGGTTTTTACAGCTTAGTTTGTTATTTATTAAAATTCCTAGATCCTTTTCCATGTCAGTGTTACTGAGTGTTTTACCATTTAGTATGTACGGGTGACTTGCATTATTCCTTCCCATGTGCATAACTTTACATTTGTCAGTGTTAAACCTCATCTGCCATTTCTCTGCCCAAGCCCCCAATCTATCCAGATCCCTCTGTAGCAGAAAACTGTCCTCTTTAGTGTTAATTACTTTACACAGTTTAGTGTCATCTGCAAAAATTGATATATTACTGTGCAAGCCTTCTACAAGATCATTAATAAATATATTGAAGAGAATAGGGCCCAATACTGAACCCTGAGGTACCCCACTAGTGACCGTGACCCAATCTGAGTGTGTACCGTTAATAACCACCCTCTGTTTTCTATTACTGAGCCAGTTACTTACCCACATACAGATATTTTCTCCTAGTCCAAGTGTTCTCATTTTATATACTAACCTTTTATGTGGTACAGCGTCAAATGCTTTGGAGAAGTCCAGATATACGACATCCATTGATTTGCCGCTGTCAAGTCTAGAACTTACCTCCTCATAGAAACTGATTAAATTAGTTTGACATGACCGATCCCTCATGAAGCCATGCTGATATGGTGTAATTTGCTTATTTTCATTGAGATACTCCAAGATAGCATCTCTTACAAAACCTTCAAACAGTTTACCCACAACAGATGTTAAACTTACCGGCCTATAATTTCCAGGCTCTGTTTTTGGACCCTTTTTGAATATTGGCACCACATTTGCTATACGCCAGTCTGGTGGAACATTCCCTGTCAGTATGGAGTCCGTGAATATCAAAAATAAGGGTCTGGCTAGGACATCACTTAATTCCCTTAGGATACGGGGGTGTATGCCATCCGGTCCTGGCGATTTGTCTATTTTAATCTTTTTAAGTCGCTGCTGTACTTCTTCCTGGGTCAGACAGGGCACTTTTAAAGGGAATTTACTTTTACATTTTGCATTTCATCTGACAGTTTATTTTCCTCAGTGAAAACAGTGGTGAAGAAAATATTTAATAGCTTGGCTTTATCCTCATCGCTTTCTGCAACTCCCCCTCATTGCTATGTAGAGGGCCGACTCCTTCAGGTTTATATTTTTACCATTTATATAATTGAAAAACATTTTAGGGTTAGTTTTGCTCTCTTTGGCAATTAATCTCTCGGTCTCTAGTTTGGCAGTTTTTATTAGTTTTTACATATTCTATTTTTTTCCTTATAGTTTATCAGTGCTTCCTGGCTCCCCTCCTGTTTTAGTGATTTATATGCTTTCTTTTTGTCATTTATTGCTTTTTTACGGTTCTATTTATCCACATTGGTTTCTTCTTATTTCTTAGCCTTTTATTTCTATAAGGTATGCATCGATCACAATTTGATGTTACAATGCTTTTAAAAATCTCCCATTTTGTGGTTGTATTTTTATTTTTGAGGACTATGTCCCAGTTAATTGGGCCTATGGCCTCTCTTAGTTGGCTAAATTTTGCTTTTTTGAAGTCCGGTATTCTTGTTCCTCCCTGTAGAAACTCTCGTTTGAAGGATAATTGGAAGGTTATTACTTTATGGTCACTATTTCCCAGGTGTCCCCCGACCTGCACGTCTGTTGTTCTATCAGGTCTATTGGTTAATACTAAGTCCAGTATGGCCGTCCCTCTAGTTGGGTCCTGAACCATTTGGGAAAGGTAATTGTCTTTGGCTATTGCCAAGAACCTGTTTCCTTTATGGGATGTACAGGTTTCAGTTTCCCAGTCTATATCTGGGTAGTTGAAGTCCCCCATAATAACCACCTGATTATGGTTTGCCGCCTTGTTTATCTCGTTTAGTAATAGATTTTCTACGGACTCTGGTATATTAGGTGGTTTATAGTAAACTCCTATTAGTAATTTATTATTGTTTTTGGCTCCATTTATCTCCACCCACAATGACTCCACATTTTCGTGTCCCTCACAGATGTCTTCCCGGAGTGTGGGCTTTAGAGAGGACTTTATGTAAAGGCAGACCCCTCCCCCTCTCCGGTTTTGACGATCCTTTCTGAACAGATTGTAACCTTGTACATTAACTGCCCAGTCATAGCTATCATCCAGCCATGTCTCAGTTATTCCCACTATGTCATAATCCTCCTCACACATCACTAATTCCAGTTCCCCAGTTTTATTAGTCAGGCTTCTGGCATTAGTATACATACATTTGAGAGGTTTATGCATATTTTTGCCCTACACCTTTCCTTCTGAACTTTTCTAGTCCCTCCTTCCATTTCTCCCCCAGTCCCACTACCTTGCCCCGGTCTCTATCTGCACTATCTTCCCCTCCTATAATGTAATTTCTCTCCCCCAGTCCCTAGTTTAAACACTCCTCCAACCTTCTAGCCATCTTTCTCCCCAACACGGCTGCCCCTTCCCCATTGAGGTGCAGCCCGTCCCTACGATAGAGCCTGTAGCCGATAGCAAAGTCGGCCCAGTTCTCCATGAACCCAAAACCCTGCTTCCTACACCAGTTCTTGAGCCACTTGTTAACCTCTCTAATCTCCCGCTGCCTCTCTTGTGTGGCCCGTGGTACAGGCAGTATTTCGGAAAATACTACCTTTGAGGTCCTTGCCCTAAGCTTTTGACCTAAATCCCTGAAATCATTCTTAAGGACGCTCCACCTTCCTCTAACTTTGTCATTGGTTCCGATATGGACCATGACCGCTGGATCTTCTCCAGCCCCTCCCAGTAATCTGTCAACCCGATCTGCGATGTGTCGAACTCTAGCGCCAGGAAGACAGCACACTGTTCGGCGATCACGATCTTTGTGACAGATCGCCCTATCTGTTCCCCTAATAATTGAGTCTCCCACTACCAGCACCTGTCTGGCCTGCCCTGCTCTCCTGGTCCCCTGCTTACTGGAGCTGACATTCCCCTGACCGGCAGAGGAAGTGTCTGGCTGCAGCGGTGCTGTCCCTGAGCTGCCATCCCCTCATCTGCCAAGCGTGCAAACTTGTTGGGGTGTGTCAGATCAGGGCTAGCCTCCCTGGCACTCTTCCCTCTACCCCGCTTTCTTACTGTCACCCAGCTAGCTACCTCACTCTCCTCAGCCTCCTCGCTACCACCCTCCCCACATCTACCCCAAAGACTGCTTGCTCGGTGAGCAGCAAACTCTTTGCAAATTGTCAGTGGCTCTCAGTGTTGCAATATGCCCGTTTAGAGACTCGATGTGCGATTCCAAGCGGGTAATTTGCTCACATTTTGAACAAAGATATGCACCCTCAAACGGCTGTTCCAGGACTGCATACATCATGCAAGATGTGCACTGGACGGCATTGTCAATTGTGCAAGACATACTAATGGGGATTACACCACAAAAACAAAAAAAATACAATATAATCTAGTTACAAGAACTGGCGAATTTCAGTCCCCCACTGAAGTCCCTGAATCTGAAGTCACTTAATCTTAAGTCACACTTACACAACCACACACTTAATCAACCACGCGTCGCGACCAACCTCGCGTTATATATATATCTACTTATATAAGTATGCTGTAAATGAAACTCAAATACACCAGCCTGTTTTTTTTCCCTCAGGATTCAAAGGCCACATGCTTCAAATCATATTGCGTTATAAATTTTATAACACATAGTCCTAATTTACATTTTATAGTCAGTTCCCTGTGCTTTCTAGAGGGGAATTAGCATGATATATCCATAGTATATAGAGAAAAGAACAAATATTCCACATATATAGGTGAATAGTGGGTTCCCTGTGCTTTCAAGATCAGGAATGAACAGGATATGGTATGTGTAGTTTATAGTGGAATGAACATATATTCCACATATACAGGTGTATAGAGAATTCCCTGTTTGTGCTTTATAGATTAAACATAGTTCATAAGGCTAAAAAAGACATCTGTCCATCCAGTTCAGGCTGTTATCCTACAAGTTGATCCAGAGGAAGGCAAAAAAAAACTAAAAACCTGTGAGGTAGAAGCTAATTTTCCTCACTTTAGGGGGAAAAATCTTTCCAGACTACAATCGGGCAATCAGAATAACAATCCCTCTGTGTGTGTCTCTCTCCCTCTGTGTGTGTCTCTCCCTGTGTGTCACCATCACTATGCCCACAGTGTTCCTATGTATTGACGCGGCTGCATCAGGACATTCTGTGCGGGGCAAGAAGATGGAAGAGGAGGCAGCGCTGCCAGCATGGAGTCCGTAGGAGAGGCACAGGGAGGCACACTAAGGACGTAGGTAACACTACCACATGATTTACACTAGTGTTATCTGTGGTTTTACATCGGACTGGAGGTAACACTACCACATTATCAGCAATAGTGTGATCTGTGGTTTTACATAGGACTGCAGGTAATACTAACACATTATTAGCACTACTATCATACAGCCACAAAATGGGATATTTTTAAAAGCATCCTAAAATCTATTTGTGAGATACAGTACCTTATGGGAATAAAAGGTTAAGGAACAAGAAACCAAAGTGGATAAATAGAACTGTAAAGAAAGCAATAAATGACAAAAAGAAAACTAGAGACCGAGAGATTAATTACCAAAGAGAGCAAAACTAACCCTAAAATGTTCTTCAATTATATAAATGTTAAAAAGTATAAATCTGAAGGTCTCGGCCCTTTAAAGAGTAATGAGGGGGGAGTTGCAGAGAGCGACGAGGAGAAAGCAAAGCTGTTAATTTTTTTTTTCTCCAATGTATTTACTGAGGACAGTCAGATGAAAAGCTGAATGTAAAAATAAATCCCCGATTAAAAGTGCCCTGTCTGACCCAAGAAGAAGTACAACAGCGACTTAAAAAGATTAAAATAGACAAATTGCCAGGACCGGATGGCATATACCCCCGTATCCTAAGGGAATTAAGTAATGTCATAGCCATTCCCTTATTTCTGATATTTGCGGACTCTATACTGACAGGGAATGTTCCACAGGATTGGCGCATAGCAAATGTGGTGCCAATATTCAAAAGGTGTCAAAAAACAGAGCCCGGAAACTATAGGCCGGTAAGTTTGACATCTGTTGTTTGAAGGTTTTCTGAGAGATGCTATCTTAGAGGATCTGAAAGGAAATAAGCAAATAACGCCATATCAGCATGGCTTCATGAGGGATCGGTCATGCCAAACAAATTTAATTGGTTTCTATGAGGAGGTAAGCTCTAGACTTGACAGTGTCGAATCAATGGATGTCGTATATCTGGACTTTTCCAAAGCATTTGACACTGTACCACATAAAAGGTTAGTGTATAAAATGAGGATGCTTGGACTGGAAGAAAATGTCTGTAAGTGGGTAAGTAACTGGCTGAGTGACAGAAAACAGAGGGTGGTTATTAACGGTACACACTCAGATTGGGCAACTGTCAATAGTGGGGAACTCAGGGGTCGGTATTGGGCCCTATTCTTTTCAATATTTATTAATGATCTTGTAGAAGGCTTGCATAGTAAAATATCAATTCCCGCAGATGACACTAAACTGTGTAAAGTAATTAACACTGATGAGGACAATATACTGATACAGAGGGATCTCGGTAGATTGAAGGCTTGGGCAGATAAGTGGCAGATGAGGTTTAACACTGACAAATGTAAAGTTATGCACATGGAAAGAGTAATGAAAGTCACCCGTACATACTAAATGGTAAAACACTTGGTAACACTGACATGGAAAAGGATCTAGGAATTTTAATAAACAGCAAACTAAGCTGCAAAAACCAGTGTCAGGCAGCTGCCGCCAAGGCCAATAAGATAATGGGTTGCATCAAAAGGGTCATAGACGCCCGTGAGGAGAACATAGTCCTACCACTTTACAAATCGCTAGTCAGACCACACATGGAGTACTGTGTACAGTTCTGGGCTCCTGTGAACAAGGCGGACATAGCAGAGCTGGAGAGGGTTCAGAGGAGGGCAACTAAAGTAATAACTGGAATGGGGCAACTACAGTACCCTGAAAGATTATTAAAATTAGGGTTATTCACTTTAGAAAAAAGACGACTGAGGAGAGATCTAATAACTATGTATAAATATATCAGGGGTCAGTACAGAGATCTCTCCCATCTTCTATTTATCCCCAGGACTGTGACGAGGGGACATCCTCTGCGTCTGGAGGAAAGAAGGTTTGTACACAAACATAGAAGAGGATTCTTTACGGTAAGAGCAGTGAGACTATGGAACTCTCTGCCTCAGGAGGTGGTGATGGTGAGTACAATAAAGGAATTCAAGAGGGGCCTGGATGTATTTCTGGAGTGTAATAATATTACAGGTTATAGCTACTTGACATGGGTCGTTGATCCAGGGAGTTATTCTGATTGCCTGAATGGAGTCGGTAAGGAATTTTTTACTCCCCTTAAGTGGGGAAAATTGGCTTCTACCTCACAGGTTTTTTTTTGCCTTAGTCTGGATCAACTAGCAGGATGACAAGCCGAACTGGATGGACAGATGTCTTTTTCGGCCTTATGTACTATGTTACGATTTGGGGCAATAAGTATTGTTTTTGAATGCCAATAATACTTGTTTCCACAAATCATTTATATGTAAGCACTGCAGTAAGCAAACTATGTGAAATGAGATTTTATATGTATTGCAAAAATTTGAGAATGTTTTATCTCCATAAACATACATTTGAATGTTCCAAGCGTGTGAAATATACTAACAGCTGTAATGTAATGTTCAATAACTTACTGTGATCAGGATATCTTCCTCCTCTCTGGTGAAATTGTTTCCAACCATCTTTATTCGCATGGATCGCAACCACCAACAAAACTTGTTGTAACTGCTCACAGGAAGAAGCCACGCCCGTATGTGCGCGTGCTTGTCCTATTCTGCAAATTGCGGTCCGTGGTACAATGTAAAGTCAATGGATCCGCAAGAAACCAAAGTGCTAGGCCCTGGCAAAGCTGGATTGTGTCATCAGCAGTGAGAAGTTAGCAAGTGTCCAAGATGCCATTCTTTGATGTGGAGAAATTGATCACACTGATCCAAGAATGTCCCAACCAATGGGATACAAGGTCAGACTCCTACCATGACCGTTTACAAAAGGACAGGTCATGGGAGGAGATAGGCAAGGAACTGGCAGGTTCTTAAAGGGAAAAGACTGATTCCAAAAAGAGGCAAACCATCAGTGAGTAAAGACTTTATCTTTTCTGTATATGTATGGCCACCTTTTTGGTATACGCCAATAACATGCATTCAGGACTGGCCAACCTGTGGCTCTCCAACTGTTATAAAACTCCAACTCCAACCATGACGTGCTGTAGGGAGTTGTAGTTTTGCCTGCCATATTGCATCTATATACAGCTGCATATGTATGCAATATTTTTTGCCTTGCAAAAGTTTTAACCCCTTGCAGCTAATAAATGTACTTTGCAAACTTTTACATAGCAATGCATCTATATATAGCTGCATATGTATGCAATTTTTTGGGCTTTATAAACGTATACAGCATATGTACTTAATTACTGATTGCTAATCTCATATAGAAGAAAAATGGCATTTATGAAAATAATAAAATATACGTATGGTTAACAATTATTTTTTTTGTAGTATACCGTATAAAAATTAGATGGTACTCTTGTCGTGACCGATTCCGAAAAATAAAGTGAGGATGGAAGATTGACTAAAAAGCCCTATCTTTATACAGCACAATTACAATTTTTGAAGCCTACAATGGAAACTAGACCGTAAGTAAAATAAAAATAATTTTTTTTAAATTCTTATTTGTTGAGTAGTGTTAGATTTTAAGGGATCATGCACACGACCGTATGCTCTCAGAGACATACAGTCCGTGAGCGGCATACATCGTTCGCACGGGAGTGAACAGCATCATGCTACAATCATTACCAATCATGCCGTGCACATCTGGCTCCCCCCCCCCCCTTTTTTTACAAAGAGGCAACAGATTTTTTTACAATAAGGGCTCTTTCACACGAGCGAATGCCGTGTGGGTTTTCCGCTGCATGAAAGGGAGCCAAGCCCCGTTCCGGACAGCAGAGACACAAGGAGCATTAAAATGATTGATAATGCTTTGTGCCTCTCTGTGATCGTCTTACTACAAAATCACAGTGAGATAAAGTTGTCACCATGATTTTGTAGCAAAAAGATCACAGAGAGGCACGGAGCATCATTAATCATGTTAATGCTCCGTGTCTCTGCTGTCCGGAATTCTGGCACTCTTTCACCCAGCGGATTACCCACACAGGATCCGTTCGTGTTAAAGAGCCCTAAGCCCAATGCATGCCCACACTCACCCATTCCTAATAAGATCTGGTCCTACCTCATCCAGGGTGTCGCTGGCATCAGCGTAATGTCCACTGGATCCAGAACAAGGTCCCTGTGGTGATAGAGAAAAAAATAATAATCACATAAGGAAGGGATGGTGACTTCCCTTGTGAAATCACCAGCAGGGGGCGCTGTGTTGGTCTGTAACACTGAGCCATGCCAATGTATAGCAGGGTAATCTAGGACATTTCCCCTAAGTGCTACTATACAGAAGTTATGCCCACCTTTGTTCCTGTCACCGCAGTAGTTATGCCTACTTTTGTGCCCTCTCACAATAGTTATTCCCAGATATGTCCCCCCCCCCCCCACAGTAGTTATGGCCAGATATGTGCCCCCTCACAGCCGTTATGCCCAGATATGTTCCTCCCTCACAGTAGTTATGCCAGATTATGTGCCCCTCACAGTAGTTATGTCCAGATATGTGCCCCCTCACAGTAGTTATGCCAGATAAGTACCCCTCACAGTAGTTATGCCAGATTATGTGCCCCTCACAGTATTGATGCCAGATATGTGCCCCTGACAGTAGTTATACCCAGATATGTGCCCCCTCACAGTAGTTATGCCCACATATGTGCCCCATCACAGTAGTTATGCCCCCACACAGTAGTTATGCCCCCATATGTGCCCCCTCACAGTAGTTATGCCCACATATGTGCCCCCTCACTCTGTTGTTGCCCCCCTTTTGCAACTTTATGGGGGGAAAAAAACACATACCCTCTTGCCTGATGACGCTCTCCCACACTTACATCGTGCTGCTGGCTGTGCAGGAGGCCGATTCCCGGGCCTTCAGCTCTCCTCCGATAGCCAGCAGAGTGATGTGCAGCCAGCAGGGGGAGCGCCTGAGCTCTGAACAACAGTGAAGCAGGGAGCGGAGAGGTCTCCCTGCTTTACTCTGTAAACGTACAGCCCAGCAGTGATAAGAACGTTCTTGTATAATGTCACGACCGCTATCCCAGCAGCAGTCGTGTCGCACCAGACGGAGGGGAAGGGGGACCCTAATCTAGGGATGGGAAATAGAACGGCCTCCCCTGACAAACCCTAAGCTGGCACCTGTCTGCCCTGATACCCTAGACGGGGTGTGAACCCGTGCGGCGAGCAGGATGCCTAAACGCTGAGTCACCCTCAGAAGACTAGACTGGGGAAAGGCAGATGGGAGCACTAGTCACCATCACTCATGTCTAGGAGAACAACAGGGGAAGACATCAACAAACAAACAATCTCCAGCAGAGATAGACTTATCCAGTCATGAGCAGAGAAGATGATCCCAATAACGACAGTCCACGCCAGACAAGAGCTCCACAGCAATACCGTCAAACGATCTCCTTCAAAGGTCAGAATAGCACTGGAAGTAAGGACTATATCTGGCAATGACTGCAAGTGAAACTGAAACTAATATAGTAGCTGGGAGTGGCAGACAGGACTCACCTGAGAAGAATGCCTACAAACTCCCAGTCAGGACAAAAAGGTTCACAAGGCAAAACCCGGATGACATACCCTGAACCACGGAGCAAACTCACAAGCTATCGCGAGTAGCAAGTCGCTGCGACCTTCTCCTCCCAGACCTGTCTGGATCAGTCACAGTCGTGACATATAATAATCAATAAAAACAGGTTGCACCTATTTGGCTCTCCTGCATCTGAGTTGCTTCTTACGCTCGAACACCCGCCACTGCATGTACCCAGCATAAGGATGAAAATATCCGACATTTCAAGGAAGAGTGGAGCAGCCAATAGCACGCATTTACGGAGACGAGCCATCCTAGCATTGCAGGTGATGCTAGGCAGGCTAGTTTTAGTTATGTACTGCAATTGACTGCCCCCAGACGTTGGATGTTTTTATCTATACAACGTTGAATTACTGTAGCCGACAAGCGGGCATTAGGAGATGAAGTGGGTGCCGTGAAGTTAAGTACATAGTATGTGATTTGCCTGGGCCTATGCCACCGAACACAAAGGCTTACAAAAATGATTACATTTGCTAGAGAAATTGTGCGAGTTTAACAGAATGCATCCTGACACAATCCTTATCATTTGTGTGAAAGAGGCCTAAGGCATTTCCCTATCTTGTACTATGCTGGAGCAAACAATAGGAATTCACACTTGAGGTATATTATATAAAGATAGAATTTATTTATTTTTTTAGAATTTATTTTTGTTCTATATTAATAGGACTGTGGACTACCTGAATGAAGAGGCAGAAGATTCAAACAGTCAAGCTGCTAGAATATCTGTCCAACCTTCCAGAGAAACTCATGATGCACATGCTCAAGAGTAATCTCAAGAAGAACATCTACAGCCAGAAGAGGTGTCCCAACCTAGTGAGAGAGTGCAAGAAAATATTTCAGCAGAGCAGCCTGTAACAACTTCTCGACGTTCATCAGGCAGATGTAGGGGTCCCCCTCCCCACGATTCTGATTTAGATACTCAAACCATCATTGACACAAGGGTTCTCGAGTATCTAAACCAGAATTTTTTTATTACAAATTTTGTCCCCCTGTTTAAAACGTGGGCCTGATAAACGGCAAACCCAGTGTATTGCAGCTATAGCAATGGTCATGGACCTATTCGCTGGTCACCAAGGACCAATAGATGTTGTTGACAATATAGAAAAAGCTAGAGATAATATGATTAATTGGAGACCCATCAGGCAACCAAGTGTTTCCCAAAATCCTCCTCCTCATCGGTTCTACCAGACATCTGAACCATATTCGCAGGGGAGAGAGCAATATCTGGGCGAGTACCAAGGATCTTCTGAGGGCAGTCGTATCCCCTCTTATAATCCTGGCCCTTTAAGTAGGGAAGCAATATGGACTATATTTATAGAGTCAATAATGAGTCTTCCCAAAAAAAATTCTTTCTTAATTATCTTTTAATTAGCCATTAAAACGTTATATACTTACCTTTTTCTGTTACAGCAGTTTTTTTTCTCTATTGATGTAAAACACTGGTATTAACATTGTGCGGGTACAATTGCGTCTTTAAAAAATGGTGTAATTACCATAACACTTTTTAAGATGTCATTTGTAATGAGGTTTTAGAAGGAATCTAAATGAAACTCTAAAAAGTTATAAAAAAAATCTAAAAATATTAATCACTATCAATATACCTGTAATTAGTGTAAAATTTATAGTGGAATTTTGAAATTACAAAATACCTCAGCCCGCGTCAAAGGTCCTCATTTTCTTGCGAGTCCCTAATCTAAACTAACAACAGTGGAAAATTAAAATGTATAGTAATTTACAATCCAGAATCAAGCTGAAATCAACACCTTCCACGGATGGCTTCCAACTGCCACGGTAATGCCCCCCCTGGACTGCAGAAAAAGTTGTCATAGAGTTCCCTAACAGCTAGTCCTGCTGTTCCAGGTCATCCAGTCCGGCTCTGGTCTAAAATGACAGAAGATGTTATATTTTGACCAATATCTGCATCAGCAGAGGCATCATGTATCCTGGGGAAGTTGTGTAGGAGTATACAGGCCAGTATCACTAGGGTGGCATTGTCCGGATTCATCAGTATGGATGACATGCACATTCTCCACTTTGTGGACAGTATTTCGAAAGTGCACTACACATACCAACGGGCGCGAGTCAATCAATAGTTGAAGATGCGCTTCCGGTCATCCAGATCGTGTCTAGGGAAGGGCCGCATCAGGTGGGGTGACAATGTGAACTCTTAAATCAGCCACAATCACAAATGAAGCCGGCGGACCTGCAGATCCGGGAAGTCTTCTTGGCTCTGGCAGGGTAATCTGGTTTGCGTGAAGCCGTTCACCCATTCTAGAAGCAATAAAGATGCGGGCGTCAGAACTGCTCCCGTAGCCCCCGATATCCACAATTACAAACCTGTAATTACTCTCAGCCAAGGCCATCAGCACTACAGAAAAATACTGCTTGTAATTGAAGTACCGGGACCATGAGTAAGGCGGCTTCTTTACACGAATATGTTTGCCGTCCAGTGCCCCAATGCAGTTTGGAAACTGCCCTGATTGGTAAAATCCCTTGGCGATACGAAGCCAATGGGTGGGCAACACCGCTTCTCTGAGTCGCTGCCAGATGACTTTACAGGTATGACAGATGATTCCAGAGATAGTTGAGATCCCAGGCATCCCAAAATATACATTTTCCATAGTTCTTACCTCAACATGACTATAAGCCTTTGCTCTGCAGAGATACTGTGCTTCATACTCATGTCCAGGAAGTTCAGGCCCGGATGTAGAGACACCAGCAGAAGCTTCCCACATGAATCAAAAGCCTTCTCGTTATCTAGTGAGGCGACTGCTCTGCTGCCCGCATTGTCATGGGTAACCTGGAGGTTGGTAAACAGACGCCACAAGTTTATATCAGTGTTTTCCCTGGCATGAAACCTGACTGTCAGTACCAACTATAGATAGTATAACCGATGATAGCCGAATTGCCAAAAGCTTAGCCAGGATCTTAGCATCCGTGTTTATCAGTGAAATGGGTCGATAAGAACTACAGTCGTGGCCAAAAGTTTAGAGAATGACACAAATATTAGTTTTCACAAAGTTTGCTGCTATACTGCTTTTAGATCTTTGTTTCAGTTGTTTCTGTGATGTAGTGAAAGATAATTACACGCACTTCATACGTTTCAAAGGCTTTTATCGACAATTACATGACATTTATGCAAAGAGTCAGTATTTGCAGTGTTGGCCCTTCTTTTTACAGACCTCTGCAATTCGACTGGGCATGCTCTCAATCAACTTCTGGGCCAATTCCTGACTGATAGCAACCCATTCTTTCATAATCACTTCTTGGAGTTTGTCAGAATTAGTGGGGTTTTGTTTGTCCACCCGCCTCTTGAGGATTGACCACAAGTTCTCAATGGGATTAAGATCGGGGGAGTTTCCAGGCCATGGACTCAAAATGTCAACGTTTTGATCCCTGAGCCACTTAGTTATCACTTTTGTCTTATGGCACAGTGCTCCATCATGCTAGAAAATGCATTGTTCTTCACCAAACTGTTGTTGGATTGTTGGAAGAAGTTGCTGTTGGAGGGTGTTTTGGTACCATTCTTTATTCATGGCTGTGTTTTTGCGCAAAATTGTGAGTGAGCCCACTCCCTTGGATGAGAAGCAACCCCACACATGAATGGTCTCAGGATGCTTTACTGTTGGCATGACACAGGACTGATGGTAGCGCTCACCTTTTCTTCTCTGGACAAGCCTTTTTCTTGATGCCCCAAACAATCGGAAAGAGGCTTCATCGGAGAATATGACTTTGCCCCAGTCCTCAGCAGTCCATTCACCATACTTTCTGCAAAAGATCAATCTGTCCCTGATGTTTTTTTTGGAGAGAAGTGGCTTCTTTGCTGCCCTTCTTGACACCAGGCCATCTTCCAAAATTCTTCGCCTCACTGTGCATTCAGATGTGCTCACACCTGCCTGCTGCCATTCCTGAGCAAGCTCTGCACTGGTGGCACTCCGATCCCACAGCTGAATCCTCTTTAGGAGACGATCCTGTCGCTTGCTGGACTTTCTTGGACGCCCTGAAGCCTTCTTAACAAGAATTGAACCTCTTTCCTTGAAGTTCTTGATGATCCTATTATTTACTGAGGTGCAATTTTAGTAGCCACAATATCCTTGCCTGTGAAGCCATTTTTATGCAACGCAATGATGGCTGCACGCGTTTCTTGGCAGGTCACCATGGTTAACAATGGAAGAACAATGATTTCAAGCATCACCCTCCTTTTAACATGTCGAGTCTGCTATTTTAACTCAATCGGCCTGACATAATGATCTCCAGCCTTGTGCTCGTCAACATTCTCACCTGAGTTAACAAGACGATGAGTGAAATGATCTCAGCAGGTCCTTTAATGACAGTAATGAAATGCAGTGGAAAGGTTTTTTTTGGGATTAAAGTATAACTGTCAAATATTTTTTTTTTTTTATATTGGATTTTGGTGATTAATATCACCTTGTGGGCCCTTGTGGGACATATATTGACATTTATACTGATATACATTGAAAGTGTCTGAGGTTTACCCTGAAACCGCTCCACTTAAGGTGACAGTGATCACCTATTTCTGTATTAAAAGGTTCCCTGAATAATCTGATGGTTAGAGGAATACAACGCAGAACTATATTGGGGGCAATTCTCTCATGTGACTGATTATCTCATCAATCAAAAGCTGAAACATGGCCCCTAAAAATAGGAAATCTTTGGGAAATACATCTTCGAAAGCCTCAGAAATCAAAAGCCCAAAACCTAATATAGAGAGGTACTTAAGATCCTCACCCACAAAAACAAGAGGTACACTTAAACCCCCTGTCCTTCTAGAGGAAAAGGAAGGGGCCAGAAATACCTTAGAGCCCACCGATAACAGCGGAAAGGAGTCTATGGACAATCGGAAATATTCGCGTATGGAAATAATTGAGCAAAAACTGGGGGATATTTTGGAGACTTTAAAAATCACTAATCAAGCCTTAGAAACACTGACAACCACCGTGGCTTCAATGCAGTCTGATATCTCTCTTATTAGGGACGATATGGACAAAATCCGCTCTAGGGCTCATGAAACGGATCTATCTCTAACTGATACAAAAAAAGAAGTCTCCTTACTGGGCAAAAAGATGGAGACAATTGAATTAGAGCATAAGACCCTCAAGGATAAATTAACCGATTTAGAGGATAGATCCCGCAGAGGAAACATTCGAATAATAGGCTTCCCAGAAGGAACAGAAAAAGATGACCCAAGGGGTTTTATCCAGAATTGGTTGATGGACTCAATGGGCTCAGAGTCCTTCTCAACACTGTTCATGGTGGAACAGGCACACAGAGTCCCTAATAAAAACCGCCTGTAGGCGGCCCCCCAGGTAGTATCCTCGCAAAAAGTTTATGTACCAGTGACTGAGACAAAATATTGAGGTGCAAAAGAGAATTAGGAGATTTGGATTATGATGGAGATAAAATCTCGATCTATCCTGACTATTCCTTCTCTACTCAATCTAAAAGAAGACAATTCGGGGATATAAAAAAACGCCTCATCAACGCTAATATTAAATACTCAATGTTGTACCCGGCTAAACTTAGAATTGTATATAAGGACTCAGTTATTTTCTTCTCTAACACTGAGGAAGGCTCTGCCTGGATGGATGCCAAGGGGCTACGAGAACCTTAGTCTTTTTCTTTTTCCTTCAGTTTTTTTCTCCTTTTCCCCCTTTTTCTTTTTTTGTGCTTAATTATCTTTTTTGCATAGCCTGAAATAAAACATATGAAGCGGCGGGGGCGGAGGGGAGGAGGCCCAGGCGATGTGTAAGAGGAGCATGAGACTTTATTGCCTCGTGCACCATGGGGAGGGGCGGGTTAAGGGAGGGAAATTCACCGTTGCGGGATCAGGCGTAGAATTGGGGAGGGGAGCGGACAACTCTGACCATCCACCAATACTAAATAAATGCCACGTATTTTGACATGGAATGTTCGCGGACAAGTTTAAACGGAGGGTGGTTGACGACATTATTTCTAGACATCTACCTGCTATTGTGGGCTTAGTTGAGACGCATTTAACTGTTGAAAAACTGCATCAAAAATCTTGGACGCAGTACGAGTACCATTCCCACTATTCGGTCTATGCTCGTGATGTAAGGAATGTTGACTATGACCCATGGATTGACAAGGAGGGAAGATTTGCGATGGATGGGTATGGTATGCGTGCTCGCATTTGTATATATTCCGCCCCCCTTTTCCTCTGAAGTTATGAGGAAACTTGCTGAATATGTCTGTCAGAGGGATGGATGCCCTTTATTGGTGTTGGGAGACTTTAAAGAGGACCTTTCATCACCCTAACAAATGTAAACTAAGTACACATACATGGAGAGCGGCGCCCAGGGATCTCCCTGCACTTACTATTATCCCTGGGCGCCACTCCGTTCTGCCGGTATGTCTCCGGTGACTTCAGCTCTCGTCTCACTGGGGGAGCCTGCCTGTCTCTGGCGTCTCCTTCTCCCAGGCTGAGCGCTGACCAGCAAGCGCTCAGCTCATAGCCTGGGAGGTTTTCTTCTCCCAGGCTATGAGCTGAGCGCTGCGGTTGGTCAGCGCTACAGCCTGGGAGAAGGAGACGCCCAGGAGAACAAGGGCAGGCTCCTCCCAGTTGAGACGCAGAGCTGAAGTCACCGGAGGACATACCGGCAGAACGGAGCGGCGCCCAGGGATAATAGTAAGTGCAGGGTGATCCCTGGGCGCCGCTCTCCATGTATGTGTACTTAGTTTACATTTGTTAGGGTGATGAAAGGTCCTCTTTAATGCAGTTATGGATAATAAGGACAGAGTTTCAGTGCTTAGAAGTGGGGGGAGCTCCACTGGGCAACCTAAAATCCTTAACAGGATCTGTCAGGAGATGGGACTTATTGATGTTTGGCAGTATCTGTACGGAAAAAAAAATTACCTTCTCCTGTTATAGCAGATCTTGTGAGATTATGTCCAGAATAGATCTGTCCTTGGCGAATGTAGGATTTCTGGGTAAGATCCAAAAAATGAAATATGAGCCACATGGCATCTCTGACCATACGCTAATGCTGCTGTCGATGGTGGACCCGGCCCCTCTCGATGGCAGAAAACCCTTTAAGCTAAATCCACATTGGGTCTATGGGGTCGGCGAACAAGAAAGGTTTGGAAAGGACATCTTAGAACTTTAGGCACAGAATTACGGTTCCACACATATACACTATGTGTGGGACTCCCTAAAGGCCATGATACGTGGGCTATACTGTATGAGAATTAGCAGAAAAAGGGTAGAATATGCCAAGGCAGAAAAAGAACTCGCTGTGAGGGTGGGGGATCTGGAGACAGTTTTAGCCAGTGTGGGGAATTGCTCTGGTAGACAGGCTTGCGGACGCAGTATAGAGGCAAGGTACACAGTTCTCTGGGTAAAGCAGAAGTGTTTTATTCACACTCGGCAAAACAGAAACAGTCTTTAGTGCTTGTTCACACAAGGCAAAACAGAAACAGTCTTTAGTGCTTGTTCACACAAGGTAAAACACCCGGCAAAAACATAAGTCCCACAGCAAGGTCACCTGAGTGGTCGGTGTTAGTTCACACCTGGCAGTTAGGTCGGCCACGCAAAGTTTCCACCAGCGGCTTCCAGGTAGACTGCACGCCTGTTTGCAGACTCTTGCTCTCAGCCCTGAGAGCTCCACAGCAACACCAGCAGTTTCCAGGATAATCACCTCCCACCTGCTGAGGTGGCTGCCTTTAAAGGCCCGGAAAAGTCCGGCCTGGACCGTGGGGAATAGTCTCCCACCCAGCACTTGACTATTCCCAATAAGAGCCGGCCCGGATCGGCTTTGTAGCCATACTAAATATCAATGTGTCAAGCAGCACTAGCTGCTGCTGACACAAAAATCTAGCTCTTATCTCACCGAGGCCAGGAACCTCGGTGACACGTACCTTCCGTCGACGACGGAACCTTGCGCCTCTTACATACCCCCTTTGTTCAACCCTGAGGGGGTGAACACACATGAGACAGTGGACGCGGGACAGGGCATCCGCGTTACCCTGCAAGCGGCCTGCCCGGTGTTCTACTGAGAACTTGAAGTTCTGTAAGGACAGGAACCACCTGGTGACCCGAGCATTCCTCTCCTTGGCCTGGCTCATCCACTTGAGAGGGGAATGGTCGGTCACCAGACGGAACTTCCTCCCTAACAAGTAATAGCGGAGAGACTCGAGTGCCCACTTGATAGCCAGGCACTCCCTCTCCACTATACTATACCTGGTCTCGGCTGGGTTGAGCTTACGGCTCAGGAAGACAACGGGATGTTCTTCGCCGTTGACTTCCTGAGACAGTACAGCGCCGAGGCCTACCTCCGAGGCATCCGTCTGTACTATGAACTCCCTGTTGAAGTCGGGTGTCACCAAAACCGGGGACCCACACAGGGCCGACTTCAATGCAGAGAAAGCCTCTTCTGCCTTCTCACTCCAGTGAACCTTTCCGGACTTCCGTCCCTTCAACAGGTCTGTCAATGGTGCTGCTATCGTGGCAAAGTGGGGCACAAACCTCATGTAGTACCCTACAATCCCCAGGAACGATTTTACCTGCCTGGTGGTGACCGGTCGGGGCCAATTACGTATTGCCTCTATCTTATTTACCTGAGGTTTGATGAGTCCCCGCCCAATGACATACCCCAGATACTTGGTCTCTTCTAACCCAATGGCACACTTTTTTGGATTAGCGGTTAGTCCAGCTTTTCTAAGGGCATCCACTACCGCCTGTACTTTGGGCAAATGGCTTTCCCAGTCGGTGCTGTGGATGACTACATCATCTAAGTAGGCCGAGGCGCACCGACGATGAGGTCGCAGCACAATGTCCATTAACCTTTGAAAGTGGCAGGGGCGCCATGCAGGCCAAAGGGTAATACCTTGTAATGATACAGGCCCTGCGGGGTAACAAAAGCAGTTTTTTCCTTGGCCGACTCCGTTAAGGGTACCTGCCAGTACCCTTTAGTGAGGTCTAGCACAGAAAAATAACGGGCTTGCCCTAAATTCTCAACAAGCTCGTCTACCCGGGGCATGGGATACGCATCAAACTTGGACACTTCATTTAACTTGCGAAAATCGTTGCAGAACCGCAACGTCCCATCTGGCTTGGGTATTAGGACTATGGGACTTGCCCATTCACTTTTCGACTCCTCAATGACATCAAGCTTCAACATTAATTGCACTTCCTCCGCGATGGCCCGTCGCCGAGCCTCGGGTACCCGGTATGGTTTTAACCGGATCTTGGCCTGAGGCTCCGTGACGATATCATGTTGGATGAGGGAAGTGCGGCCAGGAGGTCCGAGAACACATCCGTGTTCCGACTGATGAACTCCCTTACTTCCTGAACTTGTTTGGAAGACAGGCTGTCTGCAATTTTTACCGTGGTTACTGCTTCACAGGCCTCAAACTGTGGGGCTGGACCCTTTTCACCTAGAAGCCCTGGACGGGGCTGTTGTCGGACGAGTCCCTATCTTTCCACGGCTTTAGTAAATTCACATGGTACACCTGCTCCGGCTTGCGCCGCCCTGGCTGGTGTACTTTGTAATTTACTTCCCTACCTTCTCGATTACCTCATAGGGGCCCTGCCACCTAGCTAGGAACTTGCTGTCAAGGGTGGGTACCAGAACCAAAACCCGATCTCCCGGATTGAAGTCCCGCACCCGAGCCTGACGATTATACACCCTACTCTGGGCTTGTTGCGCTGCCTCCATATGCTCCCCGGACCAGCGGCAACACCCTTTCCATCCGTTCCTGCATCTGGGTGACATACTCAATGACACTTTTGTGGGGGACGGGTTGTTGTTCCCATGCTTCCTTGGCGATGTCTAACAGGCCCCGAGGGTGTCGGCCATAAAGCAGTTCGAAGGGCGAGAACCCAGTAGAGGCCTGGGGCACCTCTCGCACTGCGAACATGAGATAGGGCAGAAGCAGGTCCCAGTCCCTCCCATCTCTAGACACCACCCTTTTAACATATTTTTTAACGCTTGGTTAAACCTTTCGACGAGACCATCCGCTTATGGATGGTAAACGGACGTCCGCAACTGTTTAATACGCAGCAATTTACACAGTTCCCTCATAACCTTGGACATAAAAGGGGTCCCTTGGTCTGTCAGAACCTCCTTAGGCAGGCCCACCCGGGAAAACATTTCCATTAACTCCTTAGCTATGAGCTTAGCTGATGTATGTCGCAGGGGCACCGCCTCCGGATACCGAGTGGCGTAATCGAGAACGACCAGAATGTGTTGGTGGCTCCCTAGCGGACTTCGGTATGGGCCCTATTAGATCCATAGCGATTCGCTCAAACGGTACCTCTATGATTGGTAGAGGTACCAGAGGACTACGGAAATGTGGCTGGGGGCTATTTACCTGACAGGTTGGACAGGACTTACAATAATTTTCTACCTCTTTGAAAACACTGGGCCAATAAAACCGCTGCAGTATGCGGTCCTGGGTTTTCTGCCATCCCAAGTGTCCCCAAGAACATGTTGGTGGGCAAGCTCCATAACGAGCTTGCGGTACGCCGTGGGCACCACCAACTGTTCAATATTCTCACCCGGATTTGGTTCACCCGATACAACATTTCCTGGTGAACAACAAAACGGGGAAGCATTAACTCCGCCCCAGGTTTTTGGGGTTTACCATCAATTACCACAACGTTCTCCCAGGCCCTGGCTAGGGTTTGGTCCCGGTGTTGTGCGGTCCCAAAATTTTCTCCGGAGACGTTGAGGTCTGCCAACTCCGGTCCCGGTGGCAAGCCCTCCACGTCTCCCACCATTACACTTAGTGGGGTTGTCTCCCCTCTATCACAGAATTAGTGGTCACCCCTACCGCTGGTGTCTCTGCTTCGGGGTCCTCAGGTTCGGGACCCGGACATTTTTCTTCCCCACAAGTAGGCAACCCGTTCCTCCACAAAGACCAGAACAGGGGAAAGTCCCTCCCCAATATTGCGGCATAAGGGAGCCGTCTCCCACTCCCACGACATGTGGCACCTCTTTCCCACCCACCGTCAGGGTAACCTTAGTAGTGGGATACTCCCGGCGATCCCCATGTATACAGACAATGGTAAGGGTTCGCCCTTCTGGGAGTTTTTCTGTTACCAACGACTCATGGACCAGAGTTACCAGGCTCCCAGAGTCCAGCAGGGCCTGCACGGAGTGTCCATTAACCATGATGTCACACATCGGAGGGGTGTCCGCGGCCAGCAGGGGGTCAGCTATATACACTGGTTGGGCAAAAGAGAGGACCGGCGAGCGAACCCGCAGTCCATGGGTTCGGATGCCCTAGGGCAGTTGGCGGCCACATGTCCCCAGTCCTGACAATGCCAACACCTGACCCCCGCAGCCTCCCTCCTCCCCAGGGTATTCCTCCCACGGACTGGAGATACACTCCCCTCCTTATGAGGTAGGATCCCTTTTCCAGGATCCCGGGTCGGCAACTGGGGCTGACGTGACTTCGGTAGTACAGCAGAGTCCTTCAACAAATCCTGAGTGGCCATATACCTCTCCACCAGGCTAACCAGTTGTTCCAGGTTGCCTGGATCGCCTTGTCCCACCCAGCGCTGTATGGCTCTCGGAAGGGTACGCACAAACCTGTCGACCACGACCCTTTCAACCATCTGAGAAGGGCTCAACAGTTCAGGCTGGAGCCATTTTTTTACTAGGTGAAGTAAGTCATAGGCTTGTGACCGGACGGGTCGGGACTCGGAAAACACCCACTGACACACTCTGTGCGCTCGCACATAGGTGTTTACTCCCAACCTGGCCAACACCTCACCTTTTAGCCTCTCATAGTCCTTTGCCTCCTCACAGCTGAGGTCAAAATAGGCCTTTTGTGCGTCCCCCACCAGAAAAGGCGCCACCACCTCAGCCCATTGCTCCAATGGCAGCCTCTCTTGCTCGGCGGTTCTTTCAAACACCATCAGGAATGCCTCTATATCGTCTTCTGGACCCATTTTCCTGAGGGCAGATCGGACTTTGTCCCTGGCGTTAGACACAGTCGGGGCTGTCGTGGTTGCAACTCCTGGCTGGGACGTTCGCACCGACTCCTGCAAGGCTATCAGCTGCTGCATTAGGAGATTGTTCGTCTGCTGCTGTGCACACATAGCCTCCTCATGTCTTTTTGCTGTAGCTCATTAGCCTGTTGCTGCTGTAAAAGTAGCTGATTGGTCTCCCTCTGCTGCACGTTAGCCTCCATGAGAGCTTTCACAGCAGCCTCCATGTTGCCAGAAACCACAAAAGTTGCAGGCCTGATATATGACATGCAGTCCAACACAGCAAAAACAAAAACTTTCGGCGTTCACGCCAGCCTCACTGCGCATGCCCGCATCCGACACCAAATGTGGGGAATTGCTCTGGTAGACAGGCTTGCGGACGCAGTATAGAGGCAAGGTACACAGTTCTCTGGGTAAAGCAGAAGTGTTTTATTCACACTCGGCAAAACAGAAACAGTCTTTAGTGCTTGTTCACACAAGGCAAAACAGAAACAGTCTTTAGTGCTTGTTCACACAAGGTAAAACACCCGGCAAAAACATAAGTCCCACAGCAAGGTCACCTGAGTGGTCGGTGTTAGTTCACACCTGGCAGTTAGGTCGGCCACGCAAAGTTTCCACCAGCGGCTTCCAGGTAGACTGCACGCCTGTTTGCAGACTCTTGCTCTCAGCCCTGAGAGCTCCACAGCAACACCAGCAGTTTCCAGGATAATCACCTCCCACCTGCTGAGGTGGCTGCCTTTTAAAGGCCCGGAAAAAGTCCGGCCTGGACCCTGGGGAATAGTCTCCCACCCAGCACTTGACTATTCCCAATAAGAGCCGGCCCGGATTGGCTTTGTAGCCATACTAAATATCAATGTGTCAAGCAGCACTAGCTGCTGCTGACACAAAAAAATCCGGCTCTTATCTCACCGAGGCCAGGAACCTCGGTGACACGTACCTTCCGTCGACGACGGAACCTTGCGCCCTCTTACACCAGTCAAAATGGGGAAAACACTTGATTATTATTAATGGAGGCAAAGAAGAAATATCAGTCCTTCCTTTATGAAAAAGCTCAACATAAACTCTTTTTTGCGGGCCAGCAAGCCTTTATTGAAAAAGGTAAAACAGGCAGAATGCTAGCATCTGTAATTGCTAACCAAAAGATCCAAATCCCAATAAGATCTATTAAACTGTCCTCCGGCACCTTAACCAATGACCATCTAAATATTATATCAGCTTTCACAAAACATTTCACTAAATTATACCAGTCGGACTTCGGGGAGGGCGATGGAGCCCTTGCTATCTTAGATGGCCTTGTGCTCCCCCGCCTCTCCGATCATAATTGTACCGGCTTAAATCTACCAATCACCCTTGAGGAGCTGGAGACAACCGTCGACAGCATTAAGGGTAATACGGCCCCAGGCAGAGATGGTCTACCCTTTGAATTTTATAGAGTATACCGTAAAGCTATACTGCCCCTCCTCCTGCAAACGCTTAATGACTCTTGGAGAGATGGTTTGCTTCCCCCATCCTTGAGGGAGGCTTCGATCTCTCTGATTTTGAAAAAGGATAAAGATAAAATGGATATCGGATCGTATCGCCCAATATCTTTACTTAACACTGATTACAAGATATTAGGCAAACTTTTAGCCAATAGGTTGAGGAGAGTTATTCACTCTCTGGTACATCTGGACCAGATGGGGTTTTTCCCCAAACGAAATATACAATCTAATATCTGTAGAGCTCTCCTAAATATTTACATCGGAGACTGGGAGGTCTGCTCCATCCTGTCTTTGGATGCCAGGCCTTTGACAGGGTAGAGTGGTCCTTCCTGTGGGGAACTATGGACAGGATGAACCTGGGTGGAAACTTCATCAAATGGGTGCGACTACTTTATTGTGGATCCACAGCCAGTGTTAAGATAAATGGAACTGATTCCGAACAGTTCCCCCTACAGCGAGGTACGCGGCAGGACTGCCCCCTATCACCTTTGACTTTTGCCTTGGCCCTGGAACCCCTTGCATGTAAAATTCGACAGTCTAATAAGATCAGCTTTGGAGGGAAAGGAAAGGAAGACAAAATTAGCTTATATGCGGACGACATTTTGGTCTTCTTAAAACAAGGATGGAAGTCAGTTCCCTCCGCAATGAACATCTTGGAAGAATATGGTCAATTATCTGGATATAAAGTAAATTGGGCTAAATCTGAACTCCTCCCTCTTGTTCGAGCGCCCCCTGTTGGCCCTTTAGGTATTAGGCCACTTGCACCCACGGACACTATTCGATATCTTTGCATTAGAATTAGCGCGGACTTGTCTAAATATAATCATTTAAATATTACCCCTATGATTAATAAGGTGAGGGAGAAGATCTGTACTTGGCAAAAGCTGCCACTATCACAAGCCGAAAGGATTGCATTAGTCAGGATGGTGATCCTATCGCTCTTTACCCTGTGGTTGCCTGTCCGATATGGATTGATGACTCCTTCTTTGGCCTCCTGGAGAGACTGCTGAATGTGCTGAATGAGTTAATCTGGGGGAGGAGTAGGGTCAGAATTAAACAGATATTTTTGGCTCTCTGAGCAAGACGGGGGGGCTCTCTCTCCCCTTTCTCCAGGGATATTATATTTCAGCTCAGATATTGTGGTGTGTAGGATGGGGGGAGGATTACCAAAACGCACCTCTGATAAGTATATTAGCAAAGGATTTTCAGGGACCATGTGGAGATATCTTCTCCATATTGGAGACTGGCCATTTGGGGAAAAAGGAAAAAAAAACTGTGTTTAATCAGCGATACACTAAATAAGGTCTGGAATAAAATCAAAAAGATATTAGGCATAACACGCTCTACTCATTTTACCCCACTTTGGCAAAACCCCAACTTAAAAGAATTTATATTAATCTCAGACTATGAATATTGGAATTCACGCGGTATTAACCGATTAATTCACATCTCGTCTCACGGTAACATTATCTCCTTTGATAACTTGATAAAAGACACAAAAGTCACCTTTTTAGATAGGTATAGGTATGCACAAATTAGTCATGCATTGAAAAATCAGGATAAACGTCTCCTGACTATTAGGGCAAACTCTTTTTTGGATTATTGTTTTAAACTTAAAGGGGCACAAATTACTCTTTCTCAAATATCGGGATTCTCTTGGTGAGATAACAATATATAAAAGCGAGGGAGGCTGGGGAGCTGAATTGGGCACTGGGGATTCCCTGGATTGGGAAATAATATATAAAAATATTAAAAAAGTATCGATCTCTCAGAAATGTAGACTGACCCAGTTCAAGATCGTACATCGCCTATATTACTCCCCCGGCTTCCTCGCCAAAATATATAAAGAAAAAAGGAGTGAGTGTTGGAAATGCCTGTCAGAAAATGCTGATCTGAGTCATATATTATGGAGATGTCCAGAGATAAGTAGTTTCTGGACCCGTATCCATGAGGAACTATCTAGACGATATAATGTCCAACTGATCCGCTGTTTTTTGCAGGCAATTCTGAGTCTCTTCCCCCCTGGTAACTTAACGCCCCATCAGAGATGTGCCTGCATGGAGGGCTTCATGGCTGCAAAAGTCCTGATAGTTAAATATTGGGGCACTAACAATAGCCCTAGTTTTTCTGAATGGCTGACTCTGATGGACACCATTGACGCTTAAAGCAAAATAGCAAAGAAATCATTCTAGAATGGATGGGATTGCCGCTTCTTAAACCTCTTATCTCTGGCTAATATAAGAGTGTTATAAAAAAAAAAAAAGGAAAAAAAAAAAAGAAAAGAAAAAAGAAAAGAAAAAAAAAAGCTTTGGCCTGACCTCGCAACGGTGAATAAGGGTGGGTGGATGATTAATATCATAATATCCTTATGTATAATTATTATTTATATTTTGTATTTCTTTATTTGTAAGTTCTTTTGTTGTGAGATTTTTATATTTCTATTGAGAAAATAATAAAGATATTTAAACAAAAAAAAAAAAAAAGTTCACCGCCTTTAGAATTGTAGGAAAAACCTCAAGTAGCTGTTCTCTTGGGGTTTTGTTCTAACATAGTAACATAGTATATAAGGCCGAAAAAAGACTTTTGTCCATCCAGTTCGACCTGTTTCCTGCAAGTTGATCCAGAGGAAGGCAAAAAACCCCTGTGAGGTAGAGCCAATTTTCCCCACTTAAGGGGAAAAAATTCCTTCCCAACTCCAATCAGGCAATCAGAATAACTCCCTGGATCAACGACCCCTCTCTAGTAGCTATAGCCTGTAATATTATTACACTCCAGAAATAAATCCAGTTCCCTCTTGAATTCCTTTATTGTACTCACCATCACCACCTCCTCAGGCAGAGAGTTCCATAGTCTCACTGCTCTTACCGTGAAGAACCCTTTTCTATGTTTGTGTACAAACCTTCTTTCCTCCAGACGCAGAGGATGTCCCCTCGTCACAGTCACAGTCCTGGGGATAAATAGATGATGATGAGATCTCTGTACTGACCCCTGATATATTTATACATAGTTATTAGATCTCCCCTCAGTCGTCTTTTTTCTAGAGTGAATAACCCTAATTTTGATACCCTTTCAGGGTACTGTAGTTGCCCCATTCCAGTTATTACTTTAGTTGCCCTCCTCTGAACCCTCTCTAGCTCTGCTATGTCTGCCTTGTTCATGGGAGCCTAGAACTGTACACATTAGTCCATGTGTGGTCTGACTAGTGATTTATAAAGTGGTAAGACTATATTTTCATCACGGGCATCTATGCCCCTTTTGATGCAACCCATTATCTTATTGGCCTTAGCAGCAGCTGCCTGACACTGGTTTTTACAGCTTAGTTTGTCATTTATTAAAATTCCTAGATCCTTTTCCATGTCAGTGTTACTGAGTGTTTTACCATTTAGTATGTACGGGTGACTTGCATTATTCCTTCCCATGTGCATAACTTTACATTTGTCAGTGTGTAACCTCATCTGCCATTTCTCTGCCCAAGCCCCCAATCTATCCAGATCCCTCTGTAGCAGAAAACTGTCCTCTTTAGTGTTAATTACTTTACACAGTTTAGTGTCATCTGCAAAAATTGATATATTACTGTGCAAGCCTTCTACAAGATCATTAATAAATATATTGAAGAGAATAGGGCCCAATACTGAACCCTGAGGTACCCCACTAGTAACCGTGACCCAATCTGAGTGTGTACCGTTAATAACCACCCTCTGTTTTCTATTACTGAGCCAGTTACTTACCCACATACAGATATTTTCTCCTAGTCCAAGTGTTCTCATTTTATATACTAACCTTTTATGAGGTACAGTGTCAAATGCTTTGGAGAAGTCCAGATATACGACATCCATTGATTCGCCGCTGTGAAGTCTAGAACTTACCTCCTCATAGAAACTGATTAAATTAGTTTGACATGACCGATCCCTCATGAAGCCATGCTGATATGGTGTAATTTGCTTATTTTCATTGAGATACTCCAAGATAGCATCAATTACAAAACCTTCAAACAGTTTTCCCACAACAGATGTTAAACTTACCGGCCTATAATTTCCAAGCTCTGTTTTTGGACCCTTTTTGAATATTGGCACCTCATTTGCTATACGCCAGTCTGGTGGAACATTCCCTGTCAGTATGGAGTCCGTGAATATCAAAAATAAGGGTCTGACTAGGACATCACTTAATTCCCTTAGGATACGGGGGTGTATGCCATCTGGTCCTGGCGATTTGTCTATTTTAATCTTTTTAAGTCGCTGCTGTACTTCTTCCTGGGTCAGACAGGGCACTTTTAAAGGGGAATTTACTTTTACATTTTGCATTTCATCTGACAGTTTATTTTCCTCAGTGAAAACAGTGGTGAAGAAAATATTTAATAGCTTGGCTTTATCCTCGTCGCTTTCTGCAACTCCCCCCTCATTGCTATGTAGAGGGCAGACTCCTTCAGGTTTATATTTTTTACCATTTATATAATTGAAAAACATTTTAGGGTTAGTTTTGCTCTCTTTGGCAATTAATCTCTCGGTCTCTAGTTTGGCAGTTTTTATTAGTTTTTACATATTCTATTTTTTTCCTTATAGTTTATCAGTGCTTCCTGGCTCCCCTCCTGTTTTAGTGATTTATATGCTTTCTTTTTGTCATTTATTGCTTTTTTACGGTTCTATTTATCCACATTGGTTTCTTCTTATTTCTTAGCCTTTTATTTCTATAAGGTATGCATCGATCACAATTAGATGTTACAATGCTTTTAAAAATCTCCCATTTTGTGGTTGTATTTTTATTTTTGAGGACTATGCCCCAGTTAATTGGGCCTATGGCCTCTCTTAGTTGGCTAAATTTTGCTTTTTTGAAGTCCGGTATTCTTGTTCCTCCCTGTAGAAACTCTCGTTTGAAGGATAATTGGAAGGTTATTACTTTATGGTCACTATTTCCCAGGTGTCCCCCGACCTGCACGTCTGTTGTTCTATCAGGTCTATTGGTTAATACTAAGTCCAGTATGGCCGTTCCTCTAGTTGGGTCCTGAACCATTTGGGAAAGGTAATTGTCTTTGGCTATTGCCAAGAACCTGTTTCCTTTATGGGATGTACAGCTCTCAGTTTCCCAGTCTATATCTGGGTAGTTGAAGTCCCCCATAATAACCACCTGATTATGGTTTGCCGCCTTGTTTATCTCGTTTAGTAATAGATTTTCTGCGGACTCTGGTATATTAGGTGGTTTATAGTAAACTCCTATTAGTAATTTATTATTGTTTTTGGCTCCATTTATCTCCACCCACAATGACTCCACATTTTCGTATCCCTCACAGATGTCTTCCTGGAGTGTGGGCTTTAGACAGGACTTTATGTAAAGGCAGAACCCTCCCCCTCTCCGGTTTTGACGATCCTTTCTGAACAGATTGTAACCTTGTACATTAACAGCCCAGTCATAGCTATCATCCAGCCATGTCTCAGTTATTCCCACTATGTCATAATCATCCTCACACATCACTAATTCCAGTTCCCCAGTTTTATTAGTCAGGCTTCTGGCATTAGTATACATACATTTGAGAGGTTTATGCATATTTTTTGCCCTACACCTTTCCTTCTGAACTTTTCTAGTTTCTTCTTCCATTTCTCCCCCAGTCCCACTACCTTGCCCCCGGTCTCTATGAGATTCTTTTTGTATTAAAAATTTTACATTCTCATTTACTGGGAAAACCCTAGATTTCTTGTGACCCAAGTCACCCAACATGATCTTCTGTACTGTCTTCTGCTCCTTAGCTTCATCCACCTTCAATGTGGCTCTAATGGCTTTCAGTAAGGAGTCGGTGTCCCCATGAGAGAATAGCGGTTTCCCTGCTGACTCATCTTCTGATGATGAATCCGAGAAATATCGGATCTCCGCGCTGCTCTGCTTCCTTCTCAGAAGAGTCTGAGCCTGATAAGCGGCTAGTGTGGCCCTGCCTGTTTCATAAAATCCGCTATCTCAGATTTCATCATGCTTTTGATACTTTGTATGAAGGATGGCGATTCTTCCTCTAGCATCTTATCAATACAGAGCAGCTTAGGCCAGGGAGCAGTTAATTTCTTCCTACAAGTTGCACACACTTTTCCACACGTCTTAGTGGAAGCCTTTCTGGGGCTCTTTTTTATATTCTGGGGACAGATAACTGAAAAGCATAAAATCGAATTTAAAAAGGCTGGGTATTAACCCGCTTACCCTGCTCTGCAGAAGTCTTCTCTGGCTAGCTGGCACCCTCCCACCTGCGCACTGAGCGGAGTTAAATACTCCAGGTTCGGTCCTCACTACCATCCACTCTGCAGTCTGCAGCGCTGACTTCCGGGACGCTGTGCGTTCCAAATACGGGAAGTCGCATATGCGTCACTTCTGGTTTACACTGCACGCCTGCCCAAGAGCTCTGCTCTGCCCCCCCCCGTCTGCAATTCTTTCCGAGATGCTTCATACTAGGGATAACAAGCCCCAGACCTCTCGAACACCACCAGGAGGATCCGGCATGACAGCGGTACCTCATGGTACCGTCAGCAAATGGTAATACAGCCATGTTTGTCCAGACTTCAGGCGGCTCCTAGAGGAGACTTACGCCGTACTAGGTAATCCCTACGGTTAGAATAAAATACCAGCAGGGCCCTGCAGCCATTAAAGCTCTGCAGAAGAAGCGTCCTATCCCTTAGGACAGGAAACAGGAACTGGTGGATAGAGGCCGGGACCCTTCTTAAGAAGCTCTCCATGGAAGTTCAAGTTTCCTGTCCTGGATGGAGGTGGGCTCTCTCAAGGGTGCTGTAATGGGCATAAGGGAAAAAAAAGTTCGGTTTGGGGACACATATTACGGCCAAAAGAAGGGGACCGCTATGGGATCTAACGTGGCTCCTCCATATTCTATATATATATATATATATATATATATATATATACACACACACACACAGCCTTTGAAGAAGATTACATATACACACACCCCTTGCTTTGCCAATATGTAATCATCTGGCTCCGCTTCATTGATGACATTTTTAGCATATGGAGGGGCCCTGAACCCACCATCCATGAATTCATTCAAGATCTGAACCAGATACACACGGAATTGGGTTTCACTATCCACAGCAGCCAAGAAGAAACCAGCTTCTTAGACACCATGATCAGAATCGACCGAATAGGAAATATTACAGTAGAACTATGTATAAATATATCAGGGGTCAGTACAGAGATCTCTCCCATCATCTATTTATCCCCAGGACTGTGACTGTAAAAAGGGGACATCCTCTGCATCTGGAGGAAAAAAGGTTTGTACACAAACATAGAAGAGGGTTCTTTACGGTAAGAGCAGTGAGACTGTGGAATTCTCTGCCTGAGGAGGTGGTGATGGGGAGTACAATAAAGGAATTCAAGAGGGGCCTGGATGTATTTCTGGAGTGTAATATTACAGGCTATAGCTACTAGAGTGGGGTCGTTAATCCAGGGAGTACTTCTGATTGCCTGAATAGAGTCGGGAAGGAATTTTTTACTCCCCTTAAGTGGGGAAAATTGGCTTCTACCTCACAGGTTTTTTTTTTTTGCCTTCCTCTGGATCAACTAGCAGGATGACAGGCCGAACTGGATGGACAGATGTCTTTTTTTCGGCCTTATGTACTATGTTACTATCTCTTTAACCACCTGAGGACCGCCTAACGCACAGATGCGTCCGGCGGGCGGTCCTCTTTCTCTGGGTCGACGCATCGGCGCGTCATCTCGCGAGATGCGAGATTTCGCGCTGATGCCACCGCGAATGCGTACTGCGCGGCGGTAAAAGGTTCAAGAAGGAGTTGGTCATCAGCCTGCCAGCCAATGATCATCGCTGGCAGGCTGATGACTTAAAAAAAACGAATCACAAGCCATCTAACACATTATATTTATAAATATAACGTGTTAAATGGCTTCTGTGCTCTCTGCTGGGTCCTTTTCGTCGGTTGGACCCAGGAGAGAGCACATGTGACTGTAAGTACACCAAGCACTACATTCTTAGCCCCAGATCACCCCCCCATCACCCCAATTAACCCCTTGATCACTCCTTTCAATCACCTGTCAATCCCTAGTGAAAGGGGAAAAAGTTTTCAGTGTAAACTGTCACTTTTTTTTTCCACTAGTATTGACTGATATGTTTAGTTTAGGCCCCTTTGGTAGTTAGTTAGCTTCCGTTAGCACCCAGCCCCCCGCAGTCACCGATTCGCTGATTAGCGTAGCGCTAATCAGCATTTGTACTTTTAGAGTATCTGTAAGTGATCAGAACTGATCACAGTCAGATCTAAAATAGTATTAGTGTCACCTTAGTTCGCCCCCCACCCAAAACGCAGTGTTTGCCCAATCAGGCCTGATCGGTCGCCCACACGTGCGTTCACCCACGCCCAACCCGCCGCAGTGCCAAATTTTTTTTTTTTATCACTGCACAATCACTTCACAAGCGCTGCGGCAATAAAAAAAAATCAGTTTTGATATTTTTTATCAATCGCAGCGGCTTCCTGTACTTCGCTAGCCTCCCATTTGTAAGACAGGCTTGCTCTTTTTCTTGGGTAGTCTCAGGGAATACCCCCTAAATTTAGTTGTCCAAATGTCAAATAAGGGGTATTCCTCTGAAGAGGCCTACAGGATTCTGACCCAGTCGGATGAGGAATGGGAACCGTCATCTGACGAATCTAGCGGGTCAGAATATGAACCTGTAGAAAGCAGTGGCAGTCTGACCCAAAGTTCGGACGAGGAGGTTGAGGTCCCTGATAGCACCAGGCATACCGGGCCCCGTTTCGATAGACCACAGGTTGCGCAGGATCCGTTTCAAGGCCAGTCGAGTGGGGCTGACGCTGCCGGATTACGTGGTAAGGCATACACCAGCAGCGCAGCCCATCCTGGACCTTCTACCAGCACTGCCGTAGAACATGGTGAAGTGGCGAGCACCAGAGGGGCAGTTGAAGCTGGTACGGTGGCACGAGCAATAGTTCCCCCGTCGCAGCCACCGGGCAGACAGGCCTGTAGAGCCCCTAGAATCCCTGAGGTGCTGGCCAACGCTGATTGGCAGCCCCCAACTTCAGCAGCACCATTAGTTCCCCCTTTCACTGCCCAGTCAGGAGTTCGGGTGGAGTCAGCTCAGATCGGATCAGCACTGGGGTTTTTTGAGCTGTTCTTCACTGCGGAGCTCTTTGACCTAGTCGTGGCGGAAACAAATCGGTATGCCACTCAATTTATAAATGCCAACCCGGGAAGCTCTTATGCCCAGTCTTTCCGGTGGAAACCAGTCCAAGTTTCCGAATTTAAAACTTTTCTGGGCCTTTTCCTCAACATGGGCCTAACAAAAAAGCATGAATTGCGGTCATATTGGTCCACGAACCCAATTCATCACATGCCCATGTACTCTGCTGCCATGTCCAGGACACGATTTGAGACCATCCTGCGTTTCCTGCACTTTAGCGACAACACCACCTCCCGTCCCAGAGGCCACCCAGCTTTGGACCGGCTCCACAAAATTTGGTCCCTCATAGACCACTTCAACCTGAAATTTGCAGATTTGTATACCCCCGAACAAAACATCTGTGTAGACGAGTCCCTGATACATTTTACCGGGCGCCTTGGCTTCAAACAGTACATCCCAAGCAAGCGTGCCCGGTATGGGGTCAAATTGTATAAGCTCTGTGAAAGGGCCACAGGCTATACACACAAATTTCGGATCTATGAGGGAAAAGATCAGACCCTGGAGACGGTCGGTGGACCTGACTACCTGGGGAGCAGTGGGAAGATAGTCTGGGACTTGGTGTCACCCTTATTCGGCAAGGGGTACCATCTTTATGTGGACAATTTTTACACAAGTGTGCCCCTCCTAAGGCATTTGTTCCTAGAACAGATTGGCTACTGTGGCACCGCGCGACCTAGTCGCCGGGGCTTCCCCCAACGGCTCATTACCACCCGTCTTGCAATGGGGGAGAGGGCTGCCTTGTGTAATAAAGAACAGCTCGTGGTGAAATGGAGAGACAAGCGTGACGTTTAAATGCTCTCCTCCATTCACGCAGACATGACCATCCAAATAGAATGGGCAACCAGTGTCATTGAAAAGCCCCTCTCGGTCCACGACTATAATTTGCTCATGGGAGGGGTGGGCTTCAATGACCAGATGTTGGCCCCATATTTGCTTTCTCGCAGGACCAGACGCTGGTATAAGAAGGTGTCTGTATATCTAATTCAATTGGCTATATATAAAATAGTTTTGTTCTCTACAGTAAGGCTGGGAGAACAGGATCCTTCCTCAAATTTCATGAAGAGATCATCGAGAACCTCCTGTATCCAGGAGGTTCCGTGGCCCCAACCACCAGTGTAGTGAGCCGTCTACACGAGCGACATTTCCCCAATGTCGTTGCTGGTACCTCAACCCAACCGCCAGCCCGAAAAAGATGTTGTGTCTGTAGCAGGAGTGGAATAAGGCGTGACACCCATTATTTCTGTCCTGACCACCCTGCCCTATGCCTAGGGGAGTGTTTCCGGAAGTACCACACTCAGGGACGTAGGGATTGCAGGACACAGGTAGTTTTTACACTCAGGATCTAGGGTCTCTCAGGATACTAGGTTTTGATAGACCCTAACACATAGGGGTGCTGGTGTGCTACAGCAGAAATGTGAAACGGTAGAAACCTCTCCTTTCACTTGGGATAAAGTGCATAATGTACTTCGCACCATCTCTGTGTGATTTACACTTTACACATTGTCCCATGGGAAAGGAGAGGTTTCTGCTAGGAAAATAAAGTGTGAAATGGTAAAAAAATAAAAATAAAAATTAAAGAGGTAGCAAGAAAAAAAAATCTTGAGTTAGTTCAGGTTTTAAAAGTTTTATGATGTTCAGGTTTATAAAAAAAGTTTTATGTTCAGGTTTTATAAAGTTTGTAACGTTCAAGTTTATGAGCCTGCTGCCTGTTTTTTCTTCATCTTTTTTTTTCCCCCTAACCACCCTTTATTTTCCAGGTAGACAAACGGACCAACCGACGAAAATGCTGCAGCACTGATGTGCATTCTGAGAGAAGCATTGCGCTGCTGTCAGAAGACACGTGAAGTCGGTGTATGCGGCGCTGCAAGATGAGATTTCTCCTCTGCAGTACAGGTACGTTTGCCCAGGCATATGAGCTGAGGAGAGGTGTTAGAGTTCATATGCTTTGGCAAACACTTTGTATCAAAAATCTGGCAAAGATGTCTTCCTCCACATGATCGATTGATCGATTGATCGATGTGAATGGAGAAATCACGTTTGCCAGGACATAGGAGCTGAAGTGGGAATGGATGTTTGCGCGGAGTCCCTATGTCCTGTCAATCGCCCGGCCCCTCTTTTTTTTCTTGCATATTTTTTGGCAGAGATTTTTTCATCCACATCGATCGATGCGAATGAAGAAATCTGTGCCGTTCATTTTTTCTTTCAGCCCAGAGGCTGAACGGAAAAAAAAATCTCATTACCCGTATGCTCCATATAAGGAGAATAGCAGAAACTCCTAATGCTGGCCATACATGTAATGATTGCGGAGACCCTCAAATGCCAGAGCAGTACAAAAACCTCACATGTGACCCCATTTTGGAAAGAAGACACCCGAAGGTATTCGCTGAGGGGCATATTGAGTCCATGAAAGATTGAACTTTTTGTCACAAGTTAGCGGAAAAGGGAGACTGAGAAAAAACAAAAAAATAAAATTCCGCTAACTTGTGCCAAAAAAAAAAGAAATCTTCTATGAACTCGCCATGCCCCTCACAGAATACCTTGGGGTGTCTTCTTTCTAAAATGGGGTCACATTTGGGGTATTTTTACTGGCATTTTAGGGGCCCTAAAGCGTGAGAAGAAAAATACGTAAAAATGCCATCCTAAAAGGTACTCATTGGAATTAGGGCCCCTTTGAGCACCCAGGCTGCAAAAAAGTGTTACTCATGTGGTATCGCCGTACTCAGGAGAAGTAGGGCAATGTGTTTTGGGGTGTATTTTTACATATACCCATGCTGGATGGGAAAAATATCTCAGTAAATTGACAACTTTGTATAAAAAAAATGGAAAAAGTTGTCATTTACAGAGATATTTTTCACACACAGATGGGTAAAGGGGCCCAAATTCCAATGAGTACCTTTAGGATTTCACAGGGCATTTTTACGCATTTGGATTCTCACGCTGTAGGGGCCCCTAAAATGCCATGGCAGTAAAAACACCCCACAAGTGACCCCATTTCGGAAAGTAGACACCCTAAGGTATTTGCTGATGGGCATAGTGAGTTCATTGAAGTTTTTATTTTTTGTCACAAGTTAGCAGAAAATGAAATTTTTTGAAAAAATAAAATAAAAAAATCAATTTCCGCTAACTTGTGACAAAAAATAAAAACTTCCATGAACTCACTATGCCCCTCAGTGAATACCTTAGGGTGTCTACTTTACGAAATGGGGTCATTTATGGGGTGTTTCTACTGTCTGGGCATTGTAGTACCTCAGGAAACAGGACAGGTGCTCAGAAAGTCAAAGTGCGGAAATTCACTTTTTTGCACCATAGTTTGTAAACGCTATAACCTTTACCCAAACCAATACATCTACACTTATTGCATTTTTTTTTATCAAAGACATGTAGAACCATCAATTTAGAGAAAAATTTATAGAGAAATGTAGTTTTATTTGGCAAATTTTCCAACAGAAAGTGAAAAATGTCTTTCGCAAAAATTTCGTCAAAAAAAGTAAAATATCAAAAAAAGTAAAAATGTCAGCAGCAATGAAATACCACCAAATGAAAGCTCTATTAGTGAGAAAAAAAGGAGGTAAAATTCAGTTAGGTGGTAAGTTGTATGACGGAGCAATAAACGGTGAAAGTAGTGTAGTGCAGAATTGTAAAAAGTGGCCTAGTCATTAAGGGTGTTTAAGCTAGGGGGGCTGAAGTGGTTAACAAACCCACTGATCGCAATAGCCTCCTCCACTACAATAGTTGCCACCCCAAAGCCACTAAGAAGTCCCTACCCCGATCACAGTACACGTGAATTAACCGCATTGTGTCCAATAATCACACTGAAAAAGAAAGGATTAGACGACATGACAGAAATTTCTTGCAAGGGGTTATCCACAATCTCTTCTGGATACCGTATTAACTAACTTAGGAAACACCACCACACCGCAATCAAACAACCAAAATAGAATAGCCTGCGTCACCACTTACCACCCCTTAATACCGAAAATTCACCAAGCTTTAAGAAAACATTGGCCATTACTTGCGAAAGCTTACCCAAATATAGAAGAATTTCACCAGCCTCCATTGACATGCTACAAAAGACAGCATAATATTAAATACAAACTTGTTAAAGCTGATGTAGGAAGTTTCACTAAACTACCTAGGCAATTATTCCTACAATGCCAGCGACAGGTAACATTTCTCTGTTTTCGCTGTGCGCAATGCTCAAGTGTCATAAAAGGTGAATATGCCACCCACCCACGAACAGGACAGTCTTTTCCCATCAAAGGATTTTTTACTTGAGACTCAAGCTTTGTGGTCTATTTATTGAAGTGCCCATGCAGCCTCGCATTTGTTGGGGAGACTACACAACAGATTCGAGACCGTGTCAGTAAACATAAATCCACTATCAGACTGGGACATACCATGCTACCAATTCCGCACCATTTTGCTGAGACAAAAAGCATCAAGTATCGCAATTACGTTTCCAAATATTGGAACAGACGAGTCTTCGACGAGGCGAAAAATCGGACAGTACTTTTAAAACAAAGAGTGGCTACTGGATCCATAAACTGGGAACATGGTCACCGAATGGACTGAACCGTGAATGTGATTTCTTTATAAATTTATGATTGACTACCATTTCCAGCATACAGGGAATTAAATGTAATTTCTATTTCTTTTACAGACACGCTAAATCCCTAGTTACATCTGGTGAGGGTGAGAAATTCTCCCTACCCTTTTCCCCCATACTTACCTCTTCTCGTTCCCTCTCCTCCTCTTAACATCCGGGTGTTAATATTTGTGTACCTAAATTTCACTTTATTTTGTGCTTAAGAGTATTGCCTGTTTCATCTCAGATGTACATTTCATCTTGATTCTCCACCTCCATAATAAGCATTCCATTATACCATCACCATCCATGCACAGTTCATTTACCAATCTACATTTCCCACGTTCATTTTAACCATTATTTTGTTCATTATTATTATTTCCTCTGTATCTCCTTCCTTAACATGTGGAATGCATAATGCTACTTTCGGGGTCACGTAACACTGCGGTGGAACGCATGTCAGCGCCATTGACGCCACGTGACGCTCAGATCGCGTGATCGGTGCTCCGAACAGCCGGTACTAGATATAAACAGGCTAGTATCCTGTGATCCAGCCCATCGCTTACCCACCAAACAAACTAGGTAAAATCGCTTTCTAACCATGACCACAATATTATTTAAGGATTATTCTTTCTCAGCCCCCTCATCCAATCATGTTTTTCAATATGCCCTGCAATTTTCTTGTGGCTATTTCCACATGCAGTCCATCTGCATTGGACAATCCTCTTATCTCTATCAGGGACTATACCCCCCCCCCCCACCCCCCATCTTCATTTCTAGTGTATATAATTACCACCATTTATTTTACCAATATGCTGTACATTTATATATTTTTTCTATAATATTCTTTGTGATTTTTTAATCATGTCTGTCTGGTTACATCATTAATGGGGCCTATGTTATTATGTCACAGATATACAAGATTACACTCACCGGTAATCACTTTTCCATAAGCCCATGACAGCACCCTTGAGAGACCGCCTCCATCCAGGACAAGAACTTTCGTGGACGAGTAGAGTTCAAAAGGAGGGCATAACCCCACCTAATCAGTTAATCGCAAGAACATGTCCTGAAAAACACTTAAACACATACATATTCTCTTTTTTTATATATATTTTTTTTATTATTTTCTCCCTCTTTTTTAAAAAATTATTATTATTTTAATATAGAAAGGGGGAGAATAAATGACGGATGCTGTCATGGGCTTATGAAAAAGTGATTACCGGTGAGTGCAATCTTGTATTTCCCTGTCGCCCATGACAGCACTTTTGAGAGACGATTGGCTAGTAATCCAACTTAGGGAGGGTCCACTGCCTGAAGAACCTTTCTGCCAAAGGACAACTGATCTCTGGAACCTAGGTCCAATGCCTGAAGAAAGTACACAGCGAATGCCATGTGGCTGCTCTATAAATTTGCTCCAGAGAGGCGTTTGACATCTCTGCCCATGATGTGGAGACAGATCTAGTGAAATGCGCCCCGAAACTTGTAGGAGGAGTTCTTCCTGCAGAGGAGTAAGCCAAAGTAATTGCCCCCACAATCGACCTAGATAGGGTCTTGGAGGATGCTGGATGACCACGATTTTTACCCCCGTACTGGAAAAAAAAAAGTGGAACTTTTCCTCCACTGCTCTGTATCGGCCAGGTATCGTGAAAGACATCTTTTGATGTCTAAGGTATGCAGCCTTTCTTCCTTATCGTTCTTGGGGTTCTGACAGAACGAGGGCAGGGCCACATCCTGTGTCCTGTGAAACATTGACACCACCTTGGGTAAGAAGGAGGGATCAGACTTTAGGAGCACTCTGTCATCCATGAAGACAGTATAAGGAGATGTTGAAAATGCTGAAATTATTAAATTCCTTCTTATTCCTGCGAAAAAATTGTCGCTTGGAGGGTCTGGAGACAGGAAAGCCCATTTTATTATCGGACGCCTTTTCTATAAGGTCATCTAGTACCGAACCAAAAAGGAAGTCTCCCTGGCAAGGTATGGCACATAGCTTATTCTTTGATCCTGTGTTTCCTGACCACCCTTTGAGCCAAATAGCTCTCCTTGCAGAATTGGAGAGAGTTGCTGCTCTAGCACTTAACTTCAAAGCGTCAGCTGAGGCATCTGAAATAAAGTCCACAGCTTTAACCACTTCAGCCTCCCTAGCTTAAACACCCTGAATGACCAGGCCACTTTTTACAATTCTGCACTACACTACTTTCACCGTTTATTGCTCCGTCATACAACTTATTACCCAAATGAATTTTACCTCCTTTTCTTCTCACTAATAGAGCTTTCATTTGGTGGTATTTCATTGCTGCTGACATTTTTACTTTTTTTGCTATTAATCAAAAATGACATTTTTCACTTTCTGTTGTATTTTTTTTTTTTTAACTACATTTCTATATAAATTTTTCGCAGAATTTATTGTTCTACATGTCTTTGATAAAAAAAAAATCCAATAAGTGTATATTTATTGGTTTGGGTAAAAGTTATAGCGTTTACAAACTATAGTGAAAAAAGTGAATTTCCGCATTTTGAAGCAGCTCTGACTTTCTGAGCACCTGTCATGTTTCTTCAGGTGCTAGAATGCCAGGATAGTATAAAAACCCCCCAAATGACACCATTTTAGAAAGAAGACACCCCAAAGTATTCGCGGAGGGGCATGGTGAGTTCATGTATCATTTCATTTTTTTTCACAAGTTAGCGGAAAATGACACTTTCTGAGGAAAAAATAATAATAATAAAGTTTCCATTTCTGCTAAATTCTGGCAAAAAAATAAAAAATCTCCCACGGACTCACTATGCCCCTCAATGAATACCTTGGGGTGTCTACTTTCCGAAATGGGGTCATTTGTGGGGTGTGTTTACTGTTCTGGCATTTTGGGCGGGGCTAAATTGTGAGCAGCCATGTAAAAGCTAAAGGTACTCGTTGGAATTTGGGCCCTTTGCGCACCCAGGGTGCAAAAAGTGTCACTCATGTGGTATCGCCGTACTCAGGAGAAGTAGGGCAATGTGTTTTGGGGTGTATTTTTACATATACCCATGTTGGGTGAGAGAAATATCTCTGTAAACTGACAATTTTGTATAAAAAATTTAAAAGTTGTCATTTACAGAGATATTTCTCACACCCAGCAGGGTATATGCAAAATACACCCTAAACACATTGCCCTACTTCTCCTGAGTGCGACGATACCACTGTGTGACACTTTTGCAGCCTGGATGCGCAAGGGCCCAAATTCCAATGAGTACCTTTAGGATTTCACAGGGCATTTTTACGCATTTGGATTCTCACGCTTTAGGACCCCTAAAATGCCAGGGCAGTATAAATACCCCACATGTGACCCCATTTTGGAAAGAAGACACCCCAAGGTATTCCGTGAGGGGCATGGAGAGTTCACAGAAAAATAATTTTTTGGCACAAGTTAGCGGAAATTGATATATATATATTTTTTTTTTACAAAGTCTCATATTTCACTAACTTGTGACAAAATAAAATTTAGCATGAACTCACCATACCCCTCACGAAATACCTTGGGGTTTCTTCTTTTTAAAATGGGGTCACATGTAAGGTGTTTGTACTGCCCTGGCATTTGAGGGTCTCCGCAATCATTACACGTATGGCCAGCATTAGGAGTTTCTGCTATTCTCCTTATATTGAGCATACGGGTAATGAGATTTTTTTTTCCCGTTCAGCCTCTGGGCTGAAAAAAGAAAAAAAATGAACGGCACAGATTTCTTCATTCGCATCGATCATCGTGGATGAAAAAATTTCTGCCAAAATCAGTGACTGCGGTGCGGTGGGCTGGGCGCTAGCTACCTAACAAGTAGCTAACTAACTGGCCGTGATAGGGGACCCTTATGCCCCATTCACACATCCGCAATTCTGTTTGCGTAATGGAATTGCGGACCCATTCATTTCTATGGGGACAGACCTTGTCCTGCTCGGATCCGGAATTGCAGATCCGCACTTCCAGGTCTGCACTTCCGTTCCTCAAAAATATAGAACATGTCCTATTCTTGTCCGCAATTGCGGACAAGAAAAGGCATTTTCTATATAGTTCTGGCAATGTGCGGAACTGCAAAATGCGGAAAGCACATTGGCGGTGTCCGTGTTTTGCGGATCCGTGGATCCGCAAAACACATATGGACTAGGGCTGCACGATATGGGAATTTTGTGCGATTGCGATTAGGGCCCTAAAAATTGCGATAACGATATGCGATGCGATATTTTAAGGGAATTGTGCTAGAGGTGGTCTATCTGCTTGGATTTTCGAGGTAAAAGCACACACAGATGACTGATAATGTGAAATGTAGTTATGCTGAACTGAAGAACTGAAATGCTCAGTGTTTTTCAAAATAAAATACATATTTGCATTACTGCAAAAGTACAAAATACAAAACTTGCCATTTTCCTAACATCCCTGCACAGAACAGATAAATAGAATAGATAGAAAAATAGCGACTTTCCACCAGCCGCTCCTCCCTCCCTGCACTGTAACTGATGTATCGCTGGCCGCGCTGTGCAGCATAGCGGCTGGAGATACAGTGTCACGAAGAAAGTCAACCATCGCTTTTTAAGAAGCACTGCTATTCCCCCCCACTTTTGGGGGGAAAAAAGTGTGTCTTATAAAGCAAAATGTACTGTAATATAATTGCAGCATTTTTGGGTCAGCAAATTGCAGGCCTAATATGGACATGTGAATGGAGCCTTATAGGGGGGTGATCAGTGACGGGGGGTGATCAGGGAGTCTATATGGGGTGATCAGGGGTTAACAAGGGGTTAATAAGTGACAGGGGGGGAGGGGGGGTAGTGTGGTGCTTGGTGCTACTTTACAGAGTTACCTGGTCCCTGGTGGTCGATCCCAGCAAATGGGACCACCAGAGGACCAGGTAGCAGGTACATCAGACGCTGTTAACAAAACAGCGTCTGATATACCGCTTTGATGCGATTTAATTGCATCTACAGCCTGCCAGCGATTGATCATTGCTGGCAGGCTGTAGTATCACTGCTGAGCTGTGCACTGCTGTGAACGCACGCGCGTTCACAGCAAATCTCGCCTCTCGCGAGATGACGCGCGGATGCGTCCAGGAGTAACAAACCCGCCGCCGCCTGGACGCATCCATGCGTATAGTGGTCGGCAGGCAGTTAAGGAAACACCGACAATAATTGGTCTCTGGAGGTCTTATTCAGAATCTGGGACTCTAGCTCCTGTAGCCACAGTTTTAAGGATCTGGCGGTGGAAGTGGTAGCAATATTTGGCTTAAAAGCTTGTGTAGACACTTCCCGAGCCTGTTTTAGATAGACTTCTGCCCGCTTATCCATCGGATCTTTTAATGATCCCAAATCCTCAAAGGGTAAGGCTGCCCTTTTTGAGATTTTGGCAATTGGAGCATCTAGTTTAGGGGGTCTATACCAGCTGGAAGAGTCCTCCTCATCAAAGGGATATTTACGCTTTAAACTTTAAATGTTTTTTCGTTTAAGGGGAATACTCTCGATCTTCTATGACCTAAGTCACCAAACATAATATTTTGTACAGATTTCTGTTCTCTGATTTCATCAACCTTCATGGTAGCACATATGGCTTTAAGCAGGGATTCTGTGTCGTCAGGTGAAAATAGGGGTGTACCCGAACTCTCATCATGAGATGAAGAATCTGAACTGTCTAATACTTCACCCAGTTCATTCTCGTCTGAGGAATCTGAAACCGTATGTGTTGTACTTTGTTTGGCAGAAGATGGTAAATACCTTTTGAAAATTTTCATAGTAAAGTCGGAAGTTTCCGACTCTATATCTTTTATATTTTGAAATAGGGACGCAGACTCCTCCTTCACTAATTTATCGACACAGTGCTGACATAACCTTTTCGGCTAAGATGGAGCAAGCTTTCTTTTACAGACAGCACACTCCTTCTTTGACACTTTGAAGTCGCTTTCCTAGGGCCTTCTTTAGTAGTCTATAATGTAAAGACAAGTAGAAGAAGGCCCTATTAACATTGAAGCGAAATAGTAAAAAGCTGGGTTTTTAACCCCCTTACCCCCACCAGGAGTACCGGTTTGGGCTCATGACCCTCCTGCAGGTCAGTGCGCTGGTTGCTTTCATCCTCCATCATCTCAGGCAGAGATAGAGCACTTTCCATAAACCAGGAATTCGTCCTCTGTGTAGGCTGGCTGGAGTGGTTCAGACTGCGCACCGTTAATAGAAGTGAGTCCCTGCTGATCCTCCCAAGCAGCCTTATATATATATCCGGATCTTGCTGCGGCGTGCGCTTCAGACGTCGGAAGTATCGCCTAAAGTCTCGCCTGCACTCGCAGGAGTTAAAGCAAGCACTTCCGGCCCTGGCTCAGAGGTAGGTCGTGGCTTGCGTTCCACTCACTGGAAGTCGCGTCAGCGGCACCGGAGCTAGCACCAACCTGCCGCAAGCAAGGAGAAGGCCCCGGATCCCCCGACCACAGCCAGAGAAGTCCGGCGTTCTGAAAACACATCAGGGTGCCCCCGGGACGGCCCAGACTTAAGAAGGCAGCTCCAAGAGGAGACTTACGCCGCACCAGGTAAGCTCCAATATGGTATTAATGACCGGGGACCTGCAGCCTCTGTATGTACTCTCCACGAGTCGCCCTATCCATAGGACAGGAAACAGGAACTGATGAGTTAGGGTAATGCTCTCCTTTTGAACTCTCCACGAAAGTTCCTGTTTCCTGTCCCGGATGGAGGAGGTCTCTCAGGGGTGCTGTCATGAGCGACTGGGAAAATAAGACCGCCGAGGAAGGTCCGCTTGGACTGAAATGTCCAGTCATCATCAAGAGTGGTTGTCTAACTGCATCATGAATTTTGTATGATATTGCATGAATAAATAACCGAAATCTCAAGCAAATATTCTGTGTGCGGCAATTTAAGTACCATTGGTTATGACTACTCAGTCTTTGCGGGCACAAGCAACGATAGGGTACGGTGCTCCATCTCCTTACTATTGTCGGGAGGTAAGCATTTCTTTCTAGCAATCGTCTGTTCGTCAGTGAAGGAGACACATTTATATGCAGCAATATATGCTATGGGGAGCAGTGATCACTAAAGCCATTGCTTGTCCCCATACAGCATTCCTTCCCAGCAATCACCTGGCTCGCTAGCGGAGGAGATTGCTGCTATTACATGCAGCTATCTCCTCCTCAGTGTGTGGAGAGGTGATTGCTAATGCCATCGCTCATCCCAATACTGAATCATTGTTTGCTGCAAGCAAACGATTATTTTAAAACCTATTGAAAGACACTGAATACTCGATGAACGAGCGTTTGCTCGTTCATGAGGTAATCGTCAGCTGTTTTGCACTGCCAGATCATTACTAACATTGAAAAAGATATCCCAACAAACGTGTAGTTTTTCTCTTGCTTCTTTAATGTACTACAGCAAAACACATTGACGCGTTTCGGCACAAAGCCTTTATCATACTAACACTTGTTAGCGATGATCTTCGCGATTATCTGCAAGTGTAATAGGAGCCCAACACTAATGCACAAGGTTCCCTTAGACCCAGTTTATCATTCCGAAACCCCAGACCCAGAAAGTGATCCTGAACAGCTTGCCTCACACAGAATACACCTCCATGACCATAGCCTCCTGACTGCTCTCCATTTCATCCACCCCATCACAAACTGCACCCTCCACCAATGTTTGCACTCTATAAAACTACAATCCAAAGCCACTAGACCAGTGATGGCTAACCTCCGGATCTCTAGCTGTGGTGAAACTACGACTCCCAGCATGCTCCATTTCTATGGAGTTCTGAGCAGACAGCAGGACAAGTACCCCTACATGGGTCCCATATACCCACACATACCCCACATTGCAAGGTCCACTCGTGAAGCCACCCCTCTCCCACAGACAGCAGCTCGAGTACCCCTTGTTTGATATGCATGGGTCCCCACGGACCTCTTTTTCCCCACACAGCCTTGGCTCCTCCACAGGCGACTTCACTCTTGCACTCATGATCTCCTTGTCTGATCTTAATGGCTCCCACAGAATACTCCCTGCTGACCCCATATGCCCCAAGACTAGAGACTGCACCCGAGGTCACCCCATCTAGCTAGACTGCTCCAAGTACAATTGTCTGATCAGGCGTCCTACAAAATCCACAATTATGGGGGGCGTGGCTAGGCAGCCGAGGGACATGGCCGCATAGACGCAGAGCTCCTGACAAGCAGCGACGATAGCACAGCAGACCCCTGACTTAACCTGCTTTTACCAGCCCATCCTTGCAGTACTACAGCGCTTTACCGATGGGGAAGTCAAAGAAACCCCTCGCAAAGATTTCCAGCAACCTGGAGACATACTTTGAAAGGGAGCGAGGAAAAGATGGCGCCGTTAGACATAGAACTGCGCCGATCCCCTCCTCCCCGCTACAGCAGCTGCACCAGCTCTCAAACTCGCCGATGCCGCTGGCACTTCAAGGCAGCCCATTATTACCACACCTGGAGCCGCAGTTGTCCTCTGGACTTTCAACGCCATCCTTGCCACCTTCACCGGCGGGATCCGGCCCAGACCAGAAGACCACGAGGGAGAAGCGCAATGGCGGAGCGGGCACGCTGATAACGCTCTCTCCTCCTGGCAGCCCTACTAGGCACCTACCACCGCATGGGGATATCACGGAACCACAGGTCAGTGTACATAATGTGGATCCGTCTTCAGGGACAGTCGTTCAAATTAGTTTTCTGGACTTTCCTGCCTCTGACAAACCTGCATCAGAGACGGTCCTCAAACAAATGCTGGTGGCTTTAAAGTCGTCTCTGCACTCTGATATTGTGCACCTGTTATTGCCCTTGACAACGGCTGTTCAAGAGCTGGAAAGTAAAGTGCTTCATATTGAAAACAAGATGGGAGAATTTGCCAACTCCCAAAATAATGTAATAGATGCACACAACGACCTGGCGGATGAGCTAGAGGACCTTAAAGCGAAAATTGCTGATATGGAAGAACGCTCCCGCCGAAATAATGTCAAGTTTCGCGGTATACCGGAATCAGTCCAATCTAATGAATTACCGTCCTATCTGCAGCGACTTTTTTCTACTCTCTTGCCAGAGGCATTGCCACAAGATCTACTGGTGGATCGGGTGCACAGGGTACCCAAACCGAAGTTTCTGGACAAAGATGTCCCCCGGGATACACTGGCTAGGATTCACTTTTATCATATTAAAGAAGCCTTGATGATGGCCGCAAGAAGAAGTGTCTCCCTGCCAACCCCGTACCAGTCAGTAAAGCTGTATACTGACCTGTCAGCAGCCACACTTCGCCAACGGAGGTCCCTAATGCCCATTACGGAAGCACTCCGCAGCCACAACACCGCATATCGGTGGGGCTTTCCGCTAAAACTCTTAATCTCCGACAAAGGAGAATTCTACGTGGTCAAGTCTTTTGAAGAAGGACAACACCTGCTACACAAATGGAACATTCGTGTGGATCCTCGGAAGGAAAGGAACACCATTTCCCGCTAGCAGCCTCAGGGAGAGTAGATCACCAGCACGCCTCAGTCAACCCGTCGGAGCTGAACTTACCTGAATAGCGTTACGTGGCGATTTCTCTTGGATGCTTCTTTACTCACCCTGCAAGGAAGTACTTAAGCATTTCTACGTGCAGGAGTTGTTAGTTAGCGGATTACCGCTTGTCCTGACTGTGAGTCTGGACCCATGTTGCTCGGTAACTACGAGGAACTTGTCCCCAGTTCTAATTTGGGAAGTGCTTCAATGCATTTCCACTTGATTTTGAATGTTATGTTTATTTTGCCGTTTGCATGTTCAGGTTCGCTCTCTCAGTCCTATTGTACTCAGCAAAGATTTAGTTATGTGACTCATGGAGATTAAGATTCTGTCGCTCAATGTCAAGGGGCTGAATAGCCCTCAGAAGAGAACTTATGCTTGGAGAGAGGCGCTGTCTGCACGTGCTGATGTCTTCTGTGTACAGGAGTCACATTTACTACATACAGATGCTGGCAGAATGCGACACCGCCTTTACCCAACTATAATTCAAGCACATAATGTTAAAAAATCTAGAGGGGTTCTCATCGCTTTAAAGAATAGTGTGGCCTTCTCGCTGATTACACAGAGATTGGACCATAGAGGAAGATATATCATTTTGGTGTGCTCTCTGAATGGTATTGTATACACTTTGGTAAATCTCTATGCTCCCAACCTGCACCAAAAGTCTTTTCTACAGCGACTGTTGAGGAAAGTGGAGAAGGTTAAACAAGGGAGACTGATTTTATGTGGGGACTATAAAACAGTGATAGATCCTGCGCTTGATTCCTCTAATGTCAATCGCCGAACAGAGAAAGGGCTGTCTTCACTTTTGCTGCGGGAGGGTCTTTTTGATGTATGGAGGGCACAGCATAGCACAGAGAGGGACTATACATATTTTTCCTCTACACACGTATCATTATTTCTTGGTGGATCGCATGACCCTATTTCAGACGGTATCCACTGAGATAGAGACCATACATTGGTCAGACCATGCCCCTATATCTCTGACGGTGTCTGATCACCCTCAAGTTAAAAAAACACAGTTGTGGCGGAACAATACCTTTCTGATGTCCCACAAGAAATACAGCAACGAAATTGAGGGGGCCATAGCTGAATATTTCCGATTGAATGCGGGTTCCGTGTCGGATCCATATACCTTGTGGCAGGCCCATAAGGCATACGTCAGAGGGGTAATGATTAAAATTGGCCACCAAGAGAAAAAAGCTAGGGAAAAGGCGATCATAGACACCCTAGCCAAAATTAACTCCCTGGAACAAATTAATAAACAACACCCCTCTGTTACATGTTCATTGGAATTAAAAGGGGAAAGGGACAAACTTAGCAATCTTCTCTTACTCAATTATGAGAAAGCTCTTGCTAGAACGAAAGCTAAGTTTTATGCACAGGGAAACAAAGCAGGGAAACTGTTAGCGTCTACACTTAAGGCAGTGAGGCTCCGGTCTCAGATCCCACACTTAATACATCCACGCACTAATGGAAAGCTCATTGACCCACGAGACATAGCTGAGCAATTTAAGTTATACTACGAACAACTTTATAATCTAAAAGACACTGTGCCCCTACCAGAATCATACTCCACTCTAGTTGAAGACTTCTTGGGGAGGGCGAATCTCCCATCTATCTCAGAGACCCAATTAGCCGCCCTAAACGAACCTATAACGGATAAAGAGATAGAATTTATGATTAGGTCCCTTCCTGCAGGAAAATCCCCTGGCCCGGATGGACTATCTGGGGAATATTATAAACTGTTTTCTAAGCAGTTACTCCCACACCTCACGTCAATATACCAAAAAGCAGCTGGAGGGACTCCTTTTCCTGCGGAAATGCAAAAGGCGTTGATTATCACCTTGCCCAAACCGGGTAAACAGGCAGACACTCCCAAAAATTTCCGGCCTATATCCCTGCTTAACGTGGACATCAAATTATTTTCAAAACTACTCGCAAATCACATAGCTCCTATATTGCCCTTGATTATCCACGAGGACCACACTGGTTTTGTTAAAAGACGACAGGCAGCAGATAATACCAGGAGGTTACTGAACCTTCTTAACTACGCGGAGTCTCGCCAGGTGTCACTTCTCACGGTTACCCTTGACGCAGAGAAGGCGTTTGATAGGCTTCGCTGGTCTTTTGCCTTCTCTGTACTTGACAAAATGGGATTTCAGGGATTAATTAAACAAGCCATCTCTAGCCTATATACCAACCCCTCGGCACAAGTGTACACAAATGGAGTCGCTTCTGAGACGTTTGGGATTACTAATGGGTCGAGGCAAGGGTGCCCACTCTCGCCTCTAATATTTATAATAGCCCTGGAACCATTGGCCCAGCTTATAAGGGGGGATGTGGCAATAAAAGGAATAAGTGTGGGACATAAAGAATATAAAATGGCACTATATGCCGATGACATTATCTTGACTCTAACGGACCCGGTGACGTCCCTGCGACGAGCAATGTAACTCATTCAAGAGTTTGGTCTCCTATCCTATTACAAAGTGAATGAGACAAAGTCCCAAGCATTACCGATTAATGTCCCGGAAATAGTGTTGAAGTCACTTAAATTACATCATCAATTAGACTGGCAAACGACTCAAGTAACATATTTGGGTATTCAGCTCACATCGCCATGCTCTAGTTTGTACGACAAGAACTACTTACCGGTGCTCCAAATAATGGAGAAGGATTTGATAGGATTTGCGGAAAAGGAGATCTCATGGGTAGGCAGAGCGTCAGCATTCCAAATGATGACCCTCCCCAAATTGATGTATATATTCCGGGCCCTCCCCATACATGTCCCAGATACCTTTTTTAAGAAACCCCAAGCACTACTGAATAAATTTATCTGGAACGGCAAACACCCTAGGGTAGCACACTCAATTCTGACAAAATGAAAGAGGGTGGGTGGAATTGGGCTATCTTCTATTAGAGATTACTATAGAGCAATAGGGCTGTCCTTCTTGGGTGGTTTGACGAACAACAGAAACCCTGGGTGCAAATTGAACACCACATCATGGGTGGAAGTTCCCTGAGAGACATCTTGGTGTGTTCACTGAGAAATGAGGGTAGGATGAGAAATTCCCTCTTAACCACGACACACATGATCCAGCTCTGGAAGCACCTACATGGGTCTCAGGGCAAGCCTTCCCAGTTTCCCAAACAGCTGTTAACCGTTTCTGTACTGGAGCGATGTATTGGGGATATTGATCTCACAGCATGGTATACGTCGGGGATCAGGGATTGTTCACAAATAATGGAGAATAAGTCTGTGATCCCTTTTGAAACCATTAGGCTCTCTTTCCAGATCCCAAACAGGGAACTTTTCAACTACTTGAGGGTGCGACACTTTTTAAACGCTTTCATGTCTTCTTTACATACTCTTAATGTAGAGGCCCTAAAACTACTCATGTCAGCAAAACCGTCTATGAAGCTTACTAAAGCTTTCTACGACATTTTGGGTAATAAGGCGGATTACATTAAAGTTTCACCTTTATGTGCATGGGAGGCGGAGCTGGGACAAACTTTTACGGAAGAGGAATGGTTGGGAGCCTTGGGCTTTTTGGCTACTTCATTTAAATGTGTAACTCATTATGAGGCTGGTGTGAAATCTGTGCTCCGCTGGTATTTTACTCCTGAGAGATTAAGTAGAATCTACCCAGGAGTCTCAGCGTGCTGTTGGAGGGAATGTGGCCAAACTGGCACCCTGTTGCACATTTTGTGGAGTTGTCCTAAATTGTACTTATACTGGCAAAAAGTGTTTTCACTAATATCTGACATTGTAGGAGGGCCGGTCATACCATCTCCATCAATGGCATTGTTATTTATAAACATGCATCAGGTTATACCCTCTATCAGACCATTAATAGGGCACTTAGTACTCAGTGCAAAACTAGTAATCACTAGACACTGGAAAGATCGGGACCCTCCGGCAGTCGGTATGAGATGTCGGTATGAGATGATGTTACCCAATACGCTGATAAGCAAGGGGAAAATTTAGAGGGTATGGGAGCGGTGGAAGCGGCACGCTAACTATAGCCCTTGACATGTAGTATATACACAATCTGTCTCATATATAAAATAGCAACACACGGACAAGTTTTGAGAGAGCTGTTATTTGTTTGTTTTATTTTATTATTATTATTTTACTATTTTATCTTATTTTTTATGATTCACTGGTTAACACTGTCTAATGCTACTAAATATGCTGACTGTATTTCAGACAGGGCCACAGAACGTATACACTGTGAGTTAGTCATGTGGGTGGTTATTGTGTAACTGGTGCCATGTCTGGCAGCGTCTCATGCGGACGCCATGGCACCCGTGCTTTTTCGCTGTTATAATACTGCTCATGTGTAGATATCGTGGTTGCGCCCACGAATTAAGATGCTTGTTGTTGCTCCTGAACTAAAAAGTCAATAAAAACATTGATCACAAAATCCACAATTATCACCATTTGCCCCTTCTCTTACACAGATTGCCATCTCTGCCCCACCCCTCTGCACAACAAGTCGCCATCTCTACCCCCCTTGAAGAACACCATCGCTGCCTCCAGCACAACAGGTCGCTATCTCTGCCTGAACCCCCCCCCCCCAAAAAAAAAGGTCGCCATCTCTGCCTGAACCCCCCCCAAAAAAAAAAACAGGTAGCCATCTCTGCCTGAACCCCCCCGAAAGAAACAGGTCGCCACCTCTGCATGAATCCCCCCAACCAACAGGTTGCTATATCTACCCCCCTTGAAGAACACCATCGCTACCTCCAGCACACAGGTTGCTGTCTCTCTGCCCCTCCACACCTGCTTTCCATAGCTATCCTCAATGTGTGAGTAGCAGAGCACTGTCTCAGCTGCATGCACAGGCCTGCTAAAGATATAGCAAAGTCACGTGACACCCCCCCCAGGACATGTGACCACTGACACCACACATTACTTCCCATGAAGTGACCACCAAAGATCTGCACCCCTTTGTCCCCCGCCCCTCACAGATTTACACCACATAAAGAAGCCCCCCCCCCATATCTGCACTTTCATGGTCCCCAGAATACACCACATGCCCCCTCCTCACAGATTTACACCCCATAAAGCCCCCCACCCCATATATGTACTCTAATGGTCCCCAGAATACACCACATGCCCCCTCCTCACAGATTTACACCCCATAAAGCCCCCCCTCAATATATCTGCATTCTCATGGTCCCCAGAATACACCACATGCCCCCTCCTTACAGATTTACACCCCATAAAGCCGCCTACATGTCTGCATCCTGGTGTCCCCCAGAATACGCCCTGTAATCGCACCACACTCCACTCCACTACCCAGATATGCCTGTACTCCATCAACCGCTGAGTGCTCCACTGCTGCCAATGAAGCTCTGTATAATCCAGGACTGCTTGCAGACACACACAGCCCCTCCTCCTTTCACAAGCTTCTGCAGTCCGTGTTTGCAAGCACTGCCCACATTTAGTCATGTGACCATGAAGGAGCATGTGAGCAGTGACGTCACAAACCTCCTTCTATCAACTCCATTCTAGCGTCTACCGGTCTGTATGGCATGAATTCTGAGCACATTCCAGGTGGGTTTTCTTTCACTGCTTGTGTGTATATATATATATGTGCGCACAGTGATTGCATCTGCATATTGTAACCACTTCATTACCAGAGTGTTTTCCCTGCTTCCTTACCAAGCCAATTTTTCAGCTATAGCAACAGGCCTATCTTAACTGCAAATAACTAATTTAATATGTGAGGCAGCCTACACGTATTTGATTTCATTTTTCATGGGACACCGTAGACCTTTCTTTTGTGCTCTTGACAGATGTAATTAAAAAAATGAATGTATGTATATATATATATATATATATATATATATAGAAAAGTTGTCAAAATTATGAAAAAAAAATGTTAATTTTTCCTTTTCTTATCCTTTGTTTGTACCCTGAAAATAGATGTTATTTGTGTAATTTATTCACTAGCTGGGCTCACTGCAAGACTTCAAAGGGGCGCATTTTGGATTTTGGCGCCCTATTTTTCTATTGCAGGTTCTTTGGCGCACATGTTGTGCCCCTTCGAAATGACTTTTTTGTCCCCCTAAGGTATTTATCTTGGGCATTTTAAGTGTTTTTTCATTTTTCTTTTTTTTTTTACCTTTATTTAAAAAAAAAATAATAATAATATTGGTGTAAGTATATGTTATGCAGACCCCCCTGCTATATTTCATACATACACACAGAAAGTCCGCTATACTATTGCAAAAACGAATTAATATACATTTATTTATTATGAACAATAAAGGGGGGTGAAACGTTTGTGTAGGTAGTTTCCTACTAATACTAGTAACTATAGCTATAACTATATTTTTTTTTAAACTGTGATGGATCTTTGTAGCAGGATGCTACAAGGATGTCATGCAAGCGAGACTGCCCCTGCTGGTCTCGACAAGGGGTTAATAAATATTACTAAGTAGCCTCTTAATAAGTTAGATGTATTAACATTTTCATTTTTAACAGTCTTAAGATGGGGTTCACATCACGTTTTTGCCCTACATTTAACATATTTGTAAAAAAGGATACAAAAGCGTAGTAAAAAAATGTATACCTTAACCCATTCACGCATTTTAACGCAACTTTGTAATTTACTGCATTTGGACATACAATCACGTCCAGACTGCTTACCGAGGGCTGTGACACTATAAAGTGTCACAGCCCCTGAGTCTCCGCTCTCCCGGAGAGCAGAGACATCGGGGAAGCAGGCAAAGGACCAATCAGAGTGGTTCCTCTCTCTTCTATCGGGCTGCTGCGATGACAGGCCCGACGGTTGCCATGGCAACCGGGTGCCTTACAAAGGCGTTCAGACTTCCATGCACCTAGCCCTGAGGGTCTGATCAGCCTGTCTTCTCATATCCGTTCATTTATGTAATCAAAAAAATGAAAGAAATAAATAACTACTCATAATTTGTATCGCCAGGTCCGTAACTACCTGATCTATCATGTTACTAATCTTGTATAATTTTTCTTGCATTTTAATACAGAAAAAAATAAACATTTAAGGGAAAAAAAAGTTTTATAACCATATTCTGACCCCTATAACTTTTTTGTAGTTATGTGTACAGGGCTGTGTGAGGGCTTAGTTTTTGTGGGACGATCTGTTCTTTTCAGTGATACCAATTTGAAGTGTGTGTGACTTTTTGATCACTATTTATAAAAAAATTATTGGGTAGTTGAAGTGACAAAAAATGGCAAATTGGCTGTTTTTATTTTTTTTCCCCCCGTTACGCCAGTATTAAATACATTGGTGGTCAGTGCGCCCTCCCCATCCCCCCCCCCTTCCTCCCTCCCCCCAGTATTAAAAGCATTGGTGGCAGTGGCCACAGGGTCCCCTCACCTCCTCCTCATTGGTGGCAGTGATCGGAGCCCCAGCAGAGTAATGCTGGGGCTCCGATCGGTTACCATGGCAGCCAGGACGCTACTGAAGTCCTGGCTGCCATGATCGGCTCCCTGTTGCTGTGTGCACAGAGGACAGGGCAGCAGGGACAGTGTGAGGTCCTATTCACCCTAATAGATCTCTATCGGGGTGATTAGGATGAAAAGATCCCAGATTCTGCCCCTAAGGGGGGGAAAAGTTAATAAATAAACTGTATTAAAAAAAAAAAGTTAAAAAAGTACACCAAAATATTAAGTATAAATCACCCCCTTTCCCAATTTTACATATAAAATATATAAAAAATAAATAAATAAAATATTACATATCGCTACGTCTCAAAAGTCCAAACTATTAAAAAAATCCTCTTCTAAGCGGTGAACGCCCATAAAAGAAAAGAAAAACTGCACAATTCGCCATTTTCTTTTAGTCGACTTGTCCCCCCAAAAAATAGGATAGGACTCTTGTATTATGGGCCGGACGTTCCATAAAATGTGGAATGCACGCGGCTTTTTTTGGCATTTTATTTTTTTCATTTGGAATATAACAATACGATGCTGCCACCTAGTGGCCTGTATTGGTATATTCCTGAAATAGGCACCGAAGCCTGTTTGAGGCTTCTGGCTATTTCAACAATATGACAGGTTCCCTGATCTCAATCGGGGAACGCTGTTACCGGAGCAGAAGCGCGCGTATTCCGCTTCCAGATTGATCAGATGCTGTGGTCACATTTAACCATGGCATCTGAAGGGTAAAATGTATGCAATCAGCCTCATGGTTGATCGCATACATGTGCCGTGGGTCTCTGCTATTCAAAATAGCAGAATTATTTGGTTGTTTTAGAACAAAAACAACACAATGGAAAGTATAAGTATTGCCGCTTCTTCACGGACACTTAACGTGTTCTTTTTGTGGTAATGTGACGCACTGCATGCATTGGCCTTTATTCTTACAGTAAAGAAGTAATTAATTATAACTTTTTGTGAATTGGGATATTTAAACTTGCTTTTTTTTATTTATTTTTTTATTCCAGTTTAAATTTAGTAGTGTGAGCGCGATCCTCCATTCTGGACTTGTGTGCCTTTGTGTGACCTTACTTGTATAGAAGCATAGTGACATAACGCTGTCAGTATGCTCCCTTCTCATTAAGGTCAAGCAGAGGCACACAGCAGTATGAATCATTATAATGCCATGTGCTCCTGAAAGTCCAGGAAGGATCACGCTCACACACGGAGCTTGATTCCCACAATGGACTCGTTCATGTGAAACAGACCTTAACTGTTGAATGGGTTGTCCAGGATTTTGAATTGCCTATCCGTCAATCAGCTGTTAGAAGAGGCTGTGGACTCTTACTGGGCCAGTGACATGACGTTTATCGATCACATTACCTAGGTGCAGCTCAGTCCCATTCAGATGATTTGGTCTGGGCAGCAATACCAAGCACAGCCTCTATAAAATATACAGTGCAGTGCTTGGTAAAGTATGAGGAGGCTGAAGTGCTCCATGAAGCACCTTGGCCTCTTAAAACAGCTGATTCGCAGGGTGCTGCGAGTTGAACCACTACCGATTAGATATTGCTGACCCATCCTGAGGATAGGCCGTGAGTAGCAAAATCCCACACAACCCCTTTTAATGTCTATACAGTACATTTCTTACATGAGCAGTTTGGATAACTCCTGTCCATATGCCTTATTAGGACTTGGCTGAGATTACTTTAAATAATTTGTCATTCAAAAAATCTGATTCATGTTTATATCTTTCTCTAACAGTGGATTTCAAAAGATCATGTCCCAAGCAGCAAAGCATCTTACTGGAGTACTGTGAGTGTCCTTTATCTTTTTTACTTTCACTTTCAAAAAATGTTCACACATTGTTTTTACATTTATGTATTTAAAAAACTATATTTTTGGGGGGGCACGTGGCTAGCGGTGCATGGAGGTAGATCTGTGATCCCTGCACTCTAGAGCATACAGCCTCAACCTGGCTTTGTATCGGCTAAGTGCCCACTTTCAATATCTTCCCCGGCAGCATTTAGCTTCCGCATGACCAGGAGAACGTTCCAAAAGGCAAACATCACCACAGCCCCATGAAACTGAGCAGCTTTTTTCCCTCTGAGAACGGGATCCAAGATGCCGCCTCTCGTGCCACATCTGCTACTCTTGCTGGACCCAACCGCCAGCCTGTATCTCCGTTGGCTTCCCATGTAAGAGACATTGTGTCCTTTTCTCCTGCCTCTCATTCATGCTCTTTTCCATCCTCACCTGCTACTAGTAAGCATGGAGGACATAGCTCCCCAGCGACAGGGCAGTGTCCATTACAAGTCGCTACTTTGAGAGGAAAAGGGCCTTGTGTGCCTAATAACAGGCTCCTACTGCAGGGGGGACCCAGGGAGACGCTCCTATCACAGAGACCACAATGATAGTATTGATCACTGACCTTAAGGTCACTTTACAGAATGATCTACAGTCAACTTTTCATCAGTTTAAACAAGAACTTTGGAGGTTAGTTACCAATCTGAAATACATCTAAATTAGGTGTATTTCAGGTGCAGATTGCAGTGCAATGGTTAGTTGCGCTGCATCTGCAACTTTTTCTCGCTCATGCCAGTTATAAAATTGTTTGGGTGGCATGGGCAGGGAAGGTGTAGAAAAAGGTCTAGAAAAAAAGGTCTAGATGTAAGACAGCTAGGAAGCGGTCTTACTTTTAGAACTGGCGGAGAATCCGCCAAAGTAATGAAGAGGCTGGCACCTCTTCATAACTTAGGCGAATCCACCGCCAGTTTAGGGGTTTATTAAGACTAGCATCTAAAACACTGGTCTTAATAAATGTGCCCCTTTCTTTTTTGGGCACCTCCCATGTGGAAATCCAAAACAAGCTCACTTCTGCACACAATTAGGCTCCATTCAGACGTCCGTGTGTGTTTTCCGAATCCGCAAAACACGGACACTGGCAATGTGCCTTCCACATTTTGCGGACCGCACATCACCGGCACTCTGATAGAAAATACATTTTTCCATACGCCTCCCCAACGGCACTGAGCAGGAGGATACCCTGCCTCCCCAGGGACCGGAAACAACGTGGAGAACTAACCTTTAAAAGCCTCCTCCCTTTTACCTTCTCCAGTTGTTTCCTGTCCCTCGGGACGAAGTGAAGAACGGAGCGGGGATCCTTCCTGCTCTTCAAAGGAACCTTGCGCACAGCCTGAGGGTTGTTCCGGATCTCTCTCTCTCTTCTTCCCTAGCAGGTTATGTTAGGAGGGCTGTTGCGGGACGCGGGGCAAAGATAGAGGCCCTTCCGGCATCTAGGTGTAAGCCCTCCGGCACCCCAGGCAACCCCGGGCTCCCAGCTTCCCTTCCGGAGTGGTGCAGAGGCAGTCGGCGGCAACGAGACTTCCGGGGCCGTAGTCTGGCGAGAGCAGTCACGTGGGTGCGCGCGCGCGCTGACGTCCACGTGCGTGTGGTACCACGTGACCCGGAAATAAGTTCAAAACGCCGGCGGGACATTCATCTGGCGTCCTGTGTGTTGAGTCGGACCTGCAACATGTCCACTCCACCTGAGGTGCCTCTAGAGCAGGCATGGCCAACCTGTGGCTCTCCAGCTGTTGTAAAACTACAATTCCCACCATGCTCTGCTGTAGGCTGAGAGCTGTAAGCAGTCTTTGCATGCTGGGAGTTGTAGTTTTGCAACATCTGGAGTGCCTCAGGTTGGCCATCCCTGCTCTTGAGCCTCCAAAGGCCCCCAGCCCGGTAAGCCTCCTCTAGTGGGAGTCATTTCTCTGCTGCACTTTTTTTTTACCCTGCTTAGTTCACTGGGTCATAGTCAGGTGGAGGTTCCCCCCTCCTCAGTATTCTTCCTTCCTGGCTTCTGGTTGAAGCATTTCTTTTTGTTTATAGAGAAGATCCGGCAGGACTGAGGAACCTTCAGCTAAAAAGAAATGTAGCATATGTAAAAAACATTTAGCGGCCCACCATAAAAAAAACGCTATGTTCCAGATGCACTGAGAAAGTAATGGCGGATGAGACTCCATCTTTAGTGGACAGCCTGAGAGCCATTATTAAGGAAGAAGTCAGCTCTGTAATTGAGTCAAAAATGTCGACTCTTCTCTTAGCCCCTTCCACCTCTAAATCGGTTATGGAGTTCCCCCAGCATCTGGAGTTGGACTCTGACGAGGGCAAATTATCCTCTGGGGCAGACTCTTCTTCCTCAGAGGATAATTCGGGCAAACCACTATGCTCCATTGAAGACATTGACTCCCTCCTCAAAACTATCCGGGCAACCATGAACATTGAACAGGCTAGAGAACCACAGTCTGTACAGGACCAAATGTTCAGGGGGTTGGCCGACAAGAAATCAAATGCTCTTCTAACTGGGATAGCCAGAGAGCAAGCGTCCTGGCGGTGCAGGTTCCTGCAATGCTGGGTCTTAACATGGAGGTGCAGGTGTCCCATGATTTTTTAAGGATGGACTCACATCTTTTATCCATAGGGTCTCTAAGCAGGCCGATGTCTTCAAAGGGAAGGGAGGACTTTTTTTATATTCTCGCCACCGGGGAGTCCTATCCCAATGAGCAGAGTCAGTGTCGCTGAAAGGGTATTTTCTTTTGAAGACTCTGGATACCCCAGATCTGTTTTCTGGGTCTTTCCATTCCTCCAGAATTAATTTTCTTATGTTTTCATGAACTGGAAAAACTCTTTTTATCTGGTACTCCCTATGAAGATATTCTAGCCTCTCTTCCGTTTCTGAAACAAGCTACAAATTTAGTTTCAGATGCATCTGCGGATCTTGTCAAATTATCAGCCAGATCTGCGGCCCTTTTTAATGCGGCTAGAAGATCCGTTTGGCTAAGGTCCTGGTCAGGGGACAATACCTCTAAAAACAAGCTCTGTAACATTCTGTGCAAAGGGGACAGATTATTCGGGTCTGTGTTGGACGAAATATTGGATAAAGCCTCCGACCGTAAAAAAGGTTTTCCAGCTGAACAGAAAATTTTTCATAACCGCCAAACCCTTTCACTCCCAGAAAAAGTATCGCCCTGATCAAAAACGAAAAGAGGGTTCAAGTTCCTGGCAGACATCTAAGGGCAGAGGGAGAGGCTTCTTATTCAATCCCAATTAGTGTTCCAAACAGACTTCGCAATGACGCCAGATGTCCGGTGGGCGGAAGACTTCAGGAATTCTACCCGGCCTGGGAAAATATTACTAATTCCCCCATGGTTCTAGATCTGATCCAGTCGGGATACAGAATAGAATTTTCCTCTCCACCATCAAGAAGATTCCTAATAAACAAAAAATTACTGGAATCCAGTCAGAAGCTTTTGGAATCCCAGATTCAGTCTCTCCTGGAAAAACGATCTGTCGTCCCAGTAGCCCCGGATCAACTAGAAGAAGGCTTCTACTCTCCGGTATTTTTGGTAAAGAAGCCCAACGGATCCCACAGGGCGATCATAAATCTAAGAGATCTGAACAAACACGTTATGTACAAAAGATTCAAAATGGAAACCATTAGTTCTACAATCAATCTGTTATTCCAAAATTGTTTGATGGTATTTCTAGACCTGGCAGATGCCTATTATCACATGCCCATCTACTCAAGCCATCAAAAATATCGTTTTGCGGTATTTCTACAGGACCGGCTATCTCACCTACAGTTCAGAGTTCTTCTTTTCGTCCTTTCATCCGCCCCACGGGTATTCACGAAGGTAATGGCGGAGGTATCCGTCTACCTTCACAAACAGGAGATTGTCTTCATCCCATACCTAGACGATTTCCTACTAGCAACTCCATCACCGGAAATTCTCCAAAGAGATCTCCTTTTCGTGGCAAATACTCTTTACACTCTGGGATGGAAACTAAATCTGGAAAAATCGGATATAGTTCCTTCCCAGAAGAAAATTTCCTAGGCATACTTCTATATTCCAAGCTAATGACATCCTTTCTTCCGGACTCGAAGATTCAAGATCTAATCACCAGAATCTGTGCTTTCCTTCACAAGGTATCCTTCAGACAGATTATGGCCATTCTAGGATTAATGACCTCCACCATCCCGGCCGTGAAGTGGGCACAATTTCACAGCAGACCACTCCAAAATTTCCTCCTATCATCATGGAACAAAAGTCCCCTGTCCCTAGACAAATAAACTTCCCTTCCTTTTCAGGTCAAAGTGACATTACTTTGGTGGCTAAAAAGCGAACACCTGAATCAGGATGTCCAGTGGAGACCATCGGACGTGGTAGTGAACACAACCGATGCAAGCGGAGCAGGAATTGGGGGCTCACAGTGGAAGCCAGATAGTTCGAGGCAGATGGGGACCCAACATCCTCCCACTATTCTCCAATGCGAAAGAACTTCAGGCAGTATTTCTGGCGTTAAAAGCCTTTCGATCGTCTGTCAACCACAAAAATGTAAAAATCCTTACGGACAACAATGCGACAATCGCTTACATAAACAAGCAGGGGGGCACCAGAAGCAAGGTCTTAGGTCAGACAGCATTCCACCTATTTTCTTTCCCACCAATATCCCTGATCCCGAGGACTCTAGCAAAAATTGTGGAAGACAGATGCGATGCGATTGTGATAGCGCCCTACTGGCCCAAAAGGATTTGGTTTCCCTTATTGTTGAAGACGGCAAAGGGGGATTTCTGGCTGCTTCCCCAAGTTCCAGATCTGCTGCTACAGGGTCCAGTCCAGCACCCAGAAATTCATCAGCTGGAGGCTGAACGCGGCATCCTGAGAACCAAAGGTCTTTCAGACGCAGTAATTCACACAATCCTTAGCAGTCGTAAACCAGTCACTTCAAAAATTTATCAAAGAGTCTGGAATACATTTCTTCACTTTTCACAGGCCTCCTGGGTTCCCTCAAAGAAACCTGATGTGAACGTGATTTTAGAATTCCTGCAAATAGGCCTGCAAAACAGTCTTCGGGTTAATACGCTTAAGGTTCAGGTGGCGGTCTCAGCACCTTTCTTGATTTAAAATCGCCGAAATCCCCTTAATTAGACGTTTCTTTAAGGGCGCATCTAGATTGAGACCTACAGTCAGGTCCACTGTCCCACCTTGGGACCTGAATCTTGTCCTCTCAGTTCTTACAGACCCTCCTTTCGAGTCAATCTCTGAGATTCCCCTTAGCCTGCTCTCTCAAAAAGCAGCCTTCCTTGTTGCAATCTCCTCCGCCAGGAGAGTGGAGGAAATTCAAGCCCTATCTTGCCGACCGCCTTATCTGACGATCCTAGAAGACAGAATTGTCCTGCGTCATGAACCCTCCTTTTTGCCCAAGGTATGTTCCAGGTTTCATTGTGACCAAGAGATCTCACCACCAACATTCTGTCCACAGGCCAAATAGGGAAGCTAAGTTCCACAATCTTGATGTGAGGAGATGCATCCTCTCCTACCTGGAGGCCACAAAAACCATAAGGAAGACAAATCGTCTTTTCGCGCAGTTCGCGGGATCAAAGGCCAAGGTGCATCTAAATCAACCGTCTCACGCTGGATAAAAATGACTATTACTAGAGCATACAAGGAAAAGGAACGCTCACCTCCATCGAAATTGACAGCCCACTCTACTCGAGCAATTTCAACCACCTGGGCAGAATGCGCTTCGGCTTCTCTAAGCCAGATTTGCTAAGCAGCCACCTGGTCCAATTCAACACGTTCTTTAACCCCTTAAGGACGAAGGGCGTACATGTACGCCCTTCGTCCGCACTTTAAAGATGGCGCCCGCTCCCGCACGGAGCGGGCGCATGAGCTGCGGGTAAACGCTTGATTCATCAAGCTGACACCCGCAGCTCATGTCCGCGACCGGCAGTGATGCCGATCGCGGACATTTAACCCCTCAGATGCCGTGGTCAATCCTGACCACGACATCTGATCGCGCAAAAACCGAAAGTTTCACTTTCGGTTTTTGCTCCGGCTCCCCTGATGGCCACAAGGGGGAGCCGGAGCATGCATGTAGTAGCCTAGGTTTCTGTGAATGAAACCTAGGTTACTACATAGTATTCCTATGGAGCCTATGACTGTAATAGGCTCCATAGGAAATATGCGTATTTTCTCATATATTCCAATGCTATTGCATTGGAATATATGAGAATAGCAATCTGATGATTGCATCTTATAGTTCCCAATGGGAACTATAAGAAAGTGGTAAAAAAAAAAAAAAGTTTAAAAAAAAAAATAAAATAAAAAAATATAAAAATTCAAATCACCCCCTTTCCCAAAATGAAAATAAAATAAATAAAAAAATAAAAAAATTACACATAATGGGTGTCGTAATGTGCGAAACGCCCATACTATAATAATATTAAAAATATTCACCATACGGTAAACATAAAAACGGAAAGAAAGCGTCCAAATGGCTAATTCGCCATTTTTGGACACTTCATTTCCTAAAAAAATGAATAAAAAGTGATCAAAACATCATACGCACCCCATAATGGTATCAATTAAAAGTTCAGATTGCCCACAAAAAATGAGCCCCTACACTGCTCCGTACGCATAATTACAAAAAAGTTATAGGGGTCAAAACATGGCGACAAAAAATAAAATAAAAAAATTCCCACTTTAAATTTTTTTTTCACTATCAAAACGCAAGAAAAACTATACATATTAGGTATTGCCGGATTCGTACTGACCTGAAGAATAAAATTAACCAGTCAGTTTTATCGCAAATCGAACGTTGTAATTAAAAAACCCGTAAAACTGTGGTGAAATTGCTTTTTTTTTGCAATTTCACCCCATTTGGAATTTTTTTCCCGTTTCCCACTACATCACATGCAAAAATAAATGGTAGCGTTAAAAAGTACAACTTGTCCCGCAAAAAAACAAGCCATCATTTGGCTATGTGAGCGGAAATATAAAAATGTTATGGCTTTTGGAAGGCAGGGAGCGCAAAACAAAAACGCAAAAATCCCAAAACCCCCGGTCCTTAAGGGGTTAAACATTACAGGCTGGACGTGGTTTCCAATAGAGGCCTTTCCTTTGGCCGTAAATTGCTGTCTGCCGTAGTCCCACCCTAATGGACTAGTGTTTTTTCTCTGCTAATCCTTCTGCTCAGTGCCGTTGGGGAGGCGTATGGAAAAGATGATAATTACTTACCGGTAATTGGATTTTCCATCTAGCCTCCACAACGGCACTGGGATTTTTCACCCTTTGGGTTTTTTGACATACCTGTCTGTATTTTTTGTTCAATGCCTTATTAGTATATTGTGCTTGCTTGTTTTGTTTCTCTCTTGTTTTGATCAAGGGGTCAAAATAAAGAAAATTTTCAGCTTCATCTTGAGTTCTCGGATACTTACTGGAGAAGGTAAAAGGGAGGTGGCTTTTAAAAGTTAGTTCTCCACGTTGTTTCCTGTCACTGGGGAGGCGGGGTATCCTCCTGCTCAGTGCCGTTGTGGAGGCTAGATGGAAAATCCAATTACCGGTAAGTAATTATCATTTTTCTTGTCCGCAATTGCGGATAGGACATGTTCTATTTTTTTGTGGAATGGAAGTGCGGACCCGGAAGTGTGGATCCGCAATTTCCGGATCCGGGCGGGACATAGTGTGTCCCCATAGAAATGAATGGGTCCACAATTCCGTTCCGCAAAATGCAGAACAAAAAAAAAACAAAAAAAAAAACAGAATTGCGGACGTGTGAATGGAGCCTTAGATTGTGGCCATCATTAACGCCCATGGTGAAGAAATCGTGGCCCTGATGTTGAAATTTGCTTACCTGGAAGACCTTTCCCACAGGAACCATGTCCATTTCTGGGAAATCCCTGAAACGATCCACAATGACTAACTAATGTCCTTCCCTAAGGATTTTTTTTGCTTGTCTTCTGTCTCAAACATCTACCATTGACCTCTTTACTGATAGAGCGCACAGGCTACCCAAGCCTAAATCACTACCCTTGTCAACTCCTTGTGATGCCATTGCTCGCATACATTTTTTTCATATTAGTGAGCAGATCATGAAAGTGTCTAAAGATCCCCCTTCACTTTCTGATCACTTCAAAGGCATCTCTGTTTTCGCGGACTTGTCCACAGCTACTCTAGCACGCCGCAGGGTGCACACGCCGTAGAAAAGGAATCTCTTACAAGTGGGGGTTTCCTGTTAAAATGATCATCACCTATAATGGAGTACAACATGTGGCCCTAAAACCAGCGGCAGCTTTAAAACTCTGTCAGGAATGGGATTTACTTAATTCTGGGCCGCAAGATTCACTGTTAGTGACCCTCCCCTTGTCTGATCATGTTGGGTGAGATGTAAGTGCTCTGTAGATGCCGGGTCGGCTCTGAGACATAACCCTTCTACTGCACTTCTCTGTATTTCAGTGTTATGATGTCTTATAAATGTTATTCTGGAGGTGTTTTATATTGCCTGTTTTTTTTTTTTTTTTGCTTGTTTTGTTTCATATGTGCCATACTGCTTTCTTCTTACTGTTCGCATGTTGATACTCTATAGATCCTTATTCAAATATTATAATCAATCGCAATTAATCGCCATATCGCAATCGCAATTTGCTGACCCAAAAATGCTGCAATTATATTACCGTATTTTTCGCTTTATAAGACACACTTTTTCCCCAAAAAAAATGTGTCTTATAAAGCGATGGTTGACTTTCTACATGACACTGATGTATCGCCGGCCGCTATGCTGCATAGCGCATCCAGCGATACATCAGTTACAGTGCGGGGAGGGAGGAGGGGCTGGAAAGTCGTTATTTTATTGAACACATGTTCTTATATCTATTTTATTTATCTGTTCTGTGCAGTGCTATTAAAGAGGACCTTTCATCACCCTAACAAATCTAAACTAAGTATACATACATGGAGAGCGGCGCCCAGGGATCTCCCTGCACTTACTATTATCCCTGGGCGCCGCTCCGTTCTCCCGGTATGTCCTCCGGTGACTTCAGCTCTGTGTCTCAACCGGGAGGAGCCTGCCCTTGTTCTCCTGGCGTCTCCTTCTCCCAGGCTGTAGCGCTGACCAGCCGCAGCGCTCAGCTCATAGCCTGGGAGAAGAAAACCTCCCAGGCTATGAGCTGAGCGCTGCGGTTGGTCAGCGCTACAGCCTGGGAGAAGGAGACGCCCAGGAGAACAAGGGCAGGCTCCTCCCGGTTGAGACACAGAGCTGAAGTCACCGGAGGACATACCGGGAGAACGGAGCGGCGCCCAGGGATAATAGTAAGTGCAGGGAGATCCCTGGGCGCCGCTCTCCATGTATGTATACTTAGTTTAGATTTGTTAGGGTGATGAAAGGTCCTCTTTAAGAAAATGGCAAGTTTTGTATTTTGTACTTTTGCAAAAAACACTGCATTTCAGTTCTTGAGTTAAGCATAACTACATTTCACATTATCAGTCATCTGTGTGTGCTTTTATCATGAAAATCCAAGCAGATAGACCTCTAGCACAATTCCCTTAAAATATCGCATCGCATATCATTATCGCAATTTTTAGGGCCCTAATCGCAATCGCACAAAATTCCCATATCGTGCAGCCCTATTATGTACTATTTCTATAGGACTGGACTTGCATTTTGCCTATCCCCTGCTATTCACCATGGTCTTTAAAGTCATCCGTTTAAATGCTTAAGGGGCTTAATTCCCCTTACAAGTGTTTCCTTTTATGGAAGGACGCTATGCGCTTAAATCCGATATAATTTGCATACAAGAAAGGCACTTATTGCCCCAGGATATTCCTAGATTGAAACATAAGAAATACTCGTTTATTTAATCCCCACCTGCGGTGGGAAGGAAAAAAACTGTTGTCTTTATTGGTGTTAAAAATTCCCTTGTCTTTGTACTAGAAAAAACCATAGTGGATGATGGTGGCAGGTACGTTTATTATGGTTTGTCAGATTAAGGCTACTTTCACACTTGCGCTTTCCTGTTTTCGCTATTGAGATCTGTCATAGGATCTTAATAGCAGGGGAAAATGCTTCCGTATTGTTCTTATTTATTGTTAATGGGGACAAAACTGAACGGAATGCACCAGAATGCATTCCGTTCCATTCGGTTGCCTCTCCATCGCAGACAGAATAACACTGCAAGCACAGACGAATCCGTCATGACTCACAATGTAAGTCAATGGGGGCGGATCTGTTTTCTCTGACACAATAGAAAACGGATCTGTCCCTTATTGACTTTCAATGGAGTTCATGACGGATCCATCTTGGATATGTTAATACAACCGGATCCGTTCATAACGGATGCAGATGGTTGTATTATCATGACAGAAGTGTTTTTGCTGATCTATGATGGATCCAGCAAAAACGCTGGTGTGAAAGTAGCCTAATAATGTTCATTATACATTGATGGCATTATATGCTCCTAATAAGCACTTGCATGGTTTTTATCATTTCTTTTAACAAGAGATCCAAAGGAACAAGGGTCATCTTGTTGTAGTGGGCAATTACAGTGCTGTAATGTGGCCTTCTACCATGTCAGCCCCACTTAGTAGACTGACGAAAGTGTTAGTGAAAGTGAACACCTATAACCTGTATGATATCTGGCAGATCCAGCACCCTACTGAGCGGGATTTTACTTTTTATTTTTTTCTTGTGCCCGCAAGATTTACACAGCTACTCCCTCAAATGGATTCCATAGTTATTCACACTATCTCCTCGTCTGATCATACCCCTATAGTAATGAATGTATCGGAACAATATAATTTCCCTTACGCCCATGACAGCACCCTTGAGAGACCGCCTCCATCCAGGACAGGAAACAGGAACTTTCGTGGAGAGCTGTTAAGGAGGGGCATTGCCCCTATACCACCAGTTCCTGTTTCCTGTCCTATGGATAGGACGGTTAGTGGAGAGCAAGGAATAGGCTGCAGGTCCCCGGATACTCCAAATGGGGGGTTTACCTGGTATGGCGTAAGCCTCCTCTAGGAGCCGCCTATTAAGTCTGGATTCTGCCTTCTGGGTCCTGTATTTTCTTTCAGGCTGGTGTTCTTGGGCAGTCCCGATGGCACTGGGAGGTACGGCCGGCATGCCGGAGCTTCCTGGCAGTGCTCAGGAAGTCCGGGGCCTCCTCTTTCACTGGCTCCCCTGCCGGAGTAAGTTGTGGGACGGGGAGCGGAGAAAGGCGTTTTCTCATGTGAGCAAGCGAGAACCGGAAGTGCGCAACGCAACTTATGGTATTTGGAACGCACACAGCGTGCGCCCGGAAGTAGGGGACGAGATCAGCTATTAAAGGCCACGTGGGAGCACCAGCAGGGACCCGACCTAGGGGTTCATTTGGGTTCTTAAAGCGTGTGGTCAGAAGGAGACCAGCCAGCCTACGGGAAGTCCTGCACCTGCCTATGGAAAACGCTGTATTCAGCCATGAGAGCAGTCAGCGTGCCGACCTGCAGTAGGGTCATGAGCCTAGACCGGTACTCCTGGTGGGGTAAGGGGGATCTTTCCCCAGCCTTCTTTTTATCATTTAGATTCTAAAAGGGGCCTTTTTTCTCTTGTCTCTATTTTCTAGACTATTAAGGAGGGCCCTAGAAAGGCTACCTCAAAGACCAAAGGGAAAGAATGTGCTGTTTGTAAAAGAAAGCTTGCCCCTTCGTGGTCAAAAATGTTATGTCAGTATTGTGTCGACAAAGTAGTAGAAGAGGAATCCCCGTCCCTACTCCAAAGCATTAAGGATATTGTGAAGTCTGAAGTATCTGATTCCATGAAAATGTTCAAAAAGTGCCTCCCTTCCTCAGCCCCTGGCAAACAAGGCATCCCCGTCATGGTTTCAGATTCAGATTCTTCAGACGAAAATGAGCTGGGGGAGATCCTAGACAGTTCAGACTCAGTTGAAGAGACTACGGGTAGACCCCTTTTTTTTCCAGACAGGGAATCTTTACTAAAAGCCATCCGTGCTACTGTGAAAGTGGATGAATCCAGAGAACAAAAGTCTGCTCAAGATATTATGTTTGGGGATCTAGGACATAGAAAAACTAGGGGTTTCCCGGTAAATAAAAATATTAAAGGGGTTATCCAAGTTCTACAAAGTGAATCTAAACTTCTTTGTATATCTGTCGAAAACATTTTTGTAAATGACTTGCTTTAGAAATAATGCGCCATTTGGATATTACAGAATGTGGTCATTGGATCACTGACGTCACCCTCCCTGCTCCGTTTGTTTACATGCTGCTCCCTGCTTGAGCGAGTGGCCCTGCCTGTAAACGGGACGTCACTGGATTTTGTGCCCGATAGGCAGATATACAAAGAAGTTTAGATTAACTTTATAGAACTTGGATAACCCCTTTAAGTTCCTGATGGAATGAAAAAAACCTGATAAGAAATTCTTTGTTCCAAAAAAGATAAAAAGAAAATATCCCTTTGAGGCCGACTCTGCTAGTTGGGATAGGCCTCTTAAACTCGATGCCCCCATTGTTAAATCTCAAAAATGTCAGCCTTACTATTTGAAGACCTGGGTACCCTGAAGGACCCTATGGATAGGCGTGCTGAGGTTTAGCTGAAAAAGGCTTGGGAAGCCTCGACTCAAGCGTTTAAGCCTAATATTTCCACCACTTCCACAGCTAGATCTTTAAAACTATGGCTACAAGAATTGGAAACCCATATCCAAATAAAACCTCCAGAGACCAATTACTATCTGTCTTCGCCACCATCCTTATGGCGGCAGACTTTATTTCTGACGCCTCTGCAGACACTTTAAAACTGAATGCTAGATCTGGTTTCCTGTCCCTAGGCCTTCCAAAAAACAGCATTTTTTTTCGGAAGAACAGAAGGGGGTTCAATAGAGAAAAAAGGCAGGATTTCAGAGTAGGCAATAAAAATAAGAAAGACAAAGGATCTCTCTTCAATTCCCAACTCACCTCAGGTTCCAAGTCCAGCCAACAATAACGGTTTCTCTCCTGTAGGCTGCAGACTCTCTCGTTTCCTTCAGGCTTGGGAAGAGATATCCCCGAGCCCCTGGATCCTGGGTGTTATAAGAGATGGTTTTCGTCTCGAGTTTGTCTTCCGCCCACCGGAAAGATTAAAAATAACAAATATCTTAAAAGGCTCTGCAAAAAACCTAGCTTTAAGGCAGGAGGTTTTTTCTCTTATAGAGAAAAATGTCCTGGTTTTGGTCCCAGACACAGAAAAAGGAACAGGTTTTTATTCATCCCTTTTTTCCCTTACGCCCATGACAGCACCTTCTTCCAGGCTAGGAAATGGGAAACCTTTTTGTGGAGATCACTTAAGGAGAGGTATCTCACTTACATCATCAGTTTATTCCTATTTCCTGTCCTATGGATAGGACGCTCTGTGGAGAGCAGAATTAGGCTGCAGGAGCCCCGCTGTCACTTATTTAGGGGTTACCTGTTGTGGCGTAAGCCTCCTCTTGGAGCATCCAGCTAAGTCTGTATTTCTCCCTCTGGGTCCCGGATTTTTTATCGCACCGATGTTCCTGGGCAGTCTTGGCATAACCGTGGGGGGATGCTGACACGCCGGATCCTCCTGGCGGTGTTCAGCAGGTCCGGGTCCTTACTCTATCTCCAGGCAGCAGGTTACAGAGACAGGGGAAGAAGGTTTGAGTTATTCGCGTGCCCTGCGCGCGAACCGAAAGTGCAATTTTGCAACTTCTGGTGTTTGGAACGCACTCTGTGTGCGTTCCGGAAGTAGGAAGTAATCTCCTATTAAGGCCGCATAGGAGCATCGGCAGGGACCCGACCGTTGGATTTTCAGCTCCAACAAGCACGCGGTTAGAGGGAGCCCAGCCAGCCTGCGATCTTCAGTGGATCCGTGTATTTAGCTTCTATCCTACCCACTGTCATGGAGGATGAGAACGCGCTGATCTGCAGGAGAGCCATGATCCTAGACCGGTATTCCTGGTGGGGTAAGGGTGTTAATCCCCAACTCTTAATGCCCTTTCTTCCAATTTTTAATGGGGGTTATTCTCTTATTGTATTTGTAGAATATTAAACGGGGCCCCAGAAAAGCCACTGCTAAGTCCAGAGGGAGGGAATGTGCTGTCTGCAAAAAAAATGCTCTCTCCTTCTTGATCCAAATTGCTCTGTCAGCAGTGTGTGAACAAAGTGGTAGAAGAGGAATCCCCTCCTTTGCTTCAGAGTATCAAAGATATTGTAAAGTCTGAAGTGTCCGATTGAATGAAAATATTTAAGAAGTGTATCCCTTCCTCAGTGGTGGGCAAGCAAGGTCATACTAGCATAATATCTGATTCAGATTCTGCAGATGAAAATGAGCAGGGAGAGATCCTGGAAGATTTAAGTTCTTCTTAGATGAAGACACCACAAGTGGGACTCTTCCCCCCCCCGGGGATACGGAATCCTTGTTAAAAGCCATTAGAGCTACTATGAAGGTAGACAAGCCATTATATCCGTCCAGGATGTAATGTTCGGCGACTTGGGACATAAGAAAAAATTAAGAGTATTTTGTTTAAATGAGAATATAAAATACTTAATTCACAAAGAATGGAATAAGTCTGACAAAAAATTTTCTTCCAAAAAATGTCAAAAGAAAATACCCGTTTGAGGGTGAGTCCTCCTGTTGGGATAGGGCCCCTATAATAAATGCCCCTATTGCCAAAATGTCAAGGAAGCCAGCCTTACTTTTTGAGGATCTTGGCACACTAAAAGATCCTATGGACAGACGTGCAGAGATTTACCTTTTATCTTTAAAACTATGGCTTCATGAGCTGCAATCTTATATTCAAAATAAGTCACCTAGGGATCAATTATTGGAAGTTTTTCCTACCATCCTTTAGTCAGTGGACTTTATTTCTGATGCTTCTGCAGATGCTTTAAAACTAACTGCCAGATCAGCTGCTTTATCTAATTCAGCGAGAAGAGCGGTCTGGCTTAAAGGATGGACAGGGGTTATACTGGTTCAAAGAATAAACTGTGCGATATCCCATGCCAAGGAGATTATCTCTTTGGGCCTGTATTAGATGACCTTTTGGATAAAGCTTCTGATAACAAAAACGTTTTCCTGTTTCCAGACCTACAAAAAAGCAGCGTTTTCTTTTTCGAGGAAACAAGAAATCTTACAATACAGGCAGAAGACAAAATTTTCGACAAGAAAACAAAAATAGAAGGAATAAAGGTTTCCTCTTTAACTCTCAGCCCGCTACAAGAACCGATGACAGTCAGCAATGACTGTTTCTTTCCAGTGGGAGGAAGGCTCTCTCTATATTTTCAAGCTTGGCAGCAGATCTCATTAAGCCTGTGGATTTTAGGCATCATAAAAGACAGGTTTTGTCTGGAGCTTGCCTCCCCCCCACCGGACAGATTAAAAATCTTAAACCTTGTTCAAAAATCGACACGAGATCTCGCTGTAAAACAAGACATTTTTTCTCCATTAGGAAAAGGCGTCATCATCTCTGTTCCAGATTCAGAAAAGGGCTAAGGCTTTTATTCGTCCCTTTTCTTTCCCAAACCAGACGGATCGTACAGAATGATTATAAATCTAAATGATTTAAACCATTTTATAAAATACAAAAAATTCTAAATGGAGTCAGTTCAATCCACAATAAAGTATCTTTACAGAGACTGCGTTATGGCCTCAAATAGACCTCTTTGCGAACATGCAAAACAAGAAATGCAGGCTATTCTTTTCCCTAAATCCGCAAGATGCCCTGACAGGGTTAGATGCATTATTACTCCCGTGGCCAGATCAGCTCCTGTATGCCTTCCCTCCTCTAAAGCTTCTTCCGAAGGTGTTACAAAAGCTGAGAGGGGAGCGGACGAGGCTCATTCTAATTGCTCTATTTTGGCCAAGGAGGACTTGGTTCACTTGGTTGAGAAAGCTTTCCCTGACAGACCCCTGGATTCTTCTGGACAGACAGGACCTGTTGTTTCAGGGTTCTGTGTGGCATCCAAAAGTGACAAGTCTGCATCTAACAGCATGGTACTTGAAGGGGAGATCTTAGAAAAGAGGGGGTTGTCTAAGGAAGTCATTTCGACCCTTTTATCGTGTAGGAAGGAAGTCACTTCTTCCATTTATCAGAGAATATGGAAGACCTTTCTAAACTTTTGCAGAATACCGGTAGATCCTTTGAGCTCTCTTCCAGCCCCCAAAGGCCAAAAATTTTGAATTTTTTACAGAAGGGTTTAGATAAGAACCTAAGAGCCATTACTCTTAAGTACAGGTTTCGGCCCTTAGTGCTTACTACTTTTTTAGAGCCATCAGTAGGATTAAACCTGTATTCAATCCCTTCAGTTCCTCCCTGGGACCTGAATCTAGTTTTGTCTAGATTAATGGAGCCTCCCTTTGAGCCCTTGCAAGACTTGTCTATAAAGACGTCATCCTTCAAAATGGCCTTCTTAGTAGCGATTACTTCAGCTAGGCGCGTTAGTGAGATTTTGGCCTTCTCGGCTGTTCTGTCCTATACTAAAATTCTGGAAGACATGGTGCTTATCAAACCAGATCCCTCATTTCTACAAAAGGTAGATTCTATTTTCCATAGGACCCAAGATATTGTTCTGCCATCTTTGTGTCAGGTCCCAAAGAATGAAAAAGAGACGAGGCTTCATTGTCTAGATGTTAAAAGATGCCTATTAGAATATCTGAAAGTGACTAGTCAATGGAGGAAATCATCTAGACTTTTTATACAATTTGGTGGTAAAAACAAAGGGGATAAGGTTTCTTCTAGAACACTGGCCAGATGGAAAGTAGGCGCCAACTCTTCAGCAGGAAAATCCCCACCTTTCAGTTTTGGGGAGCACTCTACCAGATCTGTAGGGCCGCTACCTAGAAGTCTCCCTGTACCTTTTTCCGACACTACAGATTAAATTTAGACTAACGAGAGGCTAGCCTTTGGCAGAAAAGTTCTACAGGCAGTGCTCCCTCCCTAAACTTTTCTAGTTGTCTCAAGGGTTCTGTCATGGGCGTAAGGGAAATTTAAGATTACTTACCGGTAATCACTTTTCCATGAGCTCAGGACAGCACCCGGGATTATTCCGCCCCCAAAAAAAAATAATAAATAAAAAATATAGGTTAGGACAAGTTCTACGGATTAACTGAGGATGTAAGGGAGGTATCCCTCCTTAAGTGCTCTCCACAAAATTTCTGGTTCCAAAACCAGATGGAACATTCAGGATGATTATAAGTCTCAATCAATTTCTATGTTACAAAAAATTCAGGATGGAATCAATACAGTCGGTTCTGAAGCATCTTTTCAAGGGCTGCTTCATGGCCACCATCGATATAAAGGATGCTTACTATCACATCCCAATTCATGTAGATCACCAAAAATATCTCTGGGTGGCAGTTTCAATGGAAAATCTAATTCTTCATTTACAATATACAAAAAGACATTATAGTGATTCCCTATCTATCTTTTAATAGTAGCCGAATCAAAAAGCCTTCTGAACGTTCACCTCAAAGAAGTAGTTCGAATCCTAGAAAAACTTGGATGGCAGATAAATTGGGGCAAATCGCATCCGTCACCTTCCCAGGAATGTGTATTTCTAGGAATGATCTTGGACTCTGTAAGGTTGTCTTGTATCCTTTCACAGAACAAGATAAACAGATTGACAGTAGAAGTGCAATCCCTGATAACAGCAATGAACTGAACTATCAGGCAGGGGATGGCTGTCTTGGGCAGGATGACCTCTACTATACCTGCAATTGGACCCAGTTTCATTCCAGACCCCTTCAATGGCAGATCTTGAAGGAATGGCGGGGCTCTCTCTCCCCACTGGATGCACCTCTCTCACTCACCCCTCAGTTAATTAAATCCCTTCACTGGTGGCTGAACCCTTTAAATCTGTCTCTGGGTCTGCCTTGGGATCCACAGGGGTAGTAGTCATTAACACAGACGCAAGTCCACTCGGCTGGGGCTTTGTCAGGGTGATTTCCGACAAGGAATTTGGAGCACAGTGGAGAGTCAGGACTCTCAAAACATGAGAGAACTCAGGGCAGTTCTCTTTGCCTTAAGAGAATTTCTACCATTTTGCCTGGGGAAAGGTAAAAAAAAACTTCGGACAACGCCACCGTTGTGTCGTACATGAACTGGCAAGGAGGCACCATATCAGAGGGCCTTGTGTCCTTGGCTGCAGACATCTTTTTTCTAATCATGCTTCGGATACCTTTCGTCAAGGCAGTACATCTAAAAGGTGCAGAGAACAAATTAGCATACTTCTTAAGCAGAAATACCTTGGATTAGTGAGAATTGTGTCGAAATCAAGAAGTTTTCGACCAAATAACTCACCTCTGGGGCCGCCCTCAACTGGATCTATTTGCAAACAGGGAAAACAAAGTGCAAACTATTCTTCTCCCTAAAGGTAAAAGACTCACCAACTGGAATAGATGCCTTCTACCTCCCCTGGTCAGATCATCTCCTGTACGCCTCCCCCCCCCCCCCCGAGGCTTCTTCGGGAGTTCTACAAAAGCTGAGGCAGGAGCAGACAAGGGTCATCCTGATTGCCCCCTTTTGGCCCGTGAAGACCCTGGTTCACCTGGTTGAGAAAACTCTCCCTAGCAGACCCTTGGATTCTTCCGGACAGACCAGACCTGTTGTCTAAGGGCCCTATCTACCATCCGAATGTGGGACAACTACATCTAACAGCATGGTACTTGAAGGGGAGATCCTAAAACACAGAAGCCTTTCCAAAAAAGTAGTTTCTAGAATCTGGAAAACCGTCTTAAAGTTTTTAAAAAAAAACGGTGAATCCCTTAGATCCGCGTCCTATGCCTAAGATCCTAGACTTTTTTACAAAGTGGTCTGGAAAATAATTTAAGGTCTAGACTCTCAAAGTATAAGTATCTGCCCTTAGTGCCTTTTTGATTTTCCAATTGCTGGTCACCCCTGGGTTAGGAGATTCTTTAAAGCAATCAGTAGAATCAAGCCTATAGCCAGACCCTCGGTTCCCCCCTGGGACCTTAACCTCGTACTACCCAGCCTAATGGAACCACCTTTTGAGCCTCTACAGGACCTTTCTATGAATCTGCTGTCTTTTAAAACTGCTTTTCTGGTAGCAATCACCTCAGCCAGATCATCTCCACCCTATTCCAACATCCTGGACGACAGAGTGCTTATCAGTCCAGATCCCTCCTATCTTCCAAAAGTAGTGTCCATGTTCCATAGAACCCAAGACATCGTCCTTCCTTCTTTTTGCCAGAATCCAAAGAATGAGAAGGAAACTACATTGTTTAGATGTGAAGAGATGTCTTTCTCATTAGCTAAATGTCTCAAGACAGTGGAGGAAAACCTCTAGGTTTTTTGTCCAATTCGGAGGAACAAAACGTGGTCTCTCAGTCTCTCCTAAAACACTGTCCAGATGGATTGTGGGGGCCATTACGTTGGCGTATTCCTCAGCGGGAAAATCTCATCCTGAGGGATTTGGGGCACATTCCACCAGATCTGTTTCCACTTCTTGGGCAGAGAGGGCCAATTTTTTTTCACCATTATAGATTAGACCTAGGCTCCAGAGATTAACTAGCCTTTGGTAGAAAGGTCCTTCAGGCAGTGCCCCCCCCCCCCCTTAATAATGATTACTAGTTTAGTTGTCTCTCAAGGGTGCTGTCATAGGCATAAGGAAAATTTAAGATTACACTCACCGTTAATCACTTTTCCATAAGCCCATGACAGCACCCGGGATTTATTCTCACCCTCCAAAAAAAATAAAATAATAAAATATATATATATATATATATAATATATATGTGTTTTTTATGACAAATTCTCGCGATTAACTGGTGGTATAGGCGCAATGCCCCTCCTTAAGAGCTCTCCACGAAAGTTCCTGTTTCCTGTCCTGGATAGAGGCGGTCTCTCAAGGGTGCTGTCATGGGCTCATGGAAAAGTTTTTACCGGTGAGTATAATCTTAAATTTTTCTCCTCACTCAATTTGGCGGCTCAGTAATTATATCCTACAGAGACCACAATTTTCTCCACAAACCATACAGTGTTTGAGGAACTATTTTTTGGATAATAATAATGGTCAGACCTCGGTAGTATTGAATGTGCTATGAAAGCGACATTGAGATGTCAATTCATTAAACAAGCTTTCTACGACAAAAAGCTCAGGCAACAAACTTTGCTCCAATTATAAACTCAACTACCCGATTTACATTGCCTAAACAAGGCTAACTATTATAGCAAGGCTATTGCGATCTTGGAGATTCAACCCACTTGCATGATTTAGTGCTACGGAGACTTAAATTACAGTATTATTGGCAAGGAAATAAGAGAGGTGCCCTATTAGCTAAACAATTGAAATTCCGATTATTCAAGTCCAGAATTCCCTTCTTGCTTTAATGTGCTGGATCTGCAGGGTATCGCTGATTAGTTCACTACCTATTATGCATTATTGTGTAACGTTTCACAAGACCCTTCCATCAATCAACCAGATTTACAGGTGAAACTCAAAAAATTTGAATATTGTGCAAAAGTTAATTTATTTCAGTATTGCAACTTAAAAGGTGAAACTAATATATGAGACTTATTACATGCAAAGCGAGATATTTCAAGCTATTATTTGTTATAATTTAGATGATTATGGCTTACAGTTTATGAAAACCCCAAATTCACAATCTCAGAAAATTAGAATATTGTGAAAAGTTTTAATATTCTAGGCTCAAAGTGTCACACTCTAATCAGCTAATTAATCCATAACACCTGCAAAGGGTTCCTGAGCCTTTAAATTGTTTCTCAATCTGGTTCAGTAGGAATCACAATCACGGGAAAGACTGCTGACAGTTGTGCAGAAAAACATCATTGACACCCTCCATTAGGAGGGAAAGCCTCAAAAGGTAATTGCAAAAGAAGTTGCATGTTCCCAAAGTATCAAAGCACATTAATAGAAAGTTATCTGGAAGGGACAAGTGTGGAAGAAAAAGGTGCACAAGCAGCAGGGATGACCGCAGCCTGGAGGGGATTGTCGGGAAAAGGCCATTCAAAAGTGTTAGGGACTTTCACAAGGAGTGGACTGAGGCTGGAGTTAGTGCATCAAGAGCCACTACACACAGACGGATGCTGGACATGGGCTTCAAATGTCGTATTCCTCTTGTCAAGCCTCTCCTGAACAAGAAACAACCTCAGAAGCGTCTTACCTGGGCTAAAGAAAAAAAGAACTGGTCTGTTGCTCAGTGATCCAAAGTCCTCTTTTCTGATGATTTGGAAACCAAGGACCCAGAGTCTGGAGGAAGAATGGAGAGACACACAATGCAAGATGCTTGAAGTCCAGTGTGAAGTTTCCACAGTCTGTGCTGATTTGGGGAGCCATGTCATCTGCTGGTGTTGGTCCACTGTGCTTCATTAAGTCCAGAGTCAACGCTGCCGTCTACCAGGAGATTTTGGAGCACTTCATGCTTCCTTCCACAGACAAGCTTTTATAGATATGGTGACTTAATTTTCCAGCAGGACCTGGTACCTGCCCACACTGCCAAAAGTACCAAAACCTGGTTCAATGACCATGGGATTACTGTGGCCAGGAACTACCAAAACCTGGTTCAATGACCATGGGATTACTGTCGCCAGCAAACCCGCCTGACCTGAACCCCATAGAGAATCTATGGGGCACTGCCAAGAGAAAGATAAGAGACATGTGACCGAACAATGCAGAAGAGCTGAAGACTGCTATTGAAGCATCCTGGTCTTCCATAACACCTCAGCAGTGCATAGGCTTATAGCATCCATGCCACGCCACATTGAGGCAGTAATTGATGCAAAAGGGTCCAAACCAAGTACTGAGTACATATGCATGGTTATACTTTTCAGAGGTCCTACATTTTTTTTTTCTATTTAACATCCTTTTTTTTTTATAGATTTCATGTAATATTCTAATTTTCTGAGATTGTGAATTTGGGGTTTTCTTAAGCTGTAAGCCATAATCATCCAAATTATAACAAAGGCTTGAAATATCTCGCTTTGCATGTAATGAGTCTACCTCATATATTAGTTTCATCTTTTAAGTTGCATTAGTGAAATAAATTTTCTTTTGCACAATATTCAAATTTTGAGTTTCACCTGTACCTAGTAGTCAAACATTTTTAGATCATCTTAAATTGCCCGCCTTTTCTGAAACACAGGGGTCTTGGTCTCTAGAACATTTTCAGTAAAGGAGATTTCTCTAGCTGTAAAAACTTGGCGGATGGGTTCCTGGGTTCCAATGGCCTTAAGAATGAATTTTGCAAAATTCACAAAGAGATGTTGGCTGCATATTTGGCTCCAGTTTGGCTCCAGTTTTTATAATGAAGCAGCTTCTTCAGGGGGTTTTCCCAAGAAGATGTTAAATGCATTCATTGTGACACTGCAGGGGGAAGGGGACCTGATGGCAAAGAAGGCAGCCCGATGCCTTTCATAGGCATAGGGGCTTGCCTTCTACAGGACCCTGCGAGATTCAGCCCCTTTAGGCTGGGTTTTATAGGCTCTCTGTCAGTATAAAAGCTGACAGGCATTGTATTACAAAAGATATATTGTAATTCATTGCAGAAGTTGAAGTCCCAGAGTGGGCTAAAAAAGTGTTTTTCGTAATAAAAAAAATTCAAGTTTCCAATAAAACTTTCCCATAATAAAACACACACAAAATTGTAAAGAACGTAGAAAACAGACATATTGAGTATTGCGGTATCCATAATGACCAGTTCTTTAAAAATATCACATTATCCACGCTCTAACCTGAACACTGTTTAAAAAAAAATAATTTAATAAACACTGTCAAAAAAATTTTTCCCCCCTTCACCCAGGACAGGAGACAATCTGCCCCCTGAGACAGGAAACCTGCACAAAATAAAAAGGCGGAGACTCTCCTCCAGCTCAGTGTGGTTTCCGGTCTCAGAGGGGAAGCCTGCATCCCGGATTTTCAGGAATTCGCGTTCTCCCTTCCAGAGCCCTTTCCTGCAGCTACCCGAGCCTGGGCGATGACATTGGTACATGCCGAGGGTTAAGCTGCAGCTACCTGCTCGGAGGAGTGACTGTAGCTACCCGAGCCTGGGGGCAGCATCAGTGGTGTGTCTGGAGAAGCTGCAGAGACGCTACAGGCCTCCGGAGAGAGTTCTCGGGCATTGGGGGACCAGGATAAAGGAAATCCCACGATATCCTGGAGGGGAGGAGCAAGAGCTTCTGGAGCCAGACAGCAACAGGAAGCTAGCAGGGGGCGCGACGTCGGTGGAACGCAGCGTTGGGCGCGCTGCGCTGATGTCAGATGCCATTTAAACGAGCGCGCCAGTATAACCAAGGGCCCTGCTGTACAGGTACTGGAATACCGATCTTTTGCTGACACTCGCAAACGGCTGCCAGTTGAGTCCTACATGATGGGGGAGGACAAGGTGGCAGAAGAAATTGGAACTAACCCTACCCCCAACCCGGTACCTGAGTGAATGGGTAAGTTTATGGGAGATTGTAAGGTTCTAAAGTTCTTATGAGATTTTGTATATCATTGCTGTTGTAGGTTAAACCCAAAAAAAGCAGTCTCAAAAAGAACAAATATGCAATGTGCACTATGTAAAATGGTCTTTCCCCGTGATTGGGACAAAGTTATGTCAGGCTTGTATTGACAAGACAGTGACGGAAGAGTCGCCCTCCTTCTGCAAGTGTTTACAGGCCTTAGTGAAATCTGAAGTTAATTCCTCACTAGCAGACAAAAAAAGTTCTCCAGTTAAGGGTCAAAAAAAAATCGCCAGAGTTCCCCACTGCTTCAGGTTTTTTCAGATTTGGATTGGGAGGATGAATCTATTAAATTATTCGACGTCACCACATGTTCTTCTTCTGATGAAAGTATGGGAGGTGGAAAACCTTGTTTTCCCACGGAAGATATAGATAAACTATTAAAGGTTATAAGGTCTACCATGGGGATTGAAGAAGCGAGGGAACCTAAATCCATGCAGGACATTATGTTAGGCGGTCTGCAAACCCGTAAACATAGAACCTTCCCTATTCATTAAAACATCACGTCATTAATTAAAGGAGAATGGAAAAAACCTAATAGAAAAGTATTTATTTCAAAAAACCTAAAAAGAAAGTATCCATTTGAGGAAGATGTCTGTGAAACATGGAACAAAGCGCCTAAAATGGATGTTGCAATATCAAAAGTTTTTAGAAAAGTTGCACTGCCCTTTGAAGACACAGGAGTTTTAAAAGATCCTTTAGACAAAAAGGCAGAATCCTTTCTAAAGGGTGCATGGGAAGCATCTACGTCCTCCTTTAGGCCAGGAATTGCATCCACATGTGCTGCTAGGTCCATGATGGTTTGGCTTTCTGAGATTTGAAAATCAAATTCGCAAGATATCCTCGATTCTCTTCAGACCATTAAAAAATCTGCGGACTTCCTAGCTGACTCCTCAGCAGATTGGGTTAGATTAGCCGCCAGAGCCTCTGCCTTATCTAATTCAGCACGGAGAGCTTTGTGGTTGAAGAACTGGAAGGGAGATCTTTCCTCAAAACATAAGCTATGTGGGGTCCCGTGTGAAGGAGAATTTTTATTTGGATCTTTGCTAGGCGAACTGCTAGAGAAAGCGGCAGACAACAAGAAAAAATTCCATGGCTTCTTTTCTTCCTCCTTTTCGGGGAGGTCTAACTATTCCTTTCGTCCCTTTAGAGGAAACTGGGATAAGGACAGAAGAAACAAAGAAGATAAGTTCAGAGGCCAAAGGAAAGGAAAGGGATTCTTCTTTAACCAGAGTACAAACGATAGAACAAATTCCAATGACGCCAGAAGCCAGGTAGGGGGAAGGTTGAGAAATTTTCTCCCTGCTTGGGCCTAAATTTCCAACAGTGCTTTGATCTTAGATATAATCAGATCAGGTCTAAGGCTAGATTTTCTTCCACCAGAAAAATTATTGGTCACAAAATCCCATTTATCAGAAGCAGGGTCAACAGCTATGGTAGAAGAGGTTCTGGAATTATTAAGAAAAGGAGTTCTAATCCCAATTCCGGTAGAAGAAGAAAGAAAAGGGTATTACTCCCATTTATTTCTGGCAAAAAACCCTATGGTACTTAAAGGACTAATTTTTATAAATCTAAAAAAAAATTAAACTTGTATCTGAAACTGCAAAAATTCAAAATGGAATCAATAAAGTCAGTAATAAACCTGCTTTTTCCTTCCTGTTTCATGGCGGTCTTAGATCTAAAAGAAGCATATTATCATGTGCCGATTTGCCAGGAACACCAAAAATACTTAAGAGTGGCAGTTTAGGTGAAAGGAAAGCTTTTACACCTTCAATTCCAGGCCATGTCTTTCGGTCTGTCCATGGCCTCTCGAGTGTTCACGAAAATAGTGGCCGAAATGAGCGCACATATAAGAGAGCAAGACATCCTTTTTGTTCCCTATTTAGACAATTTTTTGATCATAACAAAATCAGAAGAAGCAGGCAGGCGGTCAGTGTCCATAGTCCTCCAAATTCTAAGCAAATTACAATGGATATTGAACCAGGAGAAATCTCGACCTTTCCCTTCCCAGGTTCAGGTCTTTTTGGGTCTTCTTCTGGACTCCAGGGTCCAGAGATCTTTTTTAACAGAGGAAACAGTTCAGAAGGTTCGCTCGGTGGTGTCAAATTTACTACATCACCCAGTAGTGTCTGAGAAGGGGAATGTCGATTCTAGGTTCACTTTCAGCCTGCATCCCGGCAGTAAGATGGGCGCAACTACACACAAGGTCTCTCCAATGGGAGATTCTCTCCTTTTGGGAGGGGGAAAAGATCCCCTTTGAAGCGAAATTAAAAATCTCAGATCAGACCCTTCAGAGTTTGAATTGGTGGTTAAAAACGGAAAATCTAATACAAGGTCTTGCTTGGAAGATGGAAAACTTTGTCTGCCTAACTACAGATGCGAGTTGCTGGGGCTGTTCAGGGAAAAGTCCTTCAGGGCGAATGGGAAGCAGAAATAAAAGAAAGTTCCTCAAATCTCAAGGAATTAATGGCAGTGAGAAAAGCCTTGTCCACAGCTCTCCCGACTCTAAAAGAGGCAAACATAAGAGTGATGACGGACAACGAGACCACAGTGTCTTATATAAACAGACAAGAGGGCACAAGATTTTGGAGTCTGATGTTAGAGGCTCAAAAACTATTAACTATCGTGGAAGTAAATTGTCTATCCATGTCAGCGGTTCATATCGGAGGTGTGGAAAATCAGAAAGCAGATTTCCTAAGCCGCCATTTGTTATCCCAGGCCAAGTGGAGTTTGAGCCAGGGGATTTTCGACCGGATCTCTGTCCTGTGGGGTCGTCCAGCGATAGATCTTTTTGCTACAATCTTCAACAGGAAGGTTACAATTCCCCCCCTCCCCCCCCCTAGATTCCATGGGATACATGCCCTCCTTCACAGATGGGGCTTTCCTCTTTGCTATGCCTTACCTCCAATCCCTCTAATACCCAGAGTCCTGAGAACAATCAGGGAAAAGGGAGCAAGAGTAATAATGATGGCTCCCTTTTGGCCGAGAAGGACCTGGTTCACCTGGCTCAGGACGATGTCCATCTCGGATTCCTGGGTTCTTCCGGAGACCCAGGACCTTCTCAGCCAAGGTCCAATTTTTTACCTGTCGGTGAAGAACCTCCACTTAACGTTGTGGAATTTGAAAGGAGAATAGAGGATTAGAGAATTATTAGAGAATAGAGGATTTTTAAATAAACTAGTCCAGACCCTTCTAAAGAGCAAAAAACATTCCACTATAAATATCTATTGTAGAGTTTGGCATAAGTTTCTATAATTTTCAGGTATTAAAGGGGTATTCCCATCTTATTGATTGTATTTTAAATTATTTCCCTTGTGCTACTGATCATTTTTGTAAATGCATTCTTTTATAAAAAAAAAAATTCTTCCCTACAGAGATATTACACATTTATCTATTGTGACACAGTGAGAGGTTTGGTTGTAAAAAACAGGTATTTTCCTCTCAGCCTGTGCTGCTGGGTTGATTGCAGCCAGGTGAGGGCAAATACTGGACCGGATTTTAGGTGCCGGTCCGGGTTTTTTTTGGGTTAATGCCTAGGTGCCTTTAAAAGACAGCTGGGTTTATGCAAAGGTCTCTCTCTGTGTTTGGGATCTGAGCCCTGTGCTGGGCTGAAAAGCTGAGACCTGTGTGTCAGAAGAGCAGGCCATTTAAAGACGGTCAGTGGACTTTTTGTGTTGCTGAGCATTCAGCCAGGTGTGAACTAACACCTAGGATTTGAGGTGATTTAACCTGGAAACTGCTGGTGTTCCGTGGAGCTCTCAGGGCTGGAAGCAAGAGCTTGCAAAGAGGCGTGCCGTCTGCCTGGAAGCCTGAGGTTGGAATTTCCTGCGGCTGGACTGACAGCCAGGTGTGAACACGCACCTAAACCACACAGGTGAATTTGATTCAGTCTTGGACTTTTGTTTTGCCTCAAGTTTTTGCTGTGTGTGAAGTAACACTAAGTGACTGTTTTGAGTTTTGTTTGTGCAAGTGTGAAATAAAACACTGTTTGCTGCACTACCTGGACTCTCTTTGCCTCTATACTGCACCCGCACCGCTGTCTACCAGAGCAACCCCCCCACATTTGGTGTCGGATGCGGGCAATTGCAGTGAGGCTGGCGGGAAGCCAAAACTTTTTGTAGCATTTTTTTTTTCTTTTGGGCACTGTTGTATTTCCTGGATTAAGCCTGCCAAGCTGCAACCACCAACACAGGACAAGATGGAGGAGATGATAAAGCAGCTTGTCCAGGCCAACTTAAAGCTACAGCAGGCCATGGATGTCCAACAGCAGGCCATCGCACAGCAGCAAGAGACGAACAGACAACTGCTAGAGGCTAATCAGCGACAGCAGGACACGAACCAGCGGCTGCTGCAACATGTAATGGTGCTAGAAAAGTCAGGGATGCCTCAGGGAGTGCACGATGCCCGGAAAGCAGTCCGCACGGCCGTTCCCAAGATGACACCGACAGATGATGTTGAAACCTACTTGGCGATGTTCGAAAAGGTGGCCGTGAGAGAGAGACTACCCGAGACCAGTGGGCAGAGGTCATCGCTCCGTTTCTGGCGTCCGGACCCAAACAGGTTTACTTTGATTTACCGGACGACCAAGCAGCAGACTACTCTGTGGTTAAGGGTGAGATCCTGGCGAGACTGGGGGTGAATGTGTTGGTCAGGGCCCAGCGGGTACATCAGTGGGAGTTTAACCCAGCTGAGCCAGCACGACCCCAGTATTACAATTTGCTAAAACTCTTACAAAAATGGCTACCGCCTGACGTACTTAGTCCCACTGCTATGCTGGACCGTGTGTAGCTGACAAATTCTGGAGGGCATTGCCACTACCCCTCCACCGCTGGGTTGGCCAGACATCTCCTACTAGTGCCCTGGAGATGGTGGACCTGGTCGAACGTTATGGGGCTACTGAGGAACTTAAGGGGGGGACTCTGGGGAAGGGAGTAATAAAACCCAGAAAATCCCCTCCCCAGACCCTGCGGCCTGAGCTGAGAAAGACCGCACGGGATGTGCCCTTTGGGGATCAGGACTCTATAATCTGCTGGCGGTGCCAGGAGCCTGGCCATGTACGGGCCAACTGTCCCCTCCTGGGTGAGCCCATGGATGTAAACTTTGGGTATCGACAGTCATTGAATGCCAGAAGGGTCGATGTGTCAGAGGTTATCCATGAGGAACATTTGTGTCGGGTGGAGGTGGGAGACACTCCAGTGGCAGCTCTGCTGGATTCGGGGAGTCAGGTGACCCTGGTGAGGGCTTCCTGGTGCGACCCACAGAGTTTACAGGCCGGAGAGTCGGGGTTTTCAGCATTCATGGAGATGTAAAAGAATACCCCACTGCTCTGTTGTCTGTAAACACGTGTGCCGGCAGGCAGGTCCATGAGGTAGCTGTAACCACGAGTATGCCCTATGATGTGATAATAGGAAAAGACTTTCCATTGTTCCCATCCCTGTGGCCGGCCATTGTACGTACAGTTCCCAGACAGGTAGGAAAACTCCCAGTAGTGAGGCCTAGCCCAGGTGAGGTGTTAAAACCCCAGAAACCCAAGGCAGAGGGACCCACAGTAGGTCCGGTGGGTGAGGGAAGACAGTCCCCCTTAGTAGGATAGGTAGAAAACATAGGAAGGTGGCTCAGCCAGGCCAAAGCCGGACCTGCAATCGAGTGTCTGGGGTCCGTAGCCAAAGGGACCCGGTTTTGGTTGTTGGGCCACCTGTGAACAGTAAGGACAGCGCTAGGGGAAGGGGACCTATAAAATAGCACAGAAAGTTGGAGACCCAAATTACAAGGTACACCAGCCAGGACTGCAAAAGCCGGAGCCGGTCTACCATGTAAATTCTACGGAAACCTTGGAAGGTTAGAGAGACTTGTATTGAGAACAACCCGCGGCCGGTTTATCTAGGGAAAGAGATTCCGGTCCCTCTGTCTGCTAACAGGAAGCGGCTGCCACAGATAAAATTACTGGCAGCCTTTCCACTGAACAGACTCAGAGAGCCAAGGAGTTTGTTAGTCGGAACACAGAGGTGTTCTGTGATTTCCCTGAATGCCCTTCCATAACTCACCGTGATATTGTCACTGAGCCCCAGGCAAAAGTCTGGTTAAAGCCGTACCAGGTGCCCGTGGCTCGGTGACAAGCTATCTCTGAAAGAGTGATATGGGGTTGGCCGCAGCCTGTCCCCATCTGGACAAAAGAAGGAAAGTCCTGGGTCACCAGAGGGTTCGGGTGACTTCAGAACTTTAGATTTTCAGTGGAACACAGAGCAGGGCAGTTACAGGGAAATGCGAGTGCCCGGTTCTGGGTATACTGTCTGGCGTGTGTTCACCCCCTCAGGGTTGAACAAAGGGGGGTATGTGACACAGTGAGAGGTTTGGTGGTAAAAACAGGTATTTTCCTCTCAGCCTGTGCTGCTGGGTTGATTGCAGCCAGGTGAGGGCAAATACTGGACCGGATTTTAGGTGCCGGTCCGGGTTTTTGGGTTAATGCCTAGGTGCCTTTAAAAGACAGCTGGGTTTATGCAAAGTCTCTCTCTGTGTTTGGGATCTGAGCCCTGTGCTGGGCTGAAAAGCTGAGACCTGTGTGTCAGAAGAGCAGGCCATTTAAAGACGGTCAGTGGACTTTTTGTGTTGCTGAGCATTCAGCCAGGTGTGAACTAACACCTAGGATTTGAGGTGATTTAACCTGGAAACTGCTGGTGTTCCGTGGAGCTCTCAGGGCTGGAAGCAAGAGCTTGCAAAGAGGCGTGCCGTCTGCCTGGAAGCCTGAGGTTGGAGTTTCCTGCGGCTGGACTGACAGCCAGGTGTGAACACGCACCTAAACCACACAGGTGAATTTGATTCAGTCTTGGACTTTTGTTTTGCCTCAAGTTTTTGCTGTGTGTGAAGTAACACTAAGTGACTGTTTTGAGTTTTGTTTGTGCAAGTGTGAAATAAAACACTGTTTGCTGCACTACCTGGACTCTCTTTGCCTCTATACTGCACCCGCACCGCTGTCTATCAGAGAAACCCCCCCACACTATGTATTTGTTTGTTTAGTAACCCATAGATACGGCCCATCTCCAGGGCCGCATCTATGGGCCGCGCTTGCGCAGATCTAACTCACATTTCACCCAGGTAGCCAGTCTTCTGCACCAGAACGCGCACGCTAGATGGGCATGCACGTTCTGATCGATTCCCTGCCGTGTCTGCTACAGAGCCGTGCATGCTCTGTAGGAAACGTGGCAGAGAATCTGTCTGCCATCCACAGACTCCCCCTAAATGCAATCACATACTGAAGTGCCCGGCGTCCTCGGTTGCTATGACGCCGTGCGCTCTGCTGCCCAGAATGATGCCCCCCCCATAAGTGCCTCCACAGATGCCTTCCCCCCATTAGTGCCAAACCCAGACTCTTCCCCCCCCCCCCCAAGTGCCTCCACAGATGCCTCCCCCCCATAAGTGCCATCCCCAGACACCCTCCTCCGCAGATGCCTCCCCCATTAGTGCCATCCCCAGACTCCCTCCTCCAAGTGTCATCCACAGATCACGCCCCCCCCCCCTTAGTCCCATCCACAGATGGCCCCATAAGTCCCATCCACAGATGGCCCCATAAGTCCCATCCACAGATGGCTCCATAAGTCCCATCCACAGATGGGTAATAAGTCTGTGATAATATCAGACACCGGGAAAGAATGGGTTTGTATGTGTAAAAGTGTATGGACTGTATTAGTTCACTTAGCAGCAGGGGGATGGGCTTTACATACACTGCAGGCTGCCTGACTGATGACTCATCCACATGAACGAGCACGTTAGAACTGAGCTCTCAGGGTGAGTCATGAGGAGGCGTGGCCAGCCTTCATCTCTACTCCAGGAAGTTACCAGGACATCTGCTGCTGGTAAGGTTGAAAAGGCAAGATGGGAATACCCCTTTAAGTTTAATAACATGTCTCTGAAAACCTAATTCTGGAATTTTTACAGAAGGATCTAGATATGGGTTTGGCTTGCAGTACTCTAAAAGTCCATGTTTCTGCCTTATCAGTTCTCTTTAGTCAGGATATTGCTAGCTTGCCGTGGATTACTAGGTTTTTTCAGGCAGTCAAGAGATCTACGCCTTTTGTCAGCTCCTAGTGTCCCTTTCGTGAGACTTAAATCTAGTCTTAGGTTTTAACCTCCCTTTGAGCCCTTAGAAAAAAATATCGGTCAGATGTCTAACCCTTAAGCTGTGTCTCTTAGTAGCCCTTACTTCTGCTAGGAGAATTAATGAGTTGGAGTCTATTTCAGCAAATCCTCCGTATACAGAAATCTTTGGAGGACAGGGTTCTAATAAACCAGATCCGGCCTTCCTTCCAAAAGTGGCTTCAAAATTTCACAGGTCCCAAAATATTGTTCTTGCTACTTTTTATCAGACTCCAAAAAATAGGGAGGAGGAAGCATTACATTGTTTAGATGTCAGAAGGGAGGGCTGTCATTCATTATCTTTCTCGTACTAAAGGGTGTAGGAGGTCCTCCTCTTTCTTTTCCAGGGAATCAGGGAATCTTTCTTTTCCAGGGACTCAACAAAGGGAAAGCTGTCTCAAAATCTTCTATTGCAAGGTGTATCAGGTTTGCGATTTCTTTGGCCTACACCCCATCGGGTCTCCCTGTTCCAGGTGGGATTAAGGCACATTCTACTAGAGCAATAGCATCCTCCTGGGTGGAGAGAGGTAATATCTCAATTGAAGATATTTGCAAGGTTGCAACTTGGTCTTCTCCGTCCACCTTCTTTCGTCATTATAGACTTGATCTCTCTTCTCCTGCAGAACTATCCTTTGGGAAAAAGGTTCTTTACTTTGTAACCCCACCCTTAATTCTTCTCTGTAATCTCACTCTTCACGTGCTGTTCTGGTTGAAGGGAAAAAATGAAGATTACTTACAGTAATTGGATTTTCCAGAACTCAGGACGGCACCCTTATTTCCCTCCCTTCTTCCTGTTTGTGTGTCATGGGTGTGCAAAAATAAATAAATTAAATACATTTTTGGTTTCACTGGTGTGGGTTTTGTTAAACATCAGTTCTTGCCTCAACCTTGGATACTCACACTAAGGTGGAGGAGAGTCTCCGCCTTATTTTGTGCAGGTTTCCTGTCTCAGGGGGCGGATCTTCTTTCTCCACGTGCTGTCCTAGGTTCTGGAAAATCCAATTACCGTAAGTAATCTTCATTTTTTTGTCACATTACATCGCACAAAGTGTAATACCAAGTGATCAAATAGTCATATGTACCCCCAAAAATGTACCAATCAAACCGCCACCTCATCCCACAAAAAATGAGCCACTACATAAGACAGTCACTAAAAAACAAACCAAAAAAAAATCTTTCAGAATACAGAGAAACTAAAAACATCATTTTTCTTTAAAAAAATGCTTTTATGATGTAAAACCAAAATTAAATAAATAAAAATAGACATTTTAGGCATTGCTGCATCCAGTATTACCTGCTTTATAAAAAATATCACATGATCAACCCCCTAAATGGTGTAAAAAAATAAATAAACAAAAACTGTGCCAAAACACTTTTTTGTCACCTTATCCCAAAAAGTGTAATATTGAATGATGAACAAAAAATCATATGTACTCAAAAATGGTACCAATAAAAACTTAAACCCTTCCCTTAAAAAACGGCAAAAAAATTGAAAAAAATTTGGCTTTCAGAAAATGGAGACATAAAAACATGATTTTTATTTTCTCAAAAATGCTTTATTGGGTAAAACTTTTTTTGCAACCGTATCAATCTGCTCTATAAAAATAGCACATGATCTAACCTGTCAGGTGAGCATTGTAGAAAAACAAAAAATAAAAACTGTGCCAGAACAGCCATTTCTTGTTACCTTACCTCACAAAAAGCGTAATATAGAGCAATCAAAATCATATGTACCCCAAAATACTACCAATAAAACTGCCTCCTTATCCCATAGTTTCCCCAAATGGGTTAACTTTTTTGGAGTTTCTATTTTAGGGGTGCATCAGGGGGGCTTCAAATGTGACATGGCAATTATCCCAGTGCAATCTGCCCTCCAAAAACCATATATTGCTTCTTCTCAGTTTTAGATCACATATGGGGTGTTTCTCTAAACTACAGAATCAATAGATATTGAGTTTTGTTTGTTGTTAACCCTTGCTGTGTTACAGGATAAAAGGATTAAAATGGAAAATCTGCCAATAAAGTGAAATTCTGAAACTTCATCTACATTTTCCTTTAATTCTTGTGGAACACCTAACGTTTTAACAAAGTTTGTAAAATCCGTTTTGAATTTATGGGTGGTTTCTATTATGTAAGCCCCACAAAGTGACTTAATAACTGAACTAGTCCTTAAAAAGTGGGTTTTGGAAATTACCTTAAGCATTTTAAGATTTGCTTCTAAAATCCCCCAAAATTTGAATTGCATTTACAAAATGATCCATGCATAAAGTAGACATATGGGGAATGTAAAGTAATAACTATTTTGTGAGGTATCACTATCTGTTTTAAAGGCAGAGAAATTGAAATTTGGAAAGTTGCTAATTTTTCAAATTTCTTGGTGAATTTGGGATTTTTTTTTTATAAATAAGAATGAAATATATTGACTCAAAATTACCACCATCATAGAGTACAAAGTGTCACGGGAAATCAGTCTCAGAATGGCTTAGATAAGTAAAAGCGTTTCTAAGATATTACCACATAAAGTGACACGTCAAATTTCCTGGTCTTTAAAGTGAAATATGGCAGGGTTCTGAAAGGGTTAAATATTGCCAAACAGTGGACAGTACTTTTATATACGTGTCCCTCAGCGAGGGTTTATACTTCACAGTTCTTCTCCCTTTGATATTACTAACAGTACCCCTCTGTTCCCTCTCCTTTTTGCATTAATCATAAAAACGTTTGCGCAACACGTTCGTGTGTCACCATTAATAACAGGTATTTCTGTGGGCAGTGTGGAACATCGTATTGACCTTTGTGCGGATGACATTATTTTGGTTAAGCCGAGTTCACAGTTCAGTTATTTGATCAGTTATTCCCATCAGTTAGGACTTATGCACACGGTGGTTGCCCAGCCATGCCCGTATTGCAGCCTGCAAACAGCGGGTCCGCTATATGCGGGCATCGGTCGTAAGCACCCCACACCACGGATGTGGACACATTCACTTGAATGGTTCTGCAATCCGCAAGGTTTAGTGCGGAACAGAGGCACAGAACCCCACAGAAGCACTAGGGATTGCTTCCTTGGGGTTTCTCTCCGTGCCTCCAAACCGCAAAAAAATAGAATGTGTTCAATATTTTTTTTTTTTTTTTTTGCAGTGCGGACGGATCACTGACCCATTCAAGTTAAATGGATCTAGATCCATCTGCAGAATCCGCATGTATGTGGCCCATGCATTGGGGATTGCAAATTGCTGTCCCCAGTGCATGGAACGGCTGACCAACGGCCTTGTGCATTAGCCCTAATTGTGAGCCAAAAGTAGTGAAGCCTACTCAGAGATCAGGTGTAATCGAAAGATCTGCACCTGTTCTGTGTTTTTGACCCGCACCTGGTTTTAACCACCTCCCGTCATGCTAACGCCGAGATAACACCTATCGGCGTCATCTCGTGAGACTTGAGCGTTCACTGCAGCGCGGCAGGTTAGAACTTATTCTACAGCCTACCAGCGCTGATCGTTCGCTGGCAGGCTGTAGATGTCACTAAATCGCATCCAAATCACATATCAGATGCTGTTTTGTAAACAGCGTCTGATATACCTGCTGCCTTTTGCTTGGTATCACCAGAGGACACAGTGCCCCCCTTTGTCACTTATTAACCCCTGATCACCCCATATTAACTCCCTAATCACCCCCATGTCATTGATCACCCCCCTGTAAGGCTCTATTCAAACGACCGTATGTGTTTTGCAGATCCGCAAAACACGGACACCGGCAATGTGCTTTCCCCATTTTGCGGATCCGCACATTGCCAGAACTATAAAGAAAATGCCTTTTCTTGTCTGCAATTGTGGATATATTTTTGCGGAACAGAAGTGCGGATCCGCAAGTCCGGATCCGAGCGGGACAAAGTCTGTCCCCATAGAAATGAATGGGTCTGCAATTCCGTTCCGCAAAATGTGGAACAGAATTGCGGATGTGTGAATGGGGCTTAAGGGTCCCTTATCACCGTCAGTTAGTTAGCTACTTGTTAGGTAGTTAGCGCCCAGCCCACCGCACCGCAGTCACTGATTAGTAGCTGATTAGTCCGTGGTGTGCTGCGGACCCGCAAATTCGGGATCCGCAGCACACCATGCCGGCACTCTGCATAGAGATTCCTATTCTTGTCCGCAGTCTGCGGACAAGAATAGGACATGCTCTATCTTTTGCGGAGCTGCAGCCGGATGTTTTGGGGCCGAAACCCGGAAGTTCGCGGCCGCAGCTACGCAAATGCTGATGCGGAGAGCACATAGTGTGCTCTCCACATCACCGCCGGCCCCATTCAGCCTGAATGGGTTTGCATCTATTCCGCAGAATTGCGGAATAGATGCAGACATTTTTGCGGATGTGTGAATGGGGCCTTACTTCGCAAGCACTCCTATGTCCTTTCCCCTCATTTTTTGCACATTTTTTGGCAGAGATTTTTTTATCCACATTTATCGATGTGAATGAAGAAATCTGTGCCGTTCATTTTATTTTTCAGCCCAGAGGCTGAACGGAAGAAAAAAATCTTATTACCCGTATGCTCAATATAAGGAGAATAGCAGAAACAACTAATGCTGGCCATACATGTAATGATTGCGGAGACCCTCATATGCCAGGGCAGTACAAACACCCCACAAATGACCCCATTTTGGAAAGAAGACACCCCAAGGTATTCGCTGAGGGGCATATTGAGTCCATGAAAGATTGAACTTTTTGTCACAAGTTAGCGGAAAGGGAGACTTTGTGAGAAAAAGCAAAAAAAATCAATTTCCGCTAACTTGTGCCAAAAATAAAATCTTCTATGAACTCGCCATGCCCCTCACGGAATACCTTGGGGTGTCTTCTTTCCAAAATGTGGTCACGTGGGGTATTTATACTGCCCTGGCATTTTAGGGGCCCTAATGCGTGAGAAGAAGTCTGGAATCCAAATGCGTAAAAATGCCCTGTGAAATCCTAAAGGTACTCATTGGAATTTGGGCCCCTTTGCGCATCTTGGCTGCAAAAAAGTGTCACTCATGTGGTATCGCCGTACTCAGGAGAAGTAGGGTAATGTGTTTTGGGGTGTATTTTTACATATACCTATGCTGGGTGTGAGAAATATCTCTGTAAATGACAACTTTTTAAATTTTTTTATACAAAGTTGTCAATTTACAGAGATATTTCTCTCACCCAGCATGAGTATATGTAGAAATACACCGCAAAACACATAGCCCTAGATCTCCTGAGTACGGCGATACCACATGTGTGCCACTTTTTTGCAGCCTAGGTGCGTAAAGGGGCAGAAAGTCCAACGAGTATCTTTAGGCTTTACAGGGTTGCTCACAATTTAGCCCCGCCCAAAATGCCAGAACAGTAAACACACCCCACAAATGACCCCATTTCGGAAAGTAGACACCCCAAGGTATTCACTGAGGGGCATAGTGAGTCTGTGGGAGATTTTTTTATTTTTTGTGGCCAGAAGTTAGCAGAAATAGAAACTTTATTATTTTCATATTCTGCTAACTTGTGAAAAAAAATTTAATCATACATGAACTCACCATGCCCCTCCGCGAATACTTTGGGGTGTCTTCTTTCTAAAATGGTGTAATTTGGCAGGTATTTATACTATCCTGGCATTCTAGCACCTGAAGAAACATGACAGGTGCTCAGAAAGTCAGAGCTGCTTCAAAATGCTGAAATTCACTTTTTTGTACCATAGTTTGTAAACGCTATAACTTTTGCGCAAACCAATAAATATACACTTATTGGATTTTTTTTTTTATCAAAGACATGTAGCACAATAAATTCTGACACAAACTTGTATAGAAATGTAATTATATTTGAACAACTTTACCAGAAAAAGTTAAAAATACACTTTTTTTTTGAGAAAATTGCGGTCTTTTTTTATTAATATCAGAAAAACGAAAAATCTCAGCAACAATCAAATACCACCAAAAGAAAGCTGTATTGGTTAGAAGAAAAGGAGGTAAAATTAATTTGGGTGCCAAGTTGCATGACCGAGCAATAAACCGTTAAAGTTGTGAAGTGCTGATTTGTAAAAAAAAGGGCCTGGTCACTAGGGGGGTATAAACCTGTTGTCCTTAAGTGGTTAAATCACACTAACTGATGGAAATAACTGATCAAATAACTGAGGTGTGAACTCAGCCTTATCGATCCCAACATTTCTTTGACATCAATAGTGGATCTTATTGATCACTTTGGTAGAGTTAGCTACTAGAAGGTTAATTCTTACAAATAGCTTATGCTGGGTATGCATTTGTCAGTTGAGCTCAAGCAATCCATTTCTGTGCCCCGGATAGTATTCCATATTCTTTAAACATTATATCACGGAGCGCTGTGGATTTTGCCTACTTAAGGCCTCTTTCACACTTGCGTTCTGAGGATCCGGCGGGCACTTTCGTCCCGCCGGATCCGTCAGAACGCAAGTGGACTGACAGCATTTGAAGACTGATCAGTATCCTGATCAGTCTTCAATATGCTTTCACTGTTACCATGGCAGCCAGGACGCTACTGGAGTCCTGGCTGCCATGGTACTCAGCAGCAGTGTACTCACCTGCGCTGCTGCTGCCGGGCACTCCTTAATGACGTCACAGGTCCGGGCGGCGCATAGATCAATGCGCCGCCCGGACCTGTGATGTCATAATGGAGCGCCCGGCGGCCGCAGCGCAGGTAAGTACAATGCTGGGTTGTACTTACCATGGCAGCCAGGACTCCAGTAGCGTCCTGGCTGCCATGGTAACCGATAGGAGCCCCAGCTTACACTGGGGCCCCGATCGGAACAGCTGCTGCGCATGCGCAGCGCTAAACGTCGGATCCGGCAATGCGCCGAATCGACGTTTAGCTTAATGCCGGATCCGAAATAATGCTCTTCAATGGGCATTCATTCCGGATCCGGCATTGCGGCATGTCTTCCGGCTTTTTGGACGGAGACAAATCCGCAGCATGCTACGGTTTTGTCAACGTCCAAAAAACGTTGACATACTGAACAGATGACATCCTGATGCATCCTGAACGGATTTCTCTCCATTCAGGATGCATTAGGATTATCCTGCTCAGTTTCTTTCCGTCCTAGAGCCCCAACGACGGAACTCTAGGACGGAAAGAAACAACGCTAGTGTGAAAGAGCCCTAAGGGGGACTTATCCTTCATCTAGCACCATCTATAAGGATTGCATGTGTAAAAAGATGCAGGCTGCAGAGGACAAACATTTGAAGATCATCTATGTAGTTACAGCACAGGCTCTATTGCAGAATAGCTGGTTGGCAGGGCGTTGGACCTCTGCCGATCAGATGTGATGGTCTGTCCTGAGGTTAGGCCATTAATAAGAACATCATGGATAACCCCTAGAAATAGGACACTGACACCTCTGGTGGGTTTTTCAGTTTCAGTACTTAAGAGCCTTAGTTTTCAACCTGTGGTATATGTTCACGTTGTGTTTGTATTAGGCAGCACAATTGGGGTACTTTGTAATTTATTTATTAAGGCCTCTTTCACACTTGCGTTCTGAGGATCCGGCGGGCACTTCCGTCCTGCCGGATCCGTCAGAACGCAAGTCGCCTGAAAGCATTAGAAGACTGATCAGGATCCTGCTTGCTGGCTTACATTTAGATAATTTACCATGCCTAAAACTAACCTTTGCGCCACAATCTGTGCCTGAAATACGCCGCCTAATATAGGCATATTTCAAGATAATAAATGACCCCCATAGTTTTTTGTGGTGGTGTTTGTTGCAAAATCCCCAGCTCCAGGTGTGAGCCCCCTCTTATTGGTTGTGAGCTAACCCTGTGGTGTATATCAGTAATTTCAACAGTGGAGATTTACATGGACAGTCTGCGCCTGCTTCACACTATAATATGCACTTTCAGCCCCATTATTTATGACAAAAAGTGTGTCTTATAGTCCGGAAAATACAGTATATTTGATATTTTGTGGTGTTTTGCTGAAAAGTTGCCACATAGTTGGGATCACGGTATATTTTATGTTCCAGGCATCCTGTGGCCAAAACCCATAGTGGCAATTTTCTAGTAGCTGTCAAACAGGAAAAGGTTGATGTACCCAGACCAAGTGGAGAAAAGGATACAGTCACTGAAGAAGAGGTAACAAAAGAACTTTGATACATTGATGGACTACTCTACATATTTTTTTTTTTTGTATTACTTTGAATGCAATGTTTGTCACATATGAATTGTGCTATTTATTTTCCATGGGGTTTAGATATTGAAAGTTTTCTGTTTTTTCGTGTGATTTTAGCCAGTGAAGAAGAGAGGATGGCCCAAAGGAAAGAAACGCAAAAAAGTCTTGCCTAATGGACCAAAGGCCCCTGTTACTGGTTATGTGCGGTTTCTGAATGAGCGCAGAGAACAGATTCGGACACAACATCCTGACTTGCCCTTCCCAGAGATAACAAAGATGCTAGGAGCAGAGTGGAGTACGCTGCCAACCCAGGAGAAACAGGTCTTCTAGAAGAGTCTGACTATTATGTATATATAATAATGTAAACTGCTTAATTAACAATGGCATTCATTCGTGGCATACTTGCTGCCTGCTCTTTGATTATTTTAAATTCTTTTTCTGTATACACAGTCAATCACTGGTAGGATCTCTTCCTTGACTTCAAAGCCCAGAATGAGCAGGAATAAAATGTATAAATTACACATTTTACTAAACGTTTTCTCATAAATCTATATATCAGTCTGCTCAGCTCCTAACATGCTGCCTGTAGCTATTTTTGCTTTTTCATGGTTACAGGTTCCCTTTAAGTCCGGAATTGAAGTATATAATGGTGCAAATCTATGCTCGCTCATAGCAGGCGTAAATGTACTTTTCTGATATAGGGACACACTCATATTCACTTCTATGGGGCTGAGCACGATCCCAAGCACAGCCGCTATACAATGTAGGGCTTTGTACTCGCATAAGTGCTGGTGCCTTCTTAACCCCTTCCCGACATGTGACGTACTACTGCGTCATGGAAGTCAGTGACTTCCTGCATTTTGACATAATGGTACATCATGGTGATCGGGCAGGTACCGGAGCAGTGCATGGTAGCCAGGCCCCTGCTGTATCCGCCGGGATCTCTGTAAAAGCCGATGCCGGCGGATTAACCCCTTCTATGACACAGTCCGCGCTGACCACGACATAGAAGGGTTTTGTGTAGAGTGTGCATCGAGTACCCGCGCTGCTGTGGCGGAGACTCGATGCGTCAGAAGGCAGCCTGATGCCATGCAGAGGCTGCCCAATGCCTTGCACTGCATTGGGACCTGCCTTCTGTGGGTACCCAGGAGATCCAGCCTCAGGCTGGGTCTCCTAGGCAACTTGTTAGTGTATGACTCAGTGTCCTACACTAATAGGCAATGCATTACAATACAGATGTATTGTACTGCATTGCAGAGGGGATCAGACCCCCAAAAGTGAAATTCAGAAATAAAGTAAGAAAATGTTTTTAATAAAAATGAATAAAGTTTTTAAGTAAAAAAAGGAAAAAAACGCCCCTTTCCCCTTATTTTATAATAAAAAACAAACAAAAAAAAAACACACATATTAGGTATCGCCGTGTCCGTAATGACCAGCTTTATAAATATATCACATGATCCACCCTGTCCGATTAAACACCATAAAAAAATAAAAATGTTGTAAAAAAAAAAAAAAAGCCTTTTTTGTCACCTTACATCACAAAAATTGCAACACCAAGCAATCAAAAAGGCGTATGTCCCACAAAATGGTATCAATAAAACCGTCACCTCATCCGGCAAAAAATGAGACCTTACCTAAGACATTCGGTCAAAAAATAAAAAGCTATGGCTCTGAGACTACGGAGACACTAAAACATCATTATTTTGGTTTAAAAAATGCTATTATTGTGTAGAACCTAAATAAGAAAAAGTAGACATATTATGTATTGCCACTTCCGTAATGATCTGCTCTATTAAAATATCACATGACTTTTAACCCCTGAGGTGAACGCTGGAAAAATAAATTAATAAAAACTGCGCCAAAACAACCAATTTTTTGGTCACCTTGCCCCATAAAGTGTAATAATGAATGATCGAAAAATCATATGTACCCAAAAATGGTACCAATAAAAACGTCAAGTCTTCCTGCCAAAAACGAGCCCCAGCACTAGACGATCGGCAGAAAAATAAAAAAAATAGGGCGTTCAGAAAATGGAGACACAAACACAATTTTTTTTTTTCAAAAATACTTTATTATGTAAAACTGTGAAACAAACATAGAAAGTAGACATATTTGATATCATTGCGTCCATAACAACCTGCTCTATAAAAATAGTACATGATCTACCCTGTCAGATGAATGTTGTAAAAAAATAAAAACTGTGCCAAAACATCCATTTTTTGGTTACCTTGCCTCACAAAAAACATAATATAGAGCAATTAAAAATCACATGTACCCCAAAATAGTACCAATAAAACTACCACTTTATCCCGTAGTTTCCAAAATGTTGTCACTTTTTTGAGTTTCTACTGTAGGGGTGCATCAGGGGGGCTTCAAATGGGACATGGCATCTAAAAACCAGTTCAGCTAAATCTGCCTTCCAAAAACATATGGTGTTCCTTTCCTTTTGCACCCTTCCGTGTGCCCATACAGCAGTTTACGACCACATGTGGGGTGTCTCTGTAAACCGCAGAATCAGGGTAATAAATATTGAGTTTTGTTTGGCTGTTAACCCTTGCTTTGTTACTGGAATTTTTTTAAAAAATGGGCCATTTATGGGTCTGAGCTCACTTTGAGGGGCTTATGTAAGCCCCACAAAGTGAGTTCAGACCTGAACTGGTCCTTAACCACTTCAGCCCCCCTAGCTTAAACACCCTTAATGACCAGACCACTTTTTACAATTCTGCACTACACTACTTTCGCCGCTTTTTTGCTCCGTCATACAACTTACCACCCAAATTAATTTTACCTCCTTTCTTCTCACTAATATAGCTTTCATTTGGTGGTATTTCATTGTTGCTAACATTTTAACTTTTTTTGCTATTAACCACCTCAGCCCCCCTAGCTTAAACACCCTTAATGACCAGGCCACTTTTTACAATTCTGCACTACACTACTTTCACCGTTTATTGCTCCGTCATACAATTTACCACCCAAATGAATTTTACCTCCTTTTCTTCTCACTAATAGAGCTTTCATTTGGTGGTATTTCATTGTTGCTAACATTTTTACTTTTTTTGCTATTAATAAAAATTTAACAACATTTTTGCAAAAAAATGACATTTTTCACTTTCTGTTGTAATTTTTTTTAAAAAAAACTAAATTTCTATATAAATTTTTCTCTAAATTTATTGTTCTACATGTCTTTGATAAAAAAAAATGCAATAAGTGTATATTTATTGGTTTGGGTAAAAGTTATAGCGTTTACAAACTATGGTGCAAAAAAGTGAATTTCCGCATTTTGAAGTAGCTCTGACTTTCTGAGCACCTGTCATGTTTCTTCAGGTGCTAGAATGTCAGGATAGTATAAATACCCCCCAAATGACACCATTTTAGAAAGAAGACACCCCAAAGTATTCGCGAAGGGGCATGGTGAGTTCATGTATCATTTCATTTTTTTTTCACAAGTTAGCGGAAAATGACACTTTCTGAGGGAAAAAAATAAATAAAGTTTCCATTTCTGCTAACTTCTGGCAAAAAAAAATAAATCTCCCACGGACTCACTATGCCCCTCAGTGAATACCTTGGGGTGTCTACTTTCCGAAATGGGGTCATTTGTGGGGTGTGTTTACTGTTCTGGCATTTTGGGCGGGGCTAAATTGTGAGCATCCCTGTAAAACCTAAAGGTACTCGTTGGAATTTGGGCCCCTTTGCGTACCCAGGCTGCAAAACAGTGTCACACATGTGGTATAGCCGTACTCAGGAGAAGTAGGGCAATGAGTTTTGGGGTGTATTTTTACATATACCCATGTTGGGTGAGAGAAATATCTCTGTAAACTGATAACTTTGTATAATTTTTTTTTAAAAAGTTGTCATTTACAGAGATATTTCTCACACCCAGCATGGGTATATGTAAAAATACACCCCAAAACACATTGCCCTACTTCTCCTGAGTACGGCGATACCACATGTGTGACACTTCTTTGCAGCCAAGATGCACAAAGTGGCCCAAATTCCAATGAGTACCTTTAGGATTTCACAGGGCATTTTTACGCATTTGGATTCTCACGCTTTAGGGCCCCTAAAATGCCAGGGCAGTGTAAATACCCCACATGTGACCCCATTATGGAACGAAAACACCCCAAGTTATTCCGTGAGGGGCATGGCGAGTTTACAGAAAATACATTTTTTGGCACAAGTTAGCTTTAAATTTTTTGTTTTTGTTTATTTTTTTCCTCGACACCTCCACAACGGCATTCCCATGAGGAGGGTGTCCCCGCCTCCAGGACAGGAAACAACGAGGAAACACAGGATTTAAGGAGCCTCCTCCCCTTACCTTGCCAATCGTTGTTTCCTGTACTCAGACGTGCGTGGAAGCTACTCCTGGGAATGACCAGGAATTTGGATTTATCGCACCGGTCTGGTCCTTCCCTGTCACTTAGGAGGGCTGGTGCAGGGGTCGGGGGCCCCAGGGACGCATTGCCTCCCTTCCTCGATCCTCCGGAGTAAGTCCTGATCTCAGGCATCCCGGGCTTGCTAGTCCGTCGGAACTCACGCGGGATCGGGCATCGTGATGTCACCGGAGCGAGAGTCTCCTTGGGCAAGAGATTCTTGCGGGAGGACGGCTCCTGCGTGCGGCGGGAGATTTAAAAACGCGGCAGTGTCACTTCCTCCGCCGCCTGTGAGCAACAGAGATGCCTTCCATCGACAGAGACGTTCAAACGCTCCGGTGATCCCGCTGTCTCGGCCCTCAGCCATGTAAGCCTCCTCCCTGGGGGGAGTCATCCCTATTTTTATATGCATATAAGTATATAGTGGTTATGGAGTCCTGGACCTCTCCTCCCCCTGCACACTGGGTGTCTGTAATTTTATACTAAACCCCTCACCACCCTTACTCTGGATCTCTCTTTGTCCTATACAAAGATTGTTTTATTCCTTTTAGGACAATGAGTCCAGAAAGCTTAAACCCAAAGGGGATTCGGGGCACAGAAAGTGTGGTGGTTGCCATAAAGGCTTGGTGTTGGATTCGAAGAAAATCCTCTGCCCTAAATGTACTGAAAAGATTATCTCAGAAGAATTCCTTTGTGGAGTCTGAGAACCCTCATTAGAGAAGAGATTAAAGCTGCGGCTGATTCTGGTCAATTGGCACATTCCCCTGGGCCCTCCCGTTCCCTTAATTTTGAAACGTCAGACCAAGTGGATCTGGATGAAGGGGAGTTACTGGATGATCAGGACTCCTTATCCTCTGAGGATGCTGCAGGGAGGCCTATGTGCTTTCCCGAAGAGACGCAATCCTTATTGAAAGATATAAAATTTACCCTAAATTTAGAAGACTTAAGAGACTCAATCCCTTCACGATCAGATTTTTAGGGGTTGGGGGAAAAGAAGCAAAGATCCTTCCCCATCCACAACAATATTAAGGCTCTTATTTCCAGGGAATGGAAGGATCCTGATAGAAGGTGGACTGTTTCGGCCGCCTTCAAACGCAAATACCCCTTTTCAGAGTCTGACTCTGATTTGTGGGATAAGACTCCCAAAATAGACGCCCCGGTGTCCTGTATTTCAAAGAAGTCCTCATTGCTCTTTGAAGATATGGGTCTCCTAAAGGAACCGATGGACAAAAAATGCGAAAATTTATTGAAGAAATACTGGGAGACAAATACGGCGATGTTGCGTCCCAGCATAGCATCCACTTGTACGGCCAGAACCCTCTCAGTGTGGCTAGATCAGTTAGAGAGCAATCTGTCAGGGGGTACATCCAGAGAAGAAATCTTAAACTTCCTTCCTACCTTGAAGAGGGCATCTAATTTTTTAGCGGACGCCTCGGCCGACTTGGTTAAACTCTCTGCAAGAGTCAGTGCTTTAGCCAATGCGACCCGTAGGGCGGTATGGCTTCGTTCATGGACAGGGGACGCTGGTTCTAAGAACCACCTGTGCTCCATCCCGTGTGAGGGAGATAGATTATTTGGCTCCGCTCTTGATGATATTTTGGAGAAGGCCTCCGATAAGAAAAAGGGATTTCCCTCTGATAATCGTTACTATTAACAGAGGCGTTCCTTTCAAAATCAGAAAAGGTCGAGAGCGGATCAGAGCAAGAGAGACAGATCAAAAAGGTGGCAGTCTTCTAGAGGTAAAGGAAGGGGATACCTTTTTAAACCAGAAACCTCTACCCGCCCTACCCAGTGACACGCTGATCCAGGTAGGAGGCAGATTAAAACAGTTCTCCTCCGCCTGGCAAGAAATTCATGCCTCCCCTTGGGTCATTCGTACCGTAAAAGAAGGCCTAAAGCTAGAGTTTATTCCCCCCCCCCCCCCCCCCAAGACATTTCTTCATCAACCAAAGACAGCAACCCGACAAGCAGGCATCCCTAGAGTCAAAGATAACTACGTTACTCCTCAATGGAGTCCTTATCCCTGTGCCAGAAGAGCAACACGGCGAGAGATTCTATTCCCCTATATTTCTAATAAAAAAACCAGATGGCTCCTTCCGCCTAATAATAAATTTAAAGTCCCTAAAAAGATCCATCATTTACAAAAGATTCAAGATGGAGACCATAAAATCTACCACACAGATCCTTCCGCAAGACTGCTTTATGGCAACCGTAGACCTTCAGGACGCTTAGTATCACGTCCCAATATACCACAGGCATCAGAGTTTCCTAAGGATAGCAATTTATTTTCAAGGAAAATTGTCCCATTTTCAGTTCACAGCTCTTTCTTTTAGCCTATCCTCTGCCCCCAGAGTTTTTTCAAAGATAATGTCAGAGGTCACGAAATTTCTGCACCTTTCCGCGCCAACTTCTACAATTACGCCTCAAGCAAATCCAGGATTGCCTTACATCTCTAGGGTGGATAATAAATCCAAAAAAATCAGACCTTACCCCCAGTCAGGAAAAGGTTTTTTTTAGGGGTTCTTTTGGACACAAAACATCTAATGTCTTTCCTTCCTCAAGACAAACAAACTCTCTTAACCCAAACAGTGTCTCTATATTCCAGCAGGGATCGGTCCTCGATAAGAGACATCATGGCTGTACTGGGGCTGCTAACAGCCACGATTTCATCAGTAAGGTGGGCCCAAAGTCACACAAGAGTCCTTCAGGCCTTTCTCCTATCGTCATGGGACGGAAAAAATTTGTCTCTAGACAAAAAAGTTCACGTTCCCATACATGTAAAACAATCACTAACTTGGTGGAGAATAAAGGGAAACCTGAGCTTAGGTGTTCACTGGCGCCCAAGAGATGTTATGGTCATTACAACAGACGCCAGCAACTCAGGTTGGGGAGGTCATTCTTCAGAATCAGTGGTTCAGGGATCCTGGGAGAAAGACCTGCAGGACACCTCTTCAAATTTAAGAGAACTGTCAGCAGTCCACAGAGTTCTCCTTTCCCTTTGCAAAACTTCTTCTCCAAAGCACGTAAAATTATTAACGGACCACGCTACAGTTGTTGCGTACGTAAACAAACAAGGGGGAACCAAAAGTCGCTCACTGGCAGAAGTATCAAAAAACATTTTTTGTTGGGCAGAGAGAAGCCTTCTGTCCCTTTCTGCGGTGCATATCAAGGGAGAAAAAAATGTGGTGGCCGATTATCTCAGGCGACATCTCATAAGAGAAACCGAATGGTCCCTAAATCACCACGTTTTCAGCCAGATGTAGGGGACCCCAGTGTTAGATCTGTTCGCCACCAAATTCAACAGGCAGGTCATAAGATTCTGTTCCCTCTCGCAAAGGGATCATCCAGTATGGCTAGACGCCCTCTCCCGGCCGTGGCCAAAACAGCTCCTTTATGCTTAGCCTCCATTCAGCCTGCTTCCAAGAGTCCTGGTAAAAACTCAAGAAGTGGGAATCCATGTAATTCTGGTGGCCCCCTTCTGGCCAAGAAGGGCTTGGTTTCCGCTCCTGCTCAAACTATCAGCCGGAGTTTATTGGACGCTGCCGTCAAACCCAGACTTACTCCATCAGGGACCAGTGACGGCCTGGAATCTGAACGCCTCCTGCTAAAGCAGAAGGGCCTGTCAGATGCAGTTATTTCCACGATGCTGAAAAGCCGGAAACCCGTAACTTCAAGCATCTACTTGAGAACCTGGAATGCCTTTTTATCCTTTTTGGGAAGTGTCTGTTCACCAGATATTCTTCAGGTCCTTCAGTTCCTGCAAGCTGGATTGGAAAAAGGCCTCCGCCCTTCAACTCTTAAGGTTCAGATTACCGCGTTCAGCGCCTTCTTAGACGTAAAACTGACAGATTCCCCTCTGGTCAAGCGGTTTTTAAAGGGGGCAATGAAAACTTCTTCCTCCCCTCGTCCGGTGGTTCCTCCTTGGGACTTGAGCCTAGTTCTTTCTGCTCTCACTACTCCTCCGTTTGAGCCAATTGATAATATCCCTCTAAGGCTCCTCACCATGAAGACTGTCTTCCTAGTTGCAGTAACTACTGCCAGAAGGGTTGGAGAAATTCAGGCATTCTCATGCAAGCCTCCCTATCTTACAATCCTGGATGATCGAATAATCCTCAGGCACTGTCCTGCCTTTCTCCAGAAAGTAGTATCCTGATTCCATCGTGAACAGGAGGTCTCCCTACGTTCGTTCTTACAATCTCCATCTACAGACGCAGAGGGGACTCTCCATAATCTGGACGTCAAGAGATCAGTCCTTGCCTACCTACAAGCCACTAAGCCTCTTAGAAAATCGGTCCGTCTTTTTTTGCAATTTCAGGGCCCTAATAAAGGGCAAGCAGCTAGCAAATCGACCATAGCTAGATGGATTAGGAACGTAATATCCTCTGCCTACATTACCAAGAACTGTCAACCACCAGGGATATTGAGGGCTCATTCTACAAGGGCAGTGGCCTCATCCTGGGCAGAGACAAAGGCAGTCCCTCTGGAACAGATCTGTAAAGCCGCCATATGGGCCAACCCTATGACTTTTTTCAGGCACTACAAGTTAGATGTAGTAAGGGATCAGGACTTGACTTGTCCTTTGGTCGTAGAGTTCTGTCTGCGGTAGCCCCCCCCCCCTGATATTGATTACTCTGTTAGTCCTCATGGGAATGCCGTTGTGGAGGCGCCGGGGAAAAGGGTACATTACTCTTACCGGTAATTGGATTTTCCAATAGCCTCCACAACGGCACTGGTTTCCCTCCCAAATTTTGAATGTCTTTGCAGACGAATGATGTAATTTGTTTACTATAATATATAATTTTTCTGCATCATTTCTGTGTCCTCTGTTATTGACTGGCAAGGTAAGGGGAGGAGGCTCCTTAAATCCTGTGCTTCCTTGTTTCCTGTCCTGGAGGCGGGGACACCCTCCTCCTGGGAATGCCGTTGTGGAGGCTATTGGAAAATCCAATTACCGGTAAGAGTAATGTACCCTTTTTTTTTTTTTACAAAGTCTCATATTCCACTAACTTGTGACAAAAAATAAAGTTTTACATGAACTCACCATACCCCTCACGGAATACGTTGGGGTGTCTTCTTTATAAAATGGGGTCACATGTGAGGTTTTTGTACTTCTCTGGCATTTGAGGGCCTCCGCAATCATTACATGTATGACCAGCATTAGGAGTTTCTGCTTTTCTCCTTATATTGAGCATACGGGTAATGAGATTTTTTTTTTTCCGTTCAGCCTCTGGGCTGAAAAAAAATAAAAATAAAATAAACAGCACAGATTTTTTCATTCGCATCGATCAATGTGGATGAAAAAATCTCTGCCAAAATCAGTGACTGCGGTGGGCTGGGCGCTAACTAACTGGCGGTGATAAGGGACGCTTATGCCCCATTCACACGTCCGCAATTCTGTTTGCGGAACGGAATTGCGGACCCATTCATTTCTATGGGGACAGACTTTGTCCCGCTCGGATACGGAATCGCTCGGATCCGCAAAACGCATATGGACATGTGAATGGAGCCTTACAGGGGGGTGATTAGAGGGTCTATATGGGGTGATCAGGGGTTAACAAGGGGTTAATAAGTGAAGGGGGGGGGTGTAGTGTTTTTCTTGGTGCTACTTTACATAGTCACCTGGTCCTCTGGTGGTCGATCCCAGCAAATGGGACCACCAGAGGACCAGGTAGCAGATCTATCAGACGCTGTTAACAAAACAGCGTCTGATATACCTCTTTGATGCGATGCATTTCACATCTACAGCCTGCCAGCGATTGATCATCGCTGGCAAGCTGCAGTATAACTTCCGATCTTTCAGCTGCTGTGAACGCGCGCGCGTTCACAGCAAACCTCGCATGTCGCGAGATGACGCGTCAAGGAGGAACAAACCTGCCTCCGCCTGGACGCATCCGTGAGTTAGGCGGTCGGCAGGTGGTTAAAAAGTGGGTTTTGGAAATTTTCTGAAAAATTTCTAAATTTGCTTCTAAACTTCTAAGCCTTCTAACGTCCCCAAAAAATAAAATGTAATTTTCAAAATGATCCAAACATGAAGTAGACCTATGGGAAATGTAAAGCAATAACTATTATGTGAGGTATCACTATCTATTATAAAAGTAGAGAAATTGAAATTAGAAAGTTTGGGAATTGTTTAAAATTTTTGGTTAATTTGGGATTTTTTCACAAATAAAGGTGAAATATATTGACTCAAATTTATGACTATCATGAAGTACAATGTGTCATGAGAAAACAATCTCAGAATGGCTTGGATAAGTAAAAGTGTTCCAAACTATTACCACATAAAGTGACACAGATTTGCAAAAAATGGCCTGGGCAGGAAGGTGAAAACCGCCCAGGGGTAGAAGGGGTTAAACAGCTGATCGACGGGGGTCCTGGACCTCCAGTGATCAGATACTAATGACCGAGCCTGAGAACAGTAGTAAAATCCTGGAAAACCCTTTTAACATTTGAGTCAGAGTCTTCAAATATCCTGATTGGGTGTATGGCAGATTAGATGTGTAACTGCTCTTCTTTTTCTTCTTTAAATGGGAGAAAAAAAAGAAAAAAATCTAAATGTGACAAGCAGGGGGGAACATATACTCTATCATTGATAAGAGGGGGTGATGACATGATGCATTCCTTTAACAGGTGTTTGATTAGAGATATTGCCTTCAGCAACCTTTGTAATCCGTTGGATGACCACTGATTTTAATTGATGTACATGCTCTGCTAGATGGAGACCACATAGAAGGACACTTATTTAATTCATTATATGTTATTAGCATATGTATTGCACAAAGTGAATTTTCTGTCTAGGGGAATGGTAGTTTGACATTTGTGTGGATTGTTATTTCGAAAATATTTACTGACTAGTGATGGAAATATTTTATTTTAGAGGTATCTGGATGATGCAGAGAGGGAAAAACAGCAGTACATTAAGGAACTTAGAGAGTATCAGCAGTCTGAAGCCTATAAAATGTGTACAGAAAAGATTCAAGAGAAGATCAAAAATGGTGAGAAAATACTCTATTTCATTCTTATATTGTGCTTTTTTCATACAAAATGTTGCTTTCTCTCTCACACTGGCAACTTTGGTACCCCGCTAATGCTAATGTGAAAGTTAACTAATACTTTCTGTAATAAACTTTATTAATGCATTTTGAATTTTCAATAGAGAGATCCTCCCCTAAAGTGCACCTTTCCCTGTGTACCTAAAATCCACTTTTCTGTGCACCACTAACTTGTCAGTGGTGTATGGAGTTTGGAGTCTACAGTTTATGAATGGGCCCGCAGCACACAGAGTACCCCCCCCCCCCCCCTGGAGGTTTGCTAAATCCTGGCATAGCACATGGGTTCCCTGTACCCATGTACTGTGCCAGGATTAGCGGAGATGAGCAGAGCAGGCTCCTGCTTCTGCCTGCTTCGCTAAGCTAAAAGACATGCAGGACTCTTCACTTAGCGAAGGGGGCAGAGTCAGGAGTGGCTCCACCCAAGTAATCATGGCATAGTACATGGGTACAGGGTAAGTTAGTAAAACACGGAGGGCACAGGTAAGAGCAACAATGTGTGCTCCTGCTCGTACTCCATGTGCTGCGGCCCCATTCAGAAACTGTAGAGCCTGTACTCCGTACACTGCTGAGAAGTCAGGTGTACAGAAAAGGGGATTTTAAGCGCACAGGGAAAGGTGTACTTTAGGGAGGGATATTTCTATTAAAATTGCATGAAGTATATTACAAAAGGTATTATTAGGGACATTTTACCAAAGAGTCAATTAAAGGTTTAATTGCCCTTTTAAGTCTGGAATAAGTATTCCAATTGATTTATTACATGGTGAATTAACAGGTATTATGCAACGTTTGTCTGGCATGTATAAAATACATTTTTGCTGTAAGAATAACCATAGTTGAACAGTGGTTTTCTAATAAAGTGCCAACCCTTTCTATGTGGCGGAATATTATATTACACTATATGGCAATGGAGAGTAGGTTGTATAAATTTGAAAGTGGTCCTCCTGAATAATTAGGTATATGGTCATGGTGGATAAATTATTTGGACACAATGGAGAATCAATGAATTTGTGATAGTTGAAGTGATGGTGAACTCCGTTCCCTGTGGTATATTGTGGGATAGTTGGAGAGAGTTTATTTCTTAAAGGGTTTATATCCCCATTTTCACCCAGACAGCCCCCCTGATTTCATGCTCCGATGCTCTCCTTTGCCCTCTGAATCACTCAGGGCAAAGGCGTTTTTTTTTTTTTTTTAGCTCCGGTGACGCCCCGGGCTCTCCATGGGGTAAGCGAGGCGGAGGCTTTCCCTAGCAATAAGCTCGGTGACATCACTGGCAATAATGAGCGGGCTTTAGCTCTGCCCTAGCCTGTAAAACATCTAGGGCAGCGCTAAAGCCTGCCCATCAAAGCCTGTGACATCATCGGCAACACTGCTAGGTGGAAGCCTCCTCCTAGCAGTTTAAAAAAATATTTTTTTTGATCAAATCTTTTTGTCACTTAGTTTTTTGTTTTTTTTTACAACAAAAATAACATAGTAAATATCCCTCCCCCCCCCCCTCTTCAGCTCAGTTTAAAAATATAAACAAAAAAGCTCTTGCCCTATCAGAGGGGCTGCCTTGGTGAAAATAGGGACGTGTCCGGGTTCAGAGATGAAAGCACTTTAAAATCATACATTTACGTAGGTTGTAAATAAAAGTAAACATCCAAAATGTATTGCGCTCCAATAGGCATCGCTTTAGATCACCAACTCCTGGTAGATAATTTAACCCTTTAATCGCCACTTATACGGAGCACTGCTAGTTTGCCCTCGTGGCATTCATGAAAATGTCTGGATACTCTGGACGTGTTGCACTGGCTATTAGTGTTGATATACCGTATATCCGTATATACTTTATCACATAATGTGTAAGTAAATATATCTATCTAAATATAATGTAATACAGATGTGGCTTTATAATATAATTTAAATAATTTTTTAATGATACTGGTAACAGTATGGGCAGAATCAGATACTTTTTTGGTAGGTTTAGCAAAAAGACACATTCTACATGGATCTGTGCCACATTTGTATACCAGGGCAGTGTAACCAGGTATTATTGGTACAGTGCACACACTTTAAAGGGGTATTCCGGTAAAGTAACTTCCTTTTTGAAAAACTGCATTTAGGCTGCAAGCTGTGATCAACCAGAACCCATACCTATACATATAACCAGAGCTTCAATTTACCTTGCAATCCATTTGTCTAGTTCCTGTGTGAGCCTGCACCACACAGAGTATCGTGAGGCCTGATCTTCCCTCACAAAACTTCAAAGACTACAATCCTCACAATCCCTAGCGTTCCTGCTGTAAGTGTTGATGTATATTGATTGTGCCCCCTCTACTCAGTAATCACCAGTACACTAACACTCCCTTTGTTTCGCAAGACATTTAGCTAGAGAATTGATAGCAACACACTGAGCATGCTCGACCTAACAAAGGCTCAGAACTACAGGTCGATGCCATGGTAATTTATGAGGAAACACAGTGGGCAGCAGAGGAAGAAAACTACTTTTATAACTACTGAAGGCTAAATTTGTTAAATTTACATTATATTAGGTAACTAGCAGAATGACCCCGCTTTGCACGGGTATATTTTATCTATTTCATTCAATGTTTGTGTGTATCATTAAAAGATATAGACAGTATGCTCCATAACAATGACATCTACAGTACCCCGCCCACTTAACAGTGACTTCCACAGCCCCAACCCCTTAACACTGAACCCCCCACAGTGCCCCGCTTCCTTAAAATGAGACCTCCACAGCAGCCCACCCCCTTAACTTTGATCTTTACAGCAGCCTGCCCCTTTAACAGTGAGTTCCACAGGGGCCCGCCCCCTTGAGTGACCTCACAGTACCCCTCTACCTTAACAGTGAACTCACAGTACCCCACCCCCTTAACAGTAACCTCCATATCGCCTGCCCCTCTAACAGTGAACTCCACAGCGGCCGGGCCTTTATTTGTTACCTCCACAGTACTCCATCTCGTTAACAGTGATTTCTACAATAACCTGCTTCCTTAACAGCGACCTACACAGAGCTCAGTTCCCTTTAAAATATGACCTCCATAACACTCCACTCCCTTAATCCCATAAGGACCAGCGCCGTACATGTACGCCGGGCTGATCGAGTGGGTGCAGGAGCTGCGCCTCCCCGATCAGCGGCAGGGGTCCAGCAGTCACTCATAGCCGGACCCCTGCTGTATGCGCTGGCATCGGTGAAAACACCAATGCCGGCGCATTAACCCTCACACTGCCGCGGTCAGTGCTGACCTCGGGGTGGCTATCAGCTCCCCGCACTTCTGTGACAGGGACCCGATGGCAGGGAAAGCAGCCCGATGCTTTCCTTAGACATCGTGGCTTCCTTCCGTGACAGCCTGTGAGATCCAGCTCCCTTGATCTCACAGGCAAGCAGGCTGAAGTGTATTACAGTAAGTAATACACTTAACCACCAATGCATTACAATACAGAAGTTTTTTAATGCATTGTAAAGGGGATCAGACCCCCAAAACTTGAAGCCCCAGAGTGGGACAAAAAATAAACTGGAAAAAAATAAGTTTTACAAAAAATATGAAGTTTCAAGTAAAAAAAAATACATATTTGGTATCATCACATGTGTAAGAACCTGCTGTATAAAAATATCACATGACCTAACCCCGAGGGTGAACACAGTAAAAAAAAAGTGTCAAAAAAGCCATTTTTGGTCACCTTAAATCACAAAAAGTGTAATACCAAGGGATCAAAAAGTCATATGTACCCTAAAATAGTACCAATCAAACTCTCATCTCATACCGAAAAAAAATGAGCCCCTACATAAGACAGCCGCCCAAAAAATAAAAACAAATATGGCTTTCATAATATGAAGACACTAAAAAATATTTTTTTTCAAAAATGCTTTATTGTGTAAAACTGAAACAAACCAAAAAAGTTGTCATATTTGGTATTATCGCATCAGTAACAACCTGCTGTATAAAAATACCACCTGACCTAACCTGTCAGATGAACATTGTAAATAAAACAGCCATTTTTTGTTACCTTGCCTCACAAAAAGTGTAATATAGAGCAACCAAAAATCATATGCACCTTAAAATAGTACCAACAAAACTGCCACCTTATCCCGTAATTTCCAAAATGTGGTCACTTTTTTGGAGTTTCTACTCTAGTGTTGCATCAGGGGGGCTTCAAATGTGACATGGCAACTTTAAATTTCCCCAGTGAAATCTGCCCCTTAAAAACCATATGGCTTTCCTTTCCTTTTGTGCCCTGTGTCCGTACAGCAGTTTACGACCACATAATGGGGTGTTTCTGTAAACTACAGAATCAGGGCAATAAATATTGAGTTTTGTTTGGCTGTTAACCCTTGCTTTGTTACTGGAAACAATGAATTAAAATGGAAAATCTGCCAAAAAAGTGAAATTCTGAAATGTCATCTTAGGGGTGGGCGATATGGCCTAAAATTTATATTGCGATATAATATGAAGCATGTGCGATATGTGATATATATCGCGATATATATTTTCTATATTGGAGGGAGGGTTGTTAAACTTTTTTTTTTTTTTTTTTTTTTTCCTTGAACTTTTTATTTAATAACCATTTAGCCTCCTTAGGGGCTAGAACCCTTGTCCTATTCACCCTGATAGATCTCTGTCAGGGTAAATAGGACTTGACACTGTCCCTGCTGCCCTGTGCACACAGCAGCAGGGAGTTGACCATAGCAGCCAGGACATCAGTAGTGTCCTGGCTGCCATGGTAACCGATCGGAGCCCCAGCATTACACTGCTGGGGCTCCGATCACAACTGCCACTGCCACCAATGATCGGGGGGGCCCACTGTGCCACCAATGAGTGAATAGAAACGTAGCCTGCCTGTGCCGGCCATATACCATACTGGGCCTCTGTGACTGCACTCTGCGATCCACCGCAATTAACCCCTCAGGTTCTGAGGGGTTAATTGCGGCAGATCGCAGCAGGCAGCCATAGAGGCCGGGTATGGGATATGGCCGGCACATGCAGGCCTATAGGACCTTTTATTAGGTGGCAGCACATAGGGAGCACTGAGTACTTACTATTATGTCTGTGAGGGGCTCCATTCGCCCGCTCATGCCCCCGTCACATGGTGGGAACACCAGGGAGGAGACATCAGCTTCTCTCCCTGGGCGTTCCTTCCCCTTGCCTGTGACGTTCTGCACTGCCCTGCTCTCATTGGTAGCAGTGGCCAAAGTCCCTCCCCTCCTCCGCTCTCATTGGTAGCAGTGACTACAGTCCCTCCCCTCCTCCTCTCTCATTGGTGGCTCTCAGTGGGGAGGGAGGGACTCCCTCCTTCTCCACTGTGCCGGCTCAGGAGAACATAGTATGCGCCGAGAGCATGTTCTACCGCGATATGGCGATATAGACAAAATCGATATCGTGGCACAAATTCATATCGCATATCGTCTATATCGCCATATCGTCCCACCCCTATGTCATCTACATTTTCCTTTAATTTTTGTGGAACACCTAAAGGGTTAACAAAGTTTGTAAAGTTTTGAATACCTTGAGGGGTGTAGTTTCTAAAATGGGGTCATTTTATGGTCATTTTTGGCTTGCTGGCTGCCGGCTTCCTCACTGTGCGAGATTTCTCCGGCAGACAGGGCCGGCAGGAAGACACCAACGCTGGCCTGGCCCTGTCAATCAGGAGTGGAAAGAGGTGGGCGAATGGAGCCTCTAGGAGCAGGTGCAATGCCTAGAGGCTACTAGAGGATATGTAGCATATAATAAAAGTTATAATTGCACAAAAACAGGGGCACACTGAAAAGCAAGAATAGTGGAGTTAAATTCAGGTGACATTTACATGTGTATAATGTCAGCCTGTTTAATAGTGAAAAGTGTGGTGACAGAAACCCTTTAACAGTGACCTCAACAGCACCCCACCCTTTAACACTGACCTCCATAGCGGATCATCCCATTAACTGTGACATCAACCGTTACCTGCCCCCTTAACAGAGACCTCCACAACGCCCTCTCCTTTAACAGTGACTGCCACAGTACGCGCCCCTTTAACAGTGACCTCCACAGCTGCTGCCCCTTTATTAGTGACCTCCACAGTACCCCATCTCCTTAACAGTGATTTCACAACACCTCTCCCCCTTAACAGTGGCCTCTACAGCAATCTGTCCCTTAACTGTGACCTCCACAGCAGCCTGCCTCCTTAACTGTGACCTCCACAGCACTCCGCTCTTTAAACAGTGTCATCCACAGCGCCCTGCCCCTTTTTAAAGCTTACCTACAGCGGTGAAGAAAATGGCCGGGTTGTTATGGAAACCTGTTGTAAAACTATGTGTATGTGGAGACTAAGGGCCTGCGAGCTACTATTGGCTGATAAGGATAATATGACCATGTGTATGGCTGTTGGAATATGAGCGAAAGTCCTGCAGGCGTCTATTGGCTAATGTAGGTCATGTGATGGTGCCATATTTGCATTTTTTGGGAATATATCAGGAACTAGAGAGCTGAGACCCGGTCTAAAACGTTTCCGGACACCGTATGTACCCATGTGCCAAATTGATTGTAAATGCCATGGTGGGGATTTCTTTAGTGGACATACATACACTACTATATTTATTTTATCACATAATTTACAAGTAATCATATATATTACCACATCCATATTACAATTTAAATAATTTTTTTATTAGACAAGTAAGAGTATGGGCAGAAACACACTTACTACATGGATCTGTGTCACAAACCAGTGCAGTGTAACCAGGTGGTATTGGTACAATAGGTGCAACTGCTTGCCCAGTAGTAGGTATCTTTTTGTATGCAATTCTGCAACCTTGTGACAGTATGTTGTCCAATTTTTCATCTTCATAAAGTATGGGTAAATATTTAATATATTGTATTTGGAAAAATTGGGGATTATACTGTAACAGCATCTCTGGAGGGATGCTCCTGTTTTGGTTTTTATTTTTGTTAGTACAATAATTGGTGTCGTTATAATTTGTTTACTTTGCCCAAGGCACATTCCAACATCCAGAGGGAGTGGTTCAGGGCTGTGGAGTCGGAGTCGGAGGCAATTTTGGGTACCTGGAGTCGGAGTCAGCAAAAAATGGACCGACTCCGACTCCTACTAGATTTAAATTGGAATAAAAAAAAATTGGAATAAAAAAAAGCAAGTTTAAATGTCCCAATTCAGATAAAGTTATAATTAATTACTTCTCTACTGTAAGAATAAAGGCCAATGAATGCAGTGCGTCACGTTACCGCTAAACAAAGACGTTAAGTGACCGTGAAGAAGCACGCTTTTCATATGCTTTACTATGCAGTTAAAGGACACTGACAGGCTGATTTACCGGCTAAAAATATATCTGCTGGTATTCATCAAAGGATTAGGAATACAACTAGACGACTGTTACCCCCAGTTGAGGTTTACTTGTGTTTAAAAACGTTTTAATCAATATGCAAATTCTCTACCTTTGTGCCCAAGGGGGCAGGCGCACATGTAGAGTACTGGCAGCACTAGACAGGACTAGGTAGCGAGGAGGAAGAGAGAAAGCTGGCACAGCCTCAGCATAGCCAGACGAGGCTGCTGCCAGCATTCTACTCGTGCACCTGCGCAGAAATTCAGCGTTCGGCTAGCCTGAAAATAAAGGCCAGTGCAGTGAATAATAACGAGGGGAACAGCGCTGGAAGCTGTACTTCGGGCGCGGCTGGGCACAAAGCCGCAGGAGACGCTGCCCCATTGGGCACAAAGATAGTGAATTTGCATACAGATTAAAATGTTTTTTAAACACAAGTACGGCTTAACTGGGGGTAACATTAGTATAGTTTTATTCCTAATTCTCTGATGAATACCAGTATATATATATCTTTAGCTGGAAAATCAGCCTGTCAGTGTCCCTTTAAGGAGCGGCAATACTTACACTTTCCATTGTCTTGTGGTCTGCTGTTACAGGGACCCCATGGTTATCCTAGCCTCTCACTGATAACTGATTAAGGACTGGAGACACTTGTATAAGTGAAGGGAATGGATAGTCAATAGTTCAAGACTGAAGCTGTAAACCATTGGAAAAACTGCTATCATTCAGCTAAGGCTATAAAACATGTAAACTCAGATTGTTAGCCTAAATTTTAAACTTGACTATGGGATTCTACTAGGAAAATCATGTTTTAAAATAAATGCCCCTTCCTGGATCCTCCCACTGCTCTATCTTCAGCAGAAGATCAGCACACAAAGGAGAAGGCAGCAGCTTCTGCTCAACTACCTCTCTGTGCTAGAGAAGATTAGAAGAACTTGGTGGAACAGCTTCGTATTTGCATATTAAATACAGAGGAGTCGGAGTCGAGGAGTTGGAGTCGGAGTCTGAGTCGGAAGTTTCAAAATCTGAGGAGTCGGAGTCGGACAATTTATCTACCGACTCCACAGCCCTGGAGTGGTTACTATTCTGGGATTCTAGCTGGAAATCTCCATTTATACTACAATTATGCATGGTACATATTATTTCCCCCATAGGGATGGCGTTGAGGGTATGCATAGGATGATTAGTTTTAGCATGTAATATAGTATTTCCCAAAATTTCTTTCCTATATGTAGATGTAGCTATAACCTGCCCTGGAATCCTCTCCAATTTGAGATATAAGAATGTGGTGTTACGTTTTTTGTACATTAGAGGTAAATTACAGATTATAGTTCTCATTTAAATAGGATACCAAAAGTTGCACGGCAGACACACCTCCCTGCAATATAAATAGCACATCATCAATGTATGTTTGAAACAGCAGAGACCTGCCGGCCATTTCTCTGGCGCCATGTTTACACATTGCTCCAACGCTGTAGCGAGGGTTAGGGTTATAGGGTTATTTCCCTGCAGGCTTGAATTACCACAGAGACATGATGACATTTTATTAGTTGATATTTTATATTTCATTCATATTAAGAACGCTGCATAAGCTTTTTACTATTTTCCAGCTTCTTGTTATTTTTTTATATGCTGGTATTGGCATTTACTAAACTGTGATGCTGTGTATGGGGTTGCTCAGCCCTGATTATTTAGTCCATATCTTAATGAGTTCATATCTGATTGTGTGCACACTATGGTGGTTGGACTACCCCATATTTAACCCCTTAAGGACACGGCCCTATTTCACCTTAAGGACCAGGCCATTTTTTGCAAATCTGACCAGTGTCACTTTATGTGGTGATAACTTTAAAACGCTTTTACTTATCCAGGCCATTCTGAGATTGTTTTTTCGTCACATATTGTACTTCATCACACTGGTAACATTTTGTCAAAAAAGTTCATTTTTTTTGTATAAAAAAAATAATAAATTTACCAAAAATTTACCAAAAAGTTTCAATTTCTCCACTTCTAAAATACATTGTAATACCTCCAAAAATAGTTAATAATTTACTTTCCCCAAATGTCTACTTCATGTGTGGATGATTTTGGGAATGCTATTTTATTTTTTGGGGATGTTACAAGGCTTTGAAGTTTAGAAGCAAATCTTGAAAATTTTCAGAAAATTTCAAAAACCCGATTTTTTAAGGACCAGTTTAGGTCTGAAGTCACTTTGTGAGGCTTACATAAAAGAAACCACCCAAAAATGACCCCATTCTAGAAACTAAACCCCTCAAGGTATTCAAAACTTATTTTACAAACGTTGTTAACCCTTTAGGTGTTCCACAAGAGTTCATGGCAAATGGACATAAAATTTCTGAATTTCGAATTTTTTTTTTTGTTTCTTTGGCAAATTTTCCATTTGAATCCATTTTTTCCAGGAACAAAGCAAGGGTTAACAGCCAAACATAACCCAATATTTATAGCCCTGATTCTATAGTTTGCAGAAACACCCCATATGTGGTTGTAAACTGCTGTATCGCCAAACGGCAGGGCACAGAAGGAAGGGAACGCCATATGGTTTTTGGAAGGCAAATTTTGATGGACTGGTTTATTTACACCATGGCCCATTTCAAGACCCCTGATGTACCCCTAGAGTAGAAACTCCAAAAAAGTGACCCCATTTTGGAAACTACTGGATAACGTGGCAGTTTTGGTGGTATTATTTTTAGGGTACGTATGATTTTTGGTTGCTCTATAATACATTTTTGTTGGACAAGGTAATAAAAAATAGAAATTCTGAAATTTCATCTCCATTTGCCATAAACTCTTGAGGAACACCTAAAGGGTTAATAAAGTTTGTAAAATCAGTTTTGAATACCTTGAGGGGTGTAGTTTCTTATATGGGGGTCACTTTTATGGAGTTTCTACTCTAGGGGTGCATCAGAGGAGCTTCAAATGTGACATGGTGTCAAAAAACCAGTCCGTCAAAATCTGTCTTCCAAAAACCATATGGCGTTCCTTTCCTTCTGCGCCCTGCCGTTTGTCCATAAAGCAGTTTTTTGGAGTTTTCTGAGGGGTTAGGTCATGTGTTATTTTTATAGAGCAGATTCTTACGGACGTGGCAATACCTAATATGTCTACTCTTTTTAATTTATTTAGGTTTTACACTATAATATCCTTTGTTAAACAAACAAAAAACTATTTTAATATCTCCATAGTCTGAGTCATTTTTTTTTTTAGTTTTTGTCCAATTGTCTTAGGTAGGGGCTAATTTTTTGCGGGATGAGATGACTGTTTTAATTGCACTATTTTGGGGTGCATATGACTTTTTGATCGCTTGCTGTCGCACTTTTTGTGATGTTAGGTGACAAAAAAACAGCTTTTTACAGTATTTTTTTTTGTGGTGTCCACCTGAGGGGTTAGTTCATGTGTTATTTTTATAGTTCAGGTTCTTACAGACGCGACGATACATAATATGTCAAAGTTTTATTTATTTATTTAGGTTTTACACAATCATATAATTTTTGAATAAAAAAAAAAATCATGTTTTAGTGTCTGCATAGCCTAAGAGCCATCATTTTTTTTATTTTTTGGGTGATTTTCTTAGGTAGGGTATCATTTTTTCCGGGATGAGATGACTGTTTTAAAGGCACTATTTTGGAGTGTATCACTTTTTGATCGCTTGCTATTAGACGTTTTGTGATGTAAGGTGACATAAAATGGCTTTTAACACAGATTTTTTTTTTTTTTTTTTTGCGGTGTTCACCTGAGGGGTTAGGTCATGTGTTATTTTTACAGTTCAGATTCTTACGGACGCGGTGATACCTAATATGTCTACTATTTATTTATTTAGGTTTTCCACAAACATATTTTTGAAACAAAAAAAATCATGTTTTAGTGTCTGCATAGCCTGAGAGCCATAGTTTTTTTATTTTTGGGGCGATTTTCTTAGGTAAGGTATTATTTTGACGAGGTGACTGTTTGATTAGTACCATTTGAGTGTAGATACAACTTTTTTGATTATTAACTTTTTTGGGAAGTGAGGTGGGCAAAATTTCAATTTTATCATAGTTTTTTTGGGTTTTTTTTTATGACGTTCACCGTACGGGAAAAGTAACAAACCCATTTTATAGATCGGGTCGCTACGGACGCGGTGATATATAACATGTGTAGTGTATTTTTTTTTTTTTTATTAGTGATAAATGTGTTTTTTTTGTTTTTACCTTTTTTCACTTTTTTTACATTTTATTTTTTGGATCCAGACCCCCTTGGTTCTTGAATATCCAGTGGATCTGGTGTCTGTATAATACAGTACATTATATAATGTACTGTACTGTATTTTTTACTTGACACTTAGTCTGATCAGACTTTTGCCTTTAGCAAAAGTCTGATCAGATTTCTGTTACCATGGCAAGCAGGACGCCTTTGAACAGAGTACAGTGAAGTTCGGTGAAGGGGGGGGGGGGAAGAGCCGTTCGCTCCTCGTGGTTAACGGTTGGCCTATCCCTGAATAGGAAGGGGAGAGGCCAAGAAACATGGTGGGCGGTACGTTGCCTTTGAAGAGGGAACGCCGGCCAGCCAGTATAGAAGGAAGCAGCAGCAGGCTTTGACCAGACGGCCATATCTTCCTTCCATACCCCTTAAATGCATGTAAAATGCAGGAAGACGGGGAAATGCAACAACGCACTGAAAAACAGGAGCTACACTCCGAATCCAACATGGTACTCCTGGGGGTAAGAGGGGTTATCCCTGCTATTTCCTTTTTTATGAGATTACTTTTTTCCTTTTTTTAACTGTATTGCTGCAACGATTAATCGATGTTGTCGATAATATTCGATAACTGGATTCGTTGTCGATGAATACCGTCATCAAATAATCGGCTGGATTATTCGCCGCACCGCTGCAGTTAAGTCGCTGATACATCGCTGGCTGCGATGCTTCACAGCGCAGTGATGTATCAGCCGGTAAGGAGGAGGGGCTGGACGCGGCAACTCGTGGCGGGGTCGGTGCAGTCACTCTGCTCTTACATCGGCCCCGCCGCTCACAGTGAGCAGTATAATATCTAGTATTTTTGAACCAGCAGTAACTTTTCTTTAACTGCCTGCCGACCGCCTAACGCAGGGCTGCGTCCAGGCGGTGGCAGGCTTGTTCCTCCTTGACATGGCGGCGCGTCATCTCGCGAGAGGCGAGATTTGCCATGAAGGAGTTCACAGCAGATCACGGCTAGGCAGTTGTACTGCAGCCTGCCAGCGATGATCAATCGCTGGCAGGCTGTAGATGCAAAATAAAAAGCATCAAAGAGGTATATCAGACGCTGTTTTGTTAATAGCATCTGATATACCTGCTACCTGGTCCTCTGGTGGTCCCATTTGCTGGGATCGACCACCAGAGGACCGGGTAGCTATGTAAAGTAGCACCAAGCACCACACTACCCCCCCCCCCTGTCACTTATTCACCCCTTGTTAACCCCTGATCACCCCATATAGACTCCCTGATCACCCCCCTGTAAGGCTCCATTCACATGTCCATACGTGTTTTGCGGATCCGCAAAATACGGACACCGGCAATGTGCTTTCCGCATTTTGCAGATCCGCACATTGCCAGAACTATATAGAAAATGCCTTTTAGAATAGGACATGTTCTATATTTTTGCGCAGCGGAAGTGCAGACCCGGAAGTGCGGATCCGCAATTCCGGATCCGAGCGGGACAAAGTCTGTCCCCATAGAAAGGAATGGGTCCGCAATTCCGTTCCGCAAACAGAATTGCGGACGTGTGAATGGGGCATAAGCGTCCCTTATCACCGCCAGTTAGTTAGCGCCCAGCCCACCGCAGTCACTGATTTTGGCAGAGATTTTTTCATCCACATTGATCGATGCGAATGAAAAAATCTGTGCCGTTTATTTTATCTTTATTTTTTTTCAGCCCAGAGGCTGAACGGAAAAAAAAAATCTCTACCCGTATGCTCAATATAAGAAGAATGGCAGAAACTCCTCATGCTGGCCATACGTGTAATGATTGCAGAGACCCTCAAATGCCAGGGCAGTACAAACACCTCACATGTGACCCCATTTTAGAAAGAAGGTATTTTTTGTCACAAGTTAGTGGAATATGAGACTGTAAAAAAAAAAAAAAAAAAAATATCAATTTCCGCTAACTTGTGCCAAAAAAAAAAAAATCTTCTATGAACTCGCCATGCCTATCACGGAATCCCTTGGGGTGTCTTCTTTCCAAAATGGGGTCACATGTGGGGTATTTCTACTGCCCTGGCATTTTAGGGGCCCTAAAGCGTGAGAAGAAAAATGCGTAAAAATGCCCTCCTAAAAGGTACTCATTGGAATTTGGGCCCCTTTGCGCATCTTGGCTGCAAAAAAGTGTCACTTATGTGGTATCGCCGTACTCAAGAGAAGTAGGGCAATGTGTTTTGGGGTGTATTTTTACATATACCCATGCTGGGTGAGAGAAATATCTCTGTAAATTGACAACTTTGTATAAATATTTTTTAAAAAGTTGTAATTTACAGAGATATTTCTCACACACAGTATGGGTATATGTAAAAATACAACCCAAAACACATTGTCCTACTTCTCCTGAGTATGGCGATACCACATGTGTGACACTTTTTTGCAGCTAAGATATGCGCAAAGGGGCCCTAATTCCAATGAGTACCTTTAGGATTTCACAGGGCATTTTTACACATTTGGATTCTCACGCTATAGGGCCCCTAAAATGCCAGGGCACTATAAATACCCCACAAGTGACCCCAATTTGGAAAGAAGACACCCCAAGGTATTCCGTGAGGGGCATGTCGAGTTCACAGAAAAAAAAAAATTTTGGCACAAGTTAGCAGAAATTGATATATTTTTTTTTTTTACAGTCTCATATTCCACTAACTTGTGACAAAAAATAAAATTTTACATGAACTCGCCATACCCCTTACGCTGCAAAAAGTGTCACATGTGGTATCGCCGTACTCAGGAGAAGTAGGGCAATGTGTTTTGGGGTGTATTTTTACATATACCCATGCTGGGTGTGAGAAATATCTCTGTAAATGACAACTTTTAAAAAAAAATTTATACAAAGTTGTCAGTTTACAGAGATATGTCTGTCACCCAGCATGGGTATATGTAAAAATACACCCCAAAACACATTGCCCTACTTCTCCTGAGTACAGCGATACCACATGTGCCACTTTTTTGCAGCCTAGGTGCGTAAAGGGGAGTAAAGTCCAACGAGTACCTTTAGGCTTTACAGGGCTGCTCACAATTTAGTCCCGCCCAAAATACCAGAACAGTAAACACACCCCACAAATGACCCCATTTCGGAAAGTAGACACCCCAAGGTATTCACTGAGGGGCATAGTGAGTGCGTGGGAGACTCTATTTTTTGCCAGAAGTTAGCAGAAATCGAAACTTTATTATTCTTTTTTTCCTCAGAAAGTGTCATTTTTCCGCTAACTTGTGAAAAAAAAATGAAATGATACATGAACTCACCATGCCCCTCTGCGAATACTTTGGGGTGTATTCTTTCTAAAATGGTGTCATTTGGGGGGTATTTATACTATCCTGACATTCTAGATCCTGAAGAATCATGACAGGTGCTCAGAAAGTCAGAGCTGCTTCAAAATGCGGAAATTCACTTTTTTGCACCATAGTTTGTAAACGCTATAACTTTTACCCAAACCAATAAATATACACTTATTGCATTTTTTTTTTATCAAAGACATGTAGAACAATAAATTTAGAGAAAAATTTATATAGAAATGTAGTTTTTAAAAAAAAAATTTAGAACAGAAAGCGAAAAATGTAATTTTTTTGCAAAAATGTCGTTACATTTTTATTAATAGCAAAAAAATTAAAAATGTCAGCAACAATGAAATACTACTAAATGAAAGCTCTATTAGTGAGAAGAAAAGGAGGTAAAATTCATTTGGGTGGTAAGTTGTGTGACCGAGCAATAAACCGTGAAATTAGTGTTGTGCAGAATTGTAAAAAGTGGTCTGGTCATTAAGGGGGTTTAATCTAGGGGGGCCCAGCCATTTTTCACCTTAAAGACCAGGCCATTTTAACCAAAAGATGTGTTTTTGAAGTAATGGTGGTCTGTGCATGACAGTATTTTGTGGGGGATCTGTGGATGGCACTGTAATGGGGGCACTTGTAGATGGCACTGTAATGGGGTCACTTGTGGCTGGCACTGTACTGGGGGCACCTGTGGATGGCACTGTAATGGGGGCATCTATGAATGACACTGTTATGGATTGGATCTGTGGATGACACATATATAGCATCTTATGCTATATGTGTAATCCAAAGATCACCCCCCATTACAGTGTCATTTATAGATGCCCCCATTACAGTGTCATCCACAGGTGCCCCAATTAAATTGCCATCCACAGATGCCCCCATTACTAAAACATCTGGCCCACAGGTATATTTATCTTAATAGTGACTCCTTAATCCTTAAAAGCTAAGTACAGTAGCGCTCTCCCAACCTGCTATCCAGATCCTCTAGTAGGCAGAGTGGTGCAGCGGCAGCCTGCAGCGTAACGTCCTCACTGACGTCACCTGCCTGCTCCTTCCACTTTATGAATGAAGCAGGAGGAGCAGGCAGGTGACGTCAGTGAGGACGTTACGCTGCAGGCTGCGGCCGCACTGCTCTGCCTACTAGAGGATCTGGCTAGCAGGTTGGGAGAGAGCTACTGTAGTTAGCTTTTAGGGATTAAGAAGTCACTATTAAGATAAATATGAATGTGAGCGGTGGGACGCCCGCCTCGTGTTGCCCAACTCCGCCCTTTCCTCCCTCCAGGCTGTGCGATGTATCAGCTTTAGCGTTAGGAAAATGGCAGTAGTTGCCCCATATGACGCACTGCCATTTCCCCCCCACTTTTTTGGGGGAAAGTGCGTCTTATGGTGTGAAAAATACGGTACTTTAAGGCACTTTTACTTATCCAGGCCATTCTGAGATTGTTTTCTCGTCACATATTGCACTTTATGACAGTGGTAAAATTGAGACAAAAAAATTCATTTTTATTTATATAAAAATACCAAATTTACAAAAAATTTTGAAAAATGTGCAAATTTCTAAATTTCAATTTCTCTACTTTTATAATAGTAATAACTTCAAAAATAATGATTACTTTACATTCCCCATATGTCTACTTCCTGTTTGGATCATTTTGTGAATGCCATTTTATTTTTTGGGGAGGTTAGAAGGCTTAGAGGTTTAAAAGCAAATCTTGAAATTTTTCAGAAAATTTCCAGAACCCACTTTTTAAGGACCAGTTCAGGTCTGAAGTCACTTTGTGAGGCTTACATAATAGAAATCACCCATAAATGGCCCCATTTTAGAAACTACACCCCTCAAGGTATTCCAAATTGTTTTTACAAACTTTAACCCTTTAGGTGTTCCACAAGAATTAATGGAAAATGGAGAGGAAATTTCAGAATTTCACTTTTTTGGCAGATTTTCCATTTTAATCAATTTTTTTCCCACTAACAAAGCAAGGGTTAACAGCCAAACAAAACTCAATATTTATTGACCTGATTCTGTGGTTTACATAAACACCTCATATGTTGTCATAAACTGCTGTACGGGCACACAGTATTGCGCAAAAGGAAAGGAACGCATATGGTTTTTGGAAAGCAGATTTCACTGGGATAATTTTAAGCTGCCATGTCACATTTGAAGATCCCCAGCCAAACAAAACTCAATATTTATTGCCCTTATTCTGTAGTTTACAGAAACACCCCATATGTGGTTGTAAACTGATGTACGGGCACGCGGCATTGCGCTGAACGAAAGGATCGCCATGTGGTTTTTGGAAGGCAGATATCACTGGGATAATTTTAAGCTTCCATATTTGAAGACCCCCTGATGCACCCCTAGAGTAGAAACTTCAAAACTTTGGAATCTACGGGATAAGGTGGCAGTTTTGTTGGTACTATTTTAGCGTACATATGATTTTTGCTAGCTCTATGTTACACTTTTTGTGAGCAAAGTAACAAAAAATAGCTCTTTTGGCACCGTTTTTTATTTTTTATTTACAATATTTGTCAGACAGGTTAAATCATGTGATATTTTTATAGAGCAAGTTGTTACGGACGCAACAATATCAAATATGACTACTTTTTTGGGTTGTTTGTTTCAGTTTTACATAATATAGCATTTTTGAAAAAAAATGATTTATTTTTAGTGTCTCCATATTCTGAACGCCATAGCTTTTTTTAAATTTTTTGAGCGACTGTCTGTAGGGGCTCATTTTTTTCAGTATGAGATGACGGTTTGATTGGTACTATTTTGGGGTGCACATTACTTTTTGATCGCTAGCTGCTTTATGTGATGTAATGTTACAAAAAATTGCTTTTTTGACACACTTTTTATTTTTTTTTACGGTGTTCACCTGAGGGGTTAGTTCATGTGAAATTTTTATACAGCAGGTAATTACGGATGCGGTGATGCCTAATATGTATACTTTGTTTATTTATTTACGTTTTACACAATAAAAGCATTTTTGAAACCAAAAAATCATTTTTTAGTGTCTCATTATTCTGAGTGCCATATTTTTTTTATTTTTTTGGGCAATTGTTTTATTTAGGGTCTCATTTTTTGCGGGATGAGATGACTGTTTGAGTGGTATGATTTTGGGGTGCTTTTGACTTTTTGATCGCTTGGTATTATACTTTTTGTGATGTAATGTCACACAAAATGCCTTTTTTTACATCGTTTTAATTTTTTTTTACGGTGTTCACCTGAGGGGTTAGGTCATGTGATATTTTTTTTAGAGCAGGTCGATACAGACGTGGCAATACCTAATATGTTTACTTTTTTCATTTATTTACGTTTTACACAATGATATTTTTGAAACAAAAAATCATGTCTTGGTGTCTCCATAGTCAGAGCCATATTTTTTTTAATTTTTTGAGCGATTGTCCTAGATAGGGTATTATTTTTGCTGGATGAGATGACTGTTTTATTGGCACTATTTTGGGGATGCGTATGACTTTTTTTGATCGCTTGCTATTACACTTTTTATGAAGTAAGTTGACAAAAAATGGCTTTTTTTTTACACCGTTTTCTATATTTTTATTTTTTACGGTGTTCATCTGAGGGGTTAGATCATGTGGTATTTTTTATAGAGCAGTTTGTTTCGGACGCGGCGATACCTAATGTCTACTTTTTTTTATTTTTTATTTTTTTTTACATTTAACACAATTTAAGCATTTTAGAAAAAAAAATCATGTTTTAGTGTCTCCATAGTCGGAGAGTCGTGTTTTTTTTATTTTTTGGGCGATTGTCTTAGGTAGGGGCTCATTTTTTGTGGGATGAGGTGACTGTTAGATTGGTACTATTTTGGGGGCATATGCCTTTTTGACCGCTTGGTGTTGCACTTTTAGTGATATAAGGTGACAAAAAAATGTTTTTTTAGCACAGATGTTATTAAAAAATTTTGACGGTATCTGTAGCTGGCAGTCCCGATGCCTGTTCACGGCATTTGGGATGCCATAACAACCATCGGGTCCCCTTCACCGCAGCACGGGGATCCGATGGGAATGTGCAAGCTGCCGCAAACCCCCTGTATGCTGCGGTCACCGTGACTGTGGCATATAGGGGGGTTAATCCACCGACATCGGTGTTTTCGCCGATGCTGGCAGATACAGCTGCTGATCGAGGCAGCACATATTAACCCTAGGACAAGAATTCTCGTCCTAGTGGGTTTAGTACCGGCCAGTTAAGACGAGTATTCTCGTCCTAGGTTCTGGAGGGGTTAGGGATCCGATGGATAAGAGAGCAGACACCTTTCTAAGAAAAAATTGGGAGCCATCCACGTCGTCTTTTAAGCCTAATATTGCAAGGACTTCAGTGGCCAGATCGCTTAAAGTCTGGTTTAAGCAGAGTCTAAATAGAAGAATTAGAATCACATATAGCAAATAAGACCCCAAGAGAACAATTACTGGAGGCCATACCTACCATGCTAAAGGCAGTAGATTTTAGACACCTTGCCACCTCACATGTTTTTCTGCAAAATAAAAGAGAAACACAAACTAAACAAAAAATTTCCGCTGTGATTTATGTTCACTAGTGACTGGGGTGGGAACCCTATACACACAACCCATCCGACAGGGAGTGACAAAAACTGTTACTGGGCAGTAGATTTTATTTCAGACGCATCGGCGGATGCACAGAGGTTATTTGCTAGAGCAGCTGCATTATCTAACTCTGCCAGGAGATCGCTCTGGTTGAAGGAATGGAAGGTCGATGTGGCATCCAAATCTAAATTATGCGCCCTCCCTTGCCAGGGAAATTTCTTGTTCGGGTCAGTATTGGATGACATACTGGACAAGGCGTCAGATAGAAAAGGGGGATTTCCAGTACCAGCTTTTCCCAAACAAAGAAGGCCATTTCGGGGTGGAGAGAAAAGAAGGGTCTTTGGGGACCAAAAGAAAGGTAGTGATTGGAGAAGTAGCAAATCAAAGGGTTGTTCAAATCCAAAACCTCAAACCTTGGGTCTCAGCAATGACACCAGGCCTCAGTTGGGCAGTCGTCTTTCATTATTTTCTCAGGCCTGGCAAGATATCACATCAAGTGCCTAAGTAAAAAATATTATTATAATTTTACCGCCTAGATTTCAAAAAGCTTCAACCAAATAGATTAAAAATCACTGCTTTTAAATCAACACTCACCAAAGCAAGCAGCATTGATAGAAGAAGTAAAAAATCTACTGACCAAGTTGGTACTAGTACCAGTTCCCACGGAAGAAATAGGGGAAGGATTTTATTCGACTCCCTTACTTGTCCCCAAACCCAACAGGACTTACCGGACGATAATAAATCTGAAAGAGCTCAATCAGATTTAACATACCAAACATTTTGAATGGAATCAATATATCGTCAACAGTTCTTCTCCTGTTCCCCAACTGCGTGATAGCCTCTATAGACATAAAAAAGACGCCTACTACCATGTGCCCATACATCCTTCATCTCAAAAATTTCTCAGGATAGCAGTGCGGATGGGTGAATCGATAGCTCATCTACAATTCAGAGCACTCCCCTTTTCACCAGCAGTGAAATGAGCCTGTTCAGGTCCAGAATACTGCAGTCATTCCTTTCGCATTCGGACAGGGGAATGTGATCCCTAGACTACAAATGTGTAATCCCCAAATCAGTAAGGGATTCCCTTTTATGGTGGATGAAGGAGCTGACCTTGTATCAAGGAGTAGAATGGGTGAAAGAAGATCCATTAATAATTACAACAGACTCCATCCCCAAGGGGTGGGGGGCCCACTCAGTTTTGGGGTTTTCCCAAGGTCAGTAGTCAAAATCTCAGAGTCTACCATCCCAAAACTCCAGGGAACTGAGGGCAGTACTGTGTGCCTTGAGGGAGGGTCTTCTCTTTGTGATAGACAGACACGTCAGAATTCTATCCGACAGTGCAACGGTGGTGGCCTATGTCAACAGACAAGGGGGGACAAGATCTCCTCAGCTATTGAATCTAGCATCCTTAATTTTCCAACTAATGGAGAGGAAGGTTCTATCTCTCAGCAGTACACCTGAAAGGCTCAGAGAACTGCCAAGCGGACTTTCTAAGCAGACAAAAGTTCAGTCAAGGAAACTGGTGTCTAAACCAAGAAGTCTTTCATCAGATAGAAGCTCTGTGGGGGTCCCCAACAATAGACCTTTTTGCATCAAGAGAAAACAGAAAATGCCGAAAAAAACTTCTCTCAGTCTGTCAGATCAGTCCCTGGGGATAGATGCCCTGTCTCAACCTTGGGGCAGGGATCTTGCTTATGTTTTTCCCCCTCTCAGCCTATTACCCAGGGTAATTAGGAAGATCAGGAGGGAGGAGGCAACAGTAATCTTAATAGCTCCATTCTGGCCGAAAAGAGTATGGTTTGCCTGGTTAAGGAGGCTATCTCTTTCGGATCCCTGGATACTGCCAGAAAGGGAGGACTTGCTGTGGGCCCTCTACGTCATCCGGAAGTAAAGAAGTTGCACTTAAAGGCCTGGATTTTGAAAGGGAGTTCTTTAAGGCCAGGGATAGAAACAAGTGGTAGAAACTCTACTAGCTAGTAGACAGAAGGTTACCTCTAATATTTATTTGAGGGTTTGGAAGACCTTTGTTCAATTTACTGGGTCAGGCCTAGATCTGGTTTCGCCACCAAATATTCCATTAATTTTAGATTTTCTACAGGAGGATCTCAACAAAAGATTAAAACCTAGCACTCTAAAAGTCCAGATTTCTGCCCTCAGTGCGCTATTTGACTTTCAGGTTGGCTACCCATCCCTGGATTACGAGGTTTATTAAATCATCATCCAGGTTATTCCGTTCTCTCTGGGATCTTAATATAGTACTTTCTATGTTAACCAAAAGTCCATTTGAGCCCATAGATTATATTTCCTTGAGAATGTTGTCTTACAAGACTGCATTTCTGGTGCCTGTTACATCGGCTAAACGAGTGGGGAAGATTTCCGCATTATCTGCCTCTCCGCCTTATACTTTGGTACTGGAAGATAGGATAGCGCAGGGATGGCCAACCTGCGGCTCTCCAGCTGTTGCAAAACTACAACTCCCAGTATGCCCAGAAAGCCTACAGCTATCAGCCTACAGCAGGGCATGGTGGGAATTATAGTTTTACAACAGCTAAAGAGCCAGGTTGGCCAGCCCTGGGATAGTGTTTAAACCAGACGCTGCTTTTCTGCCAAAGGTGGTCTCGGATTTTCATAGATCCCAGGAGATTGTTCTCCCCTCTTTTTGTCAAAATACGAAAAATGAAGGCAAGCAGACATTTCATACACTTGATGTGAGGAGATGTGTCTGTAGATACTTAGTCAACAAGGGAGTGTAGAAAAGCCTCTCATTTTTTCGTTCAGTTCCAGGGTCCAAACAGAGGGTTAAAAGTTACAAGTCGCACTTTAGCCAGATGGATTATGAAGACAATAGGCTTAGCCTATTCTCTGGCAGGTCTACAGGTTCCTACGGGATTCTCGGCCCATTCTACGAGAGCAGTAGCATCATCTTGGACAGAGAAGGGGTGTGCCACCATTGACCAAATTTGTAAAGCTGCGACCTGGAGCTTTCCAACCACGTTTTACAAACATTACAGATTGGACTTATTGTCCGCTCAGGACCTGTCCTTTGGGAGAAAGGTTCTGCAGGAGGTAGTCCCACCCCCAAATTATCTAGTCTAATCTTTCACAGGTGCTGTCATGGGGCGTAATGGAAATACATTGATTACCTGCTCATTGGAGGGTGACAGAAGCAATGAGCGCTTCCATCAATGCAAATGGAAGCGCTCATTGCTGGAGCACTGGGAGCTGCAGTCCTGTTTAGGGTTGTTTCGGGTATCGAAGTTTCGATACCCATTCGACACTTTTAGCCCGGTATCAGAGAACGTGGCTGCGCTGTTGTCAGCGCGGCCATGTTCCCTCAGCAGCAGGGGAGAAGGAGGCAGTCTCTACCTCCCCCTGTGCTGCCGCTGCCACCAATGAAGAGAGACTGGAGGAGGAGGCAGGGTCACTGGCCACCAATGAGGAGTAACATTTAATATACAAATGCAGGCAGAAGTAACTATCCCCGTTAAAATCAGCTGCCCTGCGATCTTCATACAGCCGATGGTAATATAAGCTGGCGCTGCGCGTTCGCATTCACAGCCCATGTTGAAAAAAACTGCCCTTAGCAATCCCCATACAGTTGCTGTTAAAATGAGCTGCCCTGAGCCAGTGAAAATCTGCTGCCCGCCAATCAGAGCCCGTGAAAACCTGCTGCCTGCCAATCAGAGCCTGTGAAAATCTGCTGCCCGCCAATCAGAGCCTGTGAAAATCTGCTGCCCGCACAGCCGCTGTGAAAATCTGCTGCCCTCAGCGATTGTGCGCAGTCTCTAGCCCAACCCTCTTTACAGCCAATCAGGAGACGAGCAGGGAGACACACCTCCCTCAGAAGCGCGGCGTTCAAGACCGGAAGTGACGAGGACAGCAGATTTTAACATAACACCAGCACCTGCCTGTGACCGAGGGCTGTGATCAGCAGCAGTTAACCCCTCAGGTGCTGCAACTGAGGGGTTAACTGCCACTGATCGCAGCGCCCTGTCACAGGCAGTTGCCGGCAATGAGTTTCTTCTGCCTGCATTTGTATATTAAATGTCACTCCTCATTGGTGGCCAGTGCCCCCGTCCCGGTCCCCAGTATTAGACATTGGCCAGTGTCCCCCCTTTCCCCAGTATTAAAACATTGGTGGCCAGTGCGCCCCCCCCCCCTTTTCCCAGTATTAAATACATTGGTGGCCAGTGCGCCCTCCCCTTCCTCCCTCCCCCCAGTATTTAAAATCATTGGTGCCAGTGGCCACAGGGTCCCCTCACCTCCTCCTTGTTGGTGGCAGTGATCGGAGCCCCAGCAGTGTAATGCTGGGGCTCGATCGGTTACCATGGCAACCAGGACGCTACTGAAGTCCTTGCTGCCATAGTCAGCTCCCTGCTGCTGTGTGCACAGAGCACAGGGCAGCAGGGAGTGTGAGATCCTATTCACTCTAATAGAGCTCTATCAGGGTGAATAGGATGAAAAGATCCCAGGTTCTAGCCCCTAAGGGGGAAATGGTTAATAAATAAACTGTAAAAAAAAAAAGTTAAAAAAAGGACACCAAAATATTAAGTATAAATCACCCCCTTTCCCAATTTTACATATAAAATATATAAACAATAAATAAAATATTACATATCGCTAAAGTCCAAACTATTTAAAAAATCCTCTTTTAAGCGGTGAACGCCCATAAAAGAAAAAAAAAAGAAAAGAAAAACTGCACAATTCGCCATTTTCTTTTAGTCGCCTTGTCTCCCTAAAAAATAGGATAGGACTGTTGTATTATGAGCCGGACGTTCCATAAAATGCTTCCATCGAATGGTATCGAGTAACGCAATAGTTTTTATGGTATCGGTACCGAATCAAAATTTTGGTATCGAAACAACCCTAGTCTTGTTACTCACCGCTCAGCTCCCAGCGCTCCTCCCCGCCTTCAGGCCGGTGGCGTACAGAATGGTGAAGCAGGAAGATTTCTCCCCGCTCCACCATTCAGCCTGCAGGAACAGATCGCGCTGCTGGCCTGTGTGGGTGGAGCCTGGAAATCTGCATAAGCTCCGCCCACACAGTGCTGCATAGCGATCTGTGCCTGCAGGGAAGAGAGGTATGTGAGCTTCAGGAGTGGGTGAGTAGTTATTGTGTTTTTTTTTTTTATTAATACAGAGGGGACACAGAGGGTATTACTATGGAGGGGGCACAGTGGACTTTATTACTATGGAAGGGGCACAGAAGGCATTACTAATGTAAAGGGGGTACAATGGGCATTTCTATTATTGAGGGGGCACAGAGCCAGAGGGCATTACTACAATGAAGGGGGCACAGAGGGCATTCTTACTGTGAAGGAGCACAGTGGGAATTATTACTGTGAAGAGGGCACAGGTATTTCTACTATGGAGGGGGCACAGAGGGCATTACTAGCACAGTGGGCATTACTATTAAGGGGGCACAATGGACATTATTGCTTTGAAGGGGCACAGTGGGCATTATTGCTTTGAAGGGGGCACAATGGGCATTATTGCTATGAAGTGGGCACTGTGGGCATTATTACTATGAAGGGGCACCGTGGACATTATTACTATGAAGGGGCACTGTGGGCATTATTACTATAAAGGGGGCACAGTGGGGATTATTACTATGAAGGGGGCACAGTAGGGATTATTACTATGAAGGGGGCACAATGGGGATTATTACTATGAAGGGGGCACAATGGGGATTATTACTGTGAAGCGGGCACAATGGGGATTATTACTATGAAGGGGGCACAAAGAGGGCATTACAACTGTGAAAGGGGCACAGAAAGGGCACAATGTGGCTATAACTACAGTGAGGGGGCACACGTGTACAAAACTACTGTGAAGATTGCATGATGAGTGCAATACTACTGTGAGGGGGTACAAGTATTGGGGGGGTTTGCCAAAGAAAGGACCCGCCCGGGTTCCAAACACTCTAGGCACGCCACTGCCCGGTGCCATCTGCGCAGCAGGACAACACAACCATGTAATGGGTTTTCTCGTGTCCTGAGCTTTTCACCGTCCGTTATGGTTTTTGCATCTCACATCAACAGTCCTGTTCAATGGACCATAAAAGGTTAACGGGACTTAATCCATATTCCCGATCTGGTCTATTTCATAGCCATTTTACTTTCTTGCATACAGCACAAATTTATGAAAAGAAAGAATCTTGGACTCATAATCTTTCGGCAATTTTTATTTTATTTTTGCATAGCAAGGCCACATCTCATAAACCTGTAGCACCATGATGCCGATGAGTGAAGCCCTCAATGCCTTTCTCTACAGCAATTCATTTGGTTTTATATATATATATATATATATATATATATATAACCATTTTTATAGCCAATGAAAAGCCGTTATTTCTGTGACGTGTGATCAACTCTTTCATGTCCACGTCTAGCTGTGGCCACTTTACAGCAGACTCACGAAATGTGTGTTTACTATTATCTGCCTTTTCCGAATGGATCCTCCATTTGCAAATAATTTTTTAATTTGGAGGCGGCCCAAAATGTCTCTCAGGTGCCCTGTTTCCATGCTCTTTGGCATATTTTGTCACCTTCAGTTTAAAAGGAATTTTAACAATTTGACATTGTTCACAAATGTAGAGTATACAGCAGGAGACTACAGTGGTTTTCTGCAACAAAATACAGTAATGGGAAAATGCCAGCACTGTGTCCGTCATAATTATGGGGGCACATGTAGGTAAGAAAAAAGTGGATGATGCACTGTCATGGGGGGGGGGGGGGGATCTTCTGCAACACAATATTATGGGGGGATCTGCCGCTGAGACACTTTTTTTTGTTTTGGGGGGGGATCTACCGCTGATGCAATGTTGAGGGAGATCTACAGCTGACGCAATGTTATGGGGGGGGGGGGATCTGCTGTGACACAATGTTATGGGGGATCTGCTGCTGACACAATGTTATGGGGGCATTTGCTGTGGCATATTATTATGGGCTATTCTGCTGCTGACGCAACTTATGTGGGGATCTAGCGATGACACAATGTTATGTCATAAGCTTAGGACAAGGACCTCAAAGGTAGTATTTTCCGAAATACTACCTGTACCTCGAGCCACATAAGAAAGGCAGCGGGTGATTAGGGAGGTTAACAAGTGGCTCAAGAACTGGTGTAGGAAGGAGGGGTTTGGGTTCCTGGAAAACTGGGTCGACTTCTCTGTCGGCTACAGGCTCTATCGTAGGGATGGGCTGCACCACAATGGGAAAGGGCTATAATAATCGATGCAAACATAACATATATACTAAGCCCTTACTCTAATGATAAAATCTTAGCCACACTTAGCCAACATATTTTGATCAAAACACATCTGTGCCCACCTACCCAGTGCCAAGGTGGTCTCAGTTCAGGCATGTCCTATACAAACCTATCCATGCTGTTGCCCATTTAGAGGTAACTAGGGGCAACACACTATATGTGCAGGGACTGCGCTCCTGAATTTAAATGCCATGTTATTTTTGCATCGACTATTATAGTGCATTATTTTCTGTGACTTTAAAATGTAGCCATGTACATCCGCAACAATTACGATCATATCGTGCAAGATGTTCTATATTTATTTTCTGTGATTTGTTCAATAGGGAAGGGGGAGCTGTGTTGGGGGAGAAGATGGCTAGAAGGAAACGGGTTCTTGGCAGTAACCAAAGACAATTGCCTATCCCAACTGGTTCAGGACCCGACTAGAGTGATGGCCATACTGGACTTAGTATTAACCAATAGACCTGACAGAACAACAGAAGTAATAACCTTCCAATTGTTATTCAAAAGAGTGTTTGTTCAGGAAGGAACAAAGATACCAAACTTCAAAAAAAGGCCATAGGCCTAACTAACTGGGACAAAGTCCTCAAAAATAAAAATACTGCCACAAAATGGGATATTTTAAAAGCATCCTAAAATCTAATTGAGAGAGGTACATACCTTATGGGAATAAAAGGTTAATGAACAAGAATAAACCAATGTAAACCTATAGAACTGTAAAGAAAGCAATAAATGACAAAAAGAAAGCATTTAAATCACTAAAACAGGAGGGTAGCAATGAAGCAATGAAAAACTATAAGGAAAAAATAGAATATGTAAAAAATAAATAAAAGCGGACAAACTAGAGACTGAGAGATTAATTGTCAAAGAGAGCAAAACTAACCCTGAAATGTTCTTCAATTATATAAATGGTAAAAAGTATAAATCTTAAGGTGTCGGCCCTTTACAGAGGAATAAGGGGGAGTTGCAGAAAAAAATGAGGAGAAAGCAAAGCTAAATAGTTTTTTCTCCACTGTATTCAGTAAAGAAAATAAACAGATGGAATGCAGAATGTAAAAGTAAGTCCCCCATTAAAAGTGCCCTGTCTGACCCAGGAAGATTGTGGAAAAAGAGAAATGGAGGTTATTTGAGATCAAGCGGAAGGTGATTCCAAATGATCAAAAAAATACAGGCATAGGCGCCTACAGGGGTAGGAAAGCCCAGAAGGTCTGGAAAGGTAGATTGATTGGAAAATTTATACAGAGAGGCTGACCCAGGAAGAAGTACAGTGGCGTCTTGAAAAGATTAAAATTGGCAGATGGCATACACCCCTGTATCCTAAGTAGAATTAAGTAATGTCATAGCCAGACCCTTATTTCTGATATTTAAGGACTCTATACTCACAGGGAGTGTTCCACAGGATTGGTGCATAGCAAATGTGAGATGCTATCTTAGAGCACCTGAAAGGAAAATAATCAAATAACTCCAAATCAGCATGGCTTCATGAGGGATCGTCATGTCAAACTAATTTAATCAGTTTATATGAGGAAGTAAGTTCTAGACTTCTAGGCTTAGAAATGGAAAACAGAGGGTGGTTATTAATGGTGCACACTCAGATTGAGTCACTGTCACTAGTGAAGTACCTCAGGGTTCAGTACTGAGCCCTAACCTCTTCAATATATTTATTAATGATCTTGTAGAAGGCTCACGTAATAAAATATCAATTTTTGCAGGTGACAATAAACTGTGTAAAGTAATTGACACAGAAGAGGACACTATACTGCTACAGATGAATCTGGATAGATTGGAGGCTTGGGCAGATAAGTCGCAGATGAGGTTTTACACTGACAAATGTAAAGTTATGCACTTAGGAAGGAATGATGCAAGTCACCCGTACATACTAAATGGTAAAACACTGGCTAACAATGACATGGAAAAGGACCTAGGAATTTTTGTGAACAGCAAACTAAACTGTAAAAAACAGTGTCAGGCAGCTTCTGCCGAGGCCAGTAAGATAATGGGTTGCATCAAAAGGGGCATAGATGCCTGTGATGAGAACATAGTCCTACCACTTTACAAATCGCTGTTCAGACCACACATGGAGTACTTAGTACCTATAAGCAGGTGGCACAAAAAAGCGTAGACACCTAGTCCCGTTAGACACAACACCAAAACCAAATGGAGTACTGTGTACAGTTCTGGGCTCCTTTCAACAATGCAGACATAGCAGAGCTGGAGAGGGTTCAGATGAGGGCAACTAAAGTAATAACTGGGATGAGGGATGTATAATACCCTGAAAGATTATCAAAAGTAGGGTTATTCACTTTAGAAAAAAGACGACTGAGAGGAGATCTAATAACTATGTATAAATATATCAGGGGTCAGTACAGAGATCTCTCCCATCTTCTATTTATTCCCAGGACTGTGACTAGGGGACATCCTCTGCTTCTGGAGGAAAGAAGGTTTGTACACAAACATAGAAGAGGATTCTTTACGGTAAGAGCAGTGAGACTATGAACTCCCTGCCTGAGGAGATGGTGATTGTGAGTTCACTAAAAGTGTTCAAGAGGGGTCTGGATGTATTTCTGGAGTGTAATAATATTACAAGATAGCTACTAGAGATGGGTCGTTAATCCAGGGAGTTATTCTGATTGCCTGATTGGAGTCGGGAAGGAATTTTTTTCCCTTTAAGTGGGGAATATTGGCTTCTACCTCACATCGGTTTTTTTTTTGCCTTCCTGTGGACAAATGTCTTTTTTCGGCCTTATATACTATGTTATGGGGATCATCTGACACTGTTATAGGGGGATCAGGCCCTGACACATTGTTATGGGGGTAATCTGCTGTGACCCATGGTTACGGGTTTTGTTAGCTGCTGACACATTCTTTTTGGGGGGAAGGGTATCCAGTGACACATTGACAATTTAATAAGGGGTCACTTTTTTAGGGGTGCCTTTTGGAGAAGTTTTGTGGCACAGCACAACACAGCTACCAGTGCACGTACACAGGATCAGGTATGCGTGACAGGAAAGCATTCTCTGCTATCGTCTGCCTGTACCATCACACCATGCCATGGTCTCCCTGCTAAGAGTAAATCTGCTGGCCGGTCCCGATCACCCAGCACCTGCCAGGCTCTCCCTCTTCAGGTAACACATGAGGATAGATGTGGGGTATATCGTAGGCTGCTGTCCCTATACAGCTCAGTCTGCAGTGTATCGGCCACAAACAATGCGTTGAACATTTTTTATTTTTTTGCACTGTACTCGTTCCATAAGACTCACTAACGTCCCCCCACCCCATCACCACCTCCTCAGGCAGAGAGTTCCATAGTCTCACTGCTCTTAACGTAAAGAATCCTCTTCTATGTTTGTGTACAAACCTTCTTTCAGAGGCAGAGGACGTCCCCTCGTCACAGTCCTGGGGATAAATAGATGATGGGAGAGATCTCTGTACTGACCCCTGATATATTTATACATAGTTATTAGATCTCCCCTCAGTCGTCTTTTTTCTAAAGTAAATAACCCTAATTTTGATAACCTTTCAGGGTACTGTAGTTGCCCCATTCCAGTTATTACTTTAGTTGCCCTTCTCTGAACCCTCTCCAGCTCTACTATGTCTGCCTTGTTCAGAGGAGCCTAGAACTGTACACAGTACTCCATGTGTGGTCTGACCAGCGATTTGTAAAGTGGTAGGACTATGTTCTCATCACGGGCGTCTATGCCCCTTTTGATGCAGCCCATTATCTTATTGACCTTGGCGGCAACTGCCTGACACTGGTTTTTGAAGTTTAGTTTGCTGTTTATTAAAATTCCTAGATCCTTTTTCATGTCAATGTTACCGAGTGTTTTACCATTTAGTATGTACGAGTGACTTGCATTATTCCTTCCCATGTGCATAACTTTACATTTGTCAGTGTTAAACCTCATCTGCCACTTATCTGCCCAAGCCTCCAATCTATCCAGATCCCTCTGTAGCAGTATATTGTCCTCTTTAGTGTTAATTACTTTACACAGTTTAGTGTCATCTGCAAAAATTGATATTTTACTATGCAAGCCTTCTACAAGATTATTAATAAATATATTGAAAAGAATAGGGCCCAGTACTGACCCCTGAGGTACACCGCTAGTGACAGTGACCCAATCTGAGTGTGTACCGTTAATAACAATCCTCTGTTTTCTGTCACTCAGCCAGTTACTTACCCACTTACAGACATTTTCTCCCAGTCCAAGCATCCTCATTTTATATACTAACCTTTTAGTCGACAATGGATGTCGTCCAGATATACGACATCCATGGATTCGCTGCTGTCAAGTCTAAAATTTACCTCCTTATAGAAACTGATTAAATTCGTTTGGAATGACCGATCCCTCATCAAGCCATGCTGATATTGCGTTATTTGTTTATTTCTGTTGAGATCCTCTAAGATAGCATCTCTCAGAAAACCTTCAAACCGTTTCCCCACAACAGATGTTAAACTTACCAGCCTATAGTTTCCAGGCCCTGGACCCTTTTTGAATATTGGCACCACATTTGCTATGCGCCAATCCTGTGGAACATTACCTGGGTGTATGCCATCTGGTCCTGGCGATTTGTCTATTTTAATCTTTTTAAGTCGCTGTTGTACTTCTTGGGTCAGACAGGACACTTTTAAAGGGGGATTTATTTTTACATTCAGCATTTCATCTGACAGTTTATTTTCCTCAGTGAATACATTGGAGAAAAAAATATTTAACCGCTTTGCTTTCTCCTCATTGCTCTCTGCAACTCCCCCTTCATTACGCTTTAAAGGGCCGACACCTTCAGATTTATACTTTTTAACATTTATATAATTGAAGAACATTTTAGGGTTAGTTTTACTCTCTTTGGCAATAAATCTCTTGGTCTCTAGTTTGGCCGCTTTTATTTATTTTTACATGTTATATTTTTTTCCTTATAGTTTTTCAGTGCTTCCTCGCTACCCTCCTGTTTTAGTGATTTAAATGCTTTCTTTTTGCCATTTGGTTTCTTTACTTTTCAATTTAGCCACATTAGTTTCTTTTTGTTCCTTAACCTTTTATTCCTATACGGTATGTACCTCTCACAATTAGATTTTAGGATGCTTTTAAAGATATCCCATTTTATGGCTGTATTTTTGTTTTTGAGGACTTTGTCCCAGTTAGTTAGGCCTTTGGCCTCTCTTATTTGGCTAAATTTAGCTTTTTTGAAGTTTGTTATTTTTGTTCCTCCCTGTAGAAATGCTCTTTTGAATGATAATTGGAAGGTTATTACGTTATGGTCACTGTTTCCAAGGTGTCCCCCAACCTGCACATCTGTTGTTCTGTCAGATCTATTGGTTAATACGAAGTCCAGTATTGCCGTCCCTCTAGTCAGGTCCTGAACCAGTTGTAAAAGGGTATTGTCTTTGGTTATTGCCAAGAACCTGTTTCCTTTATGCGATGTACAGCTTTCAGTTTCCCAGTCTACAACAGGGTAGTTGAAGTACCCCATAATAACCACCTCATTATGATTTGCGGCCTCGTCTATCTCGTTTAGTAATAGATTTTCTGTGGACTCTGGTATATTAGGTGGTTTATAGTAAACTCCTATTAGTAATTTATTATTGTTTTTGGCTCCATGTATTTCTAACCACAGTAACTCCACATGTTCATGTCCCTCACGTATATCTTATAGGACTGTGGGCTTTAGATAGGACTTTACATAAATGCAGACCCCTCCCCCTCTCCAGTTTTGACAATCCTTTTAAAACAGACTGTAACCTTGTACATTAACTGCCCAGTCATAGCTATCATCCAGCCATGTCTCAGTTATTCCCACTATATCATAGTCCTCCTCACACATCACTAATTCCAGTTCCCCAGTTTTGTTAGTCAGGCTACTGGCATTAGTGTACATACAATTAAGAGGTGATGCTGGCAATATCTCACAATACAAGAAACGGTAGATGGTAGTGTCAGGTGAGGGAGCGCATAGAGTCCCCGCCCTGCTGTGGCGGGGACTCTATGTGTAAGAAGCCGTGCAGAGGCTACCCAATGCCTTGCATGGCATCGGGACTAGCCTTCTACAGGTGCCCAGGAGATCCAGCCTCAGGCTGAGACTCCTAGGCAACCTTTTAGTGTACTACTCACTGTAGTACACGAACAGGCAAGGCATAACAATACAGATGTATTGTAATGCATTGCAGAGGGGATCAGACCCCCAATTGTGAATGTAAGAAATAAAGTAAAAAAAGAAGTGTTTTTAACTTATAAAAGAAAAAAAACGCCCCTTTCACCTTATTTTATAATAAAAAAAAAAACGCGTCCGTAATGACCGGCTCTAAATATATCTCATGATCCACCCTGTCTGATAAACAATATAAAATACAAAAAAAAAAGCCTTTTTTGTCACCTTACATTACAAAAAGTGCAACACCAAGCGATCAAAAAGGTGTATGTCTCACAAAATGGTATCAGTAAAACTGTCACCACATCCCACAAAAAAATTAGCCTCTACCTAAGACAATCGCCTCAAAAGTAAAAAGCACTCAGAACATGGAGACACTAAAACATCATTTTTTTGTTTCAAAACTGCTATTATTGTTTATTGCTGTTTATTGTTTATTGCTATTAAACTGCTTTTTAAAAAAAATACACATTAGGTATCACTACGTCCGTAACATCCATCTGTATAAAAATAAAATATGACCTAACCCCTCAGGTTAACACTGTAATAAAAAAAAAAAAAAAAGGCATATACCCCCAAAATAGTACCAATCAAACTGTCACCTCATCCTGCAAAAATGAGATCTTACCTAAGACAATCGGTGAAAAAATAGAAAAGCTATGGTTCTCAGACTATGGAGACACTAAACCATCATTATTTTGGTGTCAAAAATGCTATTATTGTGTAAAACTTAAATAAGAAAAAGTATGTGTATTAGGTATTGCCACGTCCTAACCCCTGAGGTGAACGCTGGAAAAATAAATAAATAAAAACTGCGCAAAAACAACCAATTTTTTGGTCACCTTGCCCCATAAAGTGTAATAATGAACAATCAAAAATAGTACCAATAAACACATCAACTCTTCCTGCTAAAAACGAGCCCCTGCACAAGACAATTGGCAGAAAAATAAAAAAATAGTGTGCTCTGAAAATGGAGACACAAAAATATAATTTTTTTTTCCAAAAATGCTTTATTTTGTAAAACGGAGACAGACAAACATAGAAAGTAGACATATTTGATATCATTGCGTCTGTAACAACCTGCTCTATTAAAATAGCACATGATCCACCCTGTAAGATGAATGTTGTAAAAAATTAAAAATTAAAACTGTGCCAAAACATCCATTTATTTTGTTACGTTGCCTCACAAAAAACGTAATATAAAGCAATTAAAAATCATATTTACCCCCAAATAGTACCAATGAAACTGGCACCTTATCCCGTAGTTTCCAAAATGTGGTCATTCCTTTGAGTTTCTACTGTAGGGGTGCATCAGGGGTGCTTCAAATGGGACATGGCGTCTAAAAACCAGTTCAGCTAAATCTGACTTCCAAAAACCAAATGGCGTTACTTTCCTTCTACACCCTGCCGTGTGGCCATACAGCAGTTTACAATCACTTGTGGGGTGTTTCTGTACACCGCAGAATCAAGGTAATAAATATTGAGTTTTGTTTGACTTTTAACCCTTTCTTTGTTACTGGAAAAAATTGATTAAAATGTAAAATCTTCCAAAAAAGTGAAATTCTGAAACTTCATCTCCATTAATTCATTAACACCTTATGGGTTAACAAAGTTTGTAAAATCAGTTTTGAATACCTTGAGGGTTGTAGTTTCTAAAATGGCTTAATTTTTAGGTGGTTTTTATTATGTAAGCCCCACAAAGTGACTTCAGACCTGAACTGGTCCTTAAAAGGTGGGTTTTGTAAAAATTTCAAGATTTTCTTCTAAACTGCTAAGCCTTCTAATGTCCCCAAAAAATAAAATGTAATTTTCAAAATGATCCATATGGGACATATTGGAAATTTAAAGCAATAACTATTATATGAGGTATCACTATCTATTATAAAAGTAGAGAAATGGAAATGTGAAAATTTGGGAATTTTTAATTATTTTTTTGTTAAATTTGGGATTTTTTCACAAATAAAGGTGAAATATATTGATTTTAATTTATGACTATCATGAAGTACAATGTGTCACGAGAAATTGCTGAAAGGCTTGAATAAGTAAAAGTGTTCCAAAGCTATTACCACACAAAGTAACACGTGTCAGATTTGCTAAAAATGGCCTGGGCGGGAAGGTGAAAACTGGCCCGGAGTAGAAGGGGTTAATATGTTGCTTTTGAAGCTGAAGCATTGTGCACTAGCATCAATAAAGGGAGAAGGGGGGGGGGGTGGTAATGAAAAAACAATGCATTTCTATTGTATTTTTCATGGTCTTCAATTGTGATATCTAGGGATGAGCGAATCTACTTCGGATGAAACATCTGAAGTCGATTCGCGTAAAACTTTGTTCTAATACTGTATGGAGCAGGAGTTCCGTACAGTATTAGAATGTATGGGCTCTGATGAGCCAAAGTTATTGCTTCGCTAAGTCTCGCGAGACTTCACGCAATAATTTCCTAAATTAATTTGTACTGTTAAAAAAACATTTCTTTGAACTCAGGTTCGGTTAGAAGGTACCACTTGGAACCAAACCCAAGTTTGGGAAATGTTTTTTTACAGTCCAAATTAATTTATTTTAATTAATTTTTAATTTATGAAGTTATTGCATGAAGTCTCACGAGACTTTGCGAAACAGTAACTTTGGTTTATCGGAGCCAATACAATCTTATACTGTACCGAGCGCTTGCAGCAGATCTCTACTTGGAAGGCCTGCTGAAGAAACCAGTTCAAAAGGTGTATTTTTTTTTTTTTGGGGGAGAGATCATAATTGCTTTGCTGACCTTTATTCTTAGCTTTGACTAACAACGGCCCTTTTACACTGGCTGAAAGTGTAGGCAATTGTTGAGTATAAAGTATCCATTCCTGATAATTGCCTGTTTGTCAGCAAAGGTGAAATATACCGTACATTTAGCTGCATTTTGAGATGCTTCGCTGTGACATCATGGGAGAGGATTTGGCGAGGAGTAGAACGGCAGGCTTGGCACTTTGAACAGCAAAGTCCATGCAGCTTGGGTACTTTGAACAGCAACGTCTGCCTAATTTCGCACTTGGGAGCTGTTTTTCCTCTTTTTCTTGATATTAAATAAATAACCAAATTACAAACAAGTATGTTTGGAATTCTTTCATAAACGTCTGAGTGGCAGTGCTGTTATATTAGTGAAAATGATGTGACAGACTCTCTACAGTGGTGGTGCACTCACCCAGGTACTATAGATTATGGGCAGCTCCAACATGTTGAGTTTATTCCCTTTTTTGCTCCACTTTTAGTTTTTGGTTCTTTCGTATTTGGGCACCCTACGTGCTTACCCCTTACCTTTTTGTTCTGGAAATATTCTTACCATTTGCATTGTTTTATTTGCATTCTCTTGCAATGTCTCTCGGTTTAAGATTGGATTTAGATTTATCAAGTTTTTTTTCTGTCTTTTTAATACTACAGAAGAGAGCAGTACCTCATCTGCAACCAACATGCTGAATGGACACACACAAAAAGTAAGTTACACAGTAGTCATGTTACAAAAAAATTGTTAGTATATTTTCTTGCTACTGTATAATTAAATTGCTTCAACTTTATCACAGCTAAAACAGGTAATAGGTATTTTCTTAAAAGGGAATCTGTCACTAGCTTTTACCCTTGTCAGCTAAACATATGCTGACATTAAGGGTCTCCATAGCAGTCCTAATGTGTTTTTATTTTAGATATCCAAGGCTTTATTTTCTCAAAAAACAGGTTTTACCCACCTGTCAATCATCAGAATAAGGAGCCCAGGGGGAGGTCTGGCCATGCAGGGTGTTCGTCCGCACCCTCCCCCGTCAGTGCCGCACGCCGCCTCTCCAAACCTCTGCGCCGCCTCCTAAAGCGCAGTGCCGCCTCTCCCCTCCTTCCCCGTCAAGAACCCGCGCGCGCTAGGGCACTGCGCGATGCGCCCGTACGGACTCCGGCAACCGGCTTCAGGGAGCGAAGCGCGCATGCGCCGGCACTTCGCTCCCTCCCTGGTATGACTGTACCCTGGCGCCAGCCTCTCAGAGCCCGCGAAGAGCTGTGCCCTGTGCGCACGCGCGGGATCTTGACGGGGAAGGAGGGGGAGGGAGGGAGAGGGAGAGGCGGCACTGCGCTTTAGGAGTCGGCGCAGAGGTTTGGAGAGGCGGCGTGCGGCACTGACGGGGGAGGGTGCGGACGAACACCCTGCATGGCCAGACCTCCCCCTGGGCTCCTTATTCTGATGATTGACAGGTGGGTAAAACCTGTTTTTTGAGAAAATAGAGCCTTGGATATCTAAAATAAAAACACATTAGGACTGCTATGGAGACCCTTAATGTCAGCATATGTTTAGCTGACAAGGGTAAAAGCTAGTGACAGATTCCCTTTAAGTATTTAAGAGCTTTCTAGGGAAAAAAAAAATTGAGAACGGTTTAAACTTAAAATGAATCAAATAAAATAAAACTACCAATTTAACTCCTTCCAGACAGAGACATTTTTTACCTTCATGACACAGCGTACCAAATCTAACATGTCATTTTATGTGGTAGAAAATTTTAAATGCTTAATGTCATGGTGGTGCACCATGCCTGCCACCATCACGCTATTCGGAGCAGGAATGGGCATCACTTCACACACACAGGTTTTGCTCGACAGTGCCTCACACTGCAGTCTACAGTTTCGCTGCAAGGCCTTTTCCTCTTTTTGTATTCAAGTGACTTTTGCCTGAAAAGTCTGATCATGTGCTCAGCTGCTTGAATAAAGAGCTCTAAACTCCCTATGTAGCTGTGCTGTTGAGCTCACTTTTTTGCATGAGTAATTGATCTTCACAGTTTTTGGTAGTTCTCTCTAGCCTGCTAGAGCTTGTTGTCTGCCATTGTACCAACTTTTGGATCCTGAATCTGTTCATCATACTGATCCTGTGCCACCTGCCTTGAATTTTAGATTGTTTCACAGATTAGCACGAACTCTGTTTGCCCTGACCTTCTGGCTGTTTACTGACTACAAGTATTGCCTGATCCCTTGGTACTTTGCACCGTATCTGACCGCCTTGGGTCGGCTTCCTAACTACATCGGTATTGTTCCAAGAGGTGGTGGTCCCCCTGCATCACAGATCAGATCCCTGTATAGGAGTTAAAAGGGGACTGCTTAAAAATGCTCTCAAGAATAGCCCAAAGCCAAACTGTTTAGTTGACTCAGTGGGTCCACAACCATTGCCCATAACATTTTACTTTTAGATTTTATTTCATTTTGCATTATACTTCAAGTTAGTAATACATTTTAGATTATATATTATATATAAAAAAAATTTACAGACACATTAGCAGTTTGAATTTCTCTGCTTTTAAGACAGTGATACCTCATTATATGTCTACTTTACTTTTGTATCATTGTGTAAATGTAATTTTATTTTTTAGGATGGTAAATATCCTATAATTATAAAAATCACTTTTGAAGTTTTTAAAACTTCCAAAACTGACCAAGATCTAATTTAGTTCTGAAGTAATAGAAAACACCCATAAATTGCACAATTTTAGAAACACCCCACAAATTACTCAAAACTTAATTTATAAACTTTCTTAAACCTTTAGGTGTTCCAAATCAATAATTACATTTTTGTTTCAATAAAATGTTGCTTTAGCCCCAAATCTATTTTCACAAGGGGTAAAAGGAGAAAAACCGCAAAATTTCTCCTGAATACGGCAACACTCCATATGTGTTTTGTAAATAGGCACTCTACAGTGCTCAGAACAAAAGGAACATCATATGGCTTTTGGAGGGCAGATTTTGCTGAAATGGTATTTGGGCTCCATGTTGCATTGGAAGAGACTCTGAGGTACATGTGCAGTGGAAACCACACAAGAAGTGACCTAATTTTGTTAACAACACCCATCAAGGATTTTTATGAGGGGTCTAGTGAGGATTTTGAGCCAACAGCCGTTTCATAGAACTTAGAAAGACTTGGCTGTGAAAATGAAACATTTCCTCTTAAATATGGCAACGCATCCCCCCCCCCCCCCATATGTCGTTGTAGATTGCTGTATGGTTATACTGCAGCGATCAGAAGGGAAGGAGAGCAATTTTGCTTTTGGAGAACAGATTTTGCTGGAATAGTGTTCGATTCATCATGTTGCATTTGATGAGACCACGAGGTACTAGTACAGTGAAAACCCCCAAAGAAGTGACCTCATTTTAGAAAGTACACCCCTCAAGGAATTTATCATAGGTTGTATTGAGCCTTTTGACCCCATAGGTGTTTTCCAGAAATGAATGCATAATGGAAGGTGAATAATTAAAATTGCCTTTTTATCCCAGGGGCGTTGCTAGGTTAAAAAAATTTGAGGCCTGGGCTCCTGATGTTTTGTTGCAGGCCCGGAATGTCCTGCCTGCCAGCTCTATACAACTATATTGCCGTCCTCAGGACAGCAATACAATTGAATCAAATGCTGTGGAAGATCTAAAGGACCTGTGATGACATCACAGGTCATGTGAGCAGTAAAACAGGCAGTGGTTGAGAAGGACCTGCAATGATGTCACCATCATGTGACCAGTGCAGGAGAGAGAAGTCCTGGGGGAAGAAGCTGTGGTGAGGTCTGCTACATCAGGAGAGGTAAGTGAAGGAAGAGGCAGAGGAATGCCTGGAGTTGTGGTTATTTAACTAGGACTGTATGTTAGGGCTGAAGGGAGGAATCTTAATTACATGGAACTGTGTGTTTGAGGTGGCTAGGGAGGGGATGATATTATTTACATGGGAATGTATGTTGATGGTGGCTGTGGGAGGGGAGGATTTTTACATGGGACTGTATATTGGAGGCGTCTGTGGGAGGCAGGGATGTTATTTACATGGGACTGTATTTTGGAGGGGGCTGTAGATAGAGAGGGGTGTTATTTATATGGAACGGTATATTGGAGGGGGTGGAGAGATGGTGTGATGTTATTTACCTGGGACTCTATGGCAGAGGGAGGGAAATAGTGTTTTTTACATGGGACTTATATTGGAGGGGCTGAAGGGAGGGGAGTGATGTTATTTACATGGGACTGTATGGTGGAGGGAGGAATATAACTACATGGGGCACTGCAAGGGGCATTATAAATACTGGGGGCACTTCAGGGTGAGCATTAGAACAGTATGGGACAGTATAAATACTGAGGGAACTGTATGTTCTGTTTATTTTATTTTTTTAACGCTGTTGACTTGATGGGGTAGATCATGTAATATTTTTATACATACATTCTATAAAACGGACACGGCGAAAATAAGTATGTCAAGTTTTACACAATAAGAGCATTTTTAGCTTATAGTGATAAATGGTGTCATTTTACTCTTGTTTTGTGATAGTAGCTATGTTACAAAAAAATTAAATTTATTTTTATTTTTTCATTAACATTTCAGATAAATGAGTAACTTTTACCAAAAAAGAAAATCTGGAAAATAAAAGTTCAATTTTCTTCATAACTTAAAAATAAATAAATAATTAAATAGATATGGAAGGTGGTAGCAATGCAGTGAGACAGGGACACAAGCAGGTAAAGTCCAAAAACAGTGCTTTATTCACACTTTCAGTTAAAACATAAACGGCCTTAAGTCAGACACAAATAAACTCCTTGGCTGTCAAGCCACTAACTAATACATAACAATCCCTCTGTAAACGAGGGCCCGGCTCCCAGACCCACGCTGTGATTCCACAGAACCAGGTGGCACACAGTTACCTTGGTTGATACAGCATCAGTCCCCAAGTAGCGTACACCTCGGATTCTCTGAAGGAGAATATATCAGGCTCCTAATGAGCCACAGATGCGAGCTAGGGAAAAACCTGGAATCGAGTGAAGGGTCCCACTGCCAACCTACCACTTACTCCATAAAAAGCAGGCCCATAACAGACTTTACAAAAGGATCTTTGGAAGCTATGCCTGACACAGATAAAAACTTTCCTGTTTTGCATCTCCATCTCAGCCACCTCCCAGACAAATCCTGGGTTTCACCATACACAATGCAATCTGCTGGGAGCCAGATACCCGTTTTCCCTGACCATTCCCTTCACTTTCGCACAGTATCTAACAGCTAGTAAACAGTAGTAGTGTTAACTTGAAGAGGTTTTCCGGGATTTTCATATTGACTGCCTATCTCTGGTGAGGTGCATGGCCTCCTCGCAGCTTACCTATATTTTGTCAAACCAAGAAAATTTGCAAAATGTTCACTGTTTTCACGAGACATATGGACTCTCCAATGATTATAGCTTAATGTTTCCACATACTGCTCCAACTGGGCTGTGTCTCCCACCAACATGAAAAGATAGTCGTCAATAAATCTCCATCAATTTAATAAATCTTTTGGGGGTTAAAAATATACACCTTACCTCCTCCCATATTGTCATAATTAAATTTGTGTAGCTTTGTGCAAATTTCGCCCCCATTTCCATGCCATTAATCTACAGGTAGTAATTTTCACCTCCCAAAAGAAAATAGGCCTAAAATGAAATCCAAATACTTAAGAATATTTATTTCCCTAATGCTTCCCAACAGCACTGATAGGAGGTTTTTTTCTTAGCTCGTTTTACTTCTCCGTAGTAGATTTTAAGTAAAGGAGACTACCTCGACAAAATCTTGTGTGGTGAAAGTACTAAGAGTAAGTGTGCAATGTGTAAAGAATACCTCACTCCATCTTAGGCTACTTTCACATCTGCGCTTTTCCTTTCCGCTATTGAGATCCGTCATAGGATCTCAATTGCGGGGGAAAACGCTTCAGTTTTGTCCCTATTCATTGTCAACGGGGACAAAACTGAACGAAACGGAATGCACCAGAATGCATTCTGTTCCATTTGGCTGCATCCCCATCGCGGACAGAATAACGCTGCAGGCTATCAATACACACAATGTAAGTCAATGGTGGTGGATCCATTTTCTCTGACACAAAAGAAAACAGAACTGCACCAACCCCCACCCCCCACCCCCACTGACTTGCAGTGGTTTTAGAGAGGGATCTTGGTTATTGTAGAGATAATCCAACCGGATCCGTTCATAACGGATGCAGACAGTTGTATTATGACGGAATCGTTGTTAATGATCCATGACTGATCCAGCAAAAATGCTGGTGTGAAAGTAGCCTTACAAAAAACTTGTGTGTGCCTGTTTGTAAAAACTAGTGTCTGAGGAATCTTCTCTACTGGAAAATAAACATAATTAGAGAACAAGTAAATTCTGTCAACATGAGCAACCCTGTTAAACCAGGCATACTGACTGTAGGGCTCATCATGCAGATTAAAACTATACCTTTCTTTTTTCTGTATACTAAACAGCTGCAGAGATATGTGTTTTTATTACCTAGGGATGGGCTGAATCCTTGGAGCACTGCTTCTCTAACGCCCCCTGTGCACTGCACACTTCCCCTCCCCTTGATTGACAGGTCTAGACATCAGGCGGAGGTGTGTCCTGCCACGGTCTCCTAGCATGTACATATCGTTTACACTACTTACTATACCTTTACCACATTGAGAAGCGTGGATTTCTATGATTAGAAAGGTAATATACATATTACTGCTGTATTCATAGGCACGATATATGATTATAACGACATCAGTAATATGTGTTAGCTTATGCGCATAGAAAAAAACGCATATCTCTATGTGGTAATCCTATAGCTTTGTGATAAGTGGTTAGCTTTACATGTTGAGATCCTAAGTGTCCCAGAAAAGACTTTTTTTTTTTTTTCTCATTTACCGTATTTTTCCTCAAAAGTGGGGGGAAAATGCCCCTGCGTCTTATGGGACGAATAATAATGAAGCGCTTCCATATTGAAAGCGCTTCATTAGTACGAGAGGACTGGGAAGCAGTGTGTACTCGCCGCTTCCCGGTCCTCGGCGCTCCGCTGAGGTGTGAGGTTGCGATGTGACCTCACACTGCGCGCCCACACAGCAGACAGAAAGAGGTGGAAGACTGAGTGCCGGAGGTGAGGAGAGGCGGCGTCCGCAGCAGGAAAGGTGAGTGTTTTTATTTTTATTTTATTTAACATGAGGCTGATGGACGATGCTGGGGGCGTATATAAGAGGCTACAGGATGGCCTATATGAGGCTACAGTGGGCATATCTGGGGCTACTGGGGGCATATTATGAGGCTACTGGGGGCTTATATGGACTACTGAGGCTGAGGAGAGACTACTGGGGGCAAATATAGGCTACTGAGGCTGAAGAGAGACTACTGGGGCATATATAGGGCTACTTGCGGCTGAAGAGACTACTGGGGGCATATATGGGGCTACTGGTGGCTGAAGAGAGGCATGGGGCTCTTATCTAAGGTCTGATTGGGGGTCATTTACATTGGGGTCTAAGCTGAGGTCTGATTGGGGGTCTGATCTGAGGTCTTATTGTTGTTTTATTAACATTGAGGGTAGGGCTGAAACGAATACTCGATTAAATCGAGTAATTCGACACAAAAAAATCCTTGATGCAATTTTTTTGCATCGAGGATTCGTTTGGGTCATGTGACCACGGAGCAGGAGCATTTACTCACCGCTCCATGGTCATCCCCTGCTGCGGGCAAGTAGCGGGCCCTGCCGGGATACTGGATTTTAGCACCGGCCCCGCAGCTCCTATCCAGTATTTATGTAGTTAATGTCTTTAGAAGTAGCCTGACCTTATTACCTATTGTTGCGCAGGCTCCCTGGGCAGCTTGAGTTTAACATCTCTGTTCCTCCATGCGCCTTCTGCCCCTTCATTCATAAAGTGGGCGGAGAAGAGAGGCGGAGCATGGAGGAACAGAGATGTTAAACTCAAGCTGCCCGGGGAGCCTGCGCAACAATAGTTATTAAGGTCGGGCTACTTCTAAGGACATTAACTACATAAATACTGGATCGGAGCTGCGGGCCGGTGTATTATGTATAATGTATCCCTCCCATAACAGTGTCAGCCACACATTCCCCCCCCCCATAACAGTGTTGGCCACAGATCCCCCGCATAACAGTGCGTCAGCCACAGTGCCCCCCCATAACAGTGCGTCAGCCACAGTGCCCCCCCATAACAGTGCGTCAGCCACAGTGCCCCCCCATAACAGTGCGTCAGCCACAGTGCCCCCATAACAGTCGTCAGCCACAGTGCCCCATAACAGTCGTCAGCCACAGTGCCCCCATAACAGTGCGTCAGACACAGTGCCCCCATAACAGTGCGTCAGCCACTGTCCCCCCCCATAACAGTGCGTCAGCCACTGTGCCCCCCCATAACAGTGCGTCAGCCACAGTGCCCCCCATAACAGTGCGCCAGCCACAGTGCCCCCATAACAGTGCGTCAGCCACAGTGCCCCCCATAACAGTGCGTCAGCCACAGTGCCCCCATAACAGTGTGTCAGCCACAGTGCCTCCCATAACAGTGCATCCATGGTAGCTCGGCCCGGAGCACACGGCGTCGGTGGTTGCTATAACGCCATGCGCTCCCTGCCACCGCTGCAAGATAATACACTGGTATAGATCATGCCAGTGTATTACTGTAGTGCAGCGGCGGCTGGGAGCGCATGGCGTCATAGCAACCACCGACGCCGTGTGCTCTTGCTGAAAGCAGAAATCCAGGCCGCGTTACCACGGACATCTCACGTCCGGGTTTCACAGACGTCCGACGTGGCTTTATATAACTGGGCTCCGATCGGTTACCATGGCAGCCAGGACGCTACTGAAGCCCTGGTTACCATGGTAACATTCTTATTAGATTACTCGATTAATCGTAAAAAATAATCGATGGAATACTCTATTTGTAAAATAATCGTTTACTGCAGCCCTATTTGAGGGTCTGATTGGTGGATTGAACTGAGGTGTCATGAAAAATATTTTTTTTCCCTCCCCCATGACGGCCCCCATGCAAGGAGGACCTCCCATCTGGACAAAACACTGACTCTTATGTAAAATTGAGCTACACCTTTATTCAGTATAATACAAAATTTCATAAAAATTCTCTATACCAAGATATTTACAGATCAAAAAACGGTGAGGTACATGATAGTGGAAAAACTACTGCGGAAGGTCTAGATGCCTAGGTATCAAAAACAGGTCAATAAAATATAAATTTAGAGTTAACTTGACCCAGATGTATGTTCCATATTGGCCACAAGCATGGTGGAGTTCTACCACATATAGTTGGGGGCTTTCACCCATAGAACGCAGTCAAAAATAAACCGGTTCAAAACATGATAAAAGCAAGATGTGAATCAATCCCATAGAACACAATCAGGGATAAAGCCAGTTCAGAACATAATTATAACGGGGCATGAATCAGTCCAAAACATGATTGTAGCCAATATTAATAATAAACATAGGTATTGACCATACAAAGCACCAAAATAAGGTGGCTATAGTGCACAATGTAGATGTTATTAATGATCTAAAAATAAGATCTAATAGAATGGTACATACCCATATCAATGATACACAGGGCCCGGAACCCCCACAGTACAGAACCTCGACACGTGTTTCGCTATAAAAAGCTTCGTCAGGAGGACCTCCCATCTGGGACAGGAATCTCGAGGATATAAAAATGTTCACACCCCCACCACACCTCAGTTCATGTTCCCTGTCCTCCGGATGGGAGATCCTGAGGATCCTTACCAGAAGTTCACATCCCAGGTGCAGGGGAGTTCCAGGTCCATGCACCGCAATGGACGCATCCCAGGCAGTGTAAGTCTCCTGGGGAGCAACTGTCAAAGACTGCTTCCCTCCTGCGCTCTCCTGGCCTCTAGAGGGACCGATGTGGCCGTGTTCAGGCGGTCCCTGGTCCTGGTGACTCACACTCTCCTTTGGGGATCGGGGGTTCCTTGTAGCGGTGTCTGGCGTGCAGCAGGTGCCGAGACACTATCCAGAGGCAGCATGGCCCTTCTCTAAGATGGCTTCCGGTGGCCACTGCGCTTGTGCAACTTCCGGCACGTCACTTTCGGTGACGTCACAAACCCTGAAGTATCGGGATTAGGCGCCTAATTTAAAAAAATCAAACAGGAGGAGGCTACAAATGTGGCAGCAGGAGGGGACAGCCAGCCTACAAGCAAAGAATCCGAACAGAAGATGTGGATTCAGGTTGCGCCGACCCCAGTGCAAGTCCAAGGGAGAGAGAGATTTCCCCAAAAATCGGGAGGTTTTCTCTTCAAATCCAGTGATAATAAAGGAAAGGATAAGTCCCAATGACGCTAGAAGCCAGGTAGGAGGAAGGCTTTCTTATTTTCTGCCGGCCTAGAGCACAATGTCAAAAAATGGTTGGATTCTGAATGTGATAAAAAGTGGGTTTCGGCTAGAATTCCAGTCCTTACCTGCAGATGTTTTTGTTTGGACCGTCTGTCTCCAAAACAGAAAAAAAGAGAAGCCCTGGAAAAGGAAGTACTTACCCTCCTGGAGAAAGGGGTAGTGGAAGTGGTACCCAGTGCAGAAAGAGGCAAGGGATTTTATTAAGTAAGGAAACTAAATGGCTCCTTCAGGGTCATCCTGAATCTCTGAACAAATCTCTGAGATACAAGAGATTCAGGATGGAGACATTAAAATCCACAGTGAATCTCCCTTTCCAGGGGTGTTGGATGGCGACCTTGAATCTGGAGGACGCTTATTACCACGTCCCTATACATGCGAACTCACAGAAATTTCTACCTACAGCAGTCTGGGAAAAAGGGGAATGGTGGCATCTCCATTACAAGGCTCTCCCCTTTGGAGTTTCTCAAGCGCCAAGGGTCTTTACCAAGATCGTGGCAGAGGTCGCTGCATTTCTAAGAATGAACAACATCTCTCTAGTACCATATTTGGATGATTTTTTGATTATTTCCCATTCAGAAGAACAACTTAGGAAAGACTTTCTGAGCCGGGTAGACATAAGACAGGGGGAGTGGTGTCTGAACACTAGTCTTTTTCTCACATAGTCCAGCTATTTGGGGTCCCCTTGATAGACTTTTTCGCGTCCCGTTCCAACAGGAAAACAGATTTTTTTTCTCTCAACCATCTAGACTACCCGACAGCGGTGGATGCTCTGGCTCAGGATTGGAGTCAGGAGGATGGCTACGCCTTCCCTCCCTTTTGTCTCATCCCACAGGTGTTAAACAAGGTAGCACGGGAAAGAGCCTTCATAGTCCTAGTAGCTCCATATTGGCCCAAGAGGGCTTGGTTTTCAGCTCTCCTGAGGTTAGCCTCCCTCCCTTCCCTCTGCCACCAAGGGAGGATCTTCTATTTCAGGGTCCCCTCTGGCATCCCAATCCAGATACATCCAGATAAAGTTGACAGCATGGAGGTTGAGAGGAACATCTGGCTAGACAGGGGCCTGTCAGACAAAGTGGTGTCCACCCTACTTAAAAGCAGGAAAGAATTCATGGCCAATAAATACCTGAGTCCGTTTTTTTCCCCCCACCTTCCTGGGTTTTACTCCTGACCCCCTTAAGGAGCCTGAAATATCTAGGATTCTGGTTATTCTACAAGCGGGCTTAGAAAAGAGGCTTAAGGCATCCACCTTGAAAGTCCAGGTGGCAGCACTGAGTTATTTTTTTGACCGCAGGTTAGCCGATCACCCCTGTGTGAAGAGATTTTTGAATGCTGCCTCCAGAGTTTATCCCTCTTTGCAGCCCCTTACTCCTCCGTGGGACCTTAATACAGTCCTTACGGCCCTATCCCAGCATCCTTTTGAGCCATTACAGGATTTATCCTTGGAGACCCTTTCCTGTAAACTGGCCTTTCTAATAGCCATCACCTCGGCAAGAAGGGTATCAGGGATCCAGGCTTTTTCTGCCTTCCAGTCGTACACTAAGCCATCCTCTTGTCTTATGCTTCCGGAGGGGTTCGGGGCTCATTCCACCAGGGCAGTGGCCACCTCCTGGGCAGAAAGGGCTAACGCTCCCCTTAGTCAGATTTGTAGGGCTGCAACATGGAGCACCCCACATACTTTTTTTCAAGCATTATAGGCTTAATCTCAATGAGGATGCGGCCTTCGGGAGGAAGGTTCTTCAGGCCGTTGTCCCTCACTAAAATTTGATTTATATTTTATTCTCGCATGGGTGCCGTCATGGGGGATTGGTGGTGTTGGCTCATTCCGGAGACCGGTAATTGCAATCACTGAGGTGTGGTGGGGGTGTGAACATTTTTATATCCCCAGGTTTCCTGTCCCGGATGGGAGTTCCTTCTTCTGGAGTGCCCTGGGAGCCGCACGGATTGTAAGTATACTGCTCCCCCGCTCCCCACTACTACTATGGCAACCAGGACTTTTATAGCATCCTGGCTGCCATAGTAACACTGAAAGCATTTTGAAGACTGATCAGTCTTCAAATGCTTTCAGGTCACTTGCGTTGTGACGAATCCGGCGGGCATTTCCGGCGACGGAAGTGCACGCCGGATCCTAACAACACAAGTGTGAAAGAGGCCTTACTCTCACCTCATCCCGCAAAAAAAATACCCAACCCGAGACAATCGCCTAAAAACTGAAAAAAATATGGCTCTCAGACTATGGAGACACTAAAACATTTTTTGTTTCAAAAATGATATTATTGTGTAAAAACTAAATAAAAAAAGGATACATATTAAGTATCTCTGCGTCCGGAAGGACCTGCTCTATAAAAATATAACATAAACTAACCCCTCAGGTGAATGCCGTAAACATAAAAAATAAAAACGTTGCCAAAAAAGCCATACATGCCGCAAAAAATGAGACCCTACATGGGACACTGCCCCCCCCCCCCCTCCAAAAAAAATAAAATAAAAAATATGGCTTTCAGAATGTGGAGACAATGTGGAGACATTATTTTTTTTCAAAAATGCTTTATGTAAAACTGAAACAAAACCCCCCAAACAGTAGTCATATTTTGTATTGTCGTGTGTGTAACAACCTGCTCTATAGAAATAGCACACAATCTAACCTTTCAGTTCAATGATGTAAATAAAAAATAAAAAACTCTCCCAAAACAGCTATTTTTTTTTTTTAATTTTCCATTTTTCCAGTAACAAGGCAAGGGTTAACAGCCAAACAAAACTCAATATTTATTGCCCTGATTCTGTAGTTTGCAAAAACACCCCATATGTGGTCGTAAACTGCTGTATGGCCAAATGGCAGGGCATAGAAGGAAGGGCCAACAAAAAACCAGTCCAGCAAAATCCACCTTCCAAAAACCATCTGGCGTTCCCTTCATTCTGTGCCCTGCCGTTTGGCCATACAGCAGTTTACGAACACATATGGGGTGTTTCTACAAACTACAGAATCGGGACAATAAATATTGAGTTTTGTTTGGCTGCTAACCCTTGCTTTGTTACTCGAAAAAATTTATTAAAATGTAAGATTTTCCCAAAAATCGAAATTCTGAAATTTAATTTCCATTTGCCAGTAACTCTTGTGGAAAACCTAAAGAGTTAATGACGTTTGTAAAATCAGTTTTGAATACCTTGAGGGGTGTAGTTTCTAGAATGGGGTCATTTTTGGGTGGTTTCTATTATGTAAGCCTCACAAAGTGACTCCAGACCTAAACTGGTCCCTAAAAAGTGGGTTTTTGAAAATTTCTGAAAAATTTCAAGATTTGCTTCTAAACTTCTAAGCCTTGTAATATCCCCAAAAAATGAAATGGCATTCCCAAAATTATCGATACATGAAGTAGACATATGGGGAATGTAAATCAATAACTTTTTTTTGGGCGGTATTACTATTTATTATAGAAGTAAAGAAATTGAAACTTGGAAATTTGCTAGTTTTTCCAAATTTTTGTAAATTTGGTAATTTTTTTATAAATTTTTCAACTCCATTTTACCACTTTCATGAAGTACAATATGTGACAAAAAAACTTTCTCAGAATGGCCTGGATAAGTAAACGTGTTTTTAAGTTATCACCACATAAACTGACACTGGTCAGATTTGCAAAAATGGCCGGGTTCTTAAGGGGTTAAGATTAGAGATGAGCGAACATTTAAAAAAAGTCCGTTGTTCGGCATTCGGGTGGTGGTAAGTCGCGCATCCCGTTATGGATTCCACTATAGCGGCATATGGAATCCATAAGGGGCGGCTGCCACCAACCCGAACTTTTGCACAGCTGAAGGACCTGGGGTGACGTCACTGTCATGTGATCAGTGCAGGGGGCGTGGCTCAGCACGGGATTTGATCCCAGGTTTGTTCCTTCGCGGATCCACAAAACACGGACACCGGCAATGTGCTTTCCGCATTTTGCAGATCCGCACATTGCCAGAACTATATAGAAAATGCCTTTTCTTGTCCGCAATTGCGGACAAGAATAGGACATGTTCTATATTTTTGCGGAACGGAAGTGCAGACCCAGAAGTGCGGATCCGCAATTCCAGATCCGAGCGGGACAAAGTCTGTCCCCATAGAAATGAATGGGTCCGCAATTCCATTCCGCAAACAGAATTGCGGACGTGTGAATGGGGCATAAGGGTCCCTTATCACCGCCAATTAGTTAGCTACTTGTTAGGTAGTTAGCGCCCAGCCCACCGCACCGCAGTCACTGATTTTGGCAGAGGTTTTTTCATCCACATTGATCGATGCGAATGAAAAAATCTGTGCCGTTTATTATTTTTTTTCAGCCCAGAGGCTGAACGGAAAAAAAAAATTCATATTACCCGTATGCTCAATATAAGGAGAATAGCAGAAACTCCTCATGCTGGCCATACGTGTAATGATTGCGGAGACCCTCAAATGCCAGATATATAGGAAATTGCTTTTTCGTTGCTTTTCAGCACACTTAGCGTACGGACATCATATTGGCGCAAAACCACGACCCGGAAAATTGGTACGACAATATTTATTCTTTCAAAGACAACGTGTTTCGGGGCTCTGCCCCTTTATCAAGTCTACAAGATTAATATATAGAAAATAATAGTAATAGTAATGATGTGTAAAAAAAGATAATAATAATAGTGGTAGTATGTAAAAAATATATATATTATTATTTATATATATCACTTACATATATATATATATAAGAATATACACAAGTTGGTATATGATGAAATATGTTGTATATAATGATATATAATTAATTTGTACATAGTTGGGTTAGCGTTAAAAAGCGATAAATAACGTTACATTGTTGAGTTAATGTTGAAAAGCAGTAAATATAATAAATTAATACAAGTATATTAATATATTAATACAAAAAAATTAATACAAAAATGCAAAAAGGATTATTTAGATTAATTAAAAGCTACAATTAAATTAATAAAAATACATCAAATGTGGAATAAAATATAATATATAAAACAAAATGTAATTAGATATATAAATATGAATATTTGATTACCTGTGTTCTTCAGAATCGACGAACGAGAGGGGAAAAAAATCAGAGGGATCTATTCCCTATAGATTGCCACTGTAAATAATAGTGTAAAGATCGTGAAAAATCCTGATATATACCTATGGTTTATTGTTTTGTAAATAAATGTATGTATATTGTGAGACTCTTTTGTTATTTAATATCTATAGCCCTATTGGCTCAACAGAAAAATTCAATTTCTAAATTTAATGAATTTTATACACTTTTCTAAGTAGTTTTTGGTTATCTATGTGTAGAAGCCGATACTTGTTTGTCTGTAAAGTTGAATATAAATGTGATTATAATATGATAGTGATACTGGTGTCAAGTGATCTAAATGGCCTATTATTGTAGCAGTTATGAAGTGGTATGATATTTTATTGTGATAGTTATGATATGACCTGTAGTGGAGTTGTTACCTGCTGAGGGTTTCCAGAAGGATGCGACTCGCAGCGGCGCTAGGGGCCTATGCACGTGTAGCGTGCTGGCCGTGGAGAGCGCGCGCTGCTGCAGTCCCGGCTTAACTCTGTGTGAGGGGCCGGGCCGGTGACGTAGAGGGGGGTGTGACCGGGGTGTGTCCGTAGCGGCTGTGCCGCTATGGTTGTGATCTGCTCGTACTAGCTGTAGTTAGTTGGGTGATGTAAATGGTTTGTCTGGGATTTAGATCGGGTGATTTACCTGATGAATTGGATGGATAAAAGGGATGAAAACCTTTTTCAAAAAAGTAGACAGTAACAATTATTTAGATTACAGAAGCGCACATTACAAAAAGTGGAAACAAAACATACCTTTCAGTCAGTTCAAAAGAATCCGGCGAAATTGTTCATCTGCCGCCGATTTCATAACACAAAGTAACACCCTGGTATCGAGATTCAAAAATAAAAAATATCCCAATAGAATCATAAAAGAAGCACTGAACCGAGCGGGGAAATTAACACAAGAAGAATGCCTAGAGAGTCGCAAAAAGACAGACACTACACAAGAGACAAAGAAATATAAAACAACTTTCATCACAACATACAATGATAACCACATGAAACTGCGCAACATCCTGTCCAAATATTGGTACATCCTAGCAAACGATCCCTACCTTAAACCAGACCTCCCAAAAAAAGCCCAGATTACCTTCAGAAGGGCGAAAACACTAAAGAATTTACTGGCCCCAAGTAAGCTCAAAAAGAAAAAAACACAAAATAAACAAATTAACCAACTATTCCCTGAAATTCTGGGTAGTTATAAATGCAACCACACACAATGTAGGTGTTGCACCAATATTACACATCGGAAAAAACAATAAAAAGCAACCAAACAGGGGAAGAATTTGCCATCAAGAGTTTTTAAATTGTGCCTCGTCGTTTGTAATTTACCTCCTCGAGTGCGAATGTGGAACACAATATGTTGGCCGAACAATCCAAACGCTACGGGAAAGGTTAAACAAACATCGATCAAATATAAGAAAAGGATACGTGAAACACAGTGTATCTCGACATTTTCTGGTAAGACATGATAAAGATCCAGCTCAACTCAAAATTACACCAATCGAACAGGTTGATGCAGACTGTTCTGACAGATTTCGTACACTCCAAAAGAGAGAAATGTACTGGATTTTTAAATTGCGCACGCTGGAACCTGAAGGATTTAATGAATCACTTGAAAGCAACTGTTTTTAAAGAAAACAACAATTTTAGGCCTCAAAAATGACATCTACCAACTCCACCGATAGTTCTGAAGACCTCTACTAGCTAAACATTAAGTACATCCTCCACCCATCATCATACCAATAACATAATTGTTCCTCTCCCGTTAAGCTCATCCAGTTCATTTAATATAGTACCAATCATTTTAGTTTTTTTAATTTTTTTTTTTTTTTTTTTTTTAGTTTATTTAATTCACCCGACCTCATCTCACTCCAATAACACATTAGGTTTATCACTCACCACACTTCACCATTTATTTTGTTTCCAATTTATTAGGCTATTCATCTCTTCTATCCATCCAACGCATCATTAGGCAATTCATCCCTTTCATCCACCTACCCATCAGGTAATTAATCTGATTTAATACAATAGGTAGTTCATCCCTTTTATCCATCCAATTCATCAGGTAAATCACCCGATCTAAATCCCAGACAAACCATTTACATCACCCAACTAACTACAGCTAGTACGAGCAGATCACAACCATAGCGGCACAGCCGCTACGGACACACCCCGGTCACACCCCCCTCTACGTCACCGGCCCGGCCCCTCACACAGAGTTAAGCCGGGACTGCAGCAGCGCGCGCTCTCCACGGCCAGCACGCTACACGTGCATAGGCCCCTAGCGCCGCTGCGAGTCGCATCCTTCTGGAAACCCTCAGCAGGTAACAACTCCACTACAGGTCATATCATAACTATCACAATAAAATATCATACCACTTCATAACTGCTACAATAATAGGCCATTTAGATCACTTGACACCAGTATCACTATCATATTATAATCACATTTATATTCAACTTTACAGACAAACAAGTATCGGCTTCTACACATAGATAACCAAAAACTAGTTAGAAAAGTGTATAAAATTCATTAAATTTAGAAATTGAATTTTTCTGTTGAGCCAATAGGGCTATAGATATTAAATAACAAAAGAGTCTCACAATATACATACATTTATTTACAAAACAATAAACCATAGGTATATATCAGGATTTTTCACGATCTTTACACTATTATTTACAGTGGCAATCTATAGGGAATAGATCCCTCTGACTTTTTTCCCTCTCGTTCGTCGATTCTGAAGAACACAGGTAATCAAATATTCATATTTATATATCTAATTACATTTTGTTTTATATATTATATTTTATTCCACATTTGATGTATTTTTATTAATTTAATTGTAGCTTTTAATTAATCTAAATAATCCTTTTTGCATTTTTGTATTAATTTTTTGTATTAATATATTAATATACTTGTATTAATTTATTATATTTACTGCTTTTCAACATTAACTCAACAATGTAACGTTATTTATCGCTTTTAACGCTAACCCAACTATGTACAAATTAATTATATATCATTATATACAACATATTTCATCATATACCAACTTGTGTATATTCTTATATATATATGTAAGTGATATATATAAATAATAATATATATATTTTTACATACTACCACTATTATTATTATCTTTTTACACATCATTACTATTACTATTATTTTCTATATATTAATCTTGTAGACTTGATAAAGGGGCAGAGCCCGAAACGCGTTGTCTTTGAAAGAATAAATATTGTCGAACCAATTTTCCGGGTCGTGGTTTTGCGCCAATATGATGTCCGTACGCTAAGTGTGCTGAAAAGCAACAAAAAAGCAATTTCCTATATATCGTTTACTACCCAAGAGGGTGAACTAGCCAGTCACCTAAAAGGGACCTTCGGACACACTGGGCTGCATCCCCTCCCACCATTCCAGCCATTCTCAGCAAACCACCACCACCAAGGCATCTATTTATATGCCCACAGGTGAGCGCAACCACCTAGGCCACGAAAAAGGCCCCTCTCTTTTAATACGTTTTTACCCTATGAGCGCTTTTCTTGTCGTTTTTTGGCTTCACTCCTCAAATGCCAGGGCAGTACAAACCCCTCACGTGTGACCCCATTTTAGAAAGACACCCCAAGGTATTCCGTGAGGGGTATGGTGAGTTCATGTAAAATTTTATTTTTTGTCACAAGTTAGTGGAATATGAGACTTTATAAAAAAAATAAAAATATATCAATTTCCGCTAACTTGTGCCGAATTTTTTTTTTCGGTGAACTCGCCATGCCCCTCACGGAATACCTTGGGGTGTCTTCTTTCCAAAATGGGGTCACATGTGGGGTATTTATACTGCCCTGGCATTTTAGTGGTCTGCCTTGTGAAATCCTAAAGGTACTCATGGGAATTTGGGCCCCTTTGCGCATCTTGGCTACAAAAAAGTGTCACTCATGTGGTATCGCCGTTCTCAGGAGAAGTAGGGCAATGAGTTTTGGGGTGTATTTTTATATATACCCATACTTTGTGTGAGAAATATCGCTGTAAACGACAACTTTTAAAAAAAAATTTATACAAAGTTGTCAATTTACAGAGATATTTCTCTCACCCAACATGGGTATATGTAAAAATACACCCCAAAACACATTGCCCTACTTCTCCTGAGTATGGCGATACCACATAAGTGACACGTTTTTGCAGCCTGGGTGCGCAAAGGGGCCCGAATTCCAACGAGTACCTTTAGGTTTTACAGGGCTGCTCACAATTTAGCCCCACCCAAAATGCCAGAACAGTACAAACACCCCACAAATGACCCCATTTTGGAAATAAGACACCCCAAGGTATTCGCTGAGGGGCATAGTGAGTCCATTAAAAATTTAACTTTTTGTCACAAGTTAGCGGAAAGGGAGACTTTGTGAGAAAAAACTTTAAAAAATCAATTTCCTCTAACTTGTGCAAAAAAAAAAAATCTTCTATGAACTCGCCATGCTCCTCACGGAATACCTTGGGGTGTCTTCTTTCCAAAATGGGGTCACATGTGGGGTATTTATACTGCCCTGGCATTTTAGGGGCCCTAAAGCGTGAGAAGAAAAATGCGTAAAAATGCCCTCCTAAAGGGTACTCATTGGAATTTGGGCCCCTTTGCGCATCTTGGCTGCAAAAAAGTGTCATACATGTGGTATCGCCGTAGGGCAATGTGTTTTGGGGTGTATTTACATATACCTAGCTGGGTGAGAGAAATATCTCTGTAAATTGACAACTTTAAAAAAAATTTTATACAAAGTTGTCAGTTTACAGAGATATTTCTCTCACCCAACATGGGTATATGTAAAAATACACCCCAAAACACATTGCTCTACTTCTCCTGAGTACAGCGATACCACATGTGTGCCACTTTTTTGCAGCCTGGGTGCGCAAAGGGGCCCAAATTCCAACGAGTACCTTTAGGTTTTACAGGGATGCTCACAATTTAGCCCCGCCCAAAATGCCAGAACAGTAAACACACCCCACAAATGACCCCATTTCGGAAAGTAGACACCCCAAGGTATTCACTGAGGGGTATAGTGAGTCCGTGTGAGATTTTTCTTTTTTGCCATTAGTTAGCAGAAATGGAAACTTTATTTTTTTTTTTTTCACAGAAAGTGTCATTTTCCTCTAACTTGTGAATAAAAATGAAATGATACATGAATTCACCATGCCCCTCCGCGAATACTTTGGGGTGTCTTCTTTCTAAAATGGTGTCATTTGGGGGGTATTTATACTATCCTGGCATTCTAGCACCTGAAGAAACATGACAGGTGCTCAGAAAGTCAGAGCTGCTTCAAAATGCGGAAATTCACTTTTTTGCACCATAGTTTGTAAACGCTATAACTTTTACCCAAACCAATAAATATACACTTACTGCATTTTTTTTATCAAAGACATGTGGAACAATAAATTTAGAGAAAAATTTATATAGAAATGTAGTTTTTAAAAAAAAATCTACAACAGAAAGTGAAAAATGTCATTTTTTGGCAAAAATTTCGGTCATCTTTGATTAATAGCAAAAAAAGTAAAAATGTCAGCAGCAATGGAATACCACCAAATGAAATCTCTATTAGTGAGAAGAAAAGGAGGTTAAATTCATTTGGGTGGTAAGTGTTATGACGGAGCAATAAACGTCAAAGTAGCGCAGGGACCCGGTGGACATCAGGACCCGTCAGGACACCACACATGCCGCTGTGAGCACTGACCACGGCAGCGTGAGGGTCAATGCGCTGGAACTGGTGTTTTCACCATTGCCGGCGCATACAGCAGGGGTCCGTCTATCAGTGACTGCCGGACCATTGCCTGTACGTCACTGGGATTTTAGACCCAGTTTCTAGCTCCATAAATGTACAGCGATGGTATCCTACGGGTTAAATCAACCTTTAAAGCAATATTTGAGGTTTTAGGTTTCTGGCTGTCACTCCAATTGGATGTCTCATTTAGCCCTTGCAGAATTCGCAATGAACAAACATTTTCATGGTTCTATTGATACTTCTTATTTTTTATGTAAATATGGCTTTCACCCATTCTGTTGTTCTTTCTGGTCTTTTAGTTCTTATAATCCAGAGGTTGATATAGCCGCAAACAAACTGTGCACAATCTGGATTCAGGTTTAATCTACAAAAGTACCTTTGGGTAAACTTGCACCTTGATTTATTGGTTTGTATGGAGTGGCAGTTGCAGCTCTCTCTGCAAATTCCATGCACCCTGCACTTTGATGGACAAGGCCAGGCAGTGTAAAAGTTTTCACGCCTACCAGGCCTTGTCAGTCAAAGTGCGGAGGGCACGGCAGTAGTAGAGAGAGCTGAGCCTCTAGGAGTAACAACAACACTCATTTGCATATACTAAAACTTCATTTTTTCTCAGCAATGCCAGCACTGATGCCTTCAATTTCCAAGTGCACATGTAACAGGTCAGCCAGTTTCATAGGTACAAATCTGCTGACAGATGACCTTTAAGGCATTGTTACTGTGCTGCCAGAGTCGCTCCCTTGGTTCTAGTCGGTATTTTCTGGTTTTCACTTGGCCTATCTGACTTTCTGTCCCCTAGTTTTTATTCTGTTTAATTTGTTAGAATCATCCTTAGAGTGTAGAGGTAATGCCTAAAATACTACAGCAAGACACACAGTATTATTGGCATATGTATAGAGGTTATAGATGTCTACTGCTTATGATCTCAGCAGTGACTCACAAAGTCTTCCTTTATTATTTGTGCTGTTGTATTGCGCGCATACATCAGCACTAACTACTAGAGTTTAGATCCACATGCCATCTATTCCCTGCCTAACAGTGCTAACAGAAACGAGTAAATTTCTCATATACTCAAATGCTAATGCAATGGAGTATATGAGAATAGCAATCTAATGATTGCTTGTTATAGTTCCCTATGGGAACGAAAGTTTTTAGAAATAAAAAAAATATATAAAAATTTTAATCGCCCCCTTTCCCCAAAATAAAAACTAAAAAGGTAATGGGTATTGCCACTAAAAATATAAAAATATTTTCCAAATGGAAAAAAAGGCAAAATGGCCTGATTCGCTGTTTTTGATTAGTTAATTTCCCTCAAAAAAATTTAATAAAAAGTGATCAAAAAGCCGTAAACCTCAGAATGGTATCAATGAAATATACAGATGGCCCCACAAAAACAGCTTTGTACACATAAAAAAAAGTTATTGGAGTCAGACAAAGTGTTTTATTATTTTATCAGTATCAAAACCCAAGAAAAACTATACATATCGGGTATCGACGGATTCGTACTAGCCTGTAGAATGAAAGTACCTGGTCAGTTACTAACTGCATCCTCCACAAAATGTAAACAGAAGAGTAATATACAATGAGAATATTAATATAGTGAGTTCCAAAAAATTCAAGGAGATGAAACTACACCTTTTGGATAGAAAGTCTGCCAGATATAGGAATGGCAGCTGCTGGAGTCTGTCCTGTACAAATATAAAAAAAAACATCTCTTGTAGGAAGCAAGTATCACGTTCTAGTGTGGGAGGGAAACCCCACACCGAACATAGGAGGGAAAGGGAAAAGGAAATTAGGCCTGAAAACTAGGGAAGTAAGATGGACACCTCCTAGTGAAAACCCTAATGAAAGCCCTGACCGACTACCAGTATGAACAGACCCCAGAGGTCGGTGAGTTCATAGGAATGCCTAAAATCCTATCTAACCCTAAAAGACCCTGGTACTAATGACAGGAAAGAGACATCCTGTTCCTCCAAAAGAAAGGATGAACGGGAGTCTCCCTAAGGCTTAATGCAAAACAACAAAGAAATGCAACATACAGAAAAGCCAAAATACAAAGGGAAAGGTAACACTTAACTTTCATGAAGCTTTGGCAGCACCAACTATCCACAGGTCCAACTGAAGCTATGAACCGCCCAGCATTGTAGGAGAAACAACTATAAATGGGGAAAGTTAAATGACCACAATAGCAACACCTGGAGGTTAAGGGTGTGGCCAGTACCAGAAACAACACAGACTACTATTGATCGACAAGGTAAACCTGTCAAATCAAACAGCGTGTTGCCAGTCTCAAAGATCTCCTGACACTCACTGTAGCGGGGACGTCCGTATGTCTCGATACGTCCGTGACACCAAGACTTAATGAACCTGTGTTCACCTGTAGGGCCCTCTTGAGTTTAGAGGTTTTCCCTTTGTGCGCTACCTGCTACAATCCAAATATATAAATATTTCACTGAAAATAAATGATGCACTTTAAAATAAATGATGGTAGGATTGCCGTTAAGTATTTCGCTAAATGAAGAAGCATACCATAAAACATAAATTTTAATTTAACTGTTTAACCATCGCTCCTCCCCATTCTGTGGAGAAGATTGCTGCCTTCCAGACAATCGCCTGCAGAATTGGCGGGTGTAATACAGCCTTTAGCATTGTCTGCTAAGGTTATCTTCGGATTCTGATTTCTTACTGCTTTTGCTGAAGCGGGCTCCTCAGCTTGTGTGTTGCTGTCAAATGATGCTAAATCAATTGGTGATGTAAGTACCTTCATTCTGGATGTAGTCAGAACTCTAGATGAAGTGTAGATTTAATTATGTAATTAGTAATTTGTGTTGTCTTTTATCCATCCCTTATTCTTTGTACGTTTTCTCTTCTTTGTATTTACCTAATTTGTTAAAAGATGGACACATTTGATTGTATGTCCTTATCACTATTATGTTAATAAATTTACTTATATATTTTACTATTCTAAAAGTGGTAAGTTTAGTCTCTCTTTAACCCCTTATGGACTGGGCTCATTTTAACCTTAAGGACCAGGCCATTTTTTGCAAATCTGACCAGTGTCACTTTGTGTGAATAACTTTAAAACACTTTTACTTATCCAGGCCATTCTGAGATTGTTTTTTCATCACATATTGTACTTCATGACACTGGTAAAATGGAGTGAAAAAATATATTTTTTTATTTATAAAAAAAAATACCAAATTTACCAAAAATTTGGAAAAATCTTCAAATTTCCAAGTTTCAATTTCTCTGCTTATATAATACATAGTAATACCTCCGAAAATAGTTATTACTTTACATTCCCCTCATGTTTGGATCATTTTGGGAATGCCATTTTATTTTTTGGGGACGTTACAAGGCTTAGAAGTTTAGAAGCAAATTTTCAAAAGCCCACTTTTTAAGGACCAGTTCAGGTCGGAAGTCACTCTGTGAGGCTTACATAATAAAAAAAACACCCAAAAATGACCCCATTCTAGAAACTACACCACTCAAAGTATTCAAAACTGATTTGCCATAAACTCTTGAGGAACACCTAAAGGGTTAACAAAGTTTGTAAAATCAGTTTTAAATACCTTGCGGGGTGTAGTTTCTTAGATAGGGTCACTTTTATGGAGTTTCTACTCTAGGTGTGCATCAGGGATTCTTCAAATGGGACATGGTGTAATAAATAAACCAGTCCAGCAAAATCTGCCTTCCAGAAACCATATGGCGTTCCTATCCTTCTGCGCCCTGCCGTTTAGTCATACAGCAGTTTACGACCACATATGGGGTGTTTCTGTAAACTGCAGAATTAGGGCAATAAATATTAAGTATTGTTTGGCTGTTAACCCTTGCTTTGTTACTGGACAAAATGGATTAAAATGGAAAATTCGCCAAAAAATAGCTGTTTTGACACTGTTTTTATTTTAATTTTTTGGCCGTGTTCATTTGAGGGGTTAGTTCATGTGTATGTGTATTTTTATAGAGCAGATTTTTACGGACGCAGCAATACCTAATATGTGTACTTTCTTAAATTTATTTAGGTTTTACACTATAATATCCTTTTTTAAACAAAAATAAAAAAACATTTTAGTATCTCCATAGTCTGAGAGTCCGGTTTTTTAGTTTTTAGCCGATTGTCTTAGGTAGGGGATCATTTTTTGCGGGATGAGAGGACAGTTTTATTGGCACTATTTTGGGGGGCATATGACTTTTTGATCGCTTGCTATTGCACTTTTTGTGATGTAAGGTGAATAAAAAAATACCTTTTTTTTACACTGTTTTTATTTTTTGACCGTGTTCATTTTATAGAGAAGATTCTTACGGACGCGGCAATACCTAATATGTCTACTTTTTTATTTATTTTATTTTTGCAAAATAATATCATTTTTGAAAAAAACATTTTTTGTTTTAGTCTGAGAACCATTATTATTATTTTTTTTTTGGGCAATTGTCAGTGGCTAAATAGAATTCAAATTGGGGAAGGGGATTATACATTTAGTACTGCATGAAAGTGTGTGTACTCCCTGAATCAACCAATAACGCAGAGGCCCGGATGATCGGGGCACATGTCACACTGAGTGGTGGTGTCCTTCTGTATCCCCCTCCTGTGACACACTGCACTTTTTTGGGTCTGTCCCTTCTTTCCATTATGGAGGACCACACCTGGAAAATGTTGGACAGGGACGATCCGGGCGCCTCCAGTTCCCGAGGTACCCCGGCCTGCTCTTTCCCGGTCAGAAAAGATCCGGGCTTTGAGGACTGCCTCATAGAACTGGAGGAATTTCCCTGTGTTGCCAGTGCTCCGGGACAACACAAAAGAGTTGTACAAGGCAACCTGTACCAAGTAGACCGCAACTTTTTTGTACCATGCCCAGGTTTTGCGCATGGCGTTATATGGCTTGAGGACTTGATTAACTCCTCCCATATACCGATTGTAGTCGACGATACAATCGGGCTTGAGGACAGTTGCCGCGGTACCTCGCACAAGGACAGGGGTGATGCTGTTATCGTGAGTTGTGGACAGTACAAGGACATCCCTCTTGTCCTTATATCTGACCAGCAACAGGTTTCCACTGGTAAGGGCACGGGTCTCACCCTTGAGGTTAGGTACCTAGAGGGGGTAGATAGGGAAGCCGCGTTGATTTTTCCGCACGGTCCCACAAGTGGACATGGATCTGGCGGAGAGGGACTGGGGATACTAGTATAAAAGTTATCCACGTACAGGTGGTAACCCTTATCTAGTAGTGGGTCCATAAGGTCCCACACAAGTTTCCCGCTAACACCCAGAGTGGGGGGACATTCTGGGGGTTCAATACGGGAATCTCGCCCCTCGTACACACGAAACTTTTAAGTGTACCCTGAGGTACTCTCACAAAGTTTGTACAGCTTCACGCCATACCTCCCCCGCTTAGAGGTAACATACTAGCGGAAAATCAGTCTCCTTTTAAAAGCAATGAGAGACTCATCAACCGCGACCTCCCTTCCAGGTACAAATTAGCCCCGCAGTGATCGATGACCGGCCTGATTTTGTACAGGCGGTCATTGGAAGGATAACCTTGTGGGGGAACATACTGCACTATCTGCATAATGCAGGCCTTTCTGGATTGCATCAAACCGGGACCGTGTCGTGGCCATACAGTAGAGTGGGGTCTGGTAGAGAACATCCCCATTCCAGTACTGCTTGACACTGGGTTTTTTGACTAGGCCCATGTGCAGTATGAGGCCCCAAAACGTTCTCATCTCGGCTGCACTGACCGGAGTCCAGCCACCGGACCTAGCCAAAAAGGATTCCGGGTGTTGAGCAATGAACTGTTGGGCGTACAAGTTCGTTTGCTCCAGCATCAGATTCACAAAGTGGTCACTAAAATTGTCATATTCAGTGAAGCCCACTGTGGGAATCTGGATTCCTGGTTGGCCAACAAAATCAGGAATCACAGGCTCAAAATCCTCTGGGGTACACCATGCAAGTTTACCGGTAGGGGGCTCAGATGGACTTATGTGGTGGGCCGGAAAACTAGTACGAGCCCCAGAGCTGCTCGTACTAGTGTGGGCCACAGGGTCCCTGGCATGGCGGTCCCCTTGCTCCACCAGGCGGCGTCTCTGCCGCCTTGGGGGCTCATCATTATCGCTAGATGCGGAGGACGCGATGACAAGAGGAAAGTGAGGTCATCCTCGTTCTCACTGGGGCTCTCGGATTTGGAGACAAGCTGGGCGTATGCCTCCTCGGCCAAGAACGTCCGGTGGGCCATAGGGGAGTGTGTGTGTGGAAAACTTTGTGTGCTTGTGTGTGGGGGCACGGGTGTTTGCGTATTTACCCTAAACTTAACAGAAAAAACCCCCAAAAAAGTGAGAAAAAAAAAAAGAAAGATTCAAACTCGCTGGTCAGCGGTCCGAAGCTGATCAGCGGTGGGGTGGGTGATGTGCTAACAGTGACCGGACGCTAAGAGTGCCGGCCACAGTCAGCGCATGCAAGAAAACAACAAAAAAACGCTTGTGCCCCAAAAAATTAGTGGGGGGGGGGGGGTCTAGGGTTGCACAGCTGAGTGCTGTGGACCCCAGACACCCGATCAAGGTAATGCAAAAATAGTTTTTTTTTTTCTTTACCCTAAACTTTCCCTGAGTATCCTTGCCTAATCTAACTTGTCCCTAAGTACCTTTTAGTGCCAGATGGCACTGTGATGTGTCAGATGTGGAGTGCTGAGTCAGGAGCTGGACCAACATGCTGCTGTCTCCTCACTCCACGGACGCAGTATGGAGGAGGAGAGGAGAGCTGGGGGGGAGTTATTGTCCGACCGTGCAGCCAATCGGATGCAATCCTGGGAGGTGATGTCACCATCACCTCTCAGGATCTAAAGATGGTGATTAGTGGTATATTATCACACCACCTATTACCATCCTATTCTGGGTTATCGGGTCACCAGATTCCCAAATAACCCGGAAACGCAGCAAACCACAGGTCTTAATTGATCTGCGGTTTGCTGCGATCGCAGTTTTGGTCGCAGGCCCCCCCTTGGCATTGTCACAGAGTGCCTGTGTCCTTAAGTACCGGGACATCATCAGGGTGTACTGGTACCTCCTGTGTCCCCAGGAGGTTGAAGAGTTATCTGAACTTGAAATGGTGTATTTGTTAGCAATTTGCTTGATTTATTAGCAATACATCACTGGAGCGAAGTCAGACACGATGGGGGAGATTTATCAAAACTGGTGTAAGGGAAACTTTCTTAGTTGCCCATAGCAACCAACAAGATTCCTCTTTTCATTTTGCAAAGGAACTTTGAAAAATAAAAGCGGGAATGATTGTTTGCTATGGGCAACTAAGCCAATTTCTTTACACCACTTTACTTTGACAAATCTTCCCCTATATTCTATTTTAGGCATATTATTAGTGGACACTTGTCCTATAACTAACAAGTGACCCTACCTAAAAGCAAAAAAAAATTTACCAAATGGGCTGCCCACTTATTGGTGGCTGTCCCTAAGATAAAAGGTCCCTACCTAACCAAAATAGTCATGACAGGGGACAGTGTGTGATATACTCAATTGCCTAACTGATAGATAATGCCATGCTATAATGCGCTCAGTCGGTCTGCACCATAAGCTAAACAAATCTCGGCATGTAGGAAGGCGCACGTGCGCCAAGAGATGACATCTAAGTCATGTGCAAAATAAATGTGGAGCCCCACTATTGGGTCTACAACACAATGAAAGCCATATATCCCTCAGAGGAAGGAAAACCTAGCCAAGCGGTGTCTCCATTACAGAGATCACCAAATCCACCATATTAAGTGGCCTCTGTGTCAAGACCCAACGTTTTTTTAGAAGCTTTAAGGATGTGACGGGGAAAACCTAAGCCCGTTATCCATCCACAGACAGCTGTTTCGGGGTGTTACCCCTCATCAGTGTGGAGTAGGATTCTGGCTAACCGGGAGCAATGCCTTGGAGACAACTCAAACAAAACAATAGCTTATCTCAGGGAGACCAACTTTGCTCGATTTTCTTACCTCTGAGGGATATCTGGCTTTCATTGTGTTGTAGACCCAATACTGGGGCTCCACATTTATTTTGCATATAACTGTTTCCCAGGGAGCTTTGCACTTTGGATTGCTGTGTTGAGACTCTTAAATGAGGCTCCACAGTGTTTTCTGTAGTGTTTTTTTAAAACGCATTGCACCCACACGATAAAAAATCACCCCAAAATCATACCAATCAAACAGTTATCTCATCCCGAAAAAAATGAGACCCTTCCTAGGACAGTCGTCCAAAAAGTTAAAAAAATTATAGCTCTTACAATATGGAGACACCAAAACATGATTTTTTTGTTTAAAAAATGCTGTTACTGTGTAAAACTTAAATAAATAAATAAAGTATACATATTGGGTATCGCGCATCTGTAAGAACCTGCTGTATAAAAATATCACATGACCTGACCCCTCAGATGAACACCAAAAAAAAAAAGTGTATAAAAAAAGCCATTTTTTTCTCACCTTACATCACAAAAAGTGTAATACAATGTGATCAAAAAGTCATATGCACCCTAAAATAGTACCAATCAAACCCTCATCTCATACCAAAAAAAAATGAGCCCCTACATAAGACGGTCACCCAAAAATAAATAAATATGGCTTTCAGAATATGGAGACACAAAAAAATATTTTTTTTTCAAAAATGCTTTATTATGTAGAACTAAAACAAACAACCAAAAAAGTAGTCATATTTGGTATTGTCACATCCGTAACAACCTGCTCTATAAAAATACCACATGTTTCCCAGGGAGCTTTGCACTTTGGATTGCTATGTTGAGACATTGTAAATAACAGAAAATAAAAACAGTGCCAAAACAGCTATTTTTTTTTTACCTTGCCTCACAAAAAGTGTAATATAGAGCAACTAAAAATTATATGTACCCTAAAATAGTACCAACAAAACTACCACCTTATCCCGTATTTTCCTAAATGGGGTCACTTTTTTGGAGTTTCTACTCTAGGGGTGCATCAGGGGGTCTTCAATTGGGACATGGCAACTTTAATTTATCCCAGTGAAATCTGCCTTCCAAAAACCATATGGCGTTCCTTTCCTTCTGCACCCTTTCGTGTTCCCGTAAAGCAGTTTACGACCATATATGGGGTGTTTCTGTAAACTACAGAATCAGGTTAATAAATATTGAGTTTTGTTTGGCTGTTAACCCTTGCTTCGTTACTGGAAAAAAATAAGGATTAAAATGGAAAATCTGCCCAAAAAGTGAAATTCTTAAATTTTATCTACATTTTCCTTTAATTCTTGTGGAACACGTAAAGGGTTAACAAAGTTTGTAAAATCCGTTTTAAATACCTTGAGGGTTGTAGTTTCTAAAATCCGGTCATTTTTGGGTGGTTTCTATTGTGTAAGCCTCACAAAGTGACTTCAGCCCTGAACTGGTCCTTAAAAAGTGGGTTTGGGAAATTTTCTGAAAAATTTCAAGATTTGTGTACGGCACAAATGACGCTAACTCGTCTTTTTTTAATGCCTTAAAAGATGATCTGACGATGGACACAGTTAACCTCAAGATAGACGCAGGGGATATGAATGCAGTGATGGTACATGAGAAACATAGACTTAGTATGTTAGTCAAACGCATTATCCCTAGACATAGAGACAATATACTGCGCAAGACTGCACAGGATGCAGGATTGTATGACACGTGGCGACAATTTTATCCAGAGGGGAGGGAGTTTACCCATTTTTCGGCGGCCCATGACTCCTGGTCACACCTAGATTATTTTTTGGTAACTGAACCCATTCTAAGAAAAACCATACAAGTGGAGATAGGTGAACTACTCATCTCAGATCACGCCCCCCTAATATTAACGTCCCTCAAGTATGATCTTGGCAACGATTCGACCGTTTGTACACACAGAGTGGTTTCTAAAACTCGTAAGCTCGGATCCGTGGTATGTGCTGTACTCTAAAAGTAAGGGAGACCAACAGACCTTGTAAAAGAATGTGTTATTTCCTCTCCCCTACCAGAGACACTTCTTTTTCTTTTCACAGTGGGAGACGCATGAACTGATAGAAAAATAATTACACATTACAAAAGTATCGTTAAGAGACAGTCTTCCAAGATGTGAAAGTTTGGTGGTTTTCGTGTTGGGAGGGAGGGGGGCTGGGGTCAGCATTGTAAAAGACATTTATGATGTACTTCTTTGTATTGTGAAGTTTGTCGCTGCAATGCTTTCTTTATTGAGAAAAATTCAATAAAAATAATGTTTTAAAAAAAAAATGTCAAGATTTTCTTCTAAACTTCTAAGCCTTCTAATGTCCCCAAAAAATAAAATGCCATTCCCAAAATGATCCAAACATAAAGTAGACATGTGGGAAATGTAAAGTACTAACTATTATATGCGGTATCAGTCTGTTTTAAAAGCAGCGAAATTGAAATTCGGAAAGTTGCGAATTTTTTAAATTTTTTGGTAAATTTGGTATTTTTTTTAAATAAAAATGAAAAATATTGACTGAAATTTACCACTATCATGAAGTACAATCTGTCACGAGAAAACAATCTCAGAATAGCTTGGATAAGTTAAAAGCGTTCCAAAGTTATTACCACATAAAGTGGCACATGTCAAATTTCCAAAAAACTGCCTGATCCTTAAGGTGAAAAATGGCAGGGTCCTGAAGGGGTTAATACTTTGAAATAGTTAATTGGCTAAAAGTTTCTAGCACGTATGAACATGAATATCTAATGTATTCTAAACTTTGATCCATCTTCCTCTGATCTCATTGTCATTAAAAGTTGTTCATAAAATATTGAAGCTGATAAATATGCAATAATCAAATATCTAGAACAGGGGTAGGGATCCTTTGGCTCCCAGCTGTTGTGAAACTACAACTCCCAGCATGCATAGTTGCTCTGCTCTAATAAGAACTTATATATAAATGATCGGAGCATGCTGGGAATTGTAGTTTCACAACAGCTGGGAGCCGAAGGTTGCTGATGCCTGATCTAGAAGAATCCTCTGTTCTCTAAAAAGAACACAGCACATCAAAATTATTCACTAATAACCAAGCTATTTCTTCACTTTAACTCTTTGCTGAACTTTGAGGTAGAAATATAAAATATAAATACAAGATGTCAAACTGACACAACATGGAGAATAGCAGTTTTCTTGATTTTTGCAGCGTCAGGGCCCGATTAGCAGGAGGATACTTTAGCTGTATTGAGGAGCTCTGGGATCAGGCAGCTTGTGCCACACGCCACAACAAAAGAAGATTTTTTTTTTCATTCAGGGTCAGGTGATTAAAAAATTATTGGAACAGAAAATTGTGATTTCACAAGTAGCTAGGAATATAATGTTACTAACAAAACATTAGCATGCTCTGTAGGGAGATGAAATATTAAATACAGTCCTTCCTTAAAAATCATTAGTGGTATACAGAAGAACTAGAACAATAAAAGGTCAACTGATCAAAAGTGAGGGGGAAATGCGATTTTATGCACTATGACAAAAGCAAAAAGAACAAACACCTACATATAAAAAAAATTAAGAAAGAAAAATAAAAAGTAGAATCACCCATATGACACCATGAATATAGTATACATGCTACAAGTACTGAAGTACTGTAAGAAAATTGAAAGTAGGGATAAAGGAACGTGCTTACATTATAAGAAATGGGGATTAAAACTAATGAGGGAGGAATTTATCATGAGGGAAATATATGAAGTAATTTGGCTCGAATCTTTGTTAGCGTACCTTATGCCACATTTATCAAATGTCTTATGTTGCTTGATAAATTTGTCTTATCCTTCCTACTCCACATTCTTCCTGGGTTTAGATTGCAACATTTTTTGAGGCTTTTAAAAAAAATTCTCAGTGATAAAATTGGACAGAAAATCGTCACCTTAGCTAACAGGCCCACTTTCCATCCACATTTCAAAACTGGGGTGAGGGATGTAAAAATCCAAAATGTTGCCAATGTTGGCTTTTGCAACTTTGTGCACTCATTTGCGCAATGCGCACTCATTTTTATAGAATATGCATAGTGTGAACAGACTCATGCACATGACCATGGTTGGCCTGGGAAACACGGTCTGTGTGTCTCCTAGATCTTCCAGGCTGACCACAGCTCCCCTGAACTAAACTGACTGTATAATTGTGTTTTATGATGCAATCAATCCATATCTGATTGTGGATCTCTTGGGCTACTTTCACACTAGAATTTTTACTGGATCCGGAAGGGTTCAGCAAAAACTCTTCAGATACTGCTAATACAACCATCTGCATCAAATCCAGTTGTATTATCTCTAACATTGGAAAGACGGATCAGTCATGAACTCAATTGAAAGTCAATGGAGAACAGATCCGTTTTCTATTGTCAGAGAAAACCGATCCGTCCGTATTGACTTGCAGGACGGAAAGCCAACTACAACATGTTGCTGTTTGCACTCTGGTATGGGAATGAAACTAAACGGAATGGAATGCATTTTGGAGCGTTTTGTTCAGTTGTTTTATCACCATTGACAATGAATGGGGACAAAACTGAAGCGTCTTTTTCCGGTATTGAACCCCTATGACAGATCTCAATACCGGAAAACTAAAACGCTAGTGTGAAAGTAGCCTTAACTCACAGTTCGGGTTGAGATCCCCAATCGGATATAAACTTGCTGTGTCATAAATTACTATGCCTCAGATTGTGGTACAGGAATAGTACGTATCGTATACACTACGTACATGCATAGTGTACAGCATACTGATGTATAGCCATTTCAATCAAGGACAGTGTGCAGTGTTGCATTAGCAGTGCTCTATATACTAGCTCCAGCCTATGAATGCAAACAGTGATATCTCTGCAGCTATTTAGCATACAGACAAAAGAAAGTTATTGTTTTAATCAGCATGATAAGCCCCACCAGGCAGTGTGCCTGGTTTAGGCCTCTTTCACATTTGCGTTCTGAGGATCCGGCAGGCACTTCCGTCCCGCCGGATCCGTCAGAACGCAAGTCGTCTGAAAGCATTAGAAGACTGATCAGTCTTCAAAATGCTTTGAGGTTACTATGGCAGCCAGGACGCTATTAAAGTCCTGGTTTCCATAGTAGTAGTGGGGAGCGGGGGAGCAGAATACTTACAGTCCGTGCGGCTCCTGGGGTGCTCCAGAATGACGTCAGAGCGCCCCATGCGCATGGATCACGTGGACTGTTAGTATACTGCTCCTCCGCTCCCCACTACACTTTGGCGTCCTGGCAGCCATGGTAACCAGTCAGAAAAAGCTAAATGTCGGATCCGGCGATGCGCCGAAACGACGTTTAGCTTAAGGCCGGATCCGGATTAATGCCTTTCAATGAGCATTAATTCCGGATCCGGCCTTGCGGCAAGTGTTCAGGATTTTTGGCCGGAGCAAAAAGCGCAGCATGCTGCGGTATTTTCTCCGGCCAAAAAACGTTCCGGTCCTGAACTGAAGACATCCTGATGCATCCTGAACGGATTTCTCTCCATTCACAATGCATTGGGATAAAACTGATCAGGATTTTTCCGGCATAGAGACCCGACGACGGATCTCTATGCCGGAAAACAAAAACACTAGTGTGAAAGAGCCCTTAATAGGGCTGATCATGCTGTCGGAGCCTCTTTAACAAACAGATGATCCTTCCAAGTTTTGGGCAATGTAACATTTTCAAAACCTATAAAAAAAAATAAAAAATCTTATTTTCTTTCTCAAAATTTTACACAGAATATTTGTTTATCTTTAGGGAGCATTCACACACACTCGTATCTGTTTTGCGCTCAGCAGATCTCAGTTATGGGTCTAAGATATGGCCAAAAAATATATTTTTAGTAAGTAATTTAATGATATAAAAGTGGTAAAACATGAAAAAAGCAATACAAATTTGGTATCGCCATAACTGACCCACAGATTAAAATTATCATATCAAATATGCCACATGTAGGACCCCATAAATAATAAAAATAAAAAGCACTGACAGATTTTGCACACTTCACCTCCCAAAAAAGGATCAAAAAGTTATGATACCAATAAAAAGTACAGCCCGTCTTGCAAAAAACAAGCCCTCACACAGCTACATTGGTGAAAAAATAAAAATGTTATGGATGATGTATATGGTGATGCAAAATATATTTTATTTTTAACACAAAACTGAATTTATGGTGAAAAAGTAGTAAAACATAAAAAAACTAAATAAATTCACCATAACCTTATCAACTCACAGAATAAAATTATTCATATATACCGCATGAGGAACTCCATAAAAAAATTACAATAAAAAGTGATAGAAATGCAATTTTTGCACATTTCACCTCCCAAAAAAATTAAATAAAAAATGATCACAAAGTCATATGTGCCCCCAAATGGTACGAATAAAAACTTTAGCCCGTCCCGCAAAAAAAAACCCTCACTCAGCTCCATCAAAAAAAAAAAAAAAGTTATGGCCCTTAAAAAACATTTTTGCAAATTCTATGTTAGAAATTGCAGATGCTGCCCATACAGCAGTTTATGACTATGTATGAAGTGTTGCCGTATTTAGGAGAATTTGAGTATCAAATTGTGGGGTGCTTTCTCTCCTGTTACCCCTTGTGAAAATGAAAATTGTGAGGTGAGACTAAAGTAAAATTTTCTGAAATCTATTAAACGCTTATTGGGCCATAGTGCTCACTCTGCCTCTCAATACATTTTTTGAGGGGTGTAGTTTAGAAAATGGGGTTATTTTTTTTTTTGGTTATCTTAGGGTCCCTTCAGATGTGATGTGTCTCCCAAAAACAATTCCAGCAAAATTTGCCCTCCAAAAACTATATGGCTCTCCCTGCCTTCTGCGTACTCCCGTGTGCCCATGTAGAGATTTACGATCACATATGGGACGTTTCTGTAAACTGCAGAATCACGGTAATAGATACTAAGGTTCGTTTTGCTTTTAACCCTTGCTGTGTACAGGAAAAATGGATTAAAATGAAAAATCTGCACAAAAACATGAAACTCTTAGGGTACTTTCACACTAGCGTTTTGGCTTTCCGTTTGTGAGATCCATTCAGGGCTCTCACAAGAGGTCCAAAATGGGTCAGTTTTGCTCTAATGCATTCTAAATGTAAAAGGATTCGCTCAGAATGCATCAGTTTGCCTCCGTTCATTCACCATTCCGCTCTGGAGGTGGGCACCAAAACGCTGCCTGCCTGACGAAGCGGAGCCAAACAAATCCGTCCTGGCACACAATGTAAGTCAATGGGGATAGATCCGTTTTCTCTGGCACTATAGAAAACTGATCCGTCCCCTATTGACTTTCAATGGTGTTCAAGACGAATCCATCATGGCTATAGAAGACAGAATACAACCGAATCCATTCATGACTGATGCATGCGGTTGTATTATTGTAACGGAAGTGTTTTTGCAGATCCATGACGTATATGCAAAAAACGCTAGTGTGAAAGTAGCCTTAAACCTCACCTCCATTTTACGTTAATTTCTAAAGGGTTAACAAAGTTTGTAACTGTAAGTTTTGAATAACTTGAGGGGTGTAGTTTCTAAAACGGGCTTATTTATGGGGGGTTTATATTATGTAAGGCCCTCAAAGTGATTTCAGAACTGAATTGGTCCTCAAATCTCAGTATTGAAAATCTAGAAAATTTGAAAAATTACTTCTAAAATTCTAAGACTTCTAACATCTTAAAAAATAAAATGTTATTTACAAAATTATGTTGGCATAAAGTAGACACATGATGAAAGTTAGAAAATTGCTATTTTTTTTCCAAATTATGAATTTTTTAAATATAATGCACTAACATGAAGTAAAATGTGCCACAAAAAAATCTCAAAAATGATTGGATAAGTAAAAGCATTCCAAAGTTATTACCACATAAAGTGACACATGTCATTTTTGCTAAATTATGCTGGGTCATGAAGGTGAAAAATGGCTTGCTCCTGAAGGGGTTAAATACTCTTCCAGCCTTCTAGCCATCTTCTCCATCTGAACATCGGCACCTTCCCCATTGAGGTGCAGCCCATCCCTACGATAGAGCCTGTTGCCGAGAGAGAAGTAATGGTTCCAATGTGGACCATGACTGCTGGATCTTCGCCAGTCCCTCTCAGTAATCTGTCAACCCGATCTGCGATATGTCGAACTCGAGCCCCGGGAAGACAAAACACTATCGCTGTCTTGGTGAGAGATCTCACTGTACCGCACAATAATTAAGTCTCCCACTACCAGCACCTGTATGGCCTGCCCTGTTCTCCTGGTCCCCTTCTTACTGAAGCTGACATTCCCCTGACGGGCAGAGGAAGTGTCTTGCTGCAGCTATGCCTGAACTGCCATCCCCCTAACTGCCAACCTTGCAAACTTGTTGGAGTGTGTCGGATCCGGGCTAAGCTCCCTGTCACACTTCCTCTACTCCACGTTCTAACTCTTATCCAGCTACTTACCTCACTTTCCTTAGCCTTCATACAACCACCCTCCCCCGCATCTACCCCATAAAGTGTCTGGTCAGTGAGCAGCAAACTCTTCTAAATTGGCAGTGTTTCTCAGTGTCGAAACTCACTCCAGTGTGCGATTCCAAATGGCAATTTTTTCACATTTTGAACAAAGATATGCACCCTCAAACTTTTGGGGGCCTGATCTCTCTACAGGGCATTACAATACATCCTGTAATACACTGGCACTTCCATAGCTAACAGGCCTCGATGCCCATAGAATGCATTGGACTGCCTTGTCAGCCATCGGGTCCCAGTATCTGCAGCACAAGTACCTGATGAGATGGAGATGGAGCCCCATCCCTCCGCAAACTCTGTACATGCCATGGTCAGACTTGACCACGGCATAGAAGGGGTTCATTTACCGAGATTTGTGTTTCCACCGATGAAAGCAGATGCAGCAGGGGCATAGTAGTCAGCAACAGCCGGGCCCCTGACGCTGATCGAGCAGGCGCAGTTTCTGCACCTGCCTGATCAGAGCGCTGTCAGGAAGTCACTTCCCGCTGTGCTGTACATGTACTGCAGATTTTGGGAAGGGGTTAAACTAGGAGGGAAAGATAGCAGAATGACAAGAAAGGTTAAAAGGGTTATCCAGGGCCTACTTTTTTTTCACCAACAGTGTCATGGCTGTCCATGGGCTGTTTCTAGTATTGCAGCTCTTGCCTTTTCAAGTGAAGAGAACAGGACTGCAAAACCACATACCTTGGATAGATGGTGCACTGTTTCTGTAAAAATAGCAGAGCCTTTTCTCAAGTCACGGACAGCCCCTTTCAGTATTTTAGGTTGGTGGCTGTGACAGCAGCAGAGAGACTGGATAAGGTATGAAGGAATAGGATCACTAATGCTGGAGTTGCAGTTGACTGGGAAGAAGGAAGGAGGCTGCCTCTTCTGTTATTGGGTCAAAGACAGAAAGTGAAGAAGATAAACTGCATGAGGGAAGGAAATCAATGGTATTTAGAACCTGGGACATAACTTCATGCTGCATTTTGCTATTATTTACTTTAAAATAAGTGGCCAGGTCTTAAAGGCTATGTACACCTTCGGGTGCAATTTATTTGGGGGGATTGCATTTTACTCATTTTGGGCTAAAAATAATTTTTTTATTTGGGCTTTGTTAAAAATATTGAGCCGTTCTTTTAGTCTATCTGTGTGAATCGTACTTTCACTTTGAGCCAATGATCTAAAAAACCTTATCTGTAAATTACTAAAAGGTCAACAACTTATTTAAGCCACTTATCAGTAAGATAAGGAGCTGTCAGTTTAGCTGCCTGACAGAACAGAGAGACAATTCATATTCTGCTACTAGAGAAACTCAGCCCTGTACAGATAAAAGGATTCCACATTGAAATAATGACTTTTGCTCAAAATGAGTGCAATACAATAATAAAAAAAAGCCCCCAAAGGTGTACATAGCCTTTAAGCACTTAGGCCCCTTTCACACGGGTGTGATTTCCATGCGGGTGCAATGCGTGAGGTGAACGCGTTGCACCCGCACTGAATCCGGACCCATTCATTTCTATGGGGCTGTGTACATGAGCTGTGATTTTCACGCATCACTTTTGCGTTGAGTGAAAATCGCAGCATGTTCTATATTCTGAGTTTTTCATGCAACGCAGGCCTCATAGAAGTGAATGGGGCTGCGGGAAAATCGCAAGCATCCGCAAGCAAGTGCGGATGCGGTGCGATTTTCCCGCATGGTTGCTAGGAGACGATCGGGATGGGAACCCGATTTTTATTTTCCCTTATAACATAGTTATAAAGGAAAATAATAGCATTCTCTATAGAGAATACAATGTAAAAAGGGCAATACAGGGTTAAAAATAAAAAAACAATCTCACCTATTCCATTTGATCGCGTAGCTGCCAGTTTTCTGTTCTGTCTTCAGCAGGAGGGGGATGAAGGACCTTCAGTGACGTCACTGGGTCACATGGTCCAATCATCAGCTTCCATGAGAATGCTATTATTTTCCTTTATAACTATGTTACAAGGGAAAATAATAAAATAGACAGAATACTCAACCCGAAACCGGACTTCAGTGGTGAAGTCCGGCTTCGGGTCTGGGTACCAAACATGCAGATTTTCCATTTCATCCACCATGACGGCAGTTTACAGAGATGACCCTTTACCTTATAGGGGCAGGAACACAGAGAGATTAAAAGGCCACCACCCACACACACACCTCAGTGTTACCTCAGTGTTTCCTGTCCCTATAGGGCACTATACACTCTTTGGAGCTCCTCTTTGGAGGAATTTTTATCTCTTATTTATTTATTTTCTGTTAAGGTGAGGTTTTTTCACGCAACGCACCCGCCTCCGGGCGTCACGTGTGAAAGAGGCCTTAGTCCTAAGGGCTTATACACACAACTATTTCCTGCGGATCCGCAAAACAGGGATCCTAGCTGTATGCATGCCACCATTTTTTTTTTTTCAAACTGCTCTAGAAATGTCCTATCTTTGTTCACAAAATGGACAAGAATAGAACATGTCTGTCTTCTTTGTTGGGCAGTGTAACAGATGTGGATGCAAATGGCACATGGTGTGCTTTCTGTATATTTTGCAACCATATCGAAATGAATGAGACTGAATATATCGTCTATGAGCCCTAAAGTGTGCTCACGAATCATAGATCTAATGGGGGAATGAAAAGTGTCAGTTATTTTGGATTATTGGATAGTCGAGAGATGAGAGAGGTACAGTGCTTTGAAAAAGTATACATACTCCTTGGACTTTTACATTTTTTTCACATTACACCCACAAATTTAAACGTATTTTTGGGGATTTTATGTGAAACAAAACAAAGTAGCAACTAGAGTTGTTTCGGTACCAATATTTTAATTCGGTATCGATACCATAAAAAGTATTGCGATACTCGATACCATGCAAAAAAAAAAATGCCAAAAAAAGCCACGTGCATTCCTCATTTTATGGAACGTTCGGCCAATAATACAACAGTCCGATCCTATTTTTTGGGGGGACAAGGCGACTAAAATAAAATGGCGAATTGTGCAGTTTTTCTTTTCTTTTTTTTCTTTTTTCTTTTAGGGGCGTTCACCGCTTAAGAGGATTTTTTTAATAGTTTGGACTTGAGACGTAGCGATATGTAATATTTTATTTATTTGTTTATATATTTTATATGTAAAATTGGGAAAGGGGGTGATTTATACTTAATATTTTGGTGTACTTTTTTAACTTTTTTTTTTTTTTTTTTTACAGTTTATTTATTAACTATTTCCCCCTTAGGGACTAGAACCTGGGATCTTTTCATCCTATTCACCCTAATAGAGCTCTATTATGGTGAATAGGATCTCACCCTCTCCCTGCTGCCCTGTGCTCTGTGCACACAGCAGCAGGGAGCAGACTATGGCAGCCAGGACTTCAGTAGCGTCCTGGTTGCCATGGTAACCGATCGGAGCCCCAGCATTACTCTGCTGGGGCTCCGATCACTGCCACTGCCACCAATGAGGAAGAGGTGAGGGGACCCTGTGGCCACTGCCACCAGTGCTTTTAATACTGGGGGGAGGGAGGGATAGGGGATGGGGGGGGGGGGGCGCACTGGCCAATGTATTTAATAATGGGGAAAGAGGGGGGGATATTGGCCAATGTCTTTAATACTGGGAAGGGGTAAAAGAGTAGTAAAAGTCGCTCCTCATTGGTGGCCAGTGACCCCGCCTCCTCCGCCCCTCTCGCTCTATTGGTGGAAGCAGCCTTCTTCTCCCCGTGCTGCTGAGGGAACATGGCCTCGCTGAGAGCGGTGCAGCCACGTTCTCTGATACTGGGCTGTGCAGTAGCGCAGCCCAGTATCGATAAAATACTAATCCTGGTATCGAGCTCGATACCAGAGAAAAATATCGATTGGGTATCGAAACAACCCTAGTAGCAAGTGTGTGTGTGAAGGGAAAAAAATGATACATGGTTTTCAATTTTTTTTATTTTTTATTATCTATAAAAATCTGGAAAGTGTGACATACAGTGCTACCCATAATTATTCAAACCCCTGGCAAATTTTGACTTAAAGTTACTTTTATTCAACCAGCAAGTAATTTTTTGACTGGAACAGACATAGGTATTTCTCAAAAGATAATAAGACGATGTACAAGAGGCATTATTGTGGAAAAAAACATTTCTTAGCTTTTATTTACATTTGAGCAAAAAGTGTCCAGTCCAAAATTATTCATACCCTTCTCAATAATCAATAGAAAAGCCTTTATTGGCTATTACAGCAATCAAACGCTTCCTATAATTGCAGACCAGCCTTTTGCTTGTCTCCACAGGTATTTTTGCCCATTCATCTTTGGCAGTGAGCTCCAAATCTTTCAGATTGGAGTGTCTTCTTGCCATCACCCTGTTCTTTAGGTCCCTCCACAGATTCTCAGTTGGATTCAAGTCTGGACTCTGGCTGGGCCACTCCAAAACATTAATGTTGTGCTCTCCTAACCATTTCTTCACCACTTTTGCTGTGTGTTTTGGGTCATTGTCATGCTGAAATGTCCACTGGTACCCAAGGCCAAGTTTCTCTGCAGACTGCCTGATGTTGTAGTTGAGAATCTTTATGTATTGCTCTTTTTTTATGGTGCCGTTTACTGTTATTAGGTTTCCTAGTCCATTGGCTGAAAAACACCCCCAAAGCATTAGGTTCCCACCACCATGTTTGACGGTGGGGATGGTGTTCTTTGGGTTGAAGGGTTCTCCTTTTTTACGCCAAATGAAGGAAACATCATTGTGACCAAACAATAAAATTTTTGTTTCATCTGACCATAACACAGAAGACAAGAAGTCTTCTTCTTTGTCCAGATGAGCTTTTTCAAAGGCCAAGCAACCTTTTGTGTGCCTTATCTGGAGAAGTGACTTCCTCTTTGGTCTGCATCCGTGGAACCCAGCAGTGTGCAGTGTCTCTTGGATTGTCTGCCTTCAGACATCGCCACCAGCAGAGCCCAGATTCACCAGGATGGCCTTTGTGGTGATCCTTGGATTACTTTTTCACCTCTCTAACTATCCTCCTGGTCAGCGCAGGTGTCACTTTTGGCTTCCAACCACGTCCTCTGAGGTTTTTCACAGTGCGGAACATCTTGTATTTTTAATAATACTTTGCACTGTATCCACCGGAACTTGAAAACATTTAGAAATGGCCTTGTAGCCCTTTCCTGACTTGTGAGCAGCCACAATGCGCAGCCACAGGTCCTCACGGAGCTTCTTTATCTTAGCCATGACTGTCCACAAACCAACTGCAGAGAGCTGCTGTTTTTCACCTGTTGAGTTGATTAATACAGCTGTTCCCAATCGACCAGGGTAATTAGGATGCTCTAGAATAGGGTTGTTTCGGGTATCGATCTTCCGATACCCAATCGATACTTTTCTCTGGTATCGAGCTCGACACCAGGATTAGTATTTTATCGATACTGGGCTGCGCTACTGCACAGCCCAGTATCAGAGAATGTGGCTGCGCCGGTCTCAGCGCGGCCATGTTCTCCTCGGCAGCACAGGGAGAAGGAGCAGTCTCTCCCTCCCCCTGTGCTGCTTCCACCAATAGAGCGAGAGGGGCGGAGGAGGCGGGGTCACTGGCCACCAATGAGGAGTGACTTTTACTATACAGATGCAGGCAGAAGAAGCTCATTGCCAGCACTCTGCCTGTGACCAGGCGCTTCGATCCGCGGCAGTTAACCCCTCAGGTGCCGCACCTGGGGGGTTAAGTGCCGCGGATCGCAGCGCCCGGTCACAGACAGGTGCCGGCAATGAGCTTCTTCTGCCTGCATCTGTATAGTAAAAGTCACTCCTCATTGGTGGCCAGTGCGCCCCCTCCCCAGTATTAGACATTGGCCAATGTCCCCCCTTTCACCATTATTAAATACATTGGTGGCCAGTGCGCCCCCCCCATTCCTCCCTCCCCCCCTAGTATTAAAAGCATTGGTGGTAGTGGCCACAGGGTCCCCTCACCACCTCCTCATTGGTTGCAGTGGCAGTGATCGGTGCCCCAGCAGTGTAATGCTGGGGCTCCGATCGGTTACCATGGCAACCAGGACGCTACTGAAGTCCTGGCTGCCATAGTCTGCTCCCTGCTGCTGTGTGCACAGAGGACAGGGCAGCAGGGAGAGTGTGAGATCCTATTCACCCCCGATAGAGCTCTATCAGGGTGAATAGGATGAAAAGATCCCAGGTTCTAGCCCCTAAGGGGGAAATAGTTAATAAATAAACTGTAAAAAAAAAAAAAAAAGTTAAAAAAGTACACCAAAATATTAAGTATAAATCACCCCCTTTCCCAATTTTACATATAAAATATATAAACAATAAATAAAATATTACATATCGCTACGTCTCAAGTCCAAACTATTAAAAAAATCCTCTTAAGCGGTGAACGCCCATAAAAGAAAAAAAAAAGAAAAGAAAAACTGCACAATTCGCCATTTTATTTTAGTCGCCTTGCCCCCCCAACAAATAGGATCGGACTGTTGTATTATTGGCCGGACGTTCCATAAAATGAGGAATGCACGCGGCTTTTTTTGGCATTTTTTTTTTTTTTTGCGTGGTATCGAATGGTATCGAGTATCGCAATACTTTTTTATGATATCGATACCGAATCAAAATTTTGGTACCGAAACAACTCTACTCTAGAACAGCTTGGACTATTTGGAATGGTATAGAACTTTGGATTTTCCCACAGACTGTGACAGTTTGTGAAGGGTATGAATCATTTTGGACTGGACTCATTTTGCCCAAATGTAAATAAAAGCTGAGAAATGTTTTTATTCCAAAATAATGCCTCTTGTACATCGTCTTATTATCTTTTGGGAGTCATTTCCCATCAAAAAATTACTTGCTGGTTGAATAAAAGTAATTTTAAAGGGTTTCTGTCACCAGGATTACACATTATAAGCTGTCTGACATTAGCTATGTGCTAATGTCAGATCAGCTTGATAATGTGCTTTATATGTATTTCTGATGTATATTTAGGCTAAAAAACGTCTTTTTATAATATGTAAATTAGCCTCTAGGAGCCGGGGGGGCGCTGCCCCTTCTCCTAGAGGCTCCGTGCACCAACCTGCTGCCACGCCCCTTCTTTCTTTGATTGACAGTGCCGGGCAGTGATCCTCTTCTGCCTCCGGCACTGTCTCCCTGCTAAATCCCGCGCCTGCGCCGCCGCTCTGTATTCAGTGCCGCCAGACAGCTTATAATGTGTAATCCTGGTGACAGAAACCCTTTAAGTCAAAATTTGCCAGGGGTATGAATAATTTTGGGCAGCACTGTATGTATTTAGCCCCCCTGAGTCAATACTTTGTAGGATCACCCTTTGCTGCAATTAAAGCTGTAAGTCTTTTGGGGTATGTTTCTATCAGTTTTGCACATCTACAGGCTGAAATTTCTATCCATTCTAATTTGCAAAAATAGCTCAAAGCTCAGTCAGATTGAATGGAGAGCTTCTGTGAACAGCAATTTTCAAGTCTTGCTGCAGATTCTTAATAGGATTTAGGTCTGCACTTTGACTGGGCCATTATAACACATGAATATGCTATGATCTAAACCATTCCATTGTAGCTTTGGCTTTCTTTAGGTAATTGTCCTGCTGGAAGGGGAAACCCTGTCCTAGTCTCAAGTCTTAGGCCTCTTTCACACGAGCGTGAGGTATTGGCTCCAGATGCGTTCAGGGTGCATTCAGTGAAACTCGCACCATTTTGCAAGCAAGTTCAGTCAGTTTTGTCTGCGATTACGTTCAGTTGTTAAGTTGTTTCCACGCGGGTGCAATGCGTTTTAATGCGTTTTTCACGCGCGTGATAAAAAACAACATCTCTTAGCAACCATCAGTGAAAAACGCTTTGCATCCGCATTTGCTTCCGGATGCAATGCGTTTTTGACTGAAACCCCATTCACTTCTATTGGGCCAGGGCTGTGTGAAAAACGCAGAAAATAGAGAATGCTGCGTTTTTCACGCAACACAGATCTGCATCGCATCTGCGCGGAAAACTAGCTCGTGTAAAAGGGGCCTTATACATACATACATACATGCATACATACATTATACTACGAGGTTTTCGTGCAGGATTGCCCTGTATTTAGCATCCTATCTTCCCATTGACTCTAACTAGCTTCTATGTCCCTTCTGAAGAAAAGCATCCCCACAGCATGATGCTGGCACCACCTTTCACAGTGCACGGTGTTAGTTTTCTACCACACAGGGCAAAAAGTTAAACTTTGGTCTCATCTGACCAGAGCACCTTCTTCCAAATGTTTGCTGTGTTCCTTACATGGCTTGTGGCAAACTATAAAAGGGACTTCTTTTGGTTTGCTTTTTAAAAATGGATTTCTTCTTGTCAATCTTTTTTTTTTTTTACACTTGGCCCACAACTTTATCCCTGACCTGTTGCTTATTGGTTTTCCTGTTTGATCACGGATGTTCTCTAACAAACCTCTGAGTAGAGATGAGCGAAAACCTGAAAGTTTGGCCGAACTTCCCGAAAAAGTTCGGGTTCGGGATCCGAACTCGACCTGAACTTTATCCCAAACCCGAACCCCATTGAAGTCAATGGGGACCCGAACTTTTAGGCACTAAAAAGGCTGTAAAATAGTCCAGGAAAGGGCTAGAGGGCTGCAAAATGTAGGTAAATGCCCTGCAAACAAATGTGGATAGGGAAATGAATTAAAATAAAATAAATAAAAATTAACCAATATCAATTGGAGAGAGGTCCCATAGCAGAGAATCATGCGTCATATCACCCACCACTGGAGAAGGCCACTTTCAGTTATTTCGGCCCCAGTACCCAGACTGAGGAGAGAGGTCCGACAGCAAGGAATCATGCGTCATGTCACCCACCACTGGAGAAGGCCCCTTTCAGTTATTTCGGCCCCAGCACCCAGACAGGAGAGAGGTCCCACAGCAAGGAATCAGGCGTCATATCACCCACCACTGGAGAAGGCCACTTTCAGTTATTTAGGCCCTGGCGCCCAGATTGAGGAGAGGTTCATTCAACTTTGGGTTGCACCGCAAGATCATGGTAAAGTTAAAAAAATGAGGATTTAATAAAGAAGTGCCCCGGAGTTCAAGAATACATGGTACAGTTATAAATGTCTATTCTGCACAAGGGAGGGACAGGTCCTGTGGGATCCATGCCTGGTTCATTTTTATGAACGTCAGCTTGTCCACGTTGGCTGTTGCCAGGCGGCTGCGTTTGTCAGTAATGACGCCCCCTGCCGTGCTGAATACACGTTCAGAACAAACGCTGGCTGCCGGGCAGGCCAGCACCTCCAAGGCATAAAATGCTAACTCTGGCCACATAAACAATTTGGAGACCCAGAAGTTGAATGGGGCCGAACCATCAGTCAGTACGTGGAGGGGTGTGCAGACGTACTGTTCAACCATGTTAGTGAAATGCTGCCTTCTGCTACCACATTTCTGCCATGCTAACCCTGCCCTCAGAGGAGCTGGCTGTGACACAGCTGCGTTGGCGACCTCTTGCTCCTCCTCTGCCTTCGCCTTGGGCTTCCACCTGTTCCCCTGTGACATTTGGGAATGCTCTCAGGAGCGCGTCTACCAGCGTGCGCTTGTACTCGCTCATCTTCCTATCACGCTCCAGTGCAGGAAGTAAGGTGGGCACATTATCTTTGTACCGGGGATCCAGCAGGGTGGCAACCCAGTAGTCCGCACACGTTAAAATGTGGGCAACTCTGCTGTCATTGCGCAGACACTGCAGCATGTAGTCGCTCATGTGTGCCAGGCTCCCCAGATGTAAGGACAAGCTGTCCTCTGTGGGAGGCGTATCGTCATCGTCCTCCGTATCCCCCCAGCCACGCATCAGTGATGGGCCTGAGCTGTGTCGGCTGCCACCCCGCTGTGAACCTGCTTCATCCTCATCCTCCTCGTCCTCCAGTAGTGGGCCCTGGCTGGCCACATTTGTACCTGGCCTCTGCTGTTGCAAAAAACCTCCCTCTGAGCCACTTCTAACAGACTGGCCTGAAAGTGCTAAAAATGACCCCTCCTCCTCCTCCTGGGCCACCTCCTCTTCCATCATCGCCCTAAGCGTTTTCTCAAGGAGATATAGAAGTGGTATTGTAACACTGATAACGGTGTCATCGCCACTGGCCATGTTGGTGGAGTACTCGAACAGGGCACACAGGTCTCGCATGGATGCCCAATCATTGGTGGTGAAGTGGTGCTGTTCCGCAGTGCGACTGACGCGTGCGTGCTGCAGCTGAAACTCCACTATGGCCTGCTGCTGCTCGCACAGTCTCTCCAGCCGGTGCAAGGTGGAGTTACACCTGGTGGGCACATCGCATATGAGGCGGTGAGCGGGAAGGCCGAAGTTACGCTGTAGCGCAGACAGGCGAGCAGCGGCAGGATGTGAACGCCGGAAGCGCGCACAGACGGCCCTCACTTTATGCAGCAGCTCTGACATGTCGGGGTAGTTGTGAATTAACTTCTGCACCACCAAATTCAGCACATGCGCCAGGCAAGGGATGTGCGTCAAACCGGCTAGTCCCAGAGCTGCGATGAGATTTCGCCCATTATTGCACGCCACCAGGCCGGGCTTGAGGCCCACCAGCAGAAACCACTCGTTGGTCTGTTGTTCAATACCCCGCCACAACTCCTGCTCGGTGTGGGGCCTGTCCCCCAAACATATGAGTTTTAGAATGGCCTGCTGACGTTTACCCCGGGCTGTGCTGAAGTTGGTGGTGAAGGTGTGTGGCTGACTGGATGAGCTGGTGGAAGCAGAGGAGGAGGAAGCCGAGTAGGAGGAGGAGGCTACAGGAGGAAAAGAATTATGCTCTGCGATCCTTGGCGGCGGAAGGACGTGCGCCATGGAACTCTCCGCCTGGGGCCCAGCCGCCACTACATTTACCCAGTGTGCAGTTAGGGAGATATAGCGTCCCTGGCCGTGCTTACTGGTCCACATATCTGTTTAGGTTTACTCCACTGCAGTTCATGCTTTGCATGTAGATGCCTGGTCATGCAGGTTGTGCTAAGGTTCAGAACGTTAATGCCTCGCTTCAGGATCTGATGGCACAGCGTGCAAACCACTCGGGTCTTGTCGTCAGCACATTGTTTAAAGAAGTGCCATGCCAGGGAACTCCTTGAAGCTGCCTTTGGGGTGCTCGGTCCCTGGTGGCGGTGGCCAGTAGCAGGCGAACTCTCTTGGCGGCGGCTGGTCTGCTTTTGCCCCCTGCTCCCTCTTTTGCTACGCTGTTGGTTCTGTCTCACCACTGCCTCTTCCTCTGAAAGTCAGTGGCACGACCTTCATTCCATGTTGGGTCTAGGACCTCATCGCCCCCTGCATCGTCTTCCACACAGTCTTCCTCCCTGACCTCCTGTTCGGTCTGCACATTGCAAAAAGACACAGCAGTTGGCACCTGGGTTTCGTCATCATCAGAGATGTGTGGACTCCGATGAGGTGGTATTCCCATGTCCTCGTCATCAGGAAACATCAGTGGTTGTGCATCAGTGCATTCTGTGTCTTCCACCACTGGGGAAGGGCTAGGCGGATTCCCTTGGGAAACCCTGCCAGCAGAGTCTTCAAACAGCATAAGAGACTGCTGCATAACTTGAGGCTCAGACAGTTTCCCTGATATGCATGGGGGTGATGTGACAGACTGATGGGCTTGGTTTTCAGGCGCCACCTGTGCGCTTTCTGCAGAAGACTGGGTGGGAGATAATGTTGTGAACGTGCTGGATCCACTGTCGGCCACCCAATTGACTAGCGCCTGTACCTGCTCAGGCCTTACCATCCGTAGAACGGCATTGGACCCCACCAAATATCGCTGTAAATTCTGGCGGGTACTGGAACCTGAGGTAGTTGGTTCACTAGGACGTGTGGCTGTGGCAGAATGGCCATGTCCTCTCCCAGTACCAGAGGGTACACTAACACGACCGCGTCCGCGTCCCTTACTAGATTTTTTCCTCATTGTTACCGTTCACCAAGCACCACAATAAGAAAAAAAATATTTGGCCCAATGTATTGATTTCAAATTCAGGCCTTTTTCTTTTTTTACAGGCACCTAACACTATCTGCCTATTTATTTATGTAGCGTATTACGCTAATCCAGGCACAGCAGTAGCCACTGATTTAGGGGAATATCTCTTTTAGGGCTAGTATTTAGGCCCTGGATGAAAGGTATCCTTTTATGGACAGATTTACACTTGGAGATGCACAGTAGCGTGAGAAAAAATATGTAGGATTATGCCTTCAGCAATTGTATTTTAACACTTTGTGTAATATACCCTTTAACGAACAGAAATCCAATGGGAGATGCACGGTAGCGTGTAAAGTTAATGAGGATGACCATCTCAGCACTTGTATATACATCTTGAGTGTAATATACCCTTTTTACGGACAGATTAACACTTGGCCTGCAACAGCTGGGACACCAGATTCAGAGTATTGCTATTTTGGCAAGTGAATTTCACCCCAGAACAAAATATACCCTTTTACGGACAGATTAACACTTGGCCAGCCACAGCTGTGACACCAGATTTATGGTATTGCTATTTTGGCAATTGAATTTCACCCCAGAACAAAATATATGTTTTGGGGGACACTATTATAGTTTGCCAGCCAGTGCTGGGACACCAGATTTAGGGGATTGCTATTTTGGCAAGTGAATTTCACCCCAGAACAAAATATATGTTTTGGCGGACACTATTATAGTTTGCCAGCCACAGCTGTGACTCCAGATTTATGGTATTGCTATTTTGGCAATTGAATTTCACCCCAGAACAAAATATATGTTTTGGCGGACACTATTCTAGTTTGCCAGCCAGTGCTGGGACACTAGATTTAGGGGATTGCTATTTTGGCAAGTGATTTTCACCCCAGAACAAAATATATGTTTTGGCAGACAATAGTATAGTTTGCCAGCCAGTGCTGGGACACCAGATTTAGGGGATTGCTATTTTGGCAAGTGAATTTCACCCCAGAACAAAATATATGATTTGGCGGACACTATTATAGTTTGCCAGCCACAGCTGTGACACCAGATTTAGGGGATTGCTATTTTGGCAATTGAATTTCACCACAGAAAATAATCTATCCTTTGCCAGATAGCAGACAGTATTATACTTGGCTAGCCAAAGCTGGAACACCAGATTTAGGGGATTGTTTTTTGGCAATTGTATTTAACCCCTTAATGAAATATAGAAATTGCTATCCTGAGTTTCTAGGGGTGACATTAAGCACAGCCAAGCCCCTGATGTAGGATATAGCAAAAAAAAAAAAATAGTATTGATGGATTGATGGACTTGGTGGCAGCTTGATCTGGTGCACCACAAGTCACAAAATGGCCGCTGATCACCCCAGAAAAAAAGTGACAGAAAAACGCCCTCACAGCAGCTGCGTCCTCTCCCTACACTAATCAGATCAGTGTGACGTGCGGCGCTACGTGACTCCAGCTTTTTTGAAAATGTTGAAAATGTTCGGGTTCGTGTCCCGAACCTCCTAAAATTCGGTACGAACCCGAACTATTCTCGAACTGTTCGCTCAACACTACCTCTGAGGCCTTCACAGAACAGCTGTAGTCATACTGAGAATAAATTACACACAGGACTCTGGACTCTCTTCACTAATTAGGTGACTCTTGAAGGCAATTGGTCACACTGTATTTTATTTTTATTTATTTGAAATTTTGAAATCCATGTATCATTTTCTTTATACTTTGCACAAACTGTACTTGCTACTTTGTGTTGGCTCATCTTATAACATCCTAATAAAATACATTTACATTTGTAGGTGTAATGTGAAAAAAAAATTAAAAGTTCAAGAGGTATGAATATTTTTTCAAGGCATTGTATTTGTCAGACTGGCTTTCTGGCTGCTTAGCCCAAGCCTCTATTTTTTCTTTCTTAAAAGTTCCTCTATACTGATTTATGTTCAAATCAAATTCAGCTCTGAGCTCTTTTGGGTTGTCTGTGGGATAATTAAAGCATACTATCTTTATTTTCAGGCCGGAGATTCTCAGAATGAAATTCTTTCAGCTTTTGATGTTCCAATTTTTACAGAAGAGTTCTTGGACCAAAACAAAGGTAAATATTAAATAATTCCTTAACTTTTTTTTTCACCACATCTCCAGAAATCTTGAGAACTTATGTAATACGTTTTTATTGCACATTATCAGTCAAATGTGTGTCTACAACTGAACTTAACCTGTTCCCGACACATGACGTAGTAGTACGTCATGGCGGCAAGTGACTTCTCTCATTTGGACGTACTATTATGTAATGGTGATTGGGCGGGCAACTGAGCGGTGCGTGCTCGATCACTGCAGCAGCCCGGCAGTCCCTGATAGCCGGGTCCCTGCTGTATGCCCTGGCATCACTGTAAAAGCCGATGCCAGCAGATTAACCCCTTCTATGCTATTGCGGTGGGTGAGGGAGCCCATCGGGTCCCTGCACTGCTGTGGCTGGGACCCGATGGGTGACGAGTCAGCCCGATGCCATGCAGAGGCTGCCAAATGCCTTGCACGGCATCGGGACTTGCCTTTTACAGGGGGCCGAGGAGATCCAGCCCCAGGCTGGGTCTCCTAGGCAACCTGTTAGTGTATTACAGATGTATTGTAATGCATTGCAGAGAGGATCAGACCCCCAAAAGTTGAAGTCCCAGAGTGGGACAGAAATAAAGTGTAAAAAAAGGGTTAAAAAAAAGTTTCAAGTACAAAAAAACGGAAAAAAAACGCCCCTTTCCCCAGATTTTATACGAAAAAAAAAAAACGTCCATAACGACCGGCTCTATAAATATATCACATTATCCACCCTGTCCGATAAACACCATATAAAAAAAAAGTCAGTCATTTTTGTCACCTTACTTTACCAAAAGTGCAACACCAAGTAATCCAAAAAGCGTATGCCCCCAAAAATAGTACCAATAAAATAGTCACCTCATCCCGCAAAATATGAGCCTCTACATAAGATACTCGCCCAAAAATAAAAAACTATAGCGGTCAGCAGGATATGGAGACACTAAAACATCATCATTTTTGTTTAAAAAATGCTATTATTGTATTAAAGTGAAATAAATAAAAAAAATTGACATATTGGGTATCGCCGCCTCCGCAACATCGTGCTCTATAAAAATATTGCATGACCTAACTTCTCAGGTGAACACCATAAAAAATAAAAAGTCATTTTTGTCACCTAACATCACATAAAGTGCAACACCAAGTGATCAAAAAGACATATGGTCTCTAAAATAGTACCAATCAAACCGTCACCTCATCCCTCAAAAAATGAGACCCTACCTAAGACAATCGGTCAAAAAATAAAAAAAGCTATGGCTCTCAGATTATGTAGACAGAAAAATATTTTGGGTTTCAAAAATGCTATTATTGTGTAAAACTTAAATAAATAAGAAAAAGTATACATATTAGGCATTTCCACTTTTGTAATGAGCTGTTATGACGTTCACAGCATAGTTTTTTTTTTTTTATTTCTAACAGTTTGGAGTTGGACTTTAGATATGGCAATATGTTATATGTTTATCTACCGTATATACGCGAGTATAAGCCGACCCGAGTATAAGCCGACCCCCCTAATTTTACCCTAAAAAACTGGGAAAAGTAGTGACTCGAGTATAAGCCGAGGTAGAAAGGGATGTCACTGTTATGGGGTGGGGATCTGTGAATAACACTGTTATGGGGGGGATCTGTGGATGGCACTGTTATGGGGTATCTGTGGATGGCATCCACAGCCCCCCCATCCCATAACAGTTCCATTCACAGCCCCCCCATGCCATAACAGTGCCATCCACAGCGCCCCCATCCCATAACAGTGCCATTCACAGCCCCCATGCCATAACAGTGCCATCCACAGCCCCCCCCCCCTCACCGCCGATCCCCCATTACCGCTCCTGTAAAGTTTTAATATTCAATTAGTGTATAGTGTAATTCATACTATAACTCTTGCCCCCTCTGTTCTAAATACCTCCTCACATGCCGCACTGAATACTCCAGGCAGGCTGGGCGGGCGAGCACAGCGTCAGCAGTGAGCGCACCGGCCCCGCCGCAAATGCCCTCCCCCAGCTCCTCCTCAGCTCCTCCTCCCGCTCCTCCTCCCACTCCGCTCTCCTTTTTACGTGTATGACTCGAGTATAAGCAGAGTTTGTGTTTTTCGGCACAAATTTTGTGCTGAAAAACTCGGCTTATACTCGAGTATATACGGTATATATTTTAGATGTAAATTTGGAAAAGGCGGCGATTTATGCTTAATATTTCGACGTGTGTGTTTTTTTTTTATTTTTTTTTTATTTTTATTTAATTTTTATTTACTATTTCCCCCCTTAGGGATAGAACCTGGGATCTTTTCATCCCTTGTCGTATACACCCTAATAGATCTCTCTCAGGGTGAAAAGGACTTGACATTTCCCTGCTGCCCCGTGTATAGTGCACACAGCAGCAGGGAGCCCCATGGCAGCCAGGGCTTCAGTAGCGTCCTGGCTGCCATGGTAACCGATCGCAGTGTAGGGCTCCGATCAGTTACCATGGCAGCCAGGACCTACTGAAGCCCTGGCTGCCGTGGGGAACTGCCACCAATGGAGGGGACCGTGGCCACTGCAACCAATGATCTAAAAACTTTAATACTGGGAGGGGGGGCGGGATTGAGGGCACCCTGCCCACTCATTTAGTGTAAAACGGGGGGAGGGGGGGGGTCACACTGCTCACACAATAATTAACCTTTAATACAGATACAGGAGGTGGATACCACCGTCACCCACCTCCTGTATCTGTATTAAAGGCTAATAATCATTGTGTGGGCAGGACTGTGGGCAGAGAGGCAGGCCGGGTACTTGTTGAAGAAGGAGGAGCACACAGGAGAAGGAGGAGGCTGCCGTTCGCCCAGCGCAGCAGTTCTCTGCTCCCATGTCCCTCCTCCCGCACTAATAACTGGCGGCCGCATCATAGGAGGGAGGGGTTCCCTACCTCCCTCCTTCTCCACTATGTACGGCCTGAGGGAACACAGCGTGTGCCGAGCGCTGCACACGCAGTGTCCTCTCATAACAGGAGATACCTAGACAGCGCGGTCTAGTATCGAAAAAACTAACATCCCGATGCCGAATCGATACTGGCATAAAAGCATCGATTGGGTATCGAAAGTTCGATACCCGAAACAACCCTAATTGAATGATCAAAAAAATCAAATGTACCCAAAAATGGTACCAATAAGAACGTCAACTCTTCCTACAAAAGACAAGCCCCTGCACAAGACTATCAGTGGAAAAATAAAAAAAATATGGCGTTCAGAAAACGGAGACACAAAAACGTAATTTAAAAAAAAAAAAATGCTTTATGATGTACATGGACATATTTGATATCATTGCGTCCGTAACAACCTGCTCTATAAAAATAGTACATGATCTAACCTATCAGATGAACATTGTAAAAAAACAAGAAATATAAACGGTGCCAAAACAGCCATTTTTTGGTTACCTTGCCTCAAAAAAGTAATATAGAGCGACTAGAATTCATATGTACCCCAAAATAGTACCAACAAAACGGTCACCTCTCTCGTAGTTTCCAAAATGGGGTCACTTTTGGGAGTTTCTACTGTAGGGGTGCATCAGGGGGGCTTCAAATGGGACATGGCATCGAAAAACCAGTCCTGCAAAATCTGCCTTCCAAAAACCATACAGTTCTGCTTTTCTTCTGCGCCCTGCCGTGTGCCCTTACATCAGTTTACAACCACATATGGGGTGTTTCTGTAAACCACAGAATCAGGATAATAAATATTGAGTTTTATGTGGCTGTTAACCCTCGATGTGTTAAAGAAAAAAATGGATTAAAATAGAAAATTTGCCAAAAAAGTGAAATTTTGAAATTTCATCTCCGTTTTCCATAAATTTTTGTGAAACACCTAAAGGGTTAACAAAGTTTGTAAAATCAGTTTTGAGTAACTTGAGGGATGTATTTTCTACAATGGGGTCATTTATACATACATGACAGGAAACAGGTGTGGCTCACATATACAATAGTGCTGAGCAGAAACATTTCCTCATATGGAAATACAGCTAAATGTAAATGCCTTCATCCTCTAGTATGATGTCACCCAACATCCTGACATTCATACAGACCATATAGCTTATTCTGTTTAACCCTTCAATCCCCTCTTAAGTCATGAATATGACTTATCTTCTTTCTCTCTCATAGAGAGGTAATGAGCATATGGTTGTCCAGGATCAGCAGGTCTTGGACATATTCCACTAAAGGTCTGTATAAGGGAAGGGATACATTGGATACAACAACATATGATAATCAAAGAAGCAATTATAGTTATAATACTGATAAATAATGTTCTTAACCAACTCAAATCTGGCAGCCAGCTCAATAACCAGTCCCACCAAGAGGATGAATCAACATCCTTCTTGATATTATTGGCAATCTCATGCAACGCTTGAATATGGGACTGGATTGATCTGGAGTGGTCAGATAAGTTAAAGCAACACATTCCTTTAAAATCTCGACATCCTATATTATGTTTAAGTAACAGATAATCCACAGCAAACCTAGTTTCTAGCACTGCTCCTCTTATGCCTTGTAGATCTAAAAGTATGTCTGATAAAGCGATAGAGGTATGATTCAGAGATCTAGCCAAGGCACATGCAATAGAATTTATACTACCAGCATTATATATAGCCAGTCCGGGCACTCCTAATATAGAGGCACCCAAACTTATATATTCTGTACGGCTGAGAAGGGGTAAAGTAGAGTCAGTCTTCTGATAAAGTCTTGGTAACCGATCTGTAAGCTCTTCTGATAGGGGGTTGACTGGGAAGGGCCAAAGTCAGCCTGAATAACGCACAGGGACCTCCAATAACATTAGCAGGAATGTAATTGTAAGTGCTGTTACCACAAGACAAATACCATCCCTTAGGGAATATTATATTATAGATAAAACTGGGAATCACAATGGTCTTATTACAACTGATGGAACTATTCAGGGAGCTAGCAAGCCTACTATTCTTTTTACAGGTGTCATCAATATAGTCACATACACTATTCTTAGGTAATCCACTTTTAATGTCTCTACTATCACAATATAAAGTCATATCCTGGGAAAAGGTAAAACAGGTCTCTGCTGCAGTCACATTAATAGTAATTATTCTAATATTATCCCTGCTATTTCCTCATTTCTGACACTCCCACAGAAGTCATACAAGGGAATAAAAGATTGTGTATTGTTAGCCATCGACCAGACCCCAAGGAGGGATTCATCGGGTGTAGGCACAGCAATAACACATGTTTGTATAAGATCCCGTGGACTCCGTAAGTCTTTAAGGCACAATTAACTAACATTTAGGGCATCTGCCATCCTGACTATACTATTCTGCTCAGAATAAAAGGGGCCGGGAGCAAATTGGATCTTGCTCCTGAGCTCTTTTATGTATCGACTGATTATTTGGTGCACCGCAGAGGAAACTCAGCTCCTCTGGATGATAAATACATGTAGTAATAAGCCAGACACAAAGATTAATAATTATTAGCAGACAAACAAATCTCCCAGAATATTGTGGGGTCATCATCTTCAGCCTGTCGCAAGGCACTTTTCAGGGAAACTTCTTCTGAGCTCCCTTCTTTGTTCAGGGATTTCACACCTGCTTCACCCTCTTTGTCTTTCGCTGGAGAAATAGGCCTCAGGGACCCTTTTCACTCTGCTAGCGTGAATCCAGATTGGAGCCTCTTCTGTGAGAATCGCTGTTCTGGTGACTGCTACCACTTGGGTGGGTGGTCCAAACGGGAACTCAGTCTGCTTTCGTCCTTTTGCCAGGCGCTGGACTATCACCACGTCTCCTGGTTGGAAAGGATGCGTAGGTTCCTGTGGAGAGAAAGGAGAGGCACGAGCAATATCTCGTTCAAGACCATCTAAAGTTTCTACAAGTTTACTCACATATTGTGCCTGTACTACTTCTAGATCTCAGGGGGCTTGCAACTGGAATACATGGTTTCCCCTCTTTGCAGATAAGACCCGTATCAAGGTCTTGTACTGCACCTACCGACTGCCATTCTATCTTGTCACTACTGGTAGCCAAATCCTGGAGGCTGAACAATAGATTGTCAGCAAGGATGATTTCTAGAACTAGGGAGGGCATCTGAACCTTCCTAACAGCAGCCTCTTTTGTTGCCTGATCAGTTAGAGCATTCCCTTTAGCTATGTGCGGGTGGAGACCAGTATGTGCCTTACAATGGAGAATAGCAACTTTTCTTGGTAATAGGATGGCGGCCAGGAGATCATGCACTAGGGTGGAATGTGAGATTTGCTTCTCATCTGCAGCTATGAAGCCTCTTCTCTGCCAGATTACCCCATCATCATGGACAACCCCAAAGGCATATTTGGATCCGGCATATATATTTACATATCTTCCCTCAAAAAGACAACAAGCTCTAGTGAGGGCAATCAGTTCAGCTGCTTGAGCTAACTGAAAAGGTATAGGATTCGATTCTAGAATAACACCAGGGAGTTGAACCACAGCGTATCCTGCATGATAATTGTTGTCATTAGGGCGGGAACAGGATCCATCCACAAAAATATCAGGTGCCCCTTCAATGGGTGTGGACTGTAAGTCAGGCCTAGGTGAGGTATGGTCATGTATAAGTTCAGTACATACATGGGGGGGAGGCAAATCATCCTGCTCTCCCTTGTATCCAAGAAGGGCTTTCAGTATAGCCATTGGAACGAATGTGGGTGCTGAGTATTTGATATGACGTTGAGGATTAGATAGCAACAAAACTTCATATCCTCTCAGTCTTTGTGCTGACATATGTTGTGTATGTATGTTCTTCAATAGGGCCTGAACATTGTGTGAGGTATGCAGAGTGGTGGGATGACCTAGGTTGATAGGCGTAGCCATCTCAGCGACCATAGCACAGGCTGCCAAACTCCTGAGACACGCAGGCATGCCCTGAACCTATACGTCAGGCATGTCCAAACTCTGGCCCTCCAGGTGTTGCAGAACTACAACTCCCATCATGCACTTCTGTAGGTTGATGGCTGTAGGTTGTCCAGGAATGATGGGAGTTGTAGTTTTGCAACATCTGGAGGGCCGGAGTTTGGACATGCCTGCTATACGGGAACCACCTTTGAGAAAAAAGCAACAGGGCGGAATTTGCCTCCATGGTCTTGCGCCAGGACTCCCGCCATGGTTTTACAATTGTCCCTGGCAAATAAGTAAAACATCACGCCATAGTTGGGTAGGCCCAAACCAGGACTTGAAACCATTGCACATTTCAAATGACTAAAAGCTTGTAACATTTCATCAGACCATTTAATGAAGTCAGGCATATCAGTATTAGTGGCTTGTCTCAGAATATTATCATAGTAGGAACAATCAGCAATCCATTGGCGGCAGTAACCAATCATGCCAAGAAAGGTCAACATGTCTTTCGTTGTTTGTGGGCGGGGCAGACCCAGTACGGCAGTAATTCTGGCATGGCTGATTTTCCTCTCACCTTTACTGAGAGCAAAGCCCAAATACTCAACACTGTCCATACACTATTGTAATTTCTTCCTAGAAACTTTGTGACCACATTCACAAAACCACAGTAATAAACTAACACAGTCTGCCTGGCAGGCCTCCCGAGTAGAACTACATATTAGGAGATCATCCACATATTGTAGAAGGACAGAACCATGAGGGGCAGTCCAAGGGTGCAGTGTAGCTTGGAGGACATAACCCTGAGGCATTCTACACCAAGTATACTGGCAAAATTTGAATGTGAACGCAAAAAGTGGCCGTGTCTCCCTGTCAACTGCGACAGAAAAAAATGCATTCTTTAAATCAACAACAGAGAAAAACTCTGCATGGGCAGGAATAGCTGATAGCAGAGATGGTACGTCTGGAACCACAGGGGCTATGGGTATGATCTGTGCATTTACTGCTCTAAGATCCTGGACAAACCTAAAGGTATTATCAGCCTTTCTCACTAGGTTGATGGGTGTATTATAGGGGGAAATAATTTCCTCAATAACCCCTGCCTCTAGGAATTCCATCAACATAGACTATATCCCCTTTTCTTTTTCTGGGGAAAGGGGATATTGTTTAATATAAACAGGTGCAGCGCCGGGCTTAAGTATTGCCTTATATGGTGTACAAGAAATAAGGCCAATATCTTGGTCAGTATTTGCCCAAACCTCAGGAGGAACCTGATCAAGTAGCGGATCCTGTGGTTGGCATTCCACATATAGAAAACTATTACCCTTTGGTACATGAATGAGCATAACTGAGGATGTGATGTGTAGTTGTCCCGTCTTGCTAATCCCCAACTGCAACCTTAACAGAACAAACAAATCTCTCCCTAATAAATTCACAGGACAATTTGGAATGATCCCAAAACTGTGTGTGAACATTGACTGGTGCTTGAATGGATGTTGGATGGAGAGAGGAGTTTTATAAGATCTGGTCAATATCCCATTAATTCCCACAGAGGGCTCAGCATTCTCTCTTGGACCACTATAATAATCCTCACATATAGTACTACTAGTAGTACCAGAATCTACAAGAAAAGGGACAGGACGTCCCTCTATGGCTAACACAATTAGTGGTGATTCCTTATAGTGGTTTGTGATGAGAGTGAATGCTTGGATGTTGTCCCCCGGGCATCCTCATTGTGATGTCTGCTGCCCCCAAGCTACAGGAAAATGAGGGGTATTATGCTGGGGCTGCGGCAGTGTTTAAAAATCTTATTAATATCATCTAACTAAATTGGCTCAAGCATGCTCCTACAGTCCATATGTCACTCTTGACACATCTGTAGGCAGAGAAGAGAGGGAGTACAGCCCGCAGCTGTGTGCCCCCCCTCTCTTCCCACCCCGCGCTGCATAAACACATAGTTCGGCTAGCAAAGAGGGAAGGGGAGGCACTTGAGAGGTGACAAGCAGTTTACAGAGATTGTCCGGACTCAGAGTTGAACGCGGACATATCCTTTCACCATGTCCATATGGAAGGTGTCATTAGCCCCTTCCCGAGGAAACAAATGTATACTCTTCATCCCTCTGTCCATCCTGCCATAGTGTCCACCCAGGGAGTAACTAAATAATAATCAGTCCCACAGGCCCGGGCTATATAATCCCTACCAAGTTAGTTCAGTTTTCACAGTATCATGTGCTGCTTACCTTCAGCATAAAATAAAATTACTTAATGCATCATAACATAATAACATACAAGAGAGCATATGAAAGCAACAGATAAGAAGCAGTAGTAATAGGATGACAAGAGAGACCAGGATGCAGACAATATTTGAATTCTTGCCAAACGAATTCCTCTTTTACATTCTTCCCTAAAGAATTTCTCTCTTAGAGTTAGAGACTATTTACAGTCCATCTTGCCTAAAGACAGACCGTCTATCTTGCCAAAAGATAGATACTATTCCTTTCAGTGTGTCTGAAGTGGATTCAATATAGAAACAGAGAGTTTTCGGAAAGCATCGGAAGCCCCACAATCTTAAAAAAAAAAAAAGAAGGCAGGAAGCTCCCGGACTCACCAAACCGTCTCCGTATTCTATCCCGGACGATGCCCCCAGCTGAAAGATTCTTGCTTTTGTCTGCTACCCGATTCCTCCTTCGATCCCAGAGACAGGCGCCTGGAGAGCTCTGTCAATGAGACACACACACAATATGATCCCAGACACAGCTCTAACTTTTAATGTCAGCGATCCGCTTCTTATACATACATACATGACAGGAAACAGATGTGGCTCACATATACAATAGTGCTGAGCAGAAAGACTTCCTCATATGGAAATACAGCTAAATGTAAATACCTTCATCCTCTAGTATGATGTCACCCAACATCCTGACATTCATACAGACCATATAGCTTATTCTGTTTAACCCTTCAGCTTCTACTATGTAAGCCCTACAAAGAGACTTCAGAACTGAACTGGTCCTTAAAAAGTGGGTTTTTGAAATTTTCTTACAAATTTTAAGAATTGCTTCTAAAATGCTAAGCATTCTAACGTCCTAAAAAAATTAATTGACTTTTACAAAATGATTCCAACATAAAGTAGACAAATGGGGAATATACAATATAAAAATAGAGGGGCACACTCTGAGTAGCTGTATGAATTAGTAGTAGTATTAATAAATATATATAATAAAATATATAGAATAACCTAGTGTTTTGGGGTTAAATTTATTTAACAGAAAATAGCATACCTTACTAAAAGTAATAATCAATCTATATTAAATGAATCGTGTAGTACTCTAAAAGATATATGTATAAAAGCTGAGTACAAAGAGTTCGATATTAAAAGTGACCCTAATAGTCATATTAAAGCAAGGGTATTAGCCACCTACAGTTGTGTTCAAAATTATTCAACCCCCACTGAAATTGAGTGTTTTGGCCAGTTTGACATTGATTTTGATCATTTCAGCCATCTAGTTTACAATTAAATCAAAGAGGCTCTTGTAAGTCAGACAAATATAACATAACATTTATAATGAAATAACCACAAATGTCTTTTCTGTGCTCACATCATTATCAGTTTTAATCAACCCCCAAGTGACATTCAATCTTAGTACTTAGTACAACATCCTTTTCCAGTTATAACAGCTTTTAAACGTGAAGCATAGCTTGACACAAGTGTCTTGCAGCGATCTACGGGTATCTTCGCCCATTCTTTATGGGCAAAAGCCTCCAGTTCAGTCACATTGTTAGGCTTGTGCGCTGCATCTGCTTTCTTTAAGTCCCACCAGAGGTTCTCAATCAGATTTAAGTCTGGTGACTGCGATGGCCACTTCAAAATGTTCCAGCCTTTAATCTGCAACCATGCTGTAGTGGACTTGGAGGTATGCTTGGGATCATTGTCCTGTTGAAAGGTCCAACGTCTCCCAAGCCTCAGGTTTGTGACGGACTGCATCACATTTTCATCCAATATCTCCTGGTACTGAAGAGAATTCATGGTACCTTGCACACGCTGAAGCTTCCCTGTACCTGTAGAAGCAAAACAGCCCCAAAGCATGATTGACCCCCCGCCATGCTTCACAGTAGGCAAGGTGTTCTTTTCTTCATAGGCCTTGTTCTTCCTCCTCCAAACATAGCGTTGATCCATGGGCCCAAACAGTTCTAATTTTGTTTCATCAGTCCACAGAACACAAATGTGGTTTGTCCACATGACTTTTGGCATACTGCAGTCGACTCTTCTTATTCTTTGGAGACAGCAAGGGGGTGCGCCCGGGAGTTCTGGCATGGAGGCCTTCATTACGCAGTGTGCGCCTTATTGTCTGAGCTGAAACTTCAGTACCCGCATCTGACAAATCTTTTTTTAGTTCCTCAGCAGTCACACTTTTCTCACTTTTCTCTACTTTGCGCTTCAGGTAGTGCACGGCAGTCGAAGTCAGCATCTTCTTTCTGCCACGACCAGGTAGCATTTCAACAGTGCCCTTTGCCTTGAATTTGCGAATGATGCTTCCTATGGTGTCTCTTGGTATGTTTAACATCTTTGCAATCTTCTTATAGCCATTGCCCTTCCTGTGAAGAGAAATAACCTCTTCTCTTGTCTTCCTGGACCATTCTCTTGACTTCACCATGTCTGTAAACACACCAGTAAATGTCTAGAAGGAGCTGAGTATCACAGTCATTTTACATCTGCCTCATTGGGGCTTATTATGCTTGATTGCTTCTCCTTGACATCCAATAGGTGTTTTCAATACCTGATCGAAAACACTGGAATGAACCTCTGTTCTTAAGAGTGGTAGTCTTTAAGGGGTTGAATAATTGTGTCAATGAAGAAATCACAAAAAAACATTTAATACTGTATTACAAAAACAATTGATGTCATTTTAGTTGCATTTGGTTCTTTAAAAAGTACTTGTAAGATTTCATTCTGAACACAATTACAAATGTACACTAAATTCCCTAAAACCCTTTACAGCTTTGGGGGTTGAATAATTTTGAACAAAACTGTATATCTTAAAATCGAGAGTCAATCTGTTGATATCCAGTCTCTGTATGGATTAAGCTGGTACGAGCGGCGTCCCGCTCCCAGCGTATGTTGTAGCGGCGTCCCGCTAAATAGTTGCAGTGGGCGATCGCTTGATGTAATATTAAATGCCAGAAGGAATCAGAACAGTCTTACCAGATTCGATGGGGGTCTTCCCCGTGGTCTCTCTCCTGCAATTTCGGCGGAACGACCCGGTATCAAAGGCTCTTACTCCAACGCGCGCCCGGCGGTGCACGTGTCTCCTCCTGGAGTGAACAGTTTTCGTGCACTTCTCCCGTTATCGCGCGAATCTGTGATTGATGTGGTGGAGTCTCATTCCATCTATTGGCAAGGTGCAAAATTCCTTGGTTCACAATGTTCTCATGGGGATCAGGTTTCCAAACGCGTTTCGGGGTTAATTTATAACCCCTTCTTCAGTGGTTAAAGATCCCCATTAACCATCCCTCTTTTATAGAGGTCTCGATATTTTCAAAGTTCCGGCATGGATCAGTATCTCGATCATCTCGATATATAATGTGGCACAGGTATACAGTAGTTTATTCAGTTCAGTGAAGGGCTCTAACGCCATTGCATATTAAAAGTAAAATACTGTCTGTTATAGTCCCCTTGTTGGACTATTAAGTGGTAGAAAAAGAGAAAAAAAAACACATTTATTAAATAAAAAAATTCCATTAAAAAAAGTTACGCTTTTTTTTCCATTGAAAATACGCTAATCAATGAAAAAAAAAAAAAAATCGCCCCCATATGTTTGGTATTGCCGCATCTAACGACCCAGACTGCATAAATATCACTTAAATTATCCCCTACAGTGTACGGCTTAAAAAGAAAAAGAGAAAAAAGAATTGCTAATTTATTCTTGGTTGCCACAAGCGATCAAAAAGCGCCATTTACTCAAAAATTATACCAATAAAAAAATAAGTCATCCCACAAAAATCAAGCCCTCACACAACTCCATGGAAAGAAAAATAAAAAAGATATGGGTCTTGGAAAGCGGCAATGCAAAAATATTTTTATAGTATGATCATTTCTGGATGCTTATTTATTTATTTGTTTATGTATGTATTTATGTATAGTTTTTCTCTCAATTTGATACTGATAAAATAATAAAAAACTTCATTTACGTTTTTTTGTCACCATATTTTGACCCCTATAACTTTTTGTAAATATGTGTACAAAGCTTTTTGGATGGCTAATTTTTTGTGGAGTGTTCTGTACTTTTTATTGATAACATTCTGGTGTGTGTATAACTTTTTAATCACTTTTTAGTTACCGTATTTTTCGCTTTATAAGACGCTTCCCCTCCTCCCCAAAAGTGGTGGGAATGCGAATGCTGCCATTTTTACTTCCCTGACACGGATACATCGCCGTCGCCTTACATCACAAAAAGTGTAATACCGAGCGATCAAAAAGACGTATGCCTCCCAAAATAGTACCAATCAAACTGCCATCTCATCCAGCAAAATATGAGCCCCTACATGGCACAATCGCCCAAAAAAATTTAAAAATACGGCTCTCAGACTATGGAGACACTAAAACATGATTTCTTTTTTTTCTAAAATGCTGTTATTATGTTAAAGTAAAATAAGTAAAAAAAGTATACACATTAGGTATCGCCGCATCCGTAAAAACCTGCTCTATAAAAATATAACATGATCTAACCCCTCGGGTAAATACTGTAAAAAAATTTAAATTGTGTAAAAAAAAAAAAAAAAAACATTTTTGTCACCTCGCATCACAAAAAGTGTAATAGCAAGCGATCACAAAGTTATATGCCTCCCAAAATAGGGCCAATCAAATCGTCATCTCATCCCGCAAAAAATGATACCCTACATAGGACAATCGCCCAAAAAAATAAAACAATATGGCTCAGACTATGGTGACATTAAAACATGATTTTTTTTTTTTGTTTCAAAAGTGATATTATTGTGTAAAACTTGAATAGATAAATAAAAAGTATTCATATTAGGGCTCTTTCACACTTGCGTTCTGAAGATCCGGCGGGCACTTCCGTCCCGCCGGATCCGTCAGAACGCAAGTGGACTGACAGCATTTGAAGACTAATCAGTTTCCTGATCAGTCTTCAACATGCTTTCACTGTTACCATGGCAGCCAGGACGCTACTGGAGTCCTGGCTGCCATGGTACTCAGCAGCAGTGTACTTACCTGCGCTGCGGCCGCCGGGTGCTCCTTAATGACGTCACAGGTCCGGGCGGCGCATATATCAATGTCCCGCCCGGACCTGTGATGTCATAATGGAGCGCCCGGCGGCCGCAGCGCAGGTAAGTACACTGCTGCGTTGTACTTACCATGGCAGCCAGGACTCGAGTAGCGTCCTGGCTGCCATGGTAACCGATCGGAGCCCCAGCTTACACTGGGGTGCCGATCGGAACGGCTGCTGCGCATGCGCAGCGCTAAACGTCGGATCCGGCATTACGGCATGTCTTCCAGCTTTTTGGACGGAGACAAATCCGCAGCATGCTGCGCTTTTGTCAACGTCCAAAAAACTTTCACATACTGGACGGAAGACATCCTGATGCATCCTGAACGGATTTCTCTCCATTCAGGATGCATTGGGATTATCCTGATCAGTTTCTTTCTGTCCTAGAGCCCCGAGGACGGAACTCTAGGACGGAAAGAAACAACGCTAGTGTGAAAGAGGCCTTAGGTATGGCCGCATCCATAACAACCTTTGCTATAAAAATAACACATGCCCTGACCCCTCAGGTGAACACAAAAAAAAAAATAATATAAATACGTTGTCAAAAGCCATTTTTGTCACCTTACATCACGAAAAGAGTAATAGCAAGCGACCAAAATGACATATGCACCTCAAGATACTGCCAATCAAACCGACATCTCATCCCGCAAAAAATTAGCCCCTACTGAAGACAGTCGCCCAAAAACTAAAAAAAATGTCTTTCAGAATGTGGAGACACTAAAAAAGAATTTTTCAAAAATGCTTTAGTATGTCAAACTGAAACAAAACCCCTCAAAAAGTAGTCATATTTGGTATTGTCGCGTCCATAACAAGCTGCTCTACAGAAATGGCACACGATCTAACCTGTCAAATCAACGATGTAAATAGGAAAAAACAAAAATGTTGCAAAAACAGCTATTTTTTTGCAAATTTTCCATTTTTCCAGTAACAAAGCAAGGGTTAACAGCCAAACAAAACTCAATATTTATTGTGCTGATTCTGTAGTTTGCAGAAACACCCCACGTGTAGTCGGAAACTGCTGTATGGCCAAACCGCAGGGCGCAGAAGGAAATGAACGCCATATGGTTTTTAGAGGCAGATTTTGCTGAACTGGTTTTTTGACACCATGTCCCATTTCAAGCCACCCTAATGCACGCCTACAGTAGAAACTCCAAAAAGTGACTCCATCTAGGAAACTACACTCCTCAAGGTATTCAAAACTGATTTTAAAAACTTTGTTAACCCTTTAGGTGTTCCACAAGAGTTATTGGCAAATGGAGATGAAATTTCAGAATTTCCATTTTTTTGTTACCTTGCCTCAAAAAAAGTGTAATATAGAGCAACCAAAAATCATATTTACCCTAAAATAGTACCAACAAAACCGACACCTTATCCCTTAGTTTCCAAAATGGGGTCACTTTTTTGGATTTTTTACTCTAATGTAGATTAGAGCGATTTCACACAGCCTGAGCTGGGCGCCATCTTGGAGTCCTCTGGGAAATCCAAGATGGCGCCCGGCTTAGACTGTGTGAAATCGCTCGAGTTCTCAAGAATCTCGCGAGAACTTGAGCTTCTTCTCCCTGGCTGAGAGCGGGGCGCACTAATTGGATGCGCTCCGTGCGAGGGAGAAGAATGCCACGTCCAGGAGAACTTTTGCAGGACCGCCCAGTTGAGCCGAATGGCTCATTTGCATATAAGGCGCGAATTGTTGCGGGGGCCACTGCGGACAAACGGGGGCACATTTTGGAAAATGAAAAGCTGAAACAGCACCACCGGGGGCCGCCATGTAAGTGGATATATGTATTTTAATGTGCATTTTCAGATAAAAGGTACTCTTTAAGGTGAAAATGAGCCCGGTCCTTAAGGGGTTAAAGCCCTGCCAGTGCTGTACGGCTCTAGTCGGGAAAGGGTTAAAATTTGTGAGATGTTAGTAATTCTTGCAGTGAAGCATGCAGAGGAGATATTATTACAATTTATTAAAGAGTTTTTTCAGGTTTTATTAATTGATGTCCTTTCCGTAAAATAGGTTATGAATATCAGATCGGCGGGGGGGCTGACTCCTGACACCTCGCCAATCAGCTGTCTGAAGAGAAAGCAGCACTCGTAAGAGCAGCTGCAGCGATGAGCAGATGTAATTGCATCTCAGCTGCCCCATTCACTTCGATGGGACAGCTCTTTCCTATTCAAGTCCCATTGAAGTGAATGGTAGGCCAAAAGTTTGACAGGCCGACAGCACAGTTATCCATAACTCAACCCTCTTTTCTTTTGCCATGATCTGGTAAAATGGTATATGCCTCAGGGTGTGGGGGTACGCAGTGTGGCAGGCGCATCACAATGAAGTGCCTTATGCGCTGTGACATTAGAAGAATTTCGGTATCTCTGACTGTTCTAGTCTAACCAGACTGTCTATTACTCTGTGATTCCTCTAGGTGCGGTTCTATGAAAGCAGTAGGTTTAAAGAGCACACCAAATGCTTGAAATAACTTCTTTATTAACTTCAACTTTTCTTCATATATAACGCTGCTGCCTCTGCAGTAGACAGTCCATGTACAAAACATGTGTGGAATAAAGGATCACAAAATGGTGGTTCAGCTGTTCAATCTTGTCATTCAACATAAAATGGTGGATATATTTCTCTCTTTAGTATCTGTTCTCTCACTCAGTTATTTAAGCACTTTATGATCTCTCTGAGAGGTATATTTGAGTCTTAACCAATATTTTTACTTGCTCGGTATGCTGGTATGCTTGCTTGGTATGAGCAGTTCCCAGACTGAATGTTTTTATGCAATTTGGTTGCAATTTGCAATTTGAAGATTGCTATTTGCATACTGTTTATTTTGTGGAACTGCAAATAAACACATATAACTAGTTAAGTATACAGTTGTAATCACTACATTAGCAATAGGAACATCTATAACTGTATTAAATACCTATTTTGACCTCTTTGCTTCTATAAAACTGAACTCTCAGTGGAGTGAATGTCTGTTCAGCTTCTCTCCTCTGGTGTAATGAATTCTAGCAGCTCCTGAGTGTGAGGCTGGCTGTAATTGGCCAAGATTCCTGCTCAGTGTGAGACTGTCTGTGATTGGTTAAGGCTCCTGGGCAGTGACAACAGCTTAACTCTATACTTTCTGGTTTTAATTCTGCTGTGTTATTGAGCTTTCCTTACAGTCATATCATGAATCTCAAAGGCATATTATCTTTTGCTTCTGTGAACACAATATATAACTATTACATGACATCAAAAAACATAAAATCGCAATAAATAACTCTGCTTTTGTTTTTAACATATAATTAGAGTTGAGCGAACACCTGGATTTTCGGGTTCGAGAAGTTCAGCCGAAGTTCCCGAAAATGTTCGGGATCTGAACTCGACCCGAACTTCATCCCGGACCCGAACTTTTGGGCACTAAAAAGGCTGTAAAATAGTGCAGGAAAGGGCTAGAGGGCTGCAAAAGGCAGCAAAATGTAGGTAAATCCCCTGCAAACAAATGTGGATAGGGAAATGAATTGAAATAAAATAAAATAAATAAAAATTAAGCAATATCAATTGGAGAGAGGTCCCATAGCAGAGGATCTGGCTTCAAGTCACCCACCAATGGAGTAGGCCACTTTAATTTATTTAGGCCCCAGCACCCAGACAGAGGACAGAGGTCGCATAGCAGAGAATCAGGCGTCATGTCACCCACCAATGGAGAAGGCCACTTTTCGATAATTTGGCCCCTGGCACCCAGCCGGAGGAGAGAGGTCGCATAGCAGAGAATCAGGCTTCATGTCACCCAGCAAAAGAGAAGGCCACTTCCAGATATTTAGCCCACGGCACCCAGAGAGAGGTCGCATAGCAGAGAATCAGGCTTCAGGTCACCCACCACTGGAACAGGCCACTTTCAGATAATTAGGCCCCTGGCACCTAGATGGAGGAGAGGTTCATTCAACTTTTGGTTGCACTGCAATATAATGGTAAAATAAAAAAAAAGGATTCAATAAAGAAGTGCCCCGTAGTACAAGAATATATGGTTGAGGGAGAGGCAGTTATAAATGTCTATTCTGCACAAGGGATGGACAGGTCCTGTGTGATCCATGCCTGGTTCATTTTTATGAACGTCAGCTTGTCCACGTTGGCTGTGGACAGGCGGCTGCGTTTGTCAGTAATGACGCCCCCTGCCGTGCTGAATACACGTTCAGACAAAACGCTGGCCGCCGGGCAGGCCAGCACCTCCAAGGCATATAATGCTAACTCTGGCCACGTGGACAATTTGGAGACCCAGAAGTTGAATGGAGCCGAACCATCAGTCAGTACGTGGAGGGGTGTGCACACGTACTGTTCAACCATGTTAGTGAAATGCTGCCTCCTGCTAACACGTTCCGTATCAGGTGGTGGTGCAGTTAGCTGTGGCGTGGAGACAAAACTTTTTCACATTTCTGTCATGCTAACCCTGCCCTCAGAGGAGCTGGCCGTGACACAGCTGCGTTGGCGACCTCTTGCTTCTCCTCTGCTTTCGCCTTGGGCTTCCACGTGTTCCCCTGTGACATTTGGGAATCCTCTCAGGAGCGTGTCTACCAGCGTGCTCTTGTACTCGCGCATCTTCCTATTACGCTCCAGTGCAGGAAGTAAGGTGGGCACATTGTCTTTGTACCGGGGATCTAGCAGGGCAACCCAGTAGTCCGCACACGTTAAAATGTGAGCAACTCTGCTGTCGTTGCGCAGGCACTGCAGCATGTAGTTGCTCATGTGTGCCCGCTGCCCAGAGGTAAGGACAAGCTGTCCTCTGTGGGAGGCGTATTGTCATCAGCCACGCACCAGTGATGGGCCTGAGCTGTGTCGGGTGCCATCCCGCTGTGAACCTGCTTCATCCTCATCCTCCTCCACATCCTCCTCGTCCTCCAGTAGTGGGCCCTGGCTGGTCACATTTGTACCTGGCCTCTGCTGTTGCAAAAAACCTCCCTTCTAACAGACTGGCCTGAAAGTTCTAAAAATGACCCCTCATCCTCCTCCTGGGCCACCTCCTCTTCCATCATCGCCCTAAGTGTTTTCTCAAGGAGACATAGAACTGGTATTGTAATGCTGATAACGGCGTCATCGCCAATAGCCATGTTGGTGGAGTACTCGAAACAGCGCAACAGGGTATACAGGTCTCGCATGGAGGCCCAGTCATTGGTGGTGAAGTGGTGCTGTTCCGCAGTGCGACTGACGCGTGCGTGCTGCAGCTGAAACTCCACTATGGCCTGCTGCTGCTCGCACAGTCTCTCCAGCATGTGCAAGGTGGAGTTCCACCTGGTGGGCACGTTGCATATGAAGCATTGAGCGGGAAGGCCGAAGTTACGCTGTAGCGCAGACAGGCGAGCAGCGGCAGGATGTGTACGCCGGAACCGGCCTGCACTTTATGCAGCAGCTCTGACATGTCGGGGTAGTTGTGAATGAACTTCTGCACCAGCAAATTCAGCACATGCGCCAGGCAAGGGATGCGCGTCTAACCGGCTAGTCCCAGAGTTGCGACGAGATTTCGCCCATTATCGCACACCACCAGGCCGGGCTTGAGGCCCACCGGCAGCAACCACTGGTCGGTCTGTGTTTCAATACCCCGCCACAACTCCTGCGCGGTGCGGGGCCTGTCCCCCAAACATATGAGTGTCAGAACGGCCTGCTGACGTTTACCCCGGGCTGTGCTGCAGTTGGTGGTGAAGGTGTGTGGCTGACTGGATGAGCAGGTGGAAGCAGAGTAGGAGGAGGAGGCTACAGGAGGCAAAGAATGATGCCCTGCGATCCTTGGCAGCGGAAGAACGTGCGCCAAAGAACTCTCCGCCTGGGGCCCAGCCGCCACTACATATACCCAGTGTGCAGTTAGGGAGATATAGCATCCCTGGCCGTGCTTACTGGTCCATGTATCTGTGGTTAGGTGGACCTTGCCACAGATGGCGTTGCGCAATGCACACTTGATTTTATCGGATACTTGGTTGTGCAGGGAACGCACGGCTGTCTTGGAGAAGTAGTGGCGGCTGGGAACAACATACTGTGAGACAGCCATCACCATCAGCTGTTTGAAGCTGTCTGTGTCCACCAGCCTGAACAGCATTTCAAAGGCCAGTAGTTTAGAAATGCTGGCATTCAGGCCCAGTGCTCGATGGTGGCTAGGTGGGAATTTATGCTTTCTCTCCAAGGTTTGTGAGATGGAGAGCTGAACGCTGCCGTGTGACATGGTGGAGATGCTTGGTGACGCAGGTGGTGGTGTCGGTGGCTCATCCTCTGTTTGGTGGGTGGCAGGTGCCAACATTCCTCCCGAGGCGGAGGAAGAGGCCGAGGCAGCAGCAGAAGAGGGAGCAGTGGGAGCCTGAGTGAGTATCTTTTTTTTAAGTTGTTTACTCCACTGCAGTTTATGCTTTGCATGTAGATGCCTGGTCATGCAGGTTGTGCTAAGGTTCAGAACGTTAATGCCTCGCTTCAGGCTCTGATGGCACAGTGTGCAAACCACTCGGGTCTTGTCGTCAGCACATTGTTTAAAGAAGTGCCATGCCAGGGAACTCCTTGAAGCTGCCTTTGGGGTGCTCGGTCCCTGGTGGCGGTGGCCAGCAGCAGGCGAACTCTCTTGGCGGCGGCTGTTCTGCTTTTGCCCACTGATCCCTCTTTTGCTACGCTGTTGGCTCTGTCTCACCACTGCCTCTTCCTCTGAACTATGAAAGTCAGTTGCACGACCTTCATTCCATGTGGGGTCTAGGACCTCATGGTCCCCTGCATCGTCTTCCACACAGTCTTCCTCCCTGACCTCCTGTTCGGTCTGCACACTGCAAAAAGGCGCAGCAGTTGGCATCTGTGTTTCGTCATCATCAGAGACGTGCGGACTCTGATGAGGTGGTATTCCCATTGTCATGCCTTTTCATAAGTATATAAGCATTTATACATTATTATTGTGTATAACGTGTATTCATGGCCTATAAGCAGCCATATTGTACTTATATTCACCCTCCTGTATGAACCTTCATTGTAAAAGAGAAAAATGGGTTCAAGGAAAGGTCCTTCCTGGCAGATGTGGGCCTATCTAAGGGAGTGATTTTACCTCATCACTAGGCTAGGAGCCGAGATAAGGTTCTTCCTGGCGCTCGTCTGTCATCTTTTTATAATGAGATGTATTAATGAGACAAACATATAATGTCTGTTTGTTCATATAGTGGATCATATTTAGTTTTGACCCAGGTTAATCGATATATCACGTGTTGTTTTATGCCTCATATATTGGTTTTATTTTGTTACATATTATAATGATATACTAACGTATATATATCCTGTGTGTGTATCACCAGAAGTGTGTATTCCTGAGGTATCTAGGAAAGCATGCTCAGTTGGATTTCTCTTAATGAGAAGTTGTTGATTAGAACAGTTATACTAGTTTCTGGGAATCTAGGTTTTAATTGCTTCAAGTGTCAGGGGGTATGCCTCCCTTTTTGATGTATGTCCCAGGTGGTGGATATTTACCACTTAACATGAAGTCACATTATATAAATTTAACTCCTAAAAGCTTCACATTTATAGTTTATACAACATTGCTGCCTAGGTATCGGCAGGTAACATAACACGTTCACCACAAAGCATTTTGGGTAATGTATGGTCTCACAGTACCATTACCATATGTGCACACCATCTGGTTTGGTTGGAAGACCGTTATCTAAAGGAGTGTATGCTTTTGATAAGTCTGTGAATATTAATCATAGATGGTATGAGAGAGTGGATTCCAAAAGAAAGAAAAAAAAAAGTTCTACAAAGAAAGGATTAAAACAGAACGTAGCAAAACTTTGGATTTTATCCTGGACCACGGGGAACCCTCCGGAGAGCTGACCGTCCCTCCGGAGCCCTATTCACCTTTTGACCCTTGGTAATGTATATCTTGCTTATTGCTTGCGGTATTGATAAGTTACTCAGCCCGGTATATAGTCAAAGATCCCCAATTGTGGATCTGTAATTGATGAGGCTCTTGATCAATTTTGATCATTCTCTTAGCAAAGATGCATATTGCTAATTGAGGATCAGACATTGGTACCTAGTCCTTGGGAACTTTGTTATTCCCTAGCCTGATACCGAGCTGGTAAAATTATAGTGCCGCCATATACCTCAATTGGTAAAAAGGTAATAGGAAGGGATTGATGCTCCTACTCTTCTTTAATTTGAATTGTTGCATATCATTGCATTGATTGGCGATATTCAGTATTGATTGAAAAGTATTGGTACTATAGTTAATTGTCTATCATTGTACAGGTTGTATTATCGATTTTGTATTTAGCACTTATGTATAATAAACTCACATATATTTTTGCATAGATGATGGTACCTCATTTTCTTTCTAGTTGCACAAAATAATTAATGTTCTCGCCAACGAGCTGAGAGGTTATTATGTCGCCCTCTCCTCAGTAGGATCAATAACTTTGATATTTTTTCCTTTGAATCTTTCTTTTGTTTTTTTTGTATATAAAGCATTTTGTGCTTTATATCCGCGACACCATGTCCTCATCATCAGGAAACATAAGTGGTTGTGCATCAGTGCATTCTATGTCTTCCACCACTGGGGAAAGGCTAGGTGGATTTCCTTGGGAAACCCTGCCAGCAGAGTCTTCAAACAGCATAAGAGACTGCTGCATAACTTGAGGCTCTGACAGTTTCTCTGATATGCATGGGGGTGATGTGACAGACTGATGGGCTTGGTTTTCAGGCGCCACCTGTGCGTTTTCTGCAGAAGACTGGGTGGGAGATAATGTTGTGAATGTGCTGGATCCACTATCGGCCACCCAATTGACTAGCGCCTGTACTTGCTCAGGCCTTACCATCCTTAGAACGGCATTGGGCCCCACCAAATATCGCTGTAAATTCTGGCGGGTACTGGAACCTGAGGTAGTTGGTTCACTAGGACGTGTGGCTGTGGCAGAATGGCCACGTCCTCTCTCAGCACCAGAGGGTACACTAACACCACCACGACCGCGTCCGCGTCCCTTACTAGATGTTTTCCTCATTGTTACCGTTCACCAAGCACCACAATAAGAAAAAAAATATTTGGCCTAATGTATTTATGTAGGAGACAGGAAGTGACGTAGTAAGGGCGGAAGCTCGTGTTCTTGCCCTTGGATCCCACGCTGGTGCATGCTGTCACACAGAAATGGCTGAGGAATATCAGAACCGGCTGCAGAATGGGGTGGATGCTATGGTGAAGAACCTGGAGAGGGAGAATATACGGAAAATGCAGGGGAAGTTGTTCCGGTGTAGTGCACAGTGCTGTGATAATGAAAAGGCCGCCATGCAGCAGGTACACGCCTGCATTGAACGCTGCCATGCCCCCCTCGCACAAGCTCAGAGTCTGGTCACCAGCGAGCTGGAGAGGTTTCAGGATCGCCTGGGCCGCTGTACAATGCACTGCAATGACAAAGCAAAGGATTCCCTCGAGTCTGGAAGTAAAGAATCACAAGCAAGAGCTCAGTTGGAGAGCTGCGTGATAAAGTGTGCAGAAGACCACATGAACCTCATCCCTAGTATGACCAAGAAGCTAAAGGATGCATTGGTTGAGGCTGACAAAAAGACCACGGAATGATGTGAAGAAACGTAACCCTTGCTGCGTTCTGTAGCAGGCTCTGGGCCTCAGCGCTGACCTTGCCGATCAGTTTAGAAGAAATGACACGGACTGTTACAGTCTTGGCTTTAGGAGAATCTGTGCCGTTCAGAGTCCCGCAGTGATGTCTCATGATCTGCCTGCATTTGGCAAATCCCAAATAATATTTCCTTTTTTTAAAAATCTCCAATGGTAGAATATATAAAATTTAGAAAGTCATTTATGGTGAAAAAATGCACAGACATTACGGCTGCAGCAGACATCATGTTGACTGTGATGGCAGTGAGGTCTTACGTAGGTCACAATGAAAGATCCTTCTAATGAAATGGTCCAACAGTTTACAACCTGCTTTTATCATTTATGTAAGAAAAGAAAATGGAAACTTTCCAGTCCAATTTATTGATGATTGATCTTTTTTTTTTAAATCCTAATGTATTTATTTCAAATTCAGGCCTTTTTTTTACAGGCACCTAACACTATCTGTCTATTTATTTTTGTACCGTATTACACTAATCCAGGCACAGCAGTAACCACTGATTTAGTGGAATATCAATTGTAGGCCTAGTATTTAGGCCCTGGATGAAAGGTATCCTTTTATGGACAGATTTACACTTGGAGATGCACAGTAGCGTGTGAAAAAATATGAAGGATTATGCCTTCAGCAATTGTATTTTAACACTTTGTGTAATATACCCTTTAACGGACAAACATACACTATGAGATGCATAATAGTGCATGCAGATTTACAGGATTATGCTTTTAGCAATTGTAATGTAACACTTTTTGTAATATACCCTTTTACGGAAAGAAATATACTTAGAGATGCACGCTGAGTGTAATATACCCTGCAACAGCTGGAACACCAGATTCAGGGTATTGCTATATTAGCAAGTGAATTTCACCCCAGAACATAATCTATCCTTTGACGGATACTATTAAACTTGTCCAGTCACAGCTGGAACACCAGATTTACGGTATTGCTATTTTGGCAATTGAATTTCACCCCAGAACAAAATATATCTTTTGCTGGACACTATGAAACTTGTCCAGTCACAGCTGGAACACCAGATTTACTGTATTTCTATTTTTGCAACTGTATTTCACCCCAGAAAATAATATATCCTTTGACAGACATTAGGGAAATTGTCCAGTCACAGCTGGAACACCAGATTCAGGGTATTGCTATTTTGGCAATTAAATTTCACCCCCAAAAAAATATATATCCTGTGACGGACAGTATTAAACTTGGCCAGCCAAAGCTGAAACCACTGATTTATGGTATTGCTATTTGGGCAATTGAATTTCACCCCAGAAAAAAAAATATATCCTTTGCCGGACACTATTAAACTTTGCCAGCCACTGCTGGGACACCAGATTTACGGTATTGCTATTTTGGCAATTGAATTTCACCCCAGAAAAAAATATATCCTTTGCCGGACACTATTAAACTTGTTCAGTCACAGCTGGAACACCAGATTTACGGTATTTCTATTTTTGAAACTGAATTTCACCGCAGAAAATAATATATCCTATGACGGACACAATTAAACTTGTCCAGTCACAGCTGGAACACCAGATTTACAGTATTTCTATTTTTGAAACTGAATTTCTCCGCAGAAAATAATATATCCTATGACGGACACTATCAAACTTGTCCAGTCACAGCTGGAACACCAGTTCAAGGTATTGCTATTTTGGCAATTGAATTTCACCCCAGAACAAAATATATCCTTTGCCGGACACTGTTAAACTTTGTCAGCCACTGCTGGGACACCAGATTTAGGGGATTGCTATTTTGGCAATTGAATTTCACCACAGGAAAAAATCTATCCTTTGCCAGACAGCAGACAGTATTACACTGGGCTACGACAGTATTACACTGGGCTAGCCACAGCTGGAACACCAGATTTAGGGGATTGCTATTTTGGCAATTCAATTTAACCCCTTAATAAAATATAGAAATTTCTATCCTGAGTTTCTAGGGGCGAAAATAAGCACAGCCAAGCCCCTGATGTAGGATATAGCAAAAAAAAAAAACTAGTATTGATGGATTGATGGACTTGGTGGCAGCTTGTGCTGGTGCACCACAAGACACAAAATGTCCGCCGATCAAAGTGACAGAAAAACGCTTTGTGCAGCCTAAAAACCAGTGAGCATTTAACTAGCAGAAGTTAAATGATTCACAGCTGTAGATCGATCACTTCATTAGGTGTTTTTGCTGACTTTTCCCTGCCTAATCTCGCCCTCACAGAAGCTTCGTCCTCTCCCTACACCAGTGCTCCTCAATTATTTTCTGTCATGCCCCCCCTAGGAAGAAGAAAACATTTCGCGCCCCCCGCGCGACTGTAAATAGTAACATTTGACTATAAAATTGTTATAAGTACACCAATCTCCCCACAGGTGAGGGCCATTAACCCCCCCCCCCCCCCCCAAATCATGTGCAGGCTCCATTAACCCCCCTCCCTAATCATGTGCAGGCTACATTAACCCCCTCCCCCCAAATCATGTGCAGGGTCCAGGCTTCCCCCCCTCCCCCCAAATCATGTGCAGGCTCTCCCCCAAATTATGTGCAGGCTCCCCCCCCCCCAATAGGGTCCCCCCACCCACCCAATACTTACGTCGCTGGATGCAGGCCTCTTCCGGCCTGTGTCCCGCTCTGCACTCCGCTCAGGCGGCGCGATGACGTCATCGCGCCGCCTGAACCGCTCTGATAGGCTGCCGGCACAAGGCACGCAGCCTATCAGAGGAGCAGGGGAAGAGACGCCTCTCCCTCCCCTGCCGCACAGCACAGCGATCTGTATCGCTGTCCAGAGGACGGCGATACAGATCACTATGGAGATGAACGCTTTCACAGTGGAAGCGTTCATCTCCTGTCACCTCGAGCCCCCTTTTACGGAGCCCCACTATTTGAGAAACGCTGCCCTACACTAATCAGAGCAGAGTGACGTGCGGCGCTACGTGACTCCAGCTTAAATAGAGGCTGGGTCACATGCTGCACTTGGCCAATCAGAGCCATGCCATTAGTAGGCATGGCTGTGATGGCTTCTTAGGGCAAGAAGTAAAATGTTAGCTGATTGGCTGCTGTGCAGCCCTTCAGAAAGCGGGAAGAAATCGTGGTACAACGGACCCGAACCCAAACTTTTTTGAAAATGTTTGGGTCCGGGTCCGTCCGTGTCCCGAACACCCCAAAATTCGGTACGAACCCGAACTATCCAGTTCGGGTTCGCTCATCCCTACATATGAACTGTATTAAGGTTATTGGCAGGTCTAGCTGTATACCCATATAAGCCATATTAGCAACCTAGGACAAGTTTTAGCTGGCCATCTACACGCAGGACTGCCCTAGCAGCCGGCAATGTTTACTCAGGTTAGTGATACAGTTGAATGCTGTGATGGAGATCCATGAGATCCAGTGTCTCTTCGCTGTTCACGCTCATAGGCCACAGACACTAGGCCTGAAGCCTATCAGAGGCTGGCACAGGCGGCACAGTTATATCATAATTGCGACACTACATGAGCCGGGCTGCAAACGGCTCAGAACACATACCAGAACGTCTTTGTCCTGCACTAAATCCCTAACAGCAGCATGGAGGTATTTGCATTTGTTTCTTTTCTTTGGCAGCATGCTGTTGGGCCACTATAAGCGGCCATTATTATAACTGGGGGACACTATGGGGACATTGGTACTACTAAGGGAAATATAAGGGGACATTTTTTCTATTTGCACACATTGTAAGGGTTCATCAATACTACTGGGAGCACTACAAGGGTGAATGGGAGGAGTATTGTTTTTTCTACTGGCACACACTGTAAGTGGGCATTAGAATTACTGGGGCACTATAAGGGGGCATTTTTTGTTCTACTGGCACAACATAAGGGGGTATTAGTGCTATTGGTACACTGTAAGTTTTTTTTTTTCTACTGACACACATTATAAAGTGTCATTTATGCTACTGATGGAAAGTAGAAAAGTAAGAGTTCAGTATGACAAACTCTGCAGAGATGATACATAGCTGAAAGTCATCATGGCGGTCTGGACAAGATGAGAAAGAAGAACATCTATGTCAGAGGAGATGTTACTTAATGTCATAGATATGTAGAGCTTTGTTCTCCTGTATGTTTGGTAGCACATAATCTAATTTAAAAAGTAATAGTCATTCATCATGGGTTCTGGATATGGTATCTGTCACTTTGACAGGAAGATTAGCACTGCATGCTGAGGTATTCTTTATGTCAAATTTGAAGTAACTGCTGACAGAAGCTTAGAATAGTGCCTATGACAGCAGCGTTAGAATAGTCATGTTTTGTTATTTATCACTGATTGCTTCCTTGGGGTTACTCAGTTTGAACTTCTTGTCTCTAGGGAATATTTGGAGGGAAAAGTTTGAGAACCACTGATCTAGTAGACCCCACAACATTATGTGGATTATCCTTTAACTATTCCTGTGATACGCAAACTTTTACAAATTGTGCCAGTTTCATCATGTCTGGATAGTTGCTGTTACCACACCAAAAATGCTTCTATAAAAATGATTATATTATGGTATTGCTGTAGAGAAGTACTTGCTCTTGGCTAATAATGGCGCCTCTTGGTCTTGCAGGTTTTCATATGGTGCGCATGCATTTGAACAGTAACTTGAACTTTTATAATAGCCCAGTATGATGAGCCTCTTAAGATCCACTTTAACAACGTCCTCCTCTTTTGTAAATGTACAGCACAGACGGCAAAGCAGTGGCCATTATAATTATCAACTACAAATGTAGTGAAAGTAATGAAAGTCCTTGAGTGGTATACGTTAAAGGGGTCGTGCAGTGGGTAAATATTAGTGACCTATCTACAGTATAGGTCAGCAATATCAATATCAGGTCCTACTCCCGGCATCCCTCACGTTCAACTGTGTGAAGAGGTGGCACTTGTGTGAGTGTCCCTTCCTCTTCATAATTATCTGCATGTCTTCTCACTTGTACAGGTCGTGCAGTATAAATTCAACTGCTAATTCCATTCTTTTTTGCATTAGAAACTGAAACCTATCCAGTTTCACATCCAAAGGAGAAGATGATCCAGCACTTGGAGATAAAATTTTCTTTATTAGAAAGTTATTAAAACAGTAAATGCGCTACAAGGCAACAATCCCTCTGGACATGGTCTACATATAGAGACCTCACTCAGTTTTTGACATAAAAATATTCACAAACATCCCCCTATGTAAAATTCACACCCCATCACATGGGCTGTCACATGGTATAATCGCAGGAAAATTAGTGCACTGGTAGGAACATCTGAATTAACCTTTAACCCCTTAAGGACCTGTACGGTGGGCTGATCAGGCAGGAGCTGCCCCTGCTGCGTACGCCGGCATCTGTGAAGACACTGATGCCGGAGTATTAACCCGTAAAAAACAAGGTGTAATTTTTTGCAACCATACATCATGCAAAGTGTAATACCAAGCGATCAAAAAGTCATACACCCCAAAATAGTACCCATTAAACCGTCATCTCATCCGGCAAAAAAAGCATTTGTGTAAAACTTAAATAAATAAAAAAAAGTATACATCTGTAAGAATCTGATGTATAAAAATATCATATGACCTAACCCCTCAGATGAACACAGTAAAATAAGTGTGTCAAAAAAGCCATTTTTTGTCACCTTAAATCACAAAAAGTGTAGTACCAAACGATCAAAAAGTTATATGCACCCTAAAATACAGGGAGTGCAGAATTATTTGGCAAGTTGTATTTTTGAGGATTAATTTTATTATTGAACAACAACCATGTTCTCAATGAACCCAAAAAAACTCATTAGTATCAAAGCCGAATATTTTTGGAAGTAGTTTTTAGTTTGTTTTTAGTTTTAGCTATTTTAGGGGGATATCTGTGTGTGCAGGTGACTATTACTGTGCATAATTATTAGGCAACTTAACAAAAAACAAATATATACCCATTTCAATTATTTATTTTTACCAGTGAAACCAATATAACATCTCAACATTCACAAATATACATTTCTGACATTCAAAAACAAAACAAAAACAAATCAGTGACCAACATAGCCACCTTTCTTTGCAAGGACACTCAAAAGCCTGCCATCCATGGATTCTGTCAGTGTTTTGATCTGTTCACCATCAACATTGCGTGCAGCAGCAACCACAGCCTCCCAGACACTGTTCAGAGAGGTGTACTGTTTTCCCTCCTTGTAAATCTCACATTTGATGATGGACCACAGGTTCTCAATGGGGTTCAGATCAGGTGAACAAGGAGGCCATGTCATTAGATTTTCTTCTTTTATACCCTTTCTTGCCAGCCACGCTGTGGAGTACTTGGACGCGTGTGATGGAGCATTGTCCTGCATGAAAATCATGTTTTTCTTGAAGGATGCAGACTTCTTCCTGTACCACTGCTTGAAGAAGGTGTCTTCCAGAAACTGGTAGTAGGACTGGGAGTTGAGCTTGACTCCATCCTCAACCCCACAAGCTCATCTTTGATGATACCAGCCCAAACCAGTACTCCACCTCCACCTTGCTGGCGTCTGAGTCGGACTGGAGCTCTCTGCCCTTTACCAATCCAGCCACGGGCCCATCCATCTGGCCCATCAAGACTCACTCTCATTTCATCAGTCCATAAAACCTTAGAAAAATCAGTCTTGAGATATTTCTTGGCCCAGTCTTGACGTTTCAGCTTGTGTGTCTTGTTCAGTGGTGGTCGTCTTTCAGCCTTTCTTACCTTGGCCATGTCTCTGAGTATTGCACACCTTGTGCTTTTGGGCACTCCAGTGATGTTGAAGCTCTGAAATATGGCCAAACTGGTGGCAAGTGGCATCTTGGCAGCTTCACGCTTGACTTTTCTCAGTTCATGGGCAGTTATTGTGCGCCTTGGTTTTTCCACACGCTTCTTGCGACCCTGTTGACTATTTTGAATGAAACGCTTGATTGTTCGATGATCACGCTTCAGAAGCTTTGCAATTTTAAGAGTGCTGCATCCCTCTGCAAGATATCTCACTATTTTTGACTTTTCTGAGCCTGTCAAGTCCTTCTTTTGACCCATTTTGCCAAAGGAAAGGAAGTTGCCTAATAATTATGCACACCTGATATAGGGTGTTGATGTCATAAGACCACACCCCTTCTCATTAGAGAGATGCACATCACCTAATATGCTTAATTGGTAGTAGGCTTTCGAGCCTATACAGCTTGGAGTAAGACAACATGCATAAAGAGGATGATGTGGTCAAAATACTCATTTGCCTAATAATTCTGCACTGCTTGTAGTACGAATCAGACCCTCAGCTCATACCGAAAAATGAGCCCCTACATAAGACAGTCGCTCCAAAAAATAAAACTGTGTGGCTTTCAGAATATCAAGACAATAAAAATATTTTTTTTCAAAAATGCTTTATTATGTAAAACTGAAACAAACAACCCAAAAAAGTCATATTTGGTATTGTCGCATCCGTAGCAACCTGCTCTATAAAAATACCACATGATCTGACCTGTCAGATGAAGCTCGGCGGTGTGATGACGTGAATGCGCTACGTCGCGCTCTCCTCCTACCCTCCTCCTCTGGCCCTTTGGATCCTCCGCTGATGATTGAGCCCTGAGCACGCCTGAGCCCTCTGCCGCTTGCCGCCTGCCGCCCTGTGGAAAAACGTCGGACTCCTCGTGCCTCCGCTTGCTTCAGACCTCAAGCCTGCTGTCCGCTCCCTTGCCTTGTCTGCTGCCTGCTGCTTGCTGTTGCTCGTGGCAGGGGTGGGCCTCCTTCGCAGTCGCTCTTGGCTGCCCTGCTTCTGTGGGAAACGCTGGGACCTCATTGCGGTTTGCTGCTGCCTGCCGGGAGTGTGTGGTTCCGCCTCCCCGTTCTCCTTCACTGCTGGCTTCCCGGTTTTGACCTGCTCCGCTCCCTATCCTCCTGCGCGCCTCCGTCTTCCTGCTCCGGTTTTGTTGAGCCTTCCCAGCTCACCTGCTTACCTCTGCTCCTGGACGCTGGATATGTGAGAGATAAAACTGTTTTTGTTTTTTTTTTGTTTTTTTTTGCTCTCCCATTTGCTTGTTGCCTTGTATCAGTTCTGGGACTTTGTTTAATGTCTGTTTAAAGACTGTGGTGGTTGGCATTTAAGAAGAAAAGAATAAAGGAGAGAAAAGGGGGAATAAAGAAAAGAGAAACAGAGAAGGGAAGAATTTAAAGGAAGAAAAGGAAAAAGAAAAAAAAAAGGGGGAAAAGAGTAGAAAAAGGGAAAAAAAAAGTGCTGAAAGCAGGGTGGATGCAGGTGTGAAAGGAGAGAGGGGATTACCAAATTTGTAAAAAAAAGGAAGAGTGGAAATAAATTCACAAAAAAAATTAAAAAAATTTCTACATATATATTGAAAGGGGCCTCTAACGGTTAATGGCTCCAAAGCGGCGGTCGGTGGACTCCTCTGGAACAAAGCTGGGGACTAAGACACCAGAGGGTAAAATTGACAAGTTTTTGAAATCTCCCTCTCTTAACGAAAAGGGGTTACCCAAAGGGAAAATGAGTACTAACTCTAAGAAAATCGTTAAAACTCCCCAAGCTGAAGAACTATCTGAGGATGGGCTATTAGATCAGGAAGGAGGGGAGGAAAGTCTTTTAGCGCGAACAGAAATTGAGCATGACCCCTCAGCTTTGAAAAAAATCCTGTGCGCTGTGGAAAATAATGGCATGCTAGTGCAAGGGATGTCTATTCAATTCGGGTCAATGCAGAGCGATATAGCTCTAATAAGAGAAGATCTGACTAAAATCCGGGATCGAGTACTTAATATGGAGAAGACGGTCGACTCCCTCCAATCCGACATGGATATGATTAAATCTAAGACTCTGTCTCTTTCCTCGGAAAACCACCTCCTACAAAATAAACTGGAGGATTTGGAAAATAGATCAAGGCGGTACAATATCCGCTTAGTCGGATTTCCAGAGGGAGTTGAGGGTTGGCAGCTAGTTGAACAACTTAAGGATGTAATTTAGAAAAATCTGGGCAGTGAACACTTTTCCTCCATGTTCCAAATAGAAAGAGCCTATCGGATTCCAGGGGAAACCCACCCCAGGGAGGCCACCGCGAGTAATCCTAATGAAACTATTATTATCTATGGATAGAGATATGATACTGAGAAGGGCAAGAGAATGCTCACCCATTGACTATCAAGGCACTAGACTGTTATTCTTCCCTGACTTTGCTCGACAGACCCAGGAAAAAGAAGAAGCTTCAGTGAGATAAAGAAACGTTTGGCGCTAAAAGACATTAAATATTCCTTACAGTACCCAGCGAAACTAAGAGTAATTTATAACGGACTATTCATTTTTGAGAAACCGCAACAAGTGCTGGATTGGATGGAGCAAATGGGCATTTGAAATATTTTTATATTTTTTTGAAGTGATGGAGGGAGGAGTTAGGGGGGGGAGAATGACCGGAAGGTAGAGGTTTGCTGACTAGATCGGGCGGACCAAAGGGGGGGGAGAGGGAATGGGGGAGGGAATTCAACCTGCAGGGAAGGGGTTTAAATTTTTTTTTTTTTTTTACTTTTCTTTCTCTTTCTCTCCTTTTTAATTAATGTCTGTTAGAATCGTTTCTTGGAATGTCAGAGGTCTTGGGGAGAGGGTTAAGAGACAAGCTATTATGGATGCAGTTAAGAGACATCTCCCTGCAATTTGTATAGTTGAAACTCACCTTACTCAAGAGACCGTGTCCCGTTTGATGACGGGATGGCATTCCCAATCTTACCATTCTACCTTTAGCAGTGCCTCTAGGGGTGTATCGGTTCTGATTCATAATTCTATAGATTTTTCCTTAATTGAATCTTACATAGACAACCAAGGCAGATTTATTTTTCTGTATGGGAGGCTCCATGGATATAGTTACACTCTCGCCTTTTTCTATATACCTCCGCCATTCTCTATGTATCCACTCATCCAACTACTGCGTTTTTTGGAAAAGAAACCAGAATGCCGACTTGTTCTGATGGGAGACTTTAACGCTGTTATGGATCCCAGAAAGGACAGACTAACTTTAAACACAGATCGGGGAAGGAGCATTTGTAATTCTCCATTGCCTCAGTTCTGCTTGGAGGCTGGATTGGTTAATATATGGGAACATGTTGGCGGAGGAAAGAGAGTATACTCCTGTGTTAGCAGAGGAGGTAGAGCAATGTCTAGGATTGATTTGGCGCTTACTAATGAGATAGGGAATTTAGATAGACAATAGGGGATTTGGGTTTAAGCTGAACCCGTATTGGCTTACTATTATGGATAATTATCAGTCTATTAAAATACATGTATCTTCCTTTTGGGAGGTGAATCTTCCCTCTGCTAACATCAATTTAGTTTGGGATGCTTTGAAAGCATATCTGAGGGGGGTTCTTATTAGTGATATCACTGCTGTGAGGAGATTATTTAAGAAAAGGGAGGAGGACCTGACTGATATTGTGGCTTCCACAACGGAACGATTTATTGATCAACCTACTGAATATAATAAGGAAGAGATGCAGAAGGCTAGTTGTTCTCTGAAGGAATATGTAATTGAGAAAGCAAATCATAGGTTATTTTTTAAGGGACAGAAGTATTTCTCAGAATCCGGACGTCCTGGTAAGCTTCTAGCTAAAATAATTTCACAACAAGACCAAAAAAAGAAAGCGATTACTCTAGTTCGTAATACAGATGGGGTAATAATATCAGACGCAGAGGGAATTAGAGACACCTTTCTGCAATATTTTTCCCAGATATATAGAGCTTCTCCTGGTCTGCCAACTGACCTGGCGAGACAGTTCCTGGAGAGAATTTCTCTTCCGATGCTAACAGAAGCCCAAAAAGAATCTCTGGAAGGAGAGTTGTCTCTTGTGGAGATCCAAGAGGCTTTGAGGTCTATCTCCGGGAACTCATCGCCAGGGTCAGATGGCTTTCCATATGGAATCTATCGTAAGTATAGTGATGTCATCCTCCCTCATTTACTGGAAGTGTTTTCTCAAGCATTGCAGGAAGGGGCTTTGCCACAGTCTATGATGGAAGCCGTGATAGTTTTAATCCCTAAAAAAGATAAAGATTTGGCGGACCTGAGCTCATATCGACCAATTTCCCTATTAAATACGGACGTGAAGTTGTTATCAAAGGTTCTGGCTAAGAGGCTTTCTCAGGTAATGTCCTTTCTGATTCATCCGGATCAAAATGGCTTTATGTCAAAAAGGGGTACCCACCATAACCTGCATAGGTTCTTCACTAACATTCAGTCTCCCAGTGGCGGCGCCCGCTCGGTCCTGTCACTGGATGCTACTAAGGCGTTCGACAGGGTCGAGTGGACGTTTCTCTGGGAGGTGATGAAAAGAATGGGTTTTGGCCCTAAATTCATGGGGATGGTTCAGTTGTTATATAAATATCCAGTGGCCAGAATTAGGATTAATGATATGCTGACATAGAGTTTTGTATTGGGAAGAGGTACACGTCAAGGATGTCCTCTTTCCCCTCTTTTATTTAATATCTATATTGAACCTCTTGCAGCTAGTATAAGGCAAGACTCGAGAGTGGCTGGCTTTGGTGTAATGGAGAAACAGGACCGTATATCCCTTTATGCAGATGATATCTTGTTTTTTATTCACCAAACAGAAAAACACTCCCTCGAATAATGGAACTGGTCAGCCTATTTTCTTATCCTTCTGGCCTGGAGGTTAATTGGGGAAGACTGTTCTTCTCCCTGTAGACAAATTGCGAGGATCTGTGGAAAATGTCGCTAATCGGATATCGATTTCCGATTCAATAAAATATCTGGGGATAATAGCTTCTGCCAAAATCCAAGACTATCTCCAACTTAATTTGATTCCGCTATTGTCAAAGGTGAGATCAAAAATTAAGATATGGCAAAAAATTCTGCCCGCAAGGGGGGACAGAATTTCATTAATAAAAATGGTGGTGCTGCCCCAGGTTCTTTATGTTCTCCGCAATTCGCCTGTTTGGATTGAGGATAAGTATTTTAGGTTGATAGAACGGATGATTAATCATTTACTATGGGGGAGGAAGCGGGTGAGACTAAAGGCGCTGTATTTTTCCATGCCCTATAATAGGGGAGGCCTTAACCTCCCCTATTTTAGGGGTTATTTTATGGCCTCTTAACTTTGCTTCTTTAATGACTGGGAAAATAGCCAACTCTGTAGAAAACTGGTGAAAGACTCAGGTTTTTCAGATTTATTTACAGTATTGGAGTCCGACTATTTACTTAATACACAGATTGGATATAAACCTTTCTGCAGAATGGCTACAAAGGCATGGCTGGTTATAAAGAGCTGGTTTAAAGTCAAGGCATCACTTATTTGTACCCCATTATGGCATAACTCAAAGCTTCTGAATTTAGATGATCTAAACTGTTGGCAATATTGGAGGACTAGAAATATTCAATATCTGAATCAGGTGGTTAAAGATGGGCAAATCCTGTCTCTTATGGAGCTAAAACAAAACTTAAACGTAGGTGAGGTGGCTTGGTATGCATATTTTCAATTGAGGTCAGCACTTTTTAATACTGCCGATAGTTATTCACTTGAGGTAGACACTCCGGAATTTTTGCACAATTTGATTTGTAAGAAAGGTGGTATGAAAGTTAAATTATCACATTGTTATAGACACTTGATGAAAAGTTTTTTTTTCGGAATGTTCTTTTTGTAATTTTGCTTCACGAACTGTGTCTTTTGAGATGATTAAAATAAAAATGTTTATAAAAAAAAAAAAATAACCTGTCAGATGAACATTGTAAATAACAAAAAATAAAAATGAAATATTTTGATAAAATAATTTACCACTGTCATGAAGTAAAATGTGTGACGAGAAAACAATCTCAGAATGGCCTGGATAAGTAAAAGCGTTTTAAAGTTATGACCACATAAAGTGACATGTGAGATTTGTAAAAAAAATGGCCTGGCCGTAAGGCGAAAAATGGCAGGGTCCTGAAGGGGTTAAGGGTTAATTCTGATGTTCCTACCAATGCACAAATTTTTCTGTGATTATTCCATGTGATAGCCCATGTGATTTTAGATAGGGGAGTGTTTGTGTCTTTTTTTTTTTTTTTTTTTGTATCATGAGTAAGGACTAAGTAAGGGCTGAAACATGTAGACCATGTCCAGAGGTAATGTTGCCTTGTAGTGTATTTACTGTTTTAATAATTTTCCAATAAAGAATTTTTTTTCTACAAGTGCTGGATCACCTTTTCATTTGGATGTGAAACTTATTTAGCTTTTCCTGGGTCTGGGCATGGAGGCAAGCATTAGGCCTAATTCCCACGGATCCGCAAAACACGGACGGCTGCAATGTGCATTTCGCATTTTGCTGACCGCACATTGCTGGCCCTATATAGAGAATGCCTTTTCTTGTCCGCAATTGCAGACAAGAATAGGACATGTTCTATTTTTTTTGCAGAAACGTGGATGCGGACATCACATAGTGTGCTGTCCACATCCATTCCTGCCCCTTTGAAATGAATGGGTCTGCAACCCTTCCGTGTGAATTAGGCCTTAAGTAGTGAGCTTATTGCACCTGTGTTTTGCTAGAAACCGAAACCTATGCCAGTTTTCTCACCTAAAGATTTTAAATATGTCTGGCCACATAACTTTTGCTACCCCCCCTCCCTCTTTTTTTTTTTTTTTTGCTGTGAGTGACTTGAAAAAGCAAAAAAAAAATTTGTAGTTCAAAAACTGTATGTACAAGAAAAGCTTTCTTTAAGCCAAAAGTAGTACATAGTGATTTTTAATTTCTCCCATGAACTTTTTCATTTGTTTATAGTTTTACGTTTTGCATTTACATCTTTTCCCTAAAGTTCGTGAGGCAGAACTGAGGAGACTGCGCAAAATCAACATGGAGTTTGAGGAGCAGAATTCCATCTTACAGCGACACACTGAGAGTATGAATAGTGCCAAAGAGAGACTGGAACACGAATTGTTACAAGAAGAAAGACAAACTATGATCCTACAACAACAACTGCAAACAATTCGACAGATTCTGCTCACAAGTTTCTCATCACTACCAATTCCTGGTGAGTCAGTCAATATTTAACAATTATACTGATGCCGACTGTAGCCTAACAATGTTCTCATAAAAGATGCAGAGATGCAGCAATCACTGAAGGATCAAATCATGACTTTATAAATCTAGCATAATCTAGTCTGGTCAGATATGCAATGTTTTACAGATTCTACTTAGGTAACGGTGGCTCACTGCAGATGGATTATGGAAAAGGTGCTATAAGCCCACATAGAGGGACACCTACCCTCTAAATATAAAATAATCTGGGAATGAAGCTTCTTATTGGGCGAGCACTCAACACTTGGTAAAATGTCAAAAGGAATTTTTATTATCCACAGACCAAAAAACATCCAATAAAATATAGCTAAACTATATTCATTTCTTAAATACTCTTTGCAACATAAACTCACTGAAGGATACATTCAAAATTTGTTTATCTCTATTTTCATACAGTATAAATTCATAAAGTGTCGAAGGATTCACAGATTTATCTGTAAAAATTGATAACTCTTTCTATAGGACCACCAGTTCATAAATCAATCCTGCTACAGCAAAGATATTTTATAAATTCATAGTGTCCTTCTGAGGAGATACAATTTTATATTGTAAATAAGTAAATTATGTTGCTTTTTTTGTATCACTCTTACTGTTTGATCTCCCAAAATCTCCTCTTTTTATTTCACAGCTTTGCTGGGATGGTTTCAATCCTAATATATACTTTGTTGATGGATAATGGTAGATCCAAGAGCTACACTAATAGTGTGCTCCGTGGTATAATGCCATGTAGGAGTTCTCAATGAGTGTCCTGTATTTATTTAGCTATTGTACAGGGTAGATAATGCTCAGAAGAAGTGCAGGAGCTGCACTAGTAGTGTGTCCCGTAATCCTTTAGTCACAGTACCGTACAAACGTTATCTTTAACTTTTGGTTAACTTTGGTTTTACCAAAGACGACGCAGCACTCCAAGTGGCGGTGAATAGTGAACCCTCTTTATTAACCCACAAAGCGACGTTTCAACTGCTCATTGCAGTCTTTTTCAAGCTACAAACATTGTGTCAGCAAGGGGGTATATATACCCAAAGTGCAATGTGCCATACTCAAATGTCAATTAATCAATAATGTGTAACAAATCGTAGGAAAAATTTCATATCACAAATTTACAAACATCATGTGCTTAAAATGCAAAAAAATCAATGTATATATGGAAAGTGACAATAAAATATATCGTATAATCATATAAAACACATGATTACCCTAATAAAGTGCACCTGTGCATGTGGTGGTTTAAAAACAAGTGACCAATCCGCTTGAAATAGTAATTATAACATCGTAAGATACATAAGAACTTACTTCACATTGGTGGTTCAATGGCGCACGGCCCGGCGTTCCCTGGTCTCTCCTGCGCATGCCCCGTTGCCGCGCAACGAGACAACGCTATCCACATGTCCGGAACCCGCCGCAGATACATCAGGCAACCCATCACCATGGTGACAATCCCAAACACCTAACGCCGTAAATCCCACCGACAATCCAGCCGGGATTTACGGCGTTAGGTGTTTGGGATTGTCACCATGGTGATGGGTTGCCTGATTTTTTTAGGTACGCTTGCCCTGGTGGCATCCCGCCCCCTGACGCTGTCCTGTTGCTATCCAGTCTGATCTCTGGGACTCTCCTTCCGCATGACGCGGGGGCCGTTGCCGATCATGTGATAGGGTCAGCTGACCCGGACGTATCTGCGGCGGGTTCCGGACATGTGGATAGCGTTGTCTCGTTGCGCGGCAACGGGGCATGCGCAGGAGAGCCCAGGGAACGCCGGGCCGTGCGCCATTGAACCACCAATGTGAAGTAAGTTCTTATGTATCTTACGATGTTATAATTACTATTTCAAGCGGATTGGTCACTTGTTTTTAAACCACCACATGCACAGGTGGACTTTATTAGGGTAATCATGTGTTTTATATGATTATACGATATATTTTATTGTCACTTTCCATATATACATTGATTTTTTTGCATTTTAAGCACATGATGTTTGTAAATTTGTGATATGAAATTTTTCCTACGATTTGTTACACATTATTGATTAATTGACATTTGAGTATGGCACATTGCACTTTGGGTATATATACCCCCTTGCTGACACAATGTTTGTAGCTTGAAAAAGACTGCAATGAGCAGTTGAAACGTCGCTTTGTGGGTTAATAAAGAGGGTTCACTATTCACCGCCACTTGGAGTGCTGCCTCGTCTTTGGTAAATAGACTACTGGGATCGCCTTGCCAGCGATTTTGTGGATTTGCACCCGACTGCTTTGTTTGCTGTGCTGCTGTTCCTCTTTGGATAGCTATATATATATATATATATAGTAAAGAAATAATGCTGGCAGCACTACCAAAGGACGGGCGGGTGCTAAGCCTTAGGACTAGCGTGGGTCCCAAATATACAAAGAAGGAAAAGAGGCAGCACTTCCAAAAAATAAAACTGAAGATTTATTCAAACATGTGCATCCGCGACGTTTCGGCTCGTATCGCGAGCCTTTCTCAAGCAAGTGTTAGGTGTCACAGTGAGGTATTTAACAGGTGTACAATTAATACATGATTATAACAATAAATCGTGACAGAAATAAAATAGATTACAAATACAATCATACACGTGATCATCAAGTGAAATCCTTCTCAAAAGTGCATCATACATAAAATTTGCATATATCAAATATGTGTAAAAACCGTGCAAAATCAATTACTAGATAATTAGTGAACCATTACAGGTGTGAGTTTTATATAAGGAGGAGGTACCTTGATAAACTATTGACGTGCTAAGTGACTGGCATGATGGAAAGCTCCGCGTCCAACTGTACAAAGTGCGCATGACAGGAATTCCTGTGTAGCGCATCATGTGACACAACAGGAAACAGATATGCGGCCATATTGGATGAGGGCAATCGCCCAAAATTCTGCAATCTATATGCATAGATGAACAATAGTGCGTAAAACTTCATGCCAATGAATCCATGATACATGGAGGTGTGTATACACACCTGGGGTCAGGCGTCAAACATCCCTGTCAGTATGGCTGAGGCACCGTCAATGTCCCGACCATACAACAGTATGCGGCGGCCGAATAGACCTCCCCTGTCAAGGGACATCCATCAGCTGCCACAAATATGGAATACAGCACCAATACCCCAATGAGGGATCTCCTCTTTATGGCAAAAGAAACACACTTAGTTCAAAATCACAATTCTGTGAATAAAACCAACATGGATAGCATTATACATAGATATTCACAGTATGTCCGCGGATCTCTTGCATAAGAATATAATAACCGTCACCGTCACACGATAGTTTAAAATGGGGTCCTCCTCCTTTTCCATAATGTGTCTCTGTGAAGAAAATAAAATAAAATTAATATTACATACATATAACAACCTATTAACAGGGGAGGTACCAATACTGTAGGACATCAAGGATATCTCGATCCTTCAATAACCCCAATCCAAATCCACATTTAAACCATGTGGTTTCAACGTTTTTAACGTAATAATCCATTGTGTTTCCTTACGTTTCAATATGGCTGTTCTATTGCCACCGCGTCTCATTTGTGGTACATGGTCTATTAACCAACATCTTATATCTTGTTCCTTGTGCCCCAACTCTGCAAAGTGTCTGGAAACCGGTAAATCCATTCGTTTCTTACGAATGGAGTTCCTATGGTTTCCAAGTCTTGTTTTGAAATCAGTTGTGGTTTCACCAACATATAATAATTTGCAAGGGCACATTAATATATATATGATGTACGAGGAATCGCAGGTCAAGTGAAAACGGATCGGAAATGTTTCACCTGAGCTGGGATGTGTGAAGGAGTTCCTAGATCTCAAAATATAACGGCAGTTTACACAACTGAGGCATGGAAAGCTACCAAGCCCCTGTTGTGTCAAAGTAGTCTGTCTCAGGACTTTAGAAGGTCCCACATCAGCCTTCACTAACCGATCCTTTAGATTTCTCCCTTTTCTGTATGAGAAAAGAGGGGTACTCTAAATTCAGGAACATTTCTTATTCCACCTGTTAAAGTATGCCAGTGTCGTTTTATAATTTGACTAATGTCAGTACTGTAGTCATTGTATGTGGAAATAAAAGGAATCCTTGTGGTATTATCCTGTCTGGGTCCCTCTCTAGATGGCAAGTCTAGTTTGTCACGATTTTCCTGCAACACTTTATAGGGATAACCCTCTGGGTGAATTTAGTTACCATGTTATCAAGTGTTTTGTCCAAAGTCACTTGATTCGTGATAATCCGCTTAGCTCGCAAGAACTGAGAATATGGCAGACTTCTAATCATTTTTCTGGGATGACAGCTCTCAAATCTTAAGATTGTATTTCTGTCGGTGGGCTTAGTATACAACTCCGTAACTAGCTTCCCTTCAGATAGAATGACCAATGTATCAAGGAATTGTATATTACTGTTGGAAAAAAACAAAGTAAATTTCAAATTCATATGGATACTATTAAGATACATATGAAATGCTTCTAAATCATCAGATGTACCATTCCAGAGGGGGAAGACGTCATCTATGTACCGCCACCATTTAATCACTTTCGCGAAATGGTGGGATACATAGACAAAGAATGGTACATCTGATGATTTAGAAGCATTTCATATGTATCTTAATAGTATCCATATGAATTTGAAATTTACTTTGGTTTTTTCCAACAGTAATATACAATTCCTTGATACATTGGTCATTCTATCTGAAGGGAAGCTAGTTACGGAGTTGTATACTAAGCCCACCGACAGAAATACAATCTTAAGATTTGAGAGCTGTCATCCCAGAAAAATGATTAGAAGTCTGCCATATTCTCAGTTCTTGCGAGCTAAGCGGATTATCACGAATCAAGTGACTTTGGACAAAACACTTGATAACATGGTAACTAAATTCACCCAGAGGGGTTATCCCTATAAAGTGTTGCAGGAAAATCGTGACAAACTAGACTTGCCATCTAGAGAGGGACCCAGACAGGATAATACCACAAGGATTCCTTTTATTTCCACATACAATGACTACAGTACTGACATTAGTCAAATTATAAAACGACACTGGCATACTTTAACAGGTGGAATAAGAAATGTTCCTGAATTTAGAGTACCCCCTCTTTCTCATACAGAAAAGGGAGAAATCTAAAGGATCGGTTAGTGAAGGCTGATGTGGGACCTTCTAAAGTCCTGAGACAGACTACTTTGACACAACAGGGGCTTGGTAGCTTTCCATGCCTCAGTTGTGTAAACTGCCGTTATATTTTGAGATCTAGGAACTCCTTCACACATCCCAGCACAGGTGAAACATTTCCGATCCGTTTTCACTTGACCTGCGATTCCTCGTACATCATATATATATTAATGTGCCCTTGCAAATTATTATATGTTGGTGAAACCACAACTGATTTCAAAACAAGACTTGGAAACCATAGGAACTCCATTCGTAAGAAACGAATGGATTTACCGGTTTCCAGACACTTTGCAGAGTTGGGGCACAAGGAACAAGATATAAGATGTTGGTTAATAGACCATGTACCACAAATGAGACGCGGTGGCAATAGAACAGCCATATTGAAACGTAAGGAAACACAATGGATTATTACGTTAAAAACGTTGAAACCACATGGTTTAAATGTGGATTTGGATTGGGGTTATTGAAGGATCGAGATATCCTTGATGTCCTACAGTATTGGTACCTCCCCTGTTAATAGGTTGTTATATGTATGTAATATTAATTTTATTTTATTTTCTTCACAGAGACACATTATGGAAAAGGAGGAGGACCCCATTTTAAACTATCGTGTGACGGTGACGGTTATTATATTCTTATGCAAGAGATCCGCGGACATACTGTGAATATCTATGTATAATGCTATCCATGTTGGTTTTATTCACAGAATTGTGATTTTGAACTAAGTGTGTTTCTTTTGCCATAAAGAGGAGATCCCTCATTGGGGTATTGGTGCTGTATTCCATATTTGTGGCAGCTGATGGATGTCCCTTGACAGGGAGGTCTATTCGGCCGCCGCATACTGTTGTATGGTCGGGACATTGACGGTGCCTCGGCCATACTGACAGGGATGTTTGACGCCTGACCCCAGGTGTGTATACACACCTCCATGTATCATGGATTCATTGGCATGAAGTTTTACGCACTATTGTTCATCTATGCATATAGATTGCAGAATTTTGGGCGATTGCCCTCATCCAATATGGCCGCATATCTGTTTCCTGTTGTGTCACATGATGCGCTACACAGGAATTCCTGTCATGCGCACTTTGTACAGTTGGACGCGGAGCTTTCCATCATGCCAGTCACTTAGCACGTCAATAGTTTATCAAGGTACCTCCTCCTTATATAAAACTCACACCTGTAATGGTTCACTAATTATCTAGTAATTGATTTTGCACGGTTTTTACACATATTTGATATATGCAAATTTTATGTATGATGCACTTTTGAGAAGGATTTCACTTGATGATCACGTGTATGATTGTATTTGTAATCTATTTTATTTCTGTCACGATTTATTGTTATAATCATGTATTAATTGTACACCTGTTAAATACCTCACTGTGACACCTAACACTTGCTTGAGAAAGGCTCGCGATACGAGCCGAAATGTTTGAATAAATGCACATGTTTGAATAAATCTTCAGTTTTATTTTTTGGAAGTGCTGCCTCTTTTCCTTCTTTATATATATATATATATATATATATATATATATATATATATATATATATATATAAAATTAGGGATGTCCCGATACCATTTTTTTAATACCGGGTATGATTACCGTTACTTATATTTAAGTACTCACCGATACCAATTACCGATACCAATTATAACATAGGGCAGATTTATCAAACCTTGTATAAAGAAATAGCGGCGCAGTTGCTGATAGTAAACAAGATTCTAGTTTATGGGATAAGACTCCTGTTACAGCCGCTGCTCCCCTGCTTACCACTGCGGTCCTGGGCGCTGTGTTCAGCGGTGATCTGCTGCCAGTGCAGTCCTGGGCTCTATACTTGTAGGTACTGTTTGTTCTGGGATCCACTCCATAATTTTCTTTCAACCCTGGCCACAGCATGCTTGCTGCTTGTTCCCTGCATCACTTCCTTAAGGGCCGGCGCACGTCACTTTCTGTGCTTTATGGGTTGGATGATGTGACCTCGCTGACCAGTCCTAGCCCTCTTGCACATATGTAAGTGGCTCAGCCCCCTTCCCAGATCCCTGAGTGTCAAGGTTCTAGTGTCCTGAAAAGGTTGCTGATATCTCTGCTTGTGTTCCTGCTTACCTGACCCGTGCTTGTGTTCCTGGATTATGCTACCTGCTCGATCCCTGCCTGCTTGCCTTGACTTTCCTGTTGTAGATCCAGATTGCCTGACCTATTGCTTGTTTAACTTCGCTTCTGCCTTATCCTTCGGTCCTGCACTGTTGCTCCTGGTTACGACTCGGCCTGCTGATTTCAGCTTTACCTTTAGTACCTTGCTCTGGTAGCTCCTGGTCCGTCTGGACCAGCTGCCTTGTGTGCCAATCCTCCTCAAGAGTCAAGAGGTAGCGACCTGGTGTTCCCCTCGGGAAAGTCTATCCCCACCATCAGGGGTACTGTGAAGAACGAGGGGTTCACTTAGAGAACACCTTTAGAGGAGGTAGGATATGTGGCACAGTGGGTTCACGCCCGCTGGTTCTTGAAAACCACCTAGAGTGGACGTGCCGGTTGCAAGAATCTAAAAAAAATTATAATAATTCCTTATTGCCATTTGAAGACGTGGGTTTACTGAGAAAACCAATGGACAAGAAGTGTGAATCCATCCTTAAAAAATCCTGGGTAAAAAATACAGCTATATTAAGAACAGGATTTGCGGCAACTTATACAGCAAGGATTCTATCTCTTTGGTTAGCTCAGCTGGAAGAAAACCTAATTTCGGGTATTCCAAGACAGGGCATTCTTGCATCCTTACCAGTGTTGAAACAAGCCTCAAACTTAGATGTGGTCTAACGCAGCCTGGAGAACAATCTGGTTAACATCCTGGTTTTGGGGTGCAACATCCCAAAACATGTAGCATTCTCTGTGAAGGTGACAGACTATTTGGACCAGTGCTAGATGACACTCTGGAAAAAGCTTTAGACCGAAAATAGTGGTTTCCGATGAAGTCAAGATATTTTCACCAACGACATTCCTTTCGTATGCAGAGTCGTGAACCTGACCAAAAGAAGAAAGATGTTACTTTGGGCTGGCAATATTTAAAAGTTAGAGGTACAGGTTTTCTATTCAACCAGGTGGATGTCAGGTTGGAGGAAGATTTAAAAAATGACATATCTTCTTTGGGAGAAAATATCCTCTTCCCCTTGGATTCTGGCGGTGATTCAGTCTGGATACAAAATTGAATTTGACGCCCTTCCCCCAGAGAGATTGATTGTGAACAAGACCTTAATACAGGAAAAACTGCAGCTTTTGGAAGCCCAAATTATACTTCTTACAGAAAAATATTCTGATACAGGTTCCGATACAGCAAGGGGGTAAGGGGTCTTACTCTCCTGTCTTCCTGGTGAAGAATCCAAGTGGAGCCTACAGAACAATAATCAACTTTAAAGCACTTGAACAAATATGTTACAAGAAGTTCAAGATGGAAACTATTTGATTAACAATAAATCTACTTACACAAGACTGTCAGATGGTAACCTTAGATTTAGCAGATGCATATTATCACGTTCCGATTTACACGGAACATCAGAAGTATGTAAGAATAGCTATCTACGTGCAAAACAGTCTATATCAGGCATGCTCAACCTGTGGCCCTCCAGCTGTTGCAAAACTACAACTCCCAGCATGCCCGAGCAGCCTGCAGATATCAGCCTACAGCAGGGAATTGTGGGAGTTGTAGTTTTACAACAGCTGGAGGGCCGCAGGTTGAGCATGCCTGGTCTATATCATCTGCAGTTTCAGGCTCTTGCCTTCGGCCTCTCCTCAGATCCAAGGATTTTTACAAAGATCATAGGGAAGTCTCAAGTAATCTTTACCAGCAGGGAATATTATTCATCCCTTACGTCAACGACTTCCTAATAGCATCTCAAACAGAACCGGTACTGTGTACCAGATAGACATTGTGAAAAAGTCCCTGGAGTAATTAGGATGGTTGATAAATGCAGAGAAATCAGACCTCTGCACAAGCAAGCAGAAAAACATTTTAGGAATCAGACTGGATTCTCATCTTATGACATCTTTTCTACCACGGGAAAAAAAACAAGCTCTGGTGGAAAGGGTAAAACTGTTTTTACAGGCAAGAAAGGTTTCTGTCAGAGCTATCATGACGATTCTAGGTCTACTGGCTGCAACCATCCCAGCATCAGGTGGGCACAGGTTCATGTCAGAGTTCTACAATCGTTTCTGCTGTCATTGTGGGACAAGAGTCAGTTATCTCTGGAAAAGAAGGCAGTTCTTCCTCAAACAGTAAAAAACTTCCTGTGGTGGTGGTTGATACAGAAAAACTTGAGCCAGTGAGTTTCATGGCATCAAACAAATGACATGATCATAACCACAGATGCAAGCGGGTCAGGATGGGGAGCCTATTGTGCACATCAGATGATTCAGGGCACCTGGAATCAGAAACTGGCAAGGTCATCTTCAAACATAAGATAACTGGCTGCAGTTCTGAAAGCGCTAAATGTTTTCCTTTTAAGTATTCAGAATCAAAACATACAAATCCTGTCAGACAACATGAAAATAATCACCTATATCAACAAGCAGGGAGGAACAAGGAGCAGAATGCTGTCCTATGTGGTGGCTCAGATCTGTAAGTTGGTGGAAAGACCTCTATTGTCAATATCAGCAGTTCACTTAAAAGGGGAACAAAATCTCTTAGCGGACTTCTTGAGCAGACCGACCCTGAGGGAGGCAGAATGGTCTTTGAACAAAACTATATTTAGCCAGATATGCAAAAGATAGGAGATTCCAGTACTGGATCTCTTCATGTCAAAAATCAACAATAAAGTAGATTGTTTCTGTTTCCTATCGCATCAGGACAATCAGTTCATGGTGGATGCCTTTTCAGCATCTTGGCCAAAGGGCCTCTTGTATGCGTCTCTTCCGCTCTCCGTCTCTAATGCCAAGAACATCAACAGCCATGTGATTCAAGTGGCCCGTATTGGCCCAAGAATGCTTGGTTTCTGTTTCTTCTTCAGCTGTCGAAAGGAAACTGTTGGCGTCTCCCTTAGGTACAATCTGTTACTTTAAGGCCCTGCAGTAGACCCGAACATTCCACAGCTGAAACTATCTGCTTGGATTCCAAACAGGTCATCCTGGGGGGGAAGGGCCTTTCTGATTCTGTTATTACTGCTCAATTAAAGAGTAGAAAGCCTTTAACATATAAGATCTATATTGGAACTTGGAAGGCTTTTCTTTATTCTTCAGATGGTTCCTTTGGATTTCCTACACAGTCCTGAATAGTGGACTAAGAGTAAGTACATTAAAAGTCCAGATAGCTGCCTTCACAGCCTTTTTAGGGTTTAAAGTGGCAGAAGTAGATGGATGAGGAAAAGGGAAAGCAGAATCAGAACATCCTTTCACTCTACAGTACCACCTTAGGATCTCAATCTGGTCCCATCAGCGTTGTTAGATCATCCCTTTGAACCTATTGAGATTTCCCTTTAATTACTTTCTCTAAAAATGGCTCTTTGTTGCCATCACTACAGCTAGAAGAGTAGGAGAAATCTAAGCTTTCTTTTGTAAGCCTCCTTACTTAACTATCCTTGAAGACAGGATTATTTTAAAACACTCCCCTTTTTACCAAAAGTATTCTTAAAATTCCATTGCCAACAGGAGGTTTCGCTATCTTCCTTTTATGCTCAAGTGGTATCTTCAAAATAATCAAAATTCTACAATGTAGTTGTCCAGAGATGTGTTCCGCAATACCTGCGGGCCATAGAGGACTTCAGAAAGTCAGATTGCTTGTTTGTTCAATTTCAGGGTCTGAATAAAGGTCAAGCGGCAAGCAAGATTACTATTGCTCGTTGGATTCAAATGGCTATTACTATCACTTATTCTACAAACGATGTCATAATACTGGAAAGTCTGATGGCTCATTCAGCAAGGGGAGTGTTGACTTCCTGGGCAGAGGGGGCCTCAGCATCCTTAGAGCAAAGCTGCAACCTGGGCTAGCCCTTCTACCTTTTTTAAGCACTGTAAATTAGACGTGACTTCTAATATGGACTTATCTTTTAGATGTTGGGTATTAAATTCCGCAGTCTCACCCTAGGGGATAAATTTCTCTGAAAATACTTCAGTTGCTGCCGTTGAGGAGGCGTATGGAAAAAATTAAAATTACTTTTACCAGTAATTTGATTTTCCATATAGCCTCCACAACTACACTGGTATTTCCGACCCTTTATGTTTTCTGATATTGCCTGGATGGTGTCATTTTTGGTTGAGATATGTATATGCTTTGTATGTGTATATATATAATTTTTTGTTCTGCATCAAATCTGTGTCCTAGATTACTAATTGGAGGAGGTAAAGAAGAGGGGGCTTTTAAATGTATTGGTCTCCAAGTTGTTTCCTGTCCCTGGAAGGTGGGATAACCTCCAGCTGGTGCCATTGTTGAGGCTATATGGAAAATCCAATTTCCGGACAGAGTAATTTTCATCTTTTGTTCTGCACTATTGTATTGCAGACCATGCCTACCTGTGTTGTACCTGCCTACTTGTTTTGCCCCATATTCTGTCAATTTAGACCTGCCTACAACATGGCGCCGATTTTAGTTTTTTTGCATGGCCACTTAAAGTTCCCAGTGCACTCCTGTATCTGACCACTGATATCTAATAACAAAGATATGTTGCAAAACCTAAGCTCTTTTTCACACATGATACCTTAATTGTTATTTTTACATGGTCCTACATTACATTATCATGTAATGTAAATGGCTTTTCTTTGCTTATTCGCCATGGAAAAATGTAATAAAAAGGAGTCAACAACTGTTATGTAGCCCAAAATGGTACCAATAAGACCTAGATTTTTAGGATATAAAAGAAAAAAAAAAAAAGTTATGGGTCTTTGGTTGCAGCGATGCAAAAACATTTTTCACAGGTTTTTATTGTGTAAAAGGGGTAAATATATATATATATATATATATATATATATATAGTGATGATTTGAACAGTAAAGTGTGCGGTGTGTATCTCACCTGGTGGTTCAGTTTCACTGGGTGAGGTAGCTGAAATCCAGAAAAGTTCTGCTTCAGTAAGGCATAGCTTGCTGGAGATTGTTTGGTTAAAGTTATATGGGCTGCATTTCTTTGGACTGGGAGTCATGTTGGTAGTGGGAGTCTCTCAGTCCACACCCCTAATCCATTACGGTTCCCTGGCCTCAGTTGAGGCCAGCTGGGTTATTCATAAAGGAATAAATCAACCCTCTCTGTGTGTCAGGGAGCTCACTCTGGAGAGAGAGTGGTGTAACACAGAGGCCTAGTGCAGAGGCTCTGTGCGAGTGGTCTCAGCTGGGTTGGCTGAGGGGCCACGGGCTAGAAGCTAGCCGTGACCCCTGGGCTGACGGGTCACAAGGCCAGAGTCGGGAGGACTGCCGGGCCACACTCCCCCAATAAAGGTAATTGGCTTGGTATAGCCTGTAAGGCTGTGGGACTGTGAGGCGTGAAAAGCCACACGTTAAAGCTGTATGTGAACAGTGCTTTCAGTGAGTTAGGGACCCACTGCTGATGTGTAGGAAGAGCCCAGATTGGCAAGGTGTTTATTTTGTATTATGTTTATTTTGTTATGCCTTGTGCCAAAATAAATCACACTGTTTGGACTGGAAATCAAGCGGTAAAGAAGAATCTTTGTGTGAATGATCGCCAAATAAAGTTAGAATGTCATTTGTGCTGCAAGTGAATGTTGCAAAATTTACATTAAAGAGGACCTTTCATCAGTGTTGACATAGGCTATGTCAAAACCTTGTAGTGTGGCCCCCACTGATGCGGTGTGTTTTTTGTTTTTTGGAGCTCTGTTCTGTATTGTACTGACCTGTAAACTCGCAACAGGGCGGAGACGCAGTCTTCTGCTGTGGGCGTCTCCTTTTCCCTGGCTTTGATTGCGATCCAATCAGAACGGACCGATCAAAGCCTAAAAAAAAAACACAGACACATTGCATCAGTGGGGGCCACACTACAAGGTTTTGACATAGGCTAACTATGTCAAAACTGATGAAAGGTCTTCTTTAAACTGTGTAAGGATTGCTGTTTATTTTATTTTCTTATGATCTCCCCCCGCCAGAACAAGTTAATAGAAGTTGACCAGTAAGATATGTGTACTCCAAAATGATGCCATAAAAAAACAGAAAGTTGTACTGCAAAAAATAATCCCTCATGAGGCTACATTGATGGAAAAATGAAAGATGCGATGATAAAAAAAAATGAAAAAAAAATTGCTTAGTCCCAAAAGTGGCTGACTGGCTGCGGGTTTTATTATAGCAGGAAATTTGCAGCATCTCCACTTGTAATCTGCAGCAGAAAAGAGATAATTACTGTTACCGGTAATTGATTTTTCCAATAGCCTCCACAACAGCACTCACAGGAGGAGGGTGTCCCCGCCCCCAGGACAGGAAACAATGACGTAGAAGCAGAAGATTTAAAGGCCTCCTCCCCCTTACCTAGTCAGTCAATAAAAGAGGATACGGAAGTGATGCAACAAAAAACATATGTATTAACAGCCAAGGACAATTACCTCATAAGGACAAACATAAACTTAGAAGAATTTAAATTCATATATAATCAGGGAGGGAATCCCAGTGACGTTGTGGAGGCTATTGGAAAAACCAATTACCGGTAAGAGTAATTATCTCTTTTCCCCTGCGCCTCCACAATGGCACTCACAGGAGGATTAACAGAGTAATAAGATTAGGGAGGGACAGTAGCAGAAAGTACCCTGCGCCCAAAAGACAAGTCCTGGTTGTTGAGGATGTCCAGTCTATAGTGATTCAAAAATGTCATGGGATTGGCCCAGGTTGCGGCTCTACACATTTGTTCCAGCGAAACTGATACCGCCTTGGCCCAAGTGGAGGATACTGCTCTGGTGGAATGAGCCCTTAGCCCAACAGGGGGCTGGAGGTCTTTTTGCAGGTAAGTTAGCTTAATCATATCTCTTATCCATCTGGATATCGTAGGTTTGCTAGTCCCGCGACCTTTTTTGGGCCCCTGGTACTGCAGGAACCGTTGGTCCAAATGTCTGAAGGATGAGGCCTTGTTGAGGTAGCAGATTACAGTCCTTCTTACATAGTAACATAGTATATAAGACCGAAAAAAGACATTTGTCCATCCAGTTCGGCCTGTTTCCTACAAGTCTTACGTCCAAGTTATGATATTTCTTCTCCTTTTCCGAGGTTGGTGAAGGACAGAACGAGGGCAGCAATACTTCCTGTTCGCAGTGAAATTTAGACACTACCTTGGGTAGGAAGGCCGGGCAATGTCTTAGGACTATGCAGTCATCGTGGATCGTAATATAAGGAGGTTTATATGAAAAGGCTTGGATCTCCCTAACTCTTCGGGCCGTAGTGATAGCTGTAAGGAATACAGTCTTAAACGTTAGAAGTTTCAAGGATATTTCTTCAATAGGCTCAAAGGGAGGAGACATCAAAACAGACATTACTAAGTTAAGGTTCCAAGGAGCAATGGAAAGACGGGCTACTGGGGTCTTTCTTATAGCACTTTTTAGAAAACTCTTTACCAGAGAGGACTCTGACAACCTGTACTTTGAGTGTTGCTGGTCTGAGGTCTTTGTCAAGTCTAGCTTGGAGGAAGTGCAGAATGTGAGGAACATCTGGAGAGATTACATCACCTGTGAATTTTTGGAAGGCCTTCCAGGTCCACAGATAAATCTTGGATGTTGTGGGTTTTCGGCTGAGATAAGAGTAGAGATAACTGAATCCGATAGTCCTTTCTTTTTTAAAGGTACTGCATCAGTCTCCAGGCCCTTAGGTTTAAGTGTCTGACGCTTGGGTGATTCACTGGGCCCTGATGGAGGAGATCCGGAATGGAGGGGAGAGTCCAGGATTCTCCTGCAGAAAGATGGAGTAGCAGGGGGAACCAAGATCTTCTCGGCCAGTGAGGGGCTATAAAAATGACTCTGGCCTTCTCCTCTTGCACCTTTATCAGAGTCTTGGATATTATGGTGAAGGGAGTAAAAGCTTAAAGGGAGTTTGGCCAAGGTCAGGATAGGGCATCTATCCATAGTGGCTGGCCCTTTTGGGAGAGGGAACAGAACGGTTTGGTCTGTTTGTTGTCTTTTGTCGCGAATAGGTCCACTTTCGGATTCCCCCATTTGAGGCACAATTGTTGAAATATTTGAGGATTCAGGGACCATTCTCCCTCTTTCAGGGTCTGACGGCTGAGGAAGTCGGCCAAACAATTTTCTTCTCCTCTGACATGTAAGGCCGTAAGGATAACAAGGTTCCGTTCTGCCCAGGAGAAGATTTTTTCACTTACAGCTGCAAGAGAGTGACTACTGGTTCCTCCCCGTTTAAGTAGGTGACTGTAGTAGTGTTGTCTGAGAAGACTTTTATACTTTTTGGAGATGTAGGCGTAAAGAGAGTGACCATGACATTGTATACTGCTGAAAGTTCTCTTAAGTTGGAGGAGGCTTGTAGCAGATCCGTTCCCCAAGTTCCTTGGCCCACTCTTTTGTCCGAGTGACCTCCCCAGCCTGTACTGCTGGCATCTGTGGTTACGATCATTTGATCTGCTTGTCTCCAAAAAACTCCCATCTGAAGGTGTTTTTGGATTCTCCACCACATTTTTACTGATTTCGGGATTACCACTCGTTTTTCCAGGGCCAAGGGGGGTGCCATCCCAGGGGATAGGAGAAACGCCTGAAGTGGTCTTGTGTGGTGTTGAGCCCATCTTACCGACTGGATTGTTGACGTAAGGAGACCCAGGATGGTCATGAGGTCCCTCACCGTTGTGAACTTCTTGCAGCAGAAAACCGAGACTTTTTGCTCGAGCTGCTTGTTCTGTGGAAGAAATGACATTAATAGGTGGGAATCTAATAGTACCCCCAGAAAGGTCTTTCTTTGTTTTGGACACACCACCTAGAGTGGTAAAACATTCCTGAATGACTGCTAGATGGGACAGAAGGGTCTCTGCAGAAGAAGCGGCTACCAGAAAATCGTCCAGGTAGGGAATAATTTGAATGCCCCTTAGGTTAAGGGTTTTTAAGACTTCCGCCATAATTTTTGAGAATACCCTTGGGGCTGAGGAGAGCCCGAAGGGAAGCGCTGTGAATTGAAAGTGACAGAGCCAGTGTTTTATGTAGCAATTCTTAAGTACTTCTGATGGGTCATAAAAATTGGGACGTGGTAATTGCCGTCCTGAAGGTCTATGGTCGCCATGAAGCAGTCTTGAGGCAGGACATTTATGGTGGATTTCACTGACTCCATCTTGAAGCGTTTGTACACAATAAACTTGATTAGGCCTTTCAAGTTTACAATCAACCGATAGGTTCCGTTGGGTTTGCGGATTAGGAAGACAGGATCCTGGCGAATTACGCCCTTCTGGATTAGAGTCAAAATTTCTGATTCTAGACAAGATTGTTTTTCTTTTTGAGGCAGAATTTTGTTGGTCATGAACCGCTCTGTTGGTACTGAAAGGAATTCTAACCTTAGGCCTTGACTTGAGGTATCTGTCACCCAGGGGGATGCTCCCATCTCCTTCCAGACAGAGGCAAAGTGGATTAGTCTGCCCCCCACCTGACCTTTGGCATCATTGTTTCGAGGATGAGGCATTCTCGGGATTGAAGAGAAATCCCTTACCTCTACCCTTGGAGGGCTGCCATCTTTTTGAGTTCTCCTTCTTTTTAGGGTCCCCTCTGGGCTTTCTTTAATTTTGAAAGGCACGTCTCTGATGAAAATAGCGGTTCTCCATAGGGAAACCTTTCTTTTTGTCTGCCGCCTTGTCCAGAATATCGTCTAAAGTAAAACCAAATAATCTGTCGCCTTCACATAGGATGGAACATAGACGATTCTTTGAGCTCGCATCCCCAGACCAGGTGCTCTCCTTGTGGCGTTAGACAAGGATGCCGATCTGGCAGAGAGTCTTACTAGGTCCGCTGAAGCGTGAGCCAAAAAATTTGATGCTTTCTTGAGTGTTGGCAGGGAGGCTAAGATCTCTTCTCGTGGGATACCAGCCGCTAGATGGTCCTCTAGCTGGTTCAGCCAAACGGAGAGTGTTCTAGCAGTACATGTAGAGGCTATGCTTGGCCGCAGCATAGCCGTGTTAGTCTCCCAAGATCTTTTTAAAAGGATCTCACACTTTTTGTCCATGCGATCCCTGAGGAGGCCAGTGTCCTCAAAGGGTAGTGAGGTTCTTTTTGAGATCTGAGCCCCCGGTGCATCCACCTTTTGGGGTTTTATCTCACAGGTTTGAGTCAGATTCGTCAAACGGGTATTTGCGTTTAAAGGAGACAGATATAGCAACTCTCTTTTTCTGATCTTTCCATTCATTTGCAATAAGAGACTTCACATTATTGTGAATGGGAAAGGTTATTTTCTTTCTTTCACCTAACCCCTGGAACACATGGCCCTGTATGGAATGATTCTCCTTCACCTCCTCAATATTCATAGTTGCGCTGATGGTTTTTAGGAGCCCGTCCATCTCTTCCGGTAGAAAGAGAGGCTTTCCGGAGCCGTCATCTGAAGCTGAGGAGTCTGACTCGTCTAACTCAAATGCAGTATCAGAGGCCAAAGATCTTTGAGAGGTGGAAGGTCTTGGGGATGACGGTAATCTTAGGTCTACTGCTGCATTAACTTCTTCTTTAATGATTGACCTCATGGACTCGAGAAGGGAAGGAGACTCCTCTGAGACAATTTTCTCTGTGCATTTAGGGAACAGCGGCTTTTTAGATTTAGAGGAGAGGGCTTTGCGACAAATGGCACATTTTTTTTCGTGCCAGGTCTCCACCAGATGGTTTCGGGGTTGAGGTCTCTCTCGTCTATGATCAAAAGACAAAAAAAATTGGGGAGCGATTTAGAGGCCAGCATTGAAAATAAAATTGAGAGGCCAGACCCTTTACCGGTGGTGGAATAGTAGCAGGCACCCAGTGTAGCAATACAGTATAGCAAGCTAGATCCAGCATGTCTCTCCTCTGGTGAGGAGGCTTACCGGGCTGACGGCTGGCGCAGAGGGATCCACGGGCTTCTTGGCAGAGTCCATGTTCCAAAGGCCAGTATACACCAGAGCTACACGAGGACGCCGAGTCTTGAACAGGAATTCGAAATTCCCGCCGGAGCTCCGCCTTCTCGAGAGATTCTCTTGCACAAGGAGAATCTCGCCCGCTGACGTCACACGTCGGATCCCGTGATAGTTGGATTGCCAACTATCGTGCGTGCGCCCGGGGATGCCTGCAAGCAGGGCTTATTCCCAGGAACAGGAAGGGATGCGTCCCCAAGGACCCGTTCCCCAAGAACCGAGGCAAGGCTGGGCGATAGGAGGATTCTCCCGACACTCCAGGAGCGGCTTCCACGTGCATCCGAGGACAGGAAACAACGACTGACTAAGTAAGGGGGAGGAGGCCTTTAAATCTTCTGCTTCTACATCGTTGTTTCCTGTCCTGGGGGCGGGGACACCCTCCTCCTGTGAGTGCCGTTGTGGAGGCACCGGGGAAAAAACACAATTTTTGTTGATTTTGATGCAGAAAAACTGCGGATTAGAAATCTGCTATGAAATTAACATGCCTCATATAAAATCTGCACTACAGTCCAGTTTCTGCTGCTACCATTTGTGACTGAGAATTGCTAAAAGCTCATTCACTTTTCTGGCACTGTACAGCACTGCAGATTTGCCACATGAAAATCAGTGACCTCCCTATCAAACTCACACATAGCTGTGGTTCACCTGAGTAAAATTCAGTTTTTCTTTTGTTGAGCTGAACTCTGTACCTCAGTTATGATTCGTTCTGTTATTATGCAAATTAGGGCTTTAGTTCAATACAAGCTTCACTATTGCTCTTGTTGCACCCAAGCTCCACTGTTTTCTGTGTCCAGCCCCTCCCTCACTGTTTTGCCACAAACAAAGCAACCAGGGAGGCACTGGTCACAAAAATGATCATAGCTTGATTGCAGTAAGAGCAACTGTGACTCCCTCTTTGCACTAAATGCCTAATTTGCTTATTAACAAAAAAGTAGTATTGGGAACCAAGCTTTAGATCAATAACAGAAAAATGTTTTAACCCCTTCCCAAGAAATGACTTCCCGTAAATTGACTTAATAGTACGTCATAGCAAAAACCTTTCACTGTGCCTAATTGGCAGCCATCTTAACTAAGGGTGTTTTTACCATCCCCCAATCAGCCCTAGTCGCTGCTATTGGATGACAGCTGGGCAAAAACCAGTCATGGATCTGCGGGAGGGGTCAGACGTGGGTAACTGGTGCTGAAACAAACAGGCAGGGACGTTAGTGCCTGTGCTGCAATTGGCTGGAACAGCACTCCATTCAATGGCAGCACTACAGCATCAGAGGGAACAGGAAGAATCCCTCTGCACGCACGCTACAATTCTAACTAGCTGTACGTTAGTTTTCTGGGCCTTTTTTTTTACCGCTCATCTGCAGTAATCAATTCAGATCCCTAATCTGTCCTAACCCCTGCTCCCCCCCCCCCCCTTGCCCCTTTGGAGCTTCCCACGCACACGTTTTGCAACCCCCACCTCCCATGCAAACCCCACTCATGTGGCTTGTCAAGATCGCTCTCTAACACTAGGCCCACCAGCCACTCCATCTGTTTCTTGTATAACACTGTTGTGGGGGCCCTGACAAAATCTTTTAACCCTCCTCCCGGGCAACCTCCACTCATGCGGCTAGTCAAGTTCACCCACGCTTCCTTTATAACCGCTTTACATGGGAGAGGAAGAAAAATTAATGAGAGGCTTAAATAATTATAATACTGGAAAGTCTTTATTGCCAGGAACATAATATATGGCATTTCCAAGACTAATGTACACAATTGTGCAGTTACAAATTCCTGTAAAAAGTCAATGTAAGGTAAAAAATTGGGAAAGAAGAGCATCTTGCTCCACACATTCCCGCAGCCACAATGGCATACAAGTACATCATTGTGGTTGAAGGGGTAATAATAATTGATTTTAGAAGATGATACCTATTATATATTTTTTTATTGTATATTTTTATGTGTAAAATTGGGGTTGTTTAAATTTTTTGCCTCTGAAATACATATTACGTACTGCGCCCCTGAAAAAAAGAATACATTGCACTGCACCCCTGAAATAAATAATACATTGCACTGCGCCCCTAAAATAAATAATGCAATGCGCAGGACCCCTGACATAAATTACATTGTACTGCGCCCCTGAAATAAAAATTGCAATGCGCAGGACCACTGAAATAAATAATACATTGTACTGCGCCCCTGAAATTAACCCGTAGAGGACCTGATGTCCGTGACTTAAGGACCAGTGCTGTACATGTACGGCACTGTGATCATGCGGGTGCAGGAGACGCAGCAGTGGTCCGGCAGTCACTGATAACCGGACCCCTGCTGCATGTGCTAGCATTGGTGAAATCACCGATGACTGCGCATTAACCCCTGATGTGCTGTGGTCATCACTGACTGCGGCATGTACGATGTCGGGCGGGGATCGGAGCTGCAGTCAGGTCCCTGTGCTGCTGTGACGCAGACCCGATAGCATAGAAGGCAGCCCGATGCCTTCCAAGGGAAAGCCTGTAAGATACACACTGTATTACACTTACAGAAGTATTGGAATGCATTGTAAAGGGGATCAGACCCCCAAAAATTGAAGTCCCAAAGTGGGACAAAAAATAAAGTCCCCCCCCCCAAAAAAAAATTAAGTTTCAAGTAAAAAACAAAAACATAATTTTCCCCAAATAAAGTAAAAGAAAAGAAGAAAAGTAGACATATTAGGTATCGCCACGTCCGTATTGACCAGCTCTATAAACATATCACATGACCTAACCCCTCAGATGAACACCGTCAAAAAAATAAAATAAAAACTGTGCTAAAAAATTTTTGTCATCTTACACCACTAAAAATGCAACACCAGGCGATCAAAAAGGCATATGCCCCCCAGAATAGTACCAATCTAACAGTCACCTCACCAAAAAAATGAGCCCCTACCTAAGACAATCACCCAAAAAAAAAGCTATGGCTCTCAGACTAAAACATCATTTTTTTGTTTCAAAAATGCTTTTTTGTGTTAAATGTAAAAAAAATAAACTATACATACTTGGTATCGCCATGTCCATAAGAACCTGCTCTATAAAAATACCACATGACCTAAACCCTCAGGTAAACACTGTAAAAAAATGTTTTATAAAAACGGTGTCAAAAAAGCCATTTTTGTCACCTTACATAACAAAAAGTGTAATTGCAAGCGATCAAAAAGTCATATGCCCCCGAAAATATGCCAATCAGACCTGAAATGGCCCTTAAAAAGTGGGCTTGGAAATTTTCTGAAAAACTTCTAAGCCTTCTAACGTCCCTAAAAAAGAAAAGGTCATTTACAAAATGATCCAAACATGAAGTAGACATATGGGGAATGTAAAGTAATAATTATTTTGGAAGGTATTACTATCTATTATAAAAGTAGATACATTGAAATTTGGAAATGTGCAAATGTTTTTCCAAATTTTTGGTAAATTTGGTATTTTTTTTATTTAAAAAAATTAAATTTTTTAACTCAATTCTACCACTGTCATGAAGTACAATATGTGACAAGAAAACAATTTCAGAATGGCCTGGATAAGTAAAAGCGTTTTAAAGTCATCACCACATAAAGTGACATGTCAGATTTGCAAAAAATGGTCGGGTCCTTAAGGTGAAATATGGCAGGGTCCTTAAGGGGTTAATAATACATTGTACTGTGCCCCGGAAATAAATAATACAGTGCACTGCTCCCCTGAAATAAATAATAACAGCTGCTTGCATGCATCCTTCACTCACTGTACGTCAGTCAATGCCATCAATTACTGATCATCAGTTAGTGTTAGTTTTATAAAACTAACTATCATCCATACATGTGTATAAAAGTCAATTTCATTTAGTGTTAGTTTAGATTTTTGCACTCACTCACACATTTGCATATGTGCATCCTGCAACCACTGAGTACTGTCAATTATTGATCGCATCTGCTCAGGTTTCGGTAATTTTATATATGCTCAGTTATCAGTAATCACATACTTATGGCTCATCACATACATTCATCCCATACATTCATCCCGGACCACTTCTGTAGCAGAGGTCGCAAAAGGATTAAAATGTACGCCCACAGGTTCTGGGTTTATGACGAAAGACACCCCCAGAATGGCCCACCCACATTAGGAATTAGTGGGAAAATAGTGTGGGACTTACTGCACCCACTTCTCGATCAGGGTTACCACCATGTGGATGCCTTATTATACAAGTATATTTAGTCCCTAAACGCCAGAGGTACTGATGCTTGTGGCACAATACACAAAAGTCTAAGGCTTCCCTAGATCCCTGGTAGGGCAACCACTAAGAAGGGGCAACAGCAGGGCTCTCCTACATGAGCATATGCTAGTGGTTAAGCACAAGGACAAGAGGCATGTCCGTGTACTGACCACTGTTAATGGGAACACCAGCTCTCCTGCCCCTGTGCAAGGTATCACAACCACCACCTCCAAACCGATTACTGCAGGCACAAGGGATAGGTTGATTTTTCACATCACGTTCTAAAACCGTACTGTGTCATGCGTAAAAGTAAGGTTTGGTACAAAAAGCTGGCCCTGCACGTTGTACTGATGGCACTGTATAATGTTATTTAGATATGCAGGCCAGATGGAAAAATTACTTCAGTTTCAAGATGTGGTAATCAAGTCCCTAATTTTTCAAAATCAGGAAGAGGAGAGCCCCAGTACTTATCAAAGTTATGGTGCCCTTATTGTACCAGGGCAACATTTTTCTGCAGAAGTGCCCTAAACTGCAAAGAAGGGAAGGACCCAAAAAAGATGCAGGGTTGGTTAATAAAAGGGGGTACGAAAGGACACAATTTATTACTGTGAAACTTGCCCTGATAAACCTGTGCTTCAAAGTACCACTCATTCATGTACTATTAATTTTATCCTTTGTGTACCCTGTAAATTTGCAAGGAATTTTTCACATGCAACATGGCACCTGAAATCCATGTCTGCAAATTTTGGTTCATACATTGCGGTTTGCCTTCTGAGCCCTGCTGTGCACCCATACAGCAGGATATGATAACATATGGGGTGTCTCTATATTCAGGAGAAATGGGTAACAAATAATGGAGTGCATTTTCTCCTGTTGCCCCTGGGCCTAAAGTGATATTTTCTTTTAAATGTGTAATGTTTTTCATTTTCACAGCTGTGTGCTTCTAAATTCTTTGACGTGTGTCTAAATTCTGTGAAACACCTATTTAGTCAAAAGTACCCTTTCCACCCCTCAATGTTTCTACAGCCCTTGTGAAAATGAAAAATCAAGACCTAAAGTGACATTTTCATTTAAATGTGTAATTTTTAATTTTCACTGCCATGTGCTTCTAAATTCTATGACAAGTGTTTCTGAATTCTGTGAATCGCATGTTTGGTCAAAAGTGCCCTTTCCACCCCTTAAAATGATCTTATAGGGGTGTGGTTCCCAAAATGGATCCATGTCTGCAAATTCTGGCCTGAAAAATTCATATATTGCAGCTTGCCTTCTGAACCCTGCTGTGCGCCTATATAGTAGGATATGAGCACTTTTTTGTTGCCATACTAAAAAAAAATGGGTAACAGTGCATTTACTCCTGTTACCCCTTGTGAAAATGAAAAATTTGGATCCAAAGCATAATTTTCTAGTAAAATAGGTAATTTTTCCGTTTCACAGCCAATGGTTTCTATATTCTATGAAACGCCTGTTGGGTCAAAGTGCTCACTACACCCCTTTAAATATTCCTTCAAAATAAGGTCACTGTTCGAAGGTTTCCACCGTAAGGGTGCCTCAGGAGGTCTTCAAATGCAATATGACACCTGAAAATTATTCTAGTGAAATCCGCTATCCAAAAGCCATATGGTGCTCCTTCCCTTCTGAGCCCTGTGGTGTGCCCATATAGCAGTATAAGAGCACATATGGAGTGTTGCCGCATTTAGGACAGGAGAAAATGAGTAACAAATTATGGGGTAAAAAACTAGAGACCCTATTAAGGGAGGGTTCCATAACAACAAAAAACTTTGCTCAATTGAGCTCAAATCACCACTTTTACCCTTAATATTTAAATATTAAGGGTAAAAGTGGTGATTTGAGCTCAATTGAGCAAAGTTTTTTGTTGAAATTATGGGGTACACTTTCGCCTGTTACCCCTTGTGAAAATTTCTTGTAAAATATGTCATTTTTTCATTTTCACGACCAAGACCAACATTTTATTAAACGCCAGTTGAACCAAAGTGCTAAGTGCACCCATTGAAATATTCCTTGGAGGGTTTAGTTTCCAAAATGGGGTTACTTTTTGGGGGTTTCCACTGTATGGGTGCATCAGGGGGTCTTTAAATGTGATATGGTGCCTGAAAATTATTCCAGTGAAACCTGCCCTCCTGAGTCTTGTGGTGCCCATACAGCAGTATACAAGCACATATAGGGTATTGCTGTATTCAGAAGGAAATGGGTAACAAATTATGGGGCAATGAATTTGGACCTAAAGCATAATTTTCTCGTAAAATATGTAATGTTTCAGTTTCACAGCCAAGTATGGGGTCACTGTTTGAAGGTTTCCACTGTAAGGGTGCCTCAGGAGGCCTTCAAATGCAATATGGTGCCCACCAAAATCAGTATGGCGCTTATTCCCTTCTGAGCCCTGTGGTGCCCATACAGCAGTGTACAACCACATATGGGGCGTTTTTGTAAACTGCAGGATTAGTGTAATAAATACTGAGTTTTGTTTGGTTGGTAACACTTGCTGTGGTTTAGTAAAAATGGATTAAAATGGAAAATCTGAAAAAAGTGACATTTTGAAATTTTGCCTCTATTTTTCTTTAATTCTTGTGCAGCACTTTAAGGGTTAACAAAGTTCATAAAATCAGATTTGAATACCTTGAGGGGTGTAGTTTATACAATTGTGTTCAAAATTATTCAACCCCCACTGAAATTGAGTGTTTTGGACAGTTTGACATTGATTTTGATCATTTCAGTCATCTTGTTTACAATTAAATCAAAGAGGCACTTGTAAGTCAGACAAATATAACATAACATTTATAATGAAATAACCACAAATGTCTCTTCTGTGCTCACATCATTATCAATTTTATTCAACCCCCAAGTGACATTCAATCTTAGTACTTAGTACAACATCCTTTTCCAGTTATAACAGCTTTTAAACGTGAAGCATAGCTTGACACAAGTGTCTTGCAGCGATCTACGGGTATCTTCGCCCATTCTTCATGGGCAAAAGCCTCCAGTTCAGTCACATTCTTAGGCTTGCGTGCTGCAACTGCTTTCTTTAAGTCCCACCAGAGGTTCTCAATCGGATTTAAGTCTGGTGACTGCGATGGCCACTTTAAAATGTTCCAGCCTTTAATCTGCAACCATGCTCTAGTGGACTTGGAGGTATGCTTGGGATCATTGTCCTGCTGAAAGGTCCAACGTCTCCCAAGCCTCAGGTTTGTGACGGACTGCATCACATTTTCATCCAATATCTCCTGGTACTTAAGAGAATTCATGGTACCTTGCACACGCTGAAGCTTCCCTGTACCTGTAGAAGCAAAACAGCCCCAAAGCATGATTGACCCCCCGTCATGCTTCACAGTAGGCAAGGTGTTCTTTTCTTCATAGGCCTTGTTCTTCCTCCTCCAAACATAGCGTTGATCCATGGGCCCAAACAGTTCTAATTTTGTTTCATCAGTCCACAGAACACTATCCCAAAACTTTTGTGGTTTGTCCACATGACTTTTGGCATACTGCAGTCGACTCTTCTTATTCTTTAGAGACAGCAAGGGGGTTGGCCTGGGAGTTCTGGCATGGAGGCCTTCATTACGCAGTGTGCGCCTTATTGTCTGAGCTGAAACTTCAGTACCCGCATCTGACAAATCTTTTTTCAGTTCCTCAGCAGTCACACGGGGACTTTTCTCCACTTTGTGCTTCAGGTAGCGCACAGCAGTCGAAGTCAGCATCTTCTTTCTGCCACGACCAGGTAGCGTTTCATCAGTGCCCTTCGCGAATGATGCTTCCTATGGTGTCTCTTGGTATGTTTAACATCTTTGCAATCTTCTTATAGCCATTGCCCTTCCTGTGAAGAGAAATCACCTCTTCTCTTGGACCATTCTCTTGACCTCACCATGTTTGTAAACACACCAGTAAATGTCTAGAAGGAGCTGAGTATCACAGTCATTTTAAATCTGCCTACAGCTCTGAATAGAAAAACGCTGGACTCATATCAACTACTGGACTCAAATCAGCTCATTAGCATATGGATTAAAAGTACTTTTTCTCCACAATAAAGCAACAGATCACCAAGTGAAAGGTGTCATTATATTCAGCAGGTTGAGCCCTACAAGGCAGCATGCCTGCTTTATCAGTGAATTTCCTGGTGACAGGTTCCCTTTAAAGTAATGACTATTTTATGTGGTCTCACTATCGGTCTTAGACTACATGCACACGACAGTTGTTTTTCTCGGCTTCCGTTTCAGTTTTTTTTGCAGGACAGGAACCCATTCATCTCAATGGGTCAGCAAAAAAATGCTGACCGTTCATCTGTTTGTGTTCCACGTCCATTGTCCGTGTTTCCCTTCAGCAAAAAAAGTAGTGCATGTCCTACTTTTTTCTCATTTGCGGACGAGGATAGGCATTTATTACAAGGGATCTGTGAAAACAAAGGCATCCTCCCAAAAAAAATGATGGATCATCAGTTTTTTTTGCGGATCCCAATTTGCGGACAGCAAAAAACATCTGTCGTGTGCATGTAGCCTTAAAAGCAGAGACACTGAAATTGGGAACATTGCAAATGTTTCAAAATTTTTGGTAATGGGTTAATCAAGTGATCAGCAGCTGTGTGTCTATACAAACCGTTGGATAGAGAGTTCGCTGGTGACAGATTCCCTTTAACCCCTCCAGGATCTAGGACGAGAATGCTCGTCCTAACTTGTGGCTACTTAACGCACTAGAACGAGCATTCTCGTCCTAGTATTAACCGGCTGCCCCCGCCTCCTGCCACGATCAGCAGCAGGGGCCCGGCTGATACTGACAGCCGGACCCCTGCTGTTTCCGCCAGCATTGGTGAAAACACAGATGCCAGCGGATTAACTTCCTGCATGCCGCGGTCGCGCTGACCGCGGCATATAGGAAGTTTGCGGCAGTTTCTACATCCCCATCGAGTATTCTGTATATTTTTTATTATTTTCCCTTATAACATGGTTATAAGGGAAAATAATAGCATTCTCACTACAGAATGCTTAGTAAAATGTGGATTAAGCGGTTAAAAATAAAAAAAACACTCACCTTATCCACTTGATCGCGTAGTTGCGATCTCTTCTTCAAGCATTCGCTGCCGGCTAAAGGACCTGTGATGATGTCACTGCGCACATCACATGGTCCATCACCATGGTGATGGACCATGTTATTGGACCATGTGATGTGACGTCACCACAGGTTCTTTTAGCTGTCAGCTAATGCTTGAAGAAGAGAGAAGAGATCGGCAACTACGCGATCAAGTGGATAAGGTGAGTTTAATTTTTTATTTTTAACCCCTTAATGCACATTTTACTAAGCATTCTGTAGTGAGAATGCTATTATTTTCTCTTATACCATGTTATAAAGGAAAATAATAAAGATCGGGTCCCATCTCTTACCAACCTTGCGGGAAAATCGCACTGCATCCGCACTTGATTGCGCATGCTTGCGATTTTTACGCAGCCCTATTCACTTCTATGGGGCCTGCGTTGCGTGATTTTCAGGCAACGCAGAAGTGATGCGTGAAAATCACCGCTCATGTGCATAGCCCCATAGAAATGAATGGGTCAGTATTCAGTGCGGGTGCAATGCATCCACGTCACGCATTGCACACGCGCGGAAAACTCGCCCGTGTGAAAGGGGCCTTAGCGTCTTACAGTGTAAGACACTAACAGTTCAATACAGCACAATACAGATGTATTGTGCTGTATTGAAACAGGGATCAGACCCTAAATTCTTGAAGTCCCATAGTGGGACAAAACCTAAAGTGAAAAAAGAATTTAAAAAAATAAAGTTAAAAATTTTTTTTTTTAAAGTTTCAAGTTTAAAAAAAAAAAAAAAAAGCGCCCATTTCCCAAAATAAAGTAGAAAAAAATAGGGAAAGAAAAAGAAAAGTAGACATATTAGGTATTGCCGCGCCCGTATTGACAGTCTCTATAAAAATGTCACATGACCTAACCCCTCAGGTAAACACCGTAAAAAAAAAAAAAAAAAAACTGCTGTAATAAAAGCCATTTTTTTGTCACCTTACATCACTAAAAGTGCAACACCAAGCGATCAAAAATGTGCATGTCCCCCAAAATATTACCAATCTAACCGTCACCTCATCCCGCAAAAAATGAGCCCCTAGACTAGACAATTGCCCAAAAAATAAAAAAAACTATGGCTCTCGGACTATGGAGGCACTAAAATATGATTTTATTTGTTTCAAAAGTGGTTATTGTGTAAAACGTAAATAAATTAAAAGAAAGTAGACATATTAATGCTTGACGCGTTCGTAAGAACCTGCTGTATAAAAATATCACATGAACTAACCTCTCAGGTGAACACTGTAAAAAAGAAAAATAAAAAAAAGCTATTTTTTTGTCACCTTACATCAGAAAAAGTGTAATACCAAGCAATCAAAAAGTCATACACACCCCATACCAATCAGAAAGTCATCTCATTCTGCAAAAAATGAGACCCTAAGATAATCGCCCAAAAAATATAAAAACAATAGCTCTCAGAATATGGAGACACTAAAACATGATTTTTTACAGAAATGCTTATGTAAAACTGAAACAAACAACCAAAAAAAGTACATATGTTTGGTATGGTCATGTCCGCAACAACCCTGCTCTATAAAAATACTACATGACTAACGACTAACCTGTCAGATGAAAACAGTAAATAAAAAATAAAAACGGTGCCAAAACAGCAAAAGTGTAATGCAGAGCAACCAAAAATCATATCTAAAAAATCATATCCCTAAAATAGTAGCAATTAAACTGCCACCTTATCACGTAGATTCCAAAATGGGGTCTTTTTTGGAGTTTCTACTCTAGGGGTGCCTCGGGGGGCTTCAAATTGGACATGGTGTTAAAAAAACAATCCAGCAAAATCTGCCTTTAAAAACACTATGGCATTCCTTTCCTTCTGCGCCCTGACGTTTTCCAGTACAGCAGTTTACGACCACATATAGGGTGTTTCTGTAAACTACAGAATCAGGGCAATAAATATTGAGTTATGTTTGGCTGTTAACCCTTGCTTTGTTACTGAAAAAAAATTATTAAAATGGAAAATCTCCAAAAAAGTGAAATTCTGAAATTTCATCTCTATTTTCCATGAATTCTTGTGAAACACCTAAAGGGTTAACAAAGCTTGTAAAATCAGTTTTGAATACCTTGAGGGGTGTAGTTTCTAAAATGGGGTCACTTTTGAGTGGTTTCTATTATAAAAAGTTCCACAAAGTGACTTCAGACCTGAACTGATCCTTAAAAAGTGGGTTTTGGAAATTTTCTGAAAAATTTCAAGATTTGCTTCTAAACTTATAAGCCTTCTAAACGTCCCCAAAAAATAAAAAAAGCATTCCCAATATGATCCAAACATGAAGTAAACATATGGGGAATGTAAAGTAATAACTATTTTCGGAGTTATTACTATCTATTACAAAAGTAAAGAAATTGAAATGTGCAAATTTGCTAATTTTTACAAATTTTTAGTAAATTTGGTATTTTTTTTATAAATAAAAATGACATTTTTTGACTCCGTTTTACCACTGTCATGAAGTACAATATGTGACAAGAAAACAATCTCAGAATGGCCTGGATAAGTAAAAGCGTTTTAAAGTTATTACTACATATAGTGACATGTCAGATTTGCTAAAAATGGCCTGGTCCTTGAGGTGAAAAATGGCTGGGTCCTTAACCCCTTCAGGACACATGACGCACCGGTACGGCATGTTTCCCAAGTCCTTAAGGACACATGACGTACCGGTACGTCATGAGTAGTGCTGCTGCTCAGCCGGCAGTGATCGGAACAAGGTACCTGCTGAAATCATTCAGCAGGTACCTTGTTACAATGCCCAGGGGGTCCTGTGACCCCCCCGTATCGGCAATCGCTGCAAACCGCAGGTCAATTCAGACCTGCGGTTTGCAGCGCTTTGTACGATCTCTGATCCCCGCAGTCAGATCAGAGACTAAATGCCCCCAAAGTGTTACATTTTCACACCCCCTGCAGCCCCCAATCATATTGGGGGGGGGGGGGGGGTTGCGGGAGGTGATCCCCCGCCCGCCTCCTCTCTAACATCGTTGGTGGCTAGTGGATCTATCAGAGTGTCAGCACATTGCTGACACTCTGATAGAAACAGCTGGCATCTGTGCTTGATCAGATGCCAGCTGTTTAACCCCTTCCATACCGCAAAACTTTGTCAAAAAGCCATTTTTTTGTCACCTTACATCACAAAAAGTGCAATAGCAAGCGATCAAAAAGTCATATGACCCCCCAAATAGTGCCAATCTAACCTCACCTCATCCTGCAAAAATTTTACCCAACCTGAGACAATTGCCTAAAAACTGAAAAATATACGGCTCTTATACTATGGAGACACTAAAACATGTTTTTTTTTTGTTTCAAAAATTATATTATTGTGTAAAACCAAAATAAGTAAAAAAAAGGTACATATTAGGTATCGCTGTGTCCGTAAGGACCTGCTCTATAAAAATATAACATGACCTAACCCCTCAGGTGAACTCCGTAAACAAAAAATAAAAACGTGTCAAAAAAGCTATTTTTTTGTTACCTAACATCACAAAAAGTGTAATAGCAAGTGATCAAAAAGTCATATGTACCCCAAGATAGTACCATTCGAACCGCCATCTCATCCCGCAAAAAATGAGCCCCTACATAGGACAATCGCCCAAAAAAAAAAAACTATGGCTCTCAAACTATTGAGACACTAAAACATGATTTTTTTTGTTTTAAAAAATATTATTGTGTAAAACTTGTATAAATAAATAAATAAAAAGTATACATATTAGGTATCGCCGCGTCCGTCACAACCTGCTCTATAAAAAATAACACATGACCTAACCAAAATGTCATATGCACCCCAAGATAGTGCCAATCAAACCGCCATCTCATCCCGCAAAAAATGAGCCCCTAAATAAGACAGTCGCCCAAAAAATAAAAAATAAACACTGGCTTTCAGAATGTGGAGACACTAAAAAAAAAATTTTTTCAAAAATGCTTTATTATGTAAAACCGAAACAAAAACCCCCAAAAAGTAGTTATATTTGGTATTGTCGCATCCGTAACAACCTGCTCTATAGAAATAGCACACAATCTAACCTGTCAGTTCAACGATGTAAATAACAAATAATAAAAACGGTCCCAAAACAGCTATTTCTTTGCCAATTTTCCATTGTAGTCAATTTTTCAGTAACAAAGCAAGGGTTAACAGCCAAAAACTCAATATTTATTGCCCTGATTCTCTTGTTTGCACAAACACCCCATATGTGGTCGTAAACTGCTGTATGGCAGGTGAGTTTCTACTCTAGGGGTGCATCGGGGGGCTTCAAATGGGACATGGTGTCAAAAAACCATTCCAGCAAAATCTGCCTTCCAAAAACCATATGGCGTTCCTTTCCTTCTGCGCCCTGCCGTTTGGCCATGCAGCAGTTTACGACCACATATTGGGTGTTCTTGCAAACTACAGAATCGGGGGAATAAATATTACGTTTTGTTTGGCTGTTAACCCTTGCTTTGTTACTGGAAAAAATGGATTAAAATGGAAAATTTTCCCAAAAATTGAAATTCTGAAATTTTATCTCCATTTGCCATTAACTCTTGTGGAAAACCTAAAGGGTTAATGACATTTGTAAAATCAGTTTTGAATACCTTGAGGGGTGTAGTTTCTAGAATGGGGTCATTTTTGGGTGGTTTCTATTCTGTAAGCCTCACAAAGTGACTTCAGACCTGTACTGCCTGAACTGGTCCCTAAAAAGTGGGTTTTTGAAAATTTCAAGATTTGCTTCTAAACTTATAAGCCTTGTAACGTCCCCAAAAAATGAAATGGCATTCCCAAAATGATGGATACATGAAGTAGACATATGGGGAATGTAAATCAATAACTTTTTGGCGGTATTACTATGTATTATAGAAGTAGAGAAATTGAAACTTGGAAAATTGCAAATTTTTGGTAAATTTGGTATTTTTTTATAAATAAAAATGAAATTTTTCGACTTCATTTTACCATTGTCATGAAGTACAATATGTGACGAAAAAACACTCTCAGAATGGCCTGGATAAGAAAAAGCGTTTTAAAGTTATCACCACATAAAGTGACACTGGTCAGATTTTGAAAAAATGGCCTGGTCCTTAAGGTGAAATAGGGCCGTGTCCTTAATGGGTTAAGAGCCATACCTTGTTTATTTGTTTGTTGACGGAGCTGTGTAAGGCATCTTTTTTGTGGGACAAGCTGAATTTTTTATTTTGGTGTAAATTTTCTTTTTTTCACTTTTTATTACATTTTTTTGGTAGGTGAGGTGGGCAAAACCTGCAATTCTGTCTTTTTTCATTATCTTTTATGATACTATCTACTATGTTACTGTGAGGTATGTCAAATGGTAATGATATTATGCAGGTTGATAAAATTTGAATACCAAATTTACCCGTATATACTCGAGTATAAGCCGACCCGAGTATAAGCCGACCCCCCTAATTTTACCCCAAAAAACCTGGGAAAAGTAGTGACTCGAGTATAAGCCGAGGTGAAAATGGATGTCACTGTTATGGGGGATCTGTGGATGACGCACTGTTATGGGGGGGATATGTGGATGACGCACTGTTATGGGGGGATCTGTGGATGACGCACTGTTATGGGGGATCTGTGGATGACGCACTGTTATGGGGGATCTGTGGATGACACTGTTATGGGGGATCTGTGGATGACGCACTGTTATGGGAGGATCTGTGGATGACGCACTGTTATGGGGGATCTGTGGATGACACTGTTATGGGATGGGGGGGCTGTGGATGGCACTTATGGGATGAGGGGATGTGGATGACACTGTTATGGGAAGGGGGGATGTGGATGGCACTTATGGGATGAGGGGCTGTGGATGGCATCCACAGATCCCCCATCCTATAACAGTGCCATCCACATCCCCTCATCCATAACAGTGCCATCCACATCCCCTCATCCCATAACAGTGCCATCCACATCCCCCATCCCATTACCGCTCATGTATAGTTTTTAAATTTGATTATACTGTACACTTATTCTTACTATAATTCTTGCCCCCTCTGTACCTCATTACATGCGGCAGGCGGGCAGTGAATACTTCAGGCCGGGCGGGAGAGCGGCGCAGTGTGACTGACGTCACATGCCTGCGCCGCCTGCTTCATTCATAAAGCAGGCCGGGCAGGCACGTGACATCAGCAAGTCACGCTGCTCTCGTCCGCCCGGCCTGAAGTATTCACTGCCCGCCTGCCATGTAATGAGTACAGAGAGGCAAGAATTATAGTAAGAATAAGTGTACATTATAATCAAATTTAAAAACTATACATGAGCGGTGGGGCCGGAGCGCAGTGAGCGCATCGGCCCTGCCGCAAATGCCCGCCCCCAGCTCCTCCCCCCGCTCCTCCTCCCACTCCGCTCTTCAGTTTCAATTTATGACTCGAGTATAAGCCGAGTTCGGGTTTTTCGGCACAAATTTTGTGCCGAAAAACTCGGCTTATACTCGAGTATATACGGTATATTGTTTTTAATGTTTTACTACTGCATCATAAAACACTTTTTTATTCAAAACCAGTTGTACTTTGCATCACCATATACTAACACCCATAACATTTTTATTTTTCCATCAAGGCAGCTGTTTTTTTTTTTACGGGACAGGCTATAGTTTTTATTGGTTCCATTCACAATTTTTAGTTGTGAGATGGGCAAAAATAGTAAATTACCATGCAGTTCACTATGCAGTATACTGTATATGATATGATAACTTTATTTTGCAGGATGATACAGTTATTGTAATACCAAATATATATAGCTTTTTCATTTTACTACTTTTGCATTAAAAATAAATCACTTTTTTTTTATTGAAAATCACTTGTCTTTTCTTTTTATGTTTGTTTTTTAACCATCTGAGGTTTTCTTTGACTTTATTTTGCAGTGAACATCTGTAAGATATGGATTACTTCTACATATACAAGTTTCTAAATGATTCTATATATAGAAATCCGAAGACTAACCGGTTAGAAATGCAAGAATATGGAGTAGCTATACATCAACATGATGGGCAATTTGTGATTATTATTAATTTGTGCAAATATGGACATGTGGTAATGTCATGGTTCTATGAAAATTAGATTTCAGTATCCCTTTTAAATGTGCATTCTGCCTACTCTGGCTTTATGCACATGCAGAGGAGTTTACCTGCTGCATCGTGGCCTGTTTTGTTAAACCCTGTTCACATGTATTGTACTTTAGTTGTAGATTTTCGTGGTGGTTTTAGCACTGAAAGTCTGTAGTTACACTGATTGTGCAAGTCTGTCTCCAGAAAAAAAGGACCTGCTTATTGCCAGAATTATGGAGTTTTAATTACTTGTACATGGTTATTCTCACTAATACTGGAATTTGAGAGTTGCAAAGGAGACTAAGATAGTTGAACATTTACAAGAGGGATCTGAGCGATAAAAGCACAGCAACAGCATTGTTATAATGCCTTATTAAGACTTTCAAATTTTCTTCAGTATTTTAGTTTTGACTTACAAATGCTGACCAAACTACCCAACTGTGAATACTGCAGAGTGGCTTTGCAAATTTCCATAAAGGGTTGTTTTTCTAAGTTATCCAACACCCTCCCAATACTATTAAATGTCTGAAAGCAAAAAGTATCTTAAATTCACCTCTCACTTCTGTACATTATATTTCTGCTCTGCAACTTTGGTTGTCCTCCAGTTGTTTGTATACAAGGCTGCATCAGTGACATGCAGGTATATGGCACTTGACCACTGCAGCCAATCACTGTCCTTAGTGGTCTTGTGCAATATACCGCTGAGCACAGTAATTGGCTGCAGTAGTCACACGTATACCTGTACATCATCAGTGCATCCTTGAAAACAAAACTGCAGGAGGAGAATCAGAGCTGTGGTGCAGAGAACAGCAGGCGAGAAAGAGTATAGGACTTTTTTTTCTTCTTTATTTTTAGGCATTTAGTGGCATTGAGAGGATTGTACGATAACTTTGACAACCCCTTTAAGATAAAATGTTTTTAGATGAATCTATAGCTGAATATTTATCCATTTTGCATATTGTAATTTTAAGACATGTGATAATACCCATTCCAATTCTACAATTCTAGTTTACCAAGACTATATATATATATAATTTTAGGTAAAAATTCATAGACAATATCCAAAAAGCAAATGATGAAGCAGCACTCCGGTATCAGTGAAGGGTGTTAGACCCGTTTATTTCCCCAGTCGCAACGTTTCAGCCCAGCTGAATAAGGCATTTGTCAAGCTTGACAAAGGCCTCATTGAGCTGGGCTGAAACGTTGCGACTGGGGAAATAAACGGGTCTAACACCCTTCACTGATACCGGAGTGCTGCTTCATCATTTACTATATATATATATATATATATATATATATATACACACACATACACACACAACAAAAGTGGAGCAGCACTCCTAACTTCCTTCAATAGTAGATGGGAGTGCCAGCAGTATCCGATAGACCATAGCGATAAATACACAAACATAAAAAGTAACCGATAAGGCGAAAAGTAGTGTTGTCCTTTATGGTATGGGTGAATAAAGGACAACACTACTTTTCACCTTATCGGATGTGCTGCTGTTACTTTTTCAGTTTTTTTGTGTGTGTGTGTGTGTGTATGTATATAAAATGAACCATGCTTTTTTATGCTATTGTTGGTTACATGTTTGATTGGGTCCATTACTTCTAATGTTCATAAGTTTTCAGCTTATGTTTTACTCATTATTCAAATAAAAATGTATTTTTGAGGGGGGGGTGTCTGGTTTTGTTTACATTTCAAGCCTATTTTTGGAGAAAACAAAATATACCAGTGACATTGGGAAATATGTTATTACTGTCATAAATGAAATTATAGTATTGAGAAATATTACAACCTAAAGGCAATGGATACCCTTGATATGGAAAGAATGTGTTTACGTATGGCATTCCTTTATTCATTTTCAGACCCCCTAATTTTCAGTTTGAAATCTGCTCCTAGGTGCAGACGTCTGAGGTCTGTGTGTCCAAGATGCTGCTGCTATCCCAGTCTATCATACTATTACTGCTTGGCTTCATCCCTGTACTGATTTCCCTTTCTAAACGTCGCACACTATGTGATAGGATCTAACTCGGCGTTATCATGGAAAGAGGCCTGCACGCCATGAATCTGTTAACATACGATAAAGGATTGTACAGACTAGTCTAGGTGAGACTCTAGGTCAGACCGTAGTATACTACGCGTGGGAGCAGTTTGATTGAATATTGTGAGGGGTTAATTGTCCCAGGTACCATAAATGAAACTACAGGAGTCGGGGAGCTTGTCCCTTTCCAATTACTGTTTTCTGTTGTAACTGGAATAACTGTTAGCAAGATTGGAGGTTTTTCCATGCAGAACTGATGGTTTCGCATCCAAGTTCAGTCACTTTTGTCTTCGATTTTGTTCAGTGTTTGCATTTTTTCCATCTGATTGCATGCATTTTTCACACGCTTGAAGAAAAACTGAGGAATAACGGTCTACATCTAGCAACCATTAATAAAAATCTCATTGCATCTGGATGCCTTTCATTTTTTGCACAAGCCCCATTCACTTTTATGGAGCCAGGGCTGCGTGAAAAATGGACAATAAAGAATATGCTCTGATTTTTATTTTTCCTGAACGCAAAGAAGTGTGAAAAAGAACGCTTATGTACACAGCCCCACTGAAATGAATGGTTCAGGATTCAGTCTGGATACTATGTGTTTGCTACTCGTATTGCATCCAGATGGAAAACTCACTTGTGTGAAAGAGCCCTTAATGGGGTAGAAATGGAGGTTGGAGAAAAGGGTGAGGATGAGCCGGTAGGTAGCTGGGTTAATCTAGTCAGACAGAGTAGAAAGTGGGCCAAGAAAAGAAAAGTTGCTCCTGTTACTTTGTTCCCAAGCGAAATTGCCAAGTTGGGTGATGACGCAAGGGTATTAGTCTGAGAAATAGCACCATTACCGCACACTGTTCTCCATAACAGCTGGGAGGACAGCCCAGCTTGTAGTTGGGAGAATAGTATTTTATTTAGGCCTAGAGAGTTATTAGCTATAGGGGATTCTATAATCAGGAAGATGGATTGAATATTTTGCTAACAAGATTGTCTCAACTGAATAGTTTGTGCATGTGGAGGAATGGGTGGCTAAATTACTGGGTGGGGCTGGTTATGGCCCAGCCATCATTGTCCATGTTGGAACCGATCAGGTAACCTTATAAGAACCTCAAACCATCATACAAATAATATACATATTATATATAGTATATATACTGTGGGTCTAGCCAAACAACACAAAAAACTACAAATAAATGCTACGAACTATACACAAAATGTATAATACACAATGCATGTAAGACAAATAACAGACAAGTAAAAATATGGGACCAGATAGCCCCACTCTACTGCTGCAGAAGAAGCAAACCAAGTAGACATTATAGACCAACTACGACATTTTCTCTTTTTTTTTGGTTGGGTGAGTCTCCAGGTTTACACAGGGCAACTCCACCTGGACAACTAGTGCAGATTAGGGATTCAGGAAATATTAGGGGCAGTTTCTGCCATCCTACCTGGGTCCATGGCTTACTTTTGTACTACATCTTGAGTAAGGTCGCACCATTTGCTCACATGAGCAGTGATAAACTTTTGCACCTATGGATGTCAGTATGATTTTACTTTTTACTATAATAAAAGTTAAGTTTTAGTAGATTGTTCCTGGAGGGGCAGCATACCTCTGTTCTTTGGTCTAATAGACAGGACAGTATTAAGATATTTGCATGATCTATGCTTAGGACTGTGGCATATGACGGTGTGAACTATAAAACAAGATACCCAAAAAATCTCAGATTTTCACTTTCTGGGAACTTAAAGGGGTTCTCCGGGAAGAAAATGAAAATACTTAAATATTATTGTATTAGAAATATATTTCCAAATACCTTTCATTAGTTATAATGGCTTGTTTTGTCCAGGGAGCAATTATCAGGGGAAATAAAATGTCCGCTGTCCTATTAGTACACACAAAACCTGTCAAAACGTAGGTAAAGAGCTGCGTCATCCTCCTCTCTGCTCTGCTTATCAGGGATTATGATCCTGAATACAGTTTAATATGATCTTCATCTGAATCTCTGTAGTAATTGAGTTCATGAAATACAGAGAGGAGGGTGTGAGTGTGGGTTGTGAGCAGCAGCACTTGTATGCAGTCTCCATGACCACAGCCCCACATTACCACTGTCTGTCCTGTCCATCCTCTCTATACTTCAAATTTCTTCATGCACTTCATTCCTATAGAGATTCAGCTGAAATTCTTAGCAGCTGTATTCAGGATCCTAGAGGGTCATTTATAAAAATGTCCCCCATAATCCCTGACAAGTAGAGAAGAGGACAGGATGAGGCAGCTCTTGTCCTGCTGTGTGATTAGGACAGGTTTTCTGTGTACTAATAGGACGGCAGCCACGATGATTGCTCCCTGGACAAAACAAACCATTATAACTAATTAAAGGTATTTGGAAATCTATTTATAATAAAGTAATAGTTAAGTATTTTCATTTTCACGAAAAAAAAAATTCACAAATGACAGAAGTCTAGCAAGCAAAATAGATGAGCTGTAGTATGTGGTACCAGAGGAACAAATAGATACCTGTGAAAGAGGCAATTGTGGGTGAGGATGTTGAAACCTTATCCATGGAATTACAAAGGAAAATAAACAGTGAAAAAAAAGATTTAGTGTAATCTATAGACCCCTTAATATCACAGAGGAGATAAAAGTTCAGCTGTATACCCAAATACTGCGAGATACTGACTGGGGTCATGGTTCTTCCTCAACTGCTACAGGACCCCTTTATGGGCCAGTTTGTAGAAGCTCCCACTAGGGGTGATGCACTATTTGATCTGGTAATTGCTAATGTTGGAAATGTTGCCGTTTGTGAAAAACTATGTAATCTTGATCACAATATAATTTAATTCCTACTGAACTACAAAAAGAAAACTGACTGGGAGAGCAATAACACTGAATATTAAAACAGGCCAATTTCCCCGGGTTGAGGACAGACAGCATTTCAGCATTTTGAGAGCAGCCATTGTCGCATAATAATACAGAAGATAAATGTGAGAGCTTTAAGTCTATATTGAATAATTACACTTCCAAGTTTTTTCCTGTAGGTTAGTGTTGAGTTAATCAAAGTGAAAGAAATTGACTACGATCTGAATTTCAGGAAAAATTTGATTCATCACAAATCCTAATTTCTATAAGTTTCATAGTAACGAATCAGGCTTTTCATATAAAATGGTGGTTACAGATGTTGCAAAGTGAAAGTAAGAAACCTGGGAATGCGATATGACCCATAATGCTGTGCAGCCAGCTAATCAGCAGAGAGCCATCCCCTGTGATGTCACAGCCCTATAAAAGTCTCATCCTGCCCAGTTTCTGCCATTTTACTTTGAGCTCAGCATACGGACAGATGTGCCAAGCACTTGGGACAGTGGTTAACAAAGCTTTTCATTGTAAAATATTGAATAGTGACAGTGTAGGGAGACTTTTTAGACCCAGTAGAGAGACTGTAGGGACAGTGCAGGCTCAGTGTAATCGTCCTGTGTATCTTGTTCAACTGCTGTGCAATTCTTTCTTAATGTGTTATTTTATACATAGACTTACTGTGCGTAAGACTCAATGTTAACAGGCGGTCTAATATATATAGGTGTGTTTTTCTAGTTCACTTACTACACCATTCATACTTGATCTGTTACATTACTGATGTAGCTGACAAAAGTGCAGACTGGGCCTTTAAAAGGATTGGGCAGTCGCAAAAATGTTTCTGTAGCCGAAAAAAGTGCAGGAGAAGCAAAAAATGGCAGCAACAGGTCAGACCTGCCATTTTTCATCCAGTAGTGGTGTTCTGACCAATCCAGCTGTGCTGGAATGGTTAACTTGCTCTTCAACATCATCACAGATGACAACAAATACACACAGCCAGGAATCAGTGCGTTTCTCTGACACCACAGTTAGTTGACATGGCACAGGAACAACCTCTGTGCTCCCACCTGTCCTGCAACTGCCTTTTTTTTTGCTGTTCCTTCTGCTCATAAGGCATGCTGCTGGCTGTGCTCCACTTTTCAGCAAGGACGAGTTTAGTGAGCACAGTCAGCAGCTACTACCAGCATTCTCCCTTAACCCATTCAGGACCCTGCCATATTTCACCTTAAGGACCAGGCCATTTTTTGTAAATTTGACGTGTCACTTTATGTGGTAATATGTTTGGAACGATTTTACTTATCCAAGCCACTCTGAGATTGTTTTCTCGTGACACTTTGTACTTTATGATAGTGGTAGATTTGAGTCAATATTCATTTTTATTTACAAAAAAAATCCCAAATTTACCAAACTTTCCAAATAAAATTATTACTTTACATTTCCCATATGTCTACTTTATGTTTTAGATTTTATAACTGCCATTTTATTTTTTTCGGATGTTAGAAGGCCTAGAATTTTGGAAGCAAATCTTAAAATTTTTACGAAAATTTTCAAAACACACTTTTTTAAAGGACCAGTTCAGTTATGAAGTTGCTGTTGGGCTTACATAATAGAAACCACCCATAAATGGCCCAATTTTAAAAACTACACCCCTCAAGGTATTCAGAACTGATTTTACAAACTTTGTTAACCCTTTAGGTATTCCACAAGAATTAAAAGAAAATTTCAGAATTTCACTTCATTGGCAGATTTTCCATTTTAATCAATTTTTTCCCGTAACACAGCAAGGGATAATAGCCAAACAAAACTCAATATTAATTACCTTGATTCTGTAGTTTACAAAAACACCCCATTTGTAATAATAAACTTCTGTATGGAGACACAGCGGGGCGGAGAAGAGAAGGAGCAATATATGATTTTAGGAAGGCAGATTTCACTGGGATAATTTTAAATTGCCATGTCGTCCTGATGCACCCCTAGAGTAGAAACTCTCAAAAAGTGACCCCATTTTGGACACTATGGGATAAGGTGGCAGTTTTGTTGGTACATGGGGTACATATGATTTTTGATCTATATTACACTTTTTTGTATAGTAAGGCAACAAAAAATGACTGTTCAGGCACCGTTTTAATTTTTTGTTTTTTACAATATATTAATGATCTTGTAGAAGGCTTGCATAGTAAAATATCAATTTTTTGCAGATGACACTAAACTGTGTAAAGTATTTAACACTGAAAATAACTATATACTGCTACAGAGGGATCTGGATAGATTGGAGGCTTGGGCAGATAAGTGGCAGATGAGGTTTAACACTAACAAATGTAAAGTTAGGCACATGGGAAGGAATAATGCAAGTCACCCGTACATACTAAATGGTAAAACTCTCGGTAACACTGACATGGAAAAGGATCTAGGAATTTTAATAAACAGCAAACTAAGCTGCCATAACCAGTGTCAGGCATCTGCTGCCAAGGCCAATAAGATAATGGGTTGCATCAAAAGCCTGAGATGAGAACAGTCAGACCACACATGGATTACGGTGTACAGTTCTGGGCTCCTGTGAACAAGGAAGACATAGCAGAGCTGGAGAGGGTTCAGACGAGGGCAACTAAAGTAATAACTGGAATGGGGCAACTACAGTACCCTCAAAGATTATCAAAATTATGGTTATTCACTTAAGAAAAAAGACGACTGAGGGGAGATCTAATTACTATGTATAAATATATCCGGGGTCAGTACAGAGATCTATCCCATCATCTATTTATCCCCAGGACTGTGACTGTGACGAGGGGACCTCCTCTGCATGTGGAGGAAAGAAGGTTTGTACACAAAGAAGAGGATTCTTTACGGTAAGAGCAGTGAGACTATGGAACTCTCTGCCTGAGAAGGTGGTGATGGGGAGTACTATAACTGAATTTAAGAGGGGTCTGGATGTATTTCTGGAGTATAATAATATTACAGGTTATAGCTACTAGAGATGGGTCGTTGATCCAGGGAGTTATTTTGATTGCCTGATTGGTGTCGGGGAGGAATTTTTTATTGCCCTTAAGTGGGGAAAATTGGCTTCTACCTCACAGGATTTTTTTTTGCCTTCCTGTGGATCAACTAGCAGGATGACAGGCCGAACTGGATGGACAGATGTGTTTTTTTGGCCTTATGTACTATGTTACAATGTTCATTTGACAGTTTAGATCATGTGCTATTTTTATAGAGCAGATGGATACGGATGCAAAAATGCAAATATGACAACTTTGGGGTTTTTTTTGTTTCCATTTTACACAATAAAGCATTTTTAAGAAAAAAATCATGTTTTTATCTCTCCATTTTCTGAAATTTTTCTGCCTATTGTCTTGTGTAGGGGCTAGTTTTTTTTGCTTGAAGGATTGATGTTTTTATTGGCACCATTTTGGGTAGATATGATTTTTTGATTATTTAATATTACACTTTTTGGAGTAAGGCAACCAAAAAAATGTTTGTTTTGGCACAGGTTTTTTTTTTTTTTTACACCATTCACCTTAGGGGGTAGATCATGTGATATTTTTATAGAGCAGGTCATTACAGATGCATACCTAATATGTCTATTGTTCTTTATTTATTTTAGTTTTACACAATAAGAGCATTTAAAAAAAAAAGAAAAATCATGTTTTAGTGTGTCTGTACTTTAAAAGCCATTTTTTTTTTTTTTTCGGGTGATTGTCTTATGTAGGGGCTCAATTTTTGTGAGATAGAATGAATGTTTGATTTGTACTATTTGGGGGTACATATGACTATTTGATCACTTTGCATTATGCTTTTTGTGATGTAATGTAAAGTGACAAAAAAAGGTTGTTTTAGCAGGGGGGTTTTTCCGGCGTGGGTGGATCATGTATTATTTTTATACAGCAGGTTGGTACGGATGTGGCGATACCTAATATGTCTGGTTTTCTTTTATTTATTTTGTTTTTACACAATAAAAGCATTTTTGGGCTATTGACTTATTTAGGGGCTCATTTTTGGCAGGATGAGATGATGGTTTGGTACTCTTTTGGGGTATATATGACTGATCACTTGGTATTACATTTTTTGTGCCTTTTGTGACAAAAAAAAATGGTTGTTTTAGCACAGTTTTTATTTTTTACGGCGTTGAGGTGACGTAGTAGATCATGTGATTATTTTTTTTTTACAATTTTGTGCATGTTTTATTATGGGAAAGGGGCTTTTGTTTTTTACTTAAAACTTCCTTTTTTATTATGGAAAAACCCTTTTTTTTGTTACTTTTTATTTTAGTCTCACTCTGGGACTTCAACTTCTGGGGGTCTGATCCCCTCTGCAATGCATTACAATGCATCCTGTATTGTAATAAATTGCATGTCAGCTTTGCTTAACGTAAAAGGCCTTCTCTTTACTGCGTCCCCCTCACTGCAGCATGGGGACACGATGGGGACGCAGAGGGAAGCCGTACTCTCCGCAAACCCCCTGCATGCTGAGGCTTACAAGGGGTTAATACGCTGGCGTTAATGTTTTCATTGATGCCGGCCTAGGCAGCAGGAGCCCGGCTGTCAGTGACAGCCAGATCCATGCAGCTGATCAAGTGGGCGCAGCTCCTGCACCTGCCCGATCAGCCCGCAGTACATGTACGTCGCCGATCCTTAAGTCACGTCCACCAGCGCTGTACCATACATGTACATGTCCTCTACGAGTTAAATGTGCAACTAGTGATGATGACAGTCAGGTGGGAGGACGTGTTGCGAGCGGTCAGGGATGTGGCCATCAGACTGGTGAGGGTGACATAAGTGACAGACAGTAGTGAATGATGACGTAGCCGATCACGTGGGAGACGGATGAAAAAAGGGCATCATCATCGTCAGATGGTGAGGGTGGCAGCGTGCCAATGTGCAAGCAGTGGGTGATGTGGACCCAAAAGTGCCCGTGATAGACCGTCTGCTACTCAGAAACCTACCTGTCAGGAAACAAATAGCGGTGCACGGGTTTATAAAGGCAGCGGCAGGTGGTCAAAAAGGAGTGTTGGGGGTAAAATGTCATGCTCAGCAGTGTCACAATTTTTTATTAAGTCGCTGGAGGACATTAGAGTGGTTGTATGCAAGATATGTGGGAAGAAGGTGAAGCATCGTCACGGTGCTAATGTTATTAGCACTGCGGCCCTATGCCAGCACATGGAACATCATTAAGTGATCTGGGAAACCCGTGGCAGTAATGTAATGGTACAAAAAACCAACACAGGCCTCAACAGCAATCCACATAGGCATGTACCTACAATATATCACGTACCTGCAACGTTACCCCAAACTGGAGAACAAATACATGCATGATATAAAATATATCCAAACTTTAGTGCATCATATACAATGCACAATACATATACAGAGTACATAAAAAGGTGTCAGACATAGTGAAGTGCCAGAATCCTAACACCCGTCACTGATACACCCCCAAAAAGAGATGTTACACATGTCACATGTAGTCAAATCAGATGGACTCCACACTCAATGCCCACAAGAGAGGGAATCCACATACAAATAACAAATTGCATAGTCACATAGTTATAGGGACATTGAATCAAGCCCCACTACATTCAATAACAGTGTGGAATAACATTGTCTATCTAGTACATACCACAGGACATGATTAGGGGCGTAACAACTGGCGTGTGTCACCAAAAAACCCTTGTTGCGCATTTCGCTGCTGCTTCGTCAGGAGGTTGGCATTTTATATGATGCAATAAACTTTGGATATATTTTATACTATATCGGGCATGTGTTTGTTCTCCAGTTTGGGGTAACGTTGAATGTAGTGGTACAGCTTGAAGCAGCAACCGCTGCATCTCCCAATGGCCGTCGTGCCTTCTCCAGCAGTTAGGGCTCCTCAAACTCAGAAGGAAGCCGTTGTTCCTTCTCTTCATCTATTGGTCCTGATGTTCCTTGTACTCCTTATTACGCGTTTCGCCTGGTACTACAGTCTCTCCTTTTCCAAATCGTGGACTCTGAACATTTCAGAGAACTGATGGCTTGTGCCCAACCACTTCTCTAAAAAAATAAAAATAAAATACTACGGTACCAGGCCTTCGCAGGTATGTTGAGCAGAAGGTGGGCCAATCCTCGTCTGCGTCTGGTACAATTCATGCTAGCCCTGATGTGTGGAGCTCTAACTATGGTCAAGAACAATATATGTCATTTAAATCCCACTAGGTTAATGTGGTTCCAGCCCAGGCACACCAGCAACTTGGCCAGGTGATGGCAATCCCATGTCATGGACATCCCGAGACATACGGACGTCCCTGTGACAGTAAGTGGCAGGAGATCTTTGAGACAACATGTGGTTTGATTTGACATGTTTACCTTGTGGATCAATAGGCGTCTGTGTTGTTTCTGGTGCTGGCCACACCCTTAACTTCCAGGTGTTGCTATTGTGGTCCTTTAACTTTCCCTATTTATAGTTGTTTCTCCCACAATGCTGTGCAGTTTATAGCTTCAATTGGACCTGTGGATATTTGGTGTTTGGATCTCGGCTGAGTTCCTGGTGCTGCCATAGCTTCTTGAAAGTTAACTGTTAGCTTTCCCTTTTGTATTTTATTTTGACTTTTCTGTGTGTTGCATTTCCTGGTTGTTTTGTATTAGGCCTCAGGGAGACTCCCGTTCATCCTTTCTTTTGGAGGTAGGGGTTGTCTCATTCCTGACATTAGTACCAGTATCCTTTAGGGTTCGATAGGACTTTAGGTATTCCTGTGTATGAACTCGCCTACCTTTGGGGTCTTTTAATACCGGCAGTCAGTCAGGGCTTTGGTTAGGGTTTTCACTAGGAGGTATCCCTATTTCTTCCCTAGTTTTCATGCTTTATTTCCTTTCCCTCCTATGTTCGGTGTAGGGTTTCCCTCCCACACTAGAGCGTGACATGCCGACTCTGTGTTGTAATCGTGGGATTTCTTCGCCAATGTTCTCCTCTGCCTTCTCATCCTCCATCTTGTCCCCAGCCTCCACTGTAGTCACCGTTTAGTGTGGCCCTCCAGCATACCACCTATGCAAAGCACAACATTGTCTTGTGGTTTTGCACCTGTTCAGCCTGTGGGAAAGGAGGCATACAGAGGAGAAACTACTTCATGTCATCAACCAAGAAATAAAATTGTGGCTGTCTCTTTGCCAACTGGAGATGGGAACCATGGTCACTGATAACAGGAAGAACATCCTGTCTGCGTGGTTGTCACCCGGTTCCTGAAGTCTTCTACACAACTGCAAGATGTCTTGCAAAATGTCAAGGAAACTGTGCATGCACTTTAGCCACTCTTACTGTGCAAAACACACCCTCCGGTGAACTGCAAAAGCAGAATGATGTTCCCCTACATCACCTCATATGCAACGTTTCCATTTGTTGGAACTCTACCTTTCACATGTTGGACCGACTGTATGAGTAGAGGAAACCCGTGACCGATTTCTTGATGCAAACGGACAGGACTACTCCCCGCTGTAACTTTGACGTTAGACAGTGGCAGCTCATGTACGACACCTATCGTTTCCTCAGACCCTTTTAGGAGGCCACTTTATTTGTCAGTCGCCAGGACTATGGGAAGAATGATGTAATTCCACTCCTTGCTGATGCTGATAAATTTGACTGGCAAGGGGAAAGAAGAAGTTGCACCTACATCTTATGACTTGGTACAGGAGGAAGAGCAGGAGAGGCTGAACGCCCAGGAATTCTATACAGAACTAGATGCTTTATAAGCCCAAGCAACAGGAGAGGAGCTAGAGGGCGACAACTCAGATTACCCTGACAGAACGTGGCAGTAACAGTCGAGATGGAGGCAGAGAGTCCCTTCGAGTCACTTGTTAAAATGGCCAGATGCATGCTGAGTTACTTGTGAAGTGGGAGCCTCTGATCTCATGCTCCACTGCCATGGCCGTTTAAGTGGTGGGAGGCTTTTGGTCAGGAGCAGCACCATCAGCAGAAACTTAAGTCTTGAGTCGCTAATGAGCACTTTTCTTAACCCGCCTACTAAAGAAACCACCTAGCAGCAGGACATGGAGCAGAACCTGAACCAGCAGGTGGTTGCATACTTGGACTGTACCCTGTGACTCCAGATCGCCTAGACCAGGGGTAGGCAACCTTTGGCTCCTAGCTGTTGTGAAACTACAACTCCCAGCATGCATAGTTGCTTTGCTCTTCTATGAACTTACATAGAAATGAATGGAGCATGCTGGGAATTGTAGTTTCACAACAGCTCGGAGCCGAAGGTTGCTGATGCCTGCCCTAGACTAATGGGCAGCTAAACTTGAATTTTGCCTGCAACTAGCAGTGTTTGCCGTGGGAAAGCTTTCCTGTCTAGCCAGTAGTGTGGCGACGGGGTAGCATACGGTAGCTTCAGGCGGGTGGATAAGAGGTGATAAATATGCCTCTTATTCACAGTGCCTGCATCTTGGATCAGTGTTTTTTGCACTTTACATCAATGGGTGTAGCTATCAAGAGAGGGTATGCATGCAGTTTCTTGATACCCATATTGTTTATGTCCTTTACATCAATGGGTGTAGCTATCAAGAGAGGGTATGCATGCAGTTTCTTGATACCCATATTGTTTATATTGTTGGTTGATGAACCAACCTTTTTGTTGGGGAAGTGCACATGTTGATTGTTTTTGAAATCAGGGAGGATACAGTAAGGGCTTGGGGAGGGGTGATTTTGGAAAATAGCAATATAGTAACATGTGCAATGTGTGTCTTACAATACAGAGGGTAGAGTGTTACATTTCTAAGTGAAAACTTAAAATACTAGTCCAGAAAATGTTGGGGAACCGCCTGACAGTTCAACTTTTTTCTAATTTTGCTAAATATATTAATACAGAATACAAGTGTGTTTTATAATGTACACAGTGTACAGTTTTGAGATCTCTGACTGATGACATGAAATAGTAGGCCGAAATCTGGGTCAGAGCATCTTCAGACAGTTACTTTTCTTTTTGGGCAAATACAGCCATACAGAATACAAGAGCGCAACGTGCTTATAATACAGAGGGTAGCTGTTACGACCCGTGGGTGGGACCCATTGGTCAAACCAGAAATAGTGTGAATTCTCTGTGCCAACTAAGGGACACTAACCCCTGGGGATTCAGCACTCTCACATGAGACAGGACAGAACTCAGCAAAAGAAAAACTGAACCACTACCTACAGGATTATCAAATGTGGTTGACAGCTGACGCAGTGTCAGACAACAGGTAACGCTCCAATAGCTCAAGTTGCATTTAGAGCCGCAGTTAGTGTGAACTGAGTCCAATGGCAGACACGGTGGTGACAGGGCCGGACTGGCCTACCGGGATACCGGGAAAATTCCCGGTAGGCCGGTAGCCCTGACTGCCGCACGGCCGGCCGGCGGCCGCAGGCACACTGGGCTCCAGTGGCGACGGAGATGAGCGCTTGCATTGCGCTCATCTCCGTGCGGAGCAGCAGCAGAGGAGGGAGAGGCGTGACCTCTCCCTGTTCCTCTGATAGGCTGCCAGCACTAGGCTGGCAGCCTATCAGAGGCCGGCCCGCGGCGCGATGACATCATCGCGCCGCCGGAGCCGTACAGCTCGAGACACAGGCCGGAAGAGGCCTGCATCGCATCGCTGGAGGTAAGTATAAGTGTTCTTTTTTTTTTTTCTTGGGGCTACTGGCAGCACTAAAGGGGCTACTGGCAGCACTAAAGGGGCCACTGGCAGCACTAAAGGGGCTACTGGCAGCACTAAAGGGGGCTACTGGCAGCACTAAAGGGGCTACTGGCAGCACTAAAGGGGGCTACTGGCAGATAAAGGGGCTACTGGCAGATAAAAGGGGCTACTGGCAGATAAAGGGGCTACTGCCACTTAAAGCGGGCTACTGCCACTTAAAGGGGCTACTGCCACTTAAAGGGGGCTACTGCCACCAAACGGGGCTACTGGCACATAAAGGGCGCTACTGGCACTAAAGGGGCTACTGGCACTAAAGGGGGCTACTGGCACATAAAGGGGGCTACTGGCACATAAAGGGGGCTACTGGCACATAAAGGGGGCTACTTACACTAAAGGGGGCTACTGGCACATAAAGGGGGCTACTGGCACATAAAGGGGCTACTGGCACATAAAGGGGCTACTGGCACTAAAGGGGACGGCTACTGGCACATAAAGGGGGCGGCTACTGGCACATAAAGGGGGCGGCTACTGGCACATAAAGGGGACGGCTACTGATACTAAAGGGGGCTACTGGCACATAAAGGGGGCTACTGGCACTAAAGGGGACGGCTACTGGCACACTGTTATGGGGCACTGTGGATGTCACTGTTATGGGGGATCTGTGGATGACACTGTTATGGCAGAATCTATGGATGACACTGTTATGGGGGAATCTGTGGATGACACTAGCTATGGGGAATCTGTGGATGTCACTGTTATGGGGCGCTGTGGATGTCACTGTTATGGGGCGCTATGGATGTCACTGTTATGGGGGATCTGTGGATGACATACTGCTATGGGGGTGCATACCTGCGCATGGCTATCCGACCTATCCGGCGTTCACTCTCCTGATCCGCCATGCCGCAGTACTGCAGACTGCCGTGCAGCTGCTCTGTCCTCATTGACTATAATAGGGCAGGTGACGGAGCTATGGCGCAGCACGGCAGAGATCGCCGGACTAAAAGTACTGCATGTCCGACTTTTAGTCCGGCGATCTCTGCCATGCTGCACCATAGCTCCGCCCCTGCCCCTATTATAGTCAATGGGGACAGAGCAGCAGCACGGCAGTGCACGGGTACTTGCGGCATGGCGGATCAGGAGGGTGAACAGCCCGGATAGGTCGGATAGCCATGCCGCAGGTGTAAAAGTACCCCCATAACAGTATGTCATCCACAGATTCCCCATAACAGTGTCATCCATAGATTCCGCCATAACAGTGTCATCCACAGATCCCCCATAAGTGTGTCATCCACAGATCCCCCATAAGTGTGTCATCCACAGATCCCCCATAACAGTGTGTCATCCACAGATCCCCCATAACAGTGTCATCCACAGATCCCCATAACAGTGTGTCATCCACAGATCCCCCATAAAAGTGTGTCATCCACAGATCCCCACAACAGTGTGTCATCCACAGATCCCCCATAAAAGTGTGTCATCCACAGATCCCCATAGCAGTGTATCATCCACAGATCCCCCATAACAGTGTGTCATCCACAGATCCCCCATAACAGTGTGTCATCCACAGATCCCCATAGCAGTGTGCCTGCCCTGCGCACTGAGGACAGATTGAAAAGAGGGGAAGATCCGTGGAAGCAAGCAGAGGACAGCACAGCAGAAGATGGAATAGGTTCTTTTGTAAGTAAATTATTTTATTATAAATGTATCCCTGCATACCGCAATACTCTCGTATTTTGAATTTATATATACTTATTTCGTTTTTTTCAGTTGTATGAATTTAAGTGGGGAAAATTATTAGTGCCCCCCATTTTGACTGTGGTATCTTATGTGCCTCCCATATATTGTTCCTAGAGTTGCCACTGCGCAGAGGCCAAGTCACGGCAACGCTAGGGTAAGGCCCGGCCTGTGTGTGTGTATATAATTATATATATATATATATATATATATATATATATACATACATACACACGCTCGCGGCGTGTGTGTTTGGGGCTGGTATGCAACTTTTTCCGGGGCTGGTATGCAACTTTTTCCAGGGCTGGTTTTTATCCCCAGTCCGGCCCTGGGTGGTGAGAACTGGTATTGCAGAGAAGACTGGAGAAAAGGCATAATGATGATGATTGTCAAAAGCTGAAGCGTGGTCAGAGACAAGCTAGAAGTCAGAAGCTGGTATCAGGTAGTGGCACGGTGCAGTGGGTCAGATGGGCTCAGGGTCAGACAGTTCCAGTAGTCGATGTAGGCAGCAGGCAACCAGAATGGTCAAACAGGCTGGGTCAAACACAGAAGATCAGAACAGAACACCTTCGCTATTATTGTTAGTAACTCAACACTCAGGCAACTTCCTAGGAGAGGAAGCTGCTGTTTAAATATGTAACTCCGCCCAGTGGTCGTGCTGGGAAGCAGGAAGCATGTTCCCCTGTAATCATAAATGACAGGAAGTGCAGGGCGTGATGACGTGAATACCTCACATTGCGTTCCCCTCCTCCCGCTCTCCCTTCCTCCCTCCATGTCTCCTATGCAGCGCCCAGGGCACGAAGCTTGAGTACGCCGAAGTATGCCGACCTCTTGGTGAAAACCTCCCTGAAGGTGATAGCGCTCTCGGAGGGTTTCCTGCCTTCTGCTCCTGCCTCCTGCTTGCTGCTGTCTGCCTCCGTCCCTTTTCCTCTCCCCCTGATGTGACCTGGTGTGACCTTCTCCTCCTGGCATCTCTCTCCTACTGCTGTGGCTCTGTTTGGTTCTCCTCCGGTCCTCCCCTCGCCTTCTTCGTTTTTCTGTTCCTCTGCTGGACGTGCCGTTCCCCCTTGCTGGAGCTGTGCTGTGTTGGCTCCCACCTGTCTCTTGCTGTTGCTGGGCTGCGTCACCTGCTCTTGCTCCTGCCTGCTCTTGCCTGGGACCGAGTCTGTCAAGCGAGGACGTCTGAGATTCGATATCTGAGACGTGAGAAACTTAAGGGAAGGAGTGTGTGTGTTGTATTTGCCTTTGCTTGCACATATCTAAGTGCCATCCCTGTGTGGTGCTCTACAAGAATTATTTATTTGGACATTTGAAGCATAAGGACATAAAAAAAAAAAGAGAAAGAGGGGGAGGGTGGAAAAGAAAGGGGGAAAAAAAAGGAAGGAAGAGAAAAGAAAGGGAGGAAAAAAAAAAAAAAAAAACAGGAAAAAAAAAAAGGGGTGTAATAAAAAACCTTAACCAGTAAAAGCAAAATAAAGGCGAGAAAGAAAAGGAGGAAAATCCTTAAAAAAAAAAAAGAGTAAGCCCAAAGGAACTTTTAAAGGGAGAAGAGGAAGAATGGAAGAAAAAGGAAAAAAAAATAAAACTAATATAAAAAACAAAAACAAAATATATTAATATAGAAAAGAGGCTTTAAACAAGAAATGGCTCCAAAGCGGCGCTCAATTGACTCTTCTGGAACAAAGCTGGGGTCCAAGACACTAGAGAGTAAAATTGACAAGTTTTTGAAATCTCCCTCTCTAAATGAAAATGATTTATCTAAAGGGAAACTGGGTGTTAACCCTAAGAAAATTGTTAAAACCCCCCAAGCTGAAGAACTTTCTGAGGACAGGTCTTCAGAGGTGGGCCAGGAAGGAGGGGAGCAAAGTCTGCTAATGCCAACAGAAATGGAACAAGACCCCTTAGCTCTGGAAAAAATCCTGCGTGCGGTTAAAAATAATGGTATCCTAATGCAGGGGATGTCCACTCAGTTGGGGTCTATGCAGAGTGATATATCCTTGATAAGAGACGAGCTGACAAAAATCCGCGATCGAGTTCTTAACGTGGAAAAAATGGTCGACTCTCTGCAAACTGATACTGTTACGTTAAAAACTAAGACTGCGTCTCTGGCTTCAGAAAATTCCCTTTTACAAAACAAGCTGGAGGATTTGGAAAACAGGTCAAGGCGCTATAACATCCGCATAGTTGGATATCCAGAAGGAGTTGAAGGTCGGCAGCTAGTGGAGCAACTCAAAGATCTGATTGTGGAAAACCTGGGTAGTGAACACTTTTCGTCTATGTTTCAAATAGAAAGAGTCCACCGGATCCCAGGGGGGAAACCCATCCCAGCGAGGCCGCCGCGAGTAATCTTAATAAAGCTGTTATTGTCGATGGATAGAGACATGATATTGAGAAGAGCAAGAGAATGCCCACCTATTGACTATCAGGGCACTAAATTGCTATTCTTCCCTGATTTTGCTCGGCAGACTCAAGAAAAAAGAAGTTTTACTGAGATAAAGAAACGCTTGGCGTCCAGGGATATTAAATATTCTCTACAGTATCCAGTGAAATTGAGAGTGATCTACAACGGGACTTTCCAATTTTTTGAAAAACCGTGCTGGACTGGATGGAACAACTGGGCATATGAAATTTTTTTTTTATTTTTTTTTTTAATGAAATGAATCGAAATGAAGTAACGGAGGGGATGGGATGAGTGGGGGGGAGAACGGCCGGAAGATAGAGGTTTGCTGACCAGATCGGGCGGACCAGTAGAGGGGATGGGTATTGCCCTGCAGGGAAGTTTTTTTTTTTTTTTTTTATTAGAAGGATACGATATGGAGTAAGAACAGTTTCAGATCACTCACCCGTATCTATTGAGGTCTGCACTGGGGAGAGTAAAGATAATAGGGGGCTTGGCTTTAGGCTGAATCCATACTGGCTTACCATTATGGATAATTATCAGTCTATTAAAGTACATGTATCCTCCTTTTGGGAAGTGAATCTCCCCTCTGCTAGAATTAATTTAGTTTGGGATGCCCTGAAAGCTTATTTGAGAGGGGTTCTTATAAGTGATATTACTGCTGTGAGGAGAACATTCAGGAAAAAAGAGGAGGAATTGGTTAAGATTGTGGCATCCACAACGGAGTGTTTTACTGATCAACCTACCGAAGATAATAAAGAAGAGATGCAAAAGGCTAGTCGCTCCCTGGAGGACTATGTAATGGAGAAAGCAAACCATAGATTGTTTTTTAAGGGACAAAAGTATTTTTCAGAGTCCGGACGTCCTGGTAAGCTCCTAGCCAGAATAATTTCACAACGGGACAAGAAAAAGAAAGCTATTACTTCAATTCGTAATCTAGATGGTGTAATTATATCAGACCCAGAGGGAATTAGAGATACTTTTCTGTAATACTTCTCTCAGATATATAGAGCTTCTGGTTTGCCACCTGACTTGGCGAGGCAGTTCCTGGAGAAAATTTCTCTTCCGATGTTAACGGAAGTCCAAAAAAAATTCTTGGAAAGAAAACTGTCTCTCTTGGAGATCCAGGAGGCCCTGAGCTCTATCTCTGGGAACTCATCGCCAGGGTTAGATGGTCTTCCGTATGAATTTTATAGTAAGTACAGGGATGTTATCCTTCCTCACCTACTGGAGTTGTTCTCTCAAGCTTTGCAGGGAGAGGGCCTACCACAGTCCATGATGGAAGCTTTGATAGTTCTAATTCCTAAAAAAGATAAAGATCCGATCGATTTGAGTTCATATAGACCTATCTCCTTATTAAACTCGGATGTTAAGATACTATCAAAAGTTCTGGCTAGGAGGCTTTCCGGGGTTATGTCCTCCGTTATCCATCCAGATCAAAATGGCTTTATGCCAAAAAGGGGCACCCACCATAATCTGCATAGGCTTTTTACTAATATTCAATCTCCTGGGAGTGACGCCCGCTCTATTCTGTCACTAGATGCCACTAAGGCGTTTGACAGAGTCGAGTGAGGGTTCCTCTGGGAGGTGATGAAAAAAATGGGTTTTGGCCCCAAGTTTATGGCGATGGTGCAGCTGCTATATAAATGCCCAGTAGCTAGGATCAGGATTAATAATACGTTGACAGAGAGCTTTGTACTGGGAAGAGGTACACTTCAAGGATGTCCCCTTTCCCCTCTTTTATTTAATATTTATATTGAACCTCTTGCAGCTAGTATTAGGCAGGACTTGAAAGTGGCTGGTTTTGGTGTAATGGGGAAGCTGGACCGTATATCTCTTTATGCAGATGATATCTTGTTTTTTATCCATCAAATAGAAACCACACTCCCTCGAATAATGGAGTTGGTTAATCTATTTTCTGTTCCCTCCGGCCTTGAGGTTAACTGGGAGAAAACTGCTCTTCTCCCTGTAGATGAAATGCGAGGATAGATGGAAAATTCTATTACCAATCGGTTAGTGATTTCCGATTCAATAAAATACCTGGGGATAACAGTTACTGCCAAAATTCAAGATTACTTAAAACTTAACTTGCTTCCCTTATTGTTAAAAGTGAGATCTAAAATTAAGGTATGGCAAAAAATTCTGCCCGCAAGAGCAGACAGAATCTCATTAATAAAAATGGTGGTGCTCCCCCAGGTTCTTTATGTTCTTCGCAATTCGCCTGCATGGATTGAAGATAAGTATTTTAGACTGATAGAGCGGATGATTAATGATTTGCTATGGGGGAGAAAGCGTGTGAGATTGAAGGCGCTCTATTTCTCTATGCCCTACAATCGGGGAGGTCTTAACCTCCCCTATTTTAGGGGTTATTATATGGCCTCTCAACTCAGTTTTTTTAATGATTGGGAAAATAGTCATTTCTGTAGAAAATTGGTAAAAGACTCAGGTTTTTCAGATTTTTTTTTTACAGTACTAGAGTCCGATTATTTAATTAATATACAGACCGGGTATAAACCCTTCTGCAGAATGGCTATAAAAGCTTGGTTGGTTATAAAGAGCTGGTTTAAAGTTGAGGCACTACTTATCTGTACCCCACTATGGCATAATCAAAAGCTTCTGAATTTAGATGACCCAAACTGTCGGCAATATTGGAGGATGAAAAATATTCAATATATGCATCAGGTGGTTAAGGATGGACAAATCCTGTCGCTTATGGAACTAAAACAAAAGTTAAATATAGGTGAGGTGGCTTGGTATGCCTACTTTCAATTGAGGTCGTCACTTCTTAGCACTGTTGTTAGTCATTCACTCAATGTAGACACTCCTGAATTTTTGCACAATTTGATTAGTAAGAAAGGCGGTATGAAAGTTAAACTTTCACACTGTTATAGACACTTGATGAAAAAAATTTTTTGGGATTGCCTTTCTCCAGGACAGAGATCCTGGTCTGCTTCACTGTCTGAGGTGGGCTCCCCGGATTGGGAGAATATAGGTGATGGTTTAAGATTGGTCTCTCACAATTTTAATCATACTGTTGTAGAGTTTAATATTATGCACAAAATATACGTGACACCTTTATGGCTCCATAGTAGGGGATTTAGAGCCTCCTCTGATTGCCCTTGATGCGGGGACCCCGGGGCAGACCATTTATATCTGTTCTGGGACTGCCCGATAGTGAGCAAGTATTGGAGAATGGTTTAAACCAGGCATGCTCAACCTGCGGCCCTCCAGCTGTTTCAAGACTACAACTCCCAGCATTCTCGGACAGCCTACAGCTATCAACCTACAGCAGGGCATTGTGGGAGTCGTAGTTTTACAACAGCTGGAGGGCCGCAGGTTGAGCATCACTGGTTTAAACAAATTTGGCTCAGAGACTTAATATGGATATTCCTTTATCCCCAAAGTTATGGGTCCTTGGTGATCTATCGGAAGTTAATTGTCAGCCTTTAAAACGTCAATTGTTGATGAAAGTGATTTTTTTAGCCAGGCTTCTCATATCCAGAGAATGGTGTTCCCCCTCTGCCCCAGACTTTAACAACTGGCTATGCTTAGTTAAGAAGGTGAAAAGTTATGAGAGGGTTTTGTATAGACATAGAGGGTCTTATGCAAAGTGGAGTACTATATGGAAGGACTGGGACGACTAAGGGACTTTCTTTATTTATTTTTTTTTTTTTTTTTTTTCTTCCTGCAGGGTTTGGGGGGAGCTGCGGGGTGGATAGGCATGATTTTGTATTATTGTTTTTTTATGGACTGTACTTTTCAAGATGTTTAAAATAAAAATAAAAATTTATAAATTAAAAAAATAAATGACAGGAAGTGGGAGCGTGCCCCTGTGGGGGACACCAGCATTGGATGGAGTGCAGAGGCAGCATGGCCAGAGGTGCACACCTGCCCTATCTGGCTGAAACAGCAACAGTGAGGCAGAACATGCTGGGGATATGACAGGTGAGACGGCAGGAGTTATGGCAGAAGGCCCAGGCCTAACAGTAATGTTTGAAATCTCTAAATGATGGCGTTTTAAATCTCTGAGTGAAAATGTGAATTGCTAAAATCTGTGTCAGGGCATCTCCAGAGAGTTCAATTATTATTATTGCGAAACATAGCTGCAATGTGTGTCTTTTAATACAGAGGTTAGCATTTGAAATGTGATAATGTGAAATGCTAGTAAAAAAATGTGTCAGGGCATCTCCAGACCGTTAGACTTTTTTATTTTTTGCAAAATATAGTATTTCAGAACACAAGTGTACATCACAAGTCTCTTAATACAGAGAGTAGCATTTGAGTGGGAACATGAAATACTATGACGAAATCTGTGTTAGGGCATTTCCAGACTGGTTTGCGAAATATATAAAAACATGTGTCTTACAATACAGAGGGTAGTGTTTGGGAAAACGTAAAATACTAGTCATAATATGTCAGGGCATCTCCTAACAAAAGTAAAGTTAAATGTTTTATTTTTATTTTTTTCTTTTATAAAAATAACATGGCTATGTGTGCAACATGTGTCTTACAATACAGAGGGTTGCATAGTTATATAGTTAGGAAGCGACAGGCAGTCAGCACAGTGTGTTGGGGGTAAAATGACACTCGGCAGTGTGGGAATTTTTTAGCAAGTTGCTGGAAGACGTTATTGTGGCCGTATGCCGAAAATATGGGCAGAAGGTGAAGCGCCGTCAAGGTGCTAATGTTGGCACCATGGTCTTGGGTCAACACATGTGGTGCCACCATAAAAACCAAGGCACTAATGTAGTGCTAAAGTCCCACACAGCAACCACTGCATCTCCCAGTGGCTCGCACACCTTCTCCAGCAGTCAGAGCTGCTTATCGTCAACAGAAGGAAGCTGTCGTTCCTTCCCATTGTATATAGCTCCTGATGCTCTTCCTACTCCTTGTCACATGTTTTGCCAGCAGACGATCTCTGAGGCAATTGCAAAGAGACAACAGTATGCATGCACTCATCCAATTGCACAGAAGCTGAAGATGCACATGGCCAAGTTGCTGATGCTACAGTCTCTCCCTTTCCATATTGTGGACTTTTAACATTTGAGAGAACTAATGGCTTGTGCCCACCCAAGGTTGAGATTCCTAAGCCATCATTTCTTCTCTGTACCAGCCCTGCACACGTATGTTGAAACAATAATGGGAAGAACATTCTGGCTGCACTCCACCAAGGAGTACTGACCCATGTGCCCTGCATGGCGCACGTCTTCAATCTTATTGTCACCCGGTTCCTTAAAGGCCATTTCTACCTTCGGAGGAAATTTTGGTTTATTGGCCTTTATTAAAAATATTGAGCCATTCTTTCTCAAAAGGTTAATTGTTTTTCTAACTGCTACTTTCACTTTGTGCCGGTAATCTAATCAACTTTATTTTTAAACTACGAGATAAACACTTATTTATGCAACATTCTTAACCGTAAGATAGGAACTGAGCTATAATGAGTGTTTGTAATGCCAGAGAGCAGAGATAAGGAACCTATCTGCTCCCCAAATGATCACCTGGGGAGCCAAACTTAAATTGTGTCCGCAAATGGGCAAGTTTGCCCTGGGGAAACTTTCCTGTCCGGCCAATAGTGTGGCATCAGAGTGAGTGTTTAGTGCTGCGGGTGGTATATTTAACCCAAAGAGGACTCGCCTTTCACGACAAAATGTTGAGAGACTAACCTTTATAAAGAGGAATCAGGCCTAGATCAACCAGGATTTCCAGAAACCGGTGCCTGATACAACATACTAGATCTGTAATGGCTAACCTCAGGCACTCCAGCTGTGGTAAAACTGACTCCCAAGATGTACACTTGCTTGGCTGTTTTCAGAACTCCATACAAATGGATGAAGCATGCTGGGAGTCATAGTTTCATAGTGGAGGTTAGCCATCACTGGACTAGATCATTCTGGCAGTAATGATCTGAATGCAGTGTGCTGCCACACCGGAACATTGTGACAATTGGCCTGTTACTTCTGCCCATGTGCTGCTGCTGCTGCTATTCTGATGCTGTCACATGCCTGCTGCCTGTACTGCCATCTGCCCTTATTGTTATCTGCCACTATCTTGTGCTGTTACTGCCACTGCTGTTGCACACCTCCCCACTCTGTTCTGGAGCCACTATTGTTACTCTTTATGCTGTCGCCAACCTCAGTCTGTTCTGGGGCCACTATTGTTTTTCTACATCCTGTTGCCCACCCACACCATCAGAAGAACAGAAAAATAAAAAAAAATGGGTTCTGTTGCTTTGGCATCCATAAGGTCTCTATCACATGGTCAGATTTTTCACCAGGATTTGATCATGGTTTGGAAGCCAAAAGCAGGCGTGGATCCAAAACACAGAAGACGTGCAAATATTTCCATCATATGTTATCTCTGTTTTGGACCCACTCTTGTTTTTGCCTTACGATTACTGATCAAATGCTAACCAAATACTGAAGGTCTTTCGCTGACCGGATGAGAAGGTGGTAGAAGAGGAGGAGGAGGCAAAGAATAATGTCCTGCGATCCTCGGTGGTGGAAGGACATGCGCTAAACCGCTATCCGCCTCGAGCCCATCCGCCACTACATTTACCCAGTGTGCAGTTATGAAGATATAGCGTCCCTGCCCGTGCTTACTGGTCCATGTGTCTGTGGATATGTGGACCTTGCCACAGATGGCTTTGCGCAGTGCACACTTGATTTTATCCTCCACTTGGTTGTGCAGGGAAGGGACAGCTCGCCTGGAAATGTAGTGGCGGCTGGGTACGACATACTGTGGGACAGCCACCGCCATCAGCTGTTTAAAACAGTCCGTCTGCACCAGACGGAATGACAGCATTTCAAAGGTCAGTAATTTTGAAATGCTGGCATTCAGGACCGGGGATCAAGGGTGGGTAGGTGGGCATTTTCTCTTTCTCTCCAGTGTTTGGGAGATGGACAGCTGAACGCTTGCGTGTGACATGGTGGAGATGCTTGGTGATGACGGAGGTGGAGCTGTTGGTGGCAGATCCTCTGTTTGCTGGGTGGCAGCTGCGACTGTGACTCCAGACGTGGAGAAAGAGGCAGAGACAGCAGCAGAAGAGGAATCAGGAGGAGCCTGAGACCTTTCTTGGTTTTTAAGGTGTTTACTCCACTGCAGTTCGTGCTTTGCATGTAGATGCCTGGTCATGCAGGTTGTGCTCAGGTTTAGAACGTTTATGCCTCGCTTCAGGCTCTGATGGCACAACATGCAAACCACTCGTGTCTTGTCGTCAGGACATTGTCTGAAGAACTGCCACATCAATGAACTCCTTGGAGCTGGCTTTGGTGTGCTAGGTCCCTGGGTGCGGTGGGCACTAGCAGGCGTATTTGCAGCCTGCTCCCTCTTTTGCTGTGCTGTTGCCTCTGTGCGACCGCCGCCTCTTCCTCAGAACTACACATGTCACTAGGATGAACTTCTTGGACCTCTTCGTACTCGTCAGGGCTATGTGGATGGCCCGGGGAAACCCTGCCAGCAGTTATCAAAAAGCATAAGAGTCTGCTGCATGACTTGGAGTTCAGACTGCTTGGCTGCTTTGCAAGGGGGTGAGGTGAAAGACTGATGGGCATGGGGCTGCAACTCTGAGCTTTCTTCAGAGGACTGGGTGGGAGATACTGTGAAGGAACTGGCGCCACTGTCAGCCACCCAATCTACGATCGCCTGTACTTGTTCTGGCCTCACCATCCATAGAGCGGCATTCGGGCCTACCAAATAATGCTGCAGGTTCTGTCGCCTACTCGCACCTGAGGAAGGTGTTTTACTTGGACCTGTAGCTGGCGCAGAACGGCCACGTCCTCTCCCAGCAACAGGAGCTCCATCAACATGTCTACGTCCCTTATTTGATATTTTCCTCATTATTTGCATTCACCCACCAAACTAACAGATGGTTTATCTCAGGTGTCAATTTACGGTAACTGCCAAAAGTCAATTCAGTTCACTAACAGTAAGGCAGTGCCCATGTCATAAACAGAATAAATTTCTTTAGGTCACACAAACCAACAATGTAACAGCAGAGTTAACGGTTTAATCTGACTGTCAGAAATGCAGCGTACACCGCAAATGTGCTATCTACCACAAAACCAGTGTTTATTGCAACAAACTACAGAAATGCATTATGTCACCCCAAAAATTATAAAACAGTTTTTTTAGCATTATATGCAAACGTGCTCTGTGTTACGACAGTATGGGTTTATTCCACCAACTACAGTAATGCACTATGAAAATTATGAAATAGTATGACATGCAGATGACAGGCGTCGCTCTTAGAATCACTGCATACTTCACTTATTTGGGCAGTCACGGGGCCAAAACTGACCAAATAACTCAGGTATCAACTCAGCCTTACAGGTAGAGGTTCGCGTCAAGAAGAAGCACACTCCTTTTACACCCTCGTCAGCTGATTCCACATAGATGTCTACAGAAACACTTATAAAAGTAGAGCTCCTCTGACAGAGTGGAGAGGGTATCAGCTGTAAGTTTTTGTTGATGTCACTGATTATTTTTCCCTTCCTCTGATCCGTCAGAACAAAACCCACAAAAAACGTATCCTGCTGTCTGTGGAGCATACACCTTCACCCGTTCAGCATTTGGTCAATAATTCATCAGTATTGCTAATGCCAAATGCCATGTTTTGTACTCACTCCTGCTTTTGGCTACCAAATCATAACCCAATTCTGATGGGACCATACAGGCCTTTTAGCTGCTGTACAGACAGGATCCGTTGTGCGTCTCATTTTTCCTTGCTTCTGACAGATCAGAAGAAAGGTCAAATAAATGTCAGCCAGGCTGAAAGCCAAAATAGTGGACCAGTCATGAAGTGGGGAGGGTGGGAACAGCATGAGAAGTCCACAGCGTGGACTTTTGACATAGCGGTGAGGTGGAAGCAGCATGAGGAGACCACAGAGCGACACAATGACAAAGTCTGGAGGTGGCAGCATAATCAGGAGGCCACAGAGTGGCACAATGACCGAGTATGGCGGTGGTGGCAGCAGCATCAGGAGGAGGCCACAAAGTGGCACAATGACCAAGTCTGGAGGTGGCAGCAGCATCAGGATACTACAGAATGGCAAGGTGACAATGTGGAGATGGTACCAGCATCAGGATACTACAGAGAGGAAGGTGACATAGTGTGGAGATGGCAGTAGCATCAGGATACCACAAAGTGACCCGGAGACAGAGTGGGGCGGTGGGTGGCAATATCAGTACCCGCTGACTAAGGTGGGTGAAAGAAGGAGAACTTGGCATCAGATGTGTAGCATCAGGTGGCTGGCAGCATCAGAGTAGTAGCTGAGGCAGGTAGCCAGAAGAAACTGGTCTCTTTTTATAAGGCTTAGGTAAGGCGGGAGGGATGATCTAATCCAGGCATCCTCAAACTGCGGCCCTCCAGCTGTTGTAAAACTACAACTCCCACAATGTCCTGCTGTAGGCTGATACCTGTAGGCTGTTCGGGCATGCTGGGAGTTGTAGTTTTGCAGCAGCTGGAGGGCCGCAGTTTGAGGATGCCTGATCTAATCAGATGTATCGGGAATTGTTGGGTGGAAATCCTGGCTGATCTACTGATGCCTAACTACTGGCCGGGCAGGACAGCTTTTCCAGGGCTAACTTGGCCAGTTGCGGCCACAAATCCAGTTTGGCTGCCCAGTAGCCCACCAGATCTTCAATGTGGGTTGGCAGGGTGCTGTCAGGTCCTGGTTCAGGTCTTGCTCCAGGTCTACCTGTTGCTGCTGGTGAGTAGTTTACTCACTATGTGGGTGAAGAAAGCTACTCATCAGCGACTCTAGACTCAGGCTGCTGCTGGTGGAGCTGGTACTGCTCCTGCCACCTCGCCCCTCCCCAGCAGCCATGGCAGTGCCCCCCCCCCCAGTGGGTGTAAAAAAGGCCCCCATTCTGGACCGGTAGCGAGGGTCCAACAAGGTGGAGTGCCAGAAGTCATCCATCTGCCGAATGGTGACAACTCAGCTGTCACTATGCAAGCATGCAGTGGGCCATTTGTGCAAGTGACTCTGAGGGACTCCCTGTCTCCATCTTCACTGCATACTGCCATGGTGTGTCGGGGGCTTTTCTGTCTCGTCTTCCTCATCGCCCTTCAGGCTCCTCTGGCTGCTCCTGCTTCTCCTCTCCTGTCAGTTGAGTAGAAAAACCACCCATTTGGCTACACATTGCCTGTGCTCCAACGTCCTACTTCCCCTCTTCTAGTTCAGCCCCCACAGGGTTCATATGGCCGTGAGACAGCCATTGTTACCACCATCTGTTCCAGGACATCCCGTAGTCCTGGCGACTGACAAATAACGTAGAGTCCTCAAAGGGCCTGAGCAAACTGCAGGTGTCACGCATGAGCTGCCACTGGCTGACATCAAAGTTACAGAGGAGTACTCCCAACCGCTTGCATCATCAAGAAATCGTTGATGGCCTTTCTCTGTTCATATAGTTGGTCCAACATATGGAGGGTGGAAATGTTGCATATCAGCCTATGTTGGGGGATGCCAGTCTGCCGCTGCAACTCAAGGAGGGTGTGCTCTGCGGTATACGAGTGGCTGAAGTGCAAGTTTCCTGGCCATTTTTAGGATGTCTTGCAGATGGGTGGAAGACTTCAGGAACCGCTTGACAACCAGATTGAACACTTGTGCCATGCACGGCTCAGCCTTCCTTGACGCAGTGCAGACACAATGTTCTTCCCTTGTCTGTCACCATGGTTTCTAATTTGAGTTGTCCGGGAGAAAGCCAGGATTGAATATCTTGACGAAGGACACAGAGCAGTTCCTTCTCTGTGTGACTTTGTTCGCCCAGGGAAACAAGGGGCTGCACAGTGTGATACCGCCGTGCCCTGCACATGTGGTATGCTGTAGGGGCACTGTGACTTGTCCCTGAAGTGGAGGCTGAGGACATGGTGGAGGATGAGGTGGTAGAGGCGGATATTGTCGCAGGACCAACGGTGTGACAACGTGGAGGCGGAAGCGGCGTGACCTGGCCAAGTTGCTGGTGTGGCTCTGCAGTGGGCTGTAAAGGACATGTACTGTCCTTGACCATAGTTACAGCTCCAGACGTCGGCGCTGCTGTGCACTTTGGCAGACACTGACAGGCTCAAGGACTGGCCCACCTTCTGGTCTACATATTTGTGCAGGGCTTGTACTGCTTTTTTTGCAAACAAATGATGGCTTGGGACTCTCCACTTTGGCTTGGCACATCAGTTCTCTGAAAGGTGCAGAGTCCACCACTTGGAAAGGGAGGAACTGCAGCACCAGCAAGTTGGACAGGAGCACGTGCAGCTTCTGTGCCGTTGGATACATGCACGCATACTGCTGTCTCTTGGCAATCCATTCGGTGATCGATTGCTGATGGAATGACTGACGATGAGTAGGAGCAGCAGGAGCCTCTGGACCAGCAGAAGATGGGAATGACTGACCACTCCATTCGGCTGAGGTGGTGGAGCCTTGACTGCCTGAAACCCGGTGCGTGCCACTGGATGATGCTGCGGCAGTCTGGACCACCACATCAAAACCACGGTTCTCCCAGGCCACTGTATGGCGACGCTGCATATGGTGACGCAGGGCCGTAGTGCCAACATTGGCACCCTTGCCACGCTTCACCTTCTGCCCACAGATTCAACATATGGCCAATTTCACCTCCTCTGGTGCATTGAAAAAAAAACTGCCACACCGCTGAGTAGGTGATTTTCCCCCCAAAAGTCCACACTTACTGGTACCGCCACATCCTCCGTGAACCCCTGCACCACTACTTCCCGGGCAGGAAGGCTGCTATGAAGCAGGTGGTCTACCCTGGGCACATTTGGCTCCCAGCCATGCTACCACCTTGCTGGCTCCACCACTGCCTCACAGGCAAGCTGCCACCCTCTTCCCCTGATAAAGCCCTTTCTGCACCTGACTCCCAAGTGCGATCGGCTTCATCATCATCGAGTAGTGTCTGCACGTCACTGATGTCCTCCTCAACAGCCTCTGGGTCAGGACACTGACCGCTCCTAACACCACCTCCCACGCCACTCTTCTCACCACTACTGGCCCACCTAGTGGAGGAAGCAGCGGATGTCTCCTCCAGATCTTGCATGGGCAGTAGCTGCTGACTGTCCTCTAGTAGCTGAAAAGTGTAGCTGAGCCTACAGCATATACTACTTCTTGCGGTGAGGGGACAGAAAAGGACAGAGGCAGCTTGAGGACAGATGAGGGCACAGGGCCTGCTCCCAGGGCATGCCAACTAAGGGATTTGTCTGACAAACCCACCAACTGTTGGCTGGGGTGTCTGATGTCACTTGGGATGAAGTGGATATCCGAATTAACCAGTCAAGAACCGCTGGGTTGCTGGTCAAGACCCAACCGCTAGATGCTGCTGCTACGCCCCCTTTCTCTGCTGCAACCTCTGCCTGTGCCAGAAACATTTAGGCCTCTGCCACTCCTCTGTGCATGGTCTGGCACTTCTCTGTCAGACATACTTTTAGCTGAACAAAATAAATTAAAAGCAAATTAAAACACCCCTAAAAGCAATTAATATATTTTTCTTTTTGTACTGAAATAGGCCACTAAAAGCTTTCACCACAAACAACGGCAACAGCGAACAGTGTTCTGACCCGTAGTCAATATCAAAGACAACAACAGGCGGCTCCCGCCACTGCTGTGGCTGGGGTTGATGGACAAAATGACCCAGCCCAGGCACCAGTTGCCCCAAACAATGGACAGCCTGACCCCATGACAAGACCTATGCCGACTGCTAGGATGTTGCAATAGATTCAGTCCACCTACAGAGACACCTGGGCAGACTTAAAAGATCTTATGTTATTAAAGTTAGGGGAATCCCAATATCAGTTAGTCGACAGTTTCTAAACAGAACACGTAAAAAGACCCGGTGGTCAGACGCTAGATGACTGGGAACGGACTTTACCATGAGGAAGGTTACAGTAAAATTTGTAGGTCAAGAAGCTTGCCCCAAGTCCTTCAAGGACTTTGTGTTATAACTGTGGAAAGCCAGGACATGTCAGAAGAAATGGCCGTGCCCCAAGGCGGCAAAAGAACAATAGCGCAGGACAGACCAGTGGTCAAGCAGAACAGTCTGTTTTGCAAGGGAACACCCACTAGGAAACAGGCAACCCCGTGCCGGTACTGCTCACTAAAACTAAGGAGGTAGGGATTCAACTGCATATACCCGTGTCCGTAGGTAATAAGAAAGTGGTACCCTTTTTGGTAGATACGGGGGCTGCCACTGAGGAAGGGACAGGACGTACTAATAGTCCCGAAACGCGTCTGACAATTGACAATATTGAAGTGCGTACCAATACCCCCGAAAACTACTGCTAGCAGTCAGCTACAGAGAGACATCTCTATAAACATTGTAATTGCCAGCGTACGTGAACCCGCTGATTACCACGCAGATCCTCTCGCGAGATCCAGCGCTACTACCAAAGAGCGCTACTATCAAAGAGCGCGTAGTCCGGAGATCAAACGTGGGACGCCACGGCCGCTCCGATCAATCCAATAGTGAGTACTCGACAATTTTACCTAATTTCAAGAAGTCTTATCCAATAGCGAAATTAATAGACATTATTTGTCGAAGCTTTTATTATTGGATGAACAAAGGATATAAAGCGAGGACTTTCCATCACAGCCACTATTGATTGTGGACATCCACTATTAACTTGAGTTGCGAACAGTGAAATATCCAGGTTTTTTATGTGATCTATGTCATTTTATGTCATTTTATGTTATTTTATCATGGTATTTTGTGATCATTAGAATTAAATTGTTTGTATATTGATACAAGTTTTTATTTTTATTTTTACACGGTATATTACAAATACGGAGTGCCCTTCCAAAATCTTGGTGTACACGCAACTATAATAGACCAGTCCTTCCTTCAACCCTATCAATTGTCCCCCTGCCCACATGGAAGAAAAATATATTTTAAATATATTTAAAAAAAAATAATATATTTTTTTCAAATATATTGACATATTTTAAATACTACAATTTTGGCTGTTTTCAATATATTTCAAAAATATATTGCAATACATTTGTGGATATATTTTTCAATACATGTTCCAATGCATGCTGAAACATATTTTAAAAATATATTTAGGCATGCATTGTGAAATATGCTGTGAATATATAATACATGCATTTATAAATGTATTTAGTAATTACTGTGGCCATAAATATATTTAAAATGTATTTTGTAATACAGGGAGTGCAGAATTATTAGGCAAGTTGTATTTTTGAGGATTAATTTTATTATTGAACAACAACCATGTTCTCAATGAACCCAAAAAACTCATTAATATCAAAGCTGAATATTTTTGGAAGTAGTTTTTAGTTTGTTTTTAGTTTTAGCTATTTTAGGGGGATATCTGTGTGTGCAGGTGACTATTACTGTGCATAATTATTAGGCAACTTAACAAAAAACAAGTATATACCCATTTCAATTATTTATTTTTACCAGTGAAACCAATATAACATTTCAACATTCACAAATATACATTTCTGACATTCAAAAACAAAACAAAAACAAATGAGTGACCAATATAGCCACCTTTCTTTGCAAGGACACTCAAAAGCCTGCCATCCATGGATTCTGTCAGTGTTTTGATCTGTTCACCATCAACATTGCGTGCAGCAGCAACCACAGCCTCCCAGACACTGTTCAGAGAGGTGTACTGTTTTCCCTCCTTGTAAATCTCACATTTGATGATGGACCACAGGTTCTCAATGGGGTTCAGATCAGGTGAACAAGGAGGCCATGTCATTAGATTTTCTTCTTTTATACCCTTTCTTGCCAGCCACGCTGTGGAGTACTTGGACGCGTGTGATGGAGCATTGTCCTGCATGAAAATCATGTTTTTCTTGAAGGATGCAGACTTCTTCCTGTACCACTGCTTGAAGAAGGTGTCTTCCAGAAACTGGCAGTAGGACTGGGAGTTGAGCTTGACTCCATCCTCAACCCCACAAGCTCATCTTTGATGATACCAGCCCAAACCAGTACTCCACCTCCACCTTGCTGGCGTCTGAGTCGGACTGGAGCTCTCTGCCCTTTACCAATCCAGCCACGGGCCCATCCATCTGGCCCATCAAGACTCACTCTCATTTCATCAGTCCATAAAACCTTAGAAAAATCAGTCTTGAGATATTTTTGGCCCAGTCTTGACGTTTCAGCTTGTGTGTCTTGTTCAGTGGTGGTCGTCTTTCAGCCTTTCTTACCTTGGCCATGTCTCTGAGTATTGCACACCTTGTGCTTTTGGGCACTCCAGTGATGTTGCAGCTCTGAAATATGGCCAAACTGGTGGCAAGTGGCATCTTTGCAGCTGCACGCTTGACTTTTCTCAGTTCATGGGCAGTTATTTTGCGCCTTGGTTTTTCCACACGCTTCTTGCGACCCTGTTGACTATTTTGAATGAAACGCTTGATTGTTCGATGATCACGCTTCAGAAGCTTTGCAATTTTAAGAGTGCTGCATCCCTCTGCAAGATATCTCACTATTTTTGACTTTTCTGAGCCTGTTAAGTCCTTCTTTTGACCCATTTTGCCAAAGGAAAGGAAGTTGCCTAATAATTATGCACTGATATAGGGTGTTGATGTCATTAGACCACACCCCTTCTCATTACAGAGATGCACATCACCTAATATGCTTAATTGGTAGTAGGCTTTTGAGCCTATACAGCTTGGAGTGGTCAAAATACTCATTTGCCTAATAATTCTGCACTCCCTGTACATTGTGAAATATGCTGTGAATATGTTCTAGAGCAGTGTTTCCCAACCAGTGTGCCTCCAGCTGTTGCAAAACTACAACTCCCAGCATGCCCGGACAGCCTTTGGCTGTGCGGGCATGCTGGGAGTTGTAGTTTTGCAACAGCTGGAGGCACACTGGTTGGAAAACACTGTTCTAGAATATATATTACATGCATTTATAAATGCATTTAGTAATATATTACTGGGGCCATAAATATATTTCGAAATGTATTTTGAAATGTACTGTGAATATGTTCTGGAATATTATGTTAAATGTACTTCTAAATGCAAAATATGGGAGGAAAAAAAAACGCTTTACTATTATATTCTGAAATGCATTTGTAATGTATTTTATATATCATAGGCTTATAAAATCATCAAGTATTTGGCCCCTTTCACACGGGCAAGAATTCTGCACAGGTGCAATGCGTGAAGTGAACGCATTGCACCCACAATGAATCTGGACCCATTCACTTCAATGGGCTGTGCAGATGAGCGGGGATTTTCACGCATCACTTGTACGTTGCGTGCAAATCGCATCATGTTCTATATTTTGTGTTTTTCATGCAACGCAGGCCCCCCTAAAAATGAATGGGGCTGGATGAAAATCGCATAGCATCTGCAAGCAAGTGCAGATGCAATGCGATTTGCACGCATGGTTGCTAAAGAGATGATGGATTAGTGATCCGGGACCCCATTTACTTTATTATTTTCCATTAAAACATGGTTATAAGGGAACATAATAACATTCTTAATGCAGAATGTTTACTAAAAAGTGCCTTGAGGGGTTAAAAAAAAAATTAACTCACCTCATCCAATTGTTTGCGCACCTGTGATCCTCTTATTTGTTTTTCTTAAAGGACCTGCAAAAGGACCTTTGATGGCGTAATCGTGCTCACCATGTGGTGAGCGCGGTGACATCAGCGCAAGTCCTGCTGAATGAAGATAGGACCTTACGTCAAAGATCCTTTTGAAGGTCCTCAAAGAAGAAGAAAGACAGCAATGCCTGGCTGTGTGATCAAGTGGATGATTTAATTATTTTTTAACCCCTCAAGACACATTTCAGTAAGCATTCTGTATTAAGAATGCTATTATTTTCCTTTATAACCATGTTATAAGGGAAAATAATAAAATCTACAGAACACCGAACTTCAGTGAAGAAATTCGGGTCTGGGTACCACATTCATTTTTTTTTCATGGGCGTGCAAAATGCATTGCACTCGCACTGAAAAAAACTGAACGCAATCGCAGTCAAAACTGACTGAAATTGTGTGCGCACTCACGCGGGTTTCCCGCAATGCATCCGGAGCAAATCTGGAACACCCGTGTGCAAGTGGCCTTTCTGGTAGTTTTTATAATATATTTCCAATGCATTTCAAATATAATCCACTACGTGAATAAGTGTATAGTATTCAATTCCAAAACATTTTCTGAATGAAGACAAAAAAACAGTACAATAAACAAATCTTGTATTTTATTATTATCATTTAAAAATACAATAGAAAAAGACTTTTACAACACTCTGTTAACATTTTTGAAACTTAATTGAATTATAAAAATTATTTCTGTAAATCTGCTGAGGTCTTTACAGTACAAGTACAGATACTTTATGATGCCAATTACCAATACTTTTTATATTTTTGTTTAAACAATGCAGACTAATGATTTTAGAACAGTGATGAAGCACCACTAGTAGTTCTCCACTGACTCCAAGATGTAGGGGGACTACAAATCCCAGCAATGCATTATACATTATTGCAGAGTAATATGAAACTACATCCTATGTGCTCCAGGATGCTTGCCTGATATCCTCGGAGGCTAGGACTCAGGAGGGCTCTGTGGGATCTTAGTGGGCTGTGCAGGGTCTCCTGAACAAGGGTGTTGAATTTCTACCATCCAACATCAGGTTGTCTTTTTTTGTATATTCAGCACTGCTGTCAACTAGCAGGGCTAAATGTTCATCAAGCAGCAGTGAGGTCCATGCTCACCTGGAGGACCCGGGAGCATGGCAAAAATTTCAGCATGGAGAGTGGTGGGAAGAGCAGAGAATGTCTGTTCTCCTTGCTGGTCTCTGTGATCAGTAAGTGCTGTACTCACAGTGCCAACTCCTATATTTCTTTGATGCTATGTTAACTGATTGCCATCTGCCCACTGTAAATTCATAGGAGGACTGCAGACACTTCCCAGTGGGTGGAGTGCCTGTATGTAATTTATTTTCTGCAGGCACACCCTGGCATAACTATCGGGATCGCACCCCTGGCCCCTTGCAAGTGGTGCTGTATATTTCCCTTTATAAGATGCAATGCATCGCATAAAGCGAATACTAGTGAGCGCTTTCATTATGGAATCGCTAACTAGTCTGCAGGAGGAGGGGGAGAGAAGCGCTGTGAGCGCTGTCCAGTACTTACCCCTTCTCCTGCTCGCTCTTCTCAGGGCCCTGAGAAGAGAAGACAGCCGAGAGACCGCCAGACCTGAAGAGTAGCTGCAGAGCAGGAGAGTTAAGTTCATTTCTTTATTTTTAAGTCTGATCTGAGGTCTGCTATGTGGAGACACACAAGGGGGCCTTATACTTTGTTGGAGACACAAAAGGGGGCATTATACTTTGTGGAGACACACAAGGGGGAATTATACTTTGTTGGAGACACACAAGGGGGCATTATACTTTTTGGAGACACACAAGGGGGCATTATACTAGGTGGAGGCACACAAGGGGGCATTATACTAGGTGGAGGCCCACAAGGGGGCATTATACTAGGTGAAGGCACATAAGGGGGCATTATGGGGGGGTTGGAGGTCTGCTATGGGGGTATGGAGGTCTAATGGGGTCTGAAGGTCTGGTCTGAGGGCTGATATGGGGTCTGGAGGTCTGGTCTGAGGTCGGATATGGGGTCTGGAGGTCTAATCGGTGGGTCGGGTCTGAGAGGTCTAATGGGGGTCTTATATGAGGTCTGATATTGGGGCAGGGTTTGATCTGAGGTCTAAAACTGGGGTCTTACATAAAGGTCTAAAGGGGGTCTGATCTGAGATGGAGGGGTGTCTCATCTGGGGTTTTATATGGGGATCTGATCTGAATGGTTTGGTAGTTTGTTTTTGCACTGGCACACAATAAAGGGGTATTTTTTTACTGGCACACTGTGTGGTACCAGAATTTCCATGGGGACTGCAGGATAGTATTGGGTGGCACAGTATTTGGGGGGGGGGGGGGGGGCAGGATGGGGTGTTGAGAAGGTGGAAAGATGATGGAAAAGTAGGAAGCTAAGATGTGTTTGTTAAAGGGATTCTGTCACCTCGTTTTAGCCTATAGAGCTGTGGACATGCATGGCTAGATCGCCGCTAGCATGTCCGCAATTTACCTGTCCCATATCCCTGAGTGCTTTTATTGAGTGTAAAAAAAGATTTTAAAGAACCAAATGCAACTAAAATGACATCAATTGTTTTTGTAATACAGTATTAAATGTTTTTTGTGATTTCTTCATTGACACAATTATTCAACCCCTTAAAGACTACCACTCTTAAGAACAGAGGTTCATTCAAGTGTTTTCGATCAGGTATTGAAAACACCTGTGGATGTCAAGGAGCAGCAATCAAGCATAATAAGCACCAATTCGGCAGATTTAAAATGATTGTGATACTCAGCACCTTCTAGACATTTACTGGTGTGTTTACAAACATGGTGAAGTCAAGAGAATGGTCCAGGAAGACAAGAGAAGAGGTGATTTCTCTTCACAGGAAGGGCAGAGGCTATAAGAAGATTGCAAAGATGTTAAACATACCAAGAGACACCATAGGAAGGCAAAGGGCACTGTTGAAACGCTACCTGGTTGTGGCAGAAAGAAGATGCTGACTTCGACTGCTGTGTGCTACCTGAAGCGAAAAGTGGAGAAAAGTCCCTGTGTGACTGCGGAGGAACTGAAAAAAGATTTGCCAGATGCGGGTACTAAAGTTTCAGCTCGGACAATAAGGCACACACTGCGTAAGGAAGGCCTCCATGCCAGAACTCCCAGGCGCACCCCCTTGCTGTCTCCAAAGAGTAAGAAGAGTCGACTGCAGTATGCCAAAAGTCATGTGGACAAACCACAAAAGTTTTGGGATAGTGTTCTGTGGACTGATGAAACAAAATTAGAACTGTTTGGGTCCCATGGATCAACGCTATGTTTGGAGGAGGCCTATGAAGAAAAGAACACCTTGCCTACTGTGAAGCATGGCGGGGGGTCAATCATGCTTTGGGGCTGTTTTGCTTCTACCGGTACAGGGAAGCTTCAGCGTGTGCAAGGTACCATGAATTCTCTTCAGTACCAGGAGATATTTGATGAAAATATGATGCAGTCCGTCACAAACCTGAAGCTTGGGAGACGTTGGACCTTTCAACAGGACAATGATCCCAAGCATACCTGCAAGTCCACTAGAGCATGGTTGCAGATTAAAGGCTGGAACATTTTGAAGTGGCCATCGCAGTCACCAGACTTAAATCTGATTGAGAACCTCTGGTGGGACTTAAAGAAAGCAGTTGCAGCGCACAAGCCTAAGAATGTGACTGAACTGGAGGCTTTTGCCCATGAAGAATAGGCGAAGATACCCGTAGATCGCTGCAAGACACTTGTGTCAAGCTATGATTCACATTTAAAAGCTGTTATAACTGGAAAAGGATGTTGTACTAAGTACTAAGATTGATTGTCACTTGGGGGTTGAATAAAACTGATAATGATGTGAGCACAGAAAAGACATTTGTGGTTATTTCATTATAAATGTTATGTTATATTTGTCTGACTTACAAGTGCCTCATTGATTTAATTGTAAACAAGATGACTGAAATGATCAAAATCAATGTCAAACTGGCCAAAACACTCAATTTCAGTGGGGGTTGAATAATTTTGAACACAACTGTATGTGTGGAGGATTGTCCGTCCTCCTGAGGATTTTGCACCCGCCAAGCCCTTTAGACGTGCTGCTGCCTATCTCCGGATTTATATATATATATATATATATATATATATAAATATATATCTCCGAGTGTATGTATGTGCGCATGAATGTGTGTTTGTCCACTAAAGGAATCCGCACCGTCACATTAACAATCATGTATACATTTTGCGATCCACATTTTTTGCAGTCCCATTGAGTTCTATGGATTTGAGGTGCTCATTTTGAGGACCAGAATAAGACATGTTCTGTTTTTACTGGAACTGGCATATAGATGTAGAAAACACATTGATGACGTCCCTGTGCTTTCCACATCATATGTCAGTTCTGCAAAAGATAAAATATGTCCTATTCTGTTCCTCATAATGCAGATTGAAAACCTATAGAACTCAATGGGGCTGCAAAAAAAATGTAAATCGCACACAGACAGTAACCTCATTTAGTGGATCCGCGACTTGCAGACCGCAAAACAGATACGGTTCTGTGCACAAGCCCCATCACTTTATACTGAGCGTCCATAACAGTGACGTCCACAGCGCCCCCATTACAGTGACGTCCTCAGCCATCCCATTAGTGACGTCCACAGCGCCCCCATTACAGTAACGTTCACATCGCCCCTGTTTTGGATTTCTCACACTCCCGCTGAGTAAATCTGGACCGCATCTCCCGAAATCCAAGTATATCCGAAGGTGTGGTGATTATAGCTCCCAATCCCCCCAAACAAGAGCCAAGACTTCAAGAAGGGGTAAAACAACCTCTTTATTGATGGCCACAGCTTGGCCTTTTTTGCAAGTCCTCCAGCAAGGGCTACTCCCCCGGGGACCTGATAGAGGACAGGCGCACAACATACAGTGACCAATCAATACACAGCCAGCTATATCCCACCCCCACATGAACAGTAACATCTCTCCTCTCTATCCTGGAGATGATTGGATTAAAGGGGCCGGGCATAGTTCCATGCAGTCGACGACCAAGCCCCGCTGGGTGTTTCTTCAAGTTACAATGGCCCATTGTGCTAGTTAATTGCATCACAGGGAATGTCCATTGTGCTTACTAATTGCGTCACAGGCAGAGGGGGGTGGTTGTGTACATGTAAAGGGCCAAAATAGGGCTAACTGCATGAACAGCAGATGAAATACAACCGGCTGGGCATTCCAAAAACAGGGGTTTTGTGACAGCCCCCATTACAGTGACGTCCACAGCGCCCCCATTTCAGTGACGTCCACAGATGTCCTCATAATAGTGACATCCTTTGCTCCCTTGTGTGCCATCTAGCGCCCCCCTTGTGCTATCCAGCACCATCCTGTGCCCCCTGTGACATGCACAGCATAGCTATCAGCCTCTGTGGCTAATGGCTATGCGGTCACTTCTGCACAGCCCTTACATTGTGCTGTGCAGGAGTCAGTACAGGCTTCACATAGAAGCCAGTACACTCTGAAGACATCCAGCGGTCCCGGCGCATGCGCAGTAGTGTGCAAGAGACAGGACCAAGAGAGGCCGGCAGGAGGCGGTGATGACGTTTCTTCTCCTGCCTCAGGCTGGAGAAGAAGAAGACGGCGTTGGACTGGAAGCCTCCAAAAGGCTTCAGGAGCAGTCATGTGACCGTAAACAAAATTATAGGAAGGGCTGCGCTGTGGAGGGTAAGCATTGATGTAATAACCTTCCCTCCGCAAATAAAGAAGATGGGCAATTTTTCAAGTCGGGGCCAGAGAACCCCTTTAATACAAATTTCACCGTAACTCTAACCTTGAGTCAAAAAAGGCATCATACATTTGCGCCCTGCTGGAGGAAATTTGCTGAACCCGTATCTGGTGTAAATTATAAAATAACATAGTCTTTGATGTATGATTGTTTTGTGTATGTTACTGTTCTTGTCAATTCACATTACCAAATCAGAAATTGTCGATAGGCCAACAGTTCAGACAGTCACTACTGCCCAGTGTTGAATTCCATGCATATATCCACTTGGCATAAAGAAAGAATACAGTTTAATTATTTATTCTTAATTATTGTGTTTAATATGTTAAAGTATTTTTTATTTTATAACATATTTTGTTATTGGTATTGGTTTATTTTAAAACGGTAAAACTAGATTAAAATGACAGTTCCTTTGACATTCAGAATCTTTAGCTATTTTATAGCGATTTTTTTTCTTTTTTTATACACATTCCAAGTCAATTTTACAAACATGTCTAAATGCCTTTTTAGATGTTAAAACATGATAAAACAAAATAAAATATATTTTAAAAAATATGCGTCTTTGGAAAATGCATTTAGGTTACGTTTTTGGAATACATTTACCAGTATATTTTAAAATAAATGTTAAGATCAATTTTTTTTATGTTTAAAATAAATGAAAAATATGCACTTAAAATATATTATAAAATATGTATCTATGGAAAATACATTTGAAATACATTTTTGGAATACATTCCAAAATACATTTCGAATTGTGTGCTGAAATGTTTTTTTTCCCCCATACTAAAAAATCTCAAATATATTTTTAAAATATATTTTCAAATATATATGTCTTTGGAAAATACATTTGAATTACATTTTTGAAATAAATTTCTAAATATGCTTAAATTTCTTTTATTCCATGTTAAAAATATCTAATATCTAAAGTTACATATTTGAAAATATATTTTTAAAATATATTTATATTTTAAAAATATATTTTCAAATATGTAACTTTGGAAAATATATATTCATTTACATTTATATCTTAAAATATATTTGAGACAGACAATATATTGTAAATATATGTCACATATACAAATTCTTTTGCTAAATATATTTGAAATATATTTCTCTTCCATATGGGTGTTATGTACCGGCAGTAGGATTTACCGGGGAAACCGTATACATACGCGATTCTGAACCTGTAAAATTAAAAGTTAAAGACAGTACAGTGGTTACACAACTCCTGTTGAAAGAGAATTTACCCGAACCTCTCCTAGGGACTGATGTCCTACAAGCCCTGTGAGCAAACATACACTTCTGTCTTGATGGTACTATTAGGGTAGATTTTGACACTCCTGAAGAGACTGTGTCCATTAATGGCTTCAGTGTTCTTACCAGAATACTGAGCATGATGCCCCAGACCTGGAGGCACTCCAGGCAGTCCCTCAGGAGTTATGGGCAACTTCTAAAACAATATATAGGGAGGATGCCAGTGACCCCAGTAGTAGTCCATTTTAAGCCTGGTTGCCAGCCTCCCCAGGTTAATCAGTATCCTCTTAATCATGCATAGGAGTGGCCATGACTAGTCAGACAGATGCTTTTCTTCAGGCAGGGGTATTGATAAAAATTGTATCCCCTGAAAATACCCCTTTGTTTCCAGTAAAGAAGAAGCCAGTAAAGGGACAACCCATTAGCTATAGGATGGTTTATGAGAGAGTCTTGCAGACTCCTATAGTCCCAAATCCACATACTTTATCACAAGTCCCATCTACAGCTGTATGTTTCACAGTGATTGATCTAGAAAATGCATTCTTCAGTGTCCAGTTAAATTCTGAATGTCAGTATATATTTGGATTTACATTTAGAAGTAATTAACATACCTGGACTGTTTTACCCTAAGGTGAACAGAATTCACCAACCATGTATACGCAGGCTTTGCAATCCATTCTCACTAACTTGGCGCCTCCTGGATCAGTGGTACTTCTTCAGTATGTAGATGATCTGCTCTTGTGTGCGGAGGATCTGGATACCTGTAAGGAGGCCTCACTGTCACTGTTAATTTTCCTTTACCAGAATGGGTGCAGAGCCTCAAAAGATAAACTACAATTCTGCCAGAACAGAGTGGTCTTACTGGGCCATTGCTTGTCATATGGTGTTCGGCACCTGACCCCAGGAAGAAAAGAGCCAGTGGAGAAAATACAAGTTCCCAGAGGGGTGCAGTCCCTTAGGGTTTTCTTAGGACTTGTGTCATATTGTCGCCCATGGATCAGACATGCGTCCATGTTAATGCAACCCTTGTATGATTGCTTATCCTCTGATCCATTCTGTCTTACAGAGGAAGCTGTAAATAATTTTCATACACTCAAACTTTGAATCCTGTCAGCCCCTGTATTAGGCATTCCAAAATATGATGAGGAATTTAACCGGTTCTGAAATGCAGGGTCACAGTATGGCTGTGCTTACTCAGAAGCATTGAGATCGCCAGCGCCCAGTGGCGTACTTTTCAGCCAGATTAGACCTAGTTTCTCGCAGCGCCCCCCTCCTGCATCAGGGCAGTCGCAGCAGTGCAACTGTGAAGACATGATAGTTTCTATGTATAAGATGGCACCCACGCCTGCCCCCCCCCCCCCTTCGCCATAGTTTCCTCTTTAGCAGAGTCTGAGTTTCAGGAAATGTGGGGGTGAAGAGAGGAATAGAAACATACAGTTGTGCAAACGCTTCATGACATACAGAGCATTCTCATATAGGTGCAACCAAAACATATTTCTGTGGCTACATAACTCAGACTCCAATGTGCACTCCTCATGCCAGACAATATTTATTTCAAAAGATGTGCTATTCTGAATTCTGCTACTTTGTTATCAATTACAGATTCAGAAATGGGGGGAGGGTAGCACAGGTAGCCTTTTGTCTGTTTTAGTTGAAAACTATCTTCATGATTATATATAGTTGATAACCCTGATTTGAGTATTTTGAAGATGGAAGCAGGTATATGGGAGAGGATGGCTAAATCAATGGTCACACAGCATGAGATAGTCATTGCTGAACCACTCCCTCCGCACGTCTGTGCAGGAGGCAGAGCTGAAGGCACTCGCTGAGGTGTGTAAATTGGCCAAGGGAAAGAAGGCGAACATCTATACGGACTCAAGATATGGTTTTGGTATTGCACACGACTATGGACTCATATGGCGGGCTAGAGACTTTCTAACTTTTGCAGGTCAGTCCATTAAAAACAAAGACTGTGCTTGAACTGATGAACTCTTTACTATCGCCAGAAGAAGTTGCTATTGTGAAGATAAAACCTCACACAAGGTGTACCACGGTGGAGGCGAAAGGCAATGACAGAGCTGACAAGGAGGCTAAACAAGCTGCGCTCCAGCCACTAAATGCTGATGCCACCCCGGTAAGAGCCTTAAAACATGTGGATATATCTAAAGACATTTTAATTAAGTTGTTTGAACAGGCCCCACTTGAAGAGAAAGAACTGTGGACTAAACAAAGGGCTAAGCCAGATTACCAAGGAGTATAGAAAAATCAGGACAAAATATGTCTACCACACCCTCTGTACCCAGCTATGGCTCAGGAGGCCCATGGGCCTACTCACCTATCAAAAGGTGCCATGGTAAGTGTGGTTAATGCAGGGTGGATTGCTCCAGGGTTTTCTACAGTAGCTGCTCGATTCACACAAGGATGTATGGTCTGTGCATTGAACAATCCCGGTCGAGTGGGGAAGACTCCAAGCAAGCACACCCCAAGGCTACTTTACCTGTTTCAGAGACGGCAGATAGATTAGATACAACTACCAAAGGTAGGGGTGTATGAATTTGTTCTCGTGTGTGTTGATCTTTTTTCAGGTTGGCCGGAAGCCTTCCCAATAGCCAGAGCAAATGCCAAGAATATGGCAAAGAAACTGGTCGGTGAATTAATATGCAGGTATGATGTTCCTGAAGTTATTGAGTCAGAGGTTCACATTTCCCAGGTGAATTGATGAGGGAAGTTATGCAAACATTAGGGGTGACCCAAGCTTTCCATATGGCTTACCATCCCCAAAACCAGCGGCCGCGATGAGCGCCTGAACGGCACATTGAAACTGAAAATACAAAAGTCCATGCGGGAGATCCAGAGGCCCTGGACAAAGTTCTTACCTCTGGCTCTGTATTCAGTAAGGACCACTCCAAACAAGAAGACAGGGTTATCCCCATTTGAGATCCTGTTTGGAAGTGCCCCCTGGTTAGGGATGTACTTTTCCCAGCAGCTGCAGATGAATAATGACAGCCTGGCCAGTTACATGCGGGCCATCACAAAAAGGCTATAGCACACGCATAAATAAATGTTTTCTTCACTTCCAGATCCTGACTCACAGCTTGCAGCCTGGAGACTGGGTGGTAATAAAGAGACATGTGAGAAAAAGAGATCCAAGATTTATTTTATTGACTTTATTTTGTCTCTTACAAGTGTCAGCTCTTTGCAAGCATAGCTAGTCCCCACCTTTTCTATTCTCGGAAAAGTGTTGATGGCTAGGTTCACTTCCTCTTTTCTCTTAAGGAGTTTCATTTCTTCTGCATCATGTGGTATTGTTTGAATTATGTAACACCCACAGCTGCCAGTAAGATTCTGATACAAGATTCTGTCTGTTAACCCAATAAATCAGATCACTGATTTCAACCATTCCCATCTGCATTGGTCTTCTCTGTGCACATACCCCATTTAAGTCAGGGTGTTTGCCCTCACACTGCATATATATTTTTGTTTTTGTAATTAAATAGGCCACTAAACGCTTTTACCACAAACAGCAACAGTGAACTGCGTATATATTTTTCTTCTTGTAATAAAATAGGCCACTAAACCCTTTTACCGCAACTAACGGCAACAGTGAACTGTGTATGTATTTTTCTTGTAATACATCACTAAACGCTCCCTGCACATATAGCTGCAGAATTGAACTGCATATATATTTTTCTTGTAGTACAGAAATATGTCAGTAAACGCTTTTAATCTCAAATAACTTCAGAAGTGAACAGCGTATATATATTGTTTTGTAATGAAAAAGGCCAATAAACGCTTTTACCGCAAATAACGGCAACAGTGAACTGCATACATAGTTTTCTTTTTCCACAGATATAGATCACTAAAGGCTTTTTAACATAGCACTTGCACCCCAAGAACAAATTGCTGGAATGACAGAGCTGTATAATGGCTATTTGGATCCCCAAATTATCTTTCCCTGCACTTGTAAATTGCTTTTCTTGCACTGTCCCTAGCGCCTTCTGACATCTCTCCCTGCACTAAGATGCTGTGAAAAGATTCCTCCCTATCCTTTCCCTGCAGTTATGAATCTTTTTTCAGTTTTTTTTTTCCCACAATTAGCTTTTTCCAATTGCTGTCCCTGCACTCAGAATGCTGGAAAATGGCAGAATCTAAAATGGCTGCCGTATTTATAGGGCTGTGATATCACAGGGCTGGCTGCTGATTGGCTGCATACATGCATGTCAATCTTGGTGATCCCATGTCCTCACACATGTGGCCATCATTTTAGGAAAAATTGTGATTTGTTACCACGAAGCGCAAGAAAATTCGCATTCGTTGTAAACTGAAAACTACCAATTTTTTGGTCACCTTGCCCCATAAAGTGTAATATTAAATGATTTAAAAAAAATCATATGTACTAGTGATGAGTGAGCACCAAAGTGTTTGGGACTCGGTCCAAACACACAGCAATTTTCGTGTGCTCGGCCGAGTATAATGGAAGTCAATGGGAGACAACCAGGCACCTCCTGCTTGGATTAGGTGAGGTTGGCTGGTCCATTGGAAAAGGTCAGAAAGTGACAGAAACAGCACCTAAATCAGGCATGTCCAAACTCTGGCCCTCCAGGTGTTGCAGAACTACAACTCCCATCATGCTCTTCTGTAGGTTGATAGCTGTAGGTTGTCCAGGAATGATGGGAGTTGTAGTTTTGCAACATCTGGAGGGCCGGAGTTTGGACATGCCTGACCTAAATGGATCTGGAACAGCATGGGGACCATGTCTGCGTGCATCTTGGACTCCAATGTCGCTGCTGGGAACCATATTGTCCCAGTTGTCAGCCACTTTTACATAGCAACAAAATTACATCCAAAATCCCACCCCCTCCAAAAAATAAAAATTTTGGAGGTAAAATTATTAGGAAACATTCTTTCCTGTATATTCAATTGTTTATACAGTGCAAATGCTGCCAAAAATTACAAGGAAAAAGCACCCCGATACAGCCTACAATTGTTCAGGTATACTGCTACACTCATAAAGCCTATGCACTAAGTGAAAGGGCTGGCAAAAATTACAAGGAACTGGCACTCCAATATACTCTGGGGAAGCCGAGCTAACCCCATAAAAACATTGCAGTAATGGCCTATTGGAGGTGTGGGCCTGAAGCCAAGCAAACCCTACAAAACACTGTAGTGAGGGCATATATATTCTGTATGGAAGAGGAGGCGGATGAGAAAACAGGATTCAAACATACCCTTTTTTTGCGCTGAATCTTGTGGATTGCGAACATTATAAAGCATACATTTAAATTGTGTTTTTCTTCCTCATTAGCTCAGCTTTCCTCTGCTCTGGTGGAGTGGAGAAGTCAAGGGCAATCCAGGCCTTGTTCATTTTTATCTGAGTCAACCTGTCAGCATTGTCAGTGGACAAGCGGATATGCTTATCTTATCTGTTATAATGCCACCAGCAGCACTAAATACACGCTCAGACAATACGCTGGCGGCAGGGCAGGCCAGCACCTCCAAGGCGTAGAGCGCATGTTCGTGCCACGTGTCCATCTTGGACACCCAGTAGTTGTAAGGCACTGAGGGATCATTTAGGATGCCGACACGGTCTGCAATGTATTCCTTCACCATCTTCCAAAACTTTTCCCTCCTTGTAGCACTAGGCTGCGCTTCAGGGTGAGGTTGCTGGTGGTGTTTCATGAAAGTGTCCAATACCTTGGAAAGTGTTGCCCTGCCTCTGTTTGAAGTAACTACTGTGTGTTCCCCTTGTCTCCCTTCCTCAGTTGCCTAAGGAAGTATGGGCTCTGGCGCCCGCATTGTCAGATGGAAAATTTTGGAGCAATCTGTCAACAAGTACCTTCTGATGTACCATTTTACTCGTCCTCTACACCACAGGAATGAGAGATGAGAAGGGTGAACACCCAGTAATCTGTTACCTAAAATGCGTAAAACGCGAGGGTCGCGGGAAAGGCAGCCTAACATGAAGTCAGCCATGTGTGCCAGAGTACCAACAGGAAAGACATCGATGTCAACTTCTGAATGACTCTCCATACCCTCATCCTCCTCTTCTACCCATCCACGCTGAACAGATGGAATTAAAGTTCCATGGGTACTAGCCTCTGTAGCAGAGGCAAGTGTCTCCAGCTCCTCCTCCTCCTCATGGCCCAATTCGTGCTGAGAAGATGAACTGGGTGAGGTCTGGCTTTCGCCCTGTGTCATCTCCTCCCCCATTACCTCATCTGCCACATTCAAAGCATCCTACTTAATTGTGAGCAGCGATCGTTTGAGTAGACACAGCAGTGGGATGGTTACGCTGATAATACCTTTATTGCCACTACACTATCGTACACTTTGCAGTTTGTACTGGAGTTGTGGCTGACTCTAGTTGGTCGTGCACTCCTGAACTACCTGTTTGCCTCATAGGTTGATTTAAATTAGTGTGAGTATAAAGCATAGCCCGCCTTCACCCACTCACTGAAAGCCTTGTAGCATCAGGAGAGGTATGAGGTGTATTCTTACAGCATCCACTGGTAGCCATTTGGCACCATGGAGTGTGTGGAGTAGGCTCGGCATGCATGTTGGTACCTGTATTCTTTAGATTCAATGGAGGCCATTTTGGCACCAAAATGACAAAAATTTAAAGGGGCCCAGCATGCATGTCCTACACTCTCTCAATGTTATGGTAGATGTTTATGGCACATAAACGTGTGGTTTAGTGTAAGGAACCAGTCTAATCAGAGATTGCCTTGATGTGTGTCAGACGGGCTCAAATAATTGTGTACAAAATGTATTTGCCAAGCATCTCTAATTTAAGCATAGCATTAGAAATATAAATACTTTGTACTTCGCAGAGTGCTGTTGCATTATATATTTAGCTTTATCGCCACTAACCATCTGTGTGGATTCAAAGCTTTTTAAAACCTCACATAGGTCTGACATCAATGCCCACTCCTCACTTGTGAATAGTGGTAGTTGACTGGAAAGGTGACCATGTTGCAGCTGGTATTCCACAACTGCCCTCTGCTGCTCACAAAGCCTGGTCAACATGTTACACCACGTGCTCACGTCTCACAACAGTCGGTGAGCTGGAAGCTGCAAGCGCTGCTGCAGCGTTGACAGACCGGCTGAAGCTGTGGATGTCTTTTGGAAATGGGCACACAAGCGGCGCGCCTTCACTAGTAGCTCCTGCAAATTGGGGTAGGTTTTGATAAACCGCTGAACCACTAAGTTTAAGACGTGGGCTAGGCATGGAATGTGTGTCAGGTTGCCGAGCTCCAAAGCCGCCACCAAGTTATGGCCATTGTCAGACACAACCATGCCTGTTTGTAAGTTGAGTGGCGAGAGCCACAGCTCGGTGTGGTCCCTTATACCCTGCCACAGCTCTGTGGCGGTGTGCTGTTTGTCCCCTTAGCAGATCAGCTTCAGCCCACCTGTTGACGCTTACCCACATCAGTGCTACACTGCTTCCAGCTAGCGACTGATGGCTGACTGCTGTTGGAGGTGGAAGTGGAGAAGGAGAAGTGGGGGTTGGAGCCAGTAACATAGCTGCTGGCGGAGACCCTGATGGATGTGCAGCCTGCAATCCTGGATGTGGGTAGCACCTGTGCCATCCCAGGGTACGACTCACTCCCGGCCTCCACAACATTCACCGAGTGTGCGGTCAGCACTGATCCATGTGTCCGTGGTGAGGTGGACCTTCCCAGTAAGTGCGTTGCCCAGGGCATGGGTGATGTTGTGGGACACATGTCTGTGTAAGGCGGGCACAGCACACTGTGAAAAATAGTGGCGGCTGAGGACTGCATACCGAGGGACGGCCACTGACATCAGGCTGCAGAAGGCCTCAAATGGCAACATTTCAAGGGCCAGTAATTTCGAAAGTTGCGCATTTAGTGCTATGGCCTGTGGATGGGTGGGTATTTGCGCTTGCATTCAAATGCCTGTGTTATCGACATTTGGACGCTGCCCTGGGACAGGAAAGTGGATGTTGTTGCTGACTGTTCTTGCGAAGGTCCAGATGCAGGGCGAGGGGCATCCGGGCCTGCACCTTCGACAGGGTATCAGCCAGCAGTGTGTAACACAGGGGAAGAGGAGGCAGTGGTGGGACCCAGGCGTTCGGCCCACCTATTAGGCTGCTTGGATGCCATGAGGCGGATCATGCTGGTGAGGTTGCTAGTGTTCACACCCCAGCTCATTTTGGTACGGCACATGTTGCAAACTACCACTCTTGTCGTCTGCACTTTCCTCAAAAAAGCGCCATACTGCGGAACACCTACCCCTTGGCAAGGTAGTTTTACACATGGGGTGCTCGGTGTAATGGTTGTGGGCCTGTTTGGTGTGGGTCAACGCCTCCCTTTTGCAACCCCACTGCCTCTTCCAGACTGTTGCGGTGCTGTGGATCCCTCCCTCTCTGTACTGCTATCCTCGCTCGGCTTTTCACCTTCCCATGTTGGGTCAGTGACCTAATCGTCCACCACCTCCTCTTCTACTTCCTCACTCTGCTCATCCTCCTGACGACGTAACCACCACCTCAGTGATTGAAAACTGTGTCACATCATCATCCACCTCGCAAACGAATGATTGCCGTTCACCACAGTCATCTTCCCGAAACTGTGAAGGCTCAAGAGGTTGGGAATCAGGGCACAATATCTCAGGTATCTCTTCAAGTGTGCTTGGCGAGAGAGCCAAACCAAGTACTGGCGATGAAAAGAGGCCATGTGAATATCCGAGTGTGGGATCATTTGTTTGGCCAGATGCGACATGGTGGGAGGAAGGAGGATCAGAGTGAGGATTTGGTTGACCAGACTCTAGGCTACAGCGACTGGACTTAGTGGAAGAGAGGGTGGTGCTTAACCAACTGGAAGCATTATCTTCTGCAATCCAAACGACCACCTGTTTGCACTGATCCGGCTTGGACAGTGCTGTCCTGCGCCGCCCAGCTAAGTTGGACATGAAGCTCGGTAAGGTGGATTTTTTAAACTTTTTTTCTGGTGCACTGGCAGCAGGCACAGTTTCATTGCGCCCAGGGCCACGGCCTCTGCTTGCACCATCAGCATCATGCCCGGGACCAATGCCTCTGTTTGCACCATCACATCCACTTCCCCTTCTCTTTGTGCTCGCCTTCTTCAATTTAATGGTTTTGTCTGTAGATGTGGCGCAGATTGTTTTACTGTCCGCTAAAGACACTGTTTTCTGATGCAGGACAGTACTGGATACAGAAAAATACAGATTTTGGCCACTACACTAGTCCAGAGATAATGTAATTTTGAAGATACACTGTATTTGGATGTAGTTCTATATTGGATACAAATTTGTCCCAAATAAAATGTATTCTCTGCTGGAATACTGTATATACGGTGTAAGAGGGCGCAAGGTGCCGTCATGGACGGAAGATACGTGTCACCGAGGTTCCTGGCCTCGGTGAGGTGAGAGCCGGGTTTTATGTGTCAGCAGCAGCTAGTGCTGCTTGACATTGATAGTTAGTTTGGCTGCAAAGCCAATCCGGGCCGGCTCTTACTGGGAGTAGGCAAAGAGTTGGGTGGGTGCCTACTCCCCACGGTCCAGGCCGGACTTTGCCGGGCTTTTTAAAGGCAGCCACATCAGCAGGTGTGGCTGTGATTGTCCTGGAGCTGCTGCTAGTGCTGTGGAGCTCTTTGGGCTGGACGGATGAGCCCAGCAAGGAGGCGTGCAGTCGTCCTGGAAGCCTCAAGGTGGATTATCCTGCGGCTGGGCCGACCGCCAGGTGCGAACGCGCACCTAAACATCTCACAGGTGATTGAACCTGGTTTTGGACTCTTTGGTTTTGCCTTTTGTGTTTGCTGAGTGTGAATTAACACCAAGAGACTGTTTATCGTTTATTTTGTGCAAGTGTGAATAAAACACTGTTTATTGCACTTTCTGGACTCCTTGTTTTGCCTCTGTACTGCACCCGCACCGCTATCTACCAGAGCGACTCCCCACAACGGTTACAGCGAAAAACGCACACAGATGTGCCCAAATCTAGTTAACTATGGCCAAAATATAAATCATTCTGCTGGAGTAATTAATATAACGGTTGCGGATTGAACGCACACACAGATGTGGCACAAGTTAGGTTAATTTCCCCAGAAAAAAATTATTTCTCTGATGGTGCAGTGTATATCTCAGTACCAGGCACACTGTAGTGAATAAACCCCTTTTTATAATGTCTGCCCAACACATTGCTTTATGATGGTGCAGTGTAGTGAATAAGCCCTTTTTATAATATCTGCCCAACATACTGCTTTATGATGGCATATTGTAGATGTCACTAAAAATAAAAAAAAAGGTGCTGCACTGCTGTCAAACACACACACTGTAGTCCTTAAGGACTGTTGGGTCTTTCAATAAGGTTTCTGGAGTAAAAGCAGTAAGTTTAGAGCAAAACGCTATCTGTCCCTGGCTACAGTCTGCTCTCCCTGACGCTGAATGAGCCGAGTGTCGGACCTCAGCTCCTATATAAAATGGTATCACATGTTCCGGTCAGCCAATCAGTGTAAGTCTTACAGCTAACATGGCTATGGCCTTACACTGAGGGGAACCTTGATTGGCTGTTTAGAAGGCGCCAAACGTGCAAGGAGGAGACTCGAGCAATGTGACGAATACACGTGCTGCTCGGCCAAGTAAAGCCAAGCACCGAGCATATCGATGCTCGAGCCAAACTAATACTCTGCTGAGCATGCTCACTCATCACTAATATGTACCCACAAATGGTACCAATAAAAATGTCAACTCTTCCTGCAAAAAAAAAAAAACTAGCCCCTGCACAAGACGATCGGTAGAAAAATAAAAATACGGTGTTTAGAAAATGGAGACAAACACATAATTGTTTATCAAAAATGCTTTACTATGGAACACTGATTTGATATCTTCGCGTCCATAACAACCTGCTCTATAAAGATAACACATGATCTAACGCCTCAGATGAACATTTTAAAAATCAAAAATGAAAACTATGCCAGAACAGCCATTTTTTTTAACCTTGCCTCACAAAAAAACATAATATAGATCAAAAATCATATGTACCCCAAAATAATACCAATATTATGTAGTTTCCAAAATGGGGTAACTTTTGGGAGTTTGTACTGTAGGGGTGCATCAATGAAACATGGTGTCTAAAGACCAGTCCAGCAAAATCTGCTTTCCAAAAACCATACGGCGCTCCTTTTCTTCTGCTGCCTGCTGTGCGCCCTTACATCAGTTTACCAGCACATGTGGGGTGTTTCATCAGAATCATGGTAAGGGTGCTGGCATACAGTGCAGTTCTGACATGCATTCAGGATGCAGATTTTTATTGTAGCTAGCTGAAATTAATTAAATCATTTCCGCTATGCAGAACACCAGGGGTTAATAAAGATGCTAAACTGGATAAATTGAAAACTTAATCCTGAATGCATGTCATAACTGCACTGTGTGCCAACATCCTAATATATATTGAACTTTTTTTAGCTGTTAACTACATTAGGGATGAGCTTATTGACTTCGGATGGGACATCTGAAGTCGATATGCATAAAACTTTGTTAGAATACTGTACGGAGCGAGCACTCCATACAGTATTAGAGCGAATTGACTCCCATAAGCCACCTGGAACTGAAACAGTTCGGTAAAAGGCTTTTAACAGTAGAAGTTTATTTCTGAAGTTATTACCCGAAGTCTCGTGAGACTTCGTGAAGTAATAACTTCGGCTTATTGGAGCCAATACATTCTAATACTGTACGTTGCGCTCACTTTGTACAGTATTCAAATGAAGTTTTATGCAAATTGACTTCGGATGTTTCATGGATTAAAGTAGAAAATCTGCCAAAAAATGTAGCATTTAAAATTTAGAAATTTCATATCAATTTTGCTTTCATTCTTGTGGAACACCTAAAGGGTTAGCAAAGTTTGTAAAATCAGTTTTGAATAACTTGAGGGGTGTAATTTCTAAAATGGTCCTTAAAAGTGGTTTTTGGAAATTCTTAAAATGTTAGAATTTTAGAAGCAATTCCTAAGCCTTCTAATGTCCTAAAAAAATAAAATGACATTCACAAAATGATGCCAACATAAAGTAGACATATGAAGAATGTTAATAAATATTTTATGAGGTATCACTTTCTGTTTTAAAAGCGGAGAAATTGAAGTTTTGAAAACTGCGTATTTTTCAAAATTTTTGGTAAATTTAGGATTTTTTCATAAATAAAGATGAAATTTATTGACTCAAATTTATGACTGTCAAGAAGTACAATGTGTCACGAGAAAACAATCTCAGAATGGTTTGGATAAGTAAGTGTTCCAAACTTATTACCATATAAGGTGACACATGTCAGATTTGCAAAAGAAATGGCCCAGGGTTGAAAGAGTTAAGATGTTAATTGAAGTTTCTCTTACTAATAATAAGGTAACATGTCTAGAGAGATTTTTCCATGCACACAGCTGACATTGCAGTGAAGCCCCACCTCAGTTGCGAGATTAAATTACTGCCATTTATACTCATCAAGGGATTGCTTTACAAGGTGTACATGCTGCACAACCTAGCATCAATTATTTATCTGCCAATGCTATCTGTTTTATTGTATTTCCAGCACATTTTGGCAAAGAGGAGATACTACGCAGATCATTCAGCAGCGCAAAAAAACAGGCAGAGCATTCATAAACTGAATTCATGGAGAACAGAGTGGACCATGAAGAAAAGGAATGCAGTGGCTCAAGAGAAACACACAAGTCAAAAGTATTTAGGCAAAATGTCTCAGCTAATTCAGCTCAGGGCAACACAACACCTACTCATCCACCAAGAGTTAGACCAAGACTAGTTTTCCATACTCAGTTAGCTCATGGTAGCCCAACTGGAAAAATCGAGGGCTTTACTAACGTCAAGGAACTTTATGCCAAAATTGCAGAGGTGTTCAACATATCACCAACAGAGGTAAGATTTTTTCCACAATTTCAAAAACTAACCATTAATGCTTATCAGAAAACAATTATGATTCAGGAGATCAGGTAAATGCTCATAAAAGGTTATACAATATGTCACACATAAAATCACTTGCATTTCTGTATTCCATTACTTCTGCATTAATCTTTTTTTTTTTTAACAGTAATGCTTTAATCTTTAAAAAATGATGTTTAGATAGGACTTCCATTGTTCTTGTATTCTAGTTGCTTAATGCCACAGTGCTGTGTAGAGTAGTTTTAAGCTAAATATTTAAAGGGAGAACTTTAGGGGTTTAAAAAAATTATAATAATAATAATAATAATAATAATAATAATAAGACCTTTTGGCAGTATGGTTGGTATTACCATCAGATGTGCTGTCTGTCTACCCTAAAAATTAATTTTGACTGCAGCTACTACTTGGATGAGCACAGCTTGTAATGGATAATTCATATTATGTAACAAACTGTATACTCTTTATGTAGTGAATAGTGATCTCCCCCACCTAATGGTTCCTACAGACATTAAAGAATTGTAATCCATTACAGTTCTAGAACACCTCAAATATTACCATTAACCTCTTTTCATTATTCTAAACTCTACTGAAGAATGTATTACTGTTGTGTCTTTTAAGTCTAAAATCTCCTCCTTTTTCCACTTCTCTTCCACCATCACCATTCTACAGACAGATCTTCCATAATGTGCACCAGAAAAACGGTCATTTGTTTCTCCTTAGATTTATGCTGGCGTGGATTTCATCTTCTGTTGCACAGGACTCCTGGAGATGTGGCAGAATTATTATCTCTTAGTAATTCTAGCATATCGTACATTAGCCAGGTTTGTTATTAAAACGTAGACTCCCAGCAGCGTACATGTATGGTGCTGGCAGGGTCTTTAATTATGGCAAGCGCAGCGGGTGCCCTTAACCAGCAGGTCTCTGTTAATATCTGCGATGGGCAATAATGCTGATCGCAGGCATTAAACCCTTTAGATGCCATAATCAAATGTGACCACGGCATCTAAATGGTGAAAAATCTAGAAGTGTGCACTTCCAGGTTAGGACTGGTTCCCCCATTTGGTCATTGGGAAAGCTGGTCTTTAGCTCTAAATGTGCAGATTCTCTTTGAAGAACCTCAGTGTATTAGAACTGGACCTCCTATGCAGGTCTGCAGGTGGCAGGCCAACATAGGATAACCACAAACTGAGCTTATACTTTAGGTCTATGGAATTACAGTACAAGCTAAAAATTGTTGCCTCCTAGAGGGGTTACAAGAATGTTCATTTTTTTTATATAAAAATTTAAATCATCCCTCTTTCCCAAGAACAAAATAAATAAATAAATACATGAATAAGAAAAAAAATATAAAAAATCATGGGTATTAGCGCTTCTAAAAACGCACATAAAGTGGTGACCAAAAGTTTTGAGAATGACACAAATATTAGTATTCACAAAGTTTGCTGCAAAACTGCATTTAGATCTTTGTTTCAGTTGTTTCTGTGATGTAGTGAAATATAATTACACGCACTTCATATGTTTCAAAGGCTTTTATCGACAATTAAATGACATTTATGCAAAGAGTCAGTATTTGCAGTGTTGGCCCTTCTTTTTCAGGACCTATGCAATTCGACTGGGCATGCTCTCAATCAACTTCTGGGCCAATTCCTGACTGATAGCAACCCATTCTTTCATAATCACTTCTTGGAGTTTGTCAGAATTAGTGGGTTTTTGTTTGTCCACCCGCCTCTTGAGGATTGACCACAAGTTCTCAATGGGATTAAGATCTGGGGAGTTTCCAGGCTATGGACTCAAAATGTCAACGTTTTGGTCCCCGAGCCACTTAGTTATCACTTTTGCCTTATGGCACGGTGCTCCATCGTGCTGGAAAAGGCATTGTTCTTCACCAAACTGTTGTTGGAAGAAGTTGCTGTTTGAGGGTGTTTTGGTACAATTCTTTATTCATGGCTGTGTTTTTGGGCAAAATTGTGAGTGAGCCCACTCCCTTGGATGAGAAGCAACCCCACACATGAATGGTCTCAGGATGCTTTACTGTTGGCATGACACAGGACTGATGGTAGCGCTCACCTTTTCTTCTCCGGACAAGCTTTTTTCCAAATGCCCCAAACAATCGGAAAGAGGCTTCATCGGAGAATATGACTTTGCCCCAGTCCTCAGCAGTCCATTCACCATACTTTCTGCAGAAGATCAATCTGTCCCTGATGTTTTTTTCAGAGAGAAGTGGCTTCTTTGCTGCCCTTCTTGACACCAGGCCATCTTCCAAAAGTTTTTGCCTCACTGTGCATGCAGATGCGCTCACACCTGCCTGCTGCCATTCCTGAACAAGCTCTGCACTGATGGCACTCCGATCCCACAGCTAAATCCTCTTTAGGAGACGATCCTGGCGCTTGCTGGACTTTCTTGGACGCCCTGAAGCCTTTTTAACAAGAATTGAACCTCTTTCCTTGAAGTTCTTGATGATCCTATAAATTGTTGATTGAGGTGCAATCTTAGTAGCCACAATATCCTTGCCTGTGAAGCCGTTTTTATGCAACGCAATGATGGCTGCACGCGTTTCTTTGCAGGTCACCATGGTTAACAATGGAAGAACAATGATTTCAAGCATTACCCTCCTTGTAACATGTCAAGTCTGCTATTTTAACCCAATCAGCCTGACATAATGATCTCCAGCCTTGTGCTCGTCAACATTCTCACCTGAGTTAACAAGACGATTACTAAAATGATCTCAGCAGGTCCTTTAATGACAGCAATGAAATGCAGTGGAAAGGTTTTTTTGGGATTAAGTTAATTTTCATGGCAAAGAAGGACTATGCAATTCATCTGATCACTCTTTATAACATTCTGGAGTATATGCAAATTGCTATTATAAAAACTTAAGCAGCAACTTTTCCAATTTCCAATATTTATGTAATTCTCAAAACTTTTCGCCACGACTGTACTATTGAAATATTTAAAATATTTATACCATACAACAGGGATGCCCAACCTGCAGCCCCTGTATATCTGGACAGCCTACAGCTATTAGGGCATACTGGGAGTTGTAGTTTTGCAATAGCTAGAGGTTTAGCATCCTTGCCATATAACGAGTGGGGTAATGGAAAAAAAAATCAAAATGGTCAATTTGCCATTTTCCATAGCTTCACTTACCCCCAAAATTAAATTAAATGTGATCAGAAAGTCACACACACTCCAGAATGGTATCAATAAACTACAGATCGTCCCGCAAAAAATGAGCTCCCACACTCACTTCAGCAAATGGCATTTATCATGTAGAGAAAGTTAAAGGGGAATTTTCGTTGGTGATAGTTTTCCTCTATCCACAGGACAGACGAAAACTATTACATCGGTGGGGGTCCTACCACTGGGACACTCAAAGTTCACGAGAACAGGGGCCTTGTACCCCCTGCAGCTGCCCTAAAATTACCGGAGTGGCTGGTCGCACGTGCACCGGCCCCTGCATAAATTTCTATGAGAGATCCAGCCAACCAGAATTCCATTTTAATGCAATGCACTTGCTAATATATAGTAATTGTACACATTGCCTTCTTTTGTTGGCTTGATTAATTTTTCCATAGCATTATACATTGCTCGTTTCCGTGGTTATGAACCACTCTGTAATCCATCAGTGGTGGCTGTGCTTGCACAGTATAAAAAAAAAAAAAAAGCACCTGCCTTTCGGGTGGCTGGGACTGCGGGAATACGTATAGGATGGCAATTTTTCTTAGTGTACAAACACGACCACCGATGATGGATTGCAGAGTGGTTATATGCATGGAAGCGAGCTGTGTATCATGCAATGTAATAAAGGAATCAAGCCAGCAAAGGAGACAATAACAATACATTAGTAAGTGCCTTATATTAACGTTGTCTACATGATAAATGCCATTTGCTGAAGTTGGACAACCCCTTTAACAATTTTATATAAGAAATGCCAGTCTTAATACATTCCCCACAGGTATCTCTTATGATCGTCAAACTAATTACTCCTGCTTTCAACACACCTTTTTCTCAATTTTTTTTTCTGAGAAAGAGGATATAGCTTTAAATCCACACTCCTCAGAACTTATTTCCAAAGATGTTCTTCTGTTTTACATTTCAGTAGCAAACATATTGGGTATTACTGTATGACTTTCTACTGTATTAGGGTGTGTAGCATACATGTGGTAAGGTGGGGGTGGAGGGTTATAAGTCTGATCATTATTTCTTATATCATATATAACATTAGCCTCCACAGTGCCCGCCCCTTTAACAGTGACTTCCACAGTCCCCCACTGCCTTAACAGTGACCTCCACAGTGGCCCACCCCCTTAACAATGACTTCCACAGGGCTCTGCCCCCTTAACAGTAACCTTCACAGTGCCCACCCCTTTAACAAGACTTCCACAGTACCCTGTCCCCTTAACAGTGATTTCTACAATAACCCACCCCCTTAACAGTGACCTCCACAGAGCTCCATTCCCTTAAAATGTTACCGCCCTAACAGTGACCTCTACAGCACTCTGCCCCTTAACACTGACCTCAATAGCGGACTGTCCCCTTAACATCAGCCTGCCCCCTTAACTGTTACTTTCACAGTTCTCTGCTCCCTTAACACAGTGCCCTGCCCCTTTAAAGGTGACCTACAGCAGTGAAGAAAAATGCCTGGGTTGTTATGGCTATCTGGTGTAAAACTGTATGTTGAGATTGGAGGACCTGCAAGCTTAAATTGACTGATAAGTGTCACGTGACTGTGTGTGGCAGTTGGAATATGAGTGAAAGACCTGCAGGCTTTTATTGGCTAATGCAGGTCATGTGGTGTGAATTTATGTCTGTCTGTTCTTTATGCATGGCCAAACGACTGGACCAATCTGCACCAAATTTGTCATAGATACATCGGGGAAGGTTTTAGACTGGGTCTCCGCTCTCTAGGAAATACAGTTATTGAAATACTCCCAAAAAATGCTAATATATACTATGAATCGAGGGGGCACACCAAATAATACAAGGAGAGCAAAAGAGTGGTTAGAAATATAATAAGAACACAAATAGACTCACTGAAGAGTCAAAAGAACCACCTTAAAAATGCACATCCAACAATAACCATGAGTAAAAAAATATATAAAATTTATTAGACAACACAGACAAACAGACACATAAAAAAATATTATATAATATAAACACCGTGTCGGTAATCAATAAGACCGACACATACAAGATCCATTGAACGTCCACAAAAATCAGGACATAAAATGTATCTCAGCTATACACAATATATAAGCAACATAGAGAAAATATTAAAGAAGGTATGGCCACAAATAAATGGAAACAGACCACAATGAGGACAGAGAATAAGAGCCAAAACCTGTGAAAGCAGCTGGTACAGTGGATCTGAACAAAAATGAGAGACGCCCAACGCGTATCGCCGGCGCAGTCCGGCTTCCTCAAGGGTAATGGGTCCAATGAAAGTGTGTGACATATATACACAAAAGTAAAACAGGTCAATATAGTTCACCTGTGGGAGTAGAATCAGCTGTAGGAGCGCAGCAACATTCCAAATGGCATAGCGCGATGACATGCAAAAGCCGGAAGCCAGGGATCCCCTGGTCACATGACCAAAGGGAAATGATAGTTGTGGAATGCAAAATGCGTTCCACCAGCAGAAAAGAACCGCCCTGGAACGCAAAAGTCACGGGCCAAGGAAACAACAGGTCAGGTGACCGGAAGGAGAAAGTTGTGATGGAACGCAAGATGCGTTCCACCAGCAATAAGATGGCCGCCGTAGTGAGCACAATGCGCTCAAAAATGCATAAGATAATCGCAGGATGATCCGTAGCATAGTATGTATAAATGACCAGACAGTGAAGGATAAATGAAAAAAAGGGGGGAGTGATGGTGTATTCAAAAACATGCAAAACAAACAGCGAAATGGTGATTGTGAAAAAACCAAGTGAAAGTGCCAATGCATAGAAAATAATCATGATTATATTGAATTAATTATAGTGACAACAAATAAATAATTGTATATATGTACTAATAAATGCATGAATGAATAAACACTAAAATAAATACAATATATAAATAAATGAAACATATATATAATATAAAAAAGTGGCCTAATTCATAATGGACAAAAATAAGCCAAAACTATAATACCAAGGTGCATACATAATGAATACATTAGAACCATAAGTAAGATGTATACACAGTAAGGTGCACACAATAAAACTTGCATACACAATGATCTGTGAAAGCAATAAGGACCATGAATAAAAAATAAACATGATACATAAATAAGCATATAAAGGTGTACATATATCTACCTATTTCACTGTTTGTTTTTCATGTTTTTGAATACACCATCACTCCCCCCTTTTTTTGATTTATCCTTCACTGTCTGGTCATTTATTGTGCGCTCTTCCTGCATCTACCAGGCTTATATATATGCATATATGTTTATATGTATTTATACATACTATGCTACGGATCGTCCTGCGATTATCTTATGCATTTTTTAGCGCATTGTGCGCACTACGACGGCCATCTTTTTGCTGGTGGAACGCATCTTGCGTTCCATCACAACTTCCTCCTTCCAGTCACCTGACCTGTTGTTTCCTTGGCCCGTGACTTTTGCGTTCTAGGGCGGTTCTTTTCTGCTGGTGGAACGCATTTTGCATTCCACAACTATCATTTCCCTTTGGTCATGTGACCAGGGGATCCCTGGCTTCCGGCTTTTGCATGTCATCGCGCTATGCCATTTGGAATGTTGCCGCGCTCCTAAAGCTGATTCTACTCCCACAGGTGAACTATATTGACCTGTTTTACTTTTGTGTATATGACACTTTCATTGGACCCATTACCCTTGAGGAAGCCGGACTGCGCCGGCGATACGCGTTGGACGTCTCTCATTTTTGTTCAGATCCACTGTACCAGCTGCTTTTACAGGTTTTGGCTCTTATTCTCTGTCCTTATTGCGGTCCGTTTCCATTTATTTGTGGCCATACCTTATTTAATATTTTCTCTATGTTGCTTATATATTGTGTATAGCCGAGATACATTTTATCTCCTGGTTTTTTGGACGTTCAGTGGATCTTGTATGTGTCGGTCTTATTTATTACCGACACGGTGTTTATATTGTATACAATTTTCTAATCTGTCTGTTTGTCTGTGTTGTCTAATAAACTTTATATATATTTTTACTCCTGGTTATTGTTGGATGTGCATTTTTAAGGTGGTTCTTTTGACTCTTCAGTGAGTCTATTTGGGTCCTTAAAAAATGCAAATATGGCACCATCACATGACCTGCATTAGTTAATAGAAGCCTGCAGGTATTTCACACGCTGTCACTATTTCACCCTTATCAGCCAATTGAAGCTCACAGGTCCTCCAGTCTCGACATAAACACAGTATTACACAAGGTTTCCATAACAACCCAACCATTTTTCTTCACTGCTGTAGGTCACCTTTAAAGGGGCAGGGCACTGTGGATGACACTGTTAAAGGGGGCCGAGTGCTGTGGAGGTCACAGTTAAGGAGGCAAGCTGCTGTGGAGGTCACAGTTAAGGAGGCAGGCTGCTATGGAGGTCAGTGTTAAGGGTCAGGGTGCTATAGAGGTCACTGTGAATGGGGTGGGGTGTTATTGAGGTAGCATTTTAAGGGAAGGAAGCGCTGTGGAGGTTACTGTTAAGTGGGTAAGTTATTTTGGAAATCACTGTTAAGGCAACGGAGTACTGTGAAGGTCATTGTTTAGGGAACGGGGTACTGTGGAGGTCACTGTTAAGGGAACAGGTACTGTGGAGGTTACTGTTAAGGTGGTAAAGCAGTGTGGAGGTCACTGTTAAGGGGGTGGGGTGCTGTGGAGGTCACTGTTAAAGGGACGGGGCGTGGTGGGGGGGTCACAGTTAAGAGGGCAGGGTGCTGTGGAGGGTCACTGTTAAGGGGGGATGGGCTGCTGTGGAAGTCTTTCTTAGGTGGGCAGGTGGGGTTTTGTAGAAGTCACTGTTAAAGGCACAGGCTGCTGTGAAGGTCAAAGGGGTGGACTGCTGTGGAGTCACATTTTAAGGAGGTGGGGCACTGTGGGGGGGGGGGACAGTGTTAAGGGGTGGGGGCTGTGGTGTTCACTGTTAAGGGGTCAGAATGCTGTAGAGGTCATTGTTATGGCTGATACTGTCGATATTTTTTAGCGACACACAGAAATGAAATAGATGAAACATATCCTTGCGAAGCCGGGTCCTTCTTCCAGTCTCTTATATATGAAAATGAATTTGTCTGTCTGTTCTTTATGCACAGCTAAACGACTGGACCGCTCTGCACCAAATTTGGCACATAGGTGCATAAGGTGTCCGGGAAGGTTTTAGACTGGGTCTCAACTTTCTAGGACGTACCGTTCCTGAGATATGCCCCCCCCCAAAAAAAAAAAAAAAAATAGCCAATAGAAGCTCACAACTTCCCTCACATTCTAACTGCCATTCACACAGTCACATGGGAGATCACTCTTTAAGGCGATGGGCCCTCTGCAAGGGCACTGTGGGTGGTCAGACTAGATGGGCCAAATGGTTCTTATCTGCCGACACATTCTATGTTTCTATGTCACTGTTAAGGGGGCAGAATACTGTGGAGGTCACTGTTAAGGGAGCGTGCTGCTGTTGAGGTCAATGTTAAGCAGGTGGGGCCCTGTGGAGGTCACTGTTAGGAGGTAGATCGGTGTAGAGGGTCACTGTAAAGAATGTGAGCCACTGTGGAGTTCAGTGTTAAAGGGGTGGGATGCTGTGGATGTTATTTTTAAGGGTTTTAGCCTCTGTGGAGGTCACTGTTAACCACTACAGGACCACCTAACGCATGGATGCGTCCGGCCGGCGGTCCTGTAGCTCCGGCGGCCGGCGGTCCTGACGCATCGGCGCGTCATCTCGCGAGACTTCGAACGCGTGCGTATTCACAGTGCCGCGCGTCTCACCAGTTATACTGCAGCCTGCCAGCGATGATCAATCGCTGGCAGGCTGTAGATGCGAAATAAATCGCATCAAACTGGTATATTATTATTATTATTTATTTTTAGAGCGCCATTCATTCCATAGCGCTGTACATATCATAAGCGGTGCACATATATCAGACGCTGTTTTGTTAACAGCGTCTGATATACCTGCTACCTGGTCCTCTGGTGGTCCCATTTGCTGGGATCAACCACCAGAGGACAAGGTAGCTATGTAAAGTTGCACCAAACACTACACTAACCCCCCCCCATCACTTATTAACCCCTTGATCACCCCATCTAGATTCCCTGATCACCCCCGTCACTGATCACACCCCTGTAAGGCTCCATTCAGACGTCCATATGTGTTTTGCACGTAAATGGACAGATCCGCAATTGCGGACAAGAATAGGACATGTTCTATATTTTTGCGGAACGGAAGTGCGGATCCGTAATTCCGGATCCGAGCGGGACAAAGTCTGTCCTCATAGAAATGAATGGGTCCGCAATTCCGTTCCGCAAACAGAATTGCGGACGTGTGAATAGGGCATAAGGGTCCCTTATCACCGCCAGTTAGTTACCTACTTGTTAGGTAGTTAGCGCCCAGCCCACCGCACCGCACCGCAGTCACTGATTTTGGCAGAGATTTTTTCATCCACATTGATCGATGCGAATGAAAAAGTCTGTGCCGTTCATTTTTTTTTTTCAGCCCAGAGGCTGAAATAAAAATACACCCAAAACACATTGCCCTACTTCTCCTGAGTACGGCGATACCACGAGTGACACTTTTTGCAGCCAAGATGCGCAAAGGGGCCCTAAAACCAATGAGTACCTTTAGGATTTCACAGGGCATTTTTACGCATTTGGATTCTCACGCTTTAGGGCTCCTAAAATGCCAGGGCAGTATAAATACCCCACAAGTGACCCCATTTTGGAAAGAAGACACCCCAAGGTATTCCGTGAGGGGCATGTCGAGTTCACAGAATTTATTTTTTTTGGCACAAGTTAGCGGAAATTGATTTTATTTATTGTTTTATTTTTTACAAAGTCTTATATTCCACTAACTTGTGACAAAAAATAAAATTTTACATGAACTCACCATACCCCTCACGGAATACCTTGGGGTGTCTTCTTTCTAAAATGGGGTCATATGTGGGGTATTTATACTGTCCTGGCATTTTAGGGGCCCCTAAAGCGTGAGAAGAAGTCTGGAATCCAAATGCGTAAAAATACCCTGTGAAATCCTAAAAGTACTTATTGGAATTAGGGCCCCTTTGCGCACCCAGGCTGCAAAAAAGTGTCACTCATGTGGTATCGCCGTATTCAGGAGAGGTAGGGCAATGTGTTTTGGGGTGTATTTTTATATATACCCATACTTTGTGTGAGAAATATCGCTGTAAACGACAACTTTTAAAAAAATTTTATACAAAGTTGTCAGTTTACAGAGATATTTCTCTCACCCAACATGAGTATATGTAAAAATACACCCCAAAACACATTGCTCTACTTCTCCTGAGTATGGCGATACCACATGAGTAACACTTTTTTGCAGCTTGGGTGCGCAAAGGGGCCCAAATTCCAACGAGTACCTTTAGGTTTTACATGGCTGCTCACAATTCAGCCCCGCCCAAAATGCCAGAACAGTAAACACACCCCACAAATGACCCCATTTTGGAAAGTAGACACCCCAAGGTATTCACTGAGGGGCATAGGGAGTCCGTCTGAGATTCTCAGAGATTTTATTTTTTTTTGCCAGAAGTTAGCAGAAATGGAAACTTTATTATTATTTTTTCCTCAGAAAGTGTCATTTTCCGCTAACTTGTGAAAAAAAATGAAATGATACATGAACTCACCATGCCCCTCCGCAAATACTTTGGGGTGTCTTCTTTCTACAATGGTGTCATTTGGGGGGTATTTATACTATCCTGATATTCTAGCACCTGAAGAAACATGACAGGTGCTCAGAAAGTCAGAGCTGCTTCAAAATGCGGAAATTCACTTTTTTGCACCATAGTTTGTAAACGCTATAACTTTTACCCAAACCAATAAATATTCACTTATTGGATTTTTTTTTTATCAAAGACATGTAGAACAATACATTTTGCAAAAAAATTATATAGAAATGTATGTAATTAAAAAAAAATTACAACAGAAAGTGAAAAATGTCATTTTTTTGCAAAAATTTCATCATTTTTGATTAATAGCAAAAAAAGTTAAAATGTCAGCAGCAATGAAATACCACAAAATGAAAGCTCTATTAGTGAGAAGAAAAGGAGGTAAATTCATTTGGGTGGTAAGTTGTATGATGGAGCAATAAACGGTGAAAGTAGTGTAGTGCAGAATTGTAAAAAGTGGCCTGGTCATTAAGGGTGTTTAAGCTAGGGGGGCTGAGGTGGTTAAGAGTGTGAGCTGCTGTGAAGGTCAAAGTTAAGGGGGTGGGCTGCTGTGGAGGCCACCGGAGCATAGAAGGGGTTTGTGGCGGGTGAGGGAGCCCATGCTGTGGCAGGGACCCGATGGGTGACAAGGCAGCCTGATGCCATGCAGAGGCTGCCCAATGCCTTGCATGGCATTGGAACCTGCCTTTTACGGTGGCCGAGAAGATCCAGCCCCAGTCTCCTAGGCAACCTGTTAGTGTATTACACAGAGTAATGCACTAACAGGCAATGCATTATGATACAGATGTATTGTAAATGCATTGCAGAGGGGATCAGACCCTCAAAAGTGCAACACCAAGCAATCAAAAATGCATATGTCCCACAAAATGGTAACAAAAAAAAAGTCACCTCATCCCGCAAAATATTAGCCCCTACATAAGAAAATTGCTCAAAAAATAAAAAATAAATATGGCTCTCAGAACATAGACACTAAAAGGTCATTTTTTTGTTTCTAATAATATGCTATTATTGTGTTAAAGTGAAATAAATAAAAGTATACGTATTAGTTATCGCCACGTCCGTAAAAAACAGCTCCATACAAATATGACATCACTTAACCCCTCAGCTGAACACCATAAAAAAATAAAAACAGTGCCAAGAAAATCAATTTTTTGTCGCCTTACATCACAAAAATTGCGACACCAGGCGATTAAAAAGGTGTATGAACCGCAAAATAGCACCAGTCACCTCATCCTGCAAAATATGAGCCCCTACCTAAGACAGTCAAAAAAAAAAAAGTCTGACAATGGAGACACTAAAATATGATTTTTTTTGCTTCAAAACTGCTATTGTTTCACCAAAACAACAACCACAATAATGTAATATGTGTGTTTCGACACAGATCACCAAAGAAATAGCTAAATAAATAGTAAAGCCACACATATAATGTAATAGTCACATTCTTTATTTCACAAAAGCTAATAATTAAATAGACAACACAGGTATAAAATGTGTTAGCAGCTTAACAGACAAAGCACTTAGGCAAGAACACAATAATCTCTCCACACCCCTCCCCACCCGGGTAGCACATACCAAATATACACTAGAGATAGTTAAGGCTGTATGCCTTCATTAACCAGACTTACAATAATAGTATAAATAGTGCTATTGATAGGACCAAACAGCCAGTTTACAGGGCTCCCTAAACGGTATCAATACCTGCCTAAAGTATCAGGCATGGTGCCATATGTCAAATACATGCTTTGCCAGCATATGCTTACTCCTGCATGTAATACATACCAACAGATTGCTGACGGTCCTAGTACCGATGTAACATCAGGGAGGGGGAGGAGGAGGAGAGGACAATCAACCCAACGCGTGTTTCGCCTCGCTTCTTCAGGGGGCGAGTCTAAATCGTGAACTAGTGCAGCTATTTAAACCCCATTCATATCAAACCAGACCAATGATTTTCATGTCCGTCACCTGTCATTATGTCCCACACCTGTGACTCCACTGACCTCTGTCTGGTGTCCACCCACTTCTCAATCATCAATTCATTAATTCAAAGACCTCCGACCTTTCAAAATCATGTGTCCAATAATTACCTTGATCGTACTGCATGACCTAATAGTCCTTCCTTCTCCTTGCTTAGATCACAGTAGGGGGCCGGTGTAACGTGGTATCTCCCTACTTCGTGCGATTTCCCTACCTGTCGCGTCGGAAGTGACGTTGTAGGCGTTCCTGGCGTTTGGACGATCTGCGCATGCGCAAAAGAGCAAAGAATGGAAAATCTCACATTGCAATTCTGGCTGTACACGGGACACTGCGCATGCGCTGGAGAGAGAATTTCGGGCCCAGTGCGCAAGTGCCTAGGGGAGATCAGATGGCCATTTTTTCTGTTAGATGAATATATATATATATATATATACACCTATATATATATACCTATATATATATATATATATATATATATACGCATTATATAGGGTGCTGCACAGTATATTGAGGATCTGAGCAGTATATGGGGGGCTGTCTACGGAGTATATTGAGGTCTGCGCAGACAGCCCCCCATATATGGGGGTGCAGTAGCACAGACCTCAATATATGTATGAGATCTGATGGATTTTGCCGCGCTTGCGCACTGGGCCGTAATCTCTCTCCAGCGCATGCGCAGTGTCCCGTGTACAGCCAGAATTGCAATGTGAGATTTTCCATTCTTTGGACGATCTGCGCATGCGCAAAAGAGCAAACACCAGGAACGCCTACAACGTCACTTCCGGCGCGACAGGTAGGGAAATCGTATGAAGTAGGGAGATACCACATTACACCGGTATAAAATACAATGATCTACCATGTGATCCCACCTCTCCTGAGGGCGCCCATGTGACTCAGACCACGCCCCCAAGCAGAGCCACATCACTAAGCTCCGGTCACATGATCGGGCATCCCAATCACATGATCACCTAGAGGCCACACCCCTCCCCAGGTCCTGAAATCAACTAAAGGAGCATCAGACTGCTGAGTATCTTTAGTGCAGAAGTAGTTTTCAAAAGGTATATCAAGAAAAGTTAGTCCCTTCCGAGGATGCCCGATCATGTGACCGGAGCTTAGTGATGTAGCTCTACTTGGGGGCGTGGTCTGAGTCACATGGGTGCCCTCAGGAAGAGAGGTGGGATCACATGGCAGTTCATGGTATTTCATACGGCCAGCCCCCTACTGTGATCTAAGCAAGGAGGAGGAGGCCATAAGTCTTTTCTGCATTGACAGATACTTAGTAGTCCGATGCTCCTTTAGCTGATTTCAGGACCTGGGGAGGGGTGTGGCCTTTGGCGGTCATGTGATCGGGATGCCCGATCATGTGACCAGAGTTAGTGATGTGGCTCTGCTTGGGGGCGCGGTCTGAGTCACATGGGCGCCCTCAGGAGGAGAGGTGGGATCACATGGTAGTTCATTGTATTTTATACGGCTGGAAGAAGTGGGTGGACACCAGACAGAGGTCAGTGGAGTCACAGGTGTGGGACATAATGATAGGTGGCGGACATGAAAATCATTTGATATGAATGGGGTTTAAATAGCTGCACTAGTTCACGATTTAGACATGCCCCCTGAAGAAGCGAGGCGAAACGCGCATTGGGTTGATTGTCCTCTCCTCCCCCTCCCTGATGTTACATCGGTACTAGGACCGTCAGCAATCTGTTGGTATGTATTACATGCAGGAGTAAGCATATGCTGGCAAAGCATGTATTTGACATATGGCACCATGCCTGATACTTTAGGCAGGTATTGATACCGTTTAGGGAGCCCTGTAAACAGGTTGTTTGGTCCTATCAATAGCACTATTTATACTATTATTGTAAGTCTGGTTAATGAAGGCATACAGCCTTAACTATCTCTAGTGTATATTTGGTATGTGCTACCCGGGTGGGGAGGGGTGTGGAGAGATTATTGTGTTATTGCCTAAGTGCTTTGTCTGTTAAGCTGCTAACACATTTTATACCTGTGTTGTCTATTTAATTATTAGCTTTTGTGAAATAAAGAATGTGATTATTACATTATATGTGTGGCTTTGCTATTTATTTATCTATTTCTTTGCAAAACTGCTAAGTAGAAATATTATTGATTGCCGCGTCCATAACAACCTTCTCTATAAAAATATCATATGACCTAACCCCTCAGATGAACACTGTAAAAATAAATAAATAAAAACTGTGCCAAAACAACCAATTTTTCTTCAAATGCTTTCAGTTGTCTTGCGTTGTGACGGATCAGACGGGCATTTCCAGCGACAGAAGTGCACGCCGGATCCTCATAACGCAGATGTGAAAGAGGCCTAACACTGACTTTCATAGCGTACCGTCCGCTTAACCCCTTCAGTTCCGAGCCACTTTTCACCTTAAATCTCAGGCCGATTTTAGATGATAGAGTAGGTAGTTACGGAAGTGGCGATACCCAATATGTCTATCATTTTTGTTAAGTTTTACATGGTGAAAGCCTTTTTGAACAGAATAAAATCTTGTATTTGTGTTGCCATTTTCTAAAGAGACATATTTTAGTTTAGTTTTTGTCTCAAGTAGGGTGTCATTTTTTGCGGTATGAGATGTTTTGATTGGTACCATTTTGGGCTAAATACGCCTTTTGGATCACTTGGTAATACACTTTTTGTGAGGCAAGGTGACCAGAAAATGGCTGTTTTGGCACGGTTTTTATTTTTTTTATTTTACGGCGTTCACCTGGCGAGGTGGATCTTATGATATTTTTATAGAGCCAGTCGATACGGACGTGGTGATAACTAATATGTCTACTTTTCTCTTTCCCTATTTTTTTTACTTTATTTTTTGGAAAAGGATGCTTTTTTTACTTGAAACTTTAAATTTTTATTTGTTTAACTTTTTTTCCATCTTTTTTAACTTTTTGTCCCACTCTGGGACTTCAACTTTTGGGGGTCTGATCCCCTTTACAATGCATTACAATTCATCTGTATTGTAATGTATTGGCTGTAAGTGTATTAACCAATGTAATACACTTACAGCCTGCTTCCTGTGAGATCCAGGGGGCTGGATCTCACAGGCTCACACAGATGGCAGCCACGATGCCTATGGAAAGCATCAGGCTGCTGTCAAAGCCATCGGGTCCCCGTCACAGCAGCGCGGGGACCCGATGGACACACGGGACCTGTCAGCGCTGACAGTGGCAGTGTAAGGGTTAATGCGCCGGCAAAACACTGATGCTAGCGCATACAACAGGGGTCCGGCTATAAGTGTCTGTCGGACCCCTGCAGCTGATCCGCGCTGGGATTTCTGACCCATTTCCCAGTACATATATGGCGCTGGTATACTATGGGTTAAAGGTGACTTACAACCATAATGAAAAATGGCTGGGTTGTTATGGAAACCTAGTGTAAAACTGTACCGTTTCTGAGATATTCCTACAACATGTATTAGCCAATATGAGCTCGCAGCTTCATTCACACAGTAACATGACCCTTATTATCCAATTGAAGCTCGCCGGTCCTTCAGTCTTGACATACACACAGTTTTACACCAGGTTTCTATAACAATCAAATTATTTATGACCTGTATTAGTCAATAGCAGTTTGCAGGTCCCTAAATATTCAGTCATATAACGTGTATCAGCCAATATAAGTTCATATATAAATTACCAGGTTTCCATAACAACATACCCATAAATAGACTGTACCTATACTGGACTGCCATACTCGGTCAGTATTCTTATAAATTGAGAAGCTTTTACACTACTCATGCTTCCAAAAGAGAAAACTGCAGTTGGACGCAAGACTCCTGCTACAAAATGCATGGTTGCTGTTCGAGCAACTCTCAGCAGATCCAAGCCAGTCTCCAGTCTGACAAGATATGTCACATACACACACAATAGCGAGCTGCTGAAATTCCGCAAGCCCGTCTCCGGGATGACAAGCCAAGTCATAGTCTACAACAAGCTGCTGAAACTCCCCAGCAGGCTGATTGAGACTGCAGTCTCAGTGAGATGATCGAGCAGCAGAGACTCCCCAGCAGTACCAAGCCTGTCTCCAGGATGACCAGCTACGTCATAGTCTAGAACGAGCTGCTAAAACTCTTCAGCAGGCTTAGATACGACTGCAGTCTCGGCGAGATAGTCGAGCAGCAGACGCCCCAGCAGACCGAAGCCCGTCTCCAGGATAACAAGCTGCTGAAATTCCCCAGCAGATCCAAGCCCGTCTCCAGGATGACCAGGTGCGATATTCTAATGCTTTCCATTATGATTCCCAATCCCAATGTAATCACACAGGGTTGCTTTAGATTGGCCAAATGAATGAACAATATGAACACTGTAGTGCATTTAAGTACAAAGGTTGTGCTACTCTGGTGGAAAGGTCAGAATACCCAATTTACCTGATCCACCAGAAGATCTTGTAACTTTGCTTGATGGTTCCTCCCCTTACTCTGACGAGTTTCTCAAACATATCCTGGTATACAACAATGCCTTCCAGGTGACCTCATTTGAATGTGGAAAACATGTGTTGGATCAGGGATACATGCCCACCTTCAAGATCCAGGGGCAAGTCTATCACACAATCGCATCTCTTTTGTCACCATTTAATGAAGATAATTTAGAAGCATTACATTTATGTCTTCAGGTTTTTTTTTCATGGGTGACAGCTCTGCAGAAGTAAATACCCTTCATAGAAACAATCCCCTCACTAAGCCGCATATCATTTGTACGGTGCAAAATATGTTGCATGAGCACAATCCATATGTACGATTGTTTAACCCATAGGATATCAGCGCCGTACATGTACGGCGCTGGAAAGTGGGTCCGATGAACGGGAAAGGTGACCGGGTACGATGGCTGCTCTGCACGGCAGGCAGCCATCTTTCCTATGGGCACAGTGAGGTTTTTCCCACCCCCTGCAGCCCCGATTGACCGGTTTCTACAGACCGGCCAATCGCAGCTCCGGATCATTCATGGAGCTGCAAGAGGGGTGGTACAGGGCTTGTATAGGGATGACTAGTGCTGAACTAGTCAGCACCAGTCTCCCCCGTGGTCAGGCAGTGGACACCAGTGATTGGCGTCCCCTGCCGGCGCTGCGATTATCTGGAACAACGCTCCAGCCAATGCCAGTTCTACAGCAGCACAGGAAAGGGCTGAGCCTGTCTGCAGGCAGCCATTCTAGCTGGTGACTGCGTGCAGAGAGATTCTGTCCTTTTCTGTGCTGCTGTTGGCTTGCTCGGACTTGTGATTTAACCTTTTCCTGCTGAAAAAAAGCATCTGGAAATGCTGAAGATTTTTTTTTCCATTTGCAGCAGTTCCAGATCCCTAAACCACCCTCCGTCCCTCCCCCGAGTTTTTTTTTTTTTTAAACAATTTTCCAGCTGTGCACCACTTTTTCTGCGTGCGAGCTGTGACCGCCAAGTGCTCTTCAGTGCATACCTGCCTGATCAGCACCTGGGGATGATTTGTTGCACTTTTTTTCCACATTTGTGTTTTTTTCAATTTTTTTTTTCTTTTTTTTAAGTTCAAAAAGAAGAAATTGTAGTTAGGGCTTTATATAAATACTAGACATTAAGCCTGTTACGGTCGTGCTAGAATTAACATTAGTAGGAACAATCTATATTAAATGGCAAGGGAACTTGACCACACCGACTGGTGGCTGCGGCCGAGACTGCTGACACTGAGACTACTGGCTGCGGCCGAGACTGCTGGCACTGAGACTACTGGCTGCGGCCGAGACTGCTGGCATTGAGACTACTGGCTGCGGCCGAGACTGCTGGCACTGAGACTACTGGTAGCGACTGGTACGTCAGACTGCTTACAGGGGCTCCTCTCTATATGGCTGATAGTGCCGGGACTGACTAACAGAAATGGTGGCGCTCTGACCTGCTTGCCGGCGCACAGGTGTGGGCGTTGCAGGTGGGATGTGGAGTGCCGTGTTCTGATTGGTAGTTGTAGTTGTGCATTGTGTGTGTGTATTACTCTTTATATGAGGCAAGGTAACTGTCAAGGTAGGTGAGATAAGGGAAGGAAACTACACACTGCAAGGCAAACAAAACAACTGACTAGGCCCCAAATGCTAGGGAACAAAAGGGGTCACCTTCTAGCCATCTCTAACACACTTTCCCTACACTGCTTTGCCCATTTGCATATCCGGATGGTAGATATGCACATGCCCCCATACCTAGGATTGAAACACATTGAACCAAACCCTCAGCTGTAAGGAAGAGGGAAAAAGGCACCCAGCTCCTTCTACAACCGAAGGCTATAGGGAGAGGGAGGAATAAATATCCTCACCAATTACCTAAATGTCAACACCTGGGATTCAGCTCAAACCCACAACAAAACAAACTGTCAGATTGAGTCACATTGAGCAATTCTGACAGATCTACTCAGAACACCCTCAGGGCAGGGCGTGACAGTGGGCCCCCCCCCCCCCCTCTACGGACACCCAGGCACCCAGGACCAGCTTTATCCAGGTGTGCCCTGTAAAAGGCCTTCACAAGGCAGCTAGCATTAACATCTGTACGCCGGACCCACATTCTTTCCTCGGGACCGTATCACCACCAATGCACCAGGTACTGAAAGGAACCCCGAAGAACATGCGAGTTGAGAATTCTAGAGATCTAATACTCCAGATTACTATCAACCAAAACAGGAGGAGGAGGCAAAGGAGATGGTTCCGCAGATTCCACATATTTTTTCAACAAGGACCTGTGAAACATATTATGGATCTTCCAGGCCTGCTGAAGTTCCAGATGAAACGCTACCGAATTGACAATGGCCGAGATTTTGTAAGGTCCAATAAATCTTAGACCCAATTTTCAAGAGGGTACCTTCAGCTTATTGTTCTTCGTGGACAACCACACCAAATCACCCACATACAGGTCTGGACCAGTCATACGTCTCGTCAGCCATCCGTTTATATCTTTAACTTATTTTTTTCAAATTAAGGCCTCATGCACACGGCAGTGCGCGGACTGTGGTATCCCGGCCTGGAATCCAGCTGACAGCAGGAGCACACGGCGTCATTGGTTGCTATGCTGCTGCTGGACTACAGTAATACACTCGTACCTCAGCTGGATTCCAGGCTGGGATACCACGGTCCGCGCACGGCCGTGTGCATGAGGCCTTACCTGAATCTTCCGCCAAATAGATGACAAGGAGGTAGAGAATCTCTCCTCTTCCAGTATTCCAGAAGATTCGGTCCCAGCAAAAGTACCAAACTGAGGGTGAAAACCATATGCGCCAAAAAATGGTGACTTATCAGTTGACTCCTGCCTATGGTTATTCAAGGCAAAGTCAGCTAGAGACAAGAACGAGGACCACTCATCCTGATTCTCAGCAATAAAACACATAAAATAGGTCTCCAGGTTTTGGTTAGTGCGCACAGTTTGACCATTTGACTGAGGATGAAAAGTCGAAGAGAAAGACAGCTAAATACCCAGACGAGAACAAAACGCCCTCCAAAACCTGGAAAAAAATTGCGTCCCCCTATCAGATACCACATCAGAGGGAATGTCATGTAATTTCACAATGTTATCAATAAAAACCTGAGCGAGAGTTTTCGCATTGGGCAAACTTGATAATGGTACAAAGTGAGCCATCTTACTGAAGCTGTCCACTACCACCAAATTCACAGTTTTGCCAGAGGAACTCGGCAAATAAGTAATGAAGTCCATGGACAAATGCGTCCAAGGACGAGATGGGATGGACAAAGGAAGAAGAGATACTGATGGCCGAGTGTGAGCCACCTTCACACTTGCACAGGTCTCACAAAGCTGCTACATAACCCTCAACACCTTTGCGCAACCCTGGCCACCTGAATCTCCAGGAAATAAGATCTACGGTGGATCTTCTTCCAGGATGTCCCGCAAGGACAGTATCATGATGTTCCTTGAACACCTTGTATCACAGTTCAGAAGGAAAAAAACAACTTGCCTGGAGGACAATAATCAGGTGCCTCCTCTTGAGCCCCCAACACGTACATCTCCAACTCGGGGTAAAGAGTGGAAACCACCACCCCATCAGCCAAAATCGGAGCGGGATCCTCCGAATCTCGCTCCCCAGGAAAACTTGGTGACAACACATCCGCTTTGACGTTTTTAATCCCAGTGCGATAGGTGACCACAAAATTGAACCTAGTAAAAAACAATGACCATCTAGCCTGCCTAGGATTCAAACGCTTAGCAGATTGCAGGTAAGCCAGATTCTTATGGTCAGTAAATACCATAATCAGATGAGTAGCCCCTTCTAACCAAAGACGCCACTCTTCAAAGGCCAATTTGATAGCCAACAACTCTATTCTCAACATCATAATTTCTTTCGGCGGTCGAGAGTTTCTTGGAGAAAAAAACACACGGGTGCCATTTGCTAAGAGAGGGGCCCTGCGACAAAACTGCTCCCACTTCTGAGGCATCAACCTCCAGAAGCAAAACATTTATTTTTTTTAAACAATCTTTTTATTAGACTTGCGGCAGAGTACCAGGTATGAGAGAGCATCATAAAATACAGAATGATACAGATACCGCTTATTAGAAGTGACATAAATTCCAAAGTCAAGGAAAGTGACAAAAGTACAAATGCAAACAAAATTATGAAGAGACACAGCAAACCCCCCCCCCTCTCCCCGCCCACCAGTTTGCGCGACAAACACAACTGCGCTGTTTTTGGTGAACCCCACTACACCGGCCTCACGGACAAGGGAACACGTCCGTGGAGTGTTTCATACATATACCAGGTGGTGTTTTCAAAGTGAGAGATGAGTTTGGTTGTCACGGAAGGTGATAAAGTATTCATGAATAGAGACCACTTTTCAAAGAAACGTTTGGTTAGTTTTTCTTTTTCAGACAGTGTAAAGATCCAATCCATCTGGAAAAGAAAGTGTACCTTGGTCAAAATAAAAGGAATAGTAGGAACATTGGGATCCAGCCACAGATGTAAAATACTTTTCCTTGTAGCTGCAGCCCAAGTATGAAGCATGGCTTTCTTCCCTCTGGAGAGAGCACGGTCTTCTTCTGCAAGGTTATTGAAGATGGCCCATTGGGGAACTACATGAAATGAAATGTTATAGTTAGAGAGTATGTGAGCCTCGACCTGGTCCCACAGGGCTTTAACCTTAGTACAATCCCATAGATGGTGAAAGAGGTCTGTGTTGAGGCTGCCACACTTGGAACAAGAGTAGTTGCCATCCCCCGACATTTTATTTTTAATATATGGAGTTATATAAGCCCTATGGAATATTAGTGTAGCCATATCAGTATAACTACTGACTGGGGTATGCTTATGGATTTTCAATGTCGCTTCCAGGAGTTGTTTAGTGTCAAAATCGGGCAGATCAGTAAGCCACTTACAAGGACCAGTATCGGCAGTCTCCCAATTTATCAAGGGTCGAATAAAATTATAAATACGACTAGTGGATGAAACTTGGGATCTAGCATTCTTGATAAGAACATCTAAACCAGTCAGTCTGTAATTCTCCGGGATTCGGCATAGGCATTGCTGAACAAAACTGCGCGCCTGGAGAAATAAAAATGGATTATGATTAAAGGCTGGGAATTTCTGAGAGGCCGCAGCGAAGGGGAGAACAGAATGGTTAGAGTCAAGCAAGTCCAAAATGTATATGCAACCTTGTGCAGCTAGATTATTATATATTCTAGGTGGGTTACCATCCAAAAAGTTAGGGTTACCCAAAAAAGTCTGAAATGGTGTATTGGTTGAGGTCAAACCATTCATCTTCCGCACCTTACGCCAAGCTAAAATAGTATGCCACAGGACTAGTAATTGTGTAATATCGGGGGGAAGCTTGTCTCGTGGTAAACGTAGCAGCATCAACAGCGACAAATTAGGGCAAAGTTGACTCTCCAATGAAACATTAGCGAAGTGAGATCTGCCTCTAACCCAGTCTGAGATATACCGAAAGATGGCCGCTTGGTTATATAGCCCAATATCAGGGAGATTAAGTCCGCCAAGCACTCTAGGTTGCTGAAGTTTAAAAAGACTAAACCGACTACGCACTGTGGAGTTCCAAATAAACTTTTTGGAGAAGTTTAATGTCAATTTGTCGTAATAAAAGCGGTAAGGTTTGAATTAGATACAGTAATTTGGGAAAGAGTACCATTTTAAGAAGGTGACACCTGCCCGAAAATGTTAAGGAAAAATGGCGCCACGATTGAAGTTGTAACATTAAGGAGGCGATGAGAGGTTTATAATTAGATTGGTATAATAGTGCTGGATTAGCTGTGAGCTGGATTCCTAAGTAGGAAATAGAGTCGGTTCGCCACGAGAAAGGGAAGTCTGGGCCCCCGAGACGTCTGGCTGTACGGAATATCGGAAGCGCTTCTGACTTCTGGAAGTTGACCTGAAAACCAGAGCAAGAGCCAAAGGCTTCAATAGTGGACATAATGGCGGGTACGGCTTGACGAGGATTAGCTATAAAGAGTAAAATGTCATCCGCAAAGGCCAGGAGTTTAGTCACGTGTGAGCCTGTCCGAATCCCCTCAAATAAAGGGAGGGAATGTAGTGTCCTGATAAGGGGATCTAGCGCTATATTAAACAATAACGGGGACAGAGGACATCCCTGCCGCGTTCCCCTATTAACAGCAAATGGGGTGGAAGATATCGAATTAACCCAGATCGATGATTTAGGCAGATGATACATCATCCGGACCGCCGTACAAAACACCGGTCCGAAACCTCTTTTTTCTAAAAGGGACTGCAGGAAACTCCACGACACACGGTCAAACGCCTTATCGGCATCGAGGCTGACCAGGATGTTAGACATTTGCCTATTAGCCCTGGAAGACGATATCACTCCCATTGCGGTTCGGATATTATAAGTAATAGATTTACCGAGCATGAAACCTGTTTGCGCCGGGTGAATAATATCCGCCAGGATTTTCTGTAACCTATTTGCCATAATTTTGGAAAAGATTTTAAAATCCACATTGAGGAGGGAAATAGGGCGGTAGGATTCAACTAGTAGATGATCTTTACCAGGTTTCGGGATTACCGTAATTAAAGCGTCATTAAAGCCGTCCGGAATGGAGCTCGCAGAAATAATATTATTAAATAGAGATTTGAGATGGGGACTCAATGAGGAACTGAGCAATTTATAGTATTCGCTACCAAAGCCGTCAGGTCCAGGGGCCTTAGATAGCTTAAGGGACTTAATGGTATCTTGTACCTCTTCCAAAGAAATGGGTCCGTTCAAAACATTTCTTAACCCCTTAAGGACGCAGCCTTATTTCACCTTAAGGACCTGGCCATTTTTTGCAAATCTGACCATTGTCACTTTGTGGTGATAACTTTAAAACACTTTTACTTATTCAGGCCATTCTGAGACTGTTTATTCATCACATATTGTACTTCATGATAGTGGTAAAATGGAGTCGAAAAATTTAATCTTTATTTATAAAAAAATACCAAATTTACCAAAAATTTTGAAAAATTAGCAATTTTTCAAGTTTCAATATCTCTACTTCTATAATTCATAGTAATACCGCCAAAAAAAGTTATTAATTTACATTGCCCATATGTCTACTTCATGTATCGGTCATTTTGGGAATGCCATTTCATTTTATGGGGACATTACAAGGCTTAGAAGTTTAGAAGCAAATCTTGAAATTTGTCAGAAATTTTCAAAAACCCACTTTTTAGGGACCAGTTCAGGTCTGAAGTCACTTTGTGAGGCTTACATAATAGAAACCACCCAAAAATGACCCCGTTCTAAAAACTACACCCCTCAAGGTATTCAAAACTGATTTTACAAACGTTGTTAACCCTTTAGGTTTTTCCACAAGAGTTAATGGCAAATGTAAATAAAATTTCAGAATTTAGATTTTCCATTTTAATCAGTTTTTCCAGTAACAAAGCAAGGGTTAACAGCCAAACAAAACTCAATATTTATTGCCCTAACTCTGTAGTTTGCAGAAACACCCCATATGTGGTCGTAAACTGCTGTATGGCCAAACGGCAGGGCACAGAATGAAGGGAACGCCATATGGTTTTTGGAAGGCGGATTTTGCTGGACTGGTTTTTTGACACCATGTCCCATTTGAAGCTCCCCAATGCACCCCTAGAGTAGAAACTCCATAAAAGTGATTCCTTCTAAGAAACTACATCCCTCAAGGTATTCAAAACCGATTTTACAAACTGTTAACCCTTTAGGTGTTCCACAAGAGTTATTGGCAAATGGAAATGAAATTTCAGAATGTCTATTTTTTGTTACCTTGCCTCAAAAAAAGTGTAATGTAGAGCAATCAGAAATCATATTTACCCTAAAATAGTACAAACAAAACTGCCACCTTATCCCGTAGTTTCCAAAATGGGGGTCACTTTTTTGGAATTTCTACTGTAGGGGTGCATCAGGGGGGACAGAGTGTCAAAAAAACAGTCCAGCAAAATACGCCTTCCAAAAACCATATGGCGTTCCCTTCCTTCTATGCCCTGCCGTTTGGCCGTACAGCAGTTTACGACCACATATGGGGTGTTTCTGCAAACTACAGAATCAGGGCAATAAATATAGAGTTTTGTTTGGCTGTTAACCCTTGCTTTGTTACTGAAAAAATGGATTAAAATGGAAAATTTGCAAAAATATAGCTGTTTTGGGACCGTTTTTTTTTTGTTATTTATATAGCTGATCTGACAGGTTAGATTTGTGTGCTATTTCTATAGAGCAGGTTGTTACGGATGCGGTGATACATAATATGTATACTTTTTATTTATTTATTAAAGTTTTACACAATAATATCATTTTTGAAACAAAAAAATCATGTTTTAATGTCTCCATAGTCTGAGAGCCATATTTTTTTTCAGAAGATATTTTATTGACTTTATATAAACTGACAGAGCTCATTTTCCAGGAAGGATGATTCCATCGTACTTCTGTTGGAACCAGCGCATGGCTTCCTCTTTACCAATTCTGTGCTTTGCACCAATAGTGCCAGCCTTGCGCTTTTTGTCTGCAATACTGAATCCAGGGCGCCCAAGTACCACGTAGAAATCCAGCCCATAGATGCCAATGCTTGGGTCATATTTAATTCCCAGATCAATGTGCTCCTGGATACCAAAACCAAAATTTCCCGTGTCAGAGAAGTTGTTCTTCCTCAGTTCATATTCTCGGACCTTAAGGCCTTTCTCAAGAATTTCTTCTGCTTTAGCTCCCCGAATTGTACAGTGAACTGCGATCTTTTCATTTCTCCTGATTCCAAAAGATCTCACGGTGTAGCGAGCTTTAGAAAAGACAGGGGTCTGCCCGGTGAGCTGTTCCAGCACTTTAGCTGCTCGGGTCAGTCTGTCACCACTCTCCCCAACACAGATATTGAGGCACAGTTTGCGGATCCTCACCTCACGCATAGGATTCTCCTTCTCGGATTTTTCCGCCATGTTGGGAGATTGGAAGAGAGAGCCATATTTTTTTATTTTTTTGGGCAATTGTCCTATTTGATTGGCACTATTTTTGGGTGTATATAACTTTTTGATCGCTTGCTATTACAGTTTTTGAGATGTGAGGTGACAAAAATGTTTTTTTACATTGTTTTTATTTAAATTTTTTTTACAGTATTTACCTGAGGGGTTAGATCATGTGATATTTTTATAGAGCAGGTTTTTACGGACGCGGCGATACCTAATATGTGTAGTGTATTTTTTTTTATTTTTTTTTTATTCAGTGATATGTTTCTTTTATTTTTCACTTTTTTTGCATTTTTTTTTACCCAGACCCACTTGGTTCTTGAAGATCCAGTGGGTCTGTATAATACAGTACACTATATAGTGTACTGTATTTTTTACTTTACATAGTCTGATCAGACTTCTACCTTTAGCAGAAGTCTGATTAGACTTACATCACCATGGCAAGCAGGACGCCTCTGAAGGCATCCTGCTGCCATGGTAACCATCACCCACTGCCAGAACAGAGCAGCAGGTGATGGGGAGGGAGAGGGGCTCCCTCCCTCTGCAATCCCATGAAGAATCGGGGGCTGCAAAGGCACAGCAGCCCCCGATGGGAGAGGGAGGGAGCTCCCTCCCTGTTAACCCCTTCCATACAGCGGTCCGTATGGACCGCGGTATGGAAGGGGTTAAACTGCTGACATCTGTACAGCACAGATGTCAGCAGTTTATTGCAGAGGGTCAGCAATGTGCTGACCCTCTGCTATAACCACTAGACACCAGGGAAGCATTAGAAAGGAGGCAGGCGGGGAATCGCGATCAGCATTTGACACCGTACCTCATAAAAGGTTATATAAAATGAGGATGTTCGGACTGGGAGAAAATGTCTGTATGTGGGTAAGTAACTGACTAAGTGACAGAAAACAGAGGGTGGTTATTAACGGTAGATACTCAGATTGGGTCACTGTAACTAGTAGGGTACCTCAGGGGTCAGTATTGGGCCCTATTCTCTTCAATATATTTATTAATGATCTTGTAGAAGGCCTGCACAGTAAAATATCAATTTTTGTAGATGACACTAAACTGTGTAAAGTAATTAACACTGAAGAGGACAGTTTTCTGCTACAGAGGGATCTGGATAGATTGGAGGCTTGGGCAGAAAAATGGCAGATGAGGTTTAACACTGACAAATGTAAAGTTATGCACATGGGAAGGAATAATGCAAGTCACCCGTACATTAAATGGTAAAACACTCGGTAACACTGACATGGAAAAGGATCTAGGAATTTTAATAAACAGCAAATTAAGCTGCAAAAACCAGTGTCAGGTAGCTACTGCCAAGGCCAATAAGATAATGGGTTGCATCAAAAGGGGCATAGATGCCCATGATGAGAACATAGTCCTACCACTTTACAAATCACTAGTCAGACCACACATGGAGTACAGTGTACAGTTCTGGGCTCCTGTAAACAAGACAGACATAGCAGAGCTGGAGAGGGTTCAGAGGAGGGCAACTAAAGTAATAACTGGAATGAGGGATCTACAGTACCCTGAAAGGTTATCAAAATTAGGGTTATTCACTTTAGAAAAAAGACGACTGAGGGGAGATCTAATAACTATGTATAAATATATCAGGGGTCAGTACAGAGATCTGTCCCATCATCTATTTATCCCCAGGACTGTGACTGTGACGAGGGGACATCCTCTGCATCTGGAGGAAAGAAGGTTTGTACATAAACATAGAAAAGGATTCTTAACTGTAAGAGCAGTGAGACTATGGAACTCTCTGCCTGAGGAGGTGGTGATGGTGAGTACAATAAAGGAATTCAAGAGGGGACTGGATTTATTTCTGGAGTGTAATAATATTACAAGCTACAGCTACTAGAGAGGGGTCGTTGATCCAGGGAGTTATTCTGATTGCCTGATTGGAGTCGGGGAAGGAATTTTTTTCCCCTTAAGTGGGGAAAATTGGCTTCTGCCTCACAGGGTTTTTTTGCCTTCCTCTGGATCAACTTGTAGGAAACAGGTCGAACTGGATGGACAAATGTCTTTTTTCGGTCTTATATACTATGTTACTTTGTTACCTGCCGCACCGCCCACCTACCGCACTGCCTGCCCGCAATTCCCTCCCCCTGCACCGCCCGCGGGGACAGTAATATTGCGGGGTGCAAGGGGGTTAAAAATGATAGATTTGGGGCATTTTTTAAGTCTCTGATCCCCGCGGTCAGAGACTGCGGGGATCAGAGACTACAAAAAGCGCTGCAAACTGCAGGTCTGAATTGACCTGCGATTTGCAGCGATCGCCGGCATGGAGGGTGATCGCTGCGATCGCTAATGATTTTAGCAGGCACCTTGTTCTGATCACCGCCACCTGCGCAGCGGTAATCGGAAATTTTCAGGGCATACAGGTACACCCTGAGTCCTTAAGTACCAGGATGCCAGGGTGTACCTGTATGCCCTGCGTCTGTAAGACGTTAATAGCAGAAAAAGCCTGTAATGCCTCATCCGACCAGACAGAGAAGTTAGCGCCCTTTCTAGTCATATTTTTCAAAGGTTTGACAATGGGGGAACAATTCTGGATTCATTTTCTTTAGTAATTAGTAAATCCTATTAACAGCATCAGAGCTTTCTGTTTTTCCAGCTGGTCTCAATCCAGTACCGCTCGGACCTTTTCAGGGTCCATACGAAAACCGGAGGCAGAAAGCAAGTACCCCAAAATCCCCGCCCGAGGGGAACCTTGCATCTCTCCCTAAGACGTCTATCAATTCATACGGCCAAAGACATGGCCGCCTCCAAAGGTACAGGATTTTCATGAACTGCAAGGGCATCTTTTAATCTCTCACATAGCCCCTCACAAAACTGACTACGGAATGCAGGATCATTTCACTCTGAGTCAGTAGCCCATCTTCTAAATTCAGCACAATAAGACTCCGCATTACGTTCTCCCTGGCACAAGCTACGCAGCTTAGATTCAGCCAGAGAGACCCAGTCTGGGTCATCATAAATCAGGCCCAGGGCTCTGAAAAATTCATACACCGACCGGAGGGATTGTGAACCGGTCGGCAGAGAAAAAGCCCAAGATTGAGCGTCACCTTTTAGCAGAGAAAAAATAATCCCTTCTTTTTGATTTTCGTCTCCAGATGAAATAGGACGCAGACAAAAATACAATTTGCAGGACTCCCTGAACCTGACAAAGTTATCACTTCCCCCAGAGAACCTATCAGGGAGAGCGACCTAAGCTTCCAGGCAGACCTTGGTTCCAAAGTACTCTGACACTGTGCAACCGAATTGCGGAAGTCAACTACCTCCAGAGACAATCCCTTCATGCGATCAACCAAATCATCAATAGTTTCCATTTCGCAAACAGCAAAGGAAAAATTGTGGTAGGGCGGGTTATAATGTCATGGTAGATAAGATAACGGAAGAAAACTGAACACAGCAAGGCAAACAAAACAACTGACTAGGCCCCAAATGCTAGGGAACAAAAGGGTTCACCTCCTAGCAATCCCTAAAACACTTTCCCTACACTGCTATGCCCATGTGCATATCTGGATGGTAGATATGCACATGCCCACGTACCTAGGACTGAAACACACTGAACCAAACCCTCAGCTGTAAGGAAGAGGGAAAAAGGCACCCAGCTCCTTCTACAACAGAAAGAAAAAGGGGAAAAAGGACTTCTCTAGACATGTGTTGGCGCAGACGATCCACCAAACTTCCAGCGCTCACACAAGGCAGAACTATAACCCACAAAGGCTATCAGGAGAGGGAGGAATAAATAGCCTCACCAATTACCTAAATGACAACACCTGGGAGGAGGTGGGATTCAGCTTAAACCCACAAGAAAACAAACTGTCAGATCGAGTCACGTGCAGCAATTCTGACAGATCTCCTCAGAATACCCGCAGGGCAGGGCGTCACAGTAACCAAAAAATGGCTGTTCTGGCACAGTTTTTATTATTTCCTTTTTTACAATGTTCACCTGACAGAGAAGATAATGTGATATTTTTATAGAGCAGGTCGTAAGGACGTGGCGATACCTAATAAGTCTATTTTTTTATTTTTTTTGGAATTTACACAAAAGTTTTTGTGTTTCCATTTTCTGAAAGCCATATTTTTTTTTTAGGTAGGGTCTCATTTTTTGCTGGAAGAGATGATGATGGTTTGATTGATACCATTTTCCATTTTGGGGCACATGAATTTTTGATCACTTGTAAGGTGATGAAAGATGTTTTTTTGGCACATTTTTTATTTTATTTTTTTATGGCGTTCACCAGACGGGTTGGATCACATACTATTTTTATAGAGCAGGTTGTTACAGACACAACTATGCCTAATATGTGCATTTTTATATTTTATTTTACACAATAAAAGCATTTTTGAAAAGCCATATTTTTTTTATTTTTTGGGTGATTATCTTAGGTAGGGTCTCATTTTTTGTTGGATGAGATGACAGTTTGATTGGTACCATTATTGGGCACATATGAATTTTTGATCACTTGGTATTACACTTTTTGTGATGTAAGGTGATAAAAAATTAATTTTTTGGCACATTTTTAATTTTTTTATGGTGTTGACCAGATGGGTTGGATCACATGCTATTTCTATAGAGCAGGTCGTAAGGACATAACGATACCTAATGTATGCATTTTTTTAACTTTACTTTATTCAATAAAAGCATGTTTGAAAAAAAAAAAATCATGTTTTTGTGTCTCCATTTTCTGAAAGCCATTTTTTTTATTTGGCTTATGTAGGGGCTCATTTTTTGTGGGATGAGGTCACGGTTTAATTGGTGCTAATTTTGGATACATATGACTTTTTTTATCACGTTTTGTACCATTTTTTGGGAAGTGCAGTGGGCAAAATTGCAATTTCTTCATAGTTTTTATTTTTTTTATGGTGTTCACCATGCGGTTCACCTCTTTTTTTTTTTTACATTTTTTGGACCCAGACCCACTTGGTTCTTGAAGATCCAGTGGGTCTGATGGCTTACAATACACTGCAGTACACTATATAGTGTACTGCAGTGTATTGAACTCACACTAAGCCTGATCAGGCTTCAAGCATCGGGCCGCTACCAGGGCAGAGCAGCGTCGTGTCCTTATTGGTCGGCGCGATGCTGTGGGCAGAGCGGCCGCGTGTGGAGTGCTGTGTCCTTATTTGTTGCCCTGCCGCGCATGCCCAGTGCAAAACTCCTGACACATATGACACATACACGGACACAGCGCACTCACACTGCGCTTTTATTATATAGAATATATATAGTTAAATATCATATATAATATGTCAATTTTCAGCCAGTGTTCACTTTTTTAACACTGTAGTGAATTTTTATACTACAGTTTTTGCACACACAATCTGTGTGCGTGCGTATATAAATTTCAGTTAGTCTCAGTTTAGATTTTTGCATGAACGCACCATCTGTGTGTGTGCATTTTGCAGAGCACTGTAGTGAATTTTTATACTACAGTTTTTGCACACACGCACACACGATCTGTGTGCGTGCATGCTGCAGAGCACCGATCAGTAGTGTGCTCTTTTGCATATGCAAATTTTAAAAAAATTTTATTCAACTTTTTTTTTGTGTGAAAAAAGACCTGCATTTAGTGGTATATATAAATTTTAGTTAGTGTCAGTTTAGATTTTTGCACAAACGCACCATCTGCATACCATTTTGCAAGCACCGATCAGTAGTGTCCATTACTGATCGCGTCTGCTTAGTTTGCACTGCAAGTTTTTTTTGTGCTGAAAATACCTTTTTTTGTAAAAAAATTTTTACAAATTTTATTTCTCCTAAATTTAATTTCTAATTTATTACCCCTTTATTAGCCCCTTCACATGTGAAAACACAACCTACACACCCCTCATACTAAATAAAGGTTTACACATTTCACACGTCGCACCCCAATAAAATAACAATCGCCCATCCATCCAAACGAGTATACTCCGCTGAAGAAACATACTCCATGCTTGGCTCCGATACTGAGTCTGCTAGTGAGAGAGAAGAGGATGCCACTTTCCTCTACTCCTTTACCCTCTCATCATTATCATAATCATGCGCTGATGAGGGACCCTCTAGAAGGCGCCCCAGGGTAGCAGAGGAGGCAGCCCCCCCCAGAGTGAGCCCACATGGGTCCCACTCCCTGAGAATTGTGGGCAACTCAGGAATTCTGATAGATTGTGCGGGCCTCACAGAAATTGCTTTTTTAAAAATCTTTTTCTCTAAAGATTTTATAAATTTGATGGTAACCCAAACAAATTTATGCACCCAGCAATTTATTTCCCAGAACCCACAACGCCAAATGCTAGACTCATCTAGACAGAGATGATGACACTTTGGGGGCTCTTGCTGCATATGGGGGTTGTTAAAAAACCAAAGATTAATCAGTATTGTAGTGCAGGTGTCTTGTATCAAACTCCAGTTTACAGTAATACCATGGCCCGTAATCGATTCCAATCAACACTTAAGTTTTTGCATTGCAACGATAATGCACAGTGCCCACCCCAGAATGACCCCGCATTTGACCGTCTTTTCAAAATTAGGCCTGTCCTTGACCACTTCAACGAAAAGTTTTCAGAAGTGTACACCCCAGAACAAAATGTCTGCATAGATGAATTTCTATTACTTTTCAAAGGGAGGGTAAGATTCCGCCAGTACCTGCCCAGCAAACGGGCAAGGTATGGCATAAAACTGTATAAAAACTGTGAGAGTAGCTCTGGGTACACTCAAAAGTTCTGGGTTTATGAAGGGAGGGACTCAGGGATTGAACCTCCAGAATGCCCCCCTGTCCTAGGAGTTAGTGGGACTATAGTGTGGGACTTACAGCACCCACTGCAGGATAAGGGTTACCATCTATACGTGGATATTACTACACTAGTCTACCACTGTTCCGGTTACTAAGTTCCAGAGGTATTGTGGTGTACGGCACAGTACGCAAAAATCAGAGAGGCCTCCCTAGATCCCTGGTAGGGCAACCACTAAGAAAAGGAGACAGTTGTGCTCTCCTCAATGAGAACATGTAGGTGATTAAGTACAAGGACAAGAGGGATGTCCTTTTGCTGACCACCATTCACACTAACACCAGCTCCCCTGCCCCTGTACTAGGTACCACAACCACTACCCCCAAGCCAGACTGCATCCTGGACTACAATAAGCACATGGGTGGGGTTGATCTTTCAGATGAAGTTCTGAAGCCTTACAATGCCACACGAAAAACAAAAAAGTGTGGTACAGAAAGCTGGCAATGCACATTGTACAGATGCCACTGTAGAATGCGTACGTGCCATTTAGATCTAGAGGCCAGACAAAAACATTCTAACAATTTCAAGAGGTGGTGATAGAGGCCCTAATTCTTCCAAACTAAGAAATGGAGGGCCCCAGTACTTCTGTAAGTAGTAGTTGTACCAGGGCAACATTTCCCTGGTGAAGTCCCCCAAACAGCTAGGAAGGAAAGGACCCAAAAAGTTTCCAAAAGGGGGATAAGGAAAGACACCATTTACCATTGCGAAACCTGCCCTGAAAAACCTGGCCTGTGCATCAAAGGTTGTTTCAGAATCTACCACTCATCCATGGAGTATTAACCCCTTAGGGACCAAGCCTGTTTGGGCCTTTGAGACCAAGCATTTTTCTTCCTTTTTTCATTGCCGCGTTCCAAGAGCTATAACTTTTTAATTTTTCAGACTATATGCTTTATGAGGGCTTGTTTTTTGCCGTACAAGTTGTAGTTTTTAATAGGGGCATTTTGGGGTACACATAACTTTCTGTTACCATTTTACATGCGACGGGCACCATTGCCCTTGGCATGGAAAGCGTTAAACAGCCTGGATCGGCACTCCTGCCGGTCCAGGCTGTTAGAACAAGTCCCTGGCTGTTAGAGCAAGTCCCCTTGCAGTGCTTAGACAGGGCCACCATGAAAAAGCTGAGGCCCAGCCTAAGGCCCCTTAGTGACCACCGTAAAAATATGTATGGGTGGTCACTAAGGGGATAATTTAATTTTATCCTTGATCTACTCTCTAGTTTTCCAAAATGGGGTCACTTCTTGGGGTTTTTAATTTCTGGGGACCTCAGGAATCTTTTAAATGCGACAAGGAACCTAAAATCAATGTCTGCCAATTCCGGTCAGCAAAATCCATATTCTGCAGTTTGACTCTAGAGCTCTGCTGTGCGCATATAAGCACATATGGGGTGTTGCCATATTCGGGGAGATATGGGGAACAAAATGTGGGGTGCATTTTGTCCTGTTACCCCTTGTGAAAGTGAAAATTGTGGATGTAAAGCAACTTTTTCTGGAAAAAATTGTAATTTTTCCTTTTCACAGCTAAGTGTTTCCTAATTCTGTGAAACGCCTGATGGGTCAAAATGCTCACTAAACACCTTGCAATATTCCTTGAGGGGTGTAGTTTCTGGAATGGGGTCACTTTTGGGGGGTTTCCACTGAAGGGCCACCTCAGGGAGTCTACATATGTGACAAAGCTCCCAAATACCATTCCAGCTAAATCCGCTCTCTAAAAGCCATATGGTGCTCCTTCCACTCTGAAGCCTGCCGTGCGCACATACATCATTTTTTGAGCACATATGGGATGTCATATTCGGGGGAAATGGGGAACAAAATGTGGGGTGCATCTTGTCCGGTTACCCCTTGTGAAAGTGAAAAATGTGGGTGTAAACCAACTTTTTCTGGAAAAATTTGTAATTTTTCCTTTTTACAGCTAAGTGTTTTCTAATTCTGTGAAACGCCTGATGGGTCAGAGTGCTCACTACACACCTTGAAATATTCCTTCAGGGGTGTAGTTTCTAAAATGGGGTCACTTTTTGGGGGTTTCCACTGTAGGGCCATCTCAGGGTGTCTTCATATGCGACATAGCTCCCAAATACCATTCCAGCTAAATCCGCTCTCCAAAAGCCATATGGTGCTCCTTCCACTCTAAAGCCTGGTGTGCACACATACATCATTTTTTGAGCACATATGGGATGTTCTTATATTCGGGGGAAATGGGTGAACCCCATAAAACATTGCAGTAATGGCCTACAGGTGAGCAGACCGTATAAAACATTGGAGGTGAGGGCCTGAAGCCGAGCGAACCCCATAAGACATTGCAGTAATAGCCTACAGGTGAGCAGACCGTATAAAACATTAGAGTTGAGGGCCTGAAGGTGAGCAGACCATATAAAACATTGGAGGTGAGGGCCTGAAGGTGCTCAAACCCCATAAAACATTACAGTAATGGCCTACAGATGAGCAGACTGTATAAAACATTAGAGATGAGGGCCTGAAGCCGAGCAAACCCCCATAAAACATTGCAGTGATGGCCTACAGATGAGCAGACTGTATAAAACATTGGAGGTGAGGGCCTGAAGGTGAAGGAACTCCATAAAACATTGCAGTGATGGCCTACAGGTGAGCAGACCGTATAAAACATTAGAAGTGAGGGCCTGAAGTTGAGCGAACCCCATAAAACATTGCAGTGATGGCCTACAGGTGAGCAGACCGTATAAAACATTAGAGGTGAGGGCCTCAAGTCGAGCGAACCCCATAAAACATTGCAGTAATGGCCTACAGGTGAGCAGACCGTACAAAACATTGGAGGTGAGGGCCTGAAGCCGAGCGAACCCCATAAAACATTGCAGTGATGGCCTAAAGGTGAGCAGACCGTATAAAATATTAGAGGTGAGGGCCTGAAGCCGAGCGAACCCTACAAAACATTGTAGTAAGGGAATCTATATTCTGTATGGAAGAGGAGGCGGAGGAGGAGGTGGATGAGGAAACAAGATTCAAACATATACCCTTTTTTGCGGTGAAAAGGGTGCATCTGAGTCTTGTGGATTGAGTACATTATAAAGAATACATTTAAATTGCATTTTTCTTCCTCATTAGCTCTGCTTTCCTCAGGGACAATCCAGGACTTGTTCATTTTTATCTGAGTCAACCTGTCAGCAATGTCAGTGGATACTCTTATATGTTATAATGCCACCAGCAGCACTAAATACACCTTCAGACAATATGCTGGCGGCAGGGCAGGACAGGCCAGCACCTCCAAGGCGTAGAGCGCAAGTTCGTGCCACGTGTCCAGCTTGGACACCCAGTAGTTGTAAGGCAATGAGGGATCATTTAGGATGCTGACACGGTCTGCAATCTATTCCTTCACCATCTTCCAAAACGTTTCCCTCCTTGTAGCACTAGGCCACTCTTCAGGGTGAGGTTGCTGGTGGTGTTTCATGAAAGTGTCCCATGCCTTGGAAAGTGTTGCCCTGCCTCTGTTGGAAGTAACTACTGTGTGTTCCCCTTGTCTCCCTTCCTCGGTTGCCTAAGGAAGTATGGACTCTGGCGGCCGCATTGTCAGATGGAAAATTTTGGAGCAATCTGTCAACATGTACCTTCTGGTATTGGACTGTTTTACTCGTCCTCTCCACCACAGGAATGAGAGATGTGTGCTAGAGAACCAACAGGCAAGACGTTGATGTCACCTTCAGGATGACTCTCCATACCCTCATCCTCCTCCTCTTCTGCCCATCCACGCTGAACAGATGGAATTAAAGTTCCATGGGTACTAGCCTCTGTAGCAGAAGCAAGTGTCTCCAGCTCCTCCTCCTCTTCATGGCCCAATTTGCGCTGAGAAGACGAACTGGGGGAGGTCTGGCTAGCACCCTGTGTCATCTCCTCCCCCATTACCTTGTTCGTCTGCCACATTCAAAGCATCTTCCTTAATTATGAGCAGCGATCGTTTGAGTAGACACAGCAGTGGGATGGTTACGCTAATAATAGCGTTATCGCCACTACCCATCTGTGTGGATTCATCAAAGTTTTTTAAAACCTCACATAGGTCTGACATCAATGCCCACTCCTCACTTGTGAATAGTGGCAGTTGACTGGAAAGGCGACGACCATGTTGCAGCTGGTATTCCACAACTGCCCTCTGCTGCTAACTAAGCCTGGCCAACATGTAGAACGTAGAGTTTTACCGCGTGCTCACGTCGCACAACAGTCGGTGAGCTGGAAGCCGCAAGTGCTGCTGCAGCGTTGAAAGACCGGCTGAAGCTGTGGACGACTTTTGGACGCCTTCACTAGTAGCTCCTGCAAATTGGGGTAGGTTTTGATAAACCGCTGAACCACTAAGTTTAAGATGTGGGCTAGGCATGGAATGTGTGTCAGGTTGCCAAGCTCCAAAGCCACCACCAAGTTACGGCCATTGTCAGACATAACCATGCCTGTTTGTAGGTTGAGTGGTGAGAGCCACAGCTTGGTCTGGTCCCTTTTACTCTGCCACAGCTCTGCGGCGGTGTGCTGTTTTTCCCCTATGCAGATCAGCCTCACCACGGCCTGTTGATGTTTACCCACAGCAGTGCTACACTGCTTCCAGCTAACGACTGATGGCTGACTGCAGGTGAGCAGACCGTACAAAACATTGGAGGTGAGGGCCTGAAGCCGAGCGAACCCCATAAAACATTGCAGTGATGGCCTAAAGGTGAGCAGACCGTATAAAATATTAGAGGTGAGGGCCTGAAGCCAGGAGGAGGCGGTCGAGGAGGAGAAGTGGGGGTTGGAGCCAGTAACATAGCTGCTGGCGGAGACTCTGATGGACGTAGGGTGTGGGTAGCACCTGTGCCATCCCAGGGTACGACTCACTCCCGCCTCCACAACATTCACCCAGTGGGCGGTCAGGGAAATATAGCGTCCCTGGCCACCAGCACTTGTCCATGTGTCCGTGGTGAGGTGGACCTTCCCAGTAAGTGCGTTGGTCAGGGCACGGGTGATGTTCTGGGACACATGCTGGTGTAAGGCGGGCACGGCACACCGTGAAAAATAGTGGTTGCTGGGGACATCAGGCTGCGGAAGGCCTCAGTGTCCACAAGCCTAAATGGCAACATTTCAAGGGCCAGTAATTTGGAAAATTGCACATTTAGTGCTATGGCCTGTGGGTGGGTGGGTATTTGCGCTTGCGTTCAAATGCCTGTGTTATCGACATTTGGACGCTGCACTGGGACAGGTAAGTTGATGTTGTTGCTGACGGTTCATGTGAAGGTCTAGGTACAGGGAGAGGAGCATCCGGGCCTGCGCCTTTGACAGGGGATTGGCCAACAGTGTGTAACACAGGGGAAGAAGAGGCAGTGGTGGGACCTGCAGACCAAGAGTGTGGACCCAGGTGTTCGGCCCACTTATTAGGGTGCTTGGATGCCATGTCGCGGATCATGCTGGTGGTGGTGAGGTTGCTAGTGTTCACACCCCGGCTCATTTTAGTACATCACAGGTTGCAAGCTACCACTTTTGTTGTCTGCGCTTTCCTCAACAAAGCGCCATACTGCGGAACACCTATCCCTTGGCAAGGTAGATTTACGCATGGAGTGCTTGGTGTAATGGTTGCGGGCCTGTTTGGTGTGGGCCGACGCCTCCCTTTTGCAACCCCACTGCCTCTTCCAGACTGTTGCAGTGCTGCGGATCCCTCCCCCTCTGTACTGCTGTCCTTGCTCGGCTTTTCACCTTCCCATGTTGGGTCAGTGACCTCATCGTCCACCACCTCCACTTCCTTACTTTGATCATCTTCCTGACTTGACCTAACCACAACCTCAGTGATTGACAACTGTGTCTCATAATCATCCACCTCGTGAACAAATGATTGCTATTCACCACAGTCATCTTCTTGAGACTGTGAAGACTCAAGAGGTTGGGAATCAGGGCACAATATCTCAGGTACCTCTTCAAGCGTGCTTGGCGAGAGAGCCAAACCAAGTACTGGTGATGAAAAGAGGTCATGTGAATATCCGAGTGTGGGATCACTTGTTTGGCCAGACACGACATGGTGGGAGGAAGGAGGATCAGAGTGAGGATTCGGTTGACCAGACTCTTGGCTACAGAGGCTTATCCGACCACCTGTTCACACTGGTCCGACTTGGACAGTGTTGTTCTGCACCGCCCAGCTAAGTTGGACATTCAACTGGGTAAGGTAGATTTTTATGTTTATTCTGGTGCACTGGCAGCAGGAACAGTTTCATTGCGCCCAGGGCCACGGCCTCTGCTTGCACCATCAGCATCACGCCCAGGGCCACAGCCTCTGTTTGCACCATCAGCATCACGCCCACTTCCCCGACCCTTTGTGCTCACCTTCTTCATATTAATGCTTTTGTCGGTAGATGTGGTGTAGATTGTTTTACTGTCCGCTAAAGACACAGTTTTCTGATGCAGGACAGTACTGGATACAGAAAAATACAGATTTTGGCCACTACACTAGTCCCTAGAGAATGTTATTTTTACGATACACACTGTATTCAGATACAGTAAGGTACTGGATAACAAAAAAAAAATGATTTTGGCCACTACAATAGGCCCAAGAGAGTGTAATTTTTATGATACACACTGTATTGAGATTTTGTAAGATACTGGATACAGAAAAATACAGATTTTGGCCACTACACTAGCCCGAGAGAATGTAATTTTTATGATACACACTGTATTGAGATGCAGTAAGGTACTGGATACAAGAAAAATACCAATTTTGGCCACTACACTAGACCTGAGATAATGTAATTTTTACGATACACACTGTATTGACATGCAGTAAGGTACTGAATACAGAAAAATATAGATTTTGGCCACTACACTAGGCCGAGAGAATGTAATTTTTATGATACACACTGTATTGAGATGCAGGACGGTACTGGATATAGAAAAATACAGATTTTGGCCACTACACTAGGCCCAAAATAATGGAATTTTTACGATACACACTGTATTGAGATGCAGTAAGATACTGAATACAGAAAAATACTGATTTTGGCCACCACACTAGACCAGAGAGAATGTAATTTTTAAGATACACACTGTATTGAGATACAGTAAGGTACTGGATACAGAAAAATACAGATTTTGGCCACCACAATAGGCTGGAGAGTATGTAATTTTTACGATACACACTGTATTGAGACGTAGTAACATACTGGATACAGAAAAATACAGATTTTGACCACTACACTAGGCCCGAGAGAATGTAATTTTTACGATACACACTGTATTGAGATGCAGAAAAATACAGATTTTGGCCACTACACTTGGCCCGAGAGAATGTAATTTTTATGATTAACACTGTATTGAGATGCAGTAAGGTACTGTATACAAAAAAATACAGATTTTCGCCACTACACTAGACCTGAGATAATGTAATTTTTACGATACACACTGTATTGACATGCAGTAAGGTACTGAATACAGAAAAATATAGATTTTGGTAACTACACTAGGCCGAGAGAATGTAATTTTTATGATACACACTGTATTGAGATGCAGGACGGTACTGGATACAGAAAAAATACAGATTTTGGCCACTACACTAGGACCGAGATAATGTAATTTTTACGATACACACTATATTGAGATGCAGTAAGGTACTGGATACAGAAAAATACAGATTTTGGCCACCACACTAGGCCGGAGAGTATGTAATTTTTACGATACACACTGTATTGAGATGCAGTAAGATACTGAATACAGAAAAATACAGATTTTGGCCACCACACTAGACCAGAGAGAATGTAATTTTTAAGATACACACTGTATTGAGATACAGTAAGGTACTGGATACAGAAAAATACAGATTTTGGCCACCACACTAGGCTGGAGAGTATGTAATTTTTACGATACACACTGTATTGAGACGTAGTAACATACTGGATACAGAAAAATACAGATTTTGGCCACTACACTAGGCCCGAGAGAATGTAATTTTTACGATACACACTGTATTGAGATGCAGAAAAATACAGATTTTGGCCACTACACTTGGCCCGAGAGAATGTAATTTTTATGATTAACACTGTATTGAGATGCAGTAAGGTACTGTATACAAAAAAATACAGATTTTCGCCACTACACTAGACCTGAGATAATGTAATTTTTACGATACACACTGTATTGACATGCAGTAAGGTACTGAATACAGAAAAAATACAGATTTTGGCCACTACACTAGGACCGAGATAATGTAATTTTTACGATACACACTATATTGAGATGCAGTAAGGTACTGGATACAGAAAAATACAGATTTTGGCCACCACACTAGGCCGGAGAGTATGTAATTTTTACAATACCCACTGTATTGAGATGCAGTAAGGTACTGTATACAAAAAAATACAGATTTTCGCCACTACACTAGACCTGAGATAATAGAATTTTTACCATACACACTGTATTGAGATGCAGTAAGATACTGAATACAGAAAAATACAGATTTTGGCCACCACACTAGGCTGGAGAGTATGTAATTTTTACGATACACACTGTATTGAGATGTAGTAACATACTGGATACAGAAAAATACAGATTTTGGCCACTACACATGCCCGAGAGAATGTAATTTTTACGATACACACTGTATTGAGATGCAGGACAGTACTGGATACAGAAAAATACAGATTTTGGCCACTACACTTGGCCCGAGAGAATGTGATTTTTATGATTAACACTGTATTGAGATGCAGTAAGGTACTGGATACAGAAAAATACAGATTTTGGCCACCACACTAGGCTGGAGAGTATGTAATTTTTACGATACACACTGTATTGAGATACAGTAAGGTACTGTATACAAAAAAATACAGATTTTCGCCACTATACTAGGCCCGAGATAATGTAATTTTTACGATAGACACTGTATTGACATGCCGTAAGGTACTGGATACAGAAAAATACAGATTTTTGCCACTACACTAGGCCCAAGATAATGTAATTTTTACGATACACACTGTATTGACATGTAGTAAGGTACTGGATACAGAAAAATACAGATTTTTGCCACTACACTAGGCCCGAGAGAATGTAATTTTTACGATACACAATGTATTGAGATGTAGTAAGATGCTGGATACAGAAAAATACAAATTTTGGCCACTACACTAGGCTGAGAGAATGTGATTGTTATGATACACACTGTATTGAGATGCAGTAAGGTACTTGATGCAAAAAAAAATACAGATTTTAGCCACTACACTAGACCCGAGAGAATGTCATTTTTACGATACACACTGAATTGAGATGCAGTAAGGTACTGGATACAGAAAAATACAAATTTTGGCCACTACACTAGGCCCCAGAGGATGTAATTTATACGATACACACTGTATTGAGATGCAGGACAGTACTGGATACAAAAAAATACAGGTTTTGGCCACTACACTAGGACCGAGATAATGTCATTTTTATGATACACACTGTATTGAGATGCAGTAAGGTACTGGATATATAAAAATACAGATTTTGGCCACTACACTAGGCCTGAGATAATGTAATTTTTATGATACACACTGTATTGAGATGCAGTAAGGTACCGGATACAGAAAAATACAGATTTTGGATATACTACACTAGGCCCGAGAGAATGTAATTTTAACGATACACACTGTATTGAGATGTAGTAAGATACTGGATACAGAAAAATACAGATTTTGGTCACTACACTAGGCCCGAGAGAATGTAATTTTTACGATACACACTGAATTGAGATGCAGTAAGGTACTGGATACATAAAAAAACAGATTTTGGACACTACACTAGGCCCAAGAGAATGTAATTCTTAATATACACACTGTATTTGGATGTAGTTCTATATTGGATACAAATTTGTCCCAAATAAAATATATTCTCTGCTGGAATACTGTATATATGGTTGCGGCCTAAACACACACACAGATGTGCCCAAAACTAGTAAAATTATGGCCAAAATATAAATCACTCTGCTGGAATAATTAATATTACTGTTGCGGATTGACCACACACACAGATGTGGCACAAGTTAGGTTAGTTTCCCCAGAAAAACAAATTTCTCTAATGGTGCAGTGTATATCTCAGTACCGAGCACACTGTAGTGAATAAGTCCCTTTTTATAATGTCTGCCCAACACACTGCTTTATGATGGTGCAGTGAATATCTCTGTACAAGGCACACTGTAGTGAATAAGCCCATTTTTGTAATGTCTGCCCAACACACTGCTTTATGATGGTGCAGTGTATATCTCAGTACCAAGCACACTGTAGTGAATAAGCCCCTTTTTATAATGTCTGCCCAACACACTGCTTTATGACCGTGCAGTGTAATATCTCAATACCAAGCACACTGTAGTGAATAAGCCCCTTTTTATAATGTCTGCCCAACACACTGCTTTATGATGGTGCAGTATATATCTCAGTACCAGGCACACTGTAGTGAATAAGCCCCTTTTTAAAAATATATGTGCCCTACACACTACTTTATGATGGCTTATTGTAGATGTCACTAATCTGAAATGGGTAGTTCATAAAGCGATTTTCAAGCCCTGCACCCTGTCCCTTCCGGTGACGCCTGCCTGATAGTGCTGAAGCAAACCCCTTCTTAAAAAAAATTAAAAAGGTGCTGCACTGCTGTTAAACACACACTGTAGTCCTTAAAAGGACTGTTAGGTCTTTCAATAAGTTTTTTGCAGTAATATCAGTAAGTTTAGAGAAAAACGCTATCTGTCCATGCTTACTGTCTGCTCTCCCTGATGCTGAATGAGCCGAGCACCGGACCTCAGCTCCTATATGAAATAGTATCACGTGTTCCGGCCAGCCAATCAGTGTAAGGCTTACAGCTAACATGGCTATGGCCTTACACTGAGGGAAATTACTTACCTAGACCTTGATTGGCTGCTTATAAGGCGCCAAACGTGCGGGGAGGAGACTCAAGCAATGCGACGAATACACGTGGTGCTCGGCCGAGTAAAGCAGAGTGCCGAGCATATCAATGCTTGAGCGGAACGAATACTCAGTCGAGTATGCTCGCTCATCACTACTCATGAGCTCTAGGAACAATACAAACAACATGGGTGTAGATGTCCTGCACCTTGCCCAGCAACAAGAACATTATAATTTGCTGCAGTTGACTCCTCTAATGGAGAATCAGCCACTGATTTTTTTGGAAGACCGTCTTGCAAATTACTGGTTTGCGTTTGTCAAAGTTTGACTTGCTATCATCACAATGACATGATCATCAATAATTGAGCTAGGAGTTCCTCAGAGAAACTGCTTATGATCTTAGCCAACTAACACAATATGTTTCTGAAAATGAGCCCATGCTTGACAATGTGCCAGAAAGTTTATGAAACTCTTCTTTAAGATATTCAAAGCAGCACCGGAGGCATCTACTTCCTCCTGGGGGAACATGAAAAACTTTTCTCATTAATCTGCTTCTTGCCAAAGTACGAAGTGCTGGTGACATTGCCCTTGCAACTGCTTCATCTGGCATAGCTGACACTTGATTTGACCAGGGAGGAAACACCTGTTTGCAATTTGAATGCAGAATTATTGCAGAATTATTGTCTGGGAGGAATGCAACATGGCACACAATCATGGCTTAGAAGCAGTCAACAAAACACTTCAAGACTGCAGACAAAATAGGAAACTGAGGAGAGGAATATTGCTCTTACTGGCTAGAGACTTTAGGGAGACATTGCCAATTGTGCAAAGATGCAAGGTAGCTGATGAGCTGAATAGTGATGTCGCGAACATAAAATTTTCAGTTCGCGAACAGCGAACGCGAGCTTCCGCAAATGTTCGCGAACGGGCGAACCGGGCGAACCGCCATAGACTTCAATTGGCAGGCGAATTTTAAAACCCACAGGGACTCTTTCTGGCCACAATAGTGATGGGAAAGTTGTTTCAAGGGGTCTAACACCTGGACTGTGGCATGCCGGAGGGGGATCTATGGCAAAACTCCCATGGAAAATTACGTAGTGGACGCAGAGTCGGGTTTTAATCCATAAAGGGCATAAATCAACTAACATTCCTAAATTGTTTGGAATAACGTGCTTTAAAACATCCAGTGTGTGTATACGATCAGGTATGATGTTGTATCGATCAAATAGTGTAAGGGTTACGCCCGCTTCACTGACATTGACAGACCAAACTCCCCTTTTAATGCACCGCAAACAGTTCATTTGCACAACCACAAACTCCCCATTTGCACAAGGTTGGATACCAAGCTAGCCATGTCCCAGTGATGTCATTGAAGTTTTCTTCCTCCACCCAGCCACGTACAACACCAAGGGTCCCCAAAAGGTGAATTGAATTGATTTTTCGAACGAGGAGATGGTTAAAAAAACGCTGGCTCCCTCCACTCTGTTTTAAACCACGGTGACTGCGTCTGCGCCGTGCAATTTACTGTCACACCCGATATGAGTGGTATTTTCTGTAGTACTATTCTCATCAGTTTAATTTCTCTAACGTCCCCAATCTGGGGGCCATTTATTGAATAGATTTTTCGAACAGGGAGATGGTTAAAAAAACGCTGGCTACCTCCACTCTGTTTTAAACCACGGTCACTGCGTCTGCGCCGTGCAATTTACTGTCACACCCGATATGAGTGGTATTTTCTGTAGTACTATTCTCATCAGTTTAATTTCTCTAACGTCCCCAATCTGGGGGCCATTTATTGAATAGATTTTTCGAACGGGGAGATGGTAAAAAAAACGCTGGCTCCCTCCACTCTGTTTTAAACCACGGTCACTGCGTCTGCGCTGTGCAATTTACTGTCACACCCGATATGAGTGGTATTTTCTGTAGTACTATTCTCATCAGTTTAATCCCTCTAACGTCCCCAATCTGGGGGCCATTTATTGAATAGATTTTTCGAACGGGGAGATGGTTTAAAAAACGCTGGCTTCCTCCACTCTGTTTTAATCCACGGTCACTGCGTCTGCGCCGTGCAATTTACTGTCACACCCGATATGAGTGGTATTTTCTGTAGTACTATTCTCATCAGTTTAATCCTCTAACGTCCCCGACTCCCCAATCTGGGGCCATTTATTAAATAGATTTTCGAACGGGAGATGGTTAAAAACGCTGGCTCCCTCCACTCTGTTTTAAACCACGGTGACTGCGTCTGCGCCGTGCAATTTACTGTCACACCCGATATGAGTGGTATTTTCTGTAGTACTATTCTCATCAGTTTAATCCTCTAACGTCCCCAATCTGGGGCCATTTATTGAATAGATTTTCGAACGGGAGATGGTTAAAAAACGCTGGCTCCCTCCACTCTGTTTTAATCCACGGTCACTGCGTCTGCGCCGTGCAATTTACTGTCACACCCGATATAAGTGGTATTTTCTGTAGTACTATTCTCATCAGTTTAATCCCTCTAACGTCCCTGACTCCCCAATCTGGGGGCCATTTATTAAATAGATTTTTCGAACGGGGAGATGGTTAAAAAAACGCTGGCTCCCTCCACTCTGTTTTAAACCACGGTCACTTCGTCTGCGCCGTGCAATTTACTGTCACACCCGATATGAGTGGTATTTTCTGTAGTACTATTCTCATCAGTTTAATCCCTCTAACGTCCCCAATCTGGGGGCCATTTATTGAATAGATTTTTCGAACGGGGAGATGGTTAAAAAAACGCTGGCTCCCTCCACTCTGTTTTAATCCACGGTCACTGCGTCTGCGCCGTGCAATTTACTGTCACACCCGATATAAGTGGTATTTTCTGTAGTACTATTCTCATCAGTTTAATCCCTCTAACGTCCCCGACTCCCCAATCTGGGGGCCATTTATTAAATAGATTTTTCGAACGGGGAGATGGTTAAAAAAACACTGGCTCCCTCCACTCTGTTTTAAACCACGGTCACTTCGTCTGCGCCGTGCAATTTACTGTCACACCCGATATGAGTGGTATTTTCTGTAGTACTATTCTCATCAGTTTAATCCCTGTTACGTCCCATATCAGGGATTGCCTTTTGTGAAAAAAAATTTAGGCCGGGTACCTTCGACTGCCTTCACAGTGACAGACCAAACTCTCATACACTAAACTGAATTGATTTCAGGAACCGGGAGATGGAAAAAGCAGCTTGGTTGGTCCTCCCAAATTGGGGCACTGCGCGTGCACAGAGCAATGTGCTGTGACACCCTGTATGAGTGGTGTCTTAACTAGTACTATTCCTATCAGTTTAATCCCTGTTACGGACCCTATTCGGTCGAATTGATTAACCATTGTCAAATTAGCGAACCATTACGACATCATGAAATAATTTAGTTCTGAGCTCTGTACTTGCTTTGTATTGGAATTGATGGGGATTTTTTTAATTGCCTGCATCATTTCTAATAAACTATTAAGAGACTTTATTATGATTTTTTATTTTATGTATTAAAAACCCATACAACATATAAAAAAAAGGTAAATTAATGTTTTTCTATGAAATATTATCCAGCCGTCCGATCGCTTTTGGTCTGACCATAATGAAGCAACGGCCTTATCATCTGGGGTGTGGCAACATTGCCAACACACTTATAGAGGTGATGATGATTGCTTCATTGTGATACGCAAGCCCCTTCACCACAACAAGGTAACGATCACGAAGGGGAATTGACACTTGTATGTGCCTTTTTTTTTGATTGTTTTTGCAGCCACAGTGCTGCACCATAGGACAGAAAAATTAGGCATGTACACATGCCTGAAAAATAATGGCACTGTTGCAGCCGCTATTGTAGCAGCGGCCGGAAAAATTGATGTTTTCCAGGCAGAAAAGTGACTAAAACATTGCTGCTTGAACCCTAGTTGGTGGTGGAGAATTCACAAAAGTCATCCGGTATGCAGACATTAAATACAGCAGCGTGGGGACCATTTTGAGGCCAAGGCATGTAATCAGGCCTTTTGTTAGTCAAGCGTATCCCCCACTGTCAGTCCCTTCGGGATCCATGCCTCATTCATCTTTATGAAGGTGAGGTAATCAACACTTTTTGACCGAGACGACTTCTCTTGTCAGTGACAATGCCTCCTGCTGCACTGAAGGTCCTTTCTGACAGGACACTTGAAGCAGGGCAGGCCAGAAGTTCTATCGCGAACTGGGATAGCTCAGGCCACAGGTCAAGCCTGCACACCCAGTAGTGAAGGGGTTCATTGCTCCTCAGAGTGTCGATATCTGCTGTTAAGGCGAGGTAGCCTGCTACCTGTCGGTCGAGTCGTTCTCTAAGGCTGGATCCCGAAGGGCTGTGGCGATGAGTAGGACTGAAAAAGCTCCGCATGTCCTCCATCGACAACACATCTGTAAATCGTCCAGTCCTTGCCGCCGTGGTAGGAGGAGGATTACACTCACCTCTTCCCCTGTTAGATTCCCGCTGTGCTGTGACATCCCCCTTATAAGCTGTGTAAAGCATATTTTTTAGTTTGGTTTTGAACTGCTGCATCCTTTCCGACTTTCGGTAATTTGATAACATTTCTGCCACTTTCTGCTTAAACCGGGGGTCTAGTAGCGTGGCCACCCAGTACAGATCGTTCTCCTTTATCCTTTTTATACGTGGGTCCCTCAACAGACATGAAAGCATGAAAGACCCCATTTGAACAAGGTTGGATGCAGAGCTACTCATTTCCCGTTCCTCGTCCTCACTGATGTCATTGACGGTCTGTTCTCCCCCCCAGCCACGTACAACACCATGGGTCCCAGATAGGTGACAACAACGAGCACCCTGGGGTGCCTGCTGTGGTTGGTCTTCCTCCTCCTTAAAGCCGCCACATTCCTCCTCTGACTCCTCTTCCTCATACTCCTCTTCCAGCGTTGCTGCAGGTCCGACAGCGATGATGACAAGGCTGTTTCTGGTGGTGATGGTGACCACAACTCTCTTCCTCTTCACGCTCATCTACAGCCTGATCCAGAACTCTTCGCAGGGCACGCTCCAGGAAGAAAACAAATGGGATGAGGTCGCTGATGGTGCCTTCGGTGCGACTGACTAGGTTTGTCACCTCCTCAAAAGGGCGCATGAGCCTACAGGCATTGCGCATGAGTGTCCAGTAACGTGGCAAAAAGATTCCCAGCTCCGCAGAAGGCTGTCCTAGCACCCGGTCATACAAATACTCGTTGACGGCTTTTTCTTGTTGGAGCAGGCGGTCGAACATTAGGAGTGTTGAATTCCAACGTGTCGGGCTGTCGCATATCAAGCGCCTCACTGGCATGTTGTTTCGCCGCTGAATATCGGAAAAGTGCGCCATGGCCGTGTAGGAACGCCTGCAAATGGCCACACACCTTCCTGGCCTGCTTGAGGACGTCCTGTAAGCCTGGGTACTTAGACACAAAACGTTGTGCGATGAGATTCAACACATGTGCCATGCACGGCACATGTGACAACTTGCCCAAATTTAATGCCGCCAACAGATTGCTTCCATTGTCACACACCACTTTGCCGATCTCCAGTTGGTGCGGGGTCAGCCACTGATCCACCTGTGCGTTCAGGGTGGACAGGAGTGCTGGTCCTGTGTGGCTCTCTGCTTTCAGGCAAGTCAACCCCAAGATAGCGTGACACTGTCGTATCCGGGATGTGGAATAGCCCCTGGGGAGCTGGGGGTAATCAGTTGATGTGCAGCCAGACGCCGCAGCAGAAGAGGACTCAGCCAAGGAGGATATCGAAGAGGATGGAGTAGGAGTAGAGGAGGTGGCAGTAGGTCTGCCTGCAAGTCGTGGTGGTGTCACCAACTCCGCTGCGGAGCCACGCATTCCATGCTTGTCAGCCGTCAGCAGGTTGACCCAATGCGCAGTATACGTGATATACCTGCCCTGACCGTGCTTTGCAGACCAGGTATCAGTGGTCAGATGGACCCTTGCCCCAACACTGTATGCCAGAGATGCCATGACTTCCTTTTCAATGACATGGTAGAGGTTTGGGATTGCCTTTTTTGAAAAAAAATTTCGTCCGGGTACCTTCCACTGTGGTGTCCCAATAGCGACAAATTTTTTGAAGGCCTCAGACTCTACCGGCTGGTATGGTAAAAGCTGGCAGGCTAAGAGTTCCGTCAAGCCAGCTGACAGTCGCCGGGCAAGGGGTTGACTTTGTGACATTGGCTTCTTATGCTCAAACATGTCCTTGACAGACACCTGACTGTGGGCAGATGAGCAGGAACTGCTGAAGGTGAGAGATGGAGTGGCGGGTGGTTGAGAGGGGGCAGGGAGGACAGCAGTGGTTGATGTGGCTGAAGATGCTGGATCAGGAGGAGCATGGTGGCTTTGAGTTTGTGTGCTGCTTGTACTCATGTGTTGATCCCATAGGCGTTTGTGATGTGAGATCATGTGCCTTCGCAAAGCAGTTGTACCAAGGTGGGTGTTGGACTTCCCACGACTCAGTTTCTTTTGGCAAAGGTTGCAAATGGCATTGCTTTTATCAGAGGCAGACACACAAAAAAAATGCCACACTGCTGAGCTTTGCAATGACGGCATTCTGGTGGTGGCAACAGCATGCGTTGACTGGCGTGCTGTCTGGCTGACCCCAGGTGCCGATACATGCTGTCTGACTGTGCCACTAACTCCTTGCGACGACCTCCCCCTGCTTCCAACTCATCTCCTCATTCTCTCTGTCTCCCCTTCAGAACTTTTCCCCTCTTCTTCTCTTCGAGCAGGCACCCACGTGGCATCCGTGGACACATCGTCATCATCAACCGCTTCACTTGTATCTGACACCTCAGCAAAGGAAGCAGCAGCGGAGTACAACATCATCATCATCACACTGTACGTCCATGTGTGTAATCCTGCCTGACTGAGACATATCCCCGTAATCTACATCATCTGGCAATAATGGTTGTGCATCACTAATTGCATCCAACTGATGTGTAAATAACTCCTCTGACGGATCAAGTGAAGCGGCTGTGGTGGCTGTGGTGGTAGTGGTGGTGGTGGCGACGGGCGGGTGCGTGGTAACTTGAGAGCAGGTGACCGAAGCTGAGGAGGATGGTGCGTCAAGGTTCTTAGCGGAAGCTGTTGAAGATTGGGTGTCCTGTCTAAGCCAGTCAACTACGTCCTCAGAATTTTTCGGGTTCAGGGTACGTGGCCTCTGAAAACTGGGCATTATTCCAGGGACAGTGGAAATCACAGCACCACGACCACGACGGCCCCTGCGGGGTGGCCTGCCTCTGCCTGTCATTTTTTTTTTAGATAAGTGGTACTACGCGTGCTAGGTACTGTGCTACCCGGTATGAGTGGTTGGCACTGGCAGTGGGCACACTACAGTCTGTGGAAGTGGGCCTGACACACACTGGCAGCAGGCAAACAACTGAAATTAGACTACTGTCTAAAAATTAAATGCCTTATTTATCGGCAAGCTACTGTGCCACCCGGTATCAGTGGTTGGTACTGGCAGTGGGCACACTACAGTCAGTGGAAGCGGGCCTGACACACACTGGCAGCAGGCAAGCAACTGAATTTAGACTACTGTCTAAAAATTAAATGCCTTATTTATCGGCAAGCTACTGTGCCACCCGGTATCAGTGGTTGGCACTGGCAGTGGGCACACTACAGTCAGTGGAAGAGGGCCTGACACACACTGGCAGCAGGCAAGCAACTGAATTTAGACTACTGTCTAAAAATTAAATGCCTTATTTATCGGCAAGCTACTGTGCCACCCGGTATCAGTGGTTGGCACTGGCAGTGGGCACACTACAGTCAGTGGAAGAGGGCCTGACACACACTGGCAGCAGGCAAGCAACTGAATTTAGACTACGGTCTAAAAATTAAATGCCTTATTTATCGGCAAGCTACTGTGCCACCCGGTATCAGTGGTTGGCACTGGCAGTGGGCACACTACAGTCAGTGGAAGAGGGCCTGACACACTGGCAGCAGGCAAGCAACTGAATTTAGACTACTGTCTAAAAATTAAATGCCTTATTTATCGGCAAGCTACTGTGCCACCCGGTATCAGTGGTTGGCACTGGCAGTGGGCACACTACAGTCAGTGGAAGTGGGCCTGACACACACTGGCAGCAGGCAAGCAACTGAAATTACACTAAAGTGTAAAAATTAAATGCCTGTTTTTGATGCAAAGTTCTGTGCCACACGGGATGACAGGGGTGGGCACTGGCAGTGGGCACACTACAGTCAGTTGAAGTCGGCCTGACACACACTAGTGTAATTTCAGCTGCTTGCCTGCTGCTGGTGTGTGTCAGGCCGACTCACTGACTGTAGTGTGCCCACTGCCAGTGCCCACCTGTCATCCGTGTGACAGGACTTTGCATCAAAACAGGCATTTAATTTTACACTTTAGCGTAATTTAGTTGCTTGCCTGCTGCCAGTCTGTGTCAGGCCGACTTCCACTGACTGTAGTGTGCTCACTGCCAGTGCTCACCTGTCATCCCGTGTGGCACAGTACTTTGCATCAAAAAAAGGCATTTAATTTTTACACTTTAGTGTAATTTCAGCTGCTTGCCTGCTGCTAAAGTCTAAAAATTAAATTCCTTTTTTATGCAAAGTCCTGTGCCAGCCGGTATGAGTGGTGGGCACACTACAGTCAGTGGAAGTCAGCCTGACACACACTGGCAGGCAACTAACCTTAGATTAAAGTGTAAAAATGAAGTGCCTTTTTTTTATGCAAAGTCCTGTGCCACACGGGATGACAGGGGTGGGCACTGGCAGTGGGCACACTACAGTCAGTTGAAGTCGGCCTGACACACACTAGCAGCAGGCAAGCAGCTGAAATTACACTAAAGTGTAAAAATTAAATGCCTTTTTTATGCAAAGTCCTGTGCCAGCCGGTATGAGTGGTGGGCACTGGCAGTGGGCACACTACAGTCAGTGGAAGTCAGCCTCACACACACTGGCAGGCAACTAACCTTAGATTAAAGTGTAAAAATGAAGTGCCTTTTTTTGATGCAAAGTCCTGTGCCACACGGGATGACAGGGGTGGGCACTGGCAGTGGGCACACTACAGTCTGTGGGCCTGCAGCTCCTCACACACAGGCAGGCCAGGCAACTGCAATATGTATATAAAGGAAAAAAAAAAGCAGGCTAATGTTGCAGCCCTAAAAAGGGCTTTTTGCGGTGCTTTCAGGACGCTGTCCTTACAGCAGAGATCAAATGAGTCTTTCAGGACTGGAGTGGACACTGAATTCACTAGCCTAGCTATCGATTTCCCAATTAAATCAGCAGCAACTACACTCTCTCTCCTCTCACTATGACTGCAGCTTCAGAATGAATCTAAAATGGATGCTGTGCAGGAGGTGGGAGGGAGGGTATGCTGCTGATTGGGTGGAATGTGTCTGCTGACTGTGAGGTACAGGGTCAAAGTTTACACAATGATGATGTATAGGGGGCGGACCGAACATCGCATGTGTTCGCCCGTTGAGGCGAACGCGAACAAGCTATGTTCGCCGGGAACTGTTCGCCGGCGGATAGTTTGGGCCATCTCTAGAGCTGAATGCTTCCCTGAAAGCTTCACCACTTTGGTGTTATGTTAAGAGGCTTACATCAGTACAAACATGCGTGCCCTTACTTGTGCCCACAATACTGCACAGCAAGTTGCGCAAATGCTGCTACAGCTTGGAAGCGGCCAACTCAATTATGCATGTAGAAATATGTTTCTTCTTGCAAAATTCTGCAACATTATTCCATCACTTGCTGACTTGAAGAACAATGTATTTCCTGGCATTGCTCACATATTTGCACAAGGGAGGGAGATTTACTAACCATGGCTTCGTGAACGGGCAATTTTGGCTCCCAGGAACAATGTAGTGAATGCAATGAATGCTGGAAATTTGAGAGAAATATCAGGACAAATTTCTACGCTGCTGTTGACACAACTATAAATCTTGATGACAGCATTGAATACCCTGTTCAGTTTTTGAATTCCTTTGAACTGTGGTCGCAATTCATGCGATTCTCTTCTTCCTTGTGTGGTGCCAAATTAGTTAGGATTGTAAGTATGAGCTCCTACAGCTTTTTCAATGAGACCAATACAGGCTGGTATCATGGAAAATATGCCATGCTTTATTCAAGTAACATACACTTATATAGAAGATGTGAGGTAGACAAAACGGGTGGTCCTCAAAGAAAGATTATTGTCTCTTTGCCAAAATGGGAGTAGTTTAATAATTTTATCCCTTAGTTTATTGGCACATTTAAAAACTGCAACTTAACTCCCCCCCCCCCCTACTAATTAAAACAAAAGAATAACACAAGGCTCACCACATCTGGTTAGCAGCCATCTAGTGGACAGAAAAGGGTAACACAGTATATGTAGAAACAATATCCTATCTCTCACAATTCCCTCCTTTTTGCGGTAGATACAAGATGAATAAGCAAAGTGAGGTACTATCCCAACGCCCTAAACAGCGAAGAGCTGGATTTTCCTTATTGCTTCACCTGGTCCCCCCAACTCCCTTTCGGGTTTGCTTTCATCTTATTCTAATTATTCTGCAACTATCGACAAGGTTTTATTTGTTTTAGGACGGAATTGTGTTCCTCAAAGAGGTGTTCATAATAATCTTTGGATTTGACAGAATCACAATGCATGTACATGGTGTTTGCGTGCATGGTCGAATTAAACATTTAAAAAAAATCTTAAAACAAGGAACCACACAACACCCTATTAATGCCAATACAAAAAATACTACAGCTAGAGTAACTAACAGATTAGTCAACACACTAGACCAGTTCCAAAACCACTGTTCTAGCCAAGAAGTAAACGGGTTATTGATTCCAGAGTTTTCCGCCAGTTCATTCGATAAAGCAGTCAGTCCTTTCAAAGCCTTGGTGATGCTTCGGTCAGGGGCAGTGTTGTTTGGAATGAAGGTGCAGCAAGAACTTCCAATCATCTTGCAGACTCCTCCTTTTTCTGCCAGGATCATGTCAAGGGCCAGTCAGTTCTGCAATGCCATCACCGATGAAGAACTCAGTTGTTCCGCTATTCCTTTCACTGCATCTCGGGTATGGTTCACGAATCTCTGTTGATTATAATACAAATAGTTAATCCAGTCTACATTTTTGTTAATGCCAATCATGGGAAATATCGATTTGAAACCTGCAGCTATCTGGTTTCTAGCCTTGAATTCATCCGGAACTCCTATAGGGACTCCTATAGCATCTATATAAACATGAGAATCAAAAGATGTAGGGTGTGACCTCCTTAGCCATGACCGGACACTGGTTTGCTTAATGACTTGATCCCACTCAAGAGGCGAAAATAGAACAAATGGCATTAGCACTAGTGTTGAGCGAACAGTTCGAGAATAGTTAGGGTTCGTACCCAATTTTGGGGTGTTCGGGACACGGACCCAGACCCGAACATTTTCAAAAAAGTTCGGGTTCGTTGTTCGGCGATTTCTTCCCGCTTTCTGAAGGGCTGCACAGCAGCCAATCAGCTAGCGTTTTACTTCTTGCCCTAAGAGCCCATCACAGCCATGCCTACTAATAGCATGGCTGTGATTGGCTAAGTGCAGCATGTGACCCAGCCTCTATTTAAGCTGGAGTCACGTAGCGCCGCATGTCACACTGCTCTGATTAGTGTAGGGAGAGGACGCAGCTGCTGTGAGGGTGAGATTAGGCAGGGAAAAGTCTGCAAAAGCACCTAATGAAGTGATCGATCTACAGCTGTGAATGATTGAACTTCTGCTAGTTACTTGCTCACTGGTTTTTAGGCTGCACAGAGCGTTTTTCTGTCACTTATTTTCTGGGGTGATCAGCGGCCATTTTGTGACTTGTGGTGCACCAGAACAAGCTGCCACCAAGTCCATCAATCCATCAATCCTATTTTTTTTTTTGCTATATCCTACATCAGGGGCTTGGCTGTGCTAATTGTCACCCCTAGAAACTCAGGAAAGCAATTTCTATATTTTATTAGGGGTTAAATACAATTGCCAAAATACCAATCCCCTAAATCTGGTGTTCCAGCTTTGGCTAGCCAAGTATAATACTGTCTGCTGTTTGGCAAAGGATAGATTATTTTCCGTGGTGAAATTCAATTGTCAAAATAACAATCCCCTAAATCTGGTGTCCCAGCACTGGCTGGCAAACTATAATAGTGTCCGTCAAAACATATATTTTGTTCTGGGGTGAAATTCAATTGCCAAAATAGCAATACCATAAATCTGGTGTCACAGCTGTGGCTGGCAAACTATAATAGTGTCCGCAAAAACATATATTTTGTTCTGGGGTGAAATTCAATTGCCAAAATAGCAATACCATAAATCAGTGGTTTCAGCTGTGGCTGGCAAACTATAATAGTGTCCGCCAAAACATATATTTTGTTCTGGGGTGAAATTCAATTGCCAAAATAGCAATACCATAAATCAGTGGTTTCAGCTGTGGCTGGCCAAGTTTCATAGTGTCCTGCAAATTATATATTTTGTTCTGGGGTAAAATTCAATTGCCAAAATAGCAATACCCTGAATCTGGTGTTCCAGCTGTTGCAGGACTAGTTTAAATCTGTCCGTAGCAGGGTATGTTTTGTTCTGGGATGAAATTCAATTGCCAAAATAGCAATACCATAAATGTGGTGTCACAGCTGTGGCTGGCAAACTATAATAGTGTCCGCAAAAACATATATTTTGTTCTGGGGTGAAATTCAATTGCCAAAATAGCAATACCATAAATCTGGTGTCCCAGCACTGGCTGGCAAACTATAATAGTGTCCGCCAAAACATATATTTTGTTCTGGGGTGAAATTCAATTGCCAAAATAGCAATACCATAAATCTGGTGTCCCATCACTGGCTGGCAAACTATAATAGTGTCCGCCAAAACATATATTTTGTTCTGGGGTGAAATTCAATTGCCAAAATAGCAATACCATAAATCAGTGGTTTCAGCTGTGGCTGGCCAAGTTGTATAGTGTCCTGCAAATTATATATTTTGTTCTGGGGTGAAATTCGATTGCCAAAATAGCAAGACCCTGAATCTGGTGTTCCAGCTGTTGCAGGCCTAGTTTAAATCTGTCCATAAAAGGATACCTTTCATCCAGGGCCTAAATACTAGCCCTAAAAGAGATATTCCCCTAAATCAGTGGTTACTGCTGTGCCTGGATTAGTGTAAAAAGCTACATAAATAAATGGGCAGATAGTGTTAGGTGCCTGTAAAAACAGGCCTGAATTTGAAATCAATACATTGGGCCAAATATTTTTTTTCTTATTGTGGTGCTTGGTGAACGGTAACAATGAGGAAAACATCTAGTTAGGGACGCGGACGCGGTCGTGGTGGTGTTAGTGTACCCTTTGGTGCTGGGAGAAGACGTGGCCATTCTGCCACAGCCACACGTCCTAGTGAACCAACTACCTCAGGTTCCAGTACCCGCCAGAATTTACAGCGATATTTGGTGGGGCCCAATGCCGTTCTAAGGATGGTAAGGCCTGAGCAGGTACAGGCGCTAGTCAATTGGGTGGCCGACAGTGGATCCAGCATGTTCACAACATTATCTCCCACCCAGTCTTCTGCAGAAAGCGCACAGGTGGCACCTGAAAACCAAGCCCATCAGTCTGTCACATCACCCCCATGCATATCAGGGAAACTGTCTGAGCCTCAAGTTATGCAGCAGTCTCTTATGCTGTTTGAAGACTCTGCTTGAATCTACCTAGCCCTTCCCCAGTGGTGGAAGACATAGAATGCACTGATGCACAACCACTGATGTTTCCTGATGATGAGGACATGGGAATACCATCTCATCGCAGTCCGCACGTCTCTGATGATGACAAAACACAAGTGCCAACTGCTGCGTCTTTCTGCAGTGTGCAGACCGAACAGGAGGTCAGGGAGGAAGACTGTGTGGAAGACGATGCAGGGGGCGATGAGGTCCTAGACCCAACATGGAATGAAGGTCGTGCCACTGACTTTCATAGTTCAGAGGAAGAGGCAGTGGTGAGACCGAGCCAACAGCGTAGCAAAAGAGAGAGCGGGGGGCAAAAGCAGAACAGCCGCCTCCAAGAGAGTTCGCCTGCTACTGGCCACCGCCACCAGGGACCGAGCACCCCAAAGGCAGCTTCAAGGAGTTCCCTGGCATGGCACTTCTTTAAACAATGTGCTGATGACAAGACCCGAGTGGTTTGCACGCTGTGCCATCAGAGCCTGAAGCGAGGCATTAACGTTCTGAACCTTAGCACAACCTGCATGACCAGGCATCTACATGCAAAGCATGAACTGCAGTGGAGTAAACACCTTAAAAGCAAGGAACTCACTCTGGCTCCCCCTGCTCCCTCTTCTGCTGCTGCCTCGGCCTCTTCCTCCGCCTCGGGAGGAATGTTGGCACCTGCCACCAACCAAACAGAGGATTTGCCACCGACACCACCACCTGCGTCACCAAGCATCTCCACCATGTCACACGGCAGCGTTCAGCTCTCCATCTCACAAACCTTGGAGAGAAAGCATAAATTCCAACCTAGCCCTGGGCCTGAATGCCAGCATTTGTAAACTACTGGCCTTTGAAATGCTGTCATTCAGGCTGGTGGACACAGCTGATGTCCATGGTTGTCCCACAGTATGTTCTTCCCAGCCGCCACTACTTCCGATAAAATCAAGTGTGCACTGCGCAACGCCATCTGTGGCAAGGTCCACCTAACCACAGATACGTGGACCAGTAAGCACGGCTAGGGACGCTATATCTCCCTAACTGCACACTGGGTAAATGTAGTGGCGGCTGGGCCCCAGGCGGGGAGTTCGTTGGCGCACGTCCTTCCGCCGCCAAGGATGGCAGAGCATCATTTCCTCCTGTAGCCTCCTCCTCCTACTCGGCTTCCTCCTTCTCTGCTTCCACCAGCTCATCCAGTCGTGGCGGGGTATTGAACAACAGACCGACGAGTGGTTTCTGCCTGTGGGCCTCAAGCCCGGCCTGGTGGTGTGCGATAATGGGCGAAATCTCGTCGCAGCTATGGGACTAGCCAGTTTGACGCACATCCCTTGCCTGGCGCATGTGCTGAATTTGGTGGTGCAGAAGTTCATTCACAACTACCCCGACATGTCAGAGCTACTGCATAAAGTGTGGGCCGTCTGTGCGCCCTTCCGGCATTCACATCCTGCCGCTGCTCGCCTGTCTGCGCTACAGCGGAACTTTGGCCTTCCCTCTCACCGCCTCATATGCGACGTGCCCACCAGGTGGAACTCCACCTTGCACATGCTGGAGAGACTGTGTGAGCAGCAGCTGCCCATAGTGGAGTTTCAGCTGCAGCACGCACGCGTCAGTCGCACTGCGGAACAGCACCACTTCACCACCAATGACTGGGCCTCCATGCGAGACTTGTGTGCCCTGTTGCGCTGTTTCGAGTACTCCACCAACATGGCCAGTGGCGATGACACCGTTATCAGCGTTACAATACCACTTCTATGTCTCCTTGAGAAAATGCTTAGGGTGATGATGGAAGAGGAGGTGGCCCAGGAGGAGGAGGCGGAGGATGAGGGGTCATTTTTAGCACTTTTAGGCCAGTCTGTTAGAAGTGGCTCTGAGGGAGGTTTTTTGCAGAGGCCAGGTACAAATGTGGCCAGCCAGGGCCCACTACTGGAGGACGAGGAGGATGAGGTGGAGGAGGATGAGGATGAAGCAGGTTCACAGCGGGGTGGCACCCGACACAGCTCAGGCCCATCACTGGTGCGTGGCTGGGGGGATACGGAGGACGATGACGATACCCCTCCCACAGAGGACAGCTTGTCCTTACCTCTGGGGAGCCTGGCACACATGAGCGACTACATGCTGCAGTGCCTGCGCAACGACAGCAGAGTTGCCCACATTTTAACGACTACTGGATTGCCACCCTGCTGGATCCCCGATACAAAGACAATGTGCCCACCTTACTTCCTGCACTGGAGCGTGATAGGAAGATGCGCGAGTACAAGCGCACGCTGGTAGACGCGCTCCTGAGAGCATTCCCAAATGTCACAGGGGAACAGGTGGAAGCCCAAGGCGAAGGCAGAGGAGGAGCAAGAGGTCGCCAACGCAGCAGTGTCACGGCCAGCTCCTCTGAGGGCAGGGTTAGCATGGCAGAAATGTGGAAAAGTTTTGTCTCCACGCCACAGCTAACTGCACCACCACCTGATACGGAAGGTGTTAGCAGGAGGCAGCATTTCACTAACATGGTTGAACAGTACGTCTGCACACCCCTCCATGTACTGACTGTTGGTTTGGCCCCATTCAACTTCTGGGTCTCCAAATTGTCCACGTGGCCAGAGTTAGCATTTTATGCCTTGGAGGTTCTGGCCTGCCCGGCGGCCAGCGTTTTGTCTGAGCGTGTATTCAGCATGGCTGGGGGCGTCATTACTGACAAACGCAGCTGCCTGTCCCCAGCCAACGTGGACAAGCTGACGTTCATAAAAATGAACCAGGTATGGATCCCACAGGACCTGTGCCTCCCTTGTGCAGAATAGACATTTATAACTGCCTCCCCCTCAACCATGTATTCTTGTACTCCGGGGCACTTCTTTATTGAATCCTCATTTTTTTAACTTTACCATGATCTTGCGGTGGAACCCAAAGTTGAATGAACCTCTCCTCTGTCTGGGTTCTGGGCCGAAGTAACTGAAAGTTGCCTTCTCCAGTGGTGGGTGATATGATGCCTTATTCCTTGCTGTGGGACCTCTCTCCTCTGTCTGGGTGCTGGGGCCGAAATAACTGAAAGTGGCCTTCTCCAGTGGTGGGTGATATGACGCATGATTCCTTGCTGTGGGACCTCTCTCCTCTGTCTGGGTGCTGGGGCAGAAATAACTGAAAGTGGCCTTCTCCAGTGGTGGGTGATATGACGCATGATTCTCTGCTATGGGACCTCTCTCCAATTGATATTGGTTAATTTTTATTTATTTTATTTTAATTAATTTCCCTATCCACATTTGTTTGCAGGGCATTTACCATTTGCCTTTTGCAGCCCTCTAGCCCTTTCCTGGACTATTTTACAGCCTTTTTAGTGCCCAAAAGTTCGGGTCCCCATTGACTTCAATGGAGTTCGGGTTCGGGATAAAGTTCGGGTCGAGTTCGGATCCCGAACCCGAACATTTTTGGGAAGTTCGGCCGAACTTCTCGAACCCGAACATCTAGGTGTTCGCTCATCTCTAATTAGCACCTTAATCAGTGTACATTGGCCAATCCATTCTATTCATATCCTGGGTCGGAGCTTCAAATCTCCACATAACCACCAGATATCAGAGTGCTGATAATTTTGGTGGATAAACCATTTGTCAGGGTAAGCGCCAGAGTCACTACTTGTCTCATTCAGATAGATGTTATGGAAACAATATCCTGGAGGGAAAACACCAAGGTCTCTGCCTGTACCATAATGATTAAAACAGGTATAATTTCCAAGGTATGGCGTTAAACCGAAACCCATATGGTCTTTATCATGAACTATAGGATAGAGTAATTCTAATGTCCTGCAGTGGGAGGTGTCATTACTAAGAATAGTTTCAGTGTACATCTTAAGGATGCACTTGAAACCCTCAGGATCGGTAGTCTTATTTAAAGGGAAAGGTACTGTACCCAAATGAGGTTGAGCTGCAGCACAGGCTATGCAGTTGGATCGCTTCTGGGAAAGAACCGTATAGCGGATCCACTCTATCCATACATTTGTATCTGAAAACCCGGTCTCTAAAACCATTTTGTCAATTGTGGGTGAAGATGTAGGAGATACAAATGCAACTACACTATGATTCTGTTGTATTAGTATTGCTCTAAATAGGGCATCTGGGATTTTATCTGACTGCGACTTTCCCCCTGTACAATATAAAATGAACATTAAGGCATGCAAAATCATTCCGGCCCTTGCAATCATTCCGGCACTTGAGGTTCTGGTACTTTTTTGCATTGAGATGCGTAGACCCAATTAGGCTTTCCTTCCAACTTGTTAGAAAACGTGGTGTGGTGTTTAACAAGCAGGATATGCTCAACCCATATGCAGTTGTGCATGTATATAGGGGAGCACATCCTGCACTTGTAGTCCGTTGCTAGGGGCAATCAACAGCAAAAAATGCATACAGTGGAAGATGCCAGCAACGGACTACAAGTACCACAATAACCATCCTACATACGATAACGATAATGTGGATGTGGAGAACAATCAAAAACATAACCATAGCAAAGGCAGGTGCGCTCTGCGGCAATACTAAACCCTCACACTGATAAAATTGAGAGGTTAGTTCAACATATCCTACTAGGAGGACATGTCTTAAGCTTGGACACCACGGCAAGGTCTCTCAAGTAGCCCGAGGCCCTACCACTCAACCTACCTGTGCCGTATGGGCGATACCAGGAGCCTCCTAGTAGGATATGTCGAACTAACCTCTCAATTTTATTAGTGTGAGGGTTTAGTATTGCCGCAGAGTGCACCTGCCTTTGCTATGGTTATGTTTTCCTTCCAACTTGACAGCCGTGGCGGTGGTTAACAGTACTTAATGTGGACCCTCAAACCGTTTTTCTAGGACTTTCCGCACATGTCGTTTTACCACTACCCAATCTCCTGGTTGTAGAGAATGAGTTGCCTCTATGCTGTCTGGATCTGGAAGAGAAGCAAAAACTTGGGAATACACATTAGACAATCTGTTTGTAAGACAGATAACATACTTTGAAAGACTACTATGCTGCATCTGGAGTTGTTGTGGAAAATAGAGTCCTAATCTAGGGGCATTGCCAAAGAGTACTTCATATGGACTCAGGCCTGTCTTCCGGTTAGGGGTATACCGGATGGAAAAGAGTGCCAGGGGTAGACACTCTGTCCATGGCTTATTCAGTTCAGCCATGGCCTTCTGTATTTTTGATTTAATTGTGCCGTTGATTAGCTCTACTCTACCGCTACTTTGTGGGTGATATGCAGTATGGAAAGCTTGTTCAATACCCAGGGCCCCCATAATTTCCTGCATGACCTCCCCTGTAAAATGAGAACCTCAGTCACTCTCAATTGTCTCTGGGACCCCATACCGGCAAACTATCTAATACAGAAGTTTCTTGGCTGTGTTTTGTGCAGTGGCTTTGGCCACAGGATAGGCTTCTGGCCACCCTGAAAACAGATCTACACATACCAAGACATATTCTAGGGTCCCAACTTTGGGCAATTGGATGTAATCTATTTGCAGTCTTTGGAAAGGGAAATAGGCCTAGAAGTATGCCTCAAAGGTGTTTTTATTGTCCTTCCTATGTTATGATGGGCACAAATCATACAAGCCTGAGTGAATTTGGCTGCAGCTACAGTTAATCCTGGGGCATACTAGTAGTTATGAACAAGAGCAGTCATCGCAGTTTGGGACAGGTGAGTATTCCCATGAGTGGCCTGAGCTGTAACTGGGAACAAGGCAAACACCTTGTTGGCAACAGCAGAGCATCCATTAGGGCTTTCACCCCTTTGCCATGTTTAATTTGCTTGCCATTTGCTGTAAGGAAATCGCTAGCCTTGGACTATAATCATGGGTGATCCCAAAAGCATACCTGGAATCTGTATAGATGTTGGCAGTTTTTCCCTCTGCATACCTGCAGGCCTCTTCCAAAGCCTTAAGTTCAGCTTCCTGTGCAGACATGTGAGAGGGCAGTGATTCTGCTTTAATTGTATCATGCTGAGTGACAACTGCATACCCAGTATAAAACTTCCCCTGAACACCATACCGTGATCCATCCACAAAGAGCTCTAAATCTGGGTTTTCTAGGGGATTATCTACCACATGATCAAACCCTGCTGTCTCTTGAGACATTAATTGGAGACAGTCGTGTTCATCTTCCGGGTCAGGAAGATGCTCAGCTAGATGACTTGTACTACTACTCCCTCCCTCCAGAGGCAGCAGAGTAGCTGAATTCGAAGTAGTGCACCTTTTGATGGTGACATTTGTAGTCTAAGGTGTCTAGCGGTAGACGGGTATTTTTGCTGTACTTGTGTGAGAATGGCCGAGATGTCATCACTACTGCACTAACACAAGATGGCGCTCCTCTAGCCACTGGATCAAGTCTGGCAGAGTAATACGCCACTGGATGCTGTTGGCCGGCCCTAGCTTGGGTGCGAACAGCTGTAGCATGGCCAAGAATAGAGTCTGGTAGACCCAATGCTGGTGTGGAACTGATGACTAGTTTTAATGTATGGAAGCTCTCCATGGCCTCATCTGTCAATGAAAAAGGAAAATAGGTGAGACAATCATACAAAGGTTGCATAAGAGCAGAGGCATTCCTGATCCAAGGCCTACAATATGAGACTAGACCCAAATAAATTCTCAGAGCCCCCACAGTAGTAGGCAGAGAAATATGTTGGATTTCAGTTATACGGTCTGGGGTGAGATGTTTAATTCCAGCAGATATACAGTGCCCTAGAAAGGTGACAGTGGTGCACGAAAATTGAAGCTTCTTACGAGAAGCTTTACAACCATTTGCAGCCAGAAAAGTTAGGAGAGACACCGAGGCTTGTTTACACACCTCCTCTGTAGGGCAGCAAAGAAGTAAGTTGTCTATATATTGAAGTAAGACAACTCCTTCAGATGGAATGGGCCAATCCGCTAAAACCTGGGCTAAGGCAGTACTGTATATGCTGGGGAATTATGTGAACCTTGTGGTAAGACCGTCCAGGTGTATTGCTTCCTGTCAAGGTTAAAAGCAAAATATCTGCAATCCGGATGTAATGGAACTGAGAAAAATGCATTTGCAAAATCCACCACAGTGAAATGGGTAGCATTGTGGTGAATCTGTGCCAACAATGTATGTGGGTTAGGTACCACAGGGGTATTAAAAACTGTAGCCTTATTAACAGCCCTAAGATCATGTACCATTCTATACTGCACTGGCTGACCTCCCCCCCTCCCCTTTTCTTAATGGGGTACAAGGGAGTGTTACATGGAGAGGTGGTTTCAATTAGTACCCCATTATCAACAAAATCACGTACTATTTTGCTGATAGCATCAGTCTGTTGTATACTCAAGGGATACTGCGCCTTTCGAGGTAATTGAGAACCAGGTTTACGTTCTATCATCATTGGAGGGACAGATAAAGGCCCACAGATGTGCAGGTACTTGTTGCAGCAGAAGCAACACGCCCTCTTCAGAGAGTGTAGACACGTACATGTGGAATGGATTATAGTCACAGGCTGCTAAGAGACATATATCCTCTTCACCTAGTTTGCCTTTTAACTTCACAGTACCATCAGGAAGATATGTTATCTGCGCATATATTCTCTGCAACAGTTCTGCTCCTAACAAATTAGGAGATGTCACTGACTAGGAGACGACTGAGCATTTGTTGGTTTGGGGCAAATGCAATTTGTATTGGCTTTGTGAGAGGAGTAGGAACCTCATTACCATCTACTCCTACACATGGAATACTATCCTTAGATATGAGGGGGATCGTTTTACATGTTTGCTGTGGATAACGGTTTTGGCTGCTCCAGTGTCAATCAAAAAGGGGATAGCCCCCCCACTGATTGCCAAGGAGACAACGGGGGCAGGCCCTAAGTATTGCATATGTAATAGGGGCACATCATTTGACTCCGGATTGCCAACTCCCTGTGGGCATTGCCCTTGAGGGGGCTGAGCTTTCTCCTCCTCTTCCTCCTCCCATGGGCAAAAAGATCAGCAATCATGTGCACAGTGCCCCACCCTGCCACAGTTAAAACATTTAAAGGGATTATATCGTAGTTTCCTTCCTTCTCTTTGAGGAGAGAGCTGGTAAGCAGCTTTGGTCTTTTGTTCAACTCAGCTTCTACGCCCTTTCCTACTTGCAACAAAATGGAGGGCTTTACAGTTCTTCATTCAGGCCTAGCTGATACCAGACCCTTGCAAATGCTTTCCCTGAGACCATCCACAAAAGCAGCACTAAAAATTGTCCCATGCATGTCTGAGGTGTGCTCAAAGCCCAAATCCACCCATCTTTGCTGGAGTCTAGTGAAAAATGTCTCCACACAGTGTTCTGTCTTGATGCACATCAGACAATGTAACAGACTGATCTTCTAATCGTTTTCTCCCCCATTCCGTGAGCTTTACTATATATTGCTCACCAGACATTAAAGTAGTATCGTATCCCTCATAAGATCCCACCGCAGAGGCTATAATCTGAGAGAAAGAGTCGCCAGCTTTACACTGAACAAAATCTTCCAAATCCCGCCAACAACATGAGAAAGCTTTCCGTATCTTCGCTAACTCCCTACAAAACGGCATGGGTAAGTCCTCTGGATTGGGAATCCTACTCATCATGGGCTATACACAGGCTCATCAGGGCCATAATTTGGACCACTGAGAGGAGCCGCTCCAGGGGTTATGTGCCTGGGTGTACGATAGGTTATATGAGGCCGGGGTGGATTTGGCGTGGATAATACGACTGGGGAAACTGGGGGCAGCAGACTTCGTGCATCAAAAAATGATGCTGGAAATACCACATTTTCTTGGGATTGAAATCCACTCATGTCTGGACAGAGACTTGAAGTGGGTGAAGCTCTAGATTGAGTAGATTGGTCAATGGTATTTCCAGTAGGTATCATAGGGGCAAGCACTGCAGGCACATTTTTAACTGGTGGGACATACAATTGGGAAGGGTTGTTTGCAGACATCACTGGATATAATCCAGTGCTGGGGGCTATGATAGGAAATGTGCCCTGCCTTTGAGATCTACAGATCTCACATATGTTAATAGTTTCAGCATTCTTGTGCCTACAAACACACTCCCATCCTCCATATGGTGGGGGTTGGTTTCCTGTAGAGGGAGCTTCGGGGGATGGGGAAGGGATGAAAGGAGCAGGAAGCGCAGTGGGAGGTGTTCCTGCAGTGGGACACATTCCAGAGGAGGATGGTAAGGAAGAAGAAATTGGGGGGTTGACTTAGAAGTAGAAGAAGAGGAAGAAGAAGATGGGGGATGGGTGCCACATGGCAACTATTCTGTTCCTTGTTAAATACCACATCCAAATCCTACATTTTACAATACAAATATTGTCCATTTCTCTAAACTTATTTCAACTTTCAAATCGTCACATGAGTGGACAACTTCCACCATAACTCTGCTTGCACCAACCTATTCTTATCTCTCAACCAACCTCCCTATTCCTGCAATAACTTCTTCCATAATTTTTCATTTAATCTATCTGTTTCTGGCATACCAATTTCACGCATGAACGATTTTAACTGATGGACTGAAACTTTCCCTTCTCTTTCTCTCATCAGCTGAGCTGCTGTTAACATTTCCTCATTTTGTCCTGCAACATTAGAATTTCCCATTATTGGGGGCTTCACAGCTTAACAATATGCGGCTTTTATGGATCCCAAGATCTTACTCTAAAAGAAGAAAATAGTAATACACAATTCAAACAATGATATATAACCGCTACTGATCCCAAACTACCTTTGGTGAAGACTCTTAGGGATACACAATCTTAATAACTTCCAATTGCCTATATAATACACGATTGGTGTTAATCCTAACCTCTGTGGGAATACACAATCTTAATAACTGCCAATTGAATTGGTGTTAATCCTACTAGTCACTCTCTAAGACTCTCGTCAGAGCTTGGCTGGGATCAAATTCTACGTCACAGGATATACATTAGCTGTCTAACAACTTCCGTCCTGCTCAGTTTCAGCACATTCTACCACACAAAGAAGGAATATTCAAATAGGTTCTTTCGTTCTAATGGACAGATCAGCTATAATTTGAACTCTTCTTTCGCAATAACACCAATTCAACTCTTAAAGAACCGACTGGAATGCTGCCATATCGCTTAGAATTGAAAGTTGGAGCTCCAATAATACTGTTAAGAAATGTTGATGCACCACGACTTTGCAATGGAACCCAACTCTGTGTCAAACAATGCATGCCCCATGTGATTGAGGCTACAATACTGACTGACTGTTCTCAGAATGAAGATGTCTCTATTCCTCGCATCCGACTAATTCACAATGACAAGCATTCACCATTGCATTTTAAGACACTACAGTTTCCTGTTCGACTTTCTTTTTCAATGACAATTAAAAAGGCACAAGGCCAATCCCTGAAAATTGCTGGCATCGACTTGGAACTACCATGCTTCTCTCAAGGACAACTATATGTTGACTGCTCTAGAGTTGGCTCTGGTAGAAACCTTAACATATTTGTACCAGAGAACAAGACAGCAAATGTAGTTTATCCAAGAGCGATGTCTTAGATTTCTACTAAATTGAAATGTTTTCTGCCTTTTGTTTTCTACTGTTACACAATTATTGACATTGTTGAAATGTTTTATTTGTTTCCTGTATGATTAAATAAATACATAATCTTTAAGAATACATTTATTTCTAGAGGTCAATGTTAAGGAGGCAGGGCACTGTGATGCTCACTGTTAAGGGGAGAAACTTTGTGAGGGTCACTGTTAAGGTTCAAGACACTGTAAAGATCACTTTTAAGATGACAGAGTGCTGTGGAGGTCACTGTTAAGGTGGTGTAATGCTGAGGAGGTCGTTATTAAGGGAACAGGCCGCAATGGAGGTAATTGTTATAGAGGTGGGCTGCTATGGAGGTCACTAATATGGGGGCGGGGCACTGTGTAGGTTACTTAGGGGAGTGGGGCTCTGTGGAGGTCACTGTTATGGGGAACTTTGTGGATATAAAAATCACAGAGAAAAGATAAAAAACAAAGATAAAAACATCCTGCATGATATGATAAGTGAATATGCCGATGTCCATGGCTATATTTATTTAAAAAAAATCACAGAACACAGATGCACTAACACAACAGATGCAAGCATTATATATGGACCCAGCCCTCACTCTATGATATGATATAATCCAAGACTCTCAGCCAATATATTTTGATCAAAACAGATCTGTGCCTGCATACCCGCACCAAGGTGGTCTCAGTCAGGCAGGTCCTATGCTACACCTACGTATGCCTTTGGGCATTTACATTCAGGAGAGTAGACCTTGCACATATAGTGTGCTGCTCCTATTTACCTCTATGTGCATCCAGCAACCAATGAAAGGAGTGCGCACAGCTATATGTACCACCTAATGCTCCTATTTACTTCTATGTGCATCCAGCAACCAATGAGAGGAGGAGCACGCACAGCTATGTGTACAACCTAATCATAATTGCATGTGGTATAGGTGGGGCAAAAAGTGCACAAGAATGCTACTCCCCAGATAATAGGAGCGCATTCACACTTGGTAGGCGAGTACAGATGTGTTTTGTTCAAAATATATTGTCTGAGAGTCTCAGATTGTATCATATCAGAGCAAGGGCTTAGTCCATATATAATGCTTGCATCTGTTGTATTAATGCATTATTATCTGTTGTCTTCTATGATTTTGAACCCTGTGGATATCTTTTAACCACACACGCACAAATAGACTAAATATACCCATGTGAAGCCTGGTCATTCTTCTAGTACTTCATTAAAATCATGCCATTGCTAACCCTTAGAGGACCCTGCGATTTTCCATTTTTGCGTTTTTGTTTTTCATAGTCCTTGCCTTCCCATAGTCCTACCTTTTTTATTTTTTTATTCACATAACCTTATGAGGGCTTATTTTTTCGGGACAAGTTGTACTTTCTAATGGCACAATTTACAGTTGCATACCATGTAGTGGGAAGCGGAAAACAAATTCCAAATGGGGTAAAATTGGGAAAAAACACAATTCTGACAAATGTTTTTCTTTACTTATTTTTTTACACAGTAAACTATGTAGTAAAATTGACCTGTTATCTTCATTCTCCAGGTCAGTATGGTTACAATGATACCACACTTGTAAAATTTTTCTTGCATTTTAATATTGGAAAAAAAAAATATTAAAACCTTTGAGAAAAAAAACTTTACATATTCTGATACCTTTAATTTTTTTGTAGTTATGTGTACGGGGCTCTGTGAGGGCTTATTTGTAGTTAAATATGTAGTTTTCAGTTGAAGTGACAAAAAAGCCAAATTGAGCTTTTTTTCCCATTATGTCATTAATAATGTTATATTTTAATTGTATGGGCATTTTCGCACGTGATGATGCCCATGATGTTCATTTTTTTTTATTGGTGAGGAATTTTTAATTTAACCAGCTGTAGACCGCCTAACGCACGGATGCGTCCAGGCGGCGGCTGGTTTACTCCTCCTGGACGCATCCATGCGTCATCTCGCGAGACGCGAGATTTGCTGTGAACGCGCGCGTTCACAGCAGTGCACAGCTCGGCAGTTATACTACAGCCTGACAGCGATGATCAATCGCTGGCAGGCTGTAGATGTAAAATACATTGCATCAAACATGTATATCAGACGCTGTTTTGTTAACACTGTCTGATATACCTGCTACCTGGTCCTCTAGTGATCCCGTTTGCTGGGATCGACCACCAGAGAACCAGGTAGCTATGTAAAGTAGCACCAAGCACCACACTACACCCCCCCCCCGTCACTTATTAACCCCTTATTAACCCCTGATCACCCCATATAGACTCCCTGATCATCCCCCTGTCATTGATCACCCACCTGTATGGCTCCATTCAGACGGCCATATGTGTTTTGCGGATCCACAGATCCGCAGATCCGCAAAACACGGACACCGGCAATGTGCTTTCCGCATTTTGCAGATCCACACATTGCCAGAACTATATAGAAAATGCCTTTTCTTGTCTGCAATTGCGGACAAGAATAGGACATGTTCTATATTTTTGCGGAACGGAAGTGCAGACCCGGAAGTGCGGATCCGCAATTCCGGATCCGAGCGGGACAAAGTCTGTCCCCATAGAAATGAATGGGTCTGCAATTCCGGTACGCAAACAGAATTGCGGACGTGTGAATGGGGCATAAGGGTCCCTTATCACCGCCAGTTAGTTAGCTACTTGTTAGGTAGTTAGCGCCCAGCCCACCGCACCGCAGTCACTGATTTTGGCAGAGATTTTTTCATCCACATTGATCGATGCGAATGAAGAAATCTGTGCCGTTCATTTTAATTTTTTTTTTCAGCCCAGAGGCTGAACGGAAAAAAAAATCTCATTACCCGTATGCTCAATATAAGGAGAATAGCAGAAACTCCTCATGCTGGCCATACATATAAAGATTGCGGAGTCCCTCAAATGCCAGAGCAGTACAAAAACCTCACATGTGACCCCATTTTAGAAAGAAGACACCCCAAGGTATTCCGTGAGGGGTATGGTGAGCTCATGTAAAATTTTATTTGTCACAAGTTAGTGGAATATGAGACTTTGTAAAAAAAAAAAAATATATATATATATATATTTATATATAATGAAAAAATGCCAGCAGCACTCCGGTATCTTCAAAAAAAGTGCAAAGTTTTATTCACCCATTCGTCAGACAGCGACGTTTCAACCGCTCCTTGCGGTCTTTCTCAAGCTATGCATACAAGTGCTCAATACATCCCATATAAAGACCAAACAATTAAACATCATGATTACATTAATTATCAAAAAATGTGTTATAGTGTATCAAATTTGTGACATGTGTCATATCTCTTAGAAAAAACGAAGACGTCCAGCTCCAAGATGTTAAAAAGGTGTTATTCCCAAAACTTTATTCTTCAATAAAAAGTGCAAATACAGTGCAGATAGGAATATTATCTCAGATCAACGCGTTTCAGACTATATCAATCACAGTCCTTCCTCATGATATCTTTGAGACAGAAAGAATGGGAATATAAAGGATACTTCCCCATTCCCACAATGCTTCATTCCTATGTCATTAAAGAAAAGTGCTTACACATGTGAGTAAAACCTGTGTTACCAGTATTTACTTTGTACAAAAAGACACATATTCAAACATATTAAAAGCAGGGAAGACGCATATATATCTGATCGATCTTTTCATCTGGGTCATTTCAATATTGTAAAATCAGATCTTGTCTTTTATTTAGACCTTTAGGTTGTCTAGTACCCAGTTGAAAGATCCAAAATGCCTCCCTATTCAACAGCTTTTGTCTGTGATCACCTCCACGTAGAGGAAGAGTAACCCTTTCTATTCCTTGTAATTTGAGACTTGCTGAACTGCCCTCGTGCATTAGCGCACAGTGTAAACTTACTGCCGATACAATGCGTTTTTGGTGATGCGGTATATCGGATATATGTTTTCGAAATCTGGTTTTCACAGCATTGGTTGTGCATCCCACATATTGGATGTTACATTCAGTGCACGTAATCAGATATACCACATAACAAGTGTTGCAATTTATGTAGGATTTAATTGTAAACTCCTTCCCTGTTGCTGTAGAACTGTAACTGTTTTTTTGTTCCATGTATTTGCAACACACGCATCTTGTGTGACCACATTTGTAACTACCTCGAGTGTTTAACCACGTCGGTGTTGCGGTATTTTCACTTGTGTATAGACTGGGACTTAACATATTACCTAGTGTTCGGGCTTTTCGTGCCACACATTTTATCCCTTGTGCTATAACTGGAGACCAATTTCTATCATTATGCAAAACAGGGAGATATTTTTCCACTATCTTGCATATTTCTCTGTATTCTAAACTGTATTGGGTAGAAAATACCGGGGTGTTCGTAGTTCTACTGTGTATTTTATTTTTCTGGAGAAAAATTAAATCATCTCTGTTCCGAGTGGCTATCTCAGTGGTGCATTTATTTATATATTTCCGGTCATACAATCTACTGGAGAGACGCATAGTAATATTTTTGGCTTCATCGTGGTATCCAAGTTCACTAGAGCAATTCCTTTTTGCTCTTATAAGTTCTCCTTTCGGAATATTTTTAATGATGTGAGGAGGATGACACGATGTTGCCAAAAGAATGGTATTACCTGCCATTTCCTTTCTGTAAATGGAAGTACTAACACTGTGATTAATCGCATTACCTTCCAAACTTAGATCTAGAAATTCTATTTGTTGCCAATCATATTTAATTACAAAAGAAATCGACCTAAGGCAGGAATTGATGTATTCACCAAATGGAGGTATGGCCGCCACATCACCCGACCACACTATCAGTATATCGTCGATGTAACGGCCATACCACCGGATGGATCCCCAGAAGCGGTGCGTGTCGATGAGGAGAAAGCTTCTCTCCCACCATGCCATGAAAATATTGGCAATGGAGGGAGAGAACTTAGCCCCATCGACACGCCCGACAACTGGAGATAATACATCCCATCAAACATAAAAAATTATGTTTAAGCAAAAATTTAAAACAAGTTCCATGAATTCACACAATTCTGCAGTATATACACTATACACCTCCAAGAACCACCTCAGAGATAACATCGCTAAATCATGCGGTATATTAGTGTATAAGGATGTAATATCTGCCGTAAGCCAAACATAGTCAGAATGCCATTCAAATTTGGAAAAGGCCTGCAACACCGAGCGTGTATCTTGAAGGAAACCAGGAATATGTGGAATAAGGGGTTGTAGTAGGGAATCCAACCACTCTGACAATCTCTCGGAAAAGGATCCAATTCCTGCAATTATTGGACGGAGTGGTGGAGGAAATATATCTTTGTGGACCTTAGGCAATGCATGGAATATAGATATTGTAGGATTTTCCACAAAGATATATTCCATCTCCTTTTTGGTTAGTATACCCATGTCCAAACCCTTTTCCAAGATTTTGGTCATTTGAGATTGATAAGAGGGAGTGGGTTATATTTTAATTTCATATAGGTGGAGGTATCATCTAACATATCCAAAATTTGTTTTCTATATAATCCACCATCCAAAATTACCACAGCTCCCCCTTATCAGCCCGTTTTATGACCAAATCACATCTTTTACTTAATTCCTGTACAGCTTCTGCCTCTTTTTTCGATAGGTTATTTTTATTAAATCTCTTTTGCTATTCTCATGTAGGGAAGATAAATCTCTTTCAACAAGGTCCTGAAACCGGTCTAGAGCCGGAGAGCGTGATTGAATAGGGTAAAAATGTTTATTTGTAGTTTTAAAGTCAAAAGATTTATGAATCTGCTGCTCTCCATTGTATTGTGATCCCATGTGTTGTAGATCTGACACCTGAACCAGCTCATGAAAGGAAAAATCATTACCAATCCTGGTCATAGTATCCTGTGGTGTCTGGTCTATACACATGGGAGCAGATACCCTGCATCATCCTGTTGTGTCACAGAGATGATATTTTCATTATCCACAACTTCCTCAGCAGAGCTTTGGAAGTGTTTCCGTAATGTAAGTAATCGTGCTAATCTATTTACATCAAGAATTGTTTTATAAAGATCAAAGTGTGCTGTAGGAGCAAAACTTAATCCATTTTTCAAAACATTAATATGAACGTCAGACAGTATAGAAGCGGACAAATTCAAAACCTGAATGTCATTTACTCCTTCCTGTTCCGTGACGGATACCGCTGCGATTTTGCGGTGCCGTCGGCCCGCTCTGCGTTTTTGACATCTTCTTATGCTGCGGTTCCGTCGTTGGCGTTTGAAAGTTAGTAGATGTTACCTTACAGTCTGTTCCAGAGGTAGCCCCTTCACTGGCCGAATCCGAAGATTCCACTTCTGTAGAACTAAAAGAAACTTTAGAGCGATTCATCCTCTTTCTTCCATATTTCTTTCTTAAGATGGATCGCGGTGTGAATGTTCTCTTATCAGCCCATATATAAACTTCTTTATTGGTATAGTCCAGCAAATCTCTATTATACTTCCTTTGTTTAAACTGTATTAGTTCCTCTTCCATTTTTGTAGATTTTCTTTAAGTTTGTTATCCAGTACAGAAAAGTTTGGTTTCTCTGCATATTCTTGTAGTGACTGTTGAATGGTTTTTATTTCAATCCTCAGATCTTTCATTGATTGCTGTTCAAACTGAACAATCAATTGCATTAACTTAAGTGAGCATTCAGATAGTGCGTCTTCCCATTTCAATTTAAAATCATCTGAATATACAGTTGTGGGTATTTTTTGATTCGCAATCCTCTTGGTATCATAGATTTATCTATATATTTTTGCAAAGAGGTCGCATCCCACCATGTACGTAGTTCTTTAATGAGTAGCTTTTCCAGCTTGGACATAGAAACATTCAAATTTAAATCCTCTTGCACATCACGGTTAGGCCCCTCAAATATAGTATTCATTTTCATTATACGCTCATCCATTTCCTCAACTGAGCGGAGGGCTGCATACGCCATTTTCACCGTGTATTGTATTATTCTTATGCACTTTTAAATAAATCTTCAAGCATGTATATATCACACGCAGAAAAATGCAGGGAGTGCACGTTAAGTCCACACAAGTTCACTTTATCAGAAAGTCCACAGCTCTCACCTGCATATATTCCATCCGGGGCACGGACGCAATCCCAGGGCCCACAGGAACAAATAGAAAAAACGAAGACGTCCAGCTCCAAGATGTTAAAAAGGTGTTATTCCCAAAACTTTATTCTTCAATAAAAAGTGCAAATACAGTGCAGATAGGAATATTATCTCAGATCAACGCGTTTCAGACTATATCAATCACAGTCCTTCCTCATGATATCTTTGAGACAGAAAGAATGGGAATATAAAGGATACTTCCCCATTCCCACAATGCTTCATTCCTATGTCATTAAAGAAAAGTGCTTACACATGTGAGTAAAACCTGTGTTACCAGTATTTACTTTGTACAAAAAGACACATATTCAAACATATTAAAAGCAGGGAAGACGCATATATATCTGATCGATCTTTTCATCTGGGTCATTTCAATATTGTAAAATCAGATCTTGTCTTTTATTTAGACCTTTAGGTTGTCTAGTACCCAGTTGAAAGATCCAAAATGCCTCCTTTATCTTCCTTACATGAGAATAGCAAAAAGAGATTTAATAAAAATAACCTATCGAAAAAAGAGGCAGAAGCTGTACAGGAATTAAGTAAAAGATGTGATTTGGTCATAAAACGGGCTGATAAGGGGGGAGCTGTGGTAATTTTGGATGGTGGATTATATAGAAAACAAATTTTGGATATGTTAGATGATACCTCCACCTATATGAAATTAAAATATAACCCACTCCCCTCTTATCAATCTCAAATGACCAAAATCTTGGAAAAGGGTTTGGACATGGGTATACTAACCAAAAAGGAGATGGAATATATCTTTGTGGAAAATCCTACAATATCTATATTCCATGCATTGCCTAAGGTCCACAAAGATATATTTCCTCCACCACTCCGTCCAATAATTGCAGGAATTGGATCCTTTTCCGAGAGATTGTCAGAGTGGTTGGATTCCCTACTACAACCCCTTATTCCACATATTCCTGGTTTCCTTCAAGATACACGCTCGGTGTTGCAGGCCTTTTCCAAATTTGAATGGCATTCTGACTATGTTTGGCTTACGGCAGATATTACATCCTTATACACTAATATACCGCATGATTTAGCGATGTTATCTCTGAGGTGGTTCTTGGAGGTGTATAGTGTATATACTGCAGAATTGTGTGAATTCATGGAACTTGTTTTAAATTTTTTGCTTAAACATAATTTTTTTATGTTTGATGGGATGTATTATCTCCAGTTGTCGGGCGTGTCGATGGGGCTAAGTTCTCTCCCTCCATTGCCAATATTTTCATGGCATGGTGGGAGAGAAGCTTTCTCCTCATCGACACGCACCGCTTCTGAGGATCCATCCGGTGGTATGGCCGTTACATCGACGATATACTGATAGTGTGGTCGGGTGATGTGGCGGCCATACCTCCATTTGGTGAATACATCAATTCCTGCCTTAGGTCGATTTCTTTTGTAATTAAATATGATTGGCAACAAATAGAATTTCTAGATCTAAGTTTGGAAGGTAATGCGATTAATCACAGTGTTAGTACTTCCATTTACAGAAAGGAAATGGCAGGTAATACCATTCTTTTGGCAACATCGTGTCATCCTCCTCACATCATTAAAAATATTCCGAAAGGAGAACTTATAAGAGCAAAAGGAATTGCTCTAGTGAACTTGGATACCACGATGAAGCCAAAAATATTACTATGCGTCTCTCCAGTAGATTGTATGACCGGAAATATATAAATAAATGCACCACTGAGATAGCCACTCGGAACAGAGATGATTTAATTTTTCTCCAGAAAAATAAAATACACAGTAGAACTACGAACACCCGGTATTTTCTACCCAATACAGTTTAGAATACAGAGAAATATGCAAGATAGTGGAAAAATATCTCCCTGTTTTGCATAATGATAGAAATTGGTCTCCAGTTATAGCACAAGGGATAAAATGTGTGGCACGAAAAGCCCGAACACTAGGTAATATGTTAAGTCCCAGTCTATACACAAGTGAAAATACCGCAACACCGACGTGGTTAAACACTCGAGGTAGTTACAAATGTGGTCACACAAGATGCGTGTGTTGCAAATACATGGAACAAAAAAACAGTTACAGTTCTACAGCAACAGGGAAGGAGTTTACAATTAAATCCTACATAAATTGCAACACTTGTTATGTGGTATATCTGATTACGTGCACTGAATGTAACATCCAATATGTGGGATGCACAACCAATGCTGTGAAAACCAGATTTCGAAAACATATATCCGATATACCGCATCACCAAAAACGCATTGTATCGGCAGTAAGTTTACACTGTGCGCTAATGCACGAGGGCAGTTCAGCAAGTCTCAAATTACAAGGAATAGAAAGGGTTACTCTTCCTCTACGTGGAGGTGATCACAGACAAAAGCTGTTGAATAGGGAGGCATTTTGGATCTTTCAACTGGGTACTAGACAACCTAAAGGTCTAAATAAAAGACAAGATCTGATTTTACAATATTGAAATGACCCAGATGAAAAGATCGATCAGATATATATGCGTCTTCCCTGCTTTTAATATGTTTGAATATGTGTCTTTTTGTACAAAGTAAATACTGGTAACACAGGTTTTACTCACATGTGTAAGCACTTTTCTTTAATGACATAGGAATGAAGCATTGTGGGAATGGGGAAGTATCCTTTATATTCCCATTCTTTCTGTCTCAAAGATATCATGAGGAAGGACTGTGATTGATATAGTCTGAAACGCGTTGATCTGAGATAATATTCCTATCTGCACTGTATTTGCACTTTTTATTGAAGAATAAAGTTTTGGGAATAACACCTTTTTAACATCTTGGAGCTGGACGTCTTCGTTTTTTCTATTTGTTCCTGTGGGCCCTGGGATTGCGTCCGTGCCCCGGATGGAATATATGCAGGTGAGAGCTGTGGACTTTCTGATAATGTGTCATATCTCTTATTATAATTCATTCCATCTCATCAATCTCAACAATTCATATATAATAATAAAGTGCCCGTGCATACTCATAAGTGTTGTAAATCCACATCAGTGTACAACGATACATAATTGATCATATTATGTGCTCAGGTGTAACAATGTTAGTGATTAAAAACCTGCAGTCACTAGGGGTAATCCTCATGGTGAGTCAAGGAAGACCGGGATCCCACGGCGTCATGTAATCCACATCGCGCTTGCGCGCGGTGACGTTAGTATCCCTCTTCACCATACCATAACAAAGATGGCTCAGCCAGTCCGCACTCCTCATTGCGCATGTCTAACCTGCGTCATCGCTGGCACAGCCATCACATGTTACTAAATTGCTACCTCTGACCGTAGCTTCATCACATGATCAAATCCCTATACGTCACGTCACATGACTTAATAAGCTCCTTTGTTTATATCTCAAAATCAACTTAATCTCAATGTGGACATAACAATCTAGGGTGGTATTAGTATCGCTACATCAATCCCTTGATATAGCGACCCATACCCGGGACGGTTCATACGTCATCAGTGATCATCACTATGAATCGTGCTCACCATACCCTTTACCCTTATTTTATCCACTTTTAATATTACCATATTCAGCTCAATATCTTACAAAAGGAGCATGCAGGGATGTATTATCATGTGACCCATTTAGAATCTCATATAACTCCATTATGATAGAGATACTGACCGAGTGCTGGTCGAATAGCCGGAGTTGCACCCACTTGTGACTGTGTGCTGCCTTCCTATTTTCTCTACTTTATATATATATATATATATATATATATATATAAATTTCCGCTAACTTGTGCCAAAAAAAAATAAATTCTGTGAACTCACCATGCCCCTCACGGAATCCCTTGGGGTGTCTTCTTTCCAAAATGGGGTCACATGTGGGGTATTTATACTGCCCTGGCATTTTAGGGGCCCTAAAGCGTGAGAATCCAAATGTGTAAAAATGCCCTGTGAAATCCTAAAGGTACTCATTGGAATTAGGGCCCCTTTCCCTATCGCCGTACTCAGGAGAAGTAGGGCAATGTGTTTTGGGGTGTATTTTTATATATACCCATACTTTGTGTGAGAAATATCGCTGTAAACGACAACTTTTTAATTTTTTTTATACATAGTTGTCAATTTACAGAGATATTTCTCTCACCCAACATGGGTATATGTAAAAATACACCCCAAAACACATTGCCCTACTTCTCCTGAGTACGGCGATACCACATGTATGACACTTTTTTGCAGCCTAGGTGCGTAAAGGGGCGTAAAGTCCAACGAGTACCTTCAGGTTTTACAGGGCTGCTCACAATTTAGCCCCGCCCAAAATGCCAGAACAGTACACACCCCACAAATGACCCCATTTTGGAAAGAAGACACCCCAATCTATTTGCTGAGGGGCATATTCAGTCCATGAAAAATAGGACTTTTTGTCAGAAGTTAGTGGAAAGGGAGACTTTGTGAGAAAAAACTATAAAAAATCAATTTCCGCTAACTTGTGCCAAAAAAAAAAATCTTCTATGAACTCGCCATGCCCCTCACGGAATACCTTGGGGTGTCTGCTTTCCAAAATGGGGTCACACGTGTGGGGTATTTATACTGCCCTTGCATTTTAGGGGTCCTAAAGCATGAGAAGAAGTCTGGAATCCAAATGCGTAAAAATGCCCTCCTAAAAGGTACTCATTGGAATTAGGGCCCCTTTGCGCATCTTGGCTGCAAAAACACATGTGGTATCGCCGTACTCAGGAGAAGTAGGGCAATGTTTTTTGGGGTGTATTTTTACATATACCCATGCTGGGTGAGAGAAATATCTCTGTAAATTGATAACTTTGTATAAAATTTTTAAAAAAGTTGTCATTTACAGAGATATTTCTCACACACAGTATTAGTATATGTAAAAATACACCCCAACACACATTGCCCTACTTCTCCTGAGTACGGCGATACCACATGTGTGACACTTTTTTGCAGCCTGGGTGCGCAAAGGGGCCCAAATTCCGCATTTGGATTCCAGACTTCTTCTCACGCTTTAGAGACCCCTAAAATGCTAGGGCAGTATAAATACCCCACAAGTGACCCCATTTTGGTAAGAAGAAATTTTTTTTTTTGGCACAAGTTAGCGGAAATGTATATATATATTTTTTTTACAAAGTCTCATATTCCACTAACTTGTGACAAAAAATAAAATTTTACATGAACTCACCATACCCCTCACGGAATACCTTGGTGTGTCTTCTTTCTAAAATGGGGTCACTTGTGGGGTATTTATACTGCCCTAGCATTTTAGGGGTCTCTAAAGCGTGAGAAGAAGTCTGGAATCCAAATGCGGAATTTGGGCCCCTTTGCGCACCCAGGCTGCAAAAAAGTGTCACACATGTGGTATCGCCGTACTCAGGAGAAGTAGGGAAATGTGTTTTGGGGTGTATTTTTGCATATACCCATGCTGGGTGAGAGAAATATCTCTGTAAATGACAACTTTTAAATTTTTTTTATACAAAGTTGACAATTTACAGAGATATTTCTCTCACCCAGCATGGGTATATGTAAAAACACACCCCAAAACACATTGACCTACTTCTTCTGAGTACAGCGATACCACATGAGTGACACTTTTTTGCAGCCTAAAATTCCGAGTACCTTTAGGCTTTACAGGGCTGCTCACAGTTTAGCCCCGCCCAAAATGCTAGAACAGTAAACACACCCCACAAATGACCCCATTTCGGAAAGTAGACACCCCAAGGTATTCACTGAGGAGCATAGTGAGTCCGTGGGAGATTTTTATTTTTTTTGCCAGAAGTTAGCAGAAATGGAAACTTTATTATTGTTTTTTCTCCTCAGAAAGTGTCATTTTCCACTAACTTGTGAAAAAAAATGAAATGATACATGTACTCACCATGCCCCTCCACGAATACTTTGGGGTGTCTTCTTTCTAAAATGGTGTCATTTGGGGGGTATTTATACTATTCTGGCATCCTAGCACCTGAAGAAACATAACAGGTGCTCAGAAACTCAGAGCTGCTTCAAAATGCGGAAATTCACTTTTTTGCACCACAGTTTGTAAACGCTATAACTTTTACCCAAACCGATAAATATACACTTATTGGATTTTTTTTTTTTTTATCAAAGACATGTAGAACAATAAATTTAGAGAAAAATTTATATAGAAATCTAGTTAAGAAAAAAAAATAAAAATTACAACAGAAAGTGAAAAATGTCATTTTTTTGCAAATATTTCGGTCATTTTTGATTAATAGCAAACAAAGTAAAAATGTACCACCAAATGAAAGCTCTATTGTTGAGAAGAAAAGGAGGTAAAATTCATTTGGGTGGTAAGTTGCATGACCGAGCAATAAACGGTGAAATTAGTGTAGTGCAGAATTGTAAAAAGTGGTCTGGTCATTAAGGGTGTTTAAGCTAGGGGGGCTGATGTGGTTAAGGAACGGGTGGTGATTTGAACTTACCCTATTTTTTCCCCATAAGACACACCTAGGATTTAGAGGGGGACAATAAGAAAAAACTATTTTATCATGATACTTCAGGTAAATCCACCAATCAGACCCTCAATGTTCACAATAAGACCTCAGATCAGACCCCCAATAAGACCTCAGCTTAGACCCCCAATGTAAATGACCCCCAATAAGACCTCAGATAAGAGCCCCATGCCTCTCTTCAGCCCCCAGTAGCATCGTATATGCCCCCAGTAGTCTCTCTTCATCCCCCAGTAGCCTGATATATGGCCCCATATATGCCCCCAGTAGTCTCTTTAGCCCCCAGTAGCCCCATATATGCCTCCAGTAGTCTCTCTTCACCCGCAATAGCCCCATTTGTGCCCCAAGTAGTCTCTCTTCAGCCTCAATAGCCCATATATGCTCCCAGTAGTCTCTCTTCAGCCCCAGAAGCCCCATATATGCCCCCAGTAGTCTCTTCAGCCCCCAGTAGCCTCATAATATGCCCCCAGTAGCCCCAGATATGCCCACTGTAGCCTTATATATGCCCCCCTGTAGCCTCAAATATGCCCCCAGCAGCGTCCATCAGCCTCATGTTAAATGAAATAAAAAAAACACTCACCTTTCCTGCTCCAGACACCACACCGCTGCTCCTCACCTCCCGCACTCGGTCTTCCACCTCTTCTGTCTGCTTTGTGGGCATGCACAGTGTGAGGTCACATCGCAACCTCACACATGCGCAGCCATCACAGCGGAACGCCGGGGACCAGGAAGCGGTGAGTTCACACTGCTTCTCAGTCCTCCTGTACTAATGAAGCGCTTTGTCCCATAAGACGCAGGGGCGTTTCCCCCCCACTTTTGAGGGGGGGGGGAAATTAGTCTTATGGGGCGAAAAATACGGTATATTTTTTTTTAAAAAAATTATATTTGTGAAAACTTTTTTTTAACTTTTCTTTTTTACTATAGCTGGCAATCATTAGGTTGCCCATTGTGTTTATTGATGGCTGTATAGCCATCATTTAACACTTAATTTTCCATATAACAATAAAGTGCTGCCACCTAGTGGCCTGTATTGGTATATTCCTCTAATAGACTCCGAAGCCTGCTTGAAGCTTAAGTCTATTAGAGCAATGTAACAGGTTCCCTTATCTCAGTCGGGCAACGTTGTTCCCGGAGGATAGCGTGCAGCTTCCGCTTCTGGACAACTGATATTTTAAATAGCAGAAACCCGCCGGCTGTGGCGCCCGCTGCACGTGTACGGCGGAGGTAGGGGTAGTGAAGGGGTTAAACATAAACACTCGCTCTGGTGAACTGTATGGTATATAAAAAACAGTTGCAGCACTACATGCAACTCTGTTGTATATATGGAAACATCTGAGGAGCAATAGGAGGACTTAGACTCCCTGTATTAGCAATCTCTGGGATGACCTCTTGAACAGCAGGACATGAGATATTTATTAAAATGCTTTGTCTGAACCTTTAACTGGTTTCAAGTGAATGTGAGTATCTATAACAATTGCAATTGTTTACAACAGCCTAGTAATCATTAAAAGTTTCATACTGTAGTATATAACCAAATATCAAAATTCCCCTAACCTACCTTTGGTGTATAAGCAATTGCTTTTTTTCATAGATTTTGTTCTGCACACTGAACACACACAAGGTGGATATGCAGAAGCTTCTTGGTGGTCAGATTGGTTTGGAAGATTTTATCTTTGCACATGTTAGAGGGGAAACCAAAGAAGTTGAGATCACTAAAACAGAAGATGCCTTGGGCCTCACAATCACTGATAATGGAGCTGGATATGCATTCATAAAGGTAAATTTTTGGAGTTTTGAGTTCTTATAATAGAAAAAATGGGAGAATTAAATAATACATGTAATTCTAATGAATGATAACTGAATGTAATATTAATGCACTTGCAGCATAAAACAGCAATATATAGTGGAATTTCAGAAGAGAGACAACAGAAAGCCTATAGCCAAGAGAACTAACCAGGAAATTCATCTGACTTACGCCCATTTACACAACCATATTTTTGTTCTGCATCCGATGCAAATTTTTATGCTGATCGGATATGGACCCCTGTTTCAATGGGTGCGCAAATTATGCGGATAACACACCATTTGCTGTCTACATCCATATGTCCGTTCTTCTGCCCCTCAAAAAAGATAGAGAAGAGAACTGTTTTGTGGACATGAATAGACATTGTTACAATGGGTCCGCAAAAAAAATAAAATAAATGGATGCAACTCAGATGTCGTCCGTATTTTTTGCAGATCCACGTTTGCAGACCACAAAATACATATGGTCGTGTTAATGCACCCTAAACTAATGATAGTAGCAATATACTTATACTTGTCTGAGGTTGTCTGATAACCAAAATATTTAGTAATTGCTCAGCTATAACCTAGTGATCCCGGATTAAAGGAATTCTAATTGCTTCTTTCAAAAAGCTGTAATGTGGCCACAAAAATGGTTTTATGTTATAAAGGATATGTACACCTTTTGGGGGTAATTTTTTTTATTGCATTGTACTTTTTTTGAGCTCATTTTTTGAATTGGTCTTTATTAAAAATATGGAATTTTTTGTGTGTACATAGCTGAGATGCTGTAGTAGCAGCCTGTGGATTTTCTGTCTTTTCAGTCATCTGCTAGTTTTTGGTCACCTTACATCACAAAAAGTGCAACACCAAGCGATCAAAAAGGTGTATGCCCCATAAAATAGTACCAGTAAAACCATCACCTCATCCCACAAAAAATGAGCCCCTACATAAGACAATCGGTCAAAAAATAAAAAAACTATGGCTCTCAGAATATGGAGACACTAAAAAATCATTTTTTACAAATATGCTTTATTATGTAAAACAAACGAACAAACAAAAAAAGTAGACATATTTGATATTGTTGCGTCCATAACATGTTCTATCAAAATAGCAAATGATCTGACCTGTCAGATAAACATTGTAAAAAATAAGAACTTTGCCAGAAAAGCAATTTTTTGGTTACCTTGCCTCACAAGAAGCATAATATAGAGCGATCAAAAATCACATGTACCCCAAATTATCAATAAAACTGTGACCTTATCCCGCAGTTTCCAAAATAGGGTCACTTTTTGGGAGTTTCTATTGTAGGGATGCATCAGGGGGGCTTCAAATGGGACATAGTGTCTAAAAATCAGTCCAGCAAAATCTGCCTATCAAAAACCATTAAGCCCTTTTCTTCTGCGCTCTGCCGTGTGCTCTTACATCAGTTTACATTTCTGTAAACTGCAGAATCAGGGTAACAGATTATTTTCCTTTAATTCTTGTGGAATACTTGTGGAAAACCCTTTGTTTTGAATAACTTAGGTGTAGTGTTGAGCGAACAGTTCGAGCATAGTTCGGGTTCGTACCAAATTTTGGGGTGTTCCGGACCCGAACATTTTCTAAAAAGTTCGGGTTCGTTGATCGGCGATTACTTCCCGCTTTCTGAAGGGCTGCACAGCAGCCAATCAGCTAGCATTTTACTTCTTGCCCTAAGAGCCCATCACAGCCATGCCTACTAATGGCATGGCTGTGATTGACCAAGTGCAGCATGTGACCCAGCCTCTATTTAAGCTGGAGTCACGTAGCGCCGCACGTCACACTGCTCTGATTAGTGTAGTGAAAGGACGCAGCTTCTGTGAGGGCGAGATTAGGCAGGGAAAAGTCAGCAACAGCACCTAATGAACTGATCGATCTACAGCTGTGAATGATTGAACTACTGCTAGTTTTTAGGCTGCACAGAGCGTTTTTCTGTCACTTATTTTCTGGGGTGATCGGTGGCCATTTTGTGACTTGTGGTGCGCCAGAACAAGCTGCCACCAAGTCCATCAATCCTAGTTTTTTTTTTGCTATATCCTACATCAGGGGCTTGGCTGTGCTAATTGTCACCCCTAGAAACTCAGGATAGCAATTTCTATATTTTATTAAGGGGTTAAATACAATTGCCCAAATACCAATCCCCTAAATCTGGTGTTCCAGCTTTGGCTAGCCAAGTATAATACTGTCTGCTGTCTGGCAAAGGATAGATTATTTTCTGTGGTGAAATTCAATTGCCAAAATAGCAATACCATAAATCAGTGGTTTCAGCTGTGGCTGGCCAAGTTTCATAGTGTCCTGCAAATTATATATTTTGTTCTGGGGTGAAATTCAATTGCCAAAATAGCAATACCATAAATCAGTGGTTTCAGCTGTGGCTGGCCAAGTTTCATAGTGTCCGCAAAAACATATATTTTGTTCTGGGGTGAAATTCAATTGCCAAAATAGCAATACCATAAATCTGGTGTCACAGCTGTGGATGGCAAAGTATAATAGTGTCTGCCAAAACATATATTTTGTTCTGAGGTGAAATTCAATTGCCAAAATAGCAATACCATAAATCAATGGTTTCAGCTGTGGCTGGCAAAGTTTCATAGTGTCCGTAAAAACATATATTTTGTTCTGGGGTGAAATTCAATTGCCAAAACAGCAATACCATAAATCAGTGGTTTCAGCTCTGGCTGGCCAAGTTTCATAGTGTCCTGCAAATTATATATTTTGTTCTGGGGTGAAATTCAATTGCCAAAATAGCAATACCATAAATCAGTGGTTTCAGCTGTGGCTGGCCAAGTTTCATAGTGTCCGCAAAAACATATATTTTGTTCTGGGGTGAAATTCAATTGCCAAAATAGCAATACCCTGAATCTGGTGTTCCAGCTGTTGCAGGCCTAGTTTAAATCTGTCCGTAACAGGGTATATTTTGTTCTGGGGTGAAATTTAATTGCCAAAATAGCAATACCATACATAAATCAGTGGTTTCAGCTGTGGCTGGCCAAGTTTCATAGTGTCCGCAAAAACATATATTTTGTTCTGGGGTGAAATTCAATTGCCAAAATAGCAATACCATAAATCTGGTGTCACAGCTGTGGATGGCAAAGTATAATAGTGTCTGCCAAAACATATATTTTGTTCTGAGGTGAAATTCAATTGCCAAAATAGCAATACCATAAATCAATGGTTTCAGCTGTGGCTGGCAAAGTTTCATAGTGTCCGTAAAAACATATATTTTGTTCTGGGGTGAAATTCAATTGCCAAAACAGCAATACCATAAATCAGTGGTGTTACAGCTCTGGCTGGCCAAGTTTCATAGTGTCCTGCAAATTATATATTTTGTTCTGGGGTGAAATTCAATTGCCAAAATAGCAATACCATAAATCAGTGGTTTCAGCTGTGGCTGGCCAAGTTTCATAGTGTCCTGCAAAACATATATTTTGTTCTGGGGTGAAATTCAATTGCCAAAATAGCAATACCCTGAATCAGTGGTGTTCCAGCTGTTGCAGGCCTAGTTTAAATCTGTCCGTAACAGGGTATATTTTGTTCTGGGGTGAAATTTAATTGCCAAAATAGCAATACCATACATAAATCAGTGGTTTCAGCTGTGGCTGGCCAAGTTTCATAGTGTCCGCAAAAACATATTTTGTTCTGGGGTGAAATTCAATTGCCAAAATAGCAATACCATAAATCTGGTGTCACAGCTGTGGATGGCAAAGTATAATAGTGTCTGCCAAAACATATATTTTGTTCTGGGGTGAAATTCAATTGCCAAAATAGCAATACCATAAATCAGTGGTTTCAGCTGTGGCTGGCCAAGTTTCATAGTGTCCGCAAAAACATATATTTTGTTCTGGGGTGAAATTCAATTGCCAAAATAGCAATACCATAAATCTGGTGTCACAGCTGTGGATGGCAAAGTATAATAGTGTCTGCCAAAACATATATTTTGTTCTGGGGTGAAATTCAATTGCCAAAATAGCAATACCATAAATCAGTGGTTTCAGCTGTGGCTGGCCAAGTTTCATAGTGTCCTGCAAATTATATATTTTGTTCTGGGGTGAAATTCAATTGCCAAAATAGCAATACCATAAATCAGTGGTTTCAGCTGTGGCTGGCCTAGTTTAAATCTGTCCGTAACAGGGTATATTTTGTTCTGGGGTGAAATTCAATTGCCAAAATAGCAATACCCTGAAACTGGTGTTCGAGCTGTTGCAGGCCAATTGTAAATCTATCCATAAAAGGATACCTTTCATCCAGGGCCTAAATACTAGCCCTAAAAGAGATATTCCCCTAAATTAGTGGTTACTGCTGTGCCTTGATTAGTGCAATACACTACATAAATGAATAGGCAGATAGTGTTGGGTGCCTGTAAAAACAGGCCTGAATTTGAAATCAATACATTGGGCCAAATATTTTTTTTCTTATTGTGGTGCTTGGTGAACGGTAACAATTAGGAAAACATCTAGTAAGGGACGCGGACGTGTTAGTGTACCGTCTTGTGCTGGGAGAGGACGTGGCCATTCTGCAACAGCCACACGTCCTAGTGAACCAACTACCTCAGGTTCCAGTACCCGCCAGAATTTACAGCGATATTTGGTGGGGCCCAATGCCGTTCTAAGGATGGTAAGGCCTGAGCAGGTACAGACGCTAGTCAATTGGGTGGCCGACAGTGGATCCAGCATGTTCACAACATTATCTCCCACCCAGTCTTCTGCAGAAAGCGCACAGGTGGCACCTGAAAACCAAGCCCATCAGTCTGTCACATCACCCCCATGCATATCAGGGAAACTGTCTGAGCCTCAAGTTATGCAGCAGTCTCTTATGCTGTTTGAAGACTCTGCCGGCAGGGTTTCCCAAGGGAATCCACCTAGCCCTTCCTCAGTGGTGGAAGACATAGAATGCACTGATGCACAACCACTGATGTTTCCTGATGATGAGGACATGGGAATACCACCTCATCGGAGTCCGCACGTCTCTGATGATGATGAAACACAGGTGCCAACTGCTGTGTCTTTCTGCAGTGTGCAGACCGAACAGGAGGTCAGGGAGGAAGACTGTGTGGAAGACGATGCAGGGGACGATGAGGTCCTAGACCCCACATGGAATGAAAGTCATGCCACTGACTTTCATAGTTCAGAGGAAGAGGCAGTGGTGAGACCGAGCCAACAGCGTAGCAAAAGAGAGAGCAGGGGGCAAAAGCAGAACAGCCGCCTCCAAGAGAGTTCGCCTGCTATTGGCCACCGCCACCAGGGACCGAGCACCCCAAAGGCAGCTTCAAGGAGTTCCCTGGCATGACACTTCTTTAAACAATGTGCTGACGACAAGACCCGAGTGGTTTGCACGCTGTGCCATCAGAGCCTGAAGCGAGGCATTAACGTTCTGAACCTTAGCACAACCTGCATGACCAGGCATCTACATGCAAAGCATGAACTGCAGTGGAGTAAACACCTTAAAAGCAAGGAACTCACTCTGGCTCCCCCTGCTCCCTCTTCTGCTGCTGCCTCGGCCTCTTCCTCCGCTTCGGGAGGAATGTTGGCACCTGCCGCCCGCCAAACAGAGGATGTACCACCGACAACACCACCTGCGTCACCAAGCATCTCCACCATGTCACACGGCAGTGTTCAGCTCTCCATCTCACAAACCTTGGAGAGAAAGCGTAAATTCCCACCTAGCCACCCTCGAGCCCTGGGCCTGAATGCCAGCATTTCTAAACTACTGGCCTTTGAAATGCTGTCATTCAGGCTGGTGGACACAGACCGCTTCAAACTGCTGATATCCATGGCTGTTCCACAGTATGTTGTTCCCAGCCGCCACTACTTCTCCAAGACAGCCGTGCCTTCCCTGCACAACCAAGTATCCGATAAAATCAAGTGTGCACTGCGCAACGCCATCTGTGGCAAGGTCCACCTAACCACAGATATGTGGACCAGTAAGCACGGCCAGGGACGCTATATCTCCCTAACTGCTCACTGGGTAAATGTAGTGGCGGCTGGGCCCCAGGTGGAGAGTTCCTTGGCGCACGTCCTTCCGCCGCCAAGGATCGCAGGGCATCATTATTTGCCTCCTGTAGCCTCCTCCTCCTACTCGGCTTCCTCCTACTCTGCTTCCACCAGCTCATCCAGTCAGCCACACACCTTCACCACCAACTTCAGCACAGCCCGGGGTAAACGTCAGCAGGCCATTCTGAAACTCATATGTTTGGGGGACAGGCCCCACACCACGCAGGAGTTGTGGCGGGGTATTGAACAACAGACCGACGAGTAGTTTCTGCCAGTGGGCCTCAAGCCTGGCGGTGTGCGATAATGGGCGAAATCTCGTTGCAGCTCTGGGACTAGCCGGTTTGACGCACATCCCTTGCCTGGCGCATGTGCTGAATTTGGTGGTGCAGAAGTTCATTCACAACTACCCCGACATGTCAGAGCTGCTGCATAAAGTGCGGGCCGTCTGTGCGCACTTCCGGCGTTCACATCCTGCCGCTGCTCGCCTGTCTGCGCTACAGCGGAACTTCGGCCTTCCCGCTCACCGCCTCATATGCGACGTGCCCACCGGGTGGAACTCCACCTTGCACATGCTGGAGAGACTGTGCGAGCAGCAGCAGGCCATAGTGGAGTTTCATCTTCAGCACGCACGCGTCAGTCGCACTGCGGAACAGCACCACTTGACCACCAATGATTGGGCCTTCATGCGAGACCTGTGTGCCCTGTTGCGCTGTTTCGAGTACTCCACCAACATGGCCAGTGGCGATGACACCGTTATTAGCGTTACAATACCACTTCTATGTCTCCTTGAGAAAACGCTTAGGGCGATGATGGAAGAAGAGGTGGCCCAGGAGGAGGAGGAGGAGGATGAGGGGTCATTTTTACCACTTTCAGGCCAGTCTGTTAGAAGTGGCTCAGAGGGAGGTTTTTTGCAACAGCAGAGGCCAGGTACAAATGTGGCCAGCCAGGGCCCACTACTGGAGGACGAGGAGGAGGTGCAGGAGGATGAGGATGAAGCAGGTTCACAGCGGGGTGGCACCCGACACAGCTCAGGCCCATCACTGGTGCGTGGCTGGGGGGATACGGAGGACGATGACGATACACCTCCCACAGAGGACAGCTTGTCCTTACCTCTGGGGAGCCTGGCACACATGAGCGACTACATGCTGCAGTGCCTGCGCAACGACAGCAGAGTTGCCCACATTTTAACGTGTGCGGACTACTGGGTTGCCACCCTGCTGGATCCCCGGTACAAAGACAATGTGCCCACCATACTTCCTGCACTGGAGCGTGATAGGAAGATGCGCGAGTACAAGCGCACGCTGATAGACGCGCTCCTGAGAGCATTCCCAAATGTCACAGGGGAACAGGTGGAAGCCCAAGGCGAAGGCAGAGGAGGAGCAAGAGGTCGCCAACACAGCAGTGTCACGGCCAGCTCCTCTGAGGGCAGGGTTAGCATGGCAGAAATGTGGAAAAGTTTTGTCTCCACGCCACAGCTAACTGCACCACCACCTGATACGGAACGTGTTAGCAGGAGGCAGCATTGCACTAACATGGTTGAACAGTACGTCTGCACACCCCTCCACGTACTGACTGATGGTTTGGCCCCATTCAACTTCTGGGTCTCCAAATTGTCCACGTGGCCAGAGTTAGCATTTTATGCCTTGGAGGTGCTGGCCTGCCCGGCGGCTAGCGTTTTGTCTGAACGTGTATTCAGCATGGCAGGGGGCGTCATTATTAACAAACGCAGCCGCCTGTCCACAGCCAACGTGGATAAGCTGACGTTCATAAAAATGAACCAGGCATGGATCCCACAGGACCTGTGCCTCCCTTGTGCAGAATAGACATTTATAACTGCCTTCCCACTTCTTTATTGAATCTTTATTTTTTTAACTTTACCATGATCTTGCGGTGCAACCCAAAGTTGAATGAACCTCTCCTCTGTCTGGGTGCTGGGGCCGAAATAACTGAAAGTGGCCTTCTCCATTGGTGGGTGATATGATGCATGATTCCTTGCTGTGGGACCTCTCTCCTCGGTCTGGGTGCTGGGCCGAAATAACTGAAAGTGGCCTTCTCCAGTGGTGGGTGATATGATGCATGATTCCTTGCTGTGGGACCTCTCTCCTCTGTCTGGGTGCTGGGGCCGAAATAACTGAAAGTGGCCTTCTCCAGTGGTGGGTGATATGAAGCATGATTCCTTGCTGTGGGACCTCTCTCCTCTGTCTGGGTGCTGGGCCGAAATAACTGAAAGTGGCCTTCTCCATTGGTGGGTGATATGACGCATGATTCCTTTCAGTGGGACCTGTATCCTCGGTCTGGGTGCTGGGCCGAAATAACTGAAAGTGGCCTTCTCCAGTGATGGGTGATATGACGCATGATTCCTTGCAGTGGGACCTCTCTCCTCGGTCTGGGTGCTGGGCCGAAATAACTGAAAGTGGCCTTCTCCAGTGGTGGGTGATATGATGCATGATTCCTTGCTGTGGGACCTCTCTCCTCGGTCTGGATGCTGGGCCGAAATAACTGAAAGTGGCCTTCTCCAGTGGTGGGTGATATGACGCATGATTCCTTGCTGTGGGACCTCTCTCCTCTGTCTGGGTGCTGGGGCCGAAATAACTGAAAGTGGCCTTCTCCAGTGGTGGGTGATATGACGCATGATTCCTTGCTGTGGGGTCTCTCTCCAATTGATATTGGTTAATTTTTATTTATTTTATTTTAATTAATTTCCCTATCCACATTTGTTTGCAGGGGATTTACCTACATTTTGCTGCCTTTTGCAGCCCTCTAGCCCTTTCCTGGACTATTTTACAGTCTTTTTAGTGCCTAAAAGTTCGGGTCCCCATTGACTTCAATGGGGTTCGGGATAAAGTTCGGGTCGAGTTCGGATCCCGAACCCGAACATTTTCGGGAAGTTCAGCCGAACTTCCCGAACCCGAACTTCCAGGTGTTCGCTCATCTCTACTTAGGTGTAGTTTGTAATATGGGGTGGGATATGGGATTTATGGGTGGTTTCTACTGTGTAAGCCCCACAAAGTGACTTCATAACTGAACTGGTCCTTAAAAAGTGGGTTTTGGAAGTTTTCTTAAAAATGTTAAGAATTGTTTCTAAAATACTAAACCTTCTAACATGAAAAACAATTAAATGACATGTTCAAATTGATGCCAACATAAAGTAGACATATGAGGAATGTTAAGTACAAATATTTTATGAAGTATCACTGTTGTAAAAGCAGAGAAATTTAAATTTTGAAAATTGCGACTTTTTCCAAATATTTGGTAATTTTTTTTATTAACAAAGGTGAATATATTGAGTCAAATTTGCCACTGTCATGAAGTATAATGTGTCACTTGGATAAGTAAAAGTGTTCCAAAGTTCCAAAGCCACATAAAGTGACATGTCAGATTTGTAAAAAATGGCCTGGACAGTAGTAGGGGCTAAATAAGTGTTTATGGCAATAAGGGTTATTAGATGACCGTCACAAAGTAAAAGTGATAGTACCAGTCACACAGTTAGAAAAACATTTAACCCTTTGTGACAGAATGGCTCAATATTTTTTATAAAAGCCAATTGAAAATATGATTTTTAGACAAAAATGAGTAAAATTCAATTCTAAACAAAAATTGCCTCCAAAGGTGTACATAGCTTTTAAGTCAGTCATACATAGGTCTTCATGGGGTTATATGATTATCTAACTTCAGTTTGCTTACCCCCTCTTTTTAATTTTGCTCAATTTCCCCCTAATTGTTTACAAAAATGTAGACCCCAACTCCATAATAATTATGGTATTGGGTATTCATTACAGAAATGAGGTAGCAGAAGGGACCTCTATTCAGGATCATCATCACTTGAGGATATACAGGTTACAATGAGCATTTGTCTCAGACAAGCCATTGATTTAAAGGAAAACTGTCACCATAAAAATGCAGGGTGATCTGCAGGCATTATGTTATACAGTAGGCAGAATGATATATCATTTCATGGGAAATAATTCATCAAAATGTGTAATTTATTCGTTTAAATCACTGATCTTTCTGAGCTTAATAGCAAAGTGGCCAGAAAGAGCAGATATTTTAATGATTAAATTCAATATTTGCGGAATTATTTCCCATAAAACTATATCTGAAAATGCTCAGTTCCTTCTGCTGCATCACCTGCCACCTGCAGATTGCACTGCATTTTAAAGGTGGCAGGTTCCCCTTAAATGAGTAATGTCTAATGCTCCATTTCACCTGTGGTGACACTGCAGGGTAATTAAAAACTTACTGCCATGTTTCCCCACAGAATGCTTTTGGGAGCACAACAGGAGGACATTTTGTCTAGAACCCTTATAACAAGTAGGGATTGTCCATAGCAAACACTTCCTTTTAAATTGGCAGCCTGAGCAGGCTTGACAGGTTTAAATGATGGGTATCCAAAAGGAATATGATTACCAATGAGAAATGATTTAAATATGCTGCATGCGTTGTGATGGACACATTCTAACTAATTTCCATTTTGTAACCCCCAATTGTTCCAATTAGAGAATTAAAGAGGGCAGCATTACTGACCGACTTAAAACTGTGAATGTAGGTGATAATATCGAAGCAATAAACGATCACACCATTGTTGGATGTCGGCACTATGAAGTGGCAAAGATGTTGAGGGAACTTCCAAAATCAGAAACATTTATGCTACGTCTGGTTCAACCAAAACGAGCTTTTGGTAAGTTATGAATTTACCAAAATTCACAGCATTTACAGTGGTTGCCAACATTTTGAAAATGTTTAAACATAAATATTATATGCAGAATTTCACATGGCCTTCATGGCACAGCAATTATTTTATTTTTTTCTTAGTATCTTCAAAGAGTGTTAAGGGGAAAAAATATCTTCCCAACTCCAATCAGGCAATCAGAATAACACCCTGGACTTTAACGACCCATCTCTAGTAGCTATATCTTGTAATATTATTACACTCCAGAAATACATCCAGGCCCCACTTGAACTCTTTTAGTGAACTCACCATCACCACCTCCTCAGGCAGAGAGTTCCATAGTCTCACTGCTATTACAGTAAAGAATCCTCTTCTATGTTTGTGTACAAACCTTCTTTCCTCCAGATGCAGAGGATGTCCCCTTGTCAGAGTCCTTGGGATAAAAAGATCCTAACCCCTGATATATTTATACATAGTTATTAGATCTCCCCTCAGTTGTCTTTTTCCTAAAGTGAATAACCCTAATTTTGATAATCTTTCAGGGTACTGTAGTCCCCCTATTCCAGTTATTACTTTAGTTGCCCTCCTCTAGACCCTCTCCAGCTCTGCTATGTCTGCCTTTTCCACAGGAGCCCAGAACTGTACACTGCTGCCTGACACTGGTTTCTACAGCTTAGTTTGCTGTTCACTAAAATTCCTAGGTCCTTTTCCATGTCAGTGTTACCCGGTGTTTTACCATTTAGTATGTATGGATGACTTGAATTATTCCTTCCCAATGTAGAACCGTACATTTGTCAGTGTTAAACCTCATCTGCCACTTATCTGCCCAAGCCTCCAATCCCTCTGTAGCAGTATACTGTCCTCTTCCATGTTAATTACTTTACACAGTTTAGTGTCATCTGCAAAAATTGATATTTTACTCTGCAAGCCTTCTACAAGATCATTAATAAATATATTAGAGAATAGGGCCCAATACTGACCCCTGAGGTACTTTTAAAAATTCATCTAAGCCCTTTTTAAAACTGTCCACTGTTCCTGCTCTGACCACGTCCTCAGGAAGTCTATTCCACAGATTCATAGTTTCACAGTAAAGAAACTTTGACACTTATGGAGACTGAACTTTTTGTTCTACAGTTGGAGGCAAAATGCCCTCTTGTCTTTTGAGGGGATTTTACATGGAACAGTTTTTCACCTTATTTATTGTATGGCCCATTTATATATTTGTATAGGTTAGTCATGTCTCCCCTTACACGTCTCCTCTTAAGACAAAATAAATTTTATTCTTTTAATCTTTCTTCATAACTAAGAGCCTTCAGGCCCCATAGGTGAAGCTGGCCTAGTAGCCAGGAGTATATGAAAAAAAGGGTAGAGGTTTATTTAGATCAGATGGAATGACATTCCAAATGGTCAAAAAAATAAAGCAAGAGGCGCCACCAGGTTTGGATAGAGATGTAAAGATGTAACAGCTTGTGGGGAAACCTATAAATCAATAGCAGTGGTCGTGAGGAGGCTGCTTAGTGATATAGGGCTAGTATAATCAGGTGAATATATAGATCTATAAGTGAACATGAGAGAAGTTAAGCTGTTAGAAGAGGGTTTACACTGGTAGCATTCTCCAGTGTTTCCCCTAAGCTTAAAAAGATCACCAGATATAGCGCCAACCCCAACCCCAAGTGGTTAATAGGCATTTTTTTAGTTATCAGCATGCATGTATCCCAGTATAAACCGCAAGGCGAATTACAATACCTTTAGTGCATATACTATTGGAAGACCATGTATTAGGAGAATAAGAGCTAATGGGGTTTTACTCACTTCACAGGGGGGAGTGGTTTGGATAAACTCAAAACAACAAAACGGACTGACCCCCTCGCCAGAGTCGCTTGTAGAGTTGCTGGAAATGAAGGCAGCCCAAGGTTTCGGCTTCTGTTCAAATTCCTTTATTTAGTCCGGCTCAGCGCGTTTCGGGGTTTCATATTACCCCTTCCTCAGGAACAGTACATAAAACACACACATAGTGGGATGGATGCATATAGATACCCTTTTATAGGGGAAGGACTGGCGGCAAAAATTTAAATGGGAGGGACGGCCGGATGCGGTATGCGTTCCAAGACGGAACGCAACTTGTTCCGGGTGTATGGGGAGGTTGGGCCCGCCCCGAAGGGGATATGCGCAGGACCGGAGGTATTATGCGGTTGATCCTGGGGCGCAAGAATGATCGGGTGCGGCATGCGTTCCAATGGAGAGGTTGGGCCCGCCCCCGGAAGGGATATGCGTTCCACAGGGCTCCGGCACAGGTACAGTGCGCAGGCCCGGAAGTATCATGCGCTCCAACTTGGGGCACAAGAGAGATCGGGATGGTTAAATTATTAATCACGGCCTGAGATGGTGACATCACTTTCTCTTCTTGATCGCAGGCATAATCATAGAAAAGGGGGCCAAAATAGGATCAATATATAATAATATTAAACAGGAAGGTTTGGAATTCACAGAGACCGGAAGTCTCGTGCGTTCCAACCTGGAACGCACATCCATGTTAAAGTACCTTCATCGTATCGGTACTCCTATTGTTAACTAAACTGCAGTTTTTTTGAAAAAGTAGTAGAAATAGTAAACAGGCATCCCAGTCCTTCCACTAAAAGAGGGAAATTAGCAGATATATTGTTATCAATAAAACATGTTATCAATATAAAATTATATTATAAAATTATATAAATATAGATATGTTATGACAGATAGGTCAATAAAGGATATATCTAATATATATATATATATATATCTATATATATATATCTATATATATATATATATATATATATATATATATTATAAATAAAGGGATTTCATAGTAAAAAAAAAGTGGAATTTCATAGTAAAAAATGGATAAGACTCAAATACATAAATAAATAGATAAATAAATAGTATAGAGAATTCCATATTACAATAAATAAGCTCACATACGTAAGTGGGGGTATATGCAAAATCTAAGAGTATAAGTGTCTATACGGTTACAATTATCAAAGGCAAAAAATAAAAGCAAAAAGAGGTCACTAATATAATTGTCAAAGGCTAAAAACTGCCACTAATAAATACTGTTATGTAAAAGACGGGGCTTGAATTCGAGAGATTTTTGGTGGTACACGTAGCAGCTTCAGAAGGTATCGGGAGGTCAATAATTCATGTGTTCCATTACTTCATTTAAACTATGGGTTGTTAGTGTATTTATTTAGAAAATCCAGAAGATCTCTTTTTTGCATAATTGCTGGAAGGTTTGTACGGATTTAAGTGGAATAACTGTTAGGCCTTTTGGGTCTCCCTGATGTACGGCTGCAAAATGGTGTGACACACTATGGGTGGCGACCTGTCTAGTAATGTTAGATCTATGTTGGTTCATCCGTTCACAAAGTGTCTGCGTGGTACGGCCAACATAGAAAAACTTACATGGACATTGTAAAAGATAAATAATATTTGTACTGTTACAGGTCATATAGTGTTTAAAAAGGATTTTTCTTCTTGGGTGTGGTATATCTACTTCGCCACTCCCTGTAGTGATCATACAGTGTTTTTTAAGGATTTGTCTAATAAGGTTGTGTTTTTTATTGTACCTAGTAATAAGCTCCGGTCTAAATGTACTACCACTGTTTTTAGCTGTTTTTGGTTTTTCTAAACTTTCTTTTTGACTTAAATTTGACGCCCTCTTCATAGAATCTTTTAACAATTGTGTGGGATAGCCCTTTTCTTTAAAACGTGTGTTCAGAACATTTAACTGTTCTCTCATTTTTCTATCGTCTGTACAGTTTCGTCTAATGCGTTTCATTCGACTGTAAGGTATATTTGACTTCCATTTTTGGTGATGGCTACTCCTGAAGTCTAAAAAACTATTCGCATCTACACTTTTGAAGTGAGTGCAAGTAGATATCTGGTTGTCTTTGTTCTCTATTTGTAGATCTAGGAATATAGCTGTTTTTGAGTTGGCTTTGTGGGTAAATTTAAAGATTCCAATCATTTGTATTCAGTTCCCTCACAAAAGTTTCCAGTTCCTGTTGGTCCCCCTTCCATTACTAAAATAATGTCATCTATGTACCTTTTGAAGAAGGCTATTTTAGGGTGGTTTAAAAGACCTCTCTTCTCTTCAAAATGGCCCATAAAATTATTGGCGTATGATGGCGCAAATTTGGTGCCCATCGCCGTTCCCTTTGTTTCTATGTAGAATTGGTTATTAAACAAGAAATAATTATGTTGTAAAATAAATTCTATAGACCTCGTTGCAAATTCTTTTTGGGTTGTGGGCATTGCATTGTCTATTTTTAGGGTTTCTTTTATGGCCAGTAATCCTAGTCCATGGGGTATGTTGCTATATAATGAGGCGACATCCAGAGTGGCCCAAATAAAATTTTCATCCCAGGTTATTTCATTGAGAAGTGTAATCAGATGGGCGGAATCTCTTAGGCAAGATGGTAGTTCTGTCACATATCTTTGAAGAATTCCATCAACGTATTCTGATAGATTGGCAGCAAGGGAGCCTATCCCGGATATAATCGGACGCCCTTGCGGGTTAGTTAGAGATTTGTGAATCTTCGGGAGGAAGTAGAACCGCGCCAGGGAGAGATGTATGGTTTTTAGATAGTTTTTTTCTTTTTTTATCAAGGGTCCCCATCTGGTGGCCGAAATCAATTCATAAAGAGATTTTTCAAAGATTTTTGTAGGGTCACTTATAAGTGGTTTATAATAATTTTTATCTGATAGGATTCTGAGGGCCTCTGTGTGGTAGTATTCTTTATTTATGACCACTATTCCACCGTTGTCTGCACCTTTTATGATTATGTCTTTGTTTTGTTTAAGTTCTTTCATAGTTCTCCTTAGGACTGAGTTCAGATTCTGGCACTCCTGATTCTTCGTTTTATTATTTTTGCTTTTAGTTTTATTACCGTCTTTGGGTCCCTTTTTGTTCTTGGTTGTATTTTTATCTCGAGTCAGAGCTTCTTTCAACTCGTCTATTACAATGTTATAAAAACTCTCAATGTGTGGTCCTCGACTGTTTTTCGACTGAAATACGTCACTAAAAGTTTTGCCACATATACCTGCAACAGTAAACGCTGAATATATTTTGTTTTTCTACCAAAATATGTCACTAAAGGTTTTAGCATATATAACTGCAGCGCTGAATGCTGAATAATATTGGTTTTTCGACCGAAATACGACACTAAGGCCTCATGCACACAACAGTATTTTGTTGACCATATACTGGCCATTTTTTCAGTTCAGTATACTGACAGTATACTGAACCATTCACTTCAGTGGGACCGCAAAAAATACTGGTGTCTCCGTATGCCTTCCGTTTCCGTTTTTCCGTTACATTTAAATATAGAAAATGTCCTATTATTGCCCGCAAATCATGATCCGTAGCTCCATTCAAGTCAATGAGCCCGCAAAAAAAAATGGAACGCATACGGAAATGCATCTGTATGTCTTCCGTATTCCTTTCTGCTTTTTGCGGAACCATCTATTGAAAATTTTAAGCCCAGCCCAATTTTTTCTATGTAATTACTGTATACTGTATATGCCATACGCAAAAACGGAACGGAAAAACGGAACAGAAACACAACGGAAGCAAAAAATAGAAAAACGGATCCTATAAAACCAGCCCGCAAAACACTGAAAAAGCTATACATTCGTGTGCAAGATGCCTAAATGTTTTGCCACATATACCTGCAACAGTGAATGCTGAATATATTTTGTTTTTCTACCGGAATACGTCACTAAACGTTTTACCACACATGACTGCAAAGTGAACGCTCAATATATATATTTTTTTTGTACTGAAATAGTAATAACTGCGGAAGTGAAATGCGTATATATTTTTCGTTTTGTACTGAAATAGGCCACCTAAACTTTTTCACAACAGATAAATGCAACAGCGAAGTGTGAATCCTTTTTGGAATGACATAGAACACTGAACGCTTTTACCACATATAATTGCAGAAGTGAACTGAGAATTGCAGCAGTCACAGCGACAGGCCAGAGCTGCCATGGTCATCTAGTGGTCATGTTTTGACCAGCAACCCAGCTGTCCTTGAATGGTTGACTCGGTCTTCTACTTCATCTCAAGTAACATCAGACACCCCCAACCAGGAGTCGTGGGTTCCTCTGACAACACACTTAGTCGGCATGGCCCGGGAATATGCTCTGTGCCCCCACCTGTCCTGAACCTGATGGCTTGTGCCAAGCAAAGGTGGAGAGTCCCAAGCCATCAATGATTCTCCTAAAAGACTGTACCAGCCTTGCACACGTATGTTGAACAGAAGGTGGGCCAGTTCACGAGAGTACCGACGTGTGGAGCTGTAACTACGGTCAAGGTCAATATATGTCCTTTACGGCCCACTGGGTAAATGTACTGGAGGAGGATATTCAAGCACAAGCAATGTATACAGAAATGGGTGGTTTTTCTGCACAAGTGACAGGACAGAAGCAGGAGGAGCTAGAGGATGATGAGGAAGAACAGGCAGATGACCCTGACACAATGGCAGTATGCAGTGAAGATGGAGGCCTCCAAGTCCCTAGCGCAAATGGCCCAATGCATGTCAAGTTGCTTGTGTAGTGACAGTCGTATTATCATCATTCAGCAAAGGTATGACTAATGGCTCCCCACCATGTTAGACCTGTGCTAATCCTTCAAATTGGGGCCTTTTTATCACCCGCTAAGTTACCCCAAGGAGAACTCACCTTTCCACCCATAGTGTGGAGAGGCTGACCTTTGTGAAGATGAGTCAGGAGTGGATCAGCCAGGATTTCCACACTCCAGTGCCTGACGCATCAGACCAAATCATTCTGGGGGTCACACCAACACTTTGTAAAAAGAGACCTGTTTCTTCTGGCCACCTTCTTCAGCCACTATTCTGATGCCGCCACCCGCCTGAATGGTGGTGTGCCCCAATGGGAAATAATTCCAGAGAGTCAGAATCTGCAGTTTAGCAATGTGCTTCTTTACTGGAAGAATTCAGGTGCAAGACAATACAGGCAAACCATAGGGCTGGCTTTTCCAGTCTCCTCCCTGGCAGAAGAAGGGTTTGATGCTGAGGAAAGGCCTAAGCTAGCTATAACTCTCTCTCTCAGAAGCCTGCTACCCTGTCCAATAGGATGGAGGTCCACTGTCTGTAGATCAGTAGTCCGGGTGGCTCCTTGGTCACAGGGCTGGTGACCCATGGTCTGTGGATTAGCATCCCCATGCCATCATCTTCTTCTGGTCACTTATGCAGGCTGGCATGAGTCTGCCCTCCAAGCATTGGTCCCTAACTGCAGAACACTAGGAGCTCTGACTGCTCTCCTTATATACAGTTTTAGCTACAGTAGACTGGAACCTTCTAGTTGGAGCGGTGAATTCTATGGAATATGTGGGATGCATCGGACAGGATACCTATGACTGATCAAGGCTGTAGATGTCAAGCGGGCTATCAGTGCTTATCAATCTGGAAGTTGGCAGACTCTAGCAAGGTCATAGAAATGGTCATCATTGGTTACCACCAGGGCAGAACAGGGTAGCATGTACTGTGTTCAGGTCGATGATCTAGGACAAGTAGGGTGTTCCACTATGTTTTCATTATCTCTCTGACTGGCATTTTTCACTTAACCCATTATAGGGCTGACCTTTAACGCCTTTTATTTCAACTGGCAATATAACAAATGTGATGGTTTGAATCTCGGTGACAATGGCACACCCTCATTTGCATGGCTACACCCATCTGCCTCCCAGCCAAGCTCTTGAACTAATCCCTGCTTACCTCATTTGCATAGCCAATCAGAGGGGGGTTTTATAATTGACCAATAGAAAGAGGTGTTCCAATATAACTATATGTGGTGTATTCAATAAAGAATTTTTGTCAGTTTGAACTCACATACAGCCTGACTGGTGTTAGTTCTGTGAGAATTAAAATGACACGAGCGGTCGTTTGAGGCCGGATCATCAACGGCTAAACCAGCAGATATTGTGGTCACATCCGGGAGTGCCATGAGAGCAGAACAGAGCGAGCAGGGGCTCGTTACATTGGTGGCAACGGTGGGATTGGCTTTCCAGTTACTGGGACACTCCAAATCACCACAAGTAATGACTAGCTATGCAGCCTGCAGGAGAGACGCTGAAAGATTTACTTGAGAGCTGAGGAGGGACCGCTGGGACAAAGAACAAGGCCACCCTGATCAGTGAGTTAACTAAAATGGATCAGAGGGATGGTGATGCTGGACCTCGGTCCATGGAAGACTTGTTTCAGCAACGAGTTAGAGAGCGGTTGGCATTATATGGCTCCAAACCATCGAGACCGCCATACAGAATGCCATCAGAGGCATCCAGCTGCAGGATGAGCGGCAAGAGAGAGAATTAGAGCGACAAGAGAGAGAATTAGAGTGACAACATGAGTGGAGAATGACAGAAATGCGGTGATCAGAGACAACACCTAGAGATACAGCACCTGTCCGTAAGTTGCCCTTTCACATATTCAAACTATTTAAGTAAGGAGAGGAGGAAATTGAAGAGTTCCTCCAGGACTTTGAGAGACTGTGCCAGATATATAAAGTGCGAAGATCGGGTCGCCTTACTGACGAGTAACCTAACTGGCAAAGCTGCGGATTCGTATCGGGCCATGGAGGACGAGGACGCCATGGATAATGACCGGGTAAAAGAAGCTCTGCTAGCCTGATTTGCCATTACCCCTGAAGCCAAACAGATTAAGTTTCGAGAATCTCAGAAACAAAGCAATATAACCCAGCTAGTTCTCTTAGAGCAGTTCTTTGACCATACCCCTCAGATAGTACAGGATTGGGTGTGAGATAAGCGGCCACAGACAGTACAGCAAGCGGCGACTTTGGCCGATGAATATCTGGACTCTCAGAGGTCCATTCGAGGCCAGCGCTATCCACTACCGCGGCCCTGTGTACCGACCTCGAGCTCAACTACAGTATCTCAGTGGGCTGCCTCTAGACCCTTAGCCTGATCAAAACCTTCTATCGGGCCTTAGTGCTATACATGTAATCAGACGTGTTATCTGCAGCGTTATTGCCCTAACCGATCCCCGAGGTACCAAGAGACTTCCCAGTCATCCAGGTCGGCGACTCATTGCCTCCAGAACGAGGCCAACCCTCTAGATGTTCAGTAAGAGTGTGGTGAGCTGGTCGAGGCTGATTCCGTTCAAGCTGCGTCTGAAGATAATCGGCAGCACCATCGTCAAGCGGTATGGGTTAATGGACAGCCGGCCCAGGGACTTTGTGATTCCGGGGCAGGGGCGGACTGGGCCGGGGGGCAGGGGGGCAATTGCCCCCCGGGCCTCTCTGTTGCCTCACTGTCACGGCCGGCTGGCCGGCCGGAATGATGTCAGTCTTACTCATACACTTTCTGCTGCCTCCGCCGCCGCTCTTACTAATCCAACCTACCTGGCCTGCGGACCTGGCCTGCGGACTGCGGAGGGAGACAGGGAGGCGTGCTGCCGGCAGCCTATCAGTGAGGCCGCCGGACCGGCGCAGGCAGCGCGATGACGTCAACGCGCCGCCTGACTGAGCCGCTCCGCTGCAGTAAAGAAATCAGCAGCGCTGGAAGCGGGACAGCAGTGAAGGCGCTCGATTCGCTCAGGACAGGTCCTGCTCTAGGAGGTAAGTATAAGTGTTCTGACTTTTTTTTTTTGTCACTGATAGGGTGCCCTTTCTGGCTACTGGCACATTATAGGGGGGGTCCTATCTGGCTACTGGCACATTATAGGGGGGGGGGCCCTGTCTGGCTACTGGCACATTATAGGGGGGCCGGGGCCCTATCTGGCTACTGGCACATTATAGGGGGGCCGGGGCCCTATCTGGCTACTGGCACATTATAGGGGGCCCTATCCGGCTACTGGCACATTATAGGGGGCCCTGTCTGGCTACTAGCACATTATAGGGGGGGCCCTATCTTGCTACTGGCACATTATAGGGGGCCTATCTGGCCACTGGCACATTATAGGGGGCCCTATCTGGCTACTGGCACATTATAGGGGGTGCCCTATCTGGCTACTGGCACATTATAGGGGGCCCTATCTTGCTACTGGCACATTATAGGGGGCCCTATCTGGCCACTGGCACATTATAGGGGGCCCTATCTGGCTACTGGCACATTATAGGGGGCCCTATCTGGCTACTGGCACATTATAGGGGGCCCTGTCTGGCTACTGGCACATTATAATGGGGGTGCCCTATCTGGCTACTGGCACATTATAGGGGGCCCTATCTTGCTACTGGCACATTATAGTGGGGGCCTATGGCTACTTGCACATTATAGGGGGCCCTATCTGGCTACTGGCACATTATAGTGGGGGCCTATGGCTACTGGCACATTGTATGGGGGCCTATTGGCTACTGGCACATTATAGGGGGCCTATTGGCTACTGACACATTATAGGGGGCCTATGGCTACTGGCACATTATAGGGGGTCCTATGGCTACTGGCACATTATATGGGGGCTATGGCTACTGGCACATTATATGAGGGGGCTATGGCTACTGGCACATTATAGGGGGCTATGGCTAGCAGTGTCTGGCACTTATAGGGTGGGCCCTATGGCTACTGGCATATTATAGGGGGGCCTATGGCTACTGGCAGTCTGGCAATTATAGGGGGAGGGGATCAGGCTACTGGCACATGATAGGGGGGGGGGCCCTATGGTTACTGGCACATGATAGGGGGGGGCCCTATCTTGCTACTGGCACATTATAGGGGGGGCCCTATCTGGCTACTGGCACATTATAGGGGGGGGGGCCCTATCTGGCTACTGGCACATTATAGTGGGGGGCCTATGGCTACTTGCACATTATAGGGGGGCCCTATCTGGCTACTGGCACATTATAGTGGGGGCCTATGGCTACTGGCACATTATATGGGGGCCTATTGGCTACTGGCACATTATAGGGGGCCTATTGGCTACTGACACATTATAGGGGGCCTATGGCTACTGGCACATTAGAGGGGGTCCTATGGCTACTGGCACATTATATGGGGGCTATGGCTACTGGCACATTATATGGGGGGCTATGGCTACTGGCACATTATAGGGGGCTATGGCTAGCAGTGTCTGGCACTTATAGGGTGGGCCCTATGGCTACTGGCATATTATAGGGGGCCTATGGCTACTGGCAGTCTGGCAATTATAGGGGGCTCAGGCTACTGGCACATGATAGGGGGCCCTATGGTTACTGGCACATGATAGGGGGCCCTATGGCTACTGGCACATTATAGGGGGCCCTATGGCTACTGGCACATGATAGGGGGCCCTATGGCTACTGGCACATGATAGGGGGCTCAGGCTACTGGCACATAATAGGGGGCTCTGACTACTGGCACATTATTGGGGGACGTCTATGGGGGCACTTATTACTGGCACATTGGGGACACTTCTTACTGGCACATTATTGGTGGGCACTATAGGGGCATCTACTGAGGCCACAAAGAACTGTTATTTTATTTGGGGGCTCTGGATAGGGGCATTTTATACTGGGACACATTATGGTGGGTACTATTGGGAAGGTAGGAGAGGAGTACTATAGGGTCATCTACGGTGGCACTGAGAAGGGGTATTTTATACTTACAAATTATCGGGGACACTGAGGGCATTTACTGGGGCACTATATAGGGGTATTTTATACTGGCACATTATGGGGGCACTATGGGGATGTTAGCTCAACTGGGGGCATTACAAGGGGTATTTTGTCACATTATAAGGAGAATTATTTCTACTGGGGGCCATTATGGTGGGATTTATTACTCCCCCATGGTATGAGCCCCTAGTAGCAGCACCAGCCTCTCCCTGCTCTGCTATCTCTCTGCCCCGTCTCCAAATCCTTATTATGAAATCTTTCTCATTAGGATAAAACACATCATCAGCTCCGCCAATCCCCCGGCCAAAGTGTGGAAGACGAAGTGGTGTCCGAGGGTCAAGCCAAGTAATTGTAAGTTTTCATATAAAATATGTTTATGTCATGTTACAGTTTCTTCTGCAAAAGTCATCAAGTGTCTGTGGGTGGGGGGGGGGGGGTCCTTATTGTTTTTCGCCCCAGGGCCTCTGGTCGTTACTTGCCCCCTGGGCCAAAAGTTGCCAGTCAGCCCCTGTTCCGGGGCTACAATTACCCTCATTCAGCCTCACATGATTCCCCAGTCAGCCCGAACCGGCCAGACTGTGGAAGTCAGGGTAGCAGTGGGCAAGGTTCTGCATTTATCCACCGCCAGAGTTCACCTGGATTGGGGCTCAAGGAAGCGACAAGTGCGAGTAAGGATACTCCGTGAGTTACCCGCGGAAGTACTTTTGGGGAACGACTTGGGGCATTTGACTTCCTGCACCAGAGACCGCCATGGCCGTGACCACCCGACGACAAAGCCACCTACAAGGCAACTCAACTCCTATGGGGACCCAGGTAAGACCAAATCCTCCCACGTTACCCCGACTTTTCCTGGGATTCTCCCTCCGACGCTAGGCAAGAGACCCGGAGTGACCCTACTTTAGCTTGCTATCAGGACAGAGCAGGCAAGGATCCAGGGGGGTTAGGGGAAGAAAGAATAGAGTGGGAGGGGGGCTTCTTTATCGTTACACTGAAGGGGTGGGCAACGTGAAGCGCAAGGGCCCACACAAACAGCTAGTCGTACCCCAGAAGTACAGACAGGAGCTATTGAGGCTGGCTCACGATATCCCCTTGGCTGGACATTTTGGGATAGCTAAGACCCCGAGTCGGTTTTCTCGTGCTTTCTTCTGGCCTGGGTTACATGATGAGGTGCGAGAATACTGCCGGACCTTTGAGACCTGCCAGAGGGTAGGAAAGACTCGGAAAACACCCAAAATCCTCTCTGCACCCCATGCCAATAATTAGGGAACCCTTCAGTGTCACTAGGAAGAAGTATATTCTTACAGTGGTGGAGTACGCCACCCGCTACCCGGAGGCCTTTCCCCTATCCAATATCCAGGCTGACACGGTAGCTGATACCTTACTGCGGGTGTTCACTAGGGTAGGATTTCCCCAGGAGATATTGTCTGATCAGGGAGATCAGTTCACCGCCGAGCTGACCCAGCAGCTCTGGCACCTCTGTGGGATTAAATCCCTCCAGAGCGCCCCCTACCACCCCCAAACAAATGGGCTGTGCAAGTGATTTAACGGGACCCTAAAGCAGCTACTTCGGGCCTTCGTGGAGAGTAGGAAGGATTGCGAGAAATATCTACCCCATCTATTGTTCAGCTACAGGGTTTTCACCATTTGAGCTGTTGTATGGGCGAAGGGTAATGGGACCCTTAGACTTAGTGAGGGCCCAGTGGGAAGGGGGAGAGAATCCCGAAGGCCTCCCCATCCTTAGTTACATCTTGGAACTCAGGGAGCGACTGCGGGAACTTACCAAGCTAGTCCATGAGAATATGCAATCAGCCCAGAGTCAGCAGAAGGTTTGGTATGATTGATCTGCTCGGAATCACAACTTTTTGTGTCGGACAGAAAGTCCTGGTACTAAAACCCTTAAAGCAAAATAAATTACAGGCCTCCTGGCAGGGCCCCTGTCAGCTGGTAAAACAGCTGTGCGACACCACCTACGTGGTTGCCAGCTGTGCAGACACAAGAATTAAGAGGACGTTCCACATCAATATGATGAAGGCCTATCATGAGAGGGCTGAGGCAGCAGACGCCATATGCGCTCCTGCCACCGGAGACTCCAAATACCTGCCGATGCTGGAGCTTCCTGCAATCAGTAACTTGTTCTGGGGGGTGGAAGATGTTCAGTTAGGAGATGGGTTAGGACCCCAGGAACAAGAACAGGTCAGGGAATTACTCCAGCACCAGAAAGAGACCCTCGGGCAGAAGCCCCTGAGACAGTCAGCCTATAGAATTCATGGTGCTATGCAACAAGGGATGAGAGCAAAGATTAGGGAGATGCTTGAGTTAGGGGTGATCGAACCATCAGCAAGTCCCTGGGCTTCCCCTGTAGTATTAGTCCCAAAACAGGATGGTATGACCCAATTTTGTGTGGACTATAGGCGACTGAATGACTGTACCGTGACAGACGCCTACCCCATGCCACAAGTGGACGAATTGTTGGACAAAATAGCTCAGGGACATTATCTGACGACTAATGACCTGTGTAAGGGCTACTGGCAGATTCCCCTGGAGGCGGACGCCATTCCAAAGTCGTCCTTCATCACCCCGTTCGGCCTTTACCAGTTCTGGGTAATGCCATTCGGGATGAAACATGCTCCGGCTACCTTCCAACGGATGATAGATCAACTCCTCGGTGGTCTGCAGGATTTTGCATGCGCATATCTTGATGACATCGCAATCTATAGCCAGACATGGGAGGAGCATCTCAGACACCTGGGCATAGTGCTAGATAGAATCAGAGCTGCAGGCCTGACCCTGAAGCCAGACAAGTGTAATATTGGGATGTCTGAGGTACAATATCTGGGACATAGAGTGGGATGTGGGAAGCAGAGGCTGGAGCCTGCAAAAATCGAGGCCATCCTAAACTGGCCGGTTCCCAGAACCAAGGCCCAGGTACTTGCATTTTTAGGGACAGCCGGGTACTACAGAAAGTTTGTACCCCACTATAGTGACATAGCCAAACCACTGACAGACCTGACCAAAAGAATCTCCCTAGACAGGTCCTGTGGTCCCCAGAGTGCGAAACAGCATTTCAACAGTTAAAAACTGCTCCAAACACAAGCTCCCATACTGGCAGCACCCGATCCTAACAAACGCTTTGTCATACATACAGACGCCTCCATGTTCGGATTGGGAGCCGTACTAAGTCAAGTTGGCGACAATGGGAAGGAGCACCCGGTGGCGTATCTCAGCCGCAAGTTGTTACCTCGTGAAGTGGGATATGCTGCTGCGGAAAAATAATGTTTGGCTTTAGTCTGGGCTTTAAAGAAATTGCAGCCCTACGTGTATGGATGCTCTTTTACCGTCATGACGGACCACAATCCCTTGATATGGCTAAACCGGGTGGCGGGAGAGAATGGACGATTACTAAGGTGGAGCCTGGCTTTGCAACCCTACAATTTCACCATACAATATCGGCCAGGGCCTCAAAATGGGAATGCGGATGGATTATCCTGGCAGACGGACCTGGAACCTTAACCCCTTAATGACATAGGACGTATGGGTACGCCCTAATGTCTGAGTCCTTAAGGACAGAGGGCGTACCCATACATCCTGAAAAAAATCGAATGTATTAAAAAAAATAAATGCGATCCTCTGCCCGCCCCCTGATAATTTTCAGGATGGCCGAGTGTTTTAGCAGAGTGTCAGTACATTGCTGACACTCTGCCTGAAACGTCTGACATCCGTGCAGGCACGGATGTCAGCCATTTAACCCCTTCCATGCTGTGGTCTGTAGTGACCGCTATATGGAAGGGGTTAAGAGGAAGGGAGCTGCTGTGGTGAGCTGCTGTGCCTGTTGCAGCCCCCCTAGCTCCAGTCCCCAGCTTCCCATCCTCTTCACCTCTGTTATAGAAGTGGATGATGGTAACCATGACAACAGGACGTCTTCAGGCGTCCTGCTTGCCATGGTAACAGAAGTCTGATCAGACTTTTGCTAAAGGCAAAAGTCTGATCAGACTAAGTGTAAAGTAAAAAAATACAGTACATCATATAATGTACTGTACTGTATTATACAGACACCAGATCCACTGGATCTTCAAGAATCAAGTGGGTCTGGGTAAGAAAAAGAATGTAAAAAAAGTAAAAAAATCAAAAAACATATTTATCACTAACAAAAATAAAAAAAATACACTACACGTTATATATCACCGTGTCCGTAGCGACCTGATCTATGAAATGGGTTAGTTACTTTCCCCGTACGGTGAACGTCATAAAAAAAAAAAAACTATGATAAAATTGCAATTTTGCCCACCTCACTTCCCAAAAAAGGTAATAAAAGTGATCAAAAAAGTTGTATCTACACCCAAATAGTACTAATCAAACCGTCACCTCATCATGCAAAAAATGATACCTTACATAAGAAAATCGCCCAAAAAAATTAAAAAATTATGGCTCTCAGACTACAAAGACACCTAAAACATGATTTTTCTTGTTTCAAAAATGATATTATTGTGTAAAATCTAAATAAATAAATAAAAAGTGGACATATTAGGTATTGCTGCGTCCGTAAGAACCTGAACTATAACAATAACACATGACCTAATGCCTCAGATGGACACCACAAAAAAATATAAATACTGTAAAAAGCAGTTTTTTGTCACCTAAGATCACAAAAAGTGTAATAGCAAGAGGTCAAAAAGTAATATGGACCCCAAAATAGTGCCAATAAAACCGCCATCTCATCCCGCAAAAAAGCCCCTACCTAAGACAATTGGACAAAAACAACGAAAAAAATGGACTCTCAGACTACTGTTTAAAAAAGGATATTATAGTGTAAAAGCTAAATACATTTAAAAGAGTAGACATATTAGGTATTGCTGCGTCCATAAAAACGATCCCAAAACAGCTATTTTTTCAAAATTTTCCATTTAAATCCATTTTTTCCAGTAACAAAGCAAGGGTTAACAGTCAAACAAAACACTGTATTTATTGCCCTGATTCTTTAGTTTACAGAAACACCACATATGTGGTCGTAAACTGCTGTATGGCCAAAACAGCAGGGCACACAAGGAAAGGAACGCCATTTGCTTTTTGGAAGGCAGGTTTTGCTGGACTGGTGTTTTGACACTATGTACCATTTATAACTCCAAAAAAACCATAAAAGGACACGTATATTAAATTACAAAAACTTTATTGGAAAGATAAATATATCATGGAAATAAGACAATACATAAAATAAAATAAGGCGGCAACATCAGGTAGTGACTTTGGCTAGCGGCTCACAAACTAACCCAGGAGGAACACAGAAAGGAGCGTACCCAGAAAAAAAACAATATACAGCGGATTGAAGCCAGTGCTATATAATACATGTATGGCCACAATGGCCTACTATAGAGAAAAATGGCAAAAAATTCAGCTGATAATACCTGGGATCAAAGACGCTAACAGGATCAGACCTCCCGGTTGTAAGGAGCTCACCCCAACGTACGTTTCGCACCTGCTTTTTTTTTAAAAAAGTGATACATAGTCACGTATTATTCTTATTGTGTTAGTTGGTTATCTAACCATGTACTATTTAAAGCCCCCTGATGCTCCCCTAGAGTAGAAACTCCATAAAAGTGACCCCATATAAGAAACTACACCCCTCAAGGTATTTAAAACTAATTTTACAAACTTTGTTAACCCTTTAGGTGTTCCTCAAGAGTTTATGGCAAATGGAGATGAAATTTCATAATTTCTATTTTTGGCTACCTTGCCTCACAAAAATGTAATATAGAGCAACAAAAAAATCATATGTACCCTAAAAATAGTACCAACAAAACTGCCACCTTATACAGTAGTTTCCAAAATGGGGTCACTTTTTTGGAGTTTCTACTCTAGGTGTGCATCAGGGAGGCTTCAATTGGGACATGGTTTCAAAAAAACTGTCCGGCAAAATCTGCCTTCCAAAAACCATATGGCGTTCCCTTCATTCTATGCCCTGCTATTTGGCGATACAGCAGTTTATGACCACATATGGGGTGTTTCTGCAAAGTACAGAATCAGGGCAATAAATATTGTTATGTTTGGCTGTTAACCCTTGCTTTGTTTCTGGAAAAAATTAATTAAAATGTAAAATTTGCCAAAAAAAAAATATCAAAATTCTGAAATTTTATGTCCATTTGCCATGAAATCTTGTGGAACACCTAAAGGGTTAACAAATTTTGTAAAAGAATGGGGTCATTTTAGGGTTGTTATTATTATGTAAGCTTCACAAAGGGACTTCAGACCTGAACTGGACCTTAAAAAGTGGGTTTTTGAAATTTTCTGAAAATTTTCAAGATTTGCTTCTAAACTTCTAAGCCTTGTAACGTCCCCAAAAAATAAAATGGCATTTTCAAAATGATCCAAACATGAAGTAGACATATGGTAAATGTAAAGTGATAACTATTTTTGGAGGTATTACTATGTATTATAGAAGTGGAGAAATTGAAACTTGAAAATTTGGAAATTTTTCTAAATTTATGGTAAATTTGGTATTTTTTTATCCAAAAAAATGAACTTTTTTGATAATATGTTACCAGTGTCATGAAGTACAATATGTGATTAAAAAACAGTCTCACAATGGTCTGGATAAGTAAAAGTGTTTTAAAGTTATCATCACATAAAGTGACACTGGTCAGATTTGCAAAAAAACGCCTGTTCCTTAAGGTGAAATAGGGCCGTGTCCTTAAGGGGTTAAGACTACTTTTCCAACATCCTCAAGTTAATTTCTATTGAAAGAGTATAGGGGCTTGTTTCATTAAAAAAAGAAAAATATATACGCACTGCACTGTTGCAGTTATTTCTGGTGAAAGCGTATAGGGTCGTATTTCAGTACTACAAGAAAAATATATACACACTTCACTCTTTGTTTTCTGGTAAAGGGTATAGTGGCCTTTTTTCGTCCAGCAAGAAATATATATTCTTGGGTCACTTCTGCAGTTAATTCTGGTGAAAGGGTATAGGGGCATATTACAGTAAAAAAAGAAGAATATATATATATGCACTGCACTGTTGCAGTGATTTCTGTTGAAAGCGTATAGGGGCGTATTTCATTCAAAAAAGAAAAATATATATGCACTGCACTGTTGAAGTTACTGTATTTGTGTTAAAAGCGTATAGGGGCGCATTTCAGTACTTCAAGAAATATATATATATATATATATATATATATTATATACGCACTTCACACTTAAATTATAATTTTTTTTTTTGAATAATAGTTTTTATTGAGATTTTATGATAGGTATAAAAAGTATACTTGCAGGATAAATATACAGTATGAGAATAGCAGAGTTATCATACATAATGAAAAATATATAAATTTACAGGGTACATAAAGTATCCAAAGTTATGTCAATACAAAAAATTAACAATAACATTAAGTTCTGATATTCAGGTAAGGAGGAATGTTGCACCGGGCATCGCTAAGCCATATTTCCCATTTATTGAGGAAAGAGGACTTATTATTTCTAGATGAAGCCCAAAAAAACTAGAGACCCTATTAAGGGAGGGTTCCATAGCAACAAAAAAACTTTGCTCAATTGAGCTCAATTCACCACTTTTACCCTTAATATTTAAATCAGTAAAACTTCACTTTTATTAGTAGTTCTCTAAAAATGTTTGTGAGTTTTGACACACTTGTTAAAACTACTGCTCGAATTTGCACACTGCTATCGCACAGGTTGCTAGTGGTAACGGAGGGTGTGCACTACCCTCCTAACCTTCCCACAAGTTTGCAATCAGTGTATAACTACCTGCCTGACTAATCCTGCAGGGTACTCGGTGCTGTGAACATACACCCTAAAGTAAATAACTGTTTCCTACTGTTTCCTACTCAGTGTTTAGCAACTCGAGCAGAGCTAAAACCAACAGATTCTGTCCCCAACATGTTTCACCAGATAAACTGGCGTCTTCAGGGAAAGGACAGACTTGAAACACCATGCTGAACACTCCTATTTATAGTTTGTAATCCTATAATTGGCCAATAGTACCATTGGCATTAGACTGACAGTTTAAAGAGCCAGTGAACTGGTCAGGTTTAGTATTGGTTGAATCTTTGGATGCCTGCCAGATAACGTGCTGCGCAGACCCAAGCTGCGCAAACACTTATTCCACACTCAAGTTGGATGACTGGTTGTTGAGTAACTACCAGATAATGTGCTGCGCAGACCCTTGCTGCGCTAACACTTATTCTGTAGTCAGGTAAAAGCTACTCACTATATATGAATCACCCAGCAGCCCCTGCCAAGTCTGCCACACTGCGACTACACAGCGCTGATACCACTAGTTCTTACATACTACCAACATGGACTATCCCCTGTTTACACACATATAATCAGGGGCAAAGCATGTAGAGGATATTAAAAAAATTTTAAAAAGAGAAGAAAAAAATGTTTATATCCCGTCCATAGTACTAAATGCACCAGACCTGGTTGCAAAACATTGTAATGTCGGAGTATATCATCCTTAATAGGTACAGGCTTAATTACCAAGGTATCAGACACAGGGCAACATAATACAAGCGTGTCTAGATACATCAAGACGCGCCTGGGTCCCTCAGATAGTGGGCACAAGCTAATTATAAGCAGTGTCAAAATATAGATAGTAACATGTTGAACAAACGCGCCTCGATGTATACAGACGCGCTTGGATCCCTCAGGTAATGTATATAAGGGGTTCGAGTCCCCTCTCTCTGTTCCCATGCATACAATAATACCCGTAAACTATAGATTATGACATAATATATATGAGTCACTAAGGCCAACATGGTACCTGTCTAGCAAGGTGGAAGTGTGACACTCTTTGGCTCTGGTGTTTTGGGTATTAATGTATGCATGGGAACAGAGAGAGGGACTCGGAACCCTTATATACATTACCTGAGGGATCCAAGCGCGTCTGTATACATCGAGGCGCGTTTGTTCAACATGTTACTATCTATATTTTGACACTGCTTATAATTAAGCTTGTGCCCACTATCTGAGGGACCCAGGAGCGTCTTGATGTATCTAGACGCGCTGGTTATTATGTTGCCCCTGTGTCTGATACCTTGGTAATTAAGCCTGTACCTATTAAGGATGATATACTCCGACATTACAATGTTTTGCAACCAGGTCTGGTGCATTTAGTACTATGGACGGGATATAAACATTTTTTTTTTTTCTTCTTTTTAAAAATTTTTTTTTTTTTTTAATATCCTCTACATGCTTTGCCCCTGATTATATGTGTGTAAACAGGGATCGTCCATGTTGGTAGTATGTAAGAACTAGTGGTATCAGCGCTGTGTAGTCGCAGTGTGGCAGACTTGGCAGGGGCTGCTGGTGATTCATATATAGTGAGTAGCTTTTACCTGACTACAGAATAAGTGTTAGCGCAGCAAGGGTCTGCGCAGCACATTATCTGGTAGTTACTCAATAACCAGTCATCCAACTTGAGTGTGGAATAAGTGTTTGCGCAGCTTGGGTCTGCGCAGCACGTTATCTGGCAGGCATCCAATGATTCAACCAATAAATTTAAAACCTGACCAGTTCACTGGCTCTTTAAACTGTCAGTCTAATGCCAATGGTACTATTGACCAATTATAGGATTACAAACTATAAATAGGAGTGTTCAGCATGGTGTTTCAAGTCTGTCCTTTCCCTGAAGACGCCAGTTTATCTGGTGAAACATGTTGGGGGACAGAATCTGCTGGTTTTAGCTCTGCTCGAGTTGCTAAACACTGAGTAGGAAACAGTAGGAAACAGTTATTTACTTTAGGGTGTATGTTCACAGCACCGAGTACCCTGCAGGATTAGTCAGGCAGGTAGTTATACACTGATTGCAAACTTGTGGGAAGGTTAGGAGGGTAGTGCACACCCTCCGTTACCACTAGCAACCTGTGCGATAGCAGTGTGCAAATTCGAGCAGTAGTTTTAACAAGTGTGTCAAAACTCACAAACATTTTTAGAGAACTACTAATAAAAGTGAAGTTTTACTGATTTAAATATTAAGGGTAAAAGTGGTGAATTGAGCTCAATTGAGCAAAGTTTTTTAGATGAAGCCCATAGACCTTCGAACAAGCAGTTAATATCAAGATCCCTGAGAATTCTCTTAATATTAGGCGCATCATTATTTTTCCAGGTTACAGCAATTTTAGAGCGAGCTATTATAATGATATGCATTATAACAGATCTTATTGAACGTGGAAAGTCGCTGATACCTATGGAAAGAAGAGCTAGCTTAGGGGAAATTATTATAGGTAAAGAGCATAGATCAGATATGAGGTCAAATGTTTTTCCCCATAAATTACGAATTGGAGGGCAGTCCCACCACATGTGAATGAAAGTGCCAGAGGTATGACCACATCTCCAGCAACTTGGAGGAAGCTTAGGGTTTATCTTATTAAGATTGAAAGGAGTCAGGTACCACCTATAAATTATTTTTCTGGCACCTTCCATATGCCCAGTACATCTTGATAGTTTAGGAACTGCAGTATAAGCCTCTTTCCATTCCATGTCAGTAATATTATTCCCTAAGTCTTCAATCCAATGACTTTTAATGTAGGTCAAAGGGTCATTGGAATTTTTCTTTAGAAGCTGATAACCTTTGGTTATACCTTTATTTGAATGTTTAGTGGCGTTAATCCACTCGTATAGAGCTAAGTCGTTAGGGGAATGCTCAAAATATTTTGGGGATTGAAATAGATGGCGAATCTAAAGGAATTTATAAAACTCCTTATTGGAGATGCCATATAAGTCCACAAACTTCCCATCTATCCAAAGTTGGCAGACTTTTTCCAAACCAGATTTGGGCCAGTTTTTTATATTAAGATTAGGTATAGCTACCTCACATATTTGGATCGGAGCATCAGAAATGTTGGAAGGGAGTCTTTTTTCTTTTCTGGTTAAAAGGTTCCATATTTTGAATGCAGCCTGTAGGGTAACATAAGGCACAGAAGGTTTGGTCCCAAAGGCACCTATGGATTGAAGTAGGGTGAGTACATTTGTGGCACCTAAAATGCAAGATTCTAACAAGACCAATTTCTTAGAAGAATCCTTACAGATTAAATATTTAAGCTGGTCTAGAATTGAAGCTAGGTAATAGTGTTTCACAGAAGGAACATTAAGACCGCCCGAGATTAAAGGCTTATAAAGTACAGCTGCCTTCACCCTGGGTTTCTTTTTGCCCCATATGTATTTATTAATTAGAGTTTGTATTTTCTGTAAGAAGAAAAAAGGTACATCAATAGGAACATTTCGGAAAATGTACAATATTTTTGGTAGGACGACCATCTTTATTGCCGCAATTTTGCCTAGCCAGGATAGAGAATCTAATCGTAAGTTATGAAGAGAGTTCTTCACTTTATCTAGGAGAGGCCAGTAATTTGCTGGAAAAAGATTGTAAGAGGGATGTTAGTTGAACCCCGAGGTAGGTAAGGGATCCTTGGGACGAAGAGAACTTAAAATTTTTGGAGATTAGGTTTTTATCTTTAGAAGATAATCCTAAATCTAGGATAGGATAGGGTTAGTGGTGAGGAGTAAAACATCATCAGCAAATAGACCGATGCGATGGTCTTGGGAACCAATTTTTAATCCATGTATGAGATGGGAAGATCTAATATGCTCAGCAAAGGGTTCCATCGGAAGAGCGAAAATTAGAGGGGACATGGGGCAGCCTTGCCTGGTTCCGTTGTTAATATCAAACGGATTAGACAAGAAACTGGAGGAGTAAACTGAAGCGCTCGGGTTCGAATATAAGGCCATTATCGCAGATAAATAGAAATCTCCGAACCCAAATTTCTAAAGGGTCATATAGATGTATTTCCAATGTATCCTGTCAAACGCCTTCTCTGCATCCAGGGAAAGGAGCAGAGAAGGTGTCCGAGACGCCCCTGCTGCGTCAATCAGGTCAATAAACCTTCTGGTTCCATCTGAAGATTGCCTGGAACAAATTCAATCTGATCATTGGAGATAAGGCTGGGGAGTATGTTGACCAATCTTCCAGCAAAAATTTTAGCGTATATTTTAATATCGGAATTGAGCAAGGAGATTGGTCTAAAGTTGGCAGGAGAGTCTCTGGGTTTACCCGGTTTTGGTAAAATAACAATGAGAGCGCGTAACATATCTTTTGGTATTGAACCCTGAGTGGCTAAAAAGTTGAAGGTTCTGATTAAGTAAGGGGTCAGAATAGTGGAGTAAGATTTTATTATAATATTATAATATCACAAATGATGATAATATATCTGCCTTGTTCATCAATTACTGACTATACAATGGAATGCAACAGAATTTTTGAAACCTATATTACCTTTCTTTTTTTCAGCTGGTGAGTAAAAAAATGTGTGGGAAAGAGGGGTGATGGAATCTATGTGAATCCACTGTGTTTAAATGAGATTCCTGTATGCATATAATGTCGCATTTTTGCTTCTTTGTTTCTGACCAGAAGGTAAAACGTTTGAAGGGACTATTAAGCCCTTTGGCATTTGCAGATAAGATTTTTAACCCCATAATAACCACAGTAGATTCAGCTCGAAATTGAGTTTTATACCCTGCTCATTTGAAGCATAATACATAACAATTGAATACATATGTTTCCCATATTTACGAGAGTACTGGGAATAAAGCATAGAAGTAGACTTTTTTGCGTGACGGTCAAGAGTACTTGAAAATTGGGCAATGTAACCTCGGAAGTAGCCTGAAAGGAAAATGTAAAACAGAAACCAAACTGCAAAAAACAAAGAAAACATTATGGAACTTTCTCAGCCCTAGTTGGGCCGGATAAAAATATCAATCAATATAAACACTATGTAGAGGTGGAGTAAGTCAATGTGGATCAGGGAAGGAGAACAAGTAGAGAAGTATACGAACTCAATTAAAGAGTATGGAACCCCAATTATATGTTAGGGGTGTGATATTGTTGATAGCATAATAAAGGACAGTCACCCGACTTTGTACCATTCCTGAGTTAGTGGAGACTGCTTCTTTCTCGGTGGAGAGATGCTTGGGGACGACACTTTAGGAGATCCTTTAGCGCCATCTTGTGGTAAAGAGATATTCCACTTGGAACAAGCTTTAGCTAGGTCTTGAGGAGTATTAATTACATGTGAAAAGTTCTGGTACCTCACAATTAATTTTACTGGATACCCCCATTTGTAGGGGATATTGTTATCGCGTAAGGCTTTAGTATAAGCTTGGAATTCCCTCCTCCTAGAAAGAGTGGCTGAAGACAGATCTGTGAAGAGTAGAATATTTTGAAATCTCTCAGGAATTGTTTTGCTGCCTTTTTGGGATGTTCTCATTAAAGCTTCTTTAAGGTGAAAAAAATTAATCCTGGCTAGGACGTCCCTGGGTGTCGCTGATGGAGGAGACTTAAGTTTGGGCACCCGGTGAGCTCTATCAATAATCAAATCTGAGCTGGGGGTATCTGGGAGATATGCCACAATTAAATCAGTGATAAAATCTTGTAGTTGGGCGTCCATTATGTTCTCAGGAATGTTCCTAAAGTAAATATTATTCCTTCTGGAACAGTCTTCTAAGTCAGCTATTTTCAATTTGATGGTGGTCAGCTCATTTTCAACTGCGTTATGTCCATCAACTAATGAATTGTGAGCAGAGACAAATTCCTCCATTTTTTTTCTTCCAAGTGTGCGGTTCTTTCACCTATGGAGACTATGTCCGCATGTATGACAGATATAGTTTCTTTAAAGTCACTGTGTATTGATCTTTTCAGATCCATAAGCATGTCCTGCATTATGGGGACAGAGATATTAGTTTCTATAAGAGAAGCTGGAGAGCCTGTCACACTTGGGGACTTGTGAGGAGACGATTCACTTACCCTTAATTGCCTGCTCCTGTCATGCAGGGTAGATGGGCTTGGATTATTTAGACTTCCAGAAGCAGCTGATTGAGGAGAGTGAGGGCCCAGATCATGTGGAGAGGAGCACACTGCTGCTTCTGTGCCATGGAGACCGGCGCCATCTTGTTTAGGGCCTGTGGCTGGTGGAAAAAAGGCCGTCATTTTCTGTGGTGCCGCTCCTTTCTTTCTTCCCCTTGTCATCATCAGAGGGTGCCGCCGGGTTGCGGGGAGCAAGTGAGCATAAAAGGTGGGTGCTAGAATACACCACAATGCGTTGCTTTGTGCCGCTTTACGGGGTTCCAGACGGAGCTCCTTCACTACACGTCCTCTCTGCCCGGCATCCGGCCACGCCCCCCTAAATTTTTTTCCGGTCAAAAGCGTATAGTGGCCAATTTCAGTGCATCAAGAAATATATATTCTCAGTGCACTGCTGCAGTGATTTCTGTTGATATCATATTGCGGATTATTTCAGTACTTCAAGAAATATATATACGCAGTTCACTCTGTAATCTTTTTCTGGTCAAAGCGTATAGGGTCGTATTTTAGTACAACAAGAAAACTATATTCTCAGTGCATTTCCGCAGTTAATTGTGGTGTTTCTGGCACAAGCAGAGGTCGCAGCAGAGTAAGGGGTCGTGGCAGCAATAGTCGCAGTGAGAGGCCTGAACTCCTGGTGTCATCTACCGGTCGAGTCTTGACCAGCAACCCAGCGGTACTTGATTGGTTAACTCGGTCATCCACGTCATCCCAAGTGACGTCAGACACCCCCAGCCAACAGTCCGTGGGTTCGTCAGACACAACCCTTAGTTGGCATGGCCCGGGAGCAGGCCCTGTGCTCTCACCTATCCTCAACCTGCTTCTGGTCTTTTCTGTTCCCGCGAGAAGTACTACATGCAGTGAGCTCAGTTTCACTTTTCAGCAAGGAAGAGCTACTAGAAGACAGTCGGCAGCTACTGCCCAGCCAAGATGTGGAGGAATCATCTGCTGCTTCCTCCGCTAGGCGTGCAATTAGTGATGAGGAGAGTGGTACGGGAGCTTGTGTTGCGAGTGGTGAGGCTCCTAACCGAGAGGCCGTTGAAGAGGACATCAGTGATGTGCAGACACTACTCGATGATGATGAAGCCAATTGCACTTGGGAGCTGGGTGAAGAAGGGGCTTTGTTGTCTTAAAGAGAAGAGGGTGGCAGCTTGCCAGTCAGGCAGCGGCTGAGCCAGCAAGTCGCTAGCGTTGCTGGGAGTCAGCAGGGTGGCAGCAGTGGGAGGTCGGGAGCCAAATGGGCACAGGGTAAACCACCCGCTTTGCAGCAGCCTGCCTGCCCGGAAAAGAGTGGTGCAGCTGCGTTAGCAGTCAGCCATTGAGTAGTTATGGGGGGAAAATAAGGTAGTAGGCGGTGTGGCAGTTTTTTGTAAAGCCGCTGGAGGAGGTCAACATGGCTATATGTAGAATATGTGGGCAGAAGGTAAATCATGGCCAGGGAGCCAATGTTGGCACCATGGTCCTGCGTCAACATATGCAGCTTCATTATCAAGTGGCCTGGGAGAACCGTGGCTCTGATGTAGTGGTCCAGCCTGCCAAAGTTACCACTACATCACCCAGTGGCACACACCCAGTTTCAGCCAGTCAAGGCTCCTCCACTTCAGCCGAAAGGGAGCTGTCTGTCAATTCCATCTTCTGATGGTCCAAATGCTCCTACTTCTCGTCAGTCATTCAGCAATGGATCACTGAAGCGATTGCCAAGAGACAACAGTATGCGTGCACGCATTCAACGGCGCAAAAGCTGAACATGCTCCTGTCCAAGTTGTTGGTGCTTCAGTCCCTTTCTTGCCAAGTGGTGGACTCTGCACCTTTCAGAGAACTGATGGCTTGCGCCAAGTTGAGGTGGAGAGTCCCAAGCTGTCATTTCTTTGTGAAAAAGGCAGTACCAGCCCCAGCTGTAACTATGGTCAGGGACAATATATGTCCTTTACGGCCCACTGGGTGAATTTAGTTCCTGCAAAGCCACACAAGCAACTTGGACAGGTCACACAGGTTCTGCCTCCATGTTGTCATGCCGTTGGTCCTGCGACAATGTCCACCTCTGCCTCCTCATCCTCCACCGTGTCCTCAGCTTCCACTGCAGGGACAAGTCACAGTGCCCCTCCAGCATACCACAAGTGCGGGGCTCGGTGGGGTCACGCTGTTCTGCACCTGGTTTGCCTTGGCGAACATAGTCACACTCAGTACTGGATCACCTCTTATCCAATCCAGTGCTCAGCCACGCCCCCTGCACTGATCACATGACGGTGACGTCACCCCAGGTCCTTAGGGTTGTCCAAGGTTCGGGTTCAATGAAGCAGCCCCTTATGGATTCCAACTGCCGTTATGGTCCGCGGTAGCAGAATCCATAACGGGATGTTATGATAACCTGAACCCAAACTTTGGACGCCGAACTAAAAATAGAAGTTTGCTCAACTCTAGCCACTGCCTATCTGTGCCATCATCCATCCTCTCGCAGGTCTGACCGGGGGTGCCCTCTGCGCTAATGTTCCACTGCCATGGCTTCTGGGGAGGGGTGTAGTGGCAGGAGAAGTACCAGCTCCATCAGCAGCAGCCTGAGTCTATCCCACATTGAAGATCCGCTGGACTACTGGGTAGCCAAACTGGATTTGTGGCCGCAACTAGCAGAGCTTGCCCTGGAAAAGCTGTCCTACCTGTCCTGTGTGGCATCAGAGTGGGTGTTTAGTGCAGCGGGGGCCATAGTTACCCCAAGAAGAACTCGCCTGTCCACCCAAAATGTGGAGAGACTGACCTTTGTCAAGATGAATCAGGCATGGATCAGCCACGATTTCCAACCACCAATTTCTGATGCGTCAGACTAGATTTTCCATGGTGCCACACCAACACTTTAATACATGAGACCGGTTTCTTAAGACTATCTGCCTCAGCTACTACTTTGATGCTGCAACCCATCTGACGCCAAGTGCTCCTTATTTCACCCACCTATGTCAGCGGGTACTGGTATTGCCACCCACCACCCCACTCTGTTACCGAGTCACTTTCTGGTCTCCTGATGCTGCTGCCATCTCCAAACTATGTCACCTTGACACTCTGTGGTATGCTCCTGATGCTGCTGCCATATCCACATTATGTCACCTTGCCACTGTGGTCTCCTCCTGCTGCTGCCATATCCACACTATGCCGCCTTGCCACTCTGTGGTATCCTCCTGATGCTGCTTCCATCTCCACATTATGTCACCTTGCCACTCTGTGGCCTCCTGATGCTACCGCCACCTCCAAACTATGTCACCTTGCCACTGTGTGGTCTCGTCCTCCTGCTGCTGTCATCTCCACACTATGTCACCTTGCCTCTCTGTGGTATCCTCCTGATGCTGCCACCTCTAGACTCGGTCATTGTGCCACTCTGTGGCCTACTCATGCTGCTGCCACCTCCAGACTCTGTAATTTTGCCGCTCTGTGGTAACCTTATGCTGCTGCCACCTCTAGACTCTGTCATTGTGCTGCTCTGTGGTATCCTCATGCTGCTGCCACCTCCAGACTCGGTCATTGTGCCGCTCCGTGGCCTACTCATGCTTCTGCCACCTCCACACCCTGTCATTGTGCCACTCTTTGGCCTACTCATGCTTCTGCCACCTGTCTGCCATCTGTCAGAAGGAAGGAAAAACAAGACGCACAACGGATCATGTCTGTGTAGCAGCTTTAAGGCCTGTATGGTTCCATCAGAATTGGCTTATGATTTGATAGCCAAAAGCAGGAGTGGGTAGAAAGCACAGAAGACATGCAAATATTCCATTCACGTGTCATCTCTGTTTTAGATCCACTCCGTTTTGATGGATAATTGAGCAAATGCTGACCGAATAAAGCCGTATGCTCCACAGACAGGATCCGTTTTTTGTGGGTTATTGTTCTGACGGTTTAGAGGTAGGGCAAAATAATCGGTGATGTCAACACAAACTTACTGCTGACACCCTCTCCTCTTTGCTCTACTTGTATAATCATTTAATAGAATAGGTTCTTTAGACATCTAAGTGGAATCAGCAGACGAGGGTGTAAAAGGAGTGCGCTTCTTCTTGATGCTAACATCTACCTGTAAGGCTGAGTTGATACCTGAGTTATTTGGTCAGTTTTGGCCCTCTGACAGCCCAAATAAGTGTAGTATGCAGTGTTTTTAAGACCCTTGCCTGTCATCTGCATGTCATATGGACTCACAGTATTATTTCACTACCAAAGCAGACTCCCTATGCCTGCAAGGCACAGTGTTCTACACCACTATAAAGGCTCTCAGCAGGCAGGACATTTTTTAACATAATTCACTGTAAATATATTCGGATTGAACCGAGTTTTTACAAAAAAATTGGGCGAAGAGGTGCATTGAATTTAAAAAATGTGCTCATCTCTAACAATAACTCATGAAAATAACTGACCAAATAACTGAAGTGTGAACTCAGCCTTACTTGTTACAGGGAGGGGGTTATATATTTAGTGGAATGGGAATGCAAAAAACAATACATAGGGTGCACCTCAAGATCTTTGAAATAGAGAATATCCAAACATATTCGCAGTATGTATACCTTGTCAGCACATTACAAAAAATATCATCAGAATAATCCTCGCAAAATTAAATTTGCAGCCATACAATCCATTAAAAAAAGACTGGCAAGGGGGCATCTACATTGAGAGGATGTTGAGGGATGAGTTGAAGATGATTTACAACTTTGAGACATTGATCGTGAAAGGGTTAAATGCAGAATTGGACATACACTACTCACAAAAAGTTAGGGATATTTGGCTTGTGGGGGGAAATTTTGTCTAAACGTACAGTCCAACAATTTGGGTGAAATTTCAGAATGAACCTAAAATGCACTATTACCTTTACAGGTGAACTTAATGTGACCTTCTCTTTTGACTCTTGAATGCACATGTCCAACTGTTCAATTCTTCAGTACTTTTTGCACAACTTGCTGTTTTCTAACAAGCAGCTTAATGGCAAAATTCACAGCAGGTGTTTGATCCATGAATCGCCCAATAAATTTCTTAGTTCAATTAGAATTGTTATTTAAACAGCCCTCCTCATCATGCTGTTCATAATTTGATATCAGGAGAGCAAGACAACAAATAACAATTGATCAACAGTAGTACCTTACCAAAACGAGGCTTCAAGCAAAATGTTCTCAGACGGAAGTGGCCACTGAGTTTAAAGTGTCACAGAGTGTCATCAGCCGGTTGCAACACAGATACAGAAAGACTGGAAGAGTCACAGAAAGGCAAAGAAATAGACATCCTTTGGCCACAACCCACACGGATGACCACTTCATGGTGAACAATGCCCCGAGGAAGCGGATGATGAATGCCACACAACTCCAGGCATAAGGGAGATGAGAGACACCTATATGTCACGTCAGACCATTGCATGCTAGATGACCTGAAAGGGTACCTGACCACACCACCAGGCACAGGCATCATCGTCTTGCATATGTCAGGGAGCATCTATGCTGGACGAGGCACCAGTGGGCCTCAGCGTTGTTCACCGATGAATAAACGATGTTGAAGATATCAACGAGAGCGCTATGCATGAGCCACTGTTTTCTACATACGAGCGTTTGGTAGTGGTGTTACAGTGTGAGCAGTGTGTCTAATCCAGGGATCAGCAACCTCCGGCACTCCAGGTGTTAAGAAACTACATCTCCCATCATATACACTTGCTTGGCTGTTCTCTGAACTCCCACAGAAGTGAAAGTAGCATGCTGGGAGTTGTAGTTTTACAAAAGCTGGACTGACAAAGGTTTCACTGGTCTAGTCGATACAGAACTGGTTTGATACAGTGACAAGCCTATACTACTTGAATAACATAATCCAGTCATTATGCCACTGCATGAACAACACAGGCTTACTTTCATCATGGGTGACAATGCACCAGCTCATCAAGGTTGCATAATTAGGTAATGGCTGCTGAAGACTGGGGTACCTCAAATGGAGTAGCCTGCACTTTCTCCAGACCTGTATCTCATTGAAAACCGATGGGGTCAGCTGAGTCGCCATGTAGAGGCTCGTAACTCTGTACACCATAACCTCAATGACTTGAGGGCCGCCCTGCAAGAACGGTGGGATGCCATGCCTCAGCAGACAATAACTCGACTTGTCAACAGCATGAGACATTGTTGTCAAGCAGTTATTGATGCTCAAGGCCACATGACAAGTTATTGAAACATTGACATTTTTGTGGGGGTTTACCCGTCATTGTTGTTGGGTTTTGTTTCAATAAATTGTTTGAGATGAGGAAATCATCATTGCATGCTTCTACTTTAAATGCCCTACTTTCATGATATATCACTATAGCGTGAACTTTACGCTTTCCATAAATTTCACCAAAAATTTAGCCAAAAATGCCTAACTTTTTGGGAGTAGTGTATTATCAACTGCTACCCTTCATATTCTTTGACATACAGTTGTGTTCAAAATTATTCAACCCCCAATGCTGTAAAGGGTTTTAGGGAATTTAGTGTACATTTGTAATTGTGTTCAGAATGAAATCTTACAAGGACTTTTTAAAGAACCAAATGCAACTAAAATGACATCAATTGTTTTTGTAATACAGTATTAAATTTTTTTTTTGTGATTTCTTCATTGACACAATTATTCAACCTCTTAAAGACTACCACTCTTAAGAACAGAGGTTCATTCAAGTGTTTTCGATCAGGTATTGAAAACACCTGTGGATGTCAAGGAGCAGCAATCAAGCATAATAAGCACCAATTAGGCAGATTTAAAATGACTGTGATACTCAGCTCCTTCTAGACATTTACTGGTGTGTTTACAAACATGGTGAAGTCAAGAGACTGGTCCAGGAAGACAAGAGAAGAGGTGATTTCTCTTCACAGGAAGGGCAATGGCTATAAGAAGATTGCAAAGATGTTAAACATACCAAGAGACACCATAGGAAGCATCATTCGCAAATTCAAGGCCAAGGGCACTGTTAAAACGCTACCTGGTCGTGGCAGAAAGAAGATGCTGACTTCGACTGCTGTGCGCTACCTGAAGCACAAAGTGGAGAAAAGTCCCCGTGTGACTGCTGAGGAACTGAAAAAAGATTTGTCAGATGCGGGTACTGAAGTTTCAGCTCAGACAATAAGGCACACACTGTGTAATGAAGGCCTCCATTCCAGAATTCCCAGGCCAACCCCCTTACTGTCTCCAAAGAATAAGAAGAGTCGACTGCAGTATGCCAAAAGTCATGTGGACAAACCACAAAAGTGTTCTGTGGACTGATGAAACAAAATTAGAACTGTTTGGACCCATGGATCAACGCTATGTTTGGAGGAGGAAGAACAAGGCCTATGAAGAAAAGAACACCTTGCCTACTGTGAAGCATGGCGGGGGGTCAATCATGCTTTGGGGCTGTTTTGCTTCTACAGGTACAGGGAAGCTTCAGCGTGTGCAAGGTACCATGAATTCTCTTCAGTACCAGGAGATATTGGATGAAAATGTGATGCAGTCTGTCACAAACCTGAGGCTTGGGAGACGTTGGACCTTTCAACAGGACAATGATCCCAAGCATACCTCCAAGTCCACTAGAGCATGGTTGCAGATTAAAGGCTGGAACATTTTGAAGTGGCCATCGCAGTCACTAGACTTAAGTCCGATTGAGAACCTCTGGTGGGACTTAAAGAAAGCAGTTGCAGCGCGCAAGCCTAAGAATGTGACTGAACTGGAGGCTTTTGCCCATGAAGAATGGGCGAAGATACCCGTAGATCGCTGCAAGACACTTGTGTCAAGCTATGCTTCACGTTTAAAAGCTTGTACTAAGTACTAAGATTGAATGTCACCAATTTTTTTTTTATTTGAACAGTGGAGATGAACCACATGGATTTTGGCCTAATATGTCAGATATTATCATTAACTGCCCTGCATATTATAAGACATCTATATGCTGTTTTCCCCAACTTGAGACAAAAAAATAAATAAATGTGAACTGTTTGGGGATGACAACACAGATTTTTGCTTCTATGTCACCTTATCACTCACAGAAATTATACTCCTATACCTTGCATATTGTAAGACACATAATATGCTGTTTTCCCAAACTTCAACCCCCCAAATTTAATGTGAACTGTGTGCAGATGAAACATGGATTTCAGCCTACTATGTCACTCACAAATATTATCCTCTGCTACTTTACGTATTGAAGGACCTGTATATGCTGTTTTTTTTAAACGTGTGTATATATATATATATATATATATATAGTAGTAAATCCACGGCACATCCAAAATGGTGAAGAAAAAAAATAGTTTATTCACCGAGTAATAGCGACGTTTCAGTGCTCTCCATGGCACCTTTTTGCAGACTGCTTGAAAAAGGTGCCATGGAGAGCACTGAAACGTCACGCTATTACTCGGTGAATAAACTATTTTTTTCTTCACCATTTTGATGTGCCGTGGATTTACTACTATTTATATTTTGGAAGTAAGTGGGATACTGCTACAAGCGGTGCGGTCCTTCACTATTGTCTATATATATATATATATATATATATATATATATATAATTAAATAAGATTTTAATTGAATAAAATAATTTAAAATATAATAATGATAATTATTATTATTATTAAATCATTAAAATAATTAAATTTGAACTGTGTGAAGATAAAAACAACACAGATATTGGCCTAATAGGTCTTGTTATCATTCACAGATATTATCGTCTGCTACCCTGCGTTTTGTAAGACACGTATATGCTTTTTTCCCCCAAACTTCAAGCAAAGAAAATTTGAACTGTGTGGAGATGAAACAACATGGATTATGGCCTAGTACAGTTGTAGCAGAGTTACGGCTCGTTCACATGAACGTTTTTTGCTTTCCGAATACAGGCCGTTTTTTGCGTTCCATATACTCTCCGTATACAGAACCATTCATTTCAATGGGTCCGCAAAAAAAAATGGAATGTACACCGAATGCATTCTGTTTCCGTATTTTTGTTTTTCCGTTCCGCAACATTTTGAGTCAAGTCCTATTATTGTCCATAAATCACGTTCAGTGGCTCAATTCAAGTCAATGGGTCCGTATAAAAACTGGAATGCATACGGAAGACAAGTCCGTATGTCATCCGTTTTTGCGGATCCATGCTCATTTTGCACGTGTTTGCAAAGTTCCTGTTTTTGCGGAAAAACGGAACGGAAACACAACGGATCCGTGAAAAACAGACAGGCTTGTGTGAACAAGCCCTTAAGGCCTCATGCACACGTCCGAGCCGCATACTTTGCGGCTCGGGCGCGGACCCATTCACTTCAAAGCTTCCGTAGCTCTGTTCCGTGGCCCCGCAAAAAAATAGAGCATGTCCTATTCTGTCCTATAGTCCGTTTTGCGGACAAGAATAGGCATCTCTATAATGGGCCGCCCGTTCCGCCCGGGCTGCAGAAGGCACGCGGAGCGGCTTCCGTGTTTTGTGGATCCGCTGTTTTCGGATCCGTAAAACACACAAGGTTGTGTGCATGAGGCCTTACAGTCACACTAGGTAAGTTACCACATTTAGTTAGCGCATTTCGACTGTGACTGTTAACTCTGCTACCCTGCATATTGTAAGACACGTATATGCTGCTTCCCCAACTTTAACCTCCCAAAAAAATTACATTTATAACTGTGTGGATATGAAACAATATGGATTTTTGCCTACTGTGTCACATTATCATTCACAGATATTATCGTCCTCTTCCCTGCATATTGTAAGACACATGTATACTTTTTTCCTAAAGTTAAACAAAAAATAATAATTAACTATGTGGAGATGGCCTGACACAGAGTTCGAACTAGTATTTCAGGTGTTTTCACTGAGATTTTGAATGCTATATCTATTCTATGGATGTTAAAATATGTGTTGTACAGTTTTGAGCTTGTGACTTTTGACTGTTCCTAAGATTGTTTTTCTGTCAAACACTGCAAGAATGTAAATAGAGAAAAAAGAAAAAAAGGGAGGGGTTAAAAGGCACCCTAGGGAAAGGGGCAGAGAAACTCAGAGAGGGCGCCAAAGGCTGGAAAATACTCTAGAAATTAATATATAGTCAATTTACTCTAGGTCTCTTATGGTTTAAAAAAGTAACTACCAGGGTAAGGCTGCTTTAGGACTAACGCTCACAGAAACGGAGCGTTCTAAGAACAAAACTGTAAAATGGAAGAATGTCCTAATAAAATAGCGCCAATCCCTGTAGTTGGAAACAATAATAAATTAACTTACTTCACTAGGGGGCTGATCAACAGAACCGGATCTGTGACCTTCACCCCCTAAGCCAGGATAACGTTGACAAAAATCACTAGGCTTCCCAGAACCTTATCCAGTTGAATCAGCTCAATTAAAGTGGAAGGTAGTGCAGATAGAAACCAGTGCAGGATGAATAAAATCCACTTACTTCAGTGGGGGGGCTAGTCGGGTAGGCTAAGGAAACCTCAGCCCCAGACGTACCTCCCCCACGATGTCCAGGTTCGCTTCAACAGCACGTCCTTTGGTCGAATATCCTGGGCGGATGTGCAATATGGAATGATATTCGGAGGTTAGCAAAGAGGCTCCCTCCGTGGACAAATCGATCCTTATTGTATCTTATTTTATTATTAGTTAAAATAATTTTTTCCTATAAGTTAACTCAACGCGTTTGAGGATAAACCCTTCCTCAGGAGTAAAGAGACACACAAAACAAACCAACATTAAACATCCAACTCACACAGTCTGAGAATAAATAGTCTTTTTGGCGCCAAGTCCCGGCGTGTGGAGAAGACGCTGTTCAATGGAACACAAACGGAAGTTCTAAGGTGGAGCATAAGCGTCATTTCCTGTGGTGGAATGCGGAAGTATTAGTCTCTCATGGTTTGCGTTCCAGGGTGAAATATACAATACCGGAAGGATTAGTGCGAAGCTCAGAAGAAGATCGCATGTTACCAATAGTTGAATGACACAATATTATCTGGAAATTGTCTGTTTTTGGAGTCTATGTATAAAAGAAAGGGGGGAATTTTCACATAATAAAAATTCATCTAACCCTAGGAAGACTAATAAGGACTATATAAATATGTAGGGTAATTTTTGGTATATTCCATACTATTTTGTCTAGATAAATAAGTCTATATTTATATAATCCGTATTATACAATATCCATACTTTAAATTATAGCAACCAAATAATTATAATATTATATAAAAGAAGTTGACTAAAAGATATATTATCTAAAAAATAATAATAATAATGTAGAAGGTCTACACATAAAAGAGAAAGTATAGAAAGAATATCAATATCCATAAACATATAGACGTATACAAAAGGGGAAAACGGATCTTACAGTAATTAATACTGGTAAAGAGAGGTAATTAAAAAATAATAATTATAATTATATATACATATAACTAAGCTCATGCAAATATGCACACTCCCATACACATATGTACATATATACCTATATCTGTATATCTATATCTATATCTATATATATACCTATATCTGTACATCTATATCTATATCTATATAAAAGACAAGCGCATAAGATATATAAGTAAAAGACAAGCGCATAAGATATATATGTATATCTATATCTATATCTATATAAAAGACAAGCGCATAAGAATGAAAAGATGTATATGGAATTGATGTAGATATATACGAACAATTGGGATCATTAAATGTTCATATGTATGAACAATTAAGATCATTAGATATTCACATATATGGTTAAAACTCATTGGATGGAAATCCTAGTTGACCCTGTTTAGTAGTTGTACTCCACTCCCTATATAAATACTGTTAGGGTATAACCAATATGTCTCCACTTGATAGATATAAAAGGATCGATGTTCTGATTATACATATGTATCCCTAACGCGGATGACAGAGGGGTCTGATGAACATGAGAGAATTGGTCTAGATATTCCCATTGCTGATATGTATCGCTACAATGGAAGACAAAGGGGTGCAAAAGCTGTTCATTAATATCCCAACCAAAAATTCGTAGAGTTAGGAGCAAAGTTTCATAATTAAGATTGATACATTTCCTTGATTGAAGTGAATACATGGGGTTTAGTAATTAAAGTGTTCTAGTGATTCATTTAAACCAAATGGCATTAAGGTGTTAAGCTGAAAAATCCAGAACATTTCCTTTCTGGATAAAGTCTGGAAAGAATTTGGGACCCACTCTAGGGGGTTACTCTCAGGAGATCTGCATTCCCCTGGTGGACCTTCGTAAAATGCCTCGGTATGCTGTGTGTTTTCACATTCCTCGTAATGTTTGAACGGTGCTCGTTCATCCGTTCGCGTAGGGTCTGGGTCGTACGTCCTACGTAAAGAGAGTTGCATGGACATTGTAATAAATAAATGATGTTAGTAGTGTCACAACTCATGTTATGTTTAAGGACAATGGGATCCTTTTGAGATGGAATTTGAAAGGTTTTCCCACATTGTAACATCCGGCAGCACTTACACTTTTTGGATCCACATTTGTATGCGCCGATTATTTTAGGTCGGACCACATCCATTTGTTGTTGTTTGTCGACCCGTTTAGGACAGGACGGAGCTATTAAATTTTTAAGGTCTTGGCCCGTCGGAATGTAAGGATTGGGGCCTTAGGTAGATCATTTATTAGAATTGGATCTTGGAGTAGGATTTTCCAATGTTTGTTGAGTATTTTCCTGATTTCTATGTGTTTTGCATTATAGGTAGTAATCATCCCGCATTTACGGGGTTGGGTTTGGCTCATTTGTGTTTTCTTTTTGGTGGTTAGGTTCTTTTGCTGAGTTTCTTGGAGAATTCTCTTTTCAGCCTCTAAAACTACTTTTTTGGGGTAACGTCTTTCCTTAAATCTCTCCTTTAAAATGCCAATCTGTTCTCTTATGGTTTTATCTTCCGTACAGTTTCTCCTTATGCGTTTCATCTGTCCGAAGGGAATGTTTGTTTTCCATTTTTTATGATGGCAACTGGTAAAATCTAAATAACTGTTTGTATCAACTTTTTTAAAATGGGTTTTTGTGATCAATTTACTGTCAATGATGGATATATGTAGGTCTAGAAAGATTGCTTCAGTTGGGTGATGGTCTAGTGTAAAGTTAATATTCCAATCATTCTTATTCAATTCCTCTACGAAATTGGTTAGTTTCTCCGCTTCTCCTTCCCATATTATAATAACATCGTCTATGAACCTTTTATAGAATTTGACATTGGGGTGTTCAAGTAAACCTTTGTCCCTTTCAAACTCCCCCATAAAGAGGTTTGCGTAGGCCGGTGCGAATTTTGTGCCCATCGCGGTACCCCTTTTTTGTTGATATATTTTATCTTCATGAGTGAAATAGTTGTGATTCAGGATAAATTTTATGGAGTCTAAAATGAATTCTTTTTGTACCACTGGCATTTTGAAGTCTGTGTAAAGACAGTCTTTACACAGACTTCAAAATGCCAGTGGTACAAAAAGAATTCATTTTAGCGCATACAAATGTGGATCCAAAAAGTGTAAGTGCTGCCGGATGTTACAATGTGGGAAAACCTTTCAAATTCCATCTCAAAAGGATCCCATTGTCCTTAAACATAACATGAGTTGTGACACTACTAACATCATTTATTTATTACAATGTCCATGCAACTCTCTTTACGTAGGACGTATGACCCAGACCCTACGCGAACGGATGAACGAGCACCGTTCAAACATTACGAGGAATGTGAAAACACACAGCATACTGAGGCATTTTATGAAGGTCCACCAGGGGAATGCAGATCTCCTGAGAGTAACCCCCCTAGAGTGGGTCCCAAATTCTTTCCAGACTTTATCCAGAAAGGAAATGTTCTGGATTTTTCAGCTTAACACCTTAATGCCATTTGGTTTAAATGAATCACTAGAACACTTTAATTACTAAACCCCATGTATTCACTTCAATCAAGGAAATGTATCAATCTTAATTATGAAACTTTGCTCCTAACTCTACGAATTTTTTGGTTGGGATATTAATGAACAGCTTTTGCACCCCTTTGTCTTCCATTGTAGCGATACATATCAGCAATGGGAATATCTAGACCAATTCTCTCATGTTCATCAGACCCCTCTGTCATCCGCGTTAGGGATACATATGTATAATCAGAACATCGATCCTTTTATATCTATCAAGTGGAGACATATTGGTTATACCCTAACAGTATTTATATAGGGAGTGGAGTACAACTACTAAACAGGGTCAACTAGGATTTCCATCCAATGAGTTTTAACCATATATGTGAATATCTAATGATCTTAATTGTTCATACATATGAACATTTAATGATCCCAATTGTTCGTATATATCTACATCAATTCCATATACATCTTTTCATTCTTATGCGCTTGTCTTTTATATAGATATACATATACATATATATCTTATGCGCTTGTCTTTTACTTATATATCTTATGCGCTTGTCTTTTATATAGATATAGATATAGATGTACAGATATAGGTATATATATAGATATAGATATAGATATACAGATATAGGTATATATGTACATATGTGTATGGGAGTGTGCATATTTGCATGAGCTTAGTTATATGTATATATAATTATAATTATTATTTTTTAATTACCTCTCTTTTACCAGTATTAATTACTGTAAGATCCGTTTTCCCCTTTTGTATACGTCTATATGTTTATGGATAATGTGGGGAGTCGCTCTGGTAGTCAGCGGTGCTGGTGCAGTTTAGAGGCAAAACCAGGAGTCCAGATTGTGCAACAAACAGTGTTTTATTCACACTTGCACACAAAATGAAAAACAGTCTCTTGGTGACAGTTCACACACAACGGAAATAACGTAGCCAAACAAAAACAGTCCAACACAGGTTCAGTCACCTGGGAGGTGTAGGTGCAGGTTCGCACCACGCTGTCGGCCCAGCCGCAGGAGAATCCAGCTTCAGGTAGCCAGGAACACAACACCTCCTTGCTGAGCGCTTTCCTCCAGGACAGAGAACTCCCAGCCCTGTTAGCAGCTCCAGGATAATCACACTCACAGCTGGTGGTGCTGGCTGAGTTTATAAACCCAGCCCAAAACTCGGACTGGACCGTGGGAGCAGCCACCCACCCTACTCTTTAGCTGCTCCCAGTAAGAGCCGGCCCGGATCGGCTTTGCAGCCATGCTATTTAACAAAGTCAAACAGCACTAGCTGCTGCAGACAAAAACCCGGCTCTCACCTCACCGAGGCCAGCAACCTCGGTGACACGTACCTGCCATCTAGGACGGCACCCTGCACCTTACCACATACCCCCTTTGTTCAACCCTGAGGGGTGGACACAGGACAAACAGTGTACCCGGGAGAGCGCGTCTGCATTTTTTAATAACCGCCCGCTCTGTGCTCCACCGTGAATTTAAAATTCTGTAGAGACAGAAACCACCTGGTGACCCGGGCATTCCTCTCTTTGGCTTGGGACATCCACTTGAGTGGGGAGTGGTCGGTCACCAGGCGAAAGCTTCTGCCCAACAGGTAATAACGGAGGGCCTCGAGTGCCCACTTGATGGCCAGGCACTCTCTCTCGACTATACTGTACCTAGTCTCTGCTGGGGTGAGCTTGCGGCTGAGGAAGACAACGGATGCTCCTCCCGTTGACTTCCTGCGACAGTACCGCACCAAGGCCAACTTCAGAGGCGTCGGTCTGGACTACGAAATCCTTCCTGAAATCGGGTGTCACCAAAACCGGGGACCCACACAGGGCCGATTTCAAGGCGGAGAAAGCCTTTCCGCCTGCTCATTCCAGCGGACCATCCCTGTCTTACGCCCCTTTAACAACTCTGTCAATGGCGAAGCAATAGTAGCAAAGTGGGGCACAAACCTCATGTAATACCCCACAATCCCCAGGAACGACTTTACCTGCCTGGTGGTGACCGGTCGGGGCCAACTCCGTATTGCCTCTACCTTATTTACCTGAGGCTTGATGACTCCCCGCCCAATTACATATCCCAGATATTTTGTCTCCTCTAACCCTATGGAGCACTTCTTTGGGTTAGCGGTCAGACCGGCTTTCCTCAGGGCATCCACTACCGCCTGCACCTTGGGTAAATGGCTTTCCCAGTCGGTGCTGTGGATGACTACATCATCTAAGTAGGCCGAGGCGTACCGACGATGTGGTCGCAGCACTATGTCCATTAACCTTTGGAAAGTGGCGGGGGCGCCATGCAGGCCAAAGGGTAACACCTTGTAGTGATACAGGCCCTGCGGGGTAACAAATGCGGTTTTTTCCTTAGCCGACTCCGTTAAGGGTACCTGCCAGTACCCTTTAGTGAGGTCCAGCACAGAAAAATAACGGGCTTGTCCTAAACTTTCAACAAGCTCGTCTACTCGGGGCATGGGATACGCGTCAAACTTGGATACTTCATTTAACTTGCGAAAGTCGTTGCAGAACCGCAACGTCCCATCCGGCTTGGGTATTAGGACTATGGGACTGGCCCACACGGGAAAACATCTCCATTAACTCTTTGGCAATGAGCTTAGCTGAGGTATGTCGCAGAGGCACCGCCTCCGGATACCGAGTGGCATAGTCGAGAACTACCAGAATGTGTTGGTGGCCCCTGGCAGACTTTGGTACAGGCCCAATTAAATCCATCGCGATTCGCTCAAACGGTACTTCAATAATTGGCAGAGGTACCAGAGGACTACGGAAATGTGGCTGGGGGCTAGTTATCTGACAAGTCGGACAGGACTTACAATAATTCTCTACCTCCTTGAACACACTGGGCCAATAAAATCGCTGCAGTATGCGGTCCTGGGTTTTCTGCCACCCCAGGTGTCCCCAAGAACATGTTGGTGGGCAAGCTCCATGACAAGCTTGCGATACGCTGTGGGCACCACCAACTGTTCAACAGGTTCGCCTCGGATTTGGTTCACCCGATACAACATATCCTGCAGAACAATAAATCGTGGGAACATTAATTCAGCCCCTGGTTTCTGGGGTTTACCATCAATTTCCAGCACATTCTCCCAGGCCCTGGTTAGGGTTTGGTCCCGGTGTTGTGCGGTCCCAAAATTTTCCCCGGAGACATTGAGGTCTGCCAACTCAGGTCCCGGTGGCAAGTCCTCCGTGTCTCCCACCATTACACTCAGTGGGGTTGTCTCCCCCTCTACCGCTGGAGCAGTGGTCACCCCTACCGCTGGCCCGTCAGACTCGGGCTCCCAGGGTTCTGGCCTTCCAGTGGTATCAGGCCACTCCACTAGGGTCACCCCTGTCTCGGGTCCCTCAGATACCTTTATTACCGGCCACAGCGCCGGAAAACCGGGAAGTCCCTCCCAAGTATCAGTTCGTGTGGGAGTTTAGTAGCGACAGCCACCTCGTGGGTCCACCTACCAGCCGCGGTGGACAAAGTCACTAGTGCAGTGGGGTAGTCTTTCAGGTCTCCGTGGATGCACAGGACCCCGACTTTACGGCCAGTATACTCCGCAGGACGTACAAGTGCAGCCCTTACCAGGGAGACTAAACTCCCGGAGTCCAGCAGAGCCACCGCCAGAGAGTCTCCCACCTCTACCTGACACAGGTGGTTATGGTCCTGCACCTCACGGGTGCCAGTTGCGCACAGCTTCCGTGCATACAGGGAGTGACGACCCCCGTAGGTCATATCCATCGGCTCATCCCGATGCGGACAGTCGGCCCTGATGTGGCCTGGCTCCTGACACCTCCAGCATACCACGGGAGGCGGACTCGCAGGGGGTATATTCCGGGCAGGCCGCTCTGTCGCCGGACGTCGGAACTGGGGCAGAGGCCTCCGGGGTTTGACTGACCCTTCCCCGCAAGAGTCCCCTGCAGGTTTCTGGTGGCCTCGTAGCGCTCTACCAGGTCGACCATCTCCAGGGCATTGGTGGGCGATACCTGGCCGATCCAGTGCTGGAGGGGATAAGGCAGGGCCCTCCAAAAGATGTCCGCCAACAGTCGATCCAGCATGGCAGTGGGACTTAGTAGATCGGGCTGCAGCCACTTTTGCAGCCTGTGCAGCAGATCGTAGAACTGCGGCCTAGCGGGTTCAGTCGCTTTAAAGTCCCACTGGTGGACTCTTTGAGCGCGGACCAGCACGTTCACGCCCAGTCTGGCTAGGACCTCTCCTTTCACAGTGTCATAATCTGCCGCTTGGTCGTCCGACAAGTCAAAAACACCTGCTGGGGTCCGGAAGCCAGGAACGGAGCGACCACCTCAGCCCACTGGTCACGGGGTAACTTTTCCCTCACGGCGACCTTCTCAAAAACCGCCAGGTACGCCTCAACGCCGTCTGCGGGGGTCATTTTTGGGATCGCCGCACGGACCGCTTCCGGGCATCATGGACGTGGTGGGACGCTCCTGCCGCCTGTAACGCCATCACATGTTGTAGCAATAGTTGGTTGGTCTCCCGCTGCTGCACGTTAGCCTCTATGAGAGCCTTCACAGCAGCCTCCATGTTGTCAGAAACTCCTGCTTGCAGCTTTGCTGGCTTAATATATTCCATACACTTTAGAAAAACAAAACTTCGGCGTTCACGCCAGCCTCACTGCGCATGCCCGCATCCGACACCAAATGTGGGGAGTCGCTCTGGTAGTCAGCGGTGCGGGTGCAGTTTAGAGGCAAAACCAGGAGTCCAGATTGTGCAACAAACAGTGTTTTATTCACACTTGCACACAAAATGAAAAACAGTCTCTTGGTGACAGTTCACACACAACGGAAATAACGTAGCCAAACAAAAACAGTCCAACACAGGTTCAGTCACCTGGGAGGTGTAGGTGCAGGTTCGCACCACGCTGTCGGCCCAGCCGCAGGAGAATCCAGCTTCAGGTAGCCAGGAACACAACACCTCCTTGCTGAGCGCTTTCCTCCAGGACAGAGAACTCCCAGCCCTGTTAGCAGCTCCAGGATAATCACACCCACAGCTGGTGGTGCTGGCTGAGTTTATAAACCCAGCCCAAAACTCGGACTGGACCGTGGGGAGCAGCCACCCACCCTACTCTTTAGCTGCTCCCAGTAAGAGCCGGCCCGGATCGGCTTTGCAACCATGCTATTTAACAAAGTCAAACAGCACTAGCTGCTGCAGACAAAAACCCGGCTCTCACCTCACCGAGGCCAGCAACCTCGGTGACACGTACCTGCCATCTAGGACGGCACCCTGCACCTTACCACAATATTGATATTCTTTCTATACTTTCTCTTTTATGTGTAGACCTTCTACATTATTATTATTATTTTTTAGATAATATATCTTTTAGTCAACTTCTTTTATACAATATTATAATTATTTGGTTGCTATAATTTAAAGTATGGATATTGTATAATACGGATTATATAAATATAGACTTATTTATCTAGACAAAATAGTATGGAATATACCAAAAATTACCCTACATATTTATATAGTCCTTATTAGTCTTCCTAGGGTTAGATGAATTTTTATTATGTGAAAATTCCCCCCTTTCTTTTATACATAGACTCCAAAAACAGACAATTTCCAGATAATATTGTGTCATTCAACTATTGGTAACATGCGATCTTCTTCTGAGCTTTGCACTAATCCTTCCGGTATTGTATATTTCACCCTGGAACGCAAACCATGAGAGACTAATACTTCCGCATTCCACCACAGGAAATGATGTTTGCGTTCCACCTTAGAACTTCCGTTTGCGTTCCATTGAACAGCGTCTTCTCCACACGCCGGGACTTGGCGCCAAAAAGACTATTTATTCTCAGACTGTGTGAGTTGGATGTTTAATGTTGGTTTGTTTTGTGTGTCTCTTTACTCCTGAGGAAGGGGTTTATCCCCGAAACGCGTTGAGTTAACTTATAGGAAAAAATTATTTTAACTAATAATAAAATAAGATACAATAAGGATCGATTTGTCCTCTTTGCTAACCTCCGAATATCCTTCCATATTGCACATCCGCCCAGGATATTCGACCAAAGGACGTGCTGTTGAAGCGAACCTGGACATCGTGGGGGAGGTACGTCTGGGGCTGAGGTTTCCTTAGCCTACCCGACTAGCCCCCCCACTGAAGTAAGTGGATTTTATTCATCCTGCACTGGTTTCTATCTGCACTACCTTCCACTTTCATTGAGCTGATTCAACTGGATAAGGTTCTGGGAAGCCTAGTGATTTTTGTCAACGTTATCCTGGCTTAGGGGGTGAAGGTCACAGATCCGGTTCTGTTCATCAGCCCCCTAGTGAAGTAAGTTCATTTATTATTGTTTCTAACTACAGGGATTGGCGCTATTTCATTAGGACATTTTTCCATTTTACAGTTTTGTTTTAAACACTGCAAGACCCATCCACACTCATTCACAGCCCAACACTAAATGACGTTCTGATTGTTTTACAAGAGCACCTCCCTGCAAGCCCTCCACGCCCCACTTCCTCTCAGGGTCATGTAAGAATCCTTCTTCTTCGTCCCTAGTGCTTTTTCACACCGACATGTGCAGTAAAACGGTGCTTCCCTCTATTTTACTGAATTCATCCGAAGCAAACCTGAAGAATTTGGGTTCAGATGCTGGACGACATTTTTGAAAGTTTGTAAAGATCCCGGTTCTTTATCAACCGATTCGGTGCATCTTTGGTGGTATTATTTGTCCAGTGTTATTATTTGCTCATATTGCTTTCATTCAGTAACCGAATGGTGATAATACTGGGTAATTGTACAGTGGTATTATTTGTTAAATGCATTACTGTATTATAGCATTTTGAGATGTATTGTCTATATAACATTGTATTGTTGTTATTATTATTTTGGGAGGGGGGATATATCTCTAAAGACTATAGGAATGCCACTAGGTCTTGTGGTGTGGTGGAGAGTCTGCGGCTCCCAGAATTATAATTCCACCCCAGATAGATAGATAGACAAAAGTCTGATTGACTTCCTTTATCAAATGATTGATACATAGTAGTAAACACAAGTGATCTTCTGATAACTTATATGGTATTGTATACAGAAGTAGGTAACCTTTTTCTCATACTGATTCACACTATAAAATAATAGCAGCTTCATTATGCATTTAGCTAGAGTTTTCAAACATCACATGACAGCCTCATGCACATGACCATATCCGTATTGGGGATCTACAAACAGCGGATCCACAAAACATGGGTGTTGACAGTGTGCATTCCACATTTTTCTACTAAAACTGGTTATTCTTGTCCGCAAAACGAACAAGAATATGACACGTTCTATATTTTGTGGAACTGCCACACAGATGCAGGCAATCTACAAAAAATGCAGACTGAGAAGACCAAAACTACAGTTGTGTGGAAGTTCACATGTGCCATACAGTTGAGCAATTTTTTTATTTTTTTTATTTTTAACCAGTTGCCGACCGCCTCACGCAGGATTGCGTCCTGCGGGCGGTCGGTTCATTCCTCCTTGACGCGCGTTTGAGCCCGGTGGAACGCAAATGGAACGCACTGTCGGGCTCAGAAGAAGTGAGTCACCAGCCTGCCAGCCAATGATCAGCGCTGGCAGGCTGGTGATTTTCAAAATCGCCTATGGAAATAGGTGATATAAGTTATATTTACAAATATATGTGTTTTAAAAGGGATCTGTGCCATGTGCTGGGTCCTTTTCATTGGTTGGACCCAGCACAGAGCACAGATCCCAAGTAAGTGCACAAATCACTACATATCAGGCCCTGATTACCCCCCATCACCCTAATTAACCCCTTGATCACCTGTCAATACATAGTGAAAGGGAAAAAAGTGATCAGTGTCACTTTTGTGAACTGTCACTTTTTTTTTTTCACTAGGATTGACTGTTATGTTTAGCTTAGTTTAGGCCCCTTCGGTAGGTAGTTCGAGTTAGCGCCAAGCCCACCGCACCGCAGTCACTGATTCGCTGATTAGCGTAGCGCTAATCAGCGTTTGTACTTTTATAGTATCTGTAAGTGATCAGAACTGATCACGGTCAGATATATAATAGTACTAGTGTCACTTTAGTTCGCCCTCCACCCCAAACGCAGTGTTTGCCCGATCAGACCTGATCGGTCGCCCACAAAAATTTAATTTTTTTTGTATCACTGCACAATCACTTCACAAGCGCTGCGGCGATAAAAAAATCAGTTTTGATATTTTTTATCAATCGCAGCGGCTTCTGTACTTCGCTACACTCCCATTTGTAAGACAGGCTTGCTTTTTTTCTTGGGTAGTCTCAGGGAATACCCCCTAAATTTAGACGCCCAAATGTCAAACAAGGGGTATTCCTCTGAAGAGGCCTACAGGAACCCTCATCTGACGAATCTAGCGGGTCAGAATACGAACCTGTAGAGAGCAGTGGCAGCCTGACCCAAAGTTCGGACGAGGAGGTTGAGGTCCCTGATACCACCAGGCGTACCCGGCCCCGTGTTGCTAGACCGCAGGTTGCGCAGGATCCGCTTCAAGGGCAGCAGAGTGGGGCTGGCGCTGCCGGATTACGTGGTGAGGCATACACCAGCAGCGTAGCCCGTCCTGGACCTAGTACCAGCACTGCCGTACAACATGGTGAAGTGGCGAGCACCAGAAGGGCAGTAGAAGCTGGTACGGTGGCACGTGCAGTAGTTTCCCCGTCGCAGCCACCGCAAAGACAGGCCCGTAGAGCCCCTAGAGTCCCTGAGGTGCTAGCAAATCCTGATTGGCAGCCCCCAACTTCAGCCGCACCAGTAGTTCCCCTTTCACCGCCCAGTCAGGAGTTCGGGTGGAGACAGCTCAGATAGGATCGGGCGCTGGGGTTTTTTGAGCTGTTCTTCACTGCGGAGCTCTATGACTTAGTCGTGGCAGAAACAAATCGGTATGCCACTCAATTTATCGCTGACAACCCGGGAAGCTTCTATGCCCAGCCTTTCCGGTGGAAACCAGTCCAAGTTTCCGAATTTAGAACTTTTCTGGGCCTTCTCCTCAACATGGGCATTACAAAAAAACATGAATTGCGGTCATATTGGTCCACGAACCCAATTCATCACATGCCCATGTACTCTGCTGCCATGTCCAGGACACGCTTTGAGACCATCCTGCGCTTCCTGCACTTTAGTGACAACACCACCTCCCGTCCCAGAGGCCACCCAGCTTTTGACCGGCTCCACAAAATTCGGCCCCTCATAGACCATTTCAACCTGAAATTTGCAGATTTGTATACCCCTGCACAAAACATCTGCGTAGACGAGTGCCTAATACATTTTACCGGGCGCCTTGGCTTCAAGCCGTACATCCCAAGCAAGCGCGCCCGGTATGGGGTCAAATTGTATAAGCTCTGTGAAAGGGCCACAGGCTATACGCACAAATTTCGGATCTATGAGGGAAAAGATCAGACCCTGGAGCCGGTCGGTTGCCCTGACTACCTGGGGAGCAGTGGGAAGATAGTCTGGGACTTGGTGTCACCCTTATTCGGCAAGGGGTACCATCTTTATGTGGACAACTTTTACACAAGTGTGGCCCTCTTCAAGCATTTGTTCCTAGAACAGATTGGCTGCTGTGGCACCGCGCGACCTAGTCGCCGGGGCTTCCCCCAACGGCTCATTACCACCAGACTTGCAAGGGGGCAGAGGGCTGCATTGTGTAACGAAGAACTGCTCGCGGTGAAATGGAGAGACAAGCGTGACTTTAACATGCTCTCCTCCATTCATGCAGACACGACAGTCCAAATTGAACGGGCAACCAGTGTCGTTGAAAAGCCCCTCTCGGTCCACGACTATAACCTCCACATTGAAGGGGTGGACTTCAACGACCAGATGTTGGCCCCGTATTTGATTTCCCGACGCACCAGACGCTGGTATAAAAAGGTGTCTGTATATTTATTTTAATTGGCTGCCTATAATAGTTATGTTCTCTACAGTAAGGCTGGGAGAACAGGATCCTTCCTCAAATTTCAGGAAGAGATCATTTCGGAACTCCTGTATCCAGGAGGTTCCGTGGCCCCATCCACCAGTGTAGTTAGCCGTCTACACGAGCGGCACTTCCCCAGCGTTGTGCCTGGTACCTCAACCCAACCGCCACCCCGAAAAAGATGTTGTGTCTGTAGCAGGAGTGGAATAAGGCGTGACACCCGTCATTTCTGTCCTGACTGTCCTGACCACCCTGCCCTATGCCTAGGGGAGTGTTTCCGGAAGTACCACACTCAGGTACACTTAGGGACCTAGGGATTGCAGGACACAGGTAGTTTTTACAATCAGGCTCAAGGGTCTCTTAGGATACTAGGTTTTGAGAGACCCTAACACATAGGGGACGGTGCTGCTGTGCTGCTGTGCTACTGCAGAAGTGTGAAACGGTAGAAACCTCTCCTTTCACTTGGGATAACGTGTATAGTGTACTTCTCACCATCTCTGTGTGATTTACACTTTACACATTGTCCCATGGGAAAGGAGAGGTTTCTGCTAGGAAAATAAAGAGTGAAATGGTTAAAAAAAGAAAAAAATTAAACAGGTAGCAAGAAAAGAAAATCTTGAGTTAGTTCAGGTTTTAAAAGTTCTGTTTTTTTTCATGTTCAGGTTTTATTCATGTTTTATAAAGTTTGTAACGTTCAAGTTATGTGCCTGCTGCCTGTTTTTTCTTCTTTTTTTTTTTCCCCTAACCACCCTTTATTTTCCAGGTAGATCAACGGACCAACCGATGAAAACGCCGCAGCACTGATGTGAATTCTGAGAGAAGCATTGCGCTGCTGTCAGAAGACACGTGAAGTCGGTGTATGCGGCGCTGCAAGACGAGATTTCTCCTCTGCAGGACAGGTACGCTTGCCCAGGCATATGAGCTGAGGAGAGGTGTTGGAGTTCATATGCTTTGGCAAACACTTTGTATCAAAAATCTGGCAAAGATGTCTTCCTCCACACCGATCGCTTGATCGATGTGAATGGAGAAATCACGCTTGCCAGGACATAGGAGCTGAAGTGGGTATGGATGTTTGGGCGGAGTCTCTATGTCCTGGCAATCGCCAGGCCCTCTATTTTTTTGCATATTTTTGGCAGAGATTTTTTCATCCACATCGATCGATGCGAATGAGGAAATCTGTGCCATTCATTTTTTCTTCCAGCCCAGAAGCTGAACGGAAAAATCTCATTACCCGTATGCTCAATATAAGGAGAATAGCAGAAACTCCTAATGCTGGCCATACAGGTAATGATTGCGGAGACCCTCAAATGCCAGGGCAGTACAAAAACCTCACATGTGACCCCATTTTGGAAAGAAGACACCCCAAGGTATTCGCTGAGGGGCATATTGAGTCCATGAAAGATTGAATTTTTGTCACAAGTTAGCGGAAAGGGAGACTTTGTGTGAAAAACAAAAAAATCAAATTCCGCTAACTTGTGCCAAAAAAAATCTTCTATGAACTCGCCATGCCCCTCACAGAATACCTTGGGGTGTCTTCTTTCTAAAATGGGGTCACATTTGGGGTATTTATACTGCCCTGGCATTTTAGGGGCCCTAAAGCGTGAGAAGAAAAATGCGTAAAAATGCCATCCTAAAAGGTACTCATTGGAATTGGGGCCCCTTTGTGCATCTTGGCTGCAAAAAAGTGCCACACATGTGGTATCGCCATACTCAGGAGAAGTAGGGCAATGTGTTTTAGGGTGTATTTTTACATATACCCAAGCTGGGTGAGAGAAATATCTCTGTAAATTAACAACTTTGTATAATAAAATGGAAAAAGTTGTCATTTACAAAGATATTTTTCACACCCAGTATGGGTATATGTAAAAATACACCCCAAAACACATTGCCCTACTTCTGCCGAGTACGGCGATACCACATGTGTGGCACTTTTTTGCTGCCAAGATGCGCAAAGGGGCCCTAAATCCAATGAGTACCTTTAGGATTTCACAGGACATTTCTACTCATTTGGATTCCAAACCGCTTCTCACGCTTTAGGGGCCCCTAAAATGCCAGGGCAGTAAAAATACCCCACAAGTGACCCCATTTTAGAAAGTAGACACCCCAAGGTGTTCTGTGAGGGGCATAGTGAGTTCATGTAAAATTTTATTTTTGTCACAAGTTAGTGGAATATGAGACTTTGTAAGAAAAAAGAAAAAAAAAAAAACATTTCCGCTAACTTGTGACAAAAATAAAAACTTCCATAAACTCACTATGCCCATCAGCGAATACCTTAGGGTGTCTACTTTCTGGAATGGGGTCACTTGTGGGGTATTTTTACTGTCCCGGCATTTTAGGGGCCCCTAAAGCGTGAGAAGGAGTTTGGAATCCAAATGCGTAAAAATGCCCTGTGAAATCCTAAAGGTACTCATTGGATTTAGGGCCCCTTTGCACCTCTTGGCTGCAAAAAAGTGCCACACATGTGGTATCGCCATACTCAGGAGAAGTAGGGCAATGTGTTTTGGGGTGTATTTTTACATATACCCATGCTGGGTGAGAGAAATATCTCTGTAAATTGACAACTTTGTATAAAAAAATGGAAAAAGTTGTCATTTACAGAGAAAAAAAAAAAAAACATTCCCGCTAACTTGTGACAAAAAATAAAAACTTCCATGAACTTACTATGCCCCTCAGTGAATACCTTAGGGTGTCTACTTTCCGAAATGGGGTCATTTATGGGGTGTTTCTACTGTCTGGGCATTGTAGTACGTCAGGAAACAGGACAGGTGCTCAGAAAGTCAAAGTGCGGAAATTCACTTTTTTGCACCATAGTTTGTAAAAGCTATAACTTTTACCCAAACCAATAAATATACACTTATTGCACTTTTTTTTTTTATCAAAGACATGTAGAACAATAAATTTTGAGAAAAATTTGTAGAGAAATGTAGTTTTATTTGACAAATTTTCAACAGAAAGTGAAAAATGTCATTTTTTTTGCAAAAATTTCGGTAATTTTTGATTAATAGCAAAAAAAGTAAAAATGTCAGCAAGAATGAAATAGCACCAAATGAAAGCTCTATTAGTGAGAAGAAAAGGAGGTAATTTTCATTTGGGTGGTAAGTTGTATGGCCGAGCAATAAACGGTGAAAGTAGTGTAGTGCAGAATTGTAAAAAGTGGCCTGGTCATTAAGGGTGTTTAAGCTAGGGGGGCTGAAGTGGTTAAGAAAACAAATATATCGTAAAGAAAAAATGTAATGTAAGAAACAGAAAAAGCATATCTAAGAGTTGCTACAACTGTATGAAAAATTGTGATTTGCATAAAGCCAAAGACAAAACACCAGATGCTATAAAATTGAATGAGCTTTGAAATTGCTAAAACGGAACTTACAGGGGTTTCTGGGATTCAAATACTTATGGTCCATTCTTAGGATAGGATAGGATAGGTCATCATTATAAAATTGTTGTGAGTCTGACTCTCAGCAACCTTGACGATCAGCTGTTTGTTTGACAGGCTATGCTGTCCTTACAGCATACCAAGCAGAAGGCCATACATTGTATAGCGACTTTGCTTGGTATTACAGTGAAATCCTATTCACTTGAATGGGACTGAGCTGCACAAAGGTCTGTGACTAATGGACATGACATCCAAGGCCAAGGAAGAAGCCACAGCGCAAACCTGGGTGTGGTGCCCTCGTCAACTATTGATCAGTGGGGTGCTGGAAGTCAGACCCCACTGATCTGATATTGGTGGCCTAACCTGAGGGTAGGTAATCAATATTTACGGTAAATCCTGGAAAATCCTTTTAAACGGACATTCATTACTTATTTAAGATACTTGATAATGTTATGAATGTTATATAATGTCAAATCTTAAAACACAATTATGGCTGCTGGTAATTTGCTAATATTGTGTTCTCCCAGATATGATTGGGCAAAGAGGCAAACCTAATAAATGTGCCAGTGAAAGGAAAATGTCCAATGGGAAAGAAACTCTCCGCCTCAGAAATAAGGGCATGGCTACTTTGGAAGAACAGGTAAGACATTCCTAGAAATGTTGATCAAAATGACAATGTAGGTGCGAAGGTGAAGTAGAAATGGCACTTATATAACATTTGCAAATTAATCAAATATAGTTTGGTTCTTTGGTATTTTCTGAGCAAAAAACATGTAAAAAAAGACAAAAAACCTGATCTTACCTTCATCCTTTTTTGTAGCTTTTTAACCCCTTAAGGACTTTTTTTTTTTTTTTCATTTTTGCATTTTCGTTTTGCGCTCCCTGCCTTCCGAGAGCCATAACTTTTTTATTTTTACGTTCACATGGCCATATGAGGGCTTTTTCTTGTGGGACAAGTTGTACTTTCCAACGTCACCATTTAATATTGCATACGACGTAGTGGGAAGCAGGAAAAAAATTCCAAATGGGGTGAAATTGCAAAAAAAAAAGAAATTCCACCACAATTTCACAGGTTTTTAAATTACGACATTTGATGTGCGATAAAACTGACAATTTAGTTTTATTCTACAGGTCAGTACGAATCTGGAGATACCCAATATGTACAGTTTTTCTTGCGTTTTGATAGTGAAAAAAAATTCAAAAGTGGGAAATTTTTTATACATTTTTTTTTGTCGCCATATTTTGACCCCTATAACTTTATTGCATTGTATGGGGGCTTATTTTTTGAGAGGCGATCTGAACTTTTAGTTGATACCATTATGTGGTGTGTAGGACTTTTTGATCACTTTTTATTTAATTTTTTTTTTAGGAAATGAAGCGTCCAAAAATGGCGAATCGCAATTTTGGGTGCTTTTTTCCGTTTTTCTGTTTACCGTATGGGGAATATATTTTTATACTACGGATGTTTTCGCACATTGCGACACCCATGATGTGTATTTTTTTATTATTTTATTTTAATTTTGGGGAAAGGGGGGTGATTACAATTTTATTTTATTTTATTTTATTTATTTATTTATTTTACACTTTAATATAGGTCCCATAGGGACCTATATAAATCAGTCATCTGATTGCTTCTAACATAAACTCCAATACACTTGTATTGGAGTTTATGAGGATTTAACTACTTTCCTATGAAGCCCTATTGCTAACAAGGGCTGCATAGGAAATGGTAAGTAGTAACCTCAAATAATTCTAGGAGTTCGAGGCTATTATATCCAGCGCTGTGATTCCCCCGATCACCACTAGGGGGAGCCGGAGAGCTGCCGAAAGTTCTACTTTCGGTTTTAGCGCGCGCAGATGCCGTGGTCAGGATTGACAACGGCATCTGCGGGGTTAAATGATTGCGATCGGCATCGCTGCCGACCGCGATCATTAGCCGCGGGGGTCAGCTACAGGAAACAGCCGGACCCCCGCAGCGGCCAGGAGCGGGCGCCATGGTTAGGGACCGGACCCATGACGTACCCATAGGTCATGGGTCCTTAAGGGGTTAAAGGGGTATTCCCATCTTGCCATTTCACCCTCACCTGCATGGAACTGCTGTTCACTTCCTGGTTTCCTGCTGCTAAGGCTGGACGGGCTTAGGCAGTTGAGTGAAGGCCGGCCACGCCTCCATATCACAACACACTGAGAGCTCAGTCCTTGCGTGCTTGTTCATGTGGATAGTATGAGTCATCAGTCTGGCAGCCTGCAGTGTCTGTGAGGCCCCTCCCTCCTGCTGAGGAATCATCACTGAGAGAGTAATTGGACGTGAGCTAAGACAGCAACATGTTCTGTCCTGCATCCTTATACAGTTTTACACGCAGAACCTGTCTTATCTTTTACAAACCCATTCTGTGCAGCAGAAACAATAACTCACTACTATACGTTAGCCCAAAAGCATGTTAGCTAGTAGCCATATAATCTGTGCTTTTGACTCCCATAAAACATGATCAACCCCAACTGACCAGCATTGATACAGATTTTTTTCCAATACAGCTCTACTACAGTTGTCTATAAACCTTAGACCTTTTATCTGTATAGATTTATATACAGCTGTGCTATATATGTCTTCCCCTCCCCCACTAGCACTGTGGCTGAACTAGAGCTCTGCTACTGCTGTCTATTTATCTCTTCCCCCAGCACTGTGGCTGAACCTCCTCATATACAGCTCTGCTACATCCTCTCCACTACCATCACTGTGTTGTAATCACTTCATATACAGCTCTACTACTGTGTCTGAACTGCTTCATATAAATCTCTGCTACATCTGTCTTCCTCTCCCCCACAAACACTGTGGCTGAACTGCTTCATATACAGCTCTGCTACATCTGTCTATTTCTCTATCTCACCAGCACTGTGGCTGAACCTCCTCATATTCAGCTCTGCTACATCTGTCTTCCCCTCCCACACTAGCACAGTGGATGAACTTCTTCATATACAGCTCTGTTACATCCTCTCCACTACCAGCACTGTGTTGTAATCACTTCATATACAGCTCTGCCACATCTGCCTATTTATCTCTCCCCCCAGTGTTGTGGCTGAACCTCCTCATATTTAGCTCTGCTACATCTGCTCACTACATGTGTTCACCACAATCATGGACACACTCATACGTGCGCTACCCACATACATGGACGCTCTCATACAGGCACTCACTACATACATGGAAGCACTCATAGATGCGCTCACCACATACACAGACGCACTCATACACGCGGTCACCACATACATGGACGCACTCATACACAGTCACCACATACATGGATGCCCTTATACTGTACATGGGGGTGGGGACTAGCTTGTGTTAACCAAAGACCTGTACTATATTTGAGAATGCTTACATTTCCAGATCCAACTGAGGTTTGCCACGTAAAATGCTGTCAGTTGCTGCCTAGCAGCAGGTTACAGACTCCCACCTTGTCAGCAGTCACCAAGGGGCTTGGTGTCAGGTGCTTCTTAAAGACACAGTACAAACTGGCTCTTTTGTAATACAGGTGGAAGTTTGTAGACTGTTGCTAAGGAGCAAGTGAGGACGAACTGGCAGAATGAATGTGGAACTTGGCAAACTAAGGGTGCATTCACACGACCGTAAGTGTTTTGCGGTCCGCACATGGCCGGCGTTATATAGAGAATGCTCTATATTTTTTGCGGGGCAGCGGAACGGAACAACGGATGCCTACAGCACACGGTGTGCTGTCCGCATGTTTTGCGGCCCCATTGAAATTAATAGGTCAGCACCCGTTCTGCGAAATTGCGGAAGGGATGCGGATCAATTTATATGGTCGTGTGAATGCACCCTTAGTGCCAGTTTGTAGTCTGTTGCTCCACTCTGGGATCAGTGACGGCTTCAGTGAGAACAGGTGAAGCTGCCCTATGATGGTAGAAATCATACGTGGCCTCACACCTCTGTGATGTCATATATTGTGCATCACACCTCTGTGATGTTATGTATTGTGCCTCATACTTCAGTTATGTCATATAGTGTGCCTCATAACTTGGTGGTCATGGTCATATCATATAACACATAACATATTTTGTATTATATCATCCAAGGCTCTCTAGTGTCACGTTGCTCACACCTCAGTGACGTCACATATCTCACTTCGCGCCTAACAATCACTTCTGTCACAGTTTTAACTCACTGCCCCGTCTCACACAGTCCCGGCCGCTATCCCGCAGGGGCGGGGCTATGTGACATGAGCGTAGCTTCAGAGCGGTGGGGGCATGGCTACAGAGTTACTGGTCATAGTGAGACAAGTTCTCATCTTTGGAGTGAGCGGCTCCACCTCTCCACGGACAGGACCCACCCCCCATTTGTTTTTCATAAATGCATTACAGATAGAGCAGTGCTACATTTTTAAGCCTGAGGCCCCTTTTACACGAGCAAGTCCCATATATTGGACTCACAGCGTGTGTCCTGAACGCCGGAGCACTGCCGGGGTTGCATAGCATTTTATTGATTTATGATACTATGTAATCCTTAGAGTTCTGGAATGTATTGAATAACACTGACAGCATTATGTCAGTGTTATCCAATACATTCCAGAGCTCTAAGGGTTACATCATTTCAAAAGTTATTGGACTATAGTATGTTGCCTGGTCTTGTGATGCAAGTCCTCATGTAAAGTGGGTAGATTTCACAAAGTCAGTATATTAGATATGTAGGACCACGCTGCTATTTTACGGAAATCTCATCTCACACATCTAACTTCTTATTCACTTTGGGCAAACAAGACAAAAACCAGTCTTCACAGATGCGTCTTTCAGGTATAGGTGCCCCCTGTGTGATAAAAACCGCACTGATAGTGAAGCACCGCTATATCATCCAAAATTTCAAATAGATGTTATACTCACAAGGCAAAACCTTGTTCCAGTCATCTCACAATCTCTCCACTTTAATTCCAACTTCTTTTGTGTCCAGAGATCGTGTTCCTGTGTTATGCCAAAAGGCGCAATAATGGTGAAGTACCGCCTTGTTCTTTTAGGGTACTTTCACACTAGCGTTTTTCTTTTCTGGCATAGAGTGTCGTCATAGGGGCTCAATACCGGAAAAGAACTGATCAGTTTTATCCCCATGCATTCTGAATGGAGAGAAATCCGTTCAGGATGCATCAGGATGTCTTCAGTTCAGTCTCTGTACGGCGTTTTCGCCGGAGGAAATACCACAGCATGCTGCAGATTTTTCTCTGGCGAGAATGCCGGACGACTTCTCTGAATTTACATTGAAATGTAATAATGCAGTATCCGTTACAAAGAGTTCCGTTGTTTGGCGCTTCGATGGATCCGGATTTTCTGCCTGCGCAAGGAAATCGGAGGAGTGGGCGGCACAGGCAGCTTCCTGTCTGTCTCTTCGTTGCAGCCTGCGGCTGAGAAGGGAGGACGCCATTGAAGGGGAGTATAAAGTTTTTTTTGTTGCGCAACTTTAGGAAAATAGAAATATTAGCAGCTCCTATGTACTTATACATAGGAGCTGTATGTTATAAGTACATAGGTGATGCTAGGAGTGGTAGTTCCTAGGACTACTACTCTTAGCATACTCTATGTACTTATAATACCTACAGTCCCTATGTACTTTTGCATGGGAACTGCATGTAGTATAAGTACATAGTGGATGCTAGGAGTAGTAGTCCTAGGTACTACTCCTACTAACATCGCCTATGTACTTATACTACCTGCAGTCCCTATGTACTTTTGTATAGGGACTGCAGGTAGTATAAGTACATAGTGGATGCTAGGAGTAGTAGTCCTAGGTACTACCACTCCTAGTATCACCTATGTACTTATAACATACAGCTCCTATGTATAAGTACATAGGAGCTGCTAATATTTCTATTTTCCTAAAGTTGCGCAACAAAAAAAACTTTATACTCCCCTTCAATGGCGTCCCAAACCCGAACCCCATTGAAGTCAATGGGGACCCAAACTTTTGGGCACTAAAATGGCTGTAAAAAAGTTCCTGGAAAGGGCTGGAGGGCTGCAAAAGGCAGTAAAATGTGGGTAAGTGCCCTGAAAACAAATGTGGATAGGGAAATGACTTAAAATAAGGCAGAGCAGTGGTTTATTCACGGCAAAACGTGGTTCATGTCACCCACCAATGGAACAGACGATTTTAAAAAATATAGGCCCCTGGCATCCAAGCAGAGCGGAGGTTTATTCATGGCAAAACGGGGTTCATGTCACCCACCAATGGAACAGGCAATTTTTAAAAATGTAGGCCCCTGGCACCCAGGCAGAGGAGGGGTTTATTCATGGCAAAATGGGGTTCATGTCACCCACCAATGGAACAAGTGATTTTTAGAACAGTGGGCCCTTGGCATCCAGGCAGAGCAAGGGTTTTTCAGCGGCAAAGCTGGGTTGATGTCGCCCACCAATGGAACAAAAGATTTTTGAAAATGTAGGGCCCTTGCACCCAGGCAGAGGAGGGGTTTATTCATGGAAAAATGGGGTTCATGTCACCCACCAATGGAACAGAGGATTTTTAAAAATTTAGACCCCTGGCATCCAGGCAGAGCAAGGGTTTTTCACCGGCAAAACTGGGTTGACGTCACCCACGAATGGAACAGACTATTTTTAAAAATGTAGGACCCTGGCTCCCAGGCAAAGGAGGGGTTAATTCACGGCAAATGGGGTTCATGTCACCCACCAATGGAACAGTTGATTTTTAAAACAGTAGGCCCTTGGCATCCAGGCAGAGCAGGGGTTTTTCACCGGCAAAGCTGGGTTGATGTCGCCCACCAATGGAACAGACGATTTTTTAAAATGTAGGTGTCACGACCGCTATCCCAGCAGCGGTCGTGTCGCACCAGACGGAGGGGAAGGGGGACCCTTATCTATGGATGGGAAATAGAACGGCCACCCCTGACAAACCCTAAGCTAGCACCTGTCTGCCCTGATACCCTAGACGGGGTGTGAACCCGTGCGGCGAGCAGGATGCCTAAACCCTGAGTCACCCTCAGAAGACTAGACTGGGGAAAGGCAGATGGGAGCACTAGTCACCATCACTCATGTCTAGGAGAACAACAGGGGAAGACAGCAACAAAAACAATCTCCAGCAGAGATAGACTTATCCAGTCACGAGCAGAGAAGATGATCCCAATAACGACAGTCCACGCCAGACAATAGCTCCACAGCAATACCGTCAAACGATCTCCTTCAAAGGTCAGAATAGCACTGGAAGTAAGGACTATATCTGGCAATGACTGCAAGTGAAACTGAAACTAATAGGCCCCTTTCACATGAGCGTGTCCAGATTAGGTCCGGATGCGTTGCGGATGCGTTCAGTGAAAACTGTGCGATTTTACAGGCAAAGCCATTCAGTTTTGCCTGCGATTGCGTTCAGTTGTTCCATTTTTTCCGTGCGGGTGCAATGCGTTTTGATGCGTTTTTCACGCGCGTGATAAAAAATTGAAGGTTTACAAACAACATCTCCTAGCAACCATCAGTGAAAAACGCAACGCACCCGCACTTGCTTGCGCATGCAATGCGTTTTTCACGCAGCCCCATTCACTTCTATGGGACTAGGGCTGCGTGAAAAACGCAGAATATAGAACATGCTGCGATTTTCATGCAACGCACAAGTGATGCGTGAAAAAAAACGCTCATGTACACAGACCCATTGAAATGAATGGGTCAGGATTCAGTGCGGGTGCAATGCGTCCTCCTCACGCATTGCACCCGCGCGGAAAGCTCGCCCGTGTGAAAGGGGCCATATAGTAGCTGGGAGTGGCAGACAGCACTCACCTGAGAAGAATGCCTACAAACTCCCAGTCAGGACAAAAAGGTTCACGAGGCAAAACCCGGATGACATACCCTGAACCACGGAGCAAACTCACAAGCTATCGCGAGTAGCAAGTCGCTGCGACCTTCTCTTCCCACACCTATCTGGATCAGTCACAGTCGTGACAGTAGGGCCCTGGCACCCAGGCAGAGGAGGGATTATTCATGGCAAAAGGGGTTCATGTCACCCACCAATGGAACAGACGATTTTTAGAAATGTAGGACCCTGGCTCCCAGGCAGAGGAGGGGTTAATTCACAGCAAAATGAGGTTCATGTCACCCACCAATGGAACAGTTGATTTTTAAAACAGTAGGCCTCTGGCATCCAGGCAGAGCAGGGGTTTTCACCGGCAAAGCTGGGTTGATATCGCCCACCAATGGAACAGACGATTTTTAAAATGTAGGTGTCACGACCGCTATCCCAGCAGCGGTCGTGTCGCACCAGACGGAGGGAAGGGGACCCTTATCTATGGATGGGAAATAGAACGGCCACCCCTGACAAACCCTAAGCTAGCACCTGTCTGCCCTGATACCCTAGACGGGGTGTGAACCCGTGCAGCGAGCAGGATGCCTAAACCCTGAGTCACCCTCAGAAGACTAGACTGGGGAAAGGCAGATGGGAGCACTAGTCACCATCACTCATGTCTAGGAGAACAACAGGGAAGACAGCAACAAAAACAATCTCCAGCAGAGATAGACTTATCCAGTCACGAGCAGAGAAGATGATCCCAATAACGACAGTCCACGCCAGACAATAGCTCCACAGCAATACCGTCAAACGATCTCCTTCAAAGGTCAGAATAGCACTGGAAGTAAGGACTATATCTGGCAATGACTGCAAGTGAAACTGAAACTAATAGGCCCCTTTCACATGAGCGTGTCCGGATTAGGTCCGGATGCGTTGCGGATGCGTTCAGTGAAAACTGTGCGATTTTACAGGCAAAGCCATTCAGTTTTGCCTGCGATTGCGTTCAGTTGTTCCATTTTTCCGTGCGGGTGCAATGCGTTTTGATGCGTTTTCACGCGCGTGATAAAAATTGAAGGTTTACAAACAACATCTCCTAGCAACCATCAGTGAAAACGCAACGCACTCCGCGCTTGCTTGCGCATGCAATGCGTTTTCACGCAGCCCCATTCACTTCTATGGGACTAGGGCTGCGTGAAAACGCAGAATATAGAACATGCTGCGATTTTCATGCAACGCACAAGTGATGCGTGAAAAAACGCTCATGTACACAGACCCATTGAAATGAATGGGTCAGGATTCAGTCGCGGGTGCAATGCGTCCTCCTCACGCATTGCACCCGCGCGGAAAGCTCGCCCGTGTGAAAGGGGCCATATAGTAGCTGGGAGTGGCAGACAGCACTCACCTGAGAAGAATGCCTACAAACTCCCAGTCAGGACAAAAAGGTTCACGAGGCAAAACCCGGATGACATACCCTGAACCACGGAGCAAACTCACAAGCTATCGCGAGTAGCAAGTCGCTGCGACCTTCTCTTCCCACACCTATCTGGATCAGTCACAGTCGTGACAGTAGGGCCCTGGCACCCAGGCAGAGGAGGGGATTATTCATGGCAAAAAGGGGTTCATGTCACCCACCAATGGAACAGGCGATTTTTAGAAATGTAGGCCCCTGGCACCCAGGCAGAGGAGGGGTTTATTCACAGCAAAACGAGGTTCATGTCACTCACCAGTGGAACAGGCGGTTTTTTAAAATGTAGGCCTCTGGCATCCAGGCAGAGCAGGGGTTTTTACTGGCAAAACTGGGTTGATATCACCCACTAATGGAACAGACGATTTTTAAAAATTGTAGAACCCTGGCACCCAGGCAGAGGAGGGGTTTATTCACGGCAAAACAGGGTTCATGTCACCCACCAATGGAACAAGTGATTTTTAAAAATGTAGGCCCCTGGCACCCAGGCAGAGGAGGGGTTTATTCACAGCAAAATGGGGTTCATGTCACCCACCAATGGAATAGATGATTTTTAAAAACATAGGTGTCACGACCCATGGTGTAGTCGTGACTCTGTTTCGTGGCATGCTAATGCCAGCAGCTATGGTCTGGTTGCCGCAGGAGTGGGCTGATACCTGGACGCCGCACGTGCAGTTCCAGCTGGCAACATGTGTGTCACGACCCGTGGTTTCGGTCGTGATTATGTTGTGTTTCATGCGGTTGCCAGCGGCGAGGTTTGCTGCATGTGAGTGCTGTTACGTGGTAGCCTCACGTGCGGTTGCCGCTGGCAACATGGTTGGTTAATGCATGCGTGTCTGGTTTCCACTTTGTGTTGTTGGCAGCGTAGCAGCCTGAGCATAGTGCTAGACGGCTCGCTGTCAAAGCACGCGGTTGCCTTTGGCAACGTGTGTTTGAATGTGTGCACTTCCCCCACTTGGTGTGCACGGCGTTAAGGAGTGTTTGCTAGGTGTGGTGGGTGTGACCCAAGGTCTCCTTATATGTAGGTGTGGTGGAGCCTGAGGTCAGTTTTGTTTTGTTTGTATGTCTGTGTAGGAGCTCTGCTCCCTGGCAGAATGTTATGTCTGTGTAAGCCACCCTTAATTGTTATATTGTTTCCCTTGCTCTGTCTGTGTGTCCCCTCCTGCGTGCTTCTGTTTGCCCTTCCCCACCTGATGTATGTTGTTATGGTGTGGGTTTTGTTTGGAGGTTTGTGTTGTGGTGTGGTGTATCTCCTCCGGAAGGGGGTTGCTTTCCCAGAGGGGTTTAAGCAAAATCCAGACTGTGTGCTGCCCTGCCTGGAGGCCCCATGCATCTGGTGTCCGCATGGAGGTCCAGGTAGTTCTGTCCTCGGTGGTCTTCTTGGCTGCGGCAGGTAAGTGTGGGTATTCTGGATGGTTTGTTTCCCCTATTCACTTACCTGCCGTGCAGGCTTTCACATAGTCTGGTCTCTGGCTGCTACTGGGCCTCTGGAGACGCCTGTTCATCTTTGTCTAGGATAAGCGGCTGGTCTTTGCCCTTTCACCATCCTTAGAGCGATGCAGGGATGCCAGGGCTCTAGGTTCCTGTAGTATGGGCCCTCCTACCTTCTGGGTCGGCTCATACCGTTAGGAGACCAGGGCAGTATAGGGACGCATTAGGAGGTGAACTGCTCCCTGTTCCCTGCATTCCGGCGTAGCAGTCGTAGACATTGTACAGTGGGGGGTTTCCCCCACTCACCACCGTGACAGTAGGCCACTGGCACCCAGGCAGAGTAGGGGTTAATTCACGGCAAAATGGGGTTCATGTCACCCGCCAAAGGAACAGATGATTTTTTTAAAATGTAGGCCCCTGGCGTCAAGGCAGAGGATGGGTTTATTCACAGCAAAACAGGGTTCATGTCACCCACCAATGGAACAGACGATTTTTAAAAATATAGGCCCCTGGTATCCAGGCAGAGCAGGGGTTTATTCACGGCAAAACGGGGTTCATGTCACCCACCAATGGAACAGACTATTTTTAAAAATGTAGGCAGAGCAGGGGTTTTTCACAGGCAAAACGGGGTTTATGTCACCCACCAATGAAACAGGCGATTTTTAGAAAAGTAGGCCCTTGGCACCCAGGCAGAGGAGGGGTTAATTCACGGCAAAACGGGGTTCATGTCACACATCAATGGAACAGACGATTTTTAAGATGTATGCCCCTGGCATCCAGGAAGAGCAGGGGTTTTTCACCGGCAAAACTGGGTTGATGTCACCCACCAATGGAACTGACGATTTTTAAAAATGTAGGCCCCTGGCACCCAGGCAGAGGAGGGGTTAATTCATGGCAAAATGGGGTTCATGTCACCCACCAATAGAACAGATGATTTTTTTAAATGTAGGCCCCTGGCATCCAGGCATAGGAGTGGTTTATTTACGGCAAAACGGGGTTCATCTCACCCACCAATGGAAAAGACGATTTTTAAAAATGTAGGCCCCTGGCACCCAAGCAGAGGAGGGATTTATTCATGGCAAAGCAGGGTTCATGAACCCATCAATGGAACAGGCGATTTTTAGAAATGTAGGCCCAGGGCACCCAGGCAAAGGAGGGGTTTATTCACGGCAGAAATGGTAATATTGCATCCAACAATTTAAAAGAAGATTTTTCAAATTTTCGGTCCCTGTCACCTATGCAGAGCAAGGGTTTGTACCCAGCAAAAATGGTAATATTTCACCCAACAATTTAAAAGAAGATTTTTCGCATGTTCGGTCACCATCACCTATGCAGAGCAGGGGTTTGAACCCTTAAAAAATGGTAATCTTGCACCCAACAATTTAAAAGATGATTTTTCTAATTTTTTGTCCCTGTCACCTATGCAGTGCAGGGTTACTTGACAGCAAAAAAATTGAATATGTCAACCCCTGAACTCCCAGACGGATTAACTATATTATTGTCCCAGGCACATATGCAGCGCAGGCCGCAAAGGTAATTCCTGGCCTTACAAAATATGATTTTTTGGGGTGTAGGGCCTCATCATTCTGAACATCTTCCACCCAGTCTTCACCCCTGCCCTCTTTGTCGGTGTGCATACCGCAGAAAGCCACATCAGTTTGCACCTGTGTTTAGTCATCATCAGAGACGGTGGTCTTCCCGTGTCCTCATCCTCAAACCTAAGTGGTTGGGCATCTGTGCACTCAATCTATTCCACTTCTGGGGCAGGGCTATGTGGATGGCCCTGGGAAACCCTGCCAGCAGAGTCATCAAAAAGCATAAGAGACTTCTGCATGACTTGGGGCTCAGATTGCTTGGCTGATTTGCAAGGGGGTGAGGTGAAAGACTGATGGGCATGGGCTGCAGGTGCCAACTCTGAGCTTTCAGCAGGGGACGGGGTGGGAGACAACGTGAAGGAACTGGAGGCACTGTCAGCCACCCAATCTACTATCGCCTGTACTTGTTCTGGCCTCACCATTCGTAGAGCGGCATTCGGGCCTACCAAATAACGTTGCAGGTTCTGTCGCCTACTCACACCTAAGAAAGGTGTTTCACTTGGACCTGTAGTTGGCAATGAACGGCCACGTCCTCTACCAGCAACAGGAGCTCCACCAACACCACCACGACCATGCCCATGTCCCTTATTTGATGTTCTTCTCATTATTTGCGTTCACCCACCAAACTAACAGATGGTTTATCTCCGGTGTCAATTTAACTGCCAATAGACAACAATTAAGTTCACTAACAGTAAGGCCGTGACCGTGTCAAACAGAATAAATTTCTTTAGGTCACACAACAGTGTAACGGAGCAATTCAATACAATTAATTCACTATCAACAAAAATTAGATTTTTCAAACCAACAATGTAAAAGCAGAAGTTAACGGTTTAATTTGACTGTCAGAAATGCAGCGTACACCGCTAATGTGCTATCTACCACAAAACTTGTGTGTTTGCAACCAACTATGTAAATGCAGAGTTCAAAAGGTTACTTAAAATGACTGAAATACAGGGTAGACCTCAGATCTGCTACGTAGCACAAAACCAGTGTTTATTGCAACAAACTACAGAAATGCAGTATGTCACTGCTAAATTTTTAAATTGTTTTTTGTGCGTTGTATGCCAAACTGTTTTGTGGAACAAAAATACGGGTTTATTTTCCCCAAATACAGGAATGCAGTATGTCACTGCTAAATTTTAAAATACGTTTTTGTGCGTTGTATGCCAAACTACTCTGTGGAACAATACGGGTTTATTTTCCCCAAATACACAAATGCTGTATGTCACTGCTAAATTCGAAAATTCGTTTTTGTGCGTTGTATGCAAAACTGCTCTGTGGAACAACAATATGGGTTTATTTCTCCCAAATACAGGAATGCGGTATGTCACTGCTAAATTTTAAAATACGTTTTTCAGCGTTCTATGCAAAAGTGCTGTGTGGAACAAAAATACGGGTTTATGTCCCCCAAATACACAAATGCTGTATGTCACTGCTAAATTTTAAAATACGTTTTTGTGCGTTATATGCAAAACTGCTCTGTGGAACAACAATACGGGTTTATTTCCCCCAAATAAACAAATGCAGTATGACGCCCCTAAATTTAAAAACAGGATTTTCAGCGTTGTATGCAACAGTACTCTATGGCACCACAATACAGATTTTTACCCCCAACTACAGAAATGCACTATGTCACCCCTAAATTATAAAATAGGTAATGTAGGGGGACCTGTCCTGCTAGAAAAAAGGAATGTTTCCTCCACTGAGCTACTAAAAAAGGATTAGACTGATGTCCCTTGCAGGCTGTCACACATGCAGGTCACATGCGGTTCCAAGGACACTGCAGTTGCTAAAATGGCCGTCGACCCCCACCTCACTAACCGATGGATTAAAAATTATTTGGCAGTATCACTGGGCTCAGGGCTGGGTACAAATATGTAGCATAGCACCCTCAATAATTGCTGTAATTTGAAGATTTAACACCACAAAGTTCAACAGATTTCTTCCCTAATCTCTCCCTCACAGCAGCAACCTGTCCCTACACTAAGAGCAGCAGAGTGACGTGCGGCGCTACATGACTCCAGCTTAAATAGAGGCTGGGTCACATGCTGCACTTAGCCAATTACAGCCATGCCAATAGTAGGCATGGCTATGATGGCTTCTTAGGGCAAAGTAGTGAAACGCTTGTTGATTGGCTGCCCTGCAGCCTTTCAAAAAGCGGGAAGGAATCGACAAACAAACCAGAACTTTTACGGAAATTTTGGGTTCAGGTGCGAAAAAACGTAATGTTCGGTACGAACCCGAACTTTACAGTTCGGGTTCGCTCAACCCTTGTCCTAGGTACTACCAGTCCTAGTATCCACTATGTTCTTATACTACCTGCAGTCTCTATGGGGACTGAAAGTGTTAAAAGTACATGGTAGATGCTAGGAGTAGCAGTACCCTGGACTACTACTCCTAGCATCCCTTATGTACTTGTACCACCTGCAGTCCCTATGCAATAGTACATAGGGAATGCAGGTGGTATAAGTACACAGTGCATGCCGGAGTAGTAGTCTTACGTACAAGATTCTGACTACCACTCCTTTTATAACTTTTTTTTTAGAAAAGAAAAAACTAAATTCAAAATACTCAAAAATGTCAAGCCCGTCCCGTCCGCCTGCGAGAAAACCCGCCTGCCAGCCCGCCCGCCTGCGTGCCTGCCAGGGACAAATTATATCTTTTTTTCAAAAAATGATAAGTAAATATAATTTTCGAGGGTCTGTTGTATTAAGCAAAGTTCAAACCTAATTTTTTTTTTTTTTCTGCAGGCTCACATGACCATAAAAACATATACTAATAGGGCAACTCCAATACCACTAAACAGAGACACGATACCTATCTCCATGGTTCCCTCACCATTTTACAAATATTCCGTTCTTGAATATTTACTTTGAATTGAAACATGCTGATTCATTGCGGTTACAAACCCCAGTATTCAGCCCGCCTCCACCGCTCAAGTCCGTGTCATTGACTGGATTAGGCAGATTGTAAAAAGCCCTGCACGATCTTTCCAACTGATACACCCGCTCCTGCATCACTCAATCCCGCGAATTGTCGAGACCGACGTTATCCAGGAGAACGGACTGTGTTCAGTCAGAGGAGCTCACTCAAGTTCAATTCCACGACTAATCTTGGTACAAGATCACACCTCCGGCACAAACCAAAGTTTACGGTGTCCTGACAGGTATTGTAACTTTATAAAAAATGACCTCTTATTACAATTAGATTAAACAGGGTTTCAGATCACATTCAATGTTTAGCCCTTGTGGCTCCATCCACTACATTTTTTTTTATTTATATGCGCAATTGGATCCCCACCACGCCACGGAATTTCTACTTCTTCAACCCCAGTAAAAATCCATCCCCTGTTTTTTTTTTTTGTGGTGTGACTTCAAGTGTGCTGAGACACTATGTGTCTCAAGGCCCTTCTTGATGTTCCTTATATGTTCTTGAATTCTAATTTTTAATTTCCTCGTTGTCCTGCCTACGTACTGGAGGCTGCAAGGACACGCCAAAAGGTAAATGACATTCATATTCTCACAGCTAATATTCCCTTTGATCTTGAATTCCAGTTTTTTTTATATTCGAATGGATCACAGATGTAGTTATTTTTTTATTAGTTTTTGCTCTATTTTTACAGTGGAGACAGAAGCCGCACCAACTAAATTTATTACAAGTTGTTTTCTCGTTATTAGGGTTTATTATTTTATGGACCAAATAATTCTGTATGTTCGGTGCTTTTTTGAAGATGATCTCAGGATTTTTTGGAAGATCATGTCCCCAAACAGGATCATTTTTCAAAATGCCCCAGTTTTTACGAATTATATTTTTTATTGTGCCTGCATTTGAATTATAGTTTGTCATAAAGGAAAATCTAAAGTCCCTATTCTTCTCTTCTTTTTTGTTAGCTAAGTTGTCTCTCTTTTTATGTTCTTACTCGCTTTATTAAGATCTTTTTCCTTGTATCCGTTTTCTAAAAATCTTTTTTTAATTATACAGCTTTGAGTTCTAAAGTCACTATCATTTGTGCAGTTTGACACATCCTCTTTATTTGTCCCTTCGGAATATTACCTATCCACAGACCATAGTGGTAACTAGTCACATCTTTGTGAGCACTCACATCCGTGGCTTTAAAATAAGTTTTTGTTTTAAAACAATTATCCTCTAGGAAGATGGTAAGATCCATGAAATCAACTGTTTCTGCAATAATGTGATTGGTGAAATGTTAATTCCAAGCACTGACATTTAACTGGGTAAAAAATTCTTCTAAGCCTAATCTATCACCTCTCCAGACTATCAGGCAGTCATTGATATAACAATGCCATATCAGTAACTTCCCTCCCCCAGTTTTTTTGTTCAAAATGGGATTAATCTGTTTCTCCCAAAAGGCCATGATTAAATTGGCGAAACTGGGGGAAAATTAGTCCCCATTGTCGCTCCGGTATGTTGCACGTAATATTTAAAACGTAAAATAATTATGACATAAACAAAAATCCAGACCTGCCGGTATGAATAATTTCTGGGCTTCTTGCATATTGGGGTCTCCATTTAAGGCTTCCTCAACTGCTCTAATTCCTAGCTCCTTTGAGATTATCGTATAAAGTGAGGTGACATCGGCCGTCGCTAGCCATATATCCCCCACTAATATGCCCAAAATCATTTAACAATTCAATGACACTTCCTGAATCTTTCAAATAGGATGGCATCTGGGTGACCAGTGGCGTACACACAATCCATGGGTCCCCGATGCAAAACTGATCCATGGGTCCCCCTCCCCCCCCCTCCCCCCATTTCGGAGAGCGCTGCTAATGGCCCTTTCAGCCCCAGTTTACTACTAAAATTAAGCGTTTTGGCTAAATAAAGTACAGTATATTACAAAAATGTAACTCATCACTTGCCCTTTCAGTGCTGCTAATCCGCTGCGTGAATGAGTGCCAAGCCCCGTTCCAGACAGCAGACACACAGAGCACTAGCAGGATTGATAATGCTCCGTGCCTCTCTGTGATCTTTTAACTACAAAATCCCGGTGACAACTTTATCGCACTGTGATTTTGTAGTAAAAAGATCACAGAGAGGCACGGAGCATTATCAATCCTGTTAGTGCTCTGTGTCTCTGCTGTCTGGAGCGGAGCTTGGCACTTATTCACACAGCGGATTACCTGCACAGGATCCGCTCGTGTTAAAGAGCCCTAACCCCAATGCATGGCTACACTCACCCAGTCCTAACTAATAAAATCTGGTCCTACCTCATCCAGAGTGTCGCTGGCGTCGGCGTGATGTCCGCTGGATCCAGAACATGGTCCCTGTGGGGAGAAAAAAAGAATAATCACATCAGGAAAGGATGGTGACTGCCCCTGTGAAATCACCAGCAGGGGGAGCTGTGCTGGCCTGTAAGACTGAGCCATGCCAATGTATAGCAGGGTAATCTAGTGCTACCACACAGTACTAATGCCCCCCTTGAGGCCCCTCACAGTACTAATGCCGACCTTTGTTCCTGTAACAGTAGTTATACTCAGATATGTGCCCCCTCACAGTAGTTATGCCCAGTTATGTGTCCCCTCACAGTAGTAATGCCAAATATATGCCCCCTCACAGTAGTAATGACCAGAATATGTGTCCCCTCAAAGTAGTTATGCCAGATTATGTGTCCCCTCACAGTAGTAATGCCAAATATGTGCCCCCTCACAGTAGTAATGACCAGAATATGTGTCCCCCTCAAAGTAGTTATGCCAGATTATGTGTCCCCCTCACAGTAGTAATGACCAGAATATGTGTCCCCTCCAAGTAGTTATGCCAGATTATGTGTCCGCTCACAGTAGTTATACCAGATTATGTGTCCCCGCACAGTAATATGCCCAGATATGTGCCCCCTCACAGTAGTAATGCCATATTATGTGTCCCCTCACAGTAATATGCCCAGATATGTGCCCCCTCACAGTAGTAATGCCAGATTATGTGTCCCCTCACAGTAATATGCCCAGATATGTGCCCCCTCACAGTAGTAATGCCAGATTATGTGCCCCTTCACAATAGTAATGCCAGATTATGTGCCTTTCACAGTATTTATGCCCAGTTATGTGCCCCCCTCAAAGTAGATATGCCCAGATATGTGCCTCCTCACAGTAGCTATGCCACATTATGTGTCCCTCACGTTAGATATGCCCACATATGTGCCCCTCACAGTGGTTATGCCAGATTACCTGCCCCCTCACAGTAGCTATGCCTTCGTATGTGCCCCCTCAATCCTCATAGTTATGCCTTCATATGTGCCCCCCCTCACAGTAGTTATGCCTGATTAGGTGCCCCCTCTTGCCCTTTGCTCCTTGCCCCCAGTCTGCAGCCTTAGAAAAAAAAAAAAAACATACTTACCCTTTTCCCTGATGACAGGCTCCCTCACTCATCTCCGTGCTGGCTGTGCTGAAGGCAGATTCCCGGGTTTTCAGATCTCCTCCCACAGCCAGCAGCTCGATGTGGTGCCAGCAGGGGGAGCTCCTGAGCTGTGAAGATCAGTGAAGCAGGGATGAAAGAGGTTTCCCTGCTTCACTATAGAAAAGAAATGTCGGCGGCCGGCTGGGTGTGTAAGTGCGCGCTCCCCCCCCCCCCATATTATACATGTAATGGAGCGCTCTGTACTTCGTGCTGGGCCCCATCAGAGCGCTCCATTACATGCGAGTACAAGATGATTTAGGGTGGCCTGCTGGCCTGAGGGGTGGGTCCACAGGCGGCCGGGCCCCCTGGAGTGCCGGGCCCGATCGCAACTGCGACCCCTATATGTACGCCACTGTGGATGACATATCCTTGCAGGAAGTAATCTATATATTCTGACAATTTACTGGTGAGAGAATTAATCCCTGGAACAATTGGCCTGCCTGGGGGATTATGAAGGTTCTTATGGATCTTGGGGAGATGATACATCACTGGGGTGATAGGATGCTTTATGGACAACTAATCAAATTCTCTTATTTAATACTCCTTTTTGAAAACTATCCTGAATTATCATATCCATTTCTCTTTTAAATTCCACCACTGGGTTTTCCTTCAGTTTTTTATAGGTGTTCTCATCCGCTATTAACCTTTGCATTTCCAACTCGAATTTCACGGTGTCCATTATCACCCCCCCCCCCCCCCCCACACTTGTCTGCTCACTTCATGGTGACATCTTTGTTCCTCTCTAGATTTTTTAACGCTACCCTTTCTTTTTTAGATAGATCTAGAGGTTTTGTTTTTGTATCTAGTTCCTCTAAACCAGGCATGCTCAACCTGCGGCTCTCCAGCTGTTGCAAAACTACAACTCCCATCATTCCCAGACAGCATACACCTATCAGCCTACAGAAGTGCATGGTGGGAGTTGTAGTTTTACAACAGCTGGAGGGCCGCAGGTTGAGCATCCCTGCTCTAAACCTTTAAGAAGACCTCTCTTCAATGCATTCATTTTCCTTGATCTTTGGAAAAAAACATTTTTTTTCCTGTAGCCCTGTGTGAATGATTCCATTATTAGGTAGTGAGATTTTTTATCTGGGGTATCTGATTATTCATGCAGTATTTTGCAATATTAACCTTTCTAATGAATTTATGTATATACAGATAAACCTCAAATTTATTTAGCTTATTACTGGGTGCAAACTTCAACCCTTTTGATAAAACTTTTTTCTCCCCATCAGACAGCTCATATGAACTTAAGTTGAAAATTCCTATTACTTCTCCCTGATCTTTTTGCGATTTGGGCTGTTTTTGTCCCCCTCTTCTTTTGCCTCTATGTGCACCCTTTTTTGCGGTGTCCTTTTTCCGTGAATCTCTAGTTTTTGTTCCTCCAATACACTGTTTCTCCGTATTCCTTTTATTGATTGATGTGGAAAATTTTGTACCTCTGTTACCTGTCTCTCTCTTTCTACATGTGCAGTTTCTTGTATTTTATCCACCTTAGGGTGATCCTTTATCTGTTGCTGCTAACCCTGATCGATACTTATTAGATCCATACATGCTTCGGTCGGGTTGTTGGTATTCCTGCGTGTTGTAACCCTGCCATTGTCCTGTTCACAATTAAATGGCCAAACGAAAAGAGCAGGCGCTCAACAGGTACTTGTAGACACAATAGTGCTGCTTCCTCCCCACCCAGGATGAGTTGATTATACTCACCTGAGTGTGTTGCACTTGGTCAGGTGCAACCTTCGTGGGAGGATGCTGTAGATTTTATGGCTGTCAGGGTTGGTGCTTCCGGGGATGTCCAATTGTACCCTGGGCAGGGGCCACCCCGCCGCTTGGGTAACTAGTAAAAACAAGCAGGAAGCTATTCGTCTGGACTATAGCCGTACAACGAGCGGGTGGACACCAGGCGCAAAACACAACCCAAGCTTGGATTTGAAGAATTTTATTGAAAAGACGATGCATTTCGGGGTACTAAAGACTCCTTTATCAAGTCTAAAAAAACATGATTGATTATAGTATATAGAAAACATGATTGATAATAATAATATATAATGTATAAAAATCCATAGTCAATACTTCACTACATTTGTAAAATAAATGGTCATATATTAAAAGAATATATATCAGAATATGGGAGCGATGTAAGAAAAAAAAAAAAATGTATATTTCTTTTAAAACATTTTTTTTACTAAAAGATGACTTTTTAAGAAATAATTGTATCTTCATACTTTGTATAAATTGGTATATATTAGTAAACATAAATTCACATGAATATGAATAAATATGAACATAAATAAAATAAATTGATATTATAATTATTTCGTTACTGTGTACTTGTTACCGTGTTCTTGCTGTAGAAAAATTCCCTGTGAAGTCCCTAGTGGTGGAACTGACGGTTTGCAGAGCTAGGATAAAAAATGGCGGGTAAAATGGTGATCATGGTGTCCATATATACAGGGTTAAATGATGATTGCGGGCGATAAGGTCGGGTAGTTGTGTGATAAAAATCTTTTTCTAAGAAAGATATATATGAACAGGAGGAATATGTATAAAACATATATGAAAATTATAAGGATACTGTACTTTTGTGGTGAGTGGTGTTGACGGATATCACTGTTTTTCATTATTTGGTTGTGATCTGATTACTAATAATGAATAATAGTGCTAAAAGAGTATATATAAAATATATGTAGTGATGGTAGGGAATTTGGGGGACTAATTAGGATGGAGGTTTAAAAAATATGTGTTAATATTACTTGGAGGTAGAGTGGAGTGATGGAATGCATGGTTATGTTTATTAATCACACCTAGAGATTAAAAAAATGGAGGTTAAGGGAATTACCTGGAATATACTTGGCCCAGAAGAACTTTTCTGGCTGTCTGCATGTGCAGTTTAGTGCATGGGAGCGCGCGCTCTGTTGGGGCTAATGAAAGAGTTGGAGGGGGCATGGCTACGGCATGCGTGCCGGTGTTCCGGAATTTTCTGCTACCCGGAATTTTTTGCTACCCACGTCACTTCCGGTAGTGACGTGGGAGGCGCGGCTCTCCTCTCGGCTCCTGATTGGTCTGCCGGGAGGTTTGTCGGCGCAGGCGCGGACGGTTCACCCATGATGTGAACGCGCCTAGGGTAGCAAAAAATTCCGGCCACTGCGCATGCATGTTTATTGTTTATCTATATGACTCCAAATGTTTCACTGGTGACCCAGCGTCTAGTGATAATCAGTCATATAGATAAACAATAAACATGAAAAGGGGAGATATTTGTATTTTGTTAAACTTTAAAAATAACTGTACTCGGCGAATTTTGATATTGCGCATGCGCAGTGTGCCGGAATTTTATGCTACCGAGCCGCTTCGTTCTCGCGCATGCGCAGTGGCCGGAATTTTTTGCTACCCTAGGCGCGTTCACATCATGGGTGAACCGTCCGCGCCTGCGCCGACAAACCTCCCGGCAGACCAATCAGGAGCCGAGAGGAGAGCCGCGCCTCCCACGTCACTACCGGAAGTGACGTGGGTAGCAAAAAATTCCGGGTAGCAGAAAATTCCGGAACACCGGGCGGCCGCTGATGCTACAAATGAGTCGCCCAGCTGGGTAGCAGAGCAGACAGTGAGGAGTGAGGGAGGAGAGAGGGATGGGGAGGGGGAGGAGACTATGTACTTACAAATGTTGTGGTAAACAAAGTATTGTATGATGTAGTGAATCAATGGGAGAAAAGGGGGAAAGGTGCAAATGACAAATTATGGAATTAGTGGATGGTTGTTCTGTGCTGTATGATGTAGAGAATGAATGGGAGATTGGGGAAATTTGCAAGTGACAACTTGTGAAGTTAATGGATGATTGCTATGGGAAATTTGGGAAGTAGGTGTGGGTAAATAAAATGAACGTGTATATATATATATATATATATATATATATATATAGATAGATATATATAAAGGAGACTTTATAAAGGAGTCTTTAGTACCCCAAAACTCGTAGTCTTTTCAATAAAATTCTTCAAATCCAACCTTGGGTTGTGTTTTGAGCCTGGTGTCCACCCGCTCGTTATACGGCTCTAGTCCAAACGGATAGTTTCCAGCTCATTGTACTGTTCAGTTTGGGCGTTTGTAACCGCAATGAATCAGCATGTTTCAACTCAAAGTAAATATTCAAGAAAGGAGTATTTGTGATATGATGAGATAGGTATCGGGTCTCTGTTTAGTGGTATTGGAGTTGCCCTATTAGTATATTTTTTATGGTCATGGTTTTAATGTGTAATGGTATTATAACTTTTTAACTAAGAGGGAGGGATTACTCTTGAGCAGGGGTGCACAACCTTTTTTGGTCTGAGGGCCGCATTGTCACAACGCTTTATTTCAAGGGGCCGCAAAAAAAAAAAAATGTTGATTGGTGCTCATTTGCATCAGCCTATTACACAGGCCAATGTAAAGTGACTGGGGAGGAATGATCGCTATTACAGTCATTTCTCCTTCATTTAGTTAACTTCTTACCGACCGCCTAACGCAGGATTGCGTCCTGCGGGCGGTCGGTTTGTTCCTCCTTGACGCACGGGCGCGTCATCTCGCGAGACGCGAGATTTCCTGTGAACGCGCGCACGTGCGTTCACAGGATCGCGTCGGGGAGAACTTTAACTACAGCCTGCCAGCGCTGATCGTGCACTGGCAGGCTGTAGAAGTTAAAAAAAATGTCATATCAGACGCTGTTTTTGTTAACTTTGGTGGTCCCTTTTGCTTGGGACCACCAAAGGAAACTTTTGTAAGTGCACCAATCACCACACAGACCCCCCCATCCATCCCCCCCGGTCACTGATTAACCCCTGATTAACCCCTGATCACCCCATGTCACTAATCACCCCCCTGTAAGGCTCATTCAGACGTCCGTATGTGTTTTGCGGATCCATGGATCTGCGAATCCGCAAAACACGGACACCGGCAATGTGGTTTCCGCATTTTGCGGATCCGCACATTGCCAGAACTATATAGAAAATGCCTTTTCTTGTCAGCAATTGCGGACAAGAATAGGACATGCTCTATCTTTTGCGGAGCTGCGGCCTAGTGCATAGTGTGCTCTCCGCATCACCGCCGGCCCCATTCACACTGAATGGGTCCGCATCTATTCCGCAGAATTGCGGAATAGATGCGGACATTTTTGCGGACGTGAATGGGGCCTTACTACTTTTTTTTTTTGCACATTTTTTGGCAGAGATTTTTTCATCCACATTGATTGTTGCGAATGAGGAAATCCGTGCCGTTCATTTTATTTTTTTTTCAGCCCAGAGGCTGAACAGAAAGAAAAAATCTCATTACCCGTATGCTCAATATAAGGAGAATCGCAGAAACTCCTAATGCTGGCCATACGTGTAATGATTGCGGAGACCCTCAAATGCCAGGGCAGTACAAACACCTCACATGTGACCCCATTTTAAAGAGAAGACACCCCAAGGTATTCCGTGAGGTGTATAGTGAGTTCATGTAAAATTTTATTTTTTGTCACCAGTTAGTGAATATGAGACTTTGTAAAAAAAAAAAATATATATCAATTTCCGCTAACTTGTGCCAAAAAAAATAAAAAATTCTGTGAACTTGCCATGCCCCTCACGGAATACCTTGGGGTGTCTTCTTTCCACAATGGGGTCACATGTGGGGTATTTATACTGCCCTGGCATTTTAGGGGCCCTAAAGCGTGAGAATCCATATGCGTAAAAATGCCCAGTGAAATCCTAAAGGTACTCATTGGAATTTGGGCCCCTTTGTGCATTTTGGTTGCTAAAAAGTGGCACACATGTGGTATCGCCGTACTCAGGAGAAGTAGGGCAATACGTTTTGGGGTGTATTTTTATATATACCCATACTTTGTGTGAGAAATATCGCTGTAAACGACAACTTTTTCATTTTTTTAATACAAAGTTGTCAGTTTACAGAGATATTTCTCTCACCCAGCATGGGTATATGTAAAAATACACCCCAAAACACATTGCCCTACTTCTACTGAGTACGGCGATACCACATGAGTGACACTTTTTTGCAGCCTGGGTGCGCAAAGGGGCCCAAATTCCAACGAGTACCTTTAGGTTTTACAGGATTGCTCACAATTTAGCCCCCCCAAAATGCTAGAACAGTACAAACACCCCACAAATGACCCCGTTTTGGAAAGAAGACACCCCAAGGTATTCGCTGAGGGGCATAGTGAGTCCATGAAAAATTGAACTTTTTGTCAAAAGTTAGCAGAAAGAGAGACTTTGTGAGAAAAAACAATAAAAAATCAATTTCCGCTAACTTGTGCCAAAAAAAAAATCTTCTATGAACTCGCCATGCCCCTCACGGAATACCTTGGGGTGTCTTCTTTCCAAAATGGGGTCACATGTGGGGTAATTATACTGCCCTGGCAGTTTAGGGGCCCTAAAGCGTGAGAAGAAAAATGCGTAAAAATGCCCTCCTAAAAGGTACTCATTGGTTTTAGGGCCCCTTTGCACATCTTGGCTGCAAAAAAGTGTCACACATGTGGTATCGCCGTACTCAGGAGAAGTAGGGCAATGTTTTTTGGGGTGTATTTTTACATATACCCATGCTGGGTGAGAGAAATATCTCTGTAAATTGACAACTTTGTATAAATTTTTTTAAAAAGTTGTCATTTACAGAGATATTTCTCACACCCAGCATGGGTATATGTAAAAATACACCCCACAACACATTGCCCTACTTCTCCTGAGTACGGCGATATCACATGAGTGACACTTTTTTGCAGCCAAGATGCGCAAAGGGGCCCTAATTCCAATGAGTACCTTTAGGATTTCACAGGGCATTTTTGCGCATTTTGGATTCTCACGCTTTAGGGCCCCTAAAATGCCAGGGCAGTATAAATACCCCACATGTGACCCCATTTTGGAAAGAAGACACCCCAAGGTAATCCGTGAGGGGCATGGCGAGTTCACATAATTTTTTTTTTTTGGCACATATTTTTATTTTTTTATTTTTTACAAAGTCTCATATTTCACTAACTTGTGACAAAAAATAAAATTTTACATGAACTCACCATACCCCTCACAGAATACCTTGGGGTGTCTTCTTTCTAAAATAGGGTCACCTGTGGGGTATTTATACTGCCCTGGCATTTTAGGGGCGCCTAAAGCGTGAGAAGAAGTCTGGAATCCAAATGTGTAAAAATGCCCTGTGAAATCCTAAAGGTACTCATTGGAATTTGGGCCCCTTTGCGCATCTTGGCTGCAAAAAAGTGTCACAAATATAGTATCGCCGTACTCAGGAGAAGTAGGGCAATGTGTTTTGGGGTGTATTTTTACATATACCCCTGCTGGGTGTGAGAAATATCTCTGTAAATGACAACTTTTTCCATTTTTTTTATACAAAGTTGTCAGTTTACAGAGATATTTCTCTCACCCAACATGGGTATATGTAAAAATACACCCCAAAACACATTGCCCTGCTTCTCCTGAGTACGGAGATACCACATGAGTGACGCTTTTTTGCAGCCAAGATGCGCAAAGGGGCCCTAATTCCAACGAGTACCTTTAGCTTTTACATGGCTGCTCACAATTTAGCCCCGCCCAAAATGCTAGAACAGTAAACACACCCCACAAATGACCCCATTTTGGAAAGTAGACACCCCAAGGTATTCACTGAGGGGCATAGTGAGTCCGTGGGAGATTTTTTTTGCCAGAAGTGAGCAGAAATGGAAACTTTATTATTTTTTTTTTTTCCTCAGAAAGTGTCATTTTCCGCTAACTTGTGAAAAAAAAATGAAATCATACATGAACTCACCATGCCCCTCCGCGAATACTTTGGGGTGTCTCCTTTCTAAAATGGTGACATTTGGGGGGTATTTATACTATCCTGGCATTCTAGCACCTGAAGAAACATGACAGGTGCTCAGAAAGTCAGAGCTGCTTCAAAATGCCGAAATTCACTTTTTTGCACCATAGTTTGTAAACGCTATAACTTTTACCCAAACCAATAAATATACACTTATTGGATTTTTTTTATCAAAGACATGTAGAACAATAAATTTTGGGAAAAATTTATATAGAAATGTAGTTTTTTTAAAAAAAAATTACAACAGAAAGTTAAAAATGTCATTTTTTTGCAAAAATTTCTGTCATTTTTGATTAATAGCAAAAAAAGTAAAAATGTCAGCAGCAATGAAATACCACCAAATGAAAACTCTATTAGTGAGAAGAAAAGGAGGTAAAATTCATTGGGGTGGTAAGTTGTATGACGGAGCAATAAACGGTGAAAGTAGTGTAGTGCAGAATTGTAAAAAGTGGCCTGGTCATTAAGGGTGTTTAAGCTAGGGGGGCTGAAGTGGTTAAATTAATTATCGGTAGCACATCCCTGATAACACAGAGAGATGTGCGGCGCGATTATACCGCCACTTATCATGAATGAGCGTTCCTATGAACACTTGTTCCAAGTAATTGAGCATGGCCCCTGAAACTGAAGAGTTAGGCCCCTTGCAGACGAGCATTTGTCAGAGAGCGAGTCTGTAACGCAGCACCCGGCCGGAACCCCCAGCGCTGCCGGGGGTCACATAGCATTATATTTATTTGTGATGCTATGTAACCCTTACAGTTCTGGAATGTATTGGATAAGACTGACATAATGCTGCCAGCGTTATCCAATACATTCCAGAACTGTAAGAGTTACATAGCATCATAAATCAATATAATGCTATGTGACCCCGGCAGTGCTGGAAGTTCAGGTCGGGTGCTGCGTTGCAGATTCGCTCTGTGACAAATGCTCGTCTGCAAAGTGGCCTTATACTTACCTGCTCCCTATGCTGTTTTTACTTGGCAGTGCATGGCCATAGTCACTTGTATCTCTCCAGCCAGTCACTGGCTTTAGCGGTGATGTGGCCACAAGCAGCGTGTCACGGCTGTGGTCAGTCATTGACTGGAGTCGTGTATGTGACCATGGCCATGCGCTGACAGGTGTAAAAGTGCAGGAACCAGAAGATGGAGGCAGAGGGGGCCTGAAGAAGGTAAGTATGAATCCTCTGTTTCAGGGGCTATGCTGCGGGAATGTGTTTAAGTCATTTTTACAGGAAACATGGTGACATTTCCTTCCTACATCCCATTCATAAATGAGCGTTTTCCTAAACTGCAGAGGTTGCCGCTCATTAATTATTACCACCTCCTGCCCCCCAGTTACAGGCGCCATGTAAAAACCAGTAAGCACTTTCTAATGGAGAAAGTGCTTATTGGTTAACACTTTAATAACCAGGCCTGAACAGACACTTTTTTGTGATTTAGCGCACGTGGTGGTTCAAATAGTTGTAACTTTTTTATGTGTTTGGACTGTCAAAATAATTTTTGCAAAAATTTTTCACTTGAGACATAGGGCCTTAGAATTTATTTTTTAGTTTTATTTGGGGAAAACTGTACAAAACATTTTTAAAAAGTATTTTTTTTTCAAACTATAGCTCCTTATTCTTTAAATATGCAAACTGCCACCAAAATAAATAATTATAATTAGTTCCCTATTCTGTTATATAATAGTTTCACGTGATAATGGTGACAATTTTGGTTAGTGTGGGTGTTTTTTCTTTTATGCATTTTATTATTATAATTTTTTTTCTTTTTTAACTTACCGTATTTTTAGCCCCATAGGACACACAGATCAGACAACCAATCAGACCCCCAATGTTAATAAGACCATAAATCAGAACTCAGCTCAAAACCCAATGTAAATGACCCCCAATGCCACAGATCACCCCCCAATGCCTCAGATCACCCCTCTAGTTCAGATCAGCCCCCTGCCTCACATCAGCCCCCTGCCTTACATCAGCCCCAGCGGATGAGCACCCTCCTTCACAGCAATGCTCCGGACGCTGCCGCTCCTCACCTACATCGCAATCCTCTTCCTTCACATCCTCCATTGGCTGTGCTGTGATCTGACGTGCACAATGTGAGGTCAAAGAGCGCCCTCACGCTGTGCGCTGCCTGCATTTTTCTATATACAGGTATTTCTGCTACAAATAATATCCCCCAAGAGGTCATAAAAAGACCTTTGGGGGACACTGACACTTTTTGTTAATTTTAAACTTTTTCCTTTTTAGACCTCATGCACACGACCGTATGTATTTTGCAGTCCCCAAAAAATACGGATGACATCCATGTGCATTTTGTATTTTGCAGAACAGAATAGCTGGCCCCTAATAGAACAGCCCTATCCTTGTCCGTAATGCGAACAATAATAGATGATGATCTATTTTTTTGCGGAATGGAAATTCGGACTTACGGAAATGGAATGCACACAAAGTAACTTCCATTTTTTTTGCGGACCCATTGACATGAATGGTTTTGTATATGATCCTGAAAAAATGGAACGGACACGGAAAGAAAATACGCTCGGGTACATTAGGCCTTATTTTTTACTTTTATTTGTATTTTATTAATATTTTATTTCTTTTTTTTGGGGGGGTTATTACTTATTATATGGCAGAAATATATTTAAATAATATGTCCCACAAGAGGTCATAAAAAGACTGTTGGGGTACAATGAACACTACTATTTTGCATTTTTTTTCCTTTTTATTTGTATTTTATTATTTATTTTTATTTTTTCTATTTTTTTATATATATTTTTGCCACATAACGTGTCCCTCAAGGGATCACAAAAAGACAGTGAACACTTTTTAATAATTTTCTATTTTATTTGCCACATTATATTTTGTGTTTTATTATATTTTTTTTGTTTTAAATTTTTAAAATATTTTTAAAAAATTTTAATATATTTTTTCCACATAATTTGTCCCAAACGGTCACTGAAAGACCTTTGGGGACACAGACTTTTTTTTTTTGCATTATTTCCACTGTAACTGGGGCATCCATAGGAGCCCCAGTTCCAGAGGAAACCAGCCTGCTGTGGGGGCGTTGTACACAGGCAGAGCTGATCAGGGTCTCTGAGTCCTGACCCTGCAGCTCTGCACTCCTCTGCCCCCAAGCCAGGTCTACAATGCAAAGCGCGCTGCCTACGTATCTTAGGAGAAGGCAGAAGCGCTGATCAACTGCTTCTGCCTTCTCCACGCTCCCCCGGCTGTCCTGCTCCTGCTACAGAGCAGGAGCTGTAAGCTCTCTTATGCGGCGCTGCGGGCAGAAACACAGCTGATCGCAGGGGCCGCAAACTTTGGCTCTGGGGGCCGCATGCGGCCCATGGGCCGCGGGTTGTGCACCCCTGCTCTTGAGGATAAAAGCTCCACCCCTTGAGGGTAGTGTTATTCGCCCCTGACGAAGCGCCAGTGTGAAAACCGAGTTGAGTAGGAGGAGGGAGGACAATTTGCTCTTGGTTTTTAAATCTTGATGTGTTTTGTATCAAGAAGAAAAGATTGTGAGTACAATAAATATTTTACCAATTAAAAGAACAAGGCGGTACTTCACCATTATTGCGCCTTTTGGCATAACACTGGAACACGATCTCTGGACACAAAGAAAGTTGGAATTAAAGTGGAGAGATTGTGAGATGCCTGGAACAAGGTTTTGCCTTGTGAGTATAACATCCATTTGAAATTTTGGATGATATAGCGGTGCTTCACTAGCAGTGCGGTTTTTATCACACAGGGGGCAACTATACCTAAAAGAAGCATCTGTGAAGACTGGTCTTTGTCTTGTTTGCCCAAAGTGAATAAGAAGTTGGATGTGTGAGATGAGATTTCCGTAAAATAGCAGCGCGGTCCTATATATCTTCCCCAGCAGTGCTGGTATGGCAGGATTGGTGCTATTGCATACTCAGGCTTCACGTCTGGAGCATGGGACTCACTCATCTGAAACTGTTTGTTTACTCCTACATTCATATTGATCTTCTTTAAATCACTTGTTTCATCTACATCACTATTTCTATGTACTGTTGTGTATAAATATGTGAATCTTCTAATACTATGTTATACCAGCTGTCACGGACAGAAGATTTGTGAGACTGGCAACACGTGCTTTGATCTGACAGGTGGATCAATAGATGTCTGTGTTGTTTGATACTGGCCACACCTCTAGCCTACAGGTGCTATTGTGGTCATTTAGCTTTCCTTATTTATAGTTGATTCTCTCTCAATGCTTCAGTGGCATCTGTGATCTGCTGGTGTTTGGTTCTCGGCTGAGTTCCTGTTGCTGCCATAGCTACTGGAAAGTTATATGTTTAATTTCCTTTTTGCATTTTGTGTTGGCTTATCTGTGTGTTGTTTTTCCCCTGCCCTTTGCTGTAGGCCTGAGGGAGACTCCTGGTTGTCGTTCCTTTCTGGAGGAGCAGGTAGTCTCAGTCCTGTCACAATCACCAAGGTTTTATAGGGTGAGTTAGGACTCTATGTACTTCTGCGTATGAACTTACCTACCATTGGGGTCTGTCCATACTGATAGCCAGTCAGGTCTGTGACTAGGGATTTGACTAGGAGGTGTCCTTCTTTCTTCCCTACCTTTCAGGCCTTGTTCCCTCTCCTTCTTCGTCCGGTGTGGCGTCTCCCTCCCACACACAGGAGTGACACCAGCTTGATGAAGAGACTTGAGAATCGCCAAAAGCCTGCAATCTTGTCATCAAAAATAGAACATGCACTGTAGTTCTTCTGTGGCCTTCCGCTTCATGCCTCCTCATATCTTTTTGATTGTGGACCCATTCAAGTGAATGGGTCTACATCTGTGAAACAGTGCCACACGGCCGCTGCCCGTATATTGTGGAGCCATTGTTTGCGATAGAGGTGGAAGGGAGCGCAGAGGAGAAAGTGTTAAATAACAAGAGGAGGTCAATGTGTTATAGCAAAGTAAAATACCATTGTCACATTTGGCAGCCAAGACAATTGCACAGTAATTGCACTTTTTTTGGACATCAAGACACAGAAAATGTGATGAGCTCATATCACAATAAACAAGTTTTAGACTTTAAAAGAAAAAAAAAACTATTATGCTAGGATTATTCAGCAGGGGTCTCAAACAGGAATGAAGCTTACAGCCAAGTATGTGGGACACTTGTAAAAAATACAATTTGATTGTACCTAATATATCCTGCAAGATTAAAAGTTTTTGTATCAGAGAACCCCTCTTTCTCTTTGCCTCCCCAATAGAGATAGAGAATTTCCTAGATAATGAACTTGTTGTGGTTAAATATTAACCCCTTAAGGACACGGCCCTATTTCACCTTAAGGACCAGGCCATTTTTTGAAAATCTGACTAGTGTCACTTTATGTGGTGATAACTTTAAAACGCTTTTACTTATCCTGGCCATTCTGAGTTTGTTTTTTCCATCACATATTGTACTTCATGACACCGGTAAAATGAAGTCAAAAAAATGTATTTTGATTTATAAAAAAATACAAAATTTACCAAAAATTTTGAAAAATTTGCAATTTTCCAGGTTTCAGTTTCTCTATTTTTATAATACATAGAAATACCGCCAAAAAAGTTATTAATTTACATTCCCCATATGTCTACTTCATGTATGGATCATTTTGGGAATGCCATTTTATTTTTTGGGGACGTTACAAGGCTTAGAAGTTTAGAAGCAAATCTTGAAAGGTTTCTGAAAGTTTCAAAAACCCATGTTTTAGGGACCAGTTCAGGTTTGAAATCAGTTTGTGAGGCTTATATAATAGAAACCACCCAAAAATGACCCCATTCTAGAAACTACACCCCTCAAGGTATTCAAAACTGATTTTACAAATGTTGTTAACCCTTAAGGTGTTCCACAAGAGTTAATGAAAAATGGAGACCAAATTTCAGAATTTCTATTTTTTTTGAAAATTTTCCATTTGAATCCATTTTTTCAAGTCACCAGGCAAGTGTTAGCAGCCAAACAAAACTCAATATTTATTGCCCTGATTCTGTAGTTTATATAAACACCCATTGTGTGGTTTAAACTACTGTAGGGCACACGGCAGGGCGTAGAGGGAAAGGAGTGCCATGTGGTTTTTGAAAGGCAGATTTTGCCGGACTGGTTTTTAGACACTATGTCCCGTTTGAAGCCCCGCTAATGCACCCCTAGAGTATAAACTCCAAAAAACTGACTCCATCTAAGAAACTACACCCCTCAAGGTATTCAAAACTGATTTTACTTACTTTGTTAACCCTTTAGGTGCTCCACAAGAGTTGATGGCAAATGGAGATAAAAATTTTTGGCAAATTTTCCATTTTAATGATTTTAATTAATTTTTTTCCAGTAGCAAAGAAAGGTTAACAGCCAGAAAAAAACTATATTTATTGCCCTGATTCTGTAGTTTGCAGAAACACCCCATATGTGGTCATAAACTACTGTATGGCCAAACGGCAGGGCTCAGAAGGAAAGGAACGCCATATGGTTTTTGGAAGGCAGATTTTACTGGACTGATTTTTAGACACCATGTCCGATTTGAAGCCCCCCTGATGCAACCCTAGAATAGAAACTCCAAAAAAGTGACCCCATTTTGGAAACTACAGGATAAGGTGGCAGTTTTGTTGGCACTATTTTAGGGTAAATATGATTTTTGGTTCCTCTATATTACACTTTTTTTGAGGCAAAGGAACAAAAAATTGAAATTCTGAAATTTCACCTCCATTTGCCAATAACTCTTGTGGAACACCTAAAGGGTTTGATTGTCTTCAAATGGGACATGGTGTCAAAAAACCAGTCCAGCAAAATCCACCTTCCAAAAACCATATGGCGTTCCCATCCTTCTGCACCCTGCTGTTTGTCCATACAGCAGTTTACAACCACCTATGGGGTGTTTTTGCAAACTACAGAATCAGGGCAATAAATATTGAGTTTTGTTTGGCTGTTAACCCTTTCTTTGTTACTGGAAAAATGTAATAAAATGGAAAATGTGAAAAAAAATAGCTGTTTTGGGACCATTTTTATTTTTTGTTATTTACATAGTTAATCTGAAAGGTTAGCTCGTGTGCTATTTCTATAGAGCAGGTTGTTACGGACGCGACAATACTAAATGTGACTGCTTTATGGGAATTTTTGTTTCAGTTTTTCAGAATAAAGCATTTGTGAAAAAAAAAGATTTTTTAGTGTCTCCCCATTCTGAAAGCCAAATTTTATTTTATTCTTTTGGGCGACAGTCTTATGTAGGGGCTCATTTTTTGCGGGATGTGATGGCGGTTTGATTGGCACTATATTGGGGTGCATATGACATTTTGGTCGCTTGCTATTACACTTTTTGTGATGTAAGGTGACAAAAATGGCTTTTGACACCGTATTTATGTATATTTTTTGCTGTGTTCACCTGAGAGGTTAGTTCATGTGTTATGTTTATAGAGCAGGTTGTTACGGACACGGCGATACCTAATATGTATACTTTTTATTTATTTATTTATTTAAGTTTTACACAATGATATAATTTTTGAAACAAAAAAAAAAAAAATCATGTTTTAATATCTCCATAGTCTGAGTCATTTTTTTTTTTTTTTTTTTTTGGGCTATTGTCCTATGTAGGGTATCATTTTTTGCAGGATGAGATGACGGATTTATTGGGACTAATTTGGGGTTCATATACATTTTTGATCGCTTGCTATTACACTGTACTATACACGGTATTTAAATGAGGGGTTAGATCATGTGATATTTTTATAGAGCAGGTTTTTACGGATGCGGCGATACAAAATATGTATACTGTTTTTTATTTATTTTACTTTAAAACAAAAACAGCATTTTAGAAAAAAAATCATGTTTTAATGTCTCCATAGTCTGAGAGCCATATTTTAATTTTTTTTGGGGCGATTGTCCAATGTAGGGGCTCGTTTTATGCGGGATGAGATGGTGGTTTGATTGATACTATTTTGGGAGGCATACACCTTTTTGATTGCTTGGTATTACACCTTTTGTTATGTAAGGTGACAAAAAAAATTGCTTTTCTTACACCATTTTTTTTTATGGTGTTTACTGGAGGGGTCAGGTCATGTGATATTTTTATAGAGCAGGTTTTTACGGACACGGCGATACATAATATGTGTAGTGTATTTTATTTCTTTCATTTTTTATTCAGTGATGTGTTTTTTGATTTTTACTTATTTTTTCACTTTTTTACATTTTTGATGGGAGAGGGAGGGAGCTGGAAGGGGTTAAACGGCTGGCATCTGAACAAGCACAGATGCTAGCCATTTCTATCAGAGTGTCAACAATGTGCTGACACTGTGATAGATCCATTAGACACCAACGATGCTACAGAGGAGGCGGTTGGGCGATTGCGATCCCACCCGCCGCACCGCCCACCTCCCGCACTGCCTCCCGCCGCAACAGTGCCGCCCGCAACCCCCCCTGCACAGCCAACTGGCCAATCAGCAAGAGGGCTGCAGGGGGGGGGGGTTTAAAAAAAAACAAAAAAACTGAGAATTAACTGTCTGATCCCTGCGGTCACAGACCGCGGGGATCAGAAATGTCAGAAATCACTGTAAACTGCAGGTCTGAATTGACCTGCGGTTTGCAGCCATAACAGCAAGGTATTCAAAACTGATTTTACAAATTTTGTTAACCCTTTAGGTTTTCCACAAGAGTTAATGGCAAATTGAGATAAAATTTCAGATTTTCGATTTTTTTTGGCAAATTTTCCATTTGAATCAATTTTTTCCAGTGACAAAGCAAGGATTAACAGCAAAACAAAACTCAATATTCATTCCCCTGATTCTGTAGTTTATAGAAACGCCCCATATGTGGTTGTAAACTGCTGTACGGCATACAGCAGGGTAGAGAAGGAAAGGAGTGCCATGTGGTTTTTGGAAGGCAGAATCTGCTGGACTGGTTGTTAGACACCATGTCCCATTTGAAGCCTCCCTGATGCACCCCTACAGTAGAAACTCCAAAAAAGTGACCCCATTTTGGAAACTATGGGATAAGGTGGCAGTTTTATTGATACTATTTTAGGGTAAATATTATTTTTGGTTGCTCTATATTACACTTTTTTTGAGGCAAAGTAACATAAAAATAGAAATTCTGAAATTTCATCTCCATTTGTTCATAACTTTTAGAACACCTAAAGGGTTAACAAAGTTTGTAAAATCAGTTTTTAATTCCTTGAGGGGTGTAGTTTCTTAGATGGGATCACTTTTTGGAGTTTCTACTCTAGGGGTATACCAGAGGGGCTTCAAATGGGACATGGAGTGAAAAAACCAGTCCAGGAAAATCTGCCTTCCAAAAACCATATGGTGTTCCCTTCCTTCTGCGCCCTGCCGTTTGGCCATACAACAGCAGTTGACAACCACATATGGGGTGTTTCTGTAAACTACAGAATCAGGGCAATAAATATCGAGTTTTGTTTGGCTGTAAACCCTTGTTTTTGTAGTGTAAAAATGGATTAAAATAGAAAATTTGCCAAAAAAAATAGCTGTTTTTGGACCGATTTTTTGTTATTTACATCGTTGATCTGACAGATTGTGTGCTATTTCTATAGAGTAGGTTGTTACGGATGCGACAATACCAAATATTACAATTTTTGGGGGGGTTTTGTTTCAGTTTTACATAATAAAGCATTTTTGAAAAAAATGATTTTTTAGTGTCTCCACATTCTGGAAGCCATATTTTTATTTTTTGGGCGACTGTCTTATGTGTCATTTTTTGTGGGATGAGATGTTGGTTTGAGTGGCACTATCTTGGTGTGCATATGACATTTTGGTCGCTTGCAATTACACTTTTTGTGATGTGAGGTTAGATCATGTGATATTTTTAGAGTAGGTTTTTATGGACGCGGCCATACCTAATATGTATATTTGTTTTATTTATTTTACTTTAAACACAATAACAGCGATTTAGAAAAAAAGAAATCATGTTTTAGTGTCTACATAGTCTGAGAGACATATTTTTTATTGTTTGTGGGCGATTGTCCTATGTAGGGGCTCATTTTTTGCGGGATGAGATGACGGTTTGATTGGTACTATTTTGGGAGGCATACGCCTTTTTGATCGCTTGCTATTACACTGTACTATACACGGTATTTAAATGAGGGGTTAGATCATGTGATATTTTTATAGAGCAGGTTTTTACGGATGCGGCGATACAAAATATGTATACTGTTTTTATTTATTTTACTTTAAAACAAAAACAGCATTTTAGAAAAAAATCATGTTTTAATGTCTCCATAGTCTGAGAGCCATATTTTAATTTTTTTGGGGCGATTGTCCAATGTAGGGGCCTCGTTTTATGCGGGATGAGATGGTGGTTTGATTGATACTATTTTGGGAGGCATACACCTTTTGATTGCTTGGTATTACACCTTTGTTATGTAAGGTGACAAAAAAATTGCTTTTCTTACACCATTTTTTTTTATGGTGTTTACTGGAGGGGTCAGGTCATGTGATATTTTTATAGAGCAGGTTTTTACGGACACGGCGATACATAATATGTGTAGTGTATTTTATTTCTTTCATTTTTATTCAGTGATGTGTTTTTGATTTTTACTTATTTTTCACTTTTTTACATTTTTGATGGGAGAGGGAGGGAGCTGGAAGGGGTTAAACGGCTGGCATCTGAACAAGCACAGATGCTAGCCATTTCTATCAGAGTGTCAACAATGTGCTGACACTGTGATAGATCCATTAGACACCAACGATGCTACAGAGGAGGCGGTTGGGCGATTGCGATCCCACCCGCCGCACCGCCCACCTCCCGCACTGCCTCCCGCCGCAACAGTGCCGCCCGCAACCCCCCCTGCACAGCCAACTGGCCAATCAGCAAGAGGGCTGCAGGGGGGGGGGGGTTTAAAAAAAAAAAAAACTGAGAATTAACTGTCTGATCCCTGCGGTCACAGACCGCGGGGATCAGAAATGTCAGAAATCACTGTAAACTGCAGGTCTGAATTGACCTGCGGTTTGCAGCCATAACAGCAAGGTATTCAAAACTGATTTTACAAATTTTGTTAACCCTTTAGGTTTTCCACAAGAGTTAATGGCAAATTGAGATAAAATTTCAGATTTTCGATTTTTTTTGGCAAATTTTCCATTTGAATCAATTTTTTCCAGTGACAAAGCAAGGATTAACAGCAAAACAAAACTCAATATTCATTCCCCTGATTCTGTAGTTTATAGAAACGCCCCATATGTGGTTGTAAACTGCTGTACGGGCATACAGCAGGGTAGAGAAGGAAAGGAGTGCCATGTGGTTTTTGGAAGGCAGAATCTGCTGGACTGGTTGTTAGACACCATGTCCCATTTGAAGCCTCCCTGATGCACCCCTACAGTAGAAACTCCAAAAAGTGACCCCATTTTGGAAACTATGGGATAAGGTGGCAGTTTTATTGATACTATTTTAGGGTAAATATTATTTTTGGTTGCTCTATATTACACTTTTTTGAGGCAAAGTAACATAAAAATAGAAATTCTGAAATTTCATCTCCATTTGTTCATAACTTTTAGAACACCTAAAGGGTTAACAAAGTTTGTAAAATCAGTTTTTAATTCCTTGAGGGGTGTAGTTTCTTAGATGGGATCACTTTTTTGGAGTTTCTACTCTAGGGGTATACCAGAGGGGCTTCAAATGGGACATGGAGTGAAAAACCAGTCCAGGAAAATCTGCCTTCCAAAACCATATGGTGTTCCCTTCCTTCTGCGCCCTGCCGTTTGGCCATACAACAGCAGTTGACAACCACATATGGGGTGTTTCTGTAAACTACAGAATCAGGGCAATAAATATCGAGTTTTGTTTGGCTGTAAACCCTTGTTTTTGTAGTGTAAAAATGGATTAAAATAGAAAATTTGCCAAAAAAATAGCTGTTTTTGGACCGATTTTTTGTTATTTACATCGTTGATCTGACAGATTGTGTGCTATTTCTATAGAGTAGGTTGTTACGGATGCGACAATACCAAATATTACAATTTTTGGGGGTTTTGTTTCAGTTTTACATAATAAAGCATTTTTGAAAAATGATTTTTAGTGTCTCCACATTCTGGAAGCCATATTTTTATTTTTTGGGCGACTGTCTTATGTGTCATTTTTTGTGGGATGAGATGTTGGTTTGAGTGGCACTATCTTGGTGTGCATATGACATTTTGGTCGCTTGCAATTACACTTTTGTGATGTGAGGTTAGATCATGTGATATTTTTAGAGTAGGTTTTTATGGACGCGGCCATACCTAATATGTATATTTGTTTTATTTATTTTACTTTAAACACAATAACAGCGATTTAGAAAAAAAGAAATCATGTTTTAGTGTCTACATAGTTTGAGAGACATATTTTTTTATTGTTTGTGGGCGATTGTCCTATGTAGGGGCTCATTTTTTGCGGGATGAGATGACGGTTTGATTGGTACTATTTTGGGAGGCATACGCCTTTTTGATCGCTTGCTATTACACTGTACTATACACGGTATTTAAATGAGGGGTTAGATCATGTGATATTTTTATAGAGCAGGTTTTTACGGATGCGGCGATACAAAATATGTATACTGTTTTTTATTTATTTTACTTTAAAACAAAAACAGCATTTTAGAAAAAAAATCATGTTTTAATGTCTCCATAGTCTGAGAGCCATATTTTAATTTTTTTTGGGGCGATTGTCCAATGTAGGGGCTCGTTTTATGCGGGATGAGATGGTGGTTTGATTGATACTATTTTGGGAGGCATACACCTTTTGATTGCTTGGTATTACACCTTTGTTATGTAAGGTGACAAAAAATTGCTTTTCTTACACCATTTTTTTTATGGTGTTTACTGGAGGGGTCAGGTCATGTGATATTTTTATAGAGCAGGTTTTTACGGACACGACGATACATAATATGTGTAGTGTATTTTATTTCTTTCATTTTTATTCAGTGATGTGTTTTTGATTTTTACTTATTTTTCACTTTTTACATTTTTGATGGGAGAGGGAGGGAGCTGGAAGGGGTTAAACGGCTGGCATCTGAACAAGCACAGATGCTAGCCATTTCTATCAGAGTGTCAACAATGTGCTGACACTGTGATAGATCCATTAGACACCAACGATGCTACAGAGGAGGCGGTTGGGCGATTGCGATCCCACCCGCCGCACCGCCCACCTCCCGCACTGCCTCCCGCCGCAACAGTGCCGCCGCAACCCCCTGCACAGCCAACTGGCCAATCAGCAAGAGGGCTGCAGGGGGGCTTAAAAAAACAAAAACTGAGAATTAACTGTCTGATCCCTGCGGTCACAGACCGCGGGGATCAGAAATGTCAGAAATCACTGTAAACTGCAGGTCTGAATTGACCTGCGGTTTGCAGCCATAACAGCAAGGTATTCAAAACTGATTTTACAAATTTTGTTAACCCTTTAGGTTTTCCACAAGAGTTAATGGCAAATTGAGATAAAATTTCAGATTTTCGATTTTTTGGCAAATTTTCCATTTGAATCAATTTTTCCAGTGACAAAGCAAGGATTAACAGCAAAACAAAACTCAATATTCATTCCCTGATTCTGTAGTTTATAGAAACGCCTCATATGTGAGTTGTAAACTGCTGTACGGGCATACAGCAGGGTAGAGAAGGAAAGGAGTGCCATGTGGTTTTTGGAAGGCAGAATCTGCTGGACTGGTTGTTAGACACCATGTCCCATTTGAAGCCTCCCTGATGCACCCCTACAGTAGAAACTCCAAAAAGTGACCCCATTTTGGAAACTATGGGATAAGGTGGCAGTTTTATTGATACTATTTTAGGGTAAATATTATTTTTGGTTGCTCTATATTACACTTTTTTGAGGCAAAGTAACATAAAAATAGAAATTCTGAAATTTCATCTCCATTTGTTCATAACTTTTAGAACACCTAAAGGGTTAACAAAGTTTGTAAAATCAGTTTTTAATTCCTTGAGGGGTGTAGTTTCTTAGATGGGATCACTTTTTTGGAGTTTCTACTCTAGGGGTATACCAGAGGGGCTTCAAATGGGACATGGAGTGAAAAACCAGTCCAGGAAAATCTGCCTTCCAAAAACCATATGGTGTTCCCTTCCTTCTGCGCCCTGCCGTTTGGCCATACAACAGCAGTTGACAACCACATATGGGGTGTTTCTGTAAACTACAGAATCAGGGCAATAAATATCGAGTTTTGTTTGGCTGTAAACCCTTGTTTTTGTAGTGTAAAAATGGATTAAAATAGAAAATTTGCCAAAAAAATAGCTGTTTTTGGACCGATTTTTGTTATTTACATCGTTGATCTGACAGATTGTGTGCTATTTCTATAGAGTAGGTTGTTACGGATGCGACAATACCAAATATTACAATTTTTGGGGGTTTTGTTTCAGTTTTACATAATAAAGCATTTTTGAAAAAATGATTTTTAGTGTCTCCACATTCTGGAAGCCATATTTTTATTTTTTGGGCGACTGTCTTATGTGTCATTTTTTGTGGGATGAGATGTTGGTTTGAGTGGCACTATCTTGGTGTGCATATGACATTTTGGTCGCTTGCAATTACACTTTTTGTGATGTGAGGTTAGATCATGTGATATTTTTAGAGTAGGTTTTTATGGACGCGGCCATACCTAATATGTATATTTGTTTTATTTATTTTACTTTAAACACAATAACAGCGATTTAGAAAAAAAGAAATCATGTTTTAGTGTCTACATAGTCTGAGAGACATATTTTTTTATTGTTTGTGGGCGATTGTCCTATGTAGGGGCTCATTTTTTGCGGGATGAGATGACGGTTTGATTGGTACTATTTTGGGAGGCATACGCCTTTTTGATCGCTTGGTATTACACTTTTTGTGATGTAAAGCGACCAAAAATGGCTTTTTTACAACATTTTTTTTAATGGTCTTCGTCTGAGGGGTTAGGTCATGTGATATTTTTATAGAGCAGGTTCTTACAGATGCGGAGATACATAATATGTATAGTGTATTTTTTATTCAGTGATAAATGTGATTGTTAAAATTCAAAAAGTGCAATTTTTAAGTTTCTGTCTAGAAACTTCGGAAAGCGCTGCAAACTGCAGGTCTGAATTGCGCTGCTTTTTCAGCGGCATTGTGTCCTTAAGTACCAGGACATCAGGGTGTACTGGTACATCCTGTATCCGTAACAGGTTAAAGTATCAGCTTCGACTAATTGGAAGTTACTACAGTTATCCAACCTTTTATTAATCCCTGCTATTATGGTCTGATATCTTTGCGAATTACTGCAGGTTATCATATTTTTAATATGGCCAGCAATAAAATAAAGTTCCAAATCCAGAACTGATAATCCACCTTCCTTCATGAATGTACAGTATTTGTGCTCTTATTCTTGTTTTTTTACGTCGCCATATCAGGTCTGCTAGAATACTACCTATTATTTTTTTTTAATTCTTTTGGGGATTACTACCAGTGAATTCCATAGAATATAATTCAGTGAGGGTAATAAACACATATTCACTAATGAGATACGACCTGCCATTGAAATACCGTATTTTTCGCCCTATAAGATGCACCGGCACATAAGACGCACCTAGGTTTTTGAGGAGGAAAATAAGAAAAAAAATATTTTGAACCAAAAGGTATACTTTTGGTGGGTTTTTTACTAACGGTGTTCTGTGCATGACACTATTATGACACACTGTTATGGGGAATCTGGGGATGGCACTGTTATGGGGAATCTGTGGATGGCACTGTTATGGGGAATCTGTGGATGGCACTGTTATGGGGGAATCTGTGGGTGGCACTGTATGGGGGCATCTGTGGGTGGCACTGTATGGGGGCATCTGGGAATGGCACTGTATAGGGGCATCTGGGGATGGCACTGTATGGGGCATCTGGGGATGGCACTGTATGGGGGCATCTGGGGATGGCACTGTATGGGGGCATCTGGGGATGGCACTGTATGGGGGCATCTGGGGATGGCACTGTATGGGGGCATCTGTGAGTGGCACTGTATGGGGGAATCTGGGGATGGCACTGCTATGGGGGGATCTATGGATGACATGCTATGTGTCATCCACAGATCCCCCCCCCCCATAGCAGTGCCATCCCCAGATGCCCCCATACAGTGGGTGGGGGTCCGGCATCTTGTTTGCTAATAATCGCGGGGCCCGGTGCAGTAACTGTATTCTACTACACCGGGCCCGCTGTAGTAATGTTATGGCAGTGATTAAAACTATAATCTTCAGAACAGTAAATCCATGTTGTATTACCCTACCTAATGTACGATCACAGGCAGGACGCCGGACGGGCGGCGGCAGCGTAATGTCACGTGCCCGCTCCGCCCACTTTATGAATGACAACAATAAAACACAGCAACTGGCACACTTTCACCTTTAAATATTGGAGAGAACATAAGATACAAATAAGTACATTTATTAGCCTAAAAATACAATCATAAAAAACTCATAGAGTCAGAAGTTAATTGCCACTGCCCGGATTTCAAATGCTTATCAATTAGTGTCCATTGGAAGGTATCAATTTGCTGATATTAGTTAATAATCCCAATTCATTCAGTCAGTATGACGGTATAGGTGTCCATTATTGCATTACAGTAATTAATGTTTAAGCCAGATAGTAATGTCACAAGTTTTGAGTATTATTATATATGGTGGTGAGTTGGGGGAACTGAGTGTGGCGTCCCACACCCGTTACCTTTAAGTTCCACCGCCGTCTGTCCTCTTAGTCAGGTCCGTTTGTGAGTTTGCTCGCTGCGCGCGAGTGAAGTGAACTTGCTTTTAATCCTCGGCGTTCCACGTGGTTCAGTACCCCTGCTATAGCGGCTCAGAGGTGGCTGCAGTGTGTAGAGATCTGTGAACTATACACAGCAGCAGCACAAATCTTTTGCTACAGTGTATCAGTGAAGGCAAAAAGCGTCATCCTGGAGGCCACTGAAGATTGCCTAGACCGGGTGTAATTATAGCAAAATCTCCACCGTGAGAATGATTTGGTCTGTACAGGTTTGCAGTTTCTGAAGGATGTTTCCATTCACTGACAGCAGAGATTTTGCCTATTGGAAGAAAGGAAAGCTTAGAATCTAGTCTAACCTCTCATTTTACTTCATGGACTAAATCCAGGAATGCATCCTATTACAGCTTTGTCTGGATAATAACGTAGGGGACCCATACGTTATTATCCAGACAAAGCTGTAATAGGATGCATTCCTGGATTTAGTCCATGAAGTAAAATGAGTAAGCATTTGAAATCCGGGCAGTGGCAATTAACTTCTGACTCTATGAGTTTTTTATGATTGTATTTTTAGGCTAATAAATGTACTTATTTGTATCTTATGTTCTCTCCAATATTTAAAGGTGAAAGTGTGCCAGTTGCTGTGTTTTATTGTTGCTATTTATATATTTTTTGATCTGGGTGTATCAACTAGCAACAGAGCACCTTGCTTCCATTCTTACAGTGGGTGTGCCACTCCCCATCTCTCTTTTTCATTGATTTAAAACACTTTATGAATGAAGCAGGCGGAGCAGGCGCGTGACGTAGTCAGTTACGCTGCCGCCGCCCGCCCGGCGTCCTGCCTGCGATCATACATTAGGTAGGGTAATACAACATGGATTTACTGTTCTGAAGATTATAGTTTTAATCACTGCCATAACATTACTACAGCGGGCCCGGTGTAGTAGAATACAGTTACTGCGATTATTAGCAAACAAGACTGCCGCCCCCAGCCCCTCCTCCTTGATACACACGCCGGCTGCGCTGTTCAGCAGCGCAGCGGTGTATCAGTGTTTGCCGCGTTCGCCCCATAAGACGCAGCACTATTTTTACCCCACTTTTGGGGGGGAAAAAGTGCGTCTTATAGGGCGAAAAATACAGTATATAATTTTTTCCACAAATCTATTTTCTTCTTCTTTATTAGGGGGACAACATTCAACTGAACATAATCTTTTGAGTTTGAGGTTACCTGGATCCCAAAGAATTTAGCAGATTCTTTCCCGCTCTTAATTTCGAGAGACCCCGGTATATAATTCTTTAAAGGGTCTATCAGGATGCAAGCTGATTTGGACCAGTTTATATTAAGTCTGGCATACTTGCTATAATTATCAAAAACCTGAAATATCCTAGTAAGTGATTCATGAGAGCCGACAAATAACAAGCTATTGTCTGCGCACAGATCAGTTTTTTCCTGATGAACACCAAACCTGAACCCCACTATTTCTTTATCTTGTCTGATCATATTGGCTAAAGGCTCAATGGCTATGGCGAAAAGTAGAGGAGAGAGGGGACAACCCTGTCTAACCCCTCTACCAATTTGTATATGATCTGAATATTCGCCATTCACCATTACCCTTGCAGATATATCCGTATATATTAACTTTATCTCTTGGGTAAAGTTATCACCAAACCCCATTTTCTTCAATGTAGAAAATAAAAAGGGCCATTCTATGGTATCGAATGCTTTTGAAGCGTCTATGGTGACAATCATTCGTTCACCACAGTTCACCACAGTTTGTGGGTTAAAGTTGGGTGTATCTCATAATGTTATGAGTTGTTGTTTTGCTTGGAATAAATCCCGACTGATCCTCATGTATAGGTGCCGAAATTACATTCTTAAGTCTAGCTGCCAAAACCTTTGCTAGTATTTTATTATCGGTATTAATTACCAAGATACGGAGTCTGGTAAACTAGGATCTTTTTCGGGTTTTAAAATAAGTGTAACTAGGACTTCCCTCAAGGAATCTGGAAATCTCCCAGACTCCCTTGAGGCAGTCCACATAGCAAGCAATTTCGGTATTAATATCTCTTTATATTGAGCATAGACTTCAAACGGGATATCATCCATTCCTGGGGCTTTGTTCTTAGTGATCTTTGATAGAACTTTATCCACTTCTGAAAAATATTCCTAAAGCAGGTTTATCTTAGCAGTTTGTTCAACAATATTGTGGCTTAATTTATCCACCAGACAATAGATATAATTTTTTTTGTCTGGGCCGCTATTAACTCTGCTTGCTTTTTACCAGGTATATGTGCATGAATATAATTATCCCTGACATGATTTTGTTTTTACTGTTCAGCCAACAAGAACAGGTCATCTTTAAGTTTGTATAATTTACCTATACACTCTTGATAGTTTTGCTCTATAGGATATTCAATATACTTTTTTTTGTATTTTCTAACCTCTTGTTCTAACCCCTCTAATAAAGGCCATTGTGGCCTCCCATACCGTGCTGCTTTCGGCTGAGCCATCATTTATATAAAAATATTGCCTTATCTCTTTCAGAATTTTATCGTGTATACCCATTATATTTGTCCAACCTATTTATTTTCATCCCTCTATTTCTTTTATTACTTTTTTTTATATTAATAATTGGATTGTGATCCAAAATCCCACGGTCTCCATATTTAACCCCTTTAATATCATGTGAACCTTTATTATTAGTGAAGACTAGTGATGTCGCGAACATAAAATTTACCGTTCGCGAATGGCGAACGCGAACTTCCGCAAATGTTCGCGAACGGGCAAACCGCCATAGACTTCAATAGGCAGGCGAATTTTAAAACCCACAGGGACTCTTTCTGGCCACAATAGTGATGGAAAAGTTGTTTCAAGGGGACTAACACCTGGACTGTGGCATGCCGTAGGGCAGGGGTAGGCAACTTTTGGCTCCCAGCTGTTGTGAAACTACAACTCCCAGCATGCATAGTTGCTCTGCTCTTCTAAGAACTTACATAGAAATGAATGGAGCATGCTGGGAATTGTAGTTTAACAACAGCTGATGCCTGCCGTAGGGGAATCAATGGCAAAACTCCCATGGAAAATGACGTAGTGGACGCAGAGTCGGGTTTTAATCCATAAAGGGCATAAATCAGCTAACATTCCAAAATTGTTTGGAATAACATGCTTTAAAACATCCAGTGTGTGTATATACGATCAGGTATGATGTTCTATCGATCAGGTAGTGTAAGGGTTACACCCGCTTCACAAACATTGACAGACCAAACTCCCCTTTTAATGCACCGCAAACAACCGCAAACTCCCCATTTGCACAAGGTTGGATACCAAGCTAGCCATGTCCCGGTGATGTCATTGAAGGTTTCTTCCTCCACCCAGCCACGTACAACACCAAGGGTCCCCGAAAGGAGAATTAAATTGATTTTTCAAACGGGGAGATGGTTAAAAAAACGCTGGCTCCCTCCCCTTTGTTTTAATCCACGGTCACTGCTCCTGCACCGTGCAATTTACTGCCACACCCGATATGAGTGGTATTTTCTGTAGTACTATTCTCATCAGTTTAATCCCTGTTATGTCCCCAATCTGGGGTCCATTTATTGAATTGATTTTTCGAACGGGGAGATGGTAAAAAAAACGCTGGCTCCCTCCCCTTTGTTTTAATCCATGGTCACTGCGTCTGCGCCGTGCAATTTACTGTCACACCCAATATGAGTGGTGTCTTAACTAGTACTATTCCTATCAGTTTAATCCCGGTTACGTCCCATATCAAGGATTGCCTTTTGTGAAAAAAAATTTAGGCCGGGTACCTTCGACTGCCTTCACAGTGACAGACCAAACTCTCATACACCAAATTGAATTGATTTTAGGAACCTGGAGATGGAAAACGTATCTTGGTCGGTCCTCTTACTCCCAAATTGGGGCACTACGCGTGCACAGAGCAATGTGCTGTGACACCCTATATATAGTGGTGTCTTAACTAGTACTATTCCTATCAGTTTAATCCCTGTTACGTACCCTTTCCGGGGACGTGTGTCGAATTGATTAACCATTGTTGAATTAACAAACCATTACGACATCATGAAATAATTTAGTTCTGAGCTCTGTACTTGCTTTGTATTGGAATTGATGGGGATTTTTTTAATTGTCTGCATTATTTCTAATAAACTATTTAGAGACTTTATTATGATTTTTTATTTTATGTATTAAAAACCCATACAACTTTAAAAAAAGGTAAATTAATGTTTTTTCTATGAAATATTATCCAGCCGTCCGATCGCTTTTGGTCTGACCATAATGAAGCCACGGCCTTATCATCTGGGGTGTGGCAACATTGCCAACACATTCATAGAGGTGATGATTGCTTCATTGTGATACGCAAGCCCCTTCACAACAACAAGGTAACGATCACGAAGGGGAATTGACACTTGTATGTGCCTTTTTTTTGTTTGTTTTGTTTTTGCAGCCACAGTGCTGCACCATAGGACAGAAAAATTAGGCATGTACACATGCCTGAAAAATAATGGCATTGTTGCAGCCGCTGTTGTAGCAGCGGCCGGAAAAATTGATGTTTTCCAGGCAGAAAAGTGACTAAAACATTGTGGCTTGAACCCTAGTTGGTGGCGGAGAATTCACGAAAGTCATCCGGTATGCAGACATTAAATACAGCAGCGTGGGGACCATTTTGAGGCCAAGGCATGTCATCAGGCCTTTTGTTAGTCAAACGTATCCCCCACTGTCAGTCCCTTCGGGATCCATGCCTCATTCATCTTTATGAAGGTGAGGTAATCAACACTTTTTTGACCGAGACGACTTCTCTTGTCAGTGACAATGCCTCCTGCTGCACTGAAGGTCCTTTCTGACAGGACACTTGAAGCAGGGCAGGCCAGAAGTTCTATCGCGAACTGGGATAGCTCAGGCCACAGGTCAAGCCTGCACACCCAGTAGTAAAGGGGTTCATTGCTCCTCAGAGTGTCGATATCTGCTGTTAAGGCGAGGTAGTCTGCTACCTGTCGGTCGAGACGTTCTCTAAGGCTGGATCCCGAAGGGCTGTGGCGATGAGTAGGACTGAAAAAGCTCCGCATATCCTCCATCAACAACACATCTGTAAATCGTCCAGTCCTTGCCGCCGTGGTAGAAGGAGGATTACACTCACCTCTTCCCCTGTTAGATTCCCGCTGTGCTGTGAGATCCCCCTTATAAGCTGTGTAAAGCATATTATTTAGTTTGGTTTTGAACTGCTGCATCCTTTCCGACTTTCAGTAATTTGGTAACATTTCTGCCACTTTCTGCTTATACCGGGGGTCTAGTAGCGTGGCCACCCAGTACAGATCGTTCTCCTTTATCCTTTTTATACGAGGGTCCCTCAACAGACATGACAGCATGAAAGACCCCATTTGCACAAGGTTGGATGCCGAGCTACTCATTTCCCGTTCCTCGTCCTCACTGATGTCATTGACGGTCTGTTCTTCCCCCCAGCCACGTACAACACCATGGTTCCCAGATAGGTGACAACAATGAGCACCCTGGGGTGCCTGCTGTGGTTGGTCTTCCTCCTCCTCAAAGCCACATTCCTCCTCTGACTCTTCTTCCTCATACTCCTCTTCCAGCGTTGCCGCTGGTCCTGCAAGCGATGATGACAAGGCTGTTTCTAGTGGTAATGGTGACCACAACTCTTCCTCTTCACGCTCATCTACAGCCTGATCCAGCACTCTTCGCAGGGCACGCTCCAGGAAGAAAACAAATGGGATGAGGTCGCTGATGGTGCCTTCGGTGCGACTGACTAGGTTTGTCACCTCCTCAAAAGGACGCATGAGCCTACAGACATTGCGCATGACTGTCCAGTAACGTGGCAAAAAAATTCCCAGCTCCGCAGAGGCTGTCCTAGCACCCCGGTCATACAAATACTCTTTGACAGCTTTTTCTTGTTGGAGCAGGCGGTCGAACATTAGGAGTGTTGAATTCCAACGTGTCGGGCTGTCGCAAATCAAGCGGCTCACTGGCATGTTGTTTCGCCACTGAATATCGGAAAAGTGCGCCATGGGCATGTAGGAACGCCTAAAATGGCCACACACCTTCCTGGCCTGCTTGAGGATGTCCTGTAAGCCTGGGTACTTATACACAAAGCGTTGTACGATCAAATTCAACACATGTGCCATGCACGGCACATGTGACAACTTGCCCAAATTCAATGCCGACAACAAATTTGTTCCATTGTCACACACCACTTTGCTTTTCTCCAGTTGGTGCAGGGTCAGTCATTGATCCACTTGTGCATTCAGGGCGGACAGGAGTGCTGGTCCTTTGTGGCTCTCTGCTTTCAGGCAAGTCAACCCCAAGACAGCGTGACACTGTCGTATCCGGGATGTGGAATAGCCCCTGGGGAGCTAGGGGGATTCAGTTGATGTGCAGCCAGACGCCGCAGCAGAAGAGGACTCAGCCGAAGAGGATATCGCAGAGGATGGAGTTGGAGTAGAGGAGGTGGCAGTAGGCCTGCCTGCAAGTCGTGGCGGTGTCACCAACTCCGCTGCGGAGCCACGCATTCCATGCTTGTCAGCCATCAGCAGGTTGACCCAATGCGCAGTGTACGTGATATACCTGCCCTGACCGTGCTTTGCAGACCAGGTATCAGTGGTCAGATGGACCCTTGCCCCAACACTGTATGCCAGAGATGCCATGACTTCCTTTTCAATAACTTAGTAGAGGTTTGAAGTTTCCTTTTTTGAAAAAAAAATTTGTCTGGGTACCTTCCACTGTGGTGTCCCAATAGCAACACATTTTTTGAAGGCCTCAGACTCCACCAGCTGGTATGGTAAAAGCTGGCGGGCTAAGAGTTCCGTCAAGCCAGCTGTCAGTCGCCGGGCAAGGGGGTGACTCTGTGACATTGGCTTCTTAAGCTCAAACATTTCCTTAACAGACACCTGACTGTGGGCAGATGAGATGGAACTGCTGAAGGTGAGAGGCGGAGTGGCGGTTGGTTGAGAGGGGGCAGGGAGGACAGCAGTGGTTGACGTGGCTGAAGATGCTGGACCAGGAGGAGGATGGTGGCTTTGAGTTTGTGTGCTGCTTGTACTCATGTGTTGATCCCATAGGCGTTTGTGATTTGAGATCATGTGTCTTCGCAAAGCAGTTGTACCGAGGTGGGTGTTGGACTTCCCACGACTCAGTTTCTTTTGGCACAGGTTGCAAATGGCATTGCTGTTATCAGAGGCAGACACACACAAAAAAAATGCCACACTGCTGAGCTTTGCAATGATGGCATTCTGGTGGTGGCAACAGCATGCGTTGACTGGCGTGCTGTCTGGCTTACCCCGGGTGCCGATTCCTGCTCTCTGACTGTGCCACTAACTCCTTGCGACGACCTTCCCCTGCTTCCAACTCGTCCCCTCCTTCTCTCTGTCTCCCCTTCTGAACTTTCCCACTCTTCTTCTCTTCGAGCAGGCACCCACGTGGCATCCGTGGACACATAGTCATCATCAACCGCTTTACTTGTATCTGACACCTCAGCAAAGGAAGCAGCAGCGGGTACAACATCATCATCACACTGTACGTCCATGTGTGTAATCCTGCCTGACTGAGACATATCCCTGTAATCTACATCATCTGGCAATAATGGTTGCGCATCACTAATTGCATCCAACTGATGTGTAAATAACTCCTCTGACAGATCAAATGAAGCGGCTGTGGTGGTAGTGGTGGCGGTCGTGACGGTGGGCGGGAGCGTGGTAACTTGAGAGCAGGTGACCGAAGCTGAGCTGGAGGAGGATGGTGCGTCAAGGTTCTTAGCGGAAGCTGTTGAAGATTGGGTGTCCTGTCTAGGCCAGTCAACTATGTCCTCAGAATTTTTCAGGTTCAGGGTACGTGGCCTCTAAACACTGGGCATTATTCCAGGGCCAGTGGAAATCACAGCACCACGACCACGACGGCCCCTACAGGGTGGCCTGCCTCTGCCTGTCATTTTTTTTAGGTAAGTGGTACTACGCGTGCTAGGTACTGTCCCACCCGGTATGAGTGGTGGGCACTGGCAGTGGGCACACTACAGTCTGTGGAAGTCGGCCTGACACACACTGGCAGTAGGCAAGCAACTGAAATTAGACTAAAGTGTAAAAATGAAATGCCTTATTTATCGGCAAGCTACTGTGCCACCCGGTATGAGTGGTGGGCACTGGCAGTGGGCACACTACAGTCTGTGCAAGTCGGCCTGACACACACTGGCAGCAGACAAGCAACTGAAATTAGACTAAAGTGTAAAAATTGAATGCCTTTTTTTGATGCAAAGTCCTGTGCCACCCGGTATGAGTGGTGGGCACTGGCAGTGGGCACACTACAGTCTGTGGGCCTGCAGCTCCTCACACACAGGCAGGCCAGGCAACTGCAATATATATATATATATATATATATATAGAGAGAGAGAGAGAGAGAGAGAGAGAGAAAAGAAAAAGCAGACTAGTGTAGCAGCCCTAAAAAGGGCTTTTTGGGGTGCTATCAGGACGCTGTCCTTACAGCAGAGATCAGATGAGTCTTTTAGGACTGGAGTGGACACTGAATACACTAGCCTAGCTATCGATTTCCCAATTAAATCAGCAGCAGCTACACTGTCCTTCCTCTCACTAAGACTGCAGCTTCCGAATGAATCTAAAATGGATGCTGTCCAGGAGATGGGAGGGTCTGGGAGGGAGGGTATGCTGCTGATTGGCTGGAATGTGTCTGCTGACTGTGAGGTACAGGGTCAAAGTTTGTTCAATGATGATGTATAGGGGGCGGACTGAACATCGCATATGTTCGCCCGCCGCGGCGAACGCGAACAAGCTATGTTCGCTGGTGGATAGTTCGGTCCATCTCTAGTGAAGACTAAATCAATACGTGATAAACTTCTATGAGTTTTGGAAAAACACGATTTTTTTTTTGTCTTACTGCATTACTCTCCAAATATCAAGCCAACCCAATTCTTCTATAATATTTTTTAATTTAGCTCCTGTGCACAAATTCTGGGTGGTTCCTATTCTACATCTATCTAATTTACCATCCGTTACATTAGTGCAGGCATGCTCAACCTACGGCCCTCCAGCTGTTGAAAAACTACAACTCCCATCATTCCTTGACAGCCTACAACTATCATCCTACAGAAGGGCATTGTGGGAGTTGTAGTTTTACAACAGCTGGAGGGCCGCAGGTTTAGCATCCCTGCATTATTGAAATCTTCTGTGATTAAAAGTGATTTATCTCCCCCCCCCCCCCAGTAAGCACAAAATTATGAATTTTTAATAAAACGTCTATTTTGAAAGGTGGGAGGTATATAAACATTTGCTATTATCCATGCTCTTCCTTCCAATATACAGTCCATCAGCACATTGCGGCCTTCTTTGTCTAGAACTGTTTTTAATATTTTTATATCTATTTCTCGGTGTATCAATATGCTCACTCCTCTTGCAAATGATGAATAGACTGAATGGAAGGTATGCTGCACCCACGGTCTAGTCACCCCACATGCGGTCTCACCTGTCAGATGCGTTTCTTGCAAGCAAACTATTGCAGGTAAAGACCTTTGTATTGCATCAAAAACTGCAATTCTCTTTACACCCCTACTCAAACCCTTAATATTCCATGAAACTATTCTCATAAAACCTAGCTATAAATCTCAGAGATAGCATATTTAGCATAGCAAATTCATCAAGCATTCCACCCTACCCATCCCCATCTGAATGACCCAGGATACCATCTAGCCCTGGCTCTCTACCTTAGCATTACCCCCTCCTAGCCCACACCCCGCCTTCTTATACATCAGATTTTTATTTTTTCTTTAATCCAATCCCTGACCGCCTCTGGGGTATTAAAAAAACTGGTTTTATTTTCCCATGCAATCCTTAGCTTAGCCTGAAACATCATTGAATATTTTACATTATTTAAACGCAAAGTCTTTTTTTACATCAATAACCTGACTTCTTTCCCTTACTGTTTCCGTTGCATAGTCAGGAAATAATATCACTGCTACACCTTTATGCTTCCTTTCTTTCTTGACCTGCGTAATATCTCGTCTCTATCCCTGACCGATAGATAGTAAGTTAAAAATTATTGGTCTTGGTTAGAGTTGAGCGAACCCGAACTGTATAGTTTGGGTTTGTACCGAACTTTACGGTTTTCCGAACCCGAACATTTATGTAAAAGTTCCGGTTCGTTGTTCGGTGATTTCCTACCGCTTTTTGAAAGGCTACTTTGCTCTAAGAAGCCTTCACAGCCATGGCTACTACTAAGTGCAGCAAGTTGGAGTCACGTAGTGCCGCACGTCACTCTGCTGCTCTTAGTGTAGGCATCAACACAAAACACCGACTCTTATGTAAAATTGAGCTACAACTTTATTCAGTATAATACAAAATTCATAAAAATTCTCTATACCAAGGTATTTTCAGATCAAAAACGGTGAGGTATATGATAGTGGAAACAACTTACTGCGGGATGTCCAGGTTCCTGAATATCAAAAAGGTCAATTTGATTTTAAATTAGCTTGACCCAGATATATAACCAGTATTGGCCATAAGCATGATATAAAAAATATCACATATAATTAGAAAATTTCACCCATAAAAATCAAGCAATCGCTCTTAGTGTAGGGACAGGTTGCTGCTGTGAGGGAGAGATTAGGGAAGAAATCTGTTGAACTTGGTGGTGTTAAATCTTCAAACTACAGCAATTATTGAGGGTGCGATGCTACATATTTGTACCCAGCCCTGAGCCCAGTGGTACTGCAAAATAATTTTTAATCTGTTACTGAGGTGGGGGTTGGCGGCCATTTTAGCAACTGGAGTGTCCTTGGAACTGCATGTGACCTGCATGGGTGCCAGCCTGCCAGGGACATCAGTCTAATTATTTTTTGGTAGCTCAGTGGAGGAAAAATTCCTTTTTTTTTGGCAGGTCAAGTCCCCCAAATTACCTATTTTATAATTTTGCGGTGACATAGGGCATTTCTATAGTTGGTGGAATAAACCCATACTGTCGTACCACAGAGCACGTTTGCATACACCGCTGAAAAACCTGTTTTATAATTTTGCGGTGACAGTGCATTTCTGTAGTTGGTGGAATAAACCCGTACTGTCGTACCACAGAGCACTTTTGCATACAACGCTGAAAAAACTGTTTTATAATTTACGGTGACATACTGCTTTTCTGTAGTTGGGGGAGTAAATCCATACTGTTGTGCCACAGAGCACGTTTGCATACAACACTGAAAAAACTGTTTACAAATTTTTGGATTGACATACTGCATTTCTGTAGTTTGTTGCAATAAACACTGGTTTTGTGCTACATAGCAGATCTGAGGCCTACCCTGTATTTCAGTCATTTTAAGTAAGGGTACTTTCACACCTGCGTTGGTGCGGATCCGTCTGTTTATTTGCACAGACGGATCCGCACCTATAATGCAAACGTTTGTACCTATAATGCAAACGGATCTGTTTGCATTAGTTTTAAAGAAAACTGATCCGTTTTGAATTACATTGAAAGTCAATGGGGAACGGATACGTTTTCAAATGCACCATATTGTGTCAATGAAAACGGATCCGTCCCCATTGGCTTACATTGTAATTCAAAACGGATCCATTAGGCTCCACCTCTTCAGACGGACACCAAAATACAGCAAGCTGTGTTTTGGTGTCCGCCTCCAAAACAGAATAGAAGCGGAACAGAGCCTAACTGATGCATTCTAAATGGATCCTTATCCATTCAGAATGCATTGGGGCTTAACTGATCCGTTTTGGACCGTTTGTGAGAGCCCTGAAACGGATCTCACAAACTGAATACAAAACGCTAGTGTGAAAGTACCCGTAATCTGTGGAACTCCACATTTACATAGTTTGTTGCAAAGACACCGGTTTTGTGGTAGATAGCACATTTGCAGTGTACACTGCATTTCTGACTGTTAAATTAAACTGTTAACCTCTGCTGTTACATTGTTGGTTTGTAAAGATTTTTTTATAAAATTTTTGGTGATAGTGAAGTAATTATATTGAATTGCTCTGTTACACTGTTGTGTGACCTATAGAAATGTTTTCTGTTTATGACATGGGCACTGCCTTTCTGTTACTGAACTTAATTGTTGACTTTTGGCAGTTAAATTGACACCTGAGATAAACCATCTGTTAATTTGGTGGGTGAACGCAAATAGTGAGGAAAACATCAAATAAGGGACGTGGACATGGTCGTGGTGGTGTTGGTGGAGCTCCTGTTGCTGGGAGAAGACGTGGCCGTTCTGCGCCAGCTACAGGTCCTAGTGAGATACCTTTCTCAGGTGCAAGTAGGCGACAGAACCTGCAGCGTTATTTGGTAAGCCCGAATGCCGCTCTATGGATGGTGAGGCCAGAACAAGTACAGACGATAGTAGATTGGGTGGCTGACAGTGGCTCCAGTTCCTTCACAGTATCTCCCACTCAGTCCTCTGCAGAAAGCTCAGAGTTCCCACCTGCAGCCCCATGCCCATCAGTCTTTCACCTTACCTCCTTGCAAAGCAGCCAAGCAGTCTGAGCTCCAAGTCATGCAGCAGACTCCTATGCTTTTTGATGACTCTGCTGGCAGGGTTTCCCGGGGCCATCCACATAGCCCTGCCTCAGAAGTGGAAGACATTGAATCCACTGATGCCCAACCACTTATGTTGCAGGATGAGGACATGGGAATACCCCTGCAGCACGTCTCTGATGATGACGAAACACAGGTGCCAACTGCTGTGGCTTTCTGCAGTGTGCAGACCGACGAGGAGGGCAGGGGTCAAAAATGGGTGGAAGATGATGTGGAGGACGATGAGGTCCTAGACCCTGACTGGACTCAAGTTCATGCTAGTGACGTGTGCAGTTCTGAGAAAGAGGCGGTGGTCGCACAGAGGCAACAGCACAGCGAACGAGAGAGCAGGGTGCAAAAGCGGAGCAGCTGTCCCCGAGACAGTATGCCTGCTACTGCCCACCGCACCCAGGGACCTAGCACACCAAAGCCAGCTCCAAGAAGTTCATTGACGTGTCAGTTCTTCAGACAATGTCCTGACGACAAGACACGAGTGGTTTGCACGTTGTGCCATCAGAGCCTGGAGCGAGGCATAAACGTTCTAAACCTGATCACAACCTGCAAGACCAGGCATCTACCTGCAAAGCATGAACTGCAGTGGAGTAAACACCTTAAAAACCAAGAAAGGTATCAGGCTCCTCCTGCTTCCTCTTCTGCTGCGGTCTCTGCCTCTTCCTCCACCTCTGGAGTCATAGTGGCACCTGCCACCCAGCAAACAGAGGATGTCCCACCAACACCTCTGTCATCATCACCAAGCATCTCCACCATGTCACACGCAAGCGTTCAGCTATCCATCTCCCAAACACTGGAGAGAAATGCAACGATTACTTACCGGTAATACGTTTTCCATGAGCAATGACAGCACCTGTGAGAGAAATCCTCCCCCCTGTCCTAACAGGAAACAGGAAACTTCCCAGCTCTTTAAATAGGGTCCTCCTCATACCATCCTCAGTTAGTTCCTAGGACCGTCAGGACACCTAAACACAGAAAACTTAAACCACGTGAAACATAACTTCTGAAAGTAAATCGAAACAACCAATAACTAGAAGGGAAGTGAATACTTCTTCTCCCCCCCTCTCTCTCTCTCTTTTTTTTTTCTTCTTTTTTTTTTTTTCTTTTTTAGGGTGGGAATAAGATAGGTGCTGTCATGGCTCATGGAAAACGTATTACCAGTAAGTAATCATTGTATTTCCATTGCGCATGACAGCACCTGTGAGAGACTAAGCTAGATAAGAAATTAGGGAGGGATCACCTTTCTCCCAAAGGACAGGTCCTGAGAAGACAATAAATCCAACCTATAATGCCTGAAAAAAGTAGAAGGAGAGCTCCAGGTTGCCGCTTTACAAATTTGCTCTATAGAACGCAACCCTTCTCTGCCCTATAAGAGGCGACTGCCCTAGTAGAATGGGCTGAAAATGCTGAGGGGATCTGAACTTTAGAAAGGGAATAAGCCAGACTGATAGTACCAGTAATCCATCTGGCTAAGGTACGGCTTGATATTTTAAGCTCTCTATTGGTACCCTGAAACTGAATAAAAAGCTGAGTGGCTTTCCTAAATTCCTTAGTCCTATCTAAAAAATGGCATACACATATTTTAACATCTAGGGTATGTAGACGTCTCTCTTCCTCATTCTTAGGGTTTCGATAGAAGGATGGAAGGACAATCTCTTGGGACTTATGAAAATTGGACACTACTTTTGGCAAAAAAGCAGGATCGGGCCTAAAAATAATCCTGTCCTCAGAAATGATAGTATGAGGAGGATATGCAGATAGGGCTGACAGTTCCCCAACTCGCCTGGTGGAGGTGACTGCTACTAAAGATGCCATTTTAAAAGCTAGCATCCTAAAGGATATTGACTCTATTGGCTCAAATGTTTCCTTAGTTAAGACGGATAGACTAGGTTAAGATCCCACGGAGCTGATCTGTTCTTCACCGAGGGGAATAACCTGGAAGCTCCCTTAATGAATCTTTTAATCCAGGCATGAAAGGCCAGCTTATAATCAAAAAGAGCACTGAGAGCAGACACCTGAACTTTTAAAGTGTTTGGTTTCAATTTTTTATTGAGTCCCTCCTGGAGAAAGCTAAGGATCAAGGGAAAATTGGGAGAATCTAAATCGACATCTGGACCTACAAACTGAAAAAAGGCCCTCCAGATTCTGAAATAGATGTCTTTCTGCTAGCCAGTAAGGTGTTAACTGCCTGATGAGACCCCTACACTTGAGGAATCGCCTCTCAATATTCATGCCATTAGATGCAACTTATGCACTTCTGGATGGAATATTGGTCCTTGGTATAGCAGATCTTTTCTCTCCGGCAGAACCCATGGATCCGAAAGGGAGAGAACTCTTAACCAAGAAAACCAAACCCTTCTGGGCCAGAAAGGTGCTATTAGGATCACTGTAGCGTGCTCCCTCCTGATCTTTTGAGCTACCCTGGGCAGAAGAAAAAGGGGCGGGAAGGCATAAACTAGACCCCTGCCCCAGGGTTCGGTGAGAGCATCTATCCCCATGGGATGGTCCAGCTGGCTGAGGGAGAAGAACTTCCTGCATTTCGCATTGTGTCTGGACGCAAACAGATCTATCTCTGGGGTTCCCCAAAAAGCCGATATCTGCTGAAACACTTCCTGATTTAAGCACCAGTCCCCCGACTTAGCCTGTGTCTGCTCAAATAATCTGCCAGATAATTCTCTGAACCCTTTAGGTGAAGAGCCGAGAGAGACAGGACTGAGTTCCCTATCATCAGAAAGATCTTGGATGCCAGCTGCATCAACTGGGGCGACCTTTTCCCTCCTTGTCTGTTGATGTATGACACTACAGCTGTGTTGTTGAACAAGATCCTGACATGTCTGCTGGCTAGTAGGGGAAGATTGACTCTCAACACACGCAATACTGCTTTCATTTCTCTGGAATTTTGGGGCATCAGACTCTCCAACACTGTCCATGTCTCTTGGAAATACCCCAAAGCTGAATAGGCTCCCCAGCCGGATGGACTGGCGTCTGTTGTAATTGTTAAAAGACTTTGCTTCGTCCATTCTACTCCCTGTCTTAAATTTGAGAGCTCCATCCACCAATCTAGGTATTCCCTGACAGATCTGGGCACTAAAAGCTTTGAGTCCAACCCCTCTGTCGTCTTGTCCCACTTTGACAGAACAAAGTGTTGAAGGGTTCCGGACCTGAACTGGGCCCATTTTACTGCTGGAATGCACGCCGTCATCAGACACAGAACAGACATAGCGTTCCTCCCTATGGAAACTCTGGAATCACTGAAGACTCTCACACTGTCCTGGACCACCTGTATCTTCACTGACGGGAGAAAGGACATCTGAACAAGAGAATCTAATTGAATTCCTAGAAAAACACATCTCTGGGCTGGAACTAAACAGGACTTGTCCCGGTTCACTAACCAACCTAACCTGTCCAGGATCTGTAGAACATCCTGTACCTGGTTGGACAAAAGATCTGTAGTCTGACTCACTATAAGCAGGTCGTCTACATAGGGAACAATAATTATGTTTTTCCTTCTGATCTCTGCCATTACTTCCGCCATTATCTTTGTAAAAAGTCTGGGTGCCTGGGAGACCCCAAAGGGAAGGGCCCGGAACTGAAAGTGGAATACCTCCTCTATTATTTTTATGGCGACCCTTAAAAATTTCTGAGATGCTTGGTTAATTGGGGTGTAATTATAAGCGTCTTTTATATCTATAGTCGCCATTACACACTGAGGGAACAGGTGCAGAACTGTGGACGAGATTGACTCCATTCAAAACTTTTGATAGGTTAGGAATTGATTGAGTTCTCTTAGATTGATTATAACCCGATAGGAACCATTGGGCTTTTATACCAAAAAAAGAGTGGAATAAAAACCCTCTCCTCTTACTTCCTCGGGTACTGGGACTAAGACCCTTTTGGAAAACCCTGGCTTAATCATGTAATTTTTAGTTTCGCAGGATGCATTTTTTGAAATTGCAACCGGTATCCTTCTCTTATTATATATTTTACCCAGGTACTGGAGGTTATACTTAGCCAGGCTTGATAGTAACTAGAAAGATGCCCTTCTACCTGGGCCCTGGCGTCATTGCTGGGCGGTACTTGATCCCTGAGATTTGTCCTTGAACAGCAGACCCCCTTTTTGGGATCTAAGGGCAGATCTATTTTTCCTCCAATCCCTGCTCTCCCTTTTACCATAAAACCTCCTCCTCTCCTCCCACCGAAAGGGCCTCTTTTGAGAAGGAAAGGAAGGGGTAGGAAAGCCCTTTTTTTAACCTGATGCTTTCTCTAATATTTCGTCTAGGGCAGGCCCAAACAGAAATTTCCCCTGGCATGGTAGGGCACATAACTTAGTTTTGGAAGCGACGTCCCCTTTCCATCCCTTCAACCATAATGTTCTTCTGGCAGAATTGGATAGTGCGGCCGCTCTAGGTGATAGTCTTAGCGCGTCAGCTGATGCGTCAGAGATAAAGTCCACCGCCTTATTCATAGTGGGAAAAGCTTCTAGAAGATGCTCTCTTGGAGTCTTATCTTCAATGTGAGATTCCAGATCCGCTAACCACAATCTTAGAGAGCGAGCAACGGTTGTGGTAGCTATGTTAGGTCTAAATGATAAAGTAGAGGCTTCCCAAATCTTCCTTAAGTAGACCTCCGCCCTCTTATCCATTGGATCTCTAAGTGACCCCATATCTCCAAATGGAAGGTCCGACTTCTTGTTAACTTTTGCTACCGGGTCAAAATCTTAGGGACGTCCTGCCAGGGTGCCATCTCTTCCTCATCAAATGGGTATTTACGCTTAACCCCCCTTGGAATAAAAAATTTCTTGTCTGGGTTTCCCCACTTTATCAGATCTCTGATAGTTTCCTGAATAGGGAATACTCTAGACTTTTTACGCTTTAAACTCTCAAACATGAATTATTGTCTGGTTTTGTCTGGTTTCCTCTTCAATCTCCATAGCAGTTCTGACTGCTCTTAACAACAAATCTGTGTAGGAATCAGTCGGCACTTCGATACTCTGTAGCGTGGTGCTCGTGTCCCGGAAGAAACTCCACGTGGATATAGAACAAAAGGACTGGCACTCACCAACTTCAAGTTACTTGCTTTTATTAGTCACATAGAGCAAGATAATGTTCAAACACAGGTTTGAACATTATCTTGCTCTATGTGACTAATAAAAGCAAGTAACTTGAAGTTGGTGAGTGCCGGTCCTTTTGTTCTACATGCTCTTAACAACAAGTCTGTATCATCTGCTTTAAAAAGAGGCTTTCCTACAAGATCGTCTGATGAAGAATCGGAATCCGAGATAGCTCCCTCTTCAGATATAGACTCTGAGTCGCTCACTTCCTGAGTACGAGTTTTACTTTTAGAAAAACCAAGAAGGGATCTTTTAAACTGTTCTAAGGATGAGCACACCTCTATTTTTACTAAATGTTGCAGGTTTTGTAGAAACGAAGGTGATTCTTCAGCCACCAATTTATCCAAGCAAGGCCGACAGCAGGATTTAGGATAGGAAGGGCTTAAGTTAGCTTTACAAATTCCACACACTTTGCCCTTAGACTTATGGGTTGCTTTCCTGGACACCTCCTTAACCTGCATACAATACATACAGAAACTATAGGTTAAAAGGAGTAATCATAAAGATAGCGGGGAACTCCCCTCTTACCCCATATACCAGGCTGGTGGCCAACAGCTCCGGCTTCTCAAAGCGCTGTATCTCCCCTTCTTCCTGCATAGCTGACTGCATAAGGGGCGCTTTAGCAGAGGAGCAGAAGAGAACACCCGGGATCTCCAAGCGTCCTCTGTAGCGTCCTCCTCCTTCGTGGCTGGCCGGCGTCCTCCACTTGAATGGGGCCGCGCTCGCCATGTTTGTAGCCCCTCCCCTTCCTGTGCGTGGAACGCACGCGTCACTTCCAGTGCGCGCATGTTCCGGGCAGGCCCGCTGACGAACTACGCCGGTCACGGGGCTGTAAGGAGAGGTGCTCCAAATGTAGAAGATCACCGGGCTGAAAAGGCGGCTCCTAATGGAGACTTATGCCATCCAGGTACCCCCAAAAGGTTAAACATCCCACCCTAGGTATCCTGCAGCCACCCGCATCTGGGAAGATCTATACCCTGTCCACGGACAGGAAACAGGAAATAACTGAGGATGGTATGAGGAGGACCCTATTTAAAGAGCTGGGAAGTTTCCTGTTAGGACGGGGGAGGATCTCTCTCACAGGTGCTGTCATGCGCAATGGAAAGAGAAAATACCCACCTACCCACCCTTGATCCCTGGCTCTGAACATAGGCATACACAGCCCATTGCATTAGGGTGTGCACCCTAAAGCACAAACACACACGTGTGCGTATGTATGTATATTATATACACATATTTGTGGTCATGGCTACGGCCAAAAGATATCTGAAGAACCCTAGGGAGAGAAACAACGGGAACAACCTAACCCAGCTAGGCTTGTCTTAGCTAACCTGACTAAATGGCTTGTTGTGTGCCTTAAGCCATGATCGCGGGTAGGCCTATAAGTGGGCAAAAACCAAGCCAAGTAGGGTAGGAAAGGAACTCGAATGGCATGTGCAAACTGCAAGGCGTCAGGGATCTTGAGCGAAAATTTGGGGTGTATGAGGCAAGACCAGAAGGAGGTCTACAACCTATCTTGTGGATTACAAGGCCGGAGACATGATGCTCACTATTGCGGATACTGCCCCAAAGCGGAATGGTGAACTGGGAATGCGTTTTGAAATGGATCATGAAAAACCACCTGAACCTTGTGAAGTTTTGGTTCTAGTGCGAGTAATGGCAATGCCCTAGCCTCAGGAGATTGTGGAACCGAAACCTGACTGCCTAGACTATGCAGGAATGAGGGCCAGAAAGAACCATGTAGAGAGGAAGAGAAGCCTTGAATAGTTCCCCAGACAACAGCTATCTGCTAGCCGTGGTCCGCGCGTTGTTCTTCTGTGTACCCCTGAGAATTGTTTTAACGCCTGAGACGTGAAGACCGACCTACTAGCTGAATCTTCTACCATGAGGGAATGCTGGACCTTGTCCAAACCCGATTCAACGTGGTTGTAGGGAGTCTGAGGTTAGTGCGGCAAGAAGCTACGAAGCCATAAAGATTCTGTCTATGCCCTCTCATGAGTGAGGGAAGCAATTGCAATGAAGCTACCGACAATGAATTCCTGGTCGTAGTAAAAAGGCAAAGACTTTGAACGGGGACCTGGTTGACCAGATATGATCGACTACGATCAGAGACTGAAATGCTAGAGGGAATTACCCTACTTGTTCCTCCTCTGGCAGAACCTGAACGAAAGCATGAACAATTAAAGCAAGACGAAATATCTGCGTAAGATATGACAATAATGCTATAGGGCGAACCGGACCAGTTTGCGGACAAAAACAAATTGAGCGATCAACATGGATTATTAGGAGATTAGGGAAGCAGGTATGTATATGATACATACGGGCCAAATCAGCCTAGATGCACAGATGGACAACCAACCAGGCAATCAGCCCAGTAGGACTGAAAACAGTTATCGGGTCCCCTGAAGCCATGGGGCCAAGTTTTTTTATTTATTTTTTAACAAGAAATTATAACTATAATAAGTGACCTGAATAAGGTGCAGGTGAAATTAAGAAGCTATAGAATTGAGAGTTTGGGTAGGCACACAGAAATATGGTCACATGCAGTGAATTTATTAGTTACTATCTTAAAACATATAGTGCATCAACATTCATGTCATTTATAGCAAATCTTGCTCCATAAAACTTCCGGAGAATTACGGATGCCTGGTGCTCTTACCCCAAAAAACTGGTTCACCCCACCAGAAAATTATGAAGCTATAAAATTGAGAGTTTGGTTAGGCACACAGAAATATGGTCACATGGAGTGAATTTATTAGTTACTAATTAAACCATGAGACCTGGTGAAATTAAACCAACGAGACCTGACCGACGTGGAAAGTGACCCCCAACATGAGTTCAACTGCGTGACCTGAAAAGACGAAGCGAAACGTGACAGAAAATTGGGATAATAACGGACATTAACTAAAATGAAACATAAATAACATAAGGTGGCAAGCAGGTAAAGATGTGAGTCATACAAAACTAAAAGCATAGCTGCACAGGTGGACAGACAACCATTGGTCGGACCCCTGAAGCTATGGGGCTGGGCAGCCGCCGGGATGCGAACCTTAAGAATTAAGGACGGCTGGGTTAAAGATTGGGGCTTATCCCGACGGGCTTAGTAATCAACCGGGACTCGATAACCTAAAAAGACAAAGACATGGGGTACAGCTTCTTAATGAAATGAGGCTGAAATGAACAAAAGAAAACTTCTGAAAGGTGTGCCATGAAAAATAGTATCAGGTGGCCGTATGAACTACCAATATCGATGTCAATTGCGAAATCCTCTAAGCCAAGAGCCACTCCAGCGAGCCTCTTATGGCGGAGCCATGCGTGCGAGCTTCTTATGGCAGATTTATGCGTGCGAGTCCCTTATGGCAGGAGCCATGCCTGCGAGTCTCTTATGGCAGGAGCCATGCCTGCGAGTCTCTTATGGCAGGAACCATGCCTGCGAGTCTCTTATGGCAGGAGCAAGTATCAGATGACAGTGCGGACTGCGAATGCCAGTCGGGGGGTCCTATTAGCAAAGAGCCACTCGTGCCTCTTATTTTTTTTTTAATTAACCACTAATGCAGCACCAGAATGCTTTGGGGACTTGCATAACCATGACCCCCTCCAACAGCAAACCTGGGACACTAACCAGCCTGCAACCCCTAACAAACAAAACATTAAAATGGTCATGGGGCCTCCGGAGCCATGAGGCCGGATCAGTCATAGGGCCCCCGAAGCCAGAGGCCGAAGCAGTCATAGGGCCCTCGAAGCTGAGAGACTGATCTGCATGATGTTGCGGTGACGATAAGTAATTAAAACGTAAGCCGGACCTAATGGGATATGTAGTGGCTTGAATGATTGAATTGGCTAGAAGGGCCTAAGAGACATAACTGCCAACAGGCGTTAAAAATATAGACATTAGTAATCCGAAGCACGGGCATACATAAAACACTAACCACCGCGAACCATAAAACGTAAACATGAAATTGAAACAGAGATGGAAGAAAAACAAGAGCCTGAGGCATTGCAAGTTCACTAAGAGAAGACTCTTATCGTGACAAACAAATGATCAGCTTGTGAAAACATAGCAGGAAACTTACTCCTATTGGCCCACTGACCTCTACCACTGAACTGGGGTAGGAGACCAATCTAAGTGAATACGAACCAGAAGTAAAAGGAGACCAGTCTGAGTAAATTTGAACCAGGATTAAAGAAGACCAAAATAATTATTATTATATTTTTTTTAACTGAAGTAAATAGAAAAGTAGGCCTATGGAATGTAACAGACCACCGAGGAAAGGAATGTAAGCCTGAAAAGAACGCAGTTATGTTTGTCGGGAGAGAGGTACCAGAGCGGTGGGTGCAGACTGCCCCGGTGAGATTATTGAGTAAAACCATGATGTAGCAATGAACAGGAGAATGCAGCTTTGAGTGGGAGCAAAGTACAACACATGATGTAACGACAAATGGGTGAATGCAGCTTTGGATGTGACTGGTACCTAAAACACGTGGTATGGGCGCAGCTCTGAGTATGGGTAGGGCATGAAAAGCATGGTATAAAGCAGACGTATAAATGCAATCTGAAAGTGAGCAGAGTATTGACGTGATGCAAAAGCGGACATGTGACGCAGCTCTAGTAGTGAATTGAGTATAGGACAAGATGTAAAAGCAGACATGTGGACGCAGCTTTGGATGTGAATGGAATAATAACTTGATGTGACAGCAGACATGGAAAGCGGCTTTGGTGAGTGGGGTATACAACCTGGTGTAGCAGTAGAAGTGTGAACACAACTCTGGGTATAAGCAGAGTATGAAATTTGGTATAACAGCAGCTCTGGTTGTGAACGGAGCATAACATAGATGTAACAGCGACGTGAATGCAGTTCTTGAAATGGGCCTGGAAAGAACCTGTAGTAGCATAGGATGTTTGAACGCAGCTCTGGGTGTGAATAGAGCAAACATGATATACCGATGTTTGAATGCAACTCTGGTCGTGGGTGGAGTGCAAAAAAAACAACATGATTTGACAGCGTAAGTGTGAATGCAACTCTGGGTGTGGCCGAGAATGAAATTGGTAGAATAGCAGCTCTAAATGTGAGTGGAGCATAAACATGATGTAACAGTGAACGTGAATGCAGCTCTGAAACAAGCCTAGTATGAACATGTTGTGACAGCGGACGTGTAAACACAACTCTCACTGTGAGCAGAGCAAACATGGTATACCAGTCGACGCATGAACACAGCTCTGGTTGTGAGTGGAGCAAGGTGTGAACACCAGTGTGGTGCGTCCAGAGAATAAAAATGGAGTAACAGTAGCAGCTATGGCTGAAAGCCGAGTATACAACATGTAATAACAGGCGTGTAATACGGATCCGGATGTCGGCTGGGTACGGAATGTGATGTAAAAGCCAACAGGTGAATGCAGCTTGAATGTGATTAACGGGCGAAGAATGATGAAAATAGCAGACATGTGATCACAGCTCAGGTGAGCAGGGAGTAAAACATAGCGTAACAGCCAAATGTAAGGCTGGTCTGGGAATAAGCAGAGTAGGAAAGTGCCGTGACAGTAAAAGACGTGCGGATGCATCTGAGGGTGTGAGGCGTATGAAAGTGTAAATGCCGCTCAGGATAACAGCAGAGCTTAAAAGTGCGGCAGGGTTTTAAGTACATGAGCAGTGAAATACATGAAGTCTAAAGATGGTGGTAGCGGGGAGAGGGGGGGGGGGGGGGGAGACACATGGCAAGGAACAGCTACAGCAAGAGACCTAAACAATAACAGCTGCGTCCGATCTCCAAACATGACGTGCAGCCCAGGTAACTCTTCCTTTACAGCAAACCGGCTGAAGTAACTTTTCAGACAAGACGAACAAGCGAAAACTTGTAAGATTTATAAGAACTAACTCCTATTACCAAACAAACAAAGTTGAAAAGAAATAGAAATATTTAGCCCCAACGAACAAACCTGAGGTAGCAGATTCTGAGGCGAAGAATCGCTAGCAAAGTCTGTTCCCACCGGCCAGGAGAGACAGCCCCGGCCCAACTTACTTACATATTATGGTGCGTGCATGCTACGGTAGCAGAGAGAAAAATAACAAGCTCTATGCTGCAAAGAAAGGATCCTACCACCAGAGAAGCTAGTTTGCTAATGACACCCAGCAGCCGCTGTGCACCTGACAACACACACCCGTGAGTAAGGCTATGGCTCGTATATGAAGAGCCTCCGCCCCTCCCACAAATGCAGGCTGACTAATCAGCCTTACTAACATATACACAAATACACTAAGGGGTATCAGGGTACATTATTATACAGGGGTAATATAACTAAGGGGTATCAGGTATATTATATACGTTATATTACCCCTTTATCATGTACCCCGAGATAGACCTCCTCAGTTATATTACCCATGTATAATAATGTACCCTGATACCCCTTAGTGTTACCCCCTGTATAATTTAGCCTGATCCCTCAGTTATATTACCCCCTGTAATTTACCATACGGTATCATAAAACCGAGGGATATCAGGGTACATTATACAGGGGTATAAATGAGGAGGGGTAGCAAGTAGCAGGGAACATACTTTATGCATTACCTTAATGTTATATAACTAACTTATATGGGGGGTGACTCTCAGCCAGGGCAGAGTTCCAGTGGTGTAGCGTGGGTTGCCAGCACCCGGGGCAAGCCAAGTATTGCGCCCCCCCCAACCTATGGACATGCCCCTTTTTACAAATAATGCAGTACATGTCACCTACAGTCCTGTGTAACACCACAGATAACAGTGATAACTCTCTGAGTGCAGATCATTTAGTAGATGTCACCTGCAGCCCTATGTAACACCACAGATAACACAGTGATAGCTCTCTGAGTACAGATAATGTAGTAGATGTCACCTGCAGTCCTATGTAACACCACAGATAACACAGTGATAGCTCTCTGAGTACAGATAATGTAGTAGATGGGTGTGAGGCCCCAGAATTCAGAACACTTACAATGTGACTTGAAGTTTGGGGCCAGGCTTCGGCAGTGTGGGCCAAATCCTATATCCACTCCCCCTCCCCTCAACAGATATGTGGATGGACATTACATATAGCAGCACATACCTGTTACATCCAGTGACGTCTCCTGTAATGTAGACTTTCCTCAACGTCTTCATTCGGAGATAAGACCTCCATGATACCTTCTTTCAGCCGCGTCTCTGCAGAGTTTCACAGATTTTTTTTTTTAGATTTTTCACTTTACTATCATCCTCAGATAACAGACCTCCCCTCCCCCGTAGTGCCCATAAGTATAATGCCCTCTGTATAATTATAATATATAATGGCCCCCGCTGTATTTGGCTTCATTCACACGTCCGCAGAATGTGTCTGCATACGTTCCGCAATTGTGCAGAACGTGTGCGGACCCATTCATTCTCTATGGGGACGGAATAGATGCGGAAAGCACACAGTGTGCTCATCGCATTCCACATTTCCGGAGCGGCCTGCCGAACTTCCGGTCCGCGGCTCCGGAAAAAAATGGAAGATGTCCTATTCTTGTCCACAGCTGGGGAGAAGAATAGGCTGTTCTATGGGAGTGCCAGCCGGGTGTACTGCGGATCAGCAAAACACTACAGACGTGTGAATGGACCCTGATATTAATAATTATGGCACCCTTAACCCCTCCAGCATACAGTCCTATGTAAAATACATCACTCCCTGCCTTCAGCCCCTCCAACATACAGTCCCATGTAAAATACAAAACTCCCCCTGCCTTGAGCCCTTCCAGCATACAGTCCCATGTAAAATAACATCACCCCTCCTGCCTTCAGCCCCTCCAGCATACAGTCCCATGTAAAATGCATCACTCTCCTGCCTTCAGCCCCACAGCATACAGTCCCCATGTAAATAATATCACCCCCCCCCTCTTCAGACCCCTCTAACACACAGTCTCCAGTACAAGGATTATTCTTCCCCCCCTTCAGCCCCTGCAAAATGCCCCCAAAGTAAACATAACAGTCATAACAGTCCCATGTAAATAATATCACCTTCCCCCTGCCTGCAGCCCCTCCAGCATACAGTCTCATGTAAATAATATCACCCAGCAGCCCCACCAGCATACAGTCCCATGTAAATAATATCACTCCCTGCCTTCAGCCCCACCAGCATACAGTCCCATGTAAATAATATCACCCCCCTGCCTGCAGCCCCTCCAGCATACAGTCCCATGTAAATAATATCCCCCCCGCCTGCAGCCCCACAGCATACAGTCCCATGTGAATAATATCACCTCACCCTGCCTGCAGCCCCTCCAGCATACAGTCCCATGTAAATAATATCACCTTCCCCTGCCTGCAGCCCCTCCAGCATACAGTCCCATGTAAATAATATCACCTCCCCGCCTGCAGTCTCTCCAGCATAAAGTCCCATGTAAATAATATCACCCCCCCTTCAGATCCTCTAATATACAGTCTCCAGAACAAGCATTATTCCTCCTCCCTTCAGCCCCCCCAGTAAACATAGCAGTCACTCTTCTCCTCCACTCACCGACCTGCAGCTTTTGCTCCTCTCTCCTGCAATGGGCTCTGTAGAATCTTCAGCACATTGTGAGGCCCCGCCCCTTGGATGACGAGACTCCGCCTCTTCCTCCAACATCATACGTCCCTGGAGAAACTCCATTCTAGAGCTCTACTGTCTCATAGGGTTCAGACCACTAGCCTGAAGCCTATGGGAACGGTTTGCATTAGGAGTTTGCAGATGGCACTGCAGCATAGGGGTGATGATTAGGGTGTGCTCAGGCACACCTGGCACACGCCTATGGCTCTGAATGCCAGCATTTCAAAATTACTGGCCTTTGAAATGCTGTCATTCCGTCTGGTGGAGACTGACTATTTTAAACAGCTGATGGCGGTGGCTGTCCCACAGTATGTCGTTCCCAGCCGCCACTACTTTTCCAGGCGAGCCGTCCCTTCCCTGCACAACCAAGTGGAGGATAAAATCAAGTGTGCACTGCGCAACGCTAGCTGTGGCAAGGTCCACATAACCACAGATACATGGACCAGTAAGCATGGGCCGGAACACTATATCTTCCTAACTGCACACTGGATAAATGTAGTGGCTTGTGGTTTCTGCCAGTGAGCCTCAAGCCCGGCCTGGTGGTGTGTGATTAAGGGGCGAAATCTCGTAGCAGCTCTGAGACTAGCCGTTTTGACGCACATCCCTTGCCTGGCTCATGTGTTGAATTTGATGTTGTAGAAATTCCTTAAAAACTACTACCCAGACATGTCAGAGCTGCCGCAGAAAGTGCAGTCCGTCTGTGCGCACTTTCGGCGATCTCACCCTGCTGCTGCTCGCCTGTCTGCGCTGCAGCGTAACTTCGGCCTTCCAGCTCACCGCCTCATATGCGATAGGGGAGTTTCAGCTGCAGCATGCACGAGTCAGTCGCTCTGAGGAACAGCACCAATTCACCACCAATGAGTGGGCCTCCATGGGAGACCTGTGTGCCTTGGTGCTGTGTTTCGAGTACTCAACCAACATGGCCAGTGCCGATGACGCCGTTCTTAGCGTTAAAATGCCACTTCTAGGTCTCCTTGAAAAAACACATAGGGCGATGATTGAAGAGGATGTGGCAGAGGAGGAAGAGGAGGAAGAGGGGGCATTTCACAGGGTTTCAGGCCAGTCATTCAGAAGTGGCTCAGAGGGTGGTTCCTGCACCAGCAGAGGCCAGGTGCACATGTGGCCAACCAGGGCACAGTTCTGAAGGAAGAGAAGGATGAGGTGGAGGAGGAGGAACAGGGTTCACAGCAGGGTGGCAACCAACGCAGCTCATGGCCATCACTGGAGCGTGGCTGGGGGGATACTGAGGACACAGAAGATACACCACCTACAGAGGACAGCTTATCCTTACCTCTGGGCAGCCTGGCACACATGAGCTGCAGTGCCTGTGCAACGACCGCAGAGTTGCCCACATTTTAACTTGTGCTGACTACTGGGTTGCCACCCTGCTGGATCCCTGTTACAAAGACAACGTGCCGTCCTTAATTTCCTCACTGGAGCATGATAAGAAGATGCGTGACTACCAGCGCACACTGGTAAACGCGCTCCTGAGGGCTTTCCCAACAGACATCGGGGGACAAGTGGAAGCATAAGGTGAAGGGAGAGGAGGAGGAGGAGGAAGAGGTCGCCAACGCAGCTGGGTCACGGCCAACACCTGAGACGGCAGGGTTAGCATGGCCGACATGTGGAAAAGCTTTGTCACCACGCCACAACAACCAGCTGATATGGAACGTCTTAGCAGGAGGCAGCATTTGAACATACTGGTGGAACAGTACATGTGCACACGCCTACACGTACTGACTGATGGTTCTGCCCCATTCAACTTCTGGGTCTCCAAATTGTCCACATGGCCTGAGCTTGCCCTTTATGCCTTGGAGGTGCTGGGCTGCCCTGCAGCCAGTGTATTGTCTGAACGTGTATTTAGGGGGCGTCATTACAGACAAACGCAGCCGCCTGTCCACAGCGAACGTGGACAAGCTCACGTTCATTAAAATGAACCAGGCTTGGATCCCATAAGACTTGTCTGTACCTTGTGCAGAATAGACATTTATACCCGCTTGTACTCAAGTGCACTTATTCTTTGATTTCTTTTTTTTTTATTAGTCCCATTATTTTGGGGGCTACCCCAATAAAAAAAAAAAAAAAAAAACACATTGTTAGCTGGCTACCTCCTCCTCCATCGCCGCTTCCACCTACAACACTACATTCACCGCCTCCTCAACCACCGAATCCACATCCACCTCATCCTCCGAGTTGCAGGTTAATAATTTTTAATTTTTATTTATTTTATTTTAAGTTATTTCCCTATCCACATTTGTTTGCAGGGTACTTACACACATTTTGCTGCCTTTTGCAACCCTTTAGCCCTTTCCCGGACTATTTTACACCCATTTTAGTGCCCAAAAGTTCAGGTCACCATTGACTTCAATGGGGTTCGAGTTTGGGTCCCGACCCGAACTTTTTTGTGAAGTTCGGCTGAACCTGTCGAACCTGAACTTCCAGGTGTCCGCTCAAATCTAGTCTTGGTCTTGTTCTGGGGGGAGGCAACTTTGCTGGAATCCTATGGGCCCGTTCTACAAAATTTTTATGGTTTGAAATATCGTGCCCCAATTGTTCCATTAACCGCTACAGGACCGCCTAACGCAGGGATGCGTCCTGCGGGCGGTCCTGTAGTTCTGAGACGACACATCGGCGCGAGAGCCGAGACTTCCTGTGAACGCGCGCCTCAGGAGTTCTCCTACAGCCTGCCAGCGATGATCCATCGCTGGCAGGCTGTAGATGCGAATTAAATTGCATCAAACAGCTATATTAGACGCTGTTTTGCGAACAGCATCTGATATAGCTGCTACCTGGTCCTCTGGTGGTCCCATTTGCTGGGATCGACCACCAGAGGACCAAGTAACTATGTAAAGTTGCACCAAACACTACACTAACCCCCCCCCACCTATTAACCCATTGTTAACCCCTTGATCACCCCATCCAGACCCCCTGATCACCCCCCTGTCATTGATCACACCCCTTGTAAGGCTCCATTCAGACGTCCATATGTGTTTTGCGGATCTGTGGATTCACGGATCCGCGTATCCGCGGATCCGCAGATCCTCAAAACACGGACACCGGCAATGTGCTTTCCACATTTTGCAGATCCGCACATTGCCAGAACTATATAGAAACTGCTTTTTCTTCTCCGCAATTGCGGACAAGAATAGGACATGTTCTATATTCTTGCGGAACGGAAGTGCAGACCCGGAAGCGCGGATCCGTAATTCTGGATCCGAGCGGGACAAAGTCTGTCCCCATAAAAATGAATGGGTCCACAATTCCGTTCCGCAGACAGAATTGCGGACGTGTGAATGAGGCATAAGGGTCCCTTATCACCACCAGTTAGTTAGCTACTTGTTAGGTAGCTAGCGCCCAGCCCACGCTCCGCAGTCACTGATTTTGGCAGAGATTTTTTCATCCACATTGATCGATGCGAATGAAAAAATCTGTGCCGTTCATTTTTTTTATTTTTCTTTCAGCGCAGAGGCTGAACGGAAAAAAAAAATCTCATTACCCGTATGCTCAATATAAGGAGAATCGCAGATACTCCTAATGCTGGCCATACGTGTAATGATTGCGGAGACCTTCAAATGCCAGGGCAGTTTAAATACCCCACATGTGACCCCATTTTAGAAAGAAGACACCCCAAGGTATTCCGTGAGGGGTATTGTGAGTTCATGCAAAATTTTATTTTTTGTCACAAGTTAGTGGAATATGAGACTGTACAAAAAAAAAAAATAATCAATTTCCGCTAACTTATGCCAAATTTTTTTTTTCTGTGCCCCTCACGGAATACCTTGGGGTGTCTTCTTTCCACAATGTGGTCACTTGTGGGGTTTTTATACTGCCCTGGCATTTTAGGGGTCCTAAAGCATGAGAGTACCTTTTAGGAGGGCATTTTTACGCATTTTTCTTCTCACGCTTTAGGGCCCCTAAAATGCCAGGGCAGTATAAATACCCCACATGTGACCCCATTTTGGAAAGAAGACACCCCAAAGTATTTGCTGAGGGGCATAATAAGTCCATGAAAAATTGAACTTTTTGTCAAAAGTTAGCGGAAAGGGAGACTTTGTGAGAAAAAACAATAAAAAATCAATTTCCACTAACTTGTGCCAAAAAAAAAATCTTCTATGAACTCGCCATGCCCCTCATGGAATACCTTGGGGTGTCTTCTTTCCAAAATGGGGTCACATGTGGGGTATTTATACTGCCATGGCATTTTAGGGGCCCTAAAGCGTGAGAAGAATAAATGCGTAAAAATGCCCTCCTAAAAGGTACTCATTGGAATTTGGGCCCCTTTGCGCATCTTGGCTGCAAAAAAGTGTCACACATGTGGTATCGCCGTACTCAGGAGAAGTAAGGAAATGTGTTTTGGGGTGTATTTTTACATATACCCATGCTGGGTGAGAGAAATATCTCTGTAAATTGACAACTTTGAATAAAAAAATGTAAAAAGTTGTCGTTTACAGCGATATTTCTCACACACAGTATGGGTATATTTAAAAATACACCCCAAAACACATTGCCCTACTTCTCCTGAGTACGGCGATACCACATGAGTGACACTTTTGCAGCCAAGATGCGCAAAGGGGCCCTAATTCCAATGAGTACCTTTAGGATTTCACAGGGCATTTTTACGCATTTGGATTCTCACGCTTTAGGGCCCCTAAAATGCCAGGGCAGTATAAATACCCCACAAGTGACCCCATTTTGGAAAGAAGACACCCCAAGGTATTCTGTGAGGGGCATGGCGAGTTCACAGAATTTTTATTTTTTGGCACAAGTTAGCGGAAATTGATTTTTTTTTTATTTTGTTTTTTTACAAAGTCACATATTCCACTAACTTGTGACAAAAAATAAAATTTTACATGAACTCACCATACCCCTCACGGAATACCTTGGGGTGTCTTCTTTCCAAAATGGGGTCACATGTGGGGTATTTATACTGTCATGGCATTTTAGGGGCCCCTAAAGTGTGAGAAGAAGTCTGGAATCCAAATGCGTAAAAATGCCCTGTGAAATCCTAAAGGTACTCATTGGTTTTAGAGCCCCTTTGCGCACCCAGGCTGCGAAAAAGTGGCACACATGTGGTATCGCCGTACTCAGGAGAAGTAGGGCAATATGTTTTGGGGTGTATTTTTATATATACCCATACTTTGTGTGAGAAATATCTCTGTAAACGACAACTTTTAAAAAATTTCATACAAAGTTGACAATTTACAGAGATATTTCTCTAACCCACCATGGGTATATGTAAAAATACACCCCAAAACACATTGCTCTACCTCTCCTGAGTACGGTGATACCACATAAGTGACACTTTTTTGCAGCCTGGGTGCGCAAAGGGGCCCAAATTCCAACGAGTACCTTTAGGTTTTACATGGCGGCTCACAATTTAGCCCCGCCCAAAATGCCAGAACAGTAAACACACCCCACAAATGACCCCATTTCGGAAATTAGACACCCCAAGGTATTTACTGAGGGGCATAGTGAGTCCGTCTGAGATTTTTTTTTTTTTTTGCCAAAAGTTAGCAGAAATTGAAACTTTTTTTTTTTTTTCTCAGAAAGTGTCATTTTCTGCTAACTTGTGAAAAAAAATGAAATGATACATGAACTTACCATGCCCCTCCGTGAATACTTTGGGGTGTCTTCTTTCTAAAATGGTGTCATTTGGGGGGTATTTATACTATCCTGACATTCTAGCACCTGAAGAAACATGACAGGTGCTCAGAAAGTCAGAGCTGCTTCAAAATGCGGAAATTCACTTTTTTGCACCATAGTTGTAAACGCTATAACTTTTACCCAAACCAATAAATATACACTTATTGGACTTTTTTTTCATCAAAGACATGTAGAACAATAAAGTTAGAGAAAAATTTATATAGAAATGTGGTTTTTTTAAAAAAAAAATTTACAACAGAAAGTGAAAAATGTCATTTTTTTGCAAAAATGTCGTTAAATTTGTATTAATGGCAAAAAAAGTAAAAATGTCAGCAACAATGAAATACCACCAAATGAAAGCTCTATTAGTGAGAAGAAAAGGAGGTAAAATTCATTTGGGTGGTAAGTTGCATGACGGAGCAATAAACGGTGAAAGTAGCGTAGTGCGGAATTGTAAAAAGTGGCCTGGTCATTAAGGGTGTTTAAGCTAGGGGGGCTGAAGTGGTTAACCATGTTTGTATAAGGGCACACATATCCTGACCCTCTACCCCATCCGGAATCCCCAAGCATCTCAGATTAGCCCTTCTGGACCTATTTTCTAATTTTATTTTTCAATTGCCTGTTTTCAATTCCCGTTGTTTGCAAATGGTCCTCAGAGTCTGATATTCTCTTCTCTTTTCTGCTTCTGTTAATCTGTCTTTATATTTTTGTAGATCTGCTCTGAGTACCCCAACAGACTCCCTTACATTTCCCACCTGGAGAGAGAGGTCTTGTGTTGCCAGACTTCAATTTTTAATTTCTTGAAATATCTCTTGCAGGCTAGGTACCTGCCCCTCTTTAGTAAGGATTTTTTTCTCTGCATCTTTTAGGCCTTTGCTACCACTCTCTCCAGTCTGGGAGTATTTCTCATATAACTCCAGGTTTACATCATCTTCTGAACAGAAAGACACGCCCTCCTGATCTTGAGATGTATCATCTTTTTATTTTTTTGGAGGGCTAGTCTGTCTGATCATAAAAGTTGTTGCTTAGATCTTTCTGGTCTTTTAAACATTGGGGAAATTGAGGTATTTAGATCTAATTGCCCCTTCCCCTTTTTTCCTCACCCCTGCCTAGACATTTCAAATATGGATAAGAGCAAAAAAAAAAAAACTAGAGGTCAAGGAGAACAGATGTCACAATATATAACAGATCTATTTCCTACTTAGTTCGTTCAGAGATATGGTCTTCATCCCTGAGAGATATACCCAGCCAGACCAGACAGAAAACTAACAGTCCAGAAAGAGAAAAACAAAACAAAACACAGCAGTACTTCCTCTGAAACTCAAGTTCAATTAAAACAGGTGGTCACGCCGGAACTCAGATGATTACGCAGAAAAAATGTTTAAATATTTAACAAAAAGTATATGTTCTGTTCCCAAAAGGTTAATGACACAAATGAATTAAGAGTAATTAGAAATAATTGATACCATGTAGATAAACCTGTTAGTTCAATTAGTTGCACTATAGAAAAATGAGTCCATAAACCTATACAAAAAGAAATATCAGTTCCCTGCCAGTCTCCTCTTTACCCACTATATGACTACAGCAGGCCAAGCATGTTTTGGCAAGTTAGCATTTGAGTTAATATAGTTAAACCAGCTTAATTGTATGTCCACGGTTAGTAGTCTGTGTCCACGATTAGTGGTCAATGCTAAAAAACTTTCAGTTGTAAAACAGCAGACCGTCTTTCACATACCTCATGTCCAGAGGGTCAACATTAATGGCAAGAGGAGGGGTTAGTGTAGTAAGTACCTTTAATTCAATACATTTTTCAAATATAGGGCCAACAAACAGTTTTCAAAGCTCTCATAGCCAGGGGGTCGGTTTTGCCCAATTCTCTGAGGCACCTGCAGTTCAGAATAAGTATACTGCAATCCAAATATGGAGACAAGAGGAAAAGACACATGGGCCTTTCCAGCCCAGCATATTTTCTTTTACCTTTTACCTTTTTCTTTTCGCTCTCTATCTTCCCCTGTTTTCCAGAGGCAGGCTTAATAGCCCCTTCTCACGTGCTTGCAGGTGTTCACTCTACAGCTCTCTCCTCTCCAAACGCACCCCCTCCGCAAAAAGGCACACTCTCCCTGCTCCAGATGCCCACCGTCAAAGGTACCTCCCGGTACGTGGGTGTAGACGCGGGGTCCAGTCTTTCCGGGCTCCTGAGACTTCTCTTGATGCTCACCCTCCACTCTCAAACGACCTCACCTCGCTTCCCCTGCTGCATCATCCCACTTAGCAGCTGGGGCTCGACTCAGAGGACAGCAGCTACGCGTCTCTCTTCAACCCCGCAGACCATGACAGGGGAAGGGGGGGGGGAGGTCGCACATCTGAGGTATCTTTGCCTGCGGCCCCCAGGCTTCTATGATCGGGTGGCTCCAGGCATCTCAGCACGACCAGCAAATCAGCCGAACGGCATCCCACAGGGCAGGCAGGGTGGTGGATGAAAGGATTAGGACCTTCCTGGACCCCTAGAATCACCTTGGTTTGAGCCTTACTGACGTCAGGAGAGATATTTCTCAGCAGCAAATAAATGACAGACACACAGGTATCACTGAGAAATACTCTAACTTTATTGAGGGTGGGGTAACATATATATAGCAAGGGGGAAGGGGGAATCAACAACCAATAAAATGAAGACGCACATACTATATGAAAAGTTACTGTTACAAAAAAATTGACCTTTGCTACATTTCATAGAAGTGAGAAACAAAAGGAAAATAACGGGATGCAGCCAGAACATCCACAGCTCAAGGCCTCAGACGCATAGCTTACAGTGTTAACCCTTCAATCCCCTCTTAGAACCATTTAATTTTCATATAATATGGTTCTTTTTCTTCTTTTCTCTATACACCGCCAAGTATTCCCGATACCCCTCTGGGGAATGGGCATTTGAATTGGAGGAGGGTAAAACCTCATTAAAGAACAAATTGGTCATGCCCTTAATAAAGATTTTCTTTACACAGGGTATGACACACAAAGCAACTACAGCTATCATTATAATAGCAATAAGAATTTTTGAGGCCTATTTGCACAATTGCCCATTTCCAGTTACTAAATCATCCAAATAACTGGTCCCATGGATTGTTCAATCCTGAATTTGTTTTAATTCACCTGACATGTCTTCTAATTTTTGTATGGCTACTGTCACCCTACCATTTGGGCCAGTATTATTAGGGATGAAAGTGCAACATAAGGTGGGATCAACCAGCACCTTACACTCACCACCTTTTTCTGCCAGTATCATGTCTAGCACAATCCTATTCTGGAATGTCATAATAGAATCAGCCTGCAATTGATCCGCTACCCCTTGTAAAGCATCTCTAGTTATAGTTACCAAACCTTTGTTGATTATAATAGATATAATTAATCCAAGCTACATTTTTATTTATAGTGATAATAGGGATGATGGATTCAAAACCAGCGGCTACTTGATCCCTGGCCTTGAATTCATCAGGGACCCTTCTTGGGACCCCTATAGCGTCTATGTACACATGTGGGTCAAAGCTCCCTTCAAGTTTCCATTTTGCCCTTAAATTTACCTTTTCCTTGGGGAGTTCCGACTCTTCAAAGATATGCATGTTTATGATAGATTTGGCTAAGGCACATTCCACTTGCCAATTTCCTTCTAATCTGGATCTTATCTTTCTACCTCCACATATCCACTATGTCTACATCTCATCTAGCACTATTGGAAATACTTCTTTCCATTTTTTAAATGTGCCACCTGTTGCTTTTCTCAATTTATATTTTATTGTCCTGTTCATGCCTTAGCTTTGTGGGTGGTATGGTATATGGAATTTCCATTCCATCTCCAGAATTTTAGCAAGTTCCTTATTTTCCTTTGAGGTTAAGGCCGGCCCCTGGTCAGATTCAATCACCAGTGGGCAGCCCCATCTTGGAATGATGTTCTGTGTGAGTATCCTTGCTACTGTTTTTTGCATCTTCTGATTTTGTAGGGTAGACCTCTGGCCATCTTGAAAACATGTCAACTATGACCAAGGCATCTTCGTGTTTCCCTTTCTGCCTAGGTATATGTGTAAAATCTACCTGCAAGTATGTGAAAAGAGTGGTGGGGTAGTCAAGATGTTGGTGTGGGACTTTGACATTGTTGTTTGGATTGTTCCTTAAACATGTGATGCATCTCCTTACATAGTCTGAAACTAACTCTTTGATACCCATAATATAAAAGTTTTGTGTTAGCAGCATGTATGTTGTTGCTGTTATGTCGTACTCCATGGAAATGTGCAATGAACAGAGGAGCACTGTGTTGTGGTATGCATGGTTTCCCCTCTTTGCAGATTAATCCAGTTTTAGGATTCTTCTGCAAAATTGGATAACACCAATCAGCCTTTTCATCTTCAGTGGCTGAGGACTGGAGGTCCACTAGCATCTGAGTTAGCTCCAACGAAGGGGGAACCAACTTTGCCATCTGGAGTGTGGCTGGGGAAAGTAATGCAGCTTTCTTTGCCTCTGTGTCTAAGCTAAGGCATTCCCCTGTGAAACATGATCCTTTGGTATGTGCTCTGCAGTGTAGAATTGCAGGTTGTGAGGGTAAACTGATGACTTCCAGAAGTTGAGTGACAAGTTGTGTGTGTGTGTGAGATGCGCTTACCGTCAGCTGCAACAAATCCTCTTCTCTGCCAGTTAACACTGTGATCCCAGACCACGACATGAGCATACCTGCTTTCAGTGTAAATGGTAACTGGCTTACCTTCGTGTAATATGCATGCTCTGGTGAGTGCAATCAATTTAGCAGCTTGTGCAGACTGGTAAGAGATTGTCTAGCTTCGAGGACGATGTCAGGTAACATGACTACCGAGTACCCTGCGTGGTAAGAATTGTCATTTGGTCTGCTGCAAGATCCATCTACAAAAACTTCAGGTGCACCTTCAATTGGTATGCATGATAAATCAGAACGGGGCAAGGTCTCATGTTGTATGGCATGTATGCAATCATGTATCTCTACCAGGTGGTCCTCAGGTCCCTTGAGTCCAAGCAGTGCATTGAGTATGGGTGCTGGGCCTGAGGTGTGTGCGGCATACTTGATCTGTAAGGAGGTGTTGCTGAGGAGCAGGATCTCATACCCAGACAACCTTTGGGCTGACATGTGCTGTGTGTGTATGCCTTTAGGAAGTCCTACAACATCATGTGTGGTGTACAGGATTGTATCATGTCCCATTGTCAGTGGGGCTGCAAGTTCAACCATCATTGCACAGGCTGCAAGAGATCTAAGACATGCTGGCATTCCTTGGACAGAAGCCGGCATTACCTTTGAGAAAAATGCACAAGGACGCAACTTGCCTCCGTGATTCTGGGTCAGCACACCCGCCATGGTTTTACAATTTTGTCAAGCATATACGTGGAATGGGAGGTTGTAGTCAGGGAGGCCCAAACCTGGACTTGTCATTAAAGCACATTTCAAGTAATCAAATGCATTCAACATTTCCTTTGACCATTTAATTAAGTCTGGCTGTTCGTTCAGTGTGGCTTGCCTCGGAACATTGTCATAGTAGGAGCAATCAGGAATCCATTGTCTGCAGTAGTTTATCATACCAAGGAAAGATAACATGTCTTTCTTGGTGTGCGGGGTGACCAGGCCCGCAACAGACTGGACTCTTTCTGTGCTGATTCTCCTTTCTCCCTTTGTGAGGACAAAGCCCAAGTACTCAACTTGCTTTTTACACCATTGCATTTTCTTGCATAACACATTGTGTCCACATTCTGATAACCATTTTTAAAAAAGATACACCATCAGTAACATTGGCCTCCTCTGACATACTGCACAATAACAAATCATCCTCGTATTTCAAGAGCACAGAACCCTGGGGGGGGGGGGGGGGTGCCATGGTTTTAAACTGGCTTGGAGGACAATGCTGGACACTACAGGTGAATCAGCATATCCCTGGGGCAGCCTGCACCAGGTGAGTTGACGACCCTCAAAGGAAAAAGCAAAATGGAGCCTAGTCTGCTTGTCAACCGGGATAGAGAAGAAAGCATTCTTCAAATCTATCACGCTGAAACAGACAGCATCTGCAGGGATAGCTGAAAGCAACTGTGTCACATCCGGTATCAGTCCTACCCTGTTCTGTGTTTAATCTGTAAGTGTCAGCACTGACTTGTCCCTGAATGGTATTGATTGTGGGGACCTTTGTCCAATCCCACCCAGAGTGTGTGTGTCTATAAAACCATCAATTATTAATTTCATATCCTCCTGTTTGTAATTTCTTCCCTTACAGGCTCTCTTAAAATATGTAATTGTGCCTAATGGTGCAGAGTTTGGCTTAGGGCAATGTTTGATAATTCTGTTTATGTCCTCTATCTCTATGGGTTTCTTCATTAACTGATCCCCTATTGTCATGAAGGGGAATGTCTCATCACAGACATTAGCTTCAAACGTTGCGAGATGGGAGGACTTGCAAAACTAACACTCTGTGAGGGACCCTCTCCTCCCTTAGCTCCCAAATCTTCCCCCTGCACTGAGGTAGAAGTGGTGACTCTGTTGGTGGGCTTGTTGCAGCTGCGACCCTAGGTGAACTATGGGGGGGTTGCACCTGCTGTTGTGGTATCAGTAGTGCGGGTCGTGCAGTGGGTTGTTGCTGCAGGCAAGTATGAGCTGCAGCTGCTAATTCTTCTTCTGTAAAACTAGGGTAGATCTTCTGTATATTACAACTTTTCTTACCTACTGAACTGTCTGTATTGTTACAGGGAACACTAGCAGCTTGGTATGGAGGAGGTCTGACTGAAATTTGACTCTTTCTACCTTCTATTAGGTGTGCCTCAAGATCATGTTTCTTTGATTCATGAGGCATTCTTTTAGGTGGTTTAGTTTTATTTGTACTCCTATCATACCAATGGGGTGTTATTTCTAGTCACTGTTCCCCTCCCTTCTGCATATATGTTGTATCACACTCAGGATCTGGTTCAAAGTGCGGCCAGGCGACCTTGTCCCCTAGGCACAACCCTTTGACCATATCCATGTGATAAGGACCATTGTCCCCGTCACGTGGAAAAGGACTACAGGCTTTCATGAATTCTGTCCAGCCTGCCAAATTATCTATCAATGGATTTATGAGGTAGTAATTTGTGGGGCTAATCCTAGCAACATATTCTTCATATATGTTTCTCCTACATTAGGGGGAGGGAAATCTAGCTTTGAACCTTGTCCACCCATAACAGGACACAATATAATGACAGTGGAGTATGTCTGTACACTTACCACCCAGACAGGATCTCCACACAATATAACAAATAATCGTATCACTCTATAACAATCTTATCACTTTACAAAGTTATCTATGTGGGTCAAACCAAGGTAGATTAGTCTCCCTGAGACTTATGCTTTACTCACGTTAGTCTCCCTGAGACTTATGCCTTATTCACGTTAGTCTCCCTGAGACTTATGCCTTATTCACGTTAGTCTCCCTGAGACTAATGCTGCATTCACAGCAATACGTAGTACTCCAAGTACTGACTATAAAACTCCCTGAGTCTATATTAAGGCTTTAACTATGTATCCCGGATACAAAAGTAAAACTTACGGATCGAGACGTGGACAGTGCCCTCGGACCGGACAGGTGGACAAAAGGATGTCTTTCTTACCAGACGCGAGGATGACCTTCTCGATCCCGGACGAGCCCCCAAATTGAAAGGATTAGGACCTTCCTGGACCCCTAGAATCAACTTGGTTTGAGCCTTACTGACGTCAGGAGAGATATTTCTCAGCAGCAAATAAATGACAGACACACAGGTATCACTGAGAAATACTCTAACTTTATTGAGGGTGGGGTAACATATATATAGCAAGGGGGATCAGGGGAATCAACAACCAATAAAATGAAGACGCATGTACTATATGAAAAGTTACTGTTGAAATTGACCTTTGGTACATTTCTTAGAAGTGAGGAACAAAAGTAAAATAACGGCATGCAGCCAGAACATCCACAGCTCAAGGCCTCAGACGCATAGCTTACAGGGTTAACCCTTCAGTGGACAAGGCAGCGAATAGTTCACCTCACATCAGGCAGGGGTCAACAGCCAGGAGGGAGGTGCATACGTCACCTACGTGCGTCCGCACGCATGCTCCTCTGGGCATTTACACGATTAAATAAAGAAATTAAAAGCAGAAGTGCCTTTTTTTTCTTCCAGGAGACACATTTAGTTGTAAAGGAACTTCTTAAACTTAAAACACTGTGGGTATATGGCTCCCCCTCAAAAGGTAAAAAAAAAAGTAATGAGGTGACTCATTAGTAAATGGATTGTAAATTAGCAACCTAAACTACAGATGTATTAGAGGTAGTGATCAAGATTTGTAGAAGACATTAAAAATAAATTGCAATTTAACCCCCTGTCAGTTTCACATTGAGTAACCAGGCCAGTAAGGCCTTATTCACACGTCCGTAGTGTTTTGCGGATCCGCAAGTTTGTGGATCCGCAAAACACCTTGCCACCAGCCCTATAGAGATGCCTATACTTGTCCGCAATTGCGGGAAAGAATAGGACATGCTCTATATTTTAGCGGAGCTGCCGTCCGGAAGATCGGCGGCGAGGTCTGCAAATGCGGATGCGGAGAGCACAGTGTGTGCTCTCCGCATCCATCATGTCTCCATTCAAAATGAATGGGTCCGCACCTGTTCCACAAATTTGCGGAACGGGTGCGGACATAGATTGCGGACGTGTGAATTAGCCCTAAAAGGCCAGTTTAGGCTTCGTTCACATTACCGTTCAGCCTTTCCGTTCTCCTGCTCCCTTTAGGAGCAGGAGAACGGAAAGGACGGATTCGGCACATAACTGAGCCGAATGAGCCTAAGGACCCCATAGACTATAATGGGGTCCGTTAGGTTTCCGCTCAGAAGATGATTTTGGAGTGGAGACAAAAGTTGTGCATGCAGGACTTTTGTCTCCGCTTCAAATATCTTCCTCTGAGCAGAAACCTAACGAACCCTATTAAAGTCTATGGGGTCCTTAGGTTCCGTCGGCTCAGTTATATGCCGAATCCGTCCTTTCCGTTCTACTGCTCCTAAACGAAGCAGGAGAATGGAAAGGCTGAATAGTGATGTCAAGGAAGCCTAAGCTGGAATTTTTCAGTCTGCCAGGAGATGGCAGTGTTACAGAACAAAAGTAAATGTATCTCATTAGAGAGGCCTAGATTACCAAACATTGAAGGATTACGTCAATAAATTGGTGGCTATACATGATGGCTGAAGGAATGAAATGCTGTAACTGTACAGTACTGTTCAGTACTACAGTGTACAACTGTATCACAAAGACTAGTTTTAGAGCCAGCAGCATGTCCCTGAAAGAGCTATTGTTTCCTTTTTTTTAAATTGTAATATTTAATTTATATTTATTATTATTTTGTTCCATATATTTATGCATTTATTTGTATTTAGTATACTGTACCGTATTTTGTCTTGGATATTATATTCCTTCCCTCTCTATATTTCTTTATTATTATTGTTTATATTAATATTAACTCTATAAGTACCAGGACCATTTTTCATTTTTGCATTTTTGTTTTTTCCTCCCCACGGTCCAATAGCCACAACTTTTTACATTTTCTATTCATATAGCCATATGAGATTTTTTCTTGTGGCATAAGTTGTATTTTTTAAAGGCATTATTTAGTTTACCATGTCTGTTAATGGAAAATGGGAAATAAATTCTTTGTGGGATTAGTTAAAAAAAAAAAAAAAACTATTCCAACAAGGTTTGTGGGGTTTTTACATCCCAGTGTTCACTTTGTGCTAAAATTTACATTACAACCTTATTCTGTGGCTCAAAAGGAATATGGCAATACCAAACTTGTATAATTTATTTTTTTTACTACTTTAAAGTAAAAGATAGAAATAACATTTCTTTGCATCACCATTTCCTGATAGCCATAACTATTTATTTATTAGTATGAGGGCTTGTTTTCACAGAATGCCATGTTTCGACAGCAAAAATACCTTTGACCGGTAGACATAGGCATTTTTTGCTTCTGAAACTTGCATTGTGTGATGGATGTACCTTTTTGAATAAAGCCGCTTAAATTTTTTTGCTTACCCTGCCTTACTGTAGTCATCTTTTCTTGAATGTTTAACTGAGCTGTTGCTCTGGTGAGCACGTGCACAGCAGGAGAAGAGACAGTTTGACTGCTGACACTCATTATTTTATATTTAGGTGTGTGTGGGGGGAGGGGCAGTTCTGAATTTTGCTATGGGGCTCCTGGATTTCTATGTACGCCCTTGCTGGGAGCTGTGATTTCATTGGTGGAAGACATCACATGCTCTCTTCTGGCCAATCATAGCTACAGCTATGTTATATCAATAGACTAAACCACAGTCTATCAGAAAAAAGTTGCCAAGTTGCCACGTCAATTAGCTCATTTCCAGAACACCAATGCAATGGTCTATACAGCACAGTAAAAAGGCACAGAAAACACTCAAATACATACATATACAATATTTTCTATATATTATTTTATTTTGTTTGCGGTCATCTCAATTTTATTTATTTGTTTACTTTTCTGTCTTTTTAAGGTTCTTTTATCACTCTACTGTAAGTACTAACAAGGAACATTATTTCAGTATTGTACTCAATCAAAACCACTAACAAAAGGGCCAAATGAACAGATATTTTGGAGGGTGGGGGGAAGATTGCTCTGGCTTTAAAACATAGTTGAGGGCAGGTGTGAGCTGAAACCAGTAGTACAGTACCACATAACAATGCATGTGTGTCCACAGCCAGGCTGCCCAAACAACCCTGCATAAAGAGAGTAAGCAGGGGAAAAAAGTGCTGTAGCCATAAACATAATAAAAAGACAAAACATTAAACAAACATTTGGTATTTGAGTATGGCACCTCAAAGGCTACACTATACTACTATACTGTAGTTCCACGCATCATCTGCTGGTTACAAGAGCACATTACACCCTTGATTTTTCTATCAATCCTTTTAATGTGATTTGACTATGATCTGTATGATTCAGAAGGGAGAAGGGTATGCCTGACTTTAGATTTGCAGATTAATACAAATCCATATCAGAATAAAGACATCAGAGTAAAAAATGTACCATCCATATTTTTTTTTGTAAAACACTGGATCTTAACCCCTTAAGGACCGGGCTCATTTTCACCTTAGGACCAGGCCATTTTTTGCAAATCTGACCAGTGTCACTTTATGTGGTGATAACTTTAAAACGCTTTTTCTTATCCAGGCCATTCTGAGATTGTTTTTTCGTCACATATTGTACTTCATGACACTGGTAAAATTAAGTCGAAAAATTTCATTTTTATTTATAAAAAAATATCAAATTTACCAAAAATTTTGAAAAATTAGCAATTTTCCACGTTTTCAATTTCTCTACTTCTATAATACATAGTAATACCGCCCAAAAAAGTTATTGATTTACATTCCCCATATGTCTACTTCATGTATCGATCATTTTGGGAATGCCATTTTATTTTTTGGGGACGTTACAAGGCTTAGAAGTTTAGAAGCAAATCTTGAAATTTTTCAGAAATTTTCAAAAACCCACTTTTTAGGGACCAGTTCAGGTCTGAAGTCACTTTGTGAGGCTTACATAATAGAAACCATCCAAAAATGACCCCATTCTAGAAACTATTCAAAACTGATTTTACAAACTTTGTTAACCCTTTAGGTGTTCCACAAGAGTTATTGGCAAATGGAGATGAAATTTCGAATTTCTATTTTTGTTACCTTGCCTCAAAAAAGTGTAATATAGAGCAACCAAAAATCATATTTACCCTAAAATAATACAAACAAAACTGCCACCTTATCCCGTACTTTCCAAAATGGGGTCGCTTTTGGAGTTTCCACTGTAGGGGTGCATCAGGGGGTCTTCAAATGGGACATGGTGTCAAATAACCAGTCCAGCAAAATCTGCCTTCCAAAAACCATATGGCGTTCCCTTCCTTCTACGCCCTGCCGTTTGGCCATACAGCAGTTTACGACCACATATGGGGTGTTTCTGCAAACTACAGAATCAGGGCAATAAATATTGAGTTTTGTTTGGCTGTTAACCCTTGCTTTGTTACTGGAAAAATGGATTAAAATGGATAATTTGCAAAAAAATTGCTGTTTTGGGACAGTTTTGTATTTTTGTTATTTACATCGTTGAACTGACAGGTTAGATTGTGTGCTATTTCTATAGAGCAGGTTGTTACGGACGCGACAATACCAAATATGTCTACTTTTTGGGTTTTTTGTTTCAGTTTACATAATAAAGCATTTTTGAAAAAATGATTTTTAGTGTCTCCACATTCTGAAAGCCATCGTTTTTTTTTTTTTTGGCAATTGTCCTATGTAGGGGCTCATTTTTGCGGGATGAGATGGCGGTTTGAATGGTACTATCTTGGGGTGCATATGACTTTTTGATCACTTGCCATTACACTTTTTGTGATGTAAGGTGACAAAAAATGACTTTTACAACGTTTTTATTTTTTATGTTTACGGCGTTCACCTGAGGGGTTAGGTTATGTTATATTTTTATAGAGCAGGTCGTTACGAACGCGACGATACCCAATATGTATACTTTTTTTATTTATTTTGGTTTTACACAATAATATCCTTTTTGTAACAAAATAAAATATGTTTTAGTGTCTCCATAGTCTGAGAGCCATATTTTTTTCAGTTTTTAGGCGATTGTCTCAGGTTGGGTATAATTTTTGCGGGATGAGGTGGCGGTTAGATTGGCACTATTTGGGGGGTCATATGACGTTTTGATCGCTTGCTATTACACTTTTTGTGATGTAAGGTGACAAAAAAATTGCTTTTTGACAAAGTTCTTATTTTATTTTTTTTACAGTGTTTACTTGAGGGGTTAGGTCATGTGATATTTTTATAGAGCAGATTCTTATGGACGTGGAGATACCCAATATGTCTACTTTTTTAAATTTTTTTACATTTAACACTGAAAAGCATTTTTGAAACAAAAAAAATCATGTTTTAGTCTGAGAGGCATAGTTTTTTTATTTTTTGGGCATTTGTTTTATGAAGGGGCTCATTTTTTGCGGGATGAGATGGCGGTTAGATTGGTACTATTTTGGGAGGCATACGCCTTTTTGATCGCTTTGTATTACACTTTTAGTGATGTAAGGTGCCAAAAAATGGCTTATTTACACCATTTTTGGTTTTTTTTTTATGGTGTTCACGTGAGGGGTTCAGTCATGTGATATTTTTATAGAGCTGTTTTTTACGGACGCGCGATACCTAATATGTGTAGTGTATTTTATTTTTTTACTTTTTATTCAGTGATTTGTGTTTTTTATTTTTACTTTTTTCACTTTTTACATTTTTTTGGACCCAGACCCACTTGGTTCTTGTAGATCCAGTGGATCTGGTGTCTATATAATACAGTACAGTACACTATATAGTGTACTGCACTGTATTTTTACTTTTCACAGTCTGGTCAGACTTCTGCCTTTAGCAGAAGTCTGACCAGAGTACCTATACCATGGCAAGCAGGGCGCTTCTGAAAGCGTCCTGCTGCCATGGTAACTCATCACCCACTGCCATTAGAGAGCAGTGGGTGATGGATAGGAGGAGGAGCTCCCTCCTCTGCGATCCCATCCTGGGGGCTACATAGGCACAGCAGCCCCCGATGGGAGAGGGAGGAGCTCCTCCCTGTTAACACCTTCCATACCGCGGTCCGTCCGGACCGCGGTAAGAGAAGGTTAAACGGCTGGCATCTGCAGCACAGATGCCAGCCGTGTTTCTATCAGAGTGCCAGCAATGTGCTGGCACTCTGATAGAGCCACTAGACACCAGGGAATTATTACAAGGGAGGCGGGCGGGGGATCGCTATCGCGATCCCGCCTGCCGCACCGCCCGCCTCCCGCACCGCCTCCCGCCTCCGCAACCACCCCCCCTGCACCCCCGCCGCCATAACAAGATTGGGGGCTGCAGGGGGGTTAAAATAATTACCTTTGGGGCAATTAACTCTCTGATCCGATCAGAGATCAGAGATCGCTGAAACCGCTGCAAACCGCAGGTCTGAATTGAGTATAAAGACAGGGCATACATGTACGCCCTTGGTCCTTAAGTACCAGGACGCAAGGGTGTACATGTACGCCCTTCGTCCTTAAGGGGTTAAAAAAAAAAAAAGTTCAGCTACAAATGTAAACCAACTAACCAATTTGAGATAAAGCAACATACAAGTTGTCACTTGTCAGAGCAAGAATGTTGTATACTTACTGATACTTGCATTACAAAATGCAATCAAAAAAGTTTGAAGGCCATTGGTATTTGTTGGGTGGACCCACACTGGAGAGGAGGCATTATCGTTAAAACTTTTTCTGAGGAAAACCATTTCTTCAGGTGGATTGAATATGGAAATTAAAATTAATTGCTTTATTTGAGTTTTTGGGCTGTTGTCATGTTCTGCAGACGACAAGCTCCTAAGCAGGCAACGCCTTCGGCATTCAGTTGTCAGGACAACTAGGTTGGGATTCCTGGCTGAGGAAGCGTCAGCCAATCAGAGTTGTGCTGATGTCATCAGTCATGTTATTAGATTATTCAGATACATTTTTTGTCTAATCTAAGCAGACCAGACAGGCTTTATGTCTGCTAAGGTGGCCAGAGGGGAATGGGATACGGGTGGGGGTGGGGGGCGTTGTCCATTAATGCTGCTAAGGCTTTTGACAGCATCAAGTGGACATTCCTCTAGTTAGTTATGGTAGGGATGGGTTTTGGCCCCCATTTTTAATCTTTGTTTAAAATGCTGTATACCCACCTGTGTACCCAGATTTGCACAGCTGGGGGTTTTCTCTTACTCTTTCAGTTCTAAATAGGTGTCACCATGTGTTGTTGCTCTCTGGAAGGGATAGTAAGTTGTGGTGCACCCCAATGGGAAATAAGTCCAGAGAGTCAGGGTTTGCAGTAAACCAGTATGCTTCTTTACTGGAGGAATTCACGTGCAAAATAATACAGGCAAGGCATAGGGCTGGCTTCTTCAGTCTTCTCCCTGGCAGAAAAAGGGTTTGATGAAAGGAAAGGCCTAAGCTAGCTGTCCCTCTCTCTCTCTCTTCAGAAGGCTGGTATCCTGGTCAAAGGCTGGTGATCCAGGGTCTGTGGCAGCATATCACCATCTCAGCGTCTTCTTCCGGTCACTCAGTAGTCTGTCAGAGTCTCCGCTTCAAAGCACTGTTCAATAAACTGCAGAACACTAGGGGCTCTGACTGCTCTCTTTATATACCATTTCTGGCTAGACTGGAACCTTCTGGTGGGAGGGGTGGAGTGGAGAAACAAAGTTACCACTCCAGTCTTGCATAGACTTACATTAGAACTTCAATGATACTCAATGGCAATGGCACAGCAGTTTTTCCAGACATAACATAGCTAAACCAGACATTCAAAAGGTCAGTCTGTCTGGTTTTGGAAGTAAACAAGTCTGGCTTTTTCCCTCCAAAACATGCTCTTCTTTAACCCCTTTAAGCGACAGCCAGTTTGGACCAAATGCTGGAACCCCATTTTTCAAATCTGACATGTGTTAGGTTATCTGGTAATAACTTTGGAACGCTTTTACTTATCCAAGCCATTCTGAGATGGTTTTCTCATGACACATTATACTTCATGTTAGTGGTGAATTTGAGTTGATGCATACATTTTTTTCCAAATTTGCAGAAAATTTTGAAAAATTCACTATTTTCAAAATAAGAATTTCTCTGCTTTTAATACTAATAGTGATATTTCATAAAATAGTTATTACTTTATATTTCCTATACGTCTACTTTATGTTGGCATTATTTTGTAAATGTCATTTTATTTTTTTAGGTAGTTAGAAGTTTAGAAGCAAATTTTTAAAGAACCAATTCAGTTATGGAGTCACTTTGTGGGGCTTACATAGCAGAAACCATCCATAAATGACCCCTCAAGTTATTCAAAACTGATTTTGCTAACTTTATTAACCCTTTAGGAGGGGAAATTTTAAAATTTTATTTTTTGTGCAGATTTTCCATTTAAATCCACTTATCCTGTAACACAACAAGTGTTAACAGCCAAACAAACATCAATATTTATTACCATGATTTTGCAGTTTACAGAAACACCCCATATGTGGTCGTAACCTGCTGTATGGGCACACGACAGGGTGCAGAAGGAAAGGAGCGCCATATTGTTAATGGAGGGCAGATTTGCTGGAATGGTTTTCAGGTGCCATGTCACATTTGAAGAGACCCTGAGGTACCCCTAGAAAGAAAACCCCAAAAAGTAGCCCCACTGTGGAACCTACCCCCCCCCCCCCAAAGGAATAAATCTAGTGGTGAAGTGAATGCTTTGACCCAACAAGCGTTTCATAGAATTTCGAAACACATGGTGTGGCAAACCTAGCCACTTCAGTATAGCAAAGACTGGGTCCATGTGTTCATTTTACCCTCTAAAACACTGAGGGCATTCGTATGCTAGTTTCATGATCAGATGTTGTATGCCACACATCCCATCCCCTCAGCCTGGAAGATAACTCTATTAACATTATATCCATTGTGTTTTATGGAACAATACCCCCTGGAGAATTGTACATTGTCTAATCACGAACTGGTTACAGGCCACACAACACCTCCCCTCAGCCTAGGTGATAACTGCATTAATATTGTATTCATTGTGTTGCTACTGAACAACCAGACAAATGCTCAGCAGGTCACTGATTACTTTTTGTCTTGCAAGTAACAAACCATAAGAGAATAGCATTGCAGGTTAAGTTCAACAGAGTCCACCAGGAGAAAACTCCTGGAGTGCCTTTATGGAAACCCCTTGCATGGGGACGTGTATATAAACTGTTATATTGCAATAAAAGAGTAGTTGACTGCCAGACTATGTGTCGTCTAGTCCTTGGGGGGGGGGGGGGTGTATTATGCTGTGTTCCTGTGATTTTATATGCTGAATCTTTGTCCCAGCGGAGAGAGCCATTGGAGTACCCCCTACCCTCCGCTACAATTGGTGGCAAGCGACGGGATTCAAACCTCACAGCAGTCCGTGGTTTGGCAGTTACAGACACTTGGAAAATTTACCATTTTCGTATGGAACCGAAAGGAAAGGGTAGGTGAATATACCCGAATGGACAGTGAATGGAGACAGACTATACCAACTTGAAACGGGCCACGCTAAAAGAACTATTGAAAGCAAGGTGAATTATTGCCAGCAATAAAACCAAAGCTACCCTTATTGCTGAACTCATGGAGGGAGACCAGGCAGCTGCTGCAGCACCTCTTCGGGACAGCACACAGAATGAGTTTGGAAAGGATTATGGCGGATGTCCACGAATACATAATGGAAAAGCAGCGGGCAGACCGGAGGTCCAGAGAGGGGCCCCCAACCCCACCACACATAGTACCAGGGAAACCTAAAATCCCATACCATGCTTTTAAAAACTATGTGGAGACCGAGGACATCGATGGCTACTTGCATGACTTTGAGAGGTTATGCCAATTACATGAGATCAACGCCCCCGACCAGGTACCTCTGCTGGTGGGTAAGCTAGCGGGCCGGGCAGCAGAAGCCTACCGCACCATGCCAGACGAGGATAGCAGAGACTACCAGAAGGTAAAGCAGGCGATCCTGGACAGGTATGCAATTACCCCGGAGGCATACCGGCAGCGGTTCCGAGAAAGCCCGAAAGACGGAGAAAGATACTCACATGGAGTGGGCACACCGCTCAACTAGGGCGGGCAAAGGTTGGGTGCAAGCCGCACAAGCAACCACAGTGGAGGACATGCTACAATTACTGCTACTGGAGCAATTCTTCCAGGGGTTAACCCCAGATTTACAAAACTGGCTGAGGGATCGGAAACCGCGCATCTTAACGGACGCAGCCAGGTGGGCAGATGAGTACCAAGATGCCAGGAGGGCGCAGCGGGCACAGGTACGATCCATCTTGGGAGCTGCTAACACATCTCCCACCATTACCCCCGCCCCAGCCCTACGTCCCGGTGGTGGGAACTACCAAACCCCTCCACGGTACAACAATGCCCGATCTTTCATCAGGTGCCACACGTGTAACCAGCAGGGCCACATGCAGAGAGACTGTCCCAGGAACAGAAACCGCTCCACGTGGAATACTCCAACTAATTCCCCTGCAAACCGGGCAGCAGTACACTGCTACCAGAATGAGCCTCGACAACCTTTCTTCGGGATCCGGGCTAATGAAGAATCTTTGGGCACACTCCACGAGGTCAACCCAGTACAAGTGGCCGCAGACAACCAACAGGGGCACCGCCAAGGGGTACGCGTAGAGGGCAAACGCCTTCAGGGTCTGCGCGATTCTGGGGCCACCATAACCCTAGTTCGCAATCACCTAGTCCCCAAGCACCAGCTCACTGGAGAATATGTGGCCGTCTGGGTGGCAGGGGGAGCTATTTACAAAATTCCCACTGCTAAAGTCCATTTGGATTGGGAAGCGGGGTCGGGGAATGTGGAAGTGGGCCTCATGCAGGACTTACCAGCTGATGTCATCCTGGTTAACGACTTGGGGGAGCTGACCTCCGCTTTTGTTTCTCAGCACCCCACGCAGGAAGCGCTACCCGTTGTAACACGGCAGCAGGCCCACACCACTGCATCTTCTGAACAGTCTGAGGCTCCGATAAGTAACAGTACTGACCCCCCTTTCGTCCCCTGGGCTCCCCCTTAGAATTTGGTACTGAAGTAGTCACCGACCCGTCCCTGCAGGTATACCGGGATAGGGTTACACAGAATCCGGCAGGGGTGGAGGGGGAAAGATTCGGTTGGGAGAAAGGATTATTGTATAGATATGCTGAAAAGGTAGTAGCAGGGTCTGTACCCATGGCCCTCACGCAATTAGTCGTGCCCAGAAAGTACAGGCAAGAGTTACTACGTATTGCCCATGACATTCCTTTATCAGGACATCTAGGCATCAGTAGGACGAAGCATCGTTTGACCCAAAACTTCTTCTGGCCAGGGGTCTCCAAAGATATTCGACAGTATTGCCAAACTTGTGACACATGCCAGAGAGTAGGGAAGAGAGGGGACCGGTACAAGGCAAAAATGCACTTCCTACCCATAATAGATGAACCCTTCAGTAGAGTGGCAGTAGATATAATCAGACCCCTAGCGAAACCCAGCCCGTCGGGGAAAAAGTATATACTGACCGTAGTGGACTATGCCACCCGGTATCCAGAGGCCGTAGCCCTAACTAATATCCATGCGGAAACTATAGTGGATGCCCTAATCCGGATATTCTCCAGGATGGGGTTCCCCAAAGAGATTATCTCAGACCGGGGTACCCAATTCACAGCCGAGGTCACTCATCAGTTATGGAGAACATGCGGGGTGAAACCTATTGTAAACTCAGCGTATCACCCCCAGTGCAATGGGCTCTGTGAACGGTTCAACGGAACCCTAAAGCAAATGCTCCGCACATTCATGGATACCCAGAAGGACTGGGAGAGGTTTCTTCCCCATCTACTCTTCGCGTACCGCGAGGTACCCCAAGAGTCCACGGGGTTCTTGCCATTCGAATTGCTATTCGGAAGGAGAGTGCGAGGTCCCTTAGACCTCATTTGGGAACACTGGGAGGGAACAGTCACCAGTAACGGTAACGCTATCGTCCCATATGTACTAGAGTTCCGGGAGCGCTTGGAGACCCTAATCCAGACGGTACGGTCCAATCTTCAGGCGGCCCAGCAACGACAGCGCAGATGGTACGATAGGGGAGCCAGGGAGCGCAGTTTTCAAATAGGGCAAAAGGTGTTAATCTTGAAGCCAGTCCAAAATGACAAACTGCAGGCCTCCTGGCAAGGCCCGTATAAGGTGGTGGAACAAGTATGTGACACCACCTATATCATTGCCCCATGTACCGGAGCAGGCGGTAGACGCATGCTCCACGTTAACATGCTGAAACCCTATCACGAGCGGACCGAGGAAGTAACTGCCATATGTGCCTCGGCCACCGAGGACCCGGATAATCTACCCCTACCAGACCTATTAGCCCAAGGGGGGGCCAACACCGAATTAGGGGAAGTACAGCTAGGAGACAGGCTGAGCACTAGAGAGCGAGCTCAAGTACTAGAGCTGATCCGGGAAAAAAGGGGATACATTCTCTAACCAGCCTGGATATACCCGCTGGCTACCCACAGGGTAGAAACCCCAGGGCAACCCCCTCTTCGACAAACCCCCTACCGAATACCAGAATCGGTAAAGGATCATATGCGGAAGGAGATTGACGAAATGCTACAACTAGGAGTGATAGAACACTCAGAAAGCCCATGGGCCTCTCCGGTAGTGCTGGTGCCGAAGCGGGACGGAACCACCCGCTTCTGCGTCGACTACCGGAAACTTAACGATAAAACCATTTCCGATGCCTACCCCATGCCCCGAATCGATGAGCTATTAGATAGAATGGCCAGGGGCCAGTACCTCACCACAATAGACTTGTACAAAGGGTACTGGCAGATCCCACTAGCCGAGGATGCCATCCCAAAATCCGCATTCGTCACCCCGTTTGGGCTGTACCAATTCAAGGTGATGCCATTCGGGATGAAGAATGCGCCGACTACCTTCCAGCGGATGGTGGACCGGTTACTGGACGGATCCCAGGAGTATGCTTGCGCCTATTTAGATGACATAGCGATATTTAGCAACTCCTGGGACGAACATTTGACCCATATAGGAGCCATCCTCGACCGCATCAGGGAGGCAGGTCTCACGTTAAAACCCAGCAAGTGCCACGTAGGGATGGCCGAAGTGCAGTACTTAGGCCACAGGGTAGGCAGTGGGCAGCAAAAGCCGGAACCCGCTAAGATAGAGGCCGTAGCTAAGTGGCCAACCCCTCGTACGAAAACTCAGGTCTTAGCTTTTCTAGGGACTGCCGGTTATTACCGTAAATTTGTACCTAATTATAGTGCCCTAGCCAAGCCCCTTACGGACCAGACCAAAAAGAACCTACCCAAAGTATTGACCTGGAGCCCAGAGTGTGAGAAGGCATTCCAAGAACTGAAGACTGCCCTAATTCATGCCCCTGTACTGGCCGCTCCCGATCTCACTAAACGCTTTCTCGTTCATACAGACGCTTCTATGTTTGGATTGGGAGCAGTGCTGAGCCAAGTTGGGGCCGATGGCGGCGAGCATCCAGTCGCTTACTTAAGTCGGAAACTACCACCCCGGGAAGTAAGCTATGCCGCCATCGAAAAAGAATGCCTGGCGGTGGTGTGGGCCCTCAAGAAACTACAGCCCTACTTATATGGACAACAATTTGCCTTGCTCACAGATCACAACCCGCTGGTGTGGCTAAACCGGGTGTCAGGGGACAACGCTAGACTGCTGAGATGGAGCTTGGCCCTACAACCATTTGATTTCACCATTGAGTATCGCCCAGGGAAACAAAATGGTAATGCCGACGGGTTGTCCAGACAGACAGAACTCGAGAAATGATCTGTGAGCACTCCTCCGGACATCCTCAAGCCGATCCGTTGGGATCAGACTGTGTATGCCGGCTTGTGGTTCTGGGGGAGCATTGTGGCAAACCTAGCCACTTCAGTATAGCAAAAACTGGGTCCATGTGTTCATTTTACCCTCTAAAACACTGAGGGCATTTGTATGCTAGTTTCATGATCAGATGTTGTATGCCACACATCCCATCCCCTCAGCCTGGAAGATAACTCTATTAACATTATATCCATTGTGTTTTATGGAACAATACCCCCTGGAGAATTGTACATTGTCTAATCACGAACTGGTTACAGGCCACACAACACCTCCCCTCAGCCTAGGCGATAACCGCATTAATATTGTATTCATTGTGTTGTTACTGAACAACCAGACAAATGCTCAGTCTTACAAGTAACAAACCATAAGAGAATAGCATTGCAGGTTAAGTTCAACAGAGTCCACCAGGAGAAAACTCCTGGAATGCCTTTATGGAAACCCCTTGCATGGGGACGTGTATATAAACTGTTATATTGCAATAAAAGAGTAGTTGTCGTCTAGTCCTTGGGGGGGGGGGGGGTTGTATTATGCTGTGTTCCTGTGATTTTATATGCTGAATCTTTGTCCCAGCGGAGAGAGCCATTGGAGTACCCCCTGCCCTCCACTACACATGGCTGTGAAAAGGAAAAATTTACTTTTATTTCCAATATAAAGTTGCTTTATCTCCATATTTTTCATTTTCACAAGGGGTTACAGAATAAAATGCACCCACAATTTGTTGCATTTTTTTTCCTGAATACGGCAATACCATATATGTGGTCTTAAACTACTGTTTGGGGACACGGCAGCATTCTGAAGAGAAGGGGCAGCATCAGGATTTTCTAACATGTAGTTTGGTTTTCTGCAAATAATAATTTTATTTTTTCACCAATGTAGCTGTGTGGGGGCTTTATTTTTTTGTTGGATGGGCTGTAGTTTTTGTTGGTATCCTTTTTGGGTACATATGTCTTTTTGATCACTTTTTTTTACCATTTTGGTGAAGTGGGCAAAAACGGCAATTATGTCAGCGTTTTTAATTTTTTATGAGGTTCCTCTTACAGTAAATATTATATGATTATTTTATTCTGTGGGTTGATACAGTTATGGCGATATGAAATTTATATAGATTTTTTTGTGTGTTGCTACTTTTTTAGCATCGCCATATACTAAAGTCCATAACATTTACATTTTTTCAACAATGTAGCTGTGTGAGGGCCTGTTTTTTGTGGGAAAAGCTGTAGATTGTATTGGTATCATTGTTCTTAACATTGTTTTTTACAGCGTTCACTGTGCGGGATTAGTAACCTGATACTTTTATAGTTAAGGTCATTATGGACGCGGCAATACCAATTATGTGTAGTTTTTTATTTTTAACTAGCAGAAGGACCCGGCTTCGCAGGGGTATATTTCATCTATTTCATTTAATGTTTGTGTGTGTCGTTAAAAGATAGTGACACTATCCACTATAACAGTGACATCTACAATACCCCACCCCTTTAACAGTGACCTGAACAGCCCTTCACCCCTTAACACTGACGCCCCAAAGTGCCCCGTCTACTTTAAATGGGACCGCCACAGCAGCCCACCCCCTTAATATTTACCTTCACAGCAGCCTGCCCCTTTAACAGTGACCTTTACAGCACCCGCCCCTTAACACTGACCATAGGTTACAGTCCCCTTAACTGACATCCACCATTCCCAGCCCCCTTAACAGAGACTGCCCCTTTAAGCAACTGCTACATTACCCCGCTCCCTTAACAGTGACCTCCACTGTACCACGCTCCCTTAACAGTGACCTCCACTGTACCCCACTTCCTTAAGAGTGACCTCCACTGTACCCCGCTCCCTTAACTGTGACCTCACAATACTGCGCTGCCTCCATAGTCCCCTCCTCCCGTAACATTGACCTCCACAGCTGTCTGCCCCCTTAACAGTTACATCCACAGTGCCCTTCCCTTTAACAGTGACCTTAACAGCGGACACCCCTTTATTAGTGACCTCCACAGTACCCCGTCTTATTAAGTGATTTCCACAATACCCCGCCCCTTTAACAGTGACCTCCACAGAGCTCCGTTCCCTTAAAATGTGACTTCCACAACACCCCACCATCTTAACAGTGACCTCTACAGAACCCCCCCACCTTAACACTGACCTCTATAGCGGACTGTTCCCTGCCCCCTTAACTGAGACTTCCACAGCAGCCCGTCCCTTTAACAGTGACCTCCACAGCATCCCGTCCCCTTAACAGTGACCTCCACAACAGCTGGCCCCTTTAACAGTGACCTTCACAGCATCCCGCCCCCTTAACAGTGACCTCCACAGCATCCCGCCCCCTTAACAGCGACTTCCACATTGACCGAACCTTTACTAGTGATCTCCACTGTACCCCACCTACTTAACAGTGATTTTTACAACACCCCATCCCCTTAACAGTGGCCTCTAAAGCAATTTGCCCCTTAACACTGACCTCCATAGCGGACCGTCCCCTTAACTGTGACCTCCACAGCAGCCTGTCCCTAGGGTGGCCACAGGTCTGGTTTTAGGCTGGACAATCCGGTTTTCAGACTCCCTTTCCTCTGTCCGGTGCAGGGCCTGGACGGACACAGGGATGTCCTTTTGAACGGCTCACTCTCAGACAGCAGCACTGTGCTGTCTGACTGTGAGTTGCAGGGAGAACGTTGCCCTCCCTTCCACCCATGCAGCTTACAGAAGTTGATTTTTACCTTTATTTTTTCAATCCCCTCCGGCTTTGAAATGGGAGGGGCGTGGTCTAACCAAATTGGGGCGTGACTTAGCTGAACTTGGGGGCGGGTTATAAATCCATCTTTTGAGGGTGGCCTGAATAGGCCGCCCTTCAATCATTGACTATTGCTCTACATGTAGTATACCACGACCTGATTCAGAACCTCACTAAGGCTCCACAATTATATCCACATAATACACTCAGTTAGAAATAAATCGCTGTAATACAAAGTAATCCTGAAAGCGCTGAACTGATTGCTACCCCATGCTGCGCGAAGTTTCGGGGGTCACGCCCCCTTAATCATGCGTGCTTGTGGGTTGTAACCATGCGCAGCAAATACTATCTTTCCATCATCATCATTTCACATTTACGTATATTCATCAATAGCTTCAATTTTCACAAACATACATACAATATTTATGCTGCATTTAAAACCAGTTACTGAGATACTGATCATAGAAACACCTTAAAGTTGCAGATTTTATTTAACCCTTTAGGATATAGTGTCTCCATTTTCATTATCCGTCTAGTCTCGTATTGTAGAAATCTCTGTTTATTTTGCTCCAGAGTAGTATCTTCATTAATGCAATCCAACACTAGCCATTTTAAATCACGCCATTTATGTTTCATTTCATAACAGTGTTGCAACAATGTAGTTTCGCTATACTTGTTTTGCTTTGTTTCACCTGTATTCACCTCCTGCATTTTCATATATTGTCTAATATTAGATTTATGTTCATTTAATCGTACCTTTATTTCTCTTTTTGTCTGTCCGATGTACCATAAGCTACGTGGACAACGAATGCTGTAAACGTCATTCTTTGTCATACATGTAGAAAAATGGCTCATTGGGATTGGGTGATATATCAAATCTCCTTTTAAAATGGAATTGCAGTAAGTACAGGATAAGGCCTCATGCACACGAACGTGTGCACCCCGTGCCCGTATTGCGGGCCGCAAATTGCGGCCCGCAATGCTCGGGCACCGGCCGTGGGGCAGCCGCAGCGGATCGCGGACCCATTCACTTGAATGGGTCCACGATCTGCCTGCTCGCAAAAAGATAGGACATGTTCTATCTTTTTGCGGGACGGAAGTACGGAACGGAACCCCGCGGAAGCACTCCGTAGTGCTTCCGTAGTGTTCCATTCCGTCATTCCATTCCGCACCGTTCCGCATCTCTGGATTCATTTCAATGGGTCCGCATCCGTGATGCGGAATGGCAACGGAATGGTGCCCGTGTATTGCGGATCCGCAAATGCGGTCCGCAATACGGGCACGGGGTGCACACGTTCGTGTGCATGAGACCTAAACATGAGAAAGTTCCTTTCTTCCTTGCAGCTAAAAAAGTTTATTTGTCTTTTTTGCTCTGATGTCACCTCTGATAAATGTGTTACCTACAGTTTTATCTCTCCGATATGAAAAGCTAGGTTTTTCTTTAAACACATTTCCATATTTTTTGTCGTATTTTAATAATCCCCAATATTTATTTATAGCATTTTTTATGAGAGTCGCATGTCTATCATAAGTCCCTATATACATGCAACGCTGATCCTTGTTTTTTTTCCTTTTCTGACTAGAAGTTTATCTACTTCACTAATTGGTGAATTTTTTAGCTAATTTTTTTATGCTTGTCATACTCGTGGTCCGTTTTAGTGATGCGTTTTGCTCGAATAAATTGACCTTTTGGTATATCTTTTAATATGTGTGGGGCACGATAGCTAGAGTATACCAATATATTATTTTGATCGGTTGGCTTGGTATATAGTGTAGTATTTAATCCCCCATTGTCTCCTTTCTTAAGCTGTACATCTAGGAACTGTATAGTATTAGGGTGATAATGCAATTGAAATTTTATAGTCTCATGCCAGGAATTAAGATAATCGATAAATTCCATCAGTGACTGTTCCGTACCCTTCCACAGCAGAAATATTTCATCCACATAGCGTAGCCATGTGGATGATGTTTGTAGTTTTCAATTATTGAAAATATGCCTAAATGCCTGCCGCAATGAAAATATTTGCAAAACTTGGCACAGCGGAGTACCCCATTGAAGTCCACCACAGCTGCAAGTAATAATCTTTAGTGAATCTAAAATAACTTTTTGTAAGAATGAACTCCAATAGTGTCATCAGGAAGGCAATCGTGCAGTTGTCCAGACTTCCAGACTGTCATCCTGCATCAATATCTCCCTAACGCATTGGAGTCCTTCACGTTGGGGAATATTAGTGTACAAACTGTACATCTAATGTACATAAAAAGGTGACATTATCACATCTCTCTTTTTCTAGTTGTCAATCAATGCAAGAAACTATAGTGACATATGAAGCTGCGCTCTTGGAGAAAAACATCTGAAACAGGAAAAAAGTATAATCAGCAAAAAACTAAGAGGCAGATTGACAGAATCAGAGACCAGACAACACTTAGAAGCAGAGAAAGAAACCGACATGGCGAAAAAGATACAAAGCAAAGTAAAGAAGAAAAATATAAATAAAAAAATTGTGGATCCCCAGTGGTAAATATTTCCAAACACAGACTATCTGAACATGAAATAGTAATATTGGAAAAAGGTTTGGGATTTGTACCCAAAAATGATATTACTGATTTTGACTTTCTTGTTGATTTTTATAGATTTTGTAGACAAATGCAGATAAAAATGTTTTGGTCTGAGAAAAAACATAAAGATAAACAGGTAATGTCCCCCTTGAATGAACTTCCGTCTTCTTTTTTTAAAAAGGCGGAGCATTCGATCCGGACTTACCTAGTGCTATGCTGAAAGCCCAAAGCAAGTGGTCATCAGTGAAGTCACATCCAAGTGGATGGAGGCTCCAAAAAGTTATAATAACTGTACAATAAATGAAAGAAAGGCATTGAATCCTTTGACACATGACACATCAATAATAATTAAGAGGGCAGACAAACGGGGATCAACTGTCATTATGGATCGAGAGGCATATATAGCAGAGGCAATGAAGCAATTGAACGATAATATAAAAAATTTAAAGGAGATCCTACCCCTATATTTATACATCTCTGTAATATTTTTACTTTTCTCTGCAAGAAAGAATCTGCATAAATTGCTATAGGTTGCAACAATTGTTTTAAAACTATCAGGGCATCAGGGGACAATGTAGTTATATGTCACTAATTATCCACCTTAATCCAGTCACCCACTTGTGGGGTATACTAGATTCGGCACTATGAGCTGTTGATCTCAACACATACTCTTGTTGGCTTTATTCAGATAGCTCATTTGGGCCATTCCAAATAGGTTGGGTGTATGCAGCAGTTGCTACACTTTCTTTTGTGTGTTAAACAGTTATAACTGCTACTTTACTCCTTGCAACACAGTGTCAGCAATTCACTCAGCTCAGTGTTTGTTAGTATACACAAATCACTGACAGGCGCTCATGTAACACTTCTCATACATCAAAAACAATGTTGCCAATTTATCTCTGCACACATTGACCACTCAATCACACTCAGTGTCTGTTTGGTTTCCTGCACAGACAATGCTGACTGCTGCTGCACGTGTTGTAACTACGAAATAGGACTGCTGCTGCACGTGTTGCTACCAACAACTCCACACCAACCTATTCTAAACATGCGGTGGATCTATTTTATCCTCGTTTTTGTCAAGTCCGCATTTGCCCTGTCTAAAGATATGGCACACTGTAACCTCCTCGACATGTTTCACCGCTGCTGCGGCTTCGTCAGGGGAGTTGGGGCTATACTAGTGTGCCGCGCGCTCCCAGTGACATCCTTTTATGCACTTTTACATTACCCAGCCTGCACCTCCAGTCCCGATCTTCAGACTGCTCTAATCGAGAATTACCTCTCCTATACCACACGTATTACTCATGGACATTAGTTCGTCCTTTAGTAAAATGAGGCACTTGCTATTTTGGGACCGCATAATCTTTGCATTAATTGTTCATACAAAGACCAGCTACCCTATTCTATTCCTGAGTGTTTATATTATGATAATAGGAATTTCATAGTAATGCCCTAATTGAACTGTCATGATTTTTTAGTTTTACATCATTTTATGAAAATTACACAGTATTGCATTATTACATAATTATATAATGCAATACTGTGTAATTTTCATAAAATGATGTAAAACTAAAAAATCATGACAGTTCAATTAGGGCATTACTATGAAATTCCTATTATCATAATATAAACTCTCAGGAATAGAATAGGGTAGCTGGTCTTTGTATGAACAATTAATGCAAAGATTATGCGGTCCAAAAATAGCAAGTGCCTCATTTTACTAAAGGACGAACTAATGTCCATGAGTAATACGTGTGGTATAGGAGAGGTAATTCTCGGTTGTCAGCAACGAATCCTGCATGCAGCGATCGACTGGTCCGGCCTGGTGGAGATGAGCGGCAATCGATTAGAGCAGTCTGAAGATCGGGACTGGAGGTGCAGGCTGGGTAATGTAAAAGTGCATAAAAGGATGTCACTGGGAGCGCGCGGCACACTAGTATAGCCCCAACTCCCCTGACGAAGCCGCAGCAGCGGTGAAACATGTCGGGAGGGGTTACAGTGTGCCATATCTTTTAGACAGGGCAAATGCGGACTTGACAAAAAACGAGGATAAAATAGATCCACCGCATGTTTAGAATAGGTTGGTGTGGAGTTGTTGGTAGCAACACGTGCAGCAGCAGTCCTATTTCGTAGTTACAACACGTGCAGCAGCAGTCAGAATTGTCTGTGCAGGAAACCAAACAGACACTGAGTGTGATTGAGTGGTCAATGTGTGCAGAGATAAATTGGCAACATTGTTTTTGATGTATGAGAAGTGTTACATGAGCGCCTGTCAGTGATTTGTGTATACTAACAAACACTGAGCTGAGTGAATTGCTGACACTGTGTTGCAAGGAGTAAAGTAGCAGTTATAACTGTTTAACACACAAAAGAAAGTGTAGCAACTGCTGCATACACCCAACCTATTTGGAATGGCCCAAATGAGCTATCTGAATAAAGCCAATAAGAGTATGTGTTGAGATCAACAGCTCATAGTGCCGAATCTAGTATACCCCACAAGTGGGTGACTGGATTAAGGTGGATAATTAGTGACATATAACTACATTGTCCCCTGATGCCCTGATAGTTTTAAAACAATTTTTCTTTTCCTATGTCGTTTTTGTAGTTTATAAATAAAGGTTATGTTTTAATAATACTAGTCAGGACGCCCTAAAAGGGTTTGTGGTCGTAAAGACCTTTGTGAAGTGTATATATTGATACCCTGAGGTGTCCTGAGAGGATCTAGTTGTTTGTTATAGGTTGCAACAATGAATCAATGCAAGAAACTATAGTGCGTCCAGGGGGATTCAATCTGTCCTTATGGATTTTAAGCAATAAATATAGTATTGGCACTTTTGGACTTTCACATATTAGGGTATTCACAATTTTTTCCTCTATAATCCCACTTTGAATCAACTCATTCAATAATATTCTAAGTTCCTTCATAACTTTAGGGGAAGGATCTCCTTTTAATTTTTTATACACATTATTATCGTTCAATTGCTTCATTGCCTCTGCCATATATACCTCTTGATCCATAATGATAGTTGATCCCCATTTGTCTTCCCTCTTAATTATTATTGATGTGTCAAAGAATCCAATGCATTTCTTTCATTTATTGTACAGTTATTATGACTTTGGAACCTCTATCCACTTGGATGTGACTTCACTGATGACCGCTTGCTTTGCGCTTTCAGCATAGCACTAGGTAAGTCCGGATCGAATGCTCCGCCTTTTTTTTAAAGAAGACGCAAGTTCATTCAAGGGGCACATTACCTGTTTATCTTTAAGTTTTTTCTCAGACCAAATCATTTTTATCCGCATTTGTCTACAACATCTATAAAAATCTACAAGAAAGTCAAAATCAGTAATATCATTTTTGGGTACAACTCCCAAACCTTTTTCCAATATTACTATTTTATGTTCAGATAGTCTGTGTTTAGAAATATCTACCACTAGGGATCCACTTTTTTTTCTTTTTGTTATTTCTTCTTCACTTTACTTTGAATCTTTTTCGCCATGTCTGTTTCTTTCACTGCTTCTAAGTGTTGGCTGGTCTCTGATTGTGTCAATCTGCCTCTTAGTTTTCTCTTCTCTGATTATCCTTTTTCCTGTTTCAGATGTTTTTCTCCAAGAGTGCAGCTTCATATGTCCACTATAGTTTCTTGCATTGATTCATTGTTGCAACCTATAGCAATTTTTGTAGATCCTTGCAGAAAACAGTAAAAATATTACAGAGATGTCTATCTGATACTACAGATTTTTTGAGACAACTAGAAAGAGATGTGATAATGTCACCTTTTTATGTACATTAGATGTACAGTTTGTACACTAATATTCCCCAACATGAAGGACTCCAATGCGTTAGGGAGATATTGATGCAGGGTGACAGTCTGGAAAACTGCACAATTGCCTTCCTGATGACACTATTGGAGTTCATTCTTACAAAAAAGTTATTTTAGATTCAATAAAGGTCATTACTTGCAGCTGCGGGGGACTTCAATGGGGTCCTCCGCTGAGCCAAGTTTTGCAAATATTTTCATGGTGGCATTTGAGAATGAGCATATTTTCAATAATGGAAAATTTTAAACATCATCCACATGTCTACGCTATGTGGATGATATATTTCTACTTTGGAAGGGTACGGAACAGTCACTGATGGAATTTATTGCTTATCTTAATTCCTGGCATGAGACTATAAACTTTAAATTGCACTATCACCCTAATAATATACAGTTCCTAGATGTAGAGGTTAAGAAAGGAGGCAATGGGAGATTTACAACTACACTATATACCAAGCCAACCAATCGAAATAATATCTTGGTATGTTCTAGCTATCATGCCCCACATGTATTCAAAAATATACCAAAAGGTCAATTTATTAAAGCAAAACGCATCACTAAAACGGACCACGAGTATGACAAGCATAAAAAAATTAGCTAAAAAATTCACCGATCGTGGTTACACAGGGAGACTGATTAAAAACATTATTAGTGAAGTAGATAAAATTTCACATGAAGATCTACTAGTCAGAAAAGAAAAAAAGCCCAAGGTCAGGATAATCGTTGCATGTATATAGGGACTTATGATAGACCTGCAACCCTCATAAAAAATGCTATAAATTAATATTGGGGATTATTAAAATGCAACAAACAAATATGGAAATTAAAAGAAAAACCAAGCTTTTTATATCGGTGAGGTAGAACTGTAGGTAATACACTTATCAGAGGTGACATCAGAACAAAAAAGAATAATAAACAGACTTTTTTAGCTGCAAGGAAGAAAGGAACTTTCCCATGTTTATCCTGTACTAACTGCAATTTCATTTTAAAAGGAGATTTGATATATCACCCAAAACAGGAATATAAAATCCCAATGCGCCATTTTTCTATATGTATGACAAAAAATGTGGTTTACGGCATTCGTTGTCCATGTAGTTTATGGTACATCGGACAGACAAAAAGAGAAATAAAAGTACGATTAAATGAACATAAATCTAATATTAAAGGGTTTCGGTCACCAGATTTGGGCATCATAAGCTGTCTGACATTAGGTATGTGCCAATGTCAGACCATCCTAATAATGTTAATAATATGCCCCTCTGACCTTTTATAAGGCTAATAAAAAACATCTTTATATTATATGCAAATTGGCCTCTAGGAGCAGGGAGGGCGTTGCCCCTGCTCCTAGAGGCTCCGTGTTCCCACCTGCAGCCATGCCCCTCTTATTTTGATTGACAATGTCGGGCAGCTCAGCTGTCCTGCCTCTGGCACCGTCTGCCTTCCGAAATCCCGCGCCTGCGCCGTCCACTTGTGTATTCGGCGCAGGTGCAGTGAGCTGAGGACAGCTGTTCCTGCTGTCCTCAGCTCACTGCGCCTGCGCCGAGTACACAAGCGAACTGCGCAGGCACGGGATTTCGGAAGTCAGAAGGTGCCAGAGGTAGGAGAGCTGAGCTGCCTGGCACTGTCAATCAAAAGAAGAGGGGCGTGGCCACAGGTGGAAACACGGAGCCTCTAGGAGCAGGGACAACACCCTCCCTGCTCCTAGAGGCTAATTTCATTTTTCCGAAAAAATTTGGTTTGACCCGAATTCATTCGCCACGAATTGCGTTAAAAAAAGTTATTTCCTGGCTGCAGTAAGCCGTTATAGTGGTATAAAACACTGTGCCTTGCAGTAACACACATAGGGAGTCTGCTGTGGTAGTGAAACAATACTGCAAGTCAGTATGAAATGCAGATGACAGGCGTCGCTCTTAGAATCACTGCACACTTCAATTATTTGGGCAGTTACAGGGTCAAAACTGACCAAATAACTCAAGTGTGAACTCATCCTTACAGGTCAGGGTTAGCGTCAAGAAGAAGCAGACTCCTTTTACACCTTCGGCAGCTGGTTCCACATAGATGTCTACAGAACCTGTGCTATTAAATGCTTATATAAGTAGAGCCCCCCCCCCCGACAAATTGTAGTGGGTGCCAGCAGTAAGTTTATGCTGATGTCGCTGATTATTTTGCCCTTCCTCTGATCCGTCAGAACAATAACCCCTAAAAAACAGATCCTGTCTGTGGAGCATCCGCCTTTACTCAGTCAGCATTTAGTCAGTAATCCATCAGTATTGCTAAAGCCAAAAAAAAACAGGAGTGGATCCAAAACAGAGATGGCACTTGAATGGAATCTTTGCATGTCTTTTGCACTCCTGCTTTTGGCTACCAAATCATAAGCCAATTCTGATGCAAAATAGGGATCATGTCATGCAGGCTTTACAGCTATTACACAGGCAGGATCCGTTGTGCGTCTCATTTTTCCTTCCTTCTCACAGATCAGAAGAAGGGTCAAATAAATGATTATGTCAGCCAGGCCCAGAGGCAAAATAGTGGCCCAGTCATGAAGTATGGAAGGTGGGAACAGCATGATAAGTCCACAGAGTGTCCCAATGACAGAGTCTGTAGGTGGCAGCAGCATCAGGAGGCCACAGAGTGGTACAATGGACAGAGTGTGAAGGTGGTGGCAGCATTAGCATCAGGAGGAGGCCACAGGGTGGCACAATGACAGTGTGGGGGTGGCAGCAGCAGCATCAGGAGGCCACAGAGTGGTACAATGACAGAGTGTGGAGGTGGAAGCAGCATCAGGAGACCACAGAATGTCCCGGTGACAGAGTGGGGAGGTGATTCATGATTCATCTTGACAATGGTCAGTCTCTCCACATTTTTGGTGGAGAGGCGAGTTCTTCTTAGGGTAACTATGGCCCCCGCCACACTAAACACCCGCTCTGATGCCACACTACTGGCTGGGCAGGACGGCTTTTTTAGGGTAAACTCTGCTAGTTGCGGCCACAAATCCAGTTTGGATGCCCAGTAGTTCAGCGGATCTAGACTCAAGTTGCTGCTGATGGAGCTGGAACTGCTCCTACCCCCTCCCCCCTGCCTCAGCATGCCATGGCAGAGTAACATGAGTGCAGATGGACCCTCTGGTCAGACCTACTAGAGGATGGACGATGGCGCAGAGAGTATGTCTCTATAGTAGTTTAGTTTGTCCTCCTTCTCAGCGGTAGCGAGGGTCCAACAAGATGGAGAGCCAGACGTCATCCCTCTGCCAAATGGTGACAATTCGGCTGTGACTACACAAGTAAGTGAGCATGCATTAGGCCATTTGTGTAAGTGACTCGGAGGGACTCCCTGCCTCCATCTCTGCATACTGCCACGGTGTGTCTGGGTCCTTTGTCTCATCTTCCTCATTGCCCTGCAGCTCCTCTGGCTGGTCCTGCTTCTTCTCTCCTGTCACCGGTGTATAAAAACCTCTCCAGTCCCCTGACCAGCCAGATATACCAGCATCTGTTCCAGGACATGAAGCAGTGGAATTACGTTGTTCATCCCATAGTCCTGGTGACTGACAAAAAACGTGGCCTCCTCAAAGGTTCTGAGCAAACGGCAGGTGTCATGCATGAGCTGCCACTGGCTGACATCGACGTTACACAGGGGAGTACTCCTGTCCTCTTGGATCATCAAGAAATCGTTTATGGCCTCTCTGTTCATATAGTCGGTCCAACATATGGAGGGTGGAATTCCAACAGGTGGAAATGTTGCATATCAGCCTATGTTGTGAGATGCCGTTCTGCTGCTGCAGCTCAATGAGGGTGTGCTTTGCGGTGTACGAATGGCTGAAGTGCATGCAAAGCTTCCTGGCCATTTTTAGAATGTCTTGCAGACGGGTGGAAGACTTCAGGAACCGCTTGACAATCAGATTGAACACATGTGCCATTTAGGGCGCATGGCAGAGCCTTCCTTGACGCAGCGCTGACACCATGTTCTTCCCGTTGTCGGTCACCATGGTTCCGATTTTGAGTTGTCGCGGAGAAAGCCAGGATTCGATTTCTTGATAAAGGACACTGAGCAGTTCCTGTGTCTGTGACTCCCTGTGACTCCGTTCATCTAGTCAAACAAGGTGCAGAGCAGTGTGACACCGCCGTGCACTGCACATATGGTATGCTGGAGGGGCACTGTGAATTGTCCCTGCAGTGGAGGCTGAGGACATGGTGGAGGCTATGGTGGACATTGTCAAAGGACCAATGAGGTGAGAACGTGGAGGCGGAAGCGGTGTCACCTGGCCAAGTTGGTGGTGTGGCTGTGCAGGAACCACATTCAACCAGTGGGCCATAAAGGACATGTATTGTCCCTGACTGTAATTACAGCTCCACCCGTCGGCGCTGCCGTGCACTATGGCAGACACCGACAGGCTCAAGGACTGTCCCACTTTCTGTTCTACATATGTGTGCAGGGCTGATAATCTGCAATTTCTTTGCCAAAAAGGCAGTGAGACTCTCCACCTCGGCTCGGCACAAGCCATTAGTTCTCTGAAAGGTGCAGAGTCCACCACTTGGAAAGGGAGGGAGTGCAGCACCAGCAACTTGGCCAGGAGCACATTCAGCTTCTGCACTGTTGGATTACTGCACGCATACTGTTGACTCTTGGCAATCGCTTCAGTGATCGATTGCTGATAGAATGACTGACGAGGTGTTGGAGGTCGAGTAGCAGGAGCATCAGGATTGGCAGATTATGGGAAGGACAGATGGCTCCCTTTGGATGAGGTGCTGGAGCCTTGACTGCCTGAAATCGGGTGCGTGACACTGAGTGATGCAGCGGTTGCTGCAGCAGGCTGGACCACGACATCGGCGCCTCGGTTCTCCCAGACCACTTTATGGTAATGCTGCATATATTGACGCAGGGCAATGGTGCCAACATTGGCACCCTGGCCGCGCTTCACCTTCTGCCCCCGGATTATACAAATGGCCATGTTCACGTCCTCAGGTGGCTTAACAAAAAACTGCCACACCGCCGAGTAGGTGATTTTACCCCCAACACTTGGCACTGACTGACTGCTACCGCCGCTGCTTCTGTGAACCCCTGCACCACTACTTTCTTGGCAGGTAGGCTCCTGTGAAGCGGGTGGTCTACCCCGAGCATGTTTAGCTCCCAACCTCCCACTGCTGCCACCCTGCTGACTCCCGGCCACCCTCTTCTCCCGATGATGATGAAGCCCCTAATTTACCTGGCTCCAAAGTGCGATCAGCTACATCATCATCGAGTACTGTCACTGATGTCTTCCTCAACGGTCTCTTGGTCAGGAGCCTGACCGCTCACAACACCAGCTCCCACGCCACTCTCCTCATCACTACTTGCCTGCCTAACGGAGGAAGCGGTGGATGTCTCATCCAAATCTTGACTGGCCAGAAGCTGCTGACTGTCTTCTAGTAGCTCGTCTTAGCTGGATGCGGGAACAGAAAAAGGCAGAGGCAAGTTGTGGACAGATGAGGGCACAGGGCCTACTCCCGGGCCATGCCATCTAAGGGTTGTGTCTGACGAACCCACCGACTCTTCGTCATGTGATCAGTGCAGGGGGTGTTGCTCAGCACGGGATCAAATCCAGTGTTGAGCCACGGCCCCTGCACTGATCACATGACGGTGACGTCACCCCAGGTCCTTCGGCTGTTCAACAGTTCGGGTTGGTTGAAGCCGCCCCTTATGGATTCCATATGCCGCGATAGTGGAATCCATAACGGGATGCGCGAGTTACCACAACCCGAACGCCAATTTTTTTTTTAAAGTTCGCTCATATTTAGTCCTTACTTTTTCCACCTATACATGCAACAAAAGGCTTTAGAACATATAACTGCACCGCTGAACGGCAAATAATATATATTTTTTTGCCACTATTACACGACAAAAAGGTCTTTAGAACATAAAACTGCATCACTGAATGGCAAATAGGCCCTTACTTTTTACCACTTATACACACCACAAAAGGCTTTAGAACATATAACTGCATTGCTGAATGGCAAATAAGATATATATATTTTTCCACTAATACACAACAAAAAGTGTGACTGTCCCTAGCGAATGCTGACTTCTCTCCCTGCACTAAGTACACTGGAAAATGACTTATTCCAACAGGGCTGAGGTTATTTATAGGGCTGTGACATTACAGGGCTGGCTGGCTGCTGAATTGCTGCATGCATGGCATTGTGGGTGATCCCTGATTCCCATAGTTCCTTGCTCCATGACCTAACACATGCAGCAGCCATTTTAGGAAAAAATGCGATTCGTTACCACTAGAGTTGAGCGAACACCTGGATATTCGGGTTCGAGAAGTTCGGCCGAACTTCCCGAAAATGTTCTGGTTCGGGATCTGAACTCAACCCGAACTTCACCCTGAACCCGAACCCCATTGAAGTTAATGGGGACCCGAACTTTTGGGCACTTAAATGGCTGTAAAATAGCCCTGGAAAGGGCTAGGGGGCTGCAAAATGCAGCAAAATGTAGGTAAATGCCCTGCAAACATATGTGAATAGGGAAAAATAAAATACAGAAAAATAATAAACATTCTAAACTTGAGCCCAAGTGAGAAACAGTGGCCCAAGTGAGTGACAGTGACAACTATATACACACCTTATCCTTAACTTAAGGGCAGTGACATCCAAGTGGCTCGAAGGGTGGGTTCCTGCACCAACATAGTCCCTGGCCTGGAACACAATTGTCCAGCCAGGGCACAGTTCTGGAGGATGAGGAGGATAAGTAGGATGAGGAGGATGAGGAGGAACCGGGTTCTCAGCAGGGTGGCACCCAAGCCAGCTCACGGGCAGCTGGGTCACCATCAGCACTTCAGAAGGCTGGGTTATCATTGGCAAAATGTGGGAAAGCTTTGTCATCACGCCACAACAACCTGCACTACCAGCAGATCTGGAACGTCTTAGCAGGAGACAGCATTTCAGCAACATGGTGGAAGAGTACACGTACTTACTGATAGGTTTGCCCAGCGACGTAGCTACAGGGAAGCATGGAAAGCATACTGTTTTGGGTCCCTGACCAAGAAGGGGCCCATCCAGGAGGAGGAGGAGGACTAAAAGTCTTTGTCAGAGCCCCCTTAACAGTATTATACAATGAAATTAGATACAGTGGCAGTATAGACAGTGTAGAAAGCAGATTGAAAATAAACCCAAACAGCCTCACACCCTACACACTCAACACCCCCCCCCCCTTTTCACTCGAACCATTAACATTAACTATTTACAAATTTACTTAAAAACATATTAAAATAACTATAAGGCAGCTAAACTAACCATATAAAGAAACAAAACTATATACACGCCTTATCCTTAACTTAAGGCCAACCAAATGCAAGTGGCTCGGAGGGTGGGTATCTGCACCAACATAGGCCCTGGCCTAGAACACAATTGTCCAACTAGGGCACAATTCTGGAGGATGAGGAAGAGGAGTAGGAGGAACGCTGGGGGATACAGAGGACACAGACAATATACCTCCCTCAAAGAGGATAGCTTGTCCTTGCCTCTGGGCAGCCTGGCAGACATGAGAGACTACATGCTGCAGTGCCTGCGCAACAACTGCCCAGTTACTGCCACATTCTAACTTTTACTGATTACTGGGTGGCCACCCTGCTGCATCACTGTTACAATGACAACGTGCCATCCTTAATTCCCTCACTGGAGTGTAATAGGAAGATGAGCCCGCTAGTAGACACGCTGCTGATGGCATTCACACCTGACACCGGGGACTCAGTGGAAGCACAAGGTGAAGGCAGAGGAGGAGGTGGAAGAATTTGCCAATGCAGCTGGGTCACCAGCAACATCTCAGAAGGCAGGGTTAGCATGGGCAAAATGTGGAAAAGCTTTGTCATCACGCCACAACAACCTGCACCACCAGCAGATCTGGAACATCTTAGCAGGAGTCAGCATTTCAGCAACATGGTGAAACAGTACACGTACTGACGGATGGGTCTGCCAAGGGGAATAGCTACAGGGGAAACAACTGGTTTGGGGCCCTGACCTAGAAAGGGCCCATCTAGGAGGAGGACTAACAGTATTATACAATGAAATTATATACAGTGGCAGTATAGACAGTGTAAAAAGCAAATGGAACAGCTGCTGGGCCTGGTCTGAGAGAACGATCTTTAGTAGCCACAGGCATAGCGGCATGAAAGGAAGGGGTTTGCGCAAAAATTACTGGGGGAGGGGGGCCCCCATTCAAAGATTTGCTGTGGAGCCCAATCATTTCTAGCTACGCCACTGGGTCTGCCCCATTCAACTTCTGGGTCATCAAATTGGGCACATGTCCTGAGGTTTCTCTATGCCTTGGAGGTGCTGGCCTACCCTGCAGCCACTGTATTGTCTGAACGTGTGTTTAGCATGGCTGGTGGCATTATCACAGACAAGCGCAGTCGCCTGTCCGCAGACAATGTGGGCAAGCTTTCGTTTATTAAAAAGAACCAAGCATGGATCCCACATGACTTGTTTGTACCTTATGCAGAATAGACATGTATACCGGCCTCACCCAACCACTGTTATACTACCGTGCACTTACACTTTGTTTTATTTTTTATATTTTCCCAATGTTTTGGGGTCTACACTAATTTATTTAAAACAATTAAAAAAAAAAAAAACTGTTAACGGCGACTACCTTTGGCTTCACAGCCCAAAAAAGCTTTATTTCATGCAAGAATGTAACTGCCAATTGTAAGTTCTCTGTCAGTTATGCAGTGCAGGGGTTTGTACCTGGCAAAAATGGTAATATTTCACCCAACAATTTAAAATCTATCCTTTGCCGGACAGTATTAAACTTGGCCAGCCACAGCTGGAACCACTGATTTACGGTATTGCTATTTTGGCAATTGAATTTCACGCCAGAACAAAATCTATCCTTTGGCAGACACTATTAAACTTGGCCAGCCACTGCTGGGCCACCAGATTTACGGTATTGCTATTTTGGCAATATAATTTCACCCCAGAACAAAATCTACCCTTTGCCGGACACTATTAAACTTGGCCAGCCACAGCTGAAACCACTCATTTACGGTATTGCTATTTTGGCAATTGAAAATAGGGAAAATATAGGGAAAATAGGCAAATGTCTGCAACTGTCTAAACGTCAAAGTACCTATGCTCCAGGGCACTATACCCTGCTCTTATTTGCGATACCCACAAAGCCACTGGAAATACTCATTTGATAGGCAACAGACTTTGTTGGATTTAGTTATGGTTTTATTAATGAACAAATCACACTGTATGCCGATGATATGTTACTGTTCTTGGCGGATTTAGAGAAATCTCTCCTCTTTATTATGGATTTGATAACGACTTACAGTCAGTATTCTGGCCTTCACATTAACTGGGTTAAATCTACTCCTTTACCCCTACATGCCATTCATCAGGGAATGCCTTGGCTATCTGCCACATTCCCATTGTGTCGAGGTTTCTGTATCTACCCGCCCACAGAACTATGTTGAACTTAATGGGGTTGTCTGACTTCAGCAAATAGCATTTATCATGTAGAGAAAGTAAATACAAGGCACTTACTAATATATTGTGATTGTCCATATTGTTTTCTTGGCTGGCTTGATTCATTTTTTCCATCACAATTTACACTGCTCATTTCCATGGTTATGACCACGCTGCAATCCAGCAGCGGTGGCCGTGTTTGCACATTATAGGAAAAAGCACCGGCCTATGTGCACTTCCGCAGTCCCAGCAACCAGAGATGCCTACAATTTTTCCTATAGTTTGCATGCACAGCCACCACTACTGGATTGCAGGGTGGTCATAACCATGGATACGAGCAGTGTATAATGTGATAGAAAAAATGAATCAAGCCAGTAAAGGAGGCATTATGGATAGGGTTGAGCGAACCCAAACTTTAGGGTTTTTGGTACCCTGACCCATTTCCGTAAAAGTTCAGGTTCGAGTTTGATGTTCGGCGATTTAATGGAGCTTGTTGAAAGGCTGCAGGGCAGCCATTCAACAACCGTTTAACTAGTGTGCCCTTAGAAGCCAACACAGCAATGCCTACTAATGGCTTGGGTGTGATTGGCCAAGTGCAGCTTGTGATCACTCTGTTCTTACTAGTGTACAGTAGGAATAGGATGCTGCTGCTGTGAGGGAGAGATTAGGAAACAATTCTGGTCTGGTGTACTTGGTGTTAAATCTGCAAACTACAGCGATTATTTTTGTTGGTGCTATGCTAAATTTTTTTGAGTGCCACAGAGAAATAAGCTTTAATCAGTCTGTTTGTTAGGTGGCGTCGGTGACCATTTTTGAAAGTGCAGTGCACTTGCAACTTCATGTGTGCCAGGGACATTACTTTTCTGTAATAATCCTGTTCTGGTAGCTTAGTGGGCGACATCTAGTCATTTTTTAAGGACAACTGCACTGTATATGTACCAGGGGAAGGGAAAATGATATAGGTAATCAGTCTGTGAATTCAGGGCCCCAGGGTGGGGACATATTCCCATTTTTTTCTGTGAACTACCCCTGTGCTGAATATCTGAAAATCTATTCATTAAATCCATGTGTTAGATTCTAGGGGGACAAATTCCCCTTTTTTGGCGGTCAAGTACCCCTGCAGCCTGCAGTGCATATCTGGCAGTAAAAATAATTCAATTACATTAGCCTGTGACATATTTGTGTGACCTAAAGCGATTTTTTTTCTCTTTCTGACACCGGCACTGCATATCTGACAGTCAAATAAAACCAGTAAATACTGCTGTTACATTGTCGGTTGAAAAATTCCAATTTTTTGTCCTAGAAAGTAAATTTTTGGGCCTGCGCTGCATTTCTGACAGTCCAATAAATCCGTTAAATACTGCATTTACATTTATGGTAGAAAAAAAACACACTTTTTGTGCTAGATAGTACATTTGCAGCCTGCACTGTTTTTCTGACAGTGAAATATAACCAGTAAAGTCATCTTACAGCACCTGCTGAGCCCCATAGTGTTGTTCCAGACCTGCATGGAGTTATATCAGATAATGATATCCTTTATTCTATCTACTATATGTTTGTTTGTGTGTTTTGCAGCTCTGGGCTATTTCTCTAGTGACTGAAACATGCGTATTAATTGGCTTTTGGCAGTACGCTCTGTTCAGCCAGAATAATCGTCTGTTTGCGGCCATTAGCTGGTGTACGCGACAAGTGTAAGATATATGCGTTATATATGTCTGCTATATGCGTTTTTTGTCACTAGTTTGTATTTTACATATCTGCTGATTGAATCATTATTATATGTGCTATAACCTGTTATAGTTATCTGATATATGCGCCTGTTAGGGTGTTATATGTGGTATGTATCTCAGATATCTTTTTTATGTGGTGAATACTTTATCACTTTGGTCTCCTGAGGAACCTTGTTTTATTACAAGAAGAAACGCGACGGGATTGGATAAGGGATTTATGCCATACCACGGTTTGGATTTTTAGCAGATATATCAATCGATGTTATATAGCAAGTTGGAAAATCGATTAATAGCAGAGGGACTCATAGGGAATTTATAGCCAAGGTTCGAGGACAGAGGGTCCCTACCATCTTTTTTATTGATTGATTTTCATTAAAAGTTATATCTTAGGAAGTTTTTCTCAGTGATTTGTGTTATAATTGGCTTCTTCCTTACCTTATTCTTGTTCAGTGATACCCCCTCACGAAATACCTTGGGGATACTACATTTGCAGTCTGCACTGTTTTTCTGACAGTAAAATATAACCAGTAAACACAGATGTATCATCGCTAGTGCTGAGTGGCAGGGGCCATATTCGTGTTCGCAATATTTCTCGATTTTTTTTTTGAATATTCTTTATATTCGCGAATATTCTAAAAAAAACAAATATGTAGCACTATAGCGAATATATTCATTTTTTAGAATATTCTATATATTTTTTTTCAATCTCTAACCTTGCTCCACTTCTACATACTCCTCCCTGACAAGCGTCTCTGTCACCATGGGAACGCCTGGGGATTAGAATATACTATTGGACTTGAGTTTTCACGAACTCAGTGAGATTGTGAAATCTCAGATCGGATGGTATATTCTAACCCCCTGGCATTCCCATGGTGACTGGAACGCGTGTCAGGGAGGAGTATGCGAATATTTTTCAATTGCCGCTCATCAGATCACTACTGAATCACTACTAAGCTATGACATGTCTGGGCTGCCTTTCCTATTCTGTAATATGGGGAAAAGGCACCACAGTTGCTGTAATTGTAAGATGATTCAAGTTTATAATATACCGGCCCCTGCTGTCAGGCGGCACCCGACCTCTGACAGGGTGCTGTGATCCGCACAATTAACCCTTCAGGTGCTGCAAAAAAATGCAATAAGTGTATATTTATTGGTTTGGGTAAAAGTTATAGCGTTTACAAACTATGGCGCAAAAAGGTAAATTTCCGCATTTTGAAGCAGCTCTGACTTTCTGAGCACCTGTCATGTTTCTTCAGGTGCTAGAATGCCAGGATAGTATACATACCCCCCAAATTATACCATTTTAGAAAGAAGACACCCCAAAGTATTCACGGAGGGGCAGAGTGAGTTCATGTATGATTTCATTTTTTTTCACAAGTTAGCGGAACATGACACTTTCTGAGGAAAAAAAAAAAAATAATAAAGTTTCCATTTCTGCTAACTTCTAGCAAAAAAAATTAAAAAATCTCCTACGGACTCACTATGCCCCTCAGTGAATACCTTGGGGTGTCTACTTTCCGAAATGGGGTGATTTGTGGGGTGTGTTTACTGTTCTGGCATTTTGGGCAGGGCTAAATTGTGTGCAACCCTGTAAAACCTAAAGGTACTTGTTGTACTTTACGCCCCTTTATGCACCTAGGCTGCAAAGAAGTGGCACACATGTGGTATCGCCATACTCAGAAGAAGTAGGGCAATGTGTTTTGGGGTGTATTTTTACATATACCCATGCTGAATGAGAGAAATATCTCTGTAAATTGACAACTTTGTATAAAACATTTTAAAAAGTTGTCATTTACAGAGATATTTCTCACACACAGCATGGGTATATGTAAAAATACACCCCAAAACACATTGCCCTACTTCTTCTGAGTACGGCGATACCACATGAGTGACACTTTTTTGCAGCCAAGATGCGCAAAGGGGCCCAAATTCCAATAACTACATTTTAGGAGGGCATTTTTACGCATTTGGATTCCAGACTTCTTCTCACGCTTAAATGAATTTTTTTTCTTACAAAGTCTCATATTCCACTAACTTGTGACAAAAAATAAAATTTTACATGAACTCACCATACCCCTCACGAAATACCTTGGGGTGTCTTCTTTCTAAAATGGGGTCACATGTGGGGTATTTATGCTGCCTTGGCATTTTAGGGGCCCTAAAGCGTGAGAAGTAGTTTGGAATCCAAATGCGTAAAAATGCCCTCCTTCTCACGCTTTAGGGCCCCTAAAATACCAGGGCAGTATAAATACTACACATGTGACCCCATTGTGGAAAGAAGACACCCCAAGGTATTCCATGAGGGGCATGGCATGGCGAGTTCATAGTAGATTTTTTTTTTGGCACAAGTTAGTGGAAATTGACTTTTTTTTTTCCTCACAAAGTCTCTCTTTTCACTAACTTTTGACAAAAAGTTCAATCTTTCATGGACTCAATATGCCCTTCAGCGAATACCTTGGGGTGTCTTCTTTCGAAAAAATGGGGTCACATGGGAGGTGTTTGTACTGCCCTGGCATTTGAGGGTCTCCGCAATCATTACATGTATGGCCAGCATTAGGAGTTTCTGCTATTCTCCTTATATTGAGCATACGGGTAATAAGATTTTTTTTTTCCGTTCAGCCTCTGGGCTGAAAAAAAAAATGAACGGCACAGATTTCTTCATTCGCATCGATCAATGTGGATGAATAAATCTCTGCCAAAAAATGTGCAAAAAAAAACAGAGGGGAAAGGACATAGGAGTGCTTGCGAAGTAAGGCCCCATTCACACGTCCGCAAAAATGTCCACATCTATTCCGCAATTTTGCGGAATAGATGCGGACCAATTCAGTGTGAATGGGGCCGGCGGTGATGCGGAGAGCACACTATGTGCTCTCCGAATCAGCATTTGCGGAGCTGCGGCCACGAACTTCCGGGTTTCGGCCCCGAAACATCCGGCCACAGCTCCGCAAAAGATAGAGCATGTCCTATTCTTGTCCGCAATTGCGGACAAAAAAAGGCATTTTCTATATAGCTCTGGCAATGTGCGGATCCGCAAAATGCGGAAAGCACATTGCCGGTGTCCGTATTTTGCGGATCCACGGAAACGTGGATCCGCAAAACACATACGGACGTCTGAATGAGCCTTACAGGGGGGTGATTAGTGACAGGGGGTGATTAGGGGTTAATCAGTGATGGGGGGGGTGTTGTGTGTGGTGATTGGTGCACTTACAGTGTCCTCTGATGGTCCCAAGCAAAAGGGACCACCAGAGGAGCAGGCAGCAGGCATATCAGACGCTGTTTACAAATCAGTGTCTGATATGCGATTCAGATGCCATTTTTTTAACATCTACAGCCTGCCAGCGTGTGATCAGAGCTGGCAGGCGGTAGTTAAAGTTTCTGCCACAACCTGAACGCCGAACACCGGACTTTTTTTAAAGTTCGCTCATCTCTACTCCCTGACAAGCGTCCCAGTCACCATGGGAATGCCAGGGGGTTAGAATAAACTATCAGATCTGAGTTTTCACGATCTCACTGAGTTCGTGAAAACTCAAGTCCGATAGTATATTCTAACCCTCACTGTGGATGGATAACTGGCTTAGGTTTTCCCCGTCACAACCTTAAAGCTTGTAAAAAAGCGGGATCTTGATATAGGGGCCACTTAATATAGTGGATTTGGTGATCTCTGTAATGGAGACACCTCTTTGCTCGGTTTTCCTTCCTTTGAGCGATATCTGGCTTTCATTGTATTGTAGACCCATAACTGGGGCTCCACATTTATTTTGCATATTACTGTTTCCCAGGGAGCTTTGCACTTCGGATTGCCGTGTTGAGACTCTTAAAGTGAGGCTCCGCGGTGTTTTTTGTAGCTGGTCTCCCTGAGATCAGCTATTGTTGTGTTTGAGGAGTATGTAAAGTGGAACAAGGTTAGAGATTGAAGAAAAATTATTATTTTTAAAAACGAATATATTCACGTACCATGTGATTGGACCATGTGATGTGACGTCATCACAGGTCCTTTAGACTGCAGCTAAAGCTTGAAGAGAGAAGAGAGATCGCCAACTACGCGATCAAGTGGCTAAGGTAAGTTAAGTTTTTTATTTTTAACCACTTAATCAACATTCTACAAAGCATTCTTTATTGAGAATGCTATTATTTTCCCTTATAACCAAATAATTTTACATGAAAAATAATAAAATCTCCAGAATACTCAACCCGAAACCGGAATTCAGTGATGAAGTCCGGCTTCGGGTCTGTGTACCAAACACGGCGATTTTTCCAACGCGCATGCAAAATGCATTACAAAAGTTTGCACATATTCCCGCAACGCACCCGCATTCTATCCGGGCGTCAAACATGACGCCCATGTGAAAGAGGCCTAAGAGTGGCCCCATTTTGTAGTCGGGTCCAAATTGATGGAAGGCAAGGCCAGCAATACTATATTGTGGTACATTATACCACCCCAAGAGAGTAAAATACCACAGTCTATCACAAAATACATCCCCATAAACTTCCACTGGCCAGCTGTGAGAAGGGCCCAGGCAGCCCTCTGGGCATCGGCCCACCTGTAAATTTCCATGTAAGGTGTATGGGCCAATCCGCCGCTGCTTCTATTAACATTTTCTATATAATAAATGCTATTTGCTGAAGTGAGACAACCTGTTCCCACTGTAGACCACAGTCAACAGAAAGGTAATATGGGGTGCAAGCTATCCCTATCAGTGATCGGCAAGCCCAATCATGTGAAAATTGTGTTGATGCCTTAAATCCTTTTTGTTTTGCATAATTCACCTGTATGGATCCCGACTAGATAGTTATATAGAACAGAGTCTTTTCATATCATTAATATGGAGGAAACTATTTGATAGAATATGCCTAGAGGCCCTGCAGCGTTGTAAAGGCAATGGTGGACTTGCTACTCTTAATATATGGTTACTTTTCTTATCAGTGCAAATACAGCAGTTAAAATTTTGGGACAAGGAGATAATGGCTGTTTTACGGAACAGTTGACTAGATATATAGTCAGGGGCAGGATGCCTTTACATCTTTTAGAAACTGGGGAGTAGATGCAACTTCCAGATGTCACTCCCACATTAGATCATATGCATAGAGTCTGGGGAAAGATTTAAATTTTACAAGGTCAGACGGGATATATTTAAAGAGAACCTTTCACCACTCCTGACATGCCTATTTAAATAGCTACATGCATTAGCCAGGTACTAACAATTCTGGAGCATCAATTTTTATGGCTCTATGTTGTGCCATTCCTTTTTTATTTGCACTAGAAGTTATTAATGAATTGCTATTAGCCTTCAGTAAGGGTACAGAGGGGAGGTAACCAGTTGGGGGGGGGGGGGGGTATACCTGCACAGTCTGAAAATTGCAGCACTGATTGGATAGAGTCAGTCTGGGCAGGTACATCCCCCCAACTTGTTACCTCCCCTGTGTACCCTTACTGAAGGCTAATAGAAATTCATTCATAAATTCTAGTAGAAATAATAAAGGAATGGCATAACATAGAGATGTAAGAAAAGATGTTCCAGAATTGTTATTACATGGCGAATGCATGAAGCTATTAAAACATTTATGTCAGGAGTGGTGAAAGGACCTCTTTTAATCACAGATTTATGGAATAACGCTCAGCTGTCTGAAGATAGCCCAACTGTTTGCTTTTGGACTGTGAAAAACTTTGAGTATACAGTATGTACCGTTGCCCAGGTGATGTCTGGAGATTACATTTAAAGTTAGTGAAGTCTAGTGATACATTCTAATTTGATCTTGGATAGTCTTGTCTCCTCCTCTAGTAGGAAGGGCTTTATTTCCCTGGTGTACTCCCATTTGTTTTGTTCCTGCCATGAGAAATTTTACCTGCACATTAAGGATAAATGGGAGAGAGATGTTGGTCATACAGGGGGGGACGATGAGTCGTCTCATATACTAGCATTAATTCATAGGTTGTCTCTATTGGAGTCTCATAGACTGTTGCAGATCTACCGAACCAGATGACAAGTGTCAAAAATGTGGATTTAGTAATGCTCACTTATTGCACGTGATGTGGGATTGTGCTGAGTTACAGGCATTCTGGATGAAGGTTAGTGGATTAAACAGGTATACCATATATCTATCCTGGCAAGCCGCAGGCTTTGTGTAGTAGGAATCCCAGAGAGTCTTCCATCTAGCCCAGATTTAATCCTTGGAGTTTGACGACTGTTATGCCAATCCACGATATAAAAAACAAAAAGATGGATACAGCCTTCTACTCTTTCTATTTTGGAATATGTATTTATAGATTGAACTCCACATTAGGTTGGAGTGGGGCGGGGGGGGGGGGGGGTAGGGGGGCTAATTGAAGAGGAATAAGATTAATATCTTTAGTAAAATCTGAGGGCCTTGACTTCAGGACCTCAGTTCTCTAATGGGGATTTAGGGACATCTTCTTTTAGATATTATCATCTGATACCTAAAAGAGGGGATATTTGGGTTTTCAGGGAAACACTGTGGAGAGAATATAGTACAAACTGTATTTCTGTTTTATACTACTGAGAGTATCATAATACAACTATCTCATATTTATGCTCCATGAACGTACGCATAGGTTGGATGTTTTCATGTACTGATGTCTACTGTACAACATTACTATGTCGTTATTTTTTTAATGTGTATTTTTTATGGTTTTATAAAAATTATTTGATTTAAAAAATGCAGATTCAAAAAAGACCTTTCTCCACTGTAAAACACAAATTCCAAACTTGTAATGTGATTATTCTACCGCCCCTCCCCCCACACCTGCAATATAGCAATGAAGAAAACGGTTGGTATAAGTTGTTATTTGTGTTTAATAAAGAAAACTGTTAAGAAAGACCTTTCTCTACTGTAAAGCACACATTGCAAACTTGTGGTTTGATTTTTCTCTTTCTCATCACAACAACAATATAGCGATGCAGGAAAGGCCATTATAATTTTTCACTACAGTATTATTTGCTTTAAAAAACAAAGTTTCAAATGTGACCTTTCTCTCCTGTAAAACGCATGTTACAAACTTGTATTGCTATTATTCTCCCCCCCCCAACACCATAATAACAAACCTTACAGAAGCCTTTCCTGCTTTGACTACCATATTATTTGCATTTAAAAACATGGTTTCAAGAACGACCTTTCGCTATTGTAAAACACACATTGCAATTTGCACTTGTAATGTTATTATTCCCCCCCTAACACACACACACACACACACCAACAAATATAATGATGCAAGAAAGGTGGTAATATTTCTGTCTACGGTGTAATTTGTTACTTTTCACTTGCATAAAAATTGTGTTATTGCCATAAAATGCTTTTGCTATAATGCAGTGAGTTTTTCTTTTCAAACACATTTTATTGGGTTTTTTCCATTATTTTTCTTTTACACAAAAAGAGAAAGGCATTATAGAAACACAGTTGTGCCCAAAAACAATTGTGTCAAAACAATGACAGTAATAATAAGAAGATTATTAATACAAATATCGACGTGTGTGAAGGTCCAATCTCAACTTTCAGATAGTGCCTAATTGAATATAATCTATCATACACCTAAAAAGGCTAAAGGACAACCTCTTCCATCCCTTCAGTTTCAAGGTGTCATTCCTGATATGCTAGGGTTCCCAGATTCCCCTTCAGGTGCTCTGTCAAATACCATTGAATAAACTGAAAGGGTTCCATCAGGGACTGGATCTTTACAATTAAGCGTTTCAGAATTTGACTGCCAAAGCTTCCTTTTGCCGTAAGGTGGTTAGGTGGTCAAGGCTCAATAGGTGATGTAACTGAGCAATTAGAGAAACCATGGTAGGAGTTGCGGGGGAGAGTCATTCCTACAGGATACAACTCTTTGCAACCAATAGCATTACGTGTAATAGTGGGGGTACCCTCCGACACATCCCCGAGGGTTGCTCGTGGTTATAGACTGGAATAGTATTATTAAAGGGGCCCGGTTCTAATGTAACCCCCCCATAGGGTTTTTAAAAACAATATAACCTGTTCCCAAAACGAGCTTATACGTGGGCAGGTCCAGAAGCTGTGCCACATGTCTGTAGATGCGCCAAGTGGAGAGCTCCTGCTTTATCCTCTGAAAAATCGGTGGGTAGTTTAGAGAATAGATACTAGAGGGAGTTTTCCCTATCTTTATGCCCAAATATGTGAGATGGGATTTTAACATAGTAACATAGTATATAAGACCAAAAAAAGACATTTGTCCATCCAGTTCGGCCTGTTTCCTATAAGTTGATCCAGAGGAAGGCAAAAAAAACCTGTGAGGCAGAAGCCAATTTTCCTCACTTAAGGGGAAAAAAAATTCCTTCCCGACTCCAATCAGGCAATCAGAATAACTCCCTGGATCAACGACCCCTCTCTAGTAGCTGTAGCCTGTAATATTATTACACTCCAGAAATAAATCCAGTCCCCTCTTGAATTCCTTTATTGTACTCACCATCACCACCTCCTCAGGCAGAGAGTTCCATAGTCTCACTGCTCTTACAGTGAAGAATCCTTTTCTATGTTTGTGTACAAACCTTCTTTCCTCCAGACGCAGAGGATGTCCCCTTGTCACAGTCACAGTCCTGGGGATAAATAGATGATGGGACAGATCTCTGTACTGACCCCTGATATATTTATACATAGTTATTAGATCTCCCTCAGTCGTCTTTTTTTCTAAAGTGAATAACCCTAATTTTGATAACCTTTCAGGGTACTGTAGATCCCTCATTCCAGTTATTACTTTAGTTGCCCTCCTCTGAACCCTCTTCAGCTCTGCTATGTCTGTCTTGTTCACAGGAGCCCAGAACTGTACACTGTACTCCATGTGTGGTCTGACTAGTGATTTGTAAAGTGGTAGGACTATGTTCTCATCACGGGCGTCTATGCCCCTTTTGATGCAACCCATTATCTTATTGGCCTTGGCAGTAGCTGCCTGACACTGGTTTTTGCAGCTTAATTTGCTGTTTATTAAAATTCCTAGATCCTTTTCCATGTCAGTGTTACCGAGTGTTTTACCATTTAACATGTACGGGTGACTTGCATTATTCCTTCCCATGTGCAGGTTTTATACCTGTACACAGAGTCCCAAATTCCCTAATTCTAAAATTTCACTTTTGCCAGGGTTAATGCGGTATCCTGAGGGAAGTTCAAAATCAGAAATGAACTGTAAAGTCCTCTGAAGATCTCTCCGAGGGTCACTAAAAAATAATAGGGCATCATATGCCAATAGGGTGACCTTAATTTCCTGAGAACCCACCTTTATTCCCTTATACAAAGTCGAAGCCTCTAAATAGTGGACCAAGGGCTGTATAGCTATGTTAACTAATAGGGGTGAAAGGGGGCACCCCTGTCAGGTTCCTTTGGTTAATGGCAAGGCGGGGAAAGTGTATAGAGCTGTCAGGAATGATATAAAAGTTTCCAAGATGCCCATCTTGTCCATCACTTCCCCAACCCAAGACTATTTGACTATGTTCTGTCTTCATACACGTTCACACAGTGTGCAGTCTGACATTCAGCATAAACCATTCCTGTCTTCCAATTAACAGGACCGTTTTCTGTACTCTAACTTATTTATTGGCAAAACAGGAGTGTTTGAGGTAAAACTATAAGAATACAAATAACATGTATAAGTATATAGCATAGCATGTATCAGCAGAAAGCATAGAACAGCATGTATATAACACTTGCACAACACTGAGCACATGTCCACAAATGGCTGTCTATACATGGATTGCATGTCTAGCATCTAACAATATAACAACGTCTTCCCTGAGTAACACTTATACCTAGCTAAATAGCACTTCATAACATAATATCTCTCTCACCAGATATACTTGTACAAGGATGATGGAGTTTAAGAAGAAGATATGCAGGAGACAGCTCTGCTGATGTCCTGTAACATGGAGACTGGGCTTCTCTTTCCCAAAATGCACTACACTCCCACAATGCTTTGCACCTCCCAACAATACAATAATCTTTATTAACAGACAAAGTGTAGTACATTTTTAAGACCGCTAGATGGTACTATAACCTAACTAATAACTACAGAAATACAGCAGATATGATCTGAAATGATAATGAAATGAATCTCCCAGTGCTGGGACAGAACACTCCCCGTCTGGCGTCAGCAGACGCCACCACTGGGTCCTTCACTCTTAGCAGCCCATCATGGTCAGTGGTGGGACCAAACTTTATCAAGGTGTCATTCTTGGAGACTGTTTGGTCTTTGCTGAGGTAGTCTATTTCCTTTGCATGACATTCATGTCATATAGTGTGAATTATGTTTTTTGGACATCTCCAGATTAGGAGCGGTAAAGGCATGTTTGCAGTGATGCAAATCTTTGCAGGGCTTCTGGCTCACAGGTAATGTCTGAGCTGTATGGACTACACAGGCAATAGCACAAAAGAGCAACATCCAGATGTAGAACCTGTAGAAATGATCGGATTTGCGTTGTTGGTTCTATGTCACTGTGAGCAGAGCAGATACTTGAGGTCGGATTTCTTCATCCACATCTGGGTCTACCAATTCGAATGTGTCGAATCCAATGTTGCAAGACATTGGACGGTACATGAATGCAAGACCCGTAAACCATGTTGTGTCCTTAAGGTGGCTTGGTGCGCAGGATTATGCTGTGTGGGCACATAGTGCCACTGTTTAGGACAAGTAGATCTCCTGATCCTTAGCACCCAATTGCAGACATAAACGTAAAAACCTCTGGTTTTATTGCAAATATATCCTAGGACTACCTTGCTGTCTGTGTAAAACTCAACTTCCTTGATTTCCATGTTCATTCCTGATGTTAAAAGTTCTGCCAATTCCACTGCAAGCACAGCAGCGCAGAGCTCCAGTCTGGGAATCGTGTGTTCGCGCAGTGGCACCAGTTTGGTCCTGCTCATGATAAATCCTATATGGCATTATTCTTTTACATCAATAGTCTTTAGGTATGCTACTGCAGCAATTGTCTTGACTGAAGCGTTGCAGAAGATATATAGTTTTTGCATCTTGACTTCAGAAGATGGCATGGAAGCATAGGGTCATGCCATATGAAGGCTGGTCAAAGCTTCGAAAGACTTCTTCCAAAATGTCCACAGGTCTTTTTTCTCCATGGGAAGCAGATCATCCCAATTAGACGTCTCTGTGATGAAGTCCCTTAGCATCATTTTTACTTGGATGGTAAAAGGCGATACGAATGCCAGAGGATCATACAAGCTGGGGCACGCTCTGGTGTAAGGGACAAAGGCCAGATGGTGGTTCGAAGTGCCCTTGGTGGTCTGTATTAATGTGCCTATGGCAAGGTCCCCAATTGTCGTGATGCCAGTGCCTTTTATGGTGGTTAAACCATTTACTGTAGTGTTAACTGAGGAATTGGAAACTGAGACAGCAGTGGAATTCAACTTATGACTTTTACTGAATGTTGCTCCTAATAACAGTTACATCCAAGTTCAAAAAAGTCTCTAGTACATCCAGATATGAAATACAGTCTCTTTAAGATGGACAGAGGTAAGGCTGCAAAGGGTCCACTGCACACAGATGTGATGTCTGTCTCTCAGGCTATTAATGATATAGGTCGTGTGCTTACTGGTAGGTGACTTCAACGCTGGTCCCTGTTATCCCAGTGCGGGTTAGTGAGGCTGCCAGAGGATGGTAAGTCCTTCACTTTTAACTCCAAAGGTCCTAAGGCGCTTATAGCGATGTCCGTAACCCTTTGGGTCTATGTTCCTTTAGTCCTTTCTGGATTATTATCCTTTTCTGAAGCTAAACTTCTAGCTGATGTCCACTAACTCTTTGCAGAGTTCTGAACAGGATGTGGACTACTTCAGCTCAGGGCTGAAGACTACTCACTGACTAGGCTATATATGGGATGTGCTGTCCCCTCCTAGTGGTAGGCTCAGTGTAATGTAATCTAACATACCTGTAGGCAGGGATTATGCATAAAGATGCACTGCAGCTTAAAACAGGTTATATAAAGCGTACAAAGCATAACACGACAACTCTGCAATACCCACGTGGGAAGTGGGACACTGCATACCCCCCTTGTTTAACCTGTGTCGCTCTCGACACGAATATGAAGGTCTCCTGAAAGACACAAAAAGCAATCCTGCAGGCATGAAGAACAGTGCCATAACCTATAACAATTCTTTTTCTTGAGGCTGAAAAGCAATTTGTTAGGCACAAATGTAAATATCAGGCAAACATCAAGAATGGTAGTAAACAAGTAAAAAGGGGAGTCGTTGTTTTCCTCTGGAGACTGATGAACAGGGTCGCTGACCTGGCACAGCGAAATAGTAACAAACCAGGGTAGTCTGTAATGGGGGAAATAATAAACATGAATGCAAGTCAGGAGGCTCACAGGGCATGAGTCCATTCCCTGAGCATAGGGGATGTAAAAAGGATGGACAACACAGAGGCTCAGGTACGTTTGAGTCCTTCTCTGGGCACAGGCTTGAACGTTGCAAAAATTAGGGAATTTGGAGCCATGATAGAGTTCTCAGAGCAAGGCCAACAAGTCAATAAGTCTCTTACCCGGACTCTGTAGTTCCACTAAGAAGCGAAATTGTAATTTACATTAAACTGGGATAGCTGATACCATTCTCCTCTGGTTTTGAAGTAAGCACTCACTAATCCTCCTCTGGGTTTGCAGTAGACACTCACTGTAATGGGCAGGTGGTTGTCCCTTTCTAATCCGGCTGGATTTGCGAAGTGGCGGTCCTTCTTCTGGCCTTGGCTCAAGGGGACTTGGTATATCTGGAGCTTCTTGCACTACTGAAAGTTCTTCCTGAGGTGGTTCCTCTGGCTGATGTGACACTGTACTGACTGGAGCAGGCACAGCAATGTTTAACCATGGTGTAAGGAACCATTTTAGAGGATCTGTTTCCATCATGAGTTTTTCAACGGTCTGCATAGGCTCTACAGACTTAATTGGTAGTTGAAGGCAGATTTTCCTCTGCAACAGTCTCGTCTGGAAGGATTCCTCCTGGAGTATCTTTCTCCTTGTTACACAGTTTCAGGCGATTGCGATGTACTATTTGAGGTGATTTATTTTCTCTGGTGATCTCATAGCTGTCAGTTGCTGGATTGAGGATAGCTGAAACGATGTAGGGGTTTCTTTCCCACTTACTGTCCAACTTGCTGGTGCGATGATTGTTCTTTAGTCACACATAATCACCAATTTTAAGAGGTTCTGCTTAGGCAGTTTGGTCATAATATTTTTGCTGCCTCTGGGGGGCATGTTCCATGCGGTGGTGGACAATTTCTTGTGCATCAGCTAGACGTCTTTGGTGCTCACTCACCCAATCGGTTTTTGGCAATGGATTGATGGCATCAGGCACTTGTATATCCAAAGTATGGTCAGCAGGTAGTTTACCTTGTCGGCCAAACATGAGGTAGTTGTCACGACTGTGACTGATCCAGACAGGTCTGGGAGGAGAAGGTCGCAGCGACTTGCCACTCGCAATAGCTTGTGAGTTTGATCCGTGGTTCAGGGTATGTCATCCGGGTTTTGCCTTGTGAACCTTTTTGTCCTGACTGGGAGTTTGTAGGCATTCTTCTCAGGTGAGTGCTGTCTGCCACTCCCAGCTACTATATTAGTTTCAGTTTCACTTGCAGTCATTGCCAGATATAGTCCTTACTTCCAGTGCTATTCTGACCTTTGAAGGAGATCGTTTGACGGTATTGCTGTGGAGCTCTTGTCTGGCGTGGACTGTCGTTATTGGGATCATCTTCTCTGCTCGTGACTGGATAAGTCTATCTCTGCTGGAGATTGTTTGTTGCTGTCTTCCCCTGTTGTTCTCCTAGACATGAGTGATGGTGACTAGTGCTCCCATCTGCCTTTCCCCAGTTTAGTCTTCTTAGGGTGACTCAGGGTTTAGGCATCCTGCTCGCCGCACGGGTTCACACCCCGTCTAGGGTATCAGGGCAGACAGGTGCCAGCTTAGGGTTAGTCAGGGGTGGCCGTTCTATTTCCCATTCGTAGATAAGGGTCCCCCTCCCCTCCGTCTGGTGCGACACGACTGCTGCTGGGATAGCGGTCGTGACAGTATATCTGGCCCTTTAAAAAAAAAAAAGAAAATAAAGTGACATTTCATTTTTTTTTTTGCCTGCTTTCTATTTTTCTGTTCCACTATGGATCCGGTTACGGTTTTGGCGCAACAGTGCTGCAGCAGCAGCAGCAATCCTTGGGTTCCACCGTTGCTACGGGAAACCAAGGTACTCCTGAGCCAAAAGTGGCTTTACCTGATAGGTTCTCAGGAGGGAGAGACAAATTTGTAACCTTCAGATAAGCTTGTAAATTGTTCTTCAGGTTACGCCCTAGATCCTCCGGCGGTGAGGAACAACGGGTAGGCATTGTAATTTCTCTCCTGCAAGGAGATCCGCAGGCTTGGGCTTTCTCCTTACCATCAGACTCTCCGGCCTTACGATCAGTGGAGGAGTTTTTTGAAGCCTTGGGTCTCGTATATGATGACCCGGACAGGGTCTCACTGGCTGAGTCTAAGCTACGTAGACTTCGGCAAGTGAACCGGTCAGCTGAACTATATTGTTCCGAATTCCGTAGGTGGGCTACTGATACATTATGGAACAACTCGGCCCTTAGGAGTCAGTTCTACCAGGGGTTGTCTGAAAAATTGAAAGACGCGCTGGCGGTATACGAGATCCCTGGGTCTCTTGAGGCTGCTATGTCTCTGTCCATAAGAATCGACAGACGACTCAGGGAGAGACTATTAAATTCTACAGAGGCCTCTATAGGGCAGGGATCGGTTTGTTATGATCCAGTCGAACCAATGCAAATAGGGGGCGCCACTAGATGGGTGAATTCTCCTAAGGTCCGCCGTAGGTCAGAGGTTTGTTTTCGTTGTGGGGGAGGGGTCATTTTGTAAAGGTATGTCCCTCAGAACACAAGAGATCAAACAAAGGAGCCGCCGGAAAACTAGAGTGCCCAGATTGTGCGGAGGATAACAGTCTGGGCGTATTCGTTTCCGCCATAAACATGTCTCAGTTTTTTTTGTCCGCTACCGTTGTGGCGGGCAATAAGACTGAGATCGGTTCCGTCTTTTTGGAGAGTGGGGCAGGGGTCAACTTGGTGGATTCACGGTTTGCTCAGGCTCTGGGTTTTACTCTGGAACCGGTACGCAGAACTATTCCTGGTTTTGCCATCGACTCCTCCCCTCTTACTCAGAAAGAGTTAACTCAGATCATCCATAATAACCATCTGAAGGTAGGGGACCTCCATAAAGAGCATATCTCTTGTTATGTCCTGGACGGTCTTCCGGCTCCTATGGTATTGGGGCTTCCCTGGCTGGTGACTCACAATCCAGTGGTGGATTGGCAAGCCGGGGAGATTGTGGAGTGGAGTGAACATTGTAAGGACAACTGCTTGAGTAGTAGGTGCTCAACACTCTCTGTAACATCTCTACCTGCCTTTCTGTCGGATTTTATGGATGTGTTCTCTGAGAAGGGTTGTCAGGGGTTACCACCTCATCGTCCATATGATTGCCCGAATAATCTGTTACCTGGGGCAAAACTACCTAAAACCCGGTTATACAATCTTTCCGGCCCGGAGAGGAAGGCTATGAAAGATTATATTTCGGAGAGTTTGGCTAAGGGACACATCAGACCCTCTTTTTTTTTTTTGTTAAAAAGAAAGATGGGGGCCTGCGTCCTTGCCTGGATTTCCGGGAATTAAACCGGATAACTATCCGAGATCCCTATCCTCTTCCTCTCATTCCCGACCTCTTTAATCAGGTTGCTGGTGCTAAATGGTTCTCCAAAATGGATCTCAGAGGAGCCTATAACCTGGTTCGCATCAAAGAGGGGGATGAGTGGAAGACGGCTTTTAATACTCCGGAAGGGCATTATGAAAATCTGGTCATGCCATTTGGTCTTACTAATGCGCCTGCGGTGTTCCAACATTTTGTCAACGATATTGTTAGTCACCTTATCGGGAGATTTGTTGTGATATATCTAGATGACATCCTGGTCTATTCTCCGGATCTGGATACACATAAGATCCATGTGAGACAAGTGCTGCAGATATTAAGGGCCAACAAATTGTTTGCTAAATTAGAGAAATGTGTGTTCGCCGTAAAAGAACTGCCATTTCTGGGGTATGTGTTGTCAGATTCAGGTTTCCGCATGGATCCAGAGAAAGTCCGGGCAATTATGGACTGGGATCTGCCTGAGAACCTGAAGGCATTGCAACGCTTCCTGGGGTTTGCCAATTTTTATAGAAAGTTTATAAAGAACTATTCCTTGGTGGTCAAACCACTGACGGATATGACCCGAAATGGATCCGATTTTTCCAAATGTCACATGCAGCCAAAACTGCCTTTACATCTCTATTTTGCAAAAGGGGGTGGTGGTCTCTGCATTACACTCAGGTTTAGAGGGGAGGGTGTTGGAAGCTCAGGGGGACGCCCCGGCCTCCTGCCCCTCGGGTAAACTGTTTGTGCCAGAAAATTTACGCCTGGAGATACTAAAAGAACACCATAACTCCGCACTGGCAGGACACCCAGGTAGTAAGGCAACCTCTGAATTAGTGTCTCGTCGGTTCTGGTGGCCTAAATGGCGCCAGGAGGTGATGAATTTTGTGTGTGCATGTGCTACCTGTGCTCGTTCTAAGGTGGATCATACTCGTCCGGCAGGGCGTCTTTTACCTCTGGCCATCCCCAACAGGCCTTGGACGCACCTATCAATGGATTTCATTACTGATCTACCAGTATCAGCGGGGAAGACTGTTATTCTTGTAGTTGTTGACAGATTCAGTAAAATGGTGCACTTTATTGCTCTTACCGCATTGCCTAATGCTAACACACTGGCTCAGGTTTTTATTGACCACATCGTGAAGCTTCACGGGGTCCCTTCCGATATTGTTTCGGATCGTGGTACCCAATTTGTTTCTAAATTTTGGAAAGCTTTTTGTTCTCGTTTAGGGGTTCATCTGTCGTTTTCTTCATCTTTCCATCCACAGTCCAACGGTCAGACTGAACGTACCAATCAAAACCTAGAGACATATTTGAGATACTTTGTTTCCGAAAATCAGGAGGAATGGTCATCTTATTTACCATTAGCCGAGTTTGCCATTAATAATCGTCGTCAAGAATCCACTGATAAGTCACCATTTTTTGATGCGTATGGTTTCCATCCTCAGTTTTGTACGTTTAGTGAGGGGGGGCCGTCTGGGATTCCCGAGGAGGAACGATTTGCGTCTTCACTTTCATCAGTGTGGCAGAGTGTGCAAGAAAGTTTGAAGAGAATTGGAGGTAGATACAAACGTGTGGCTGATAAGAAGCGCTCTGAAGGTCCGGACCTTGGGGTGAATGACTTGGTGTGGTTGTCTACCAGAAATATCAAGTTGAAGGTTCCCTCATGGAAATTAGGTCCGAGATTTATTGGTCCTTATAGGGCAATTAAGATCATTAACCAGGTGGCTTTTCGTCTGGAGCTACCTCAGACTCTAAGGATCCATAATGTCTTCCACAGATCTCTGCTTAAGAGATATGTAGAACCTCCTGAACCATTGCCACTACCGCCTCCACCGGTGGTTGTTGATGGCAGTCTTGAGTTTCAGGTAGAAAAGATTGTTGATTCACGATATGTTCGCCGCTCTCTTCAGTACCTGGTGCACTGGAGAGGTTATGGTTCCGAAGAGAGAATGTGGGTGCCAGCATCAGAGAAAAGGCGGACAGACTCATTCGGGCTTTTCATAGGTCCCATCCGGAGAGGCCTGGTCTTGAGGGTCCGGTGGCCCCTCGTAGAAAGGGGGGTACTGTCACGACTGTGACTGATCCAGACAGGTCTGGAAGGAGAAGGTCGCAGCGACTTGCTACTCGCGATAGCTTGTGAGTTTGCTCCGTGGTTCAGGGTATGTCATCCGGGTTTTGCCTTGTGAACCTTTTTGTCCTGACTGGGAGTTTGTAGGTATTCTTCTCAGGTGAGTGCTGTCTGCCACTCCCAGCTACTATATTAGTTTCAGTTTCACTTGCAGTCATTGCCAGATATAGTCCTTACTTCCAGTGCTATTCTGATCTTTGAAGGAGATCGTTTGACGGTATTGTTGTGGAGCTCTTGTCTGGCGTGGACTGTCGTTATTGGGATCATCTTCTCTGCTCGTGACTGGATAAGTCTATCTCTGCTGGAGATTGTTTGTTTGTTGCTGTCTTCCCCTGTTGTTCTCCTAGACATGAGTGATGGTGACTAGTGCTCCCATCTGCCTTTCCCCAGTTTAGTCTTCTTAGGGTGACTCAGGGTTTAGGCATCCTGCTCGCCGCACGGGTTCACACCCTGTCTAGGGTATCAGGGCAGACAGGTGCCAGCTTAGGTTTTGTCAGGGGTGGCCGTTCTATTTCCCATCCGTAGATAGGGGTCCCCCTTCCCCTCTGTCTGGTGCGACACGACTGCTGCTGGGATAGCGGTCGTGACAGTAGTAAGGGGTATACCCTTTGGAACAGTGAATGGTATTATTGTAGGTATACATCAATTGAGGTAGGTGGAGAGTCCTTAAAAATGATTTCAGGGATTTAGGTCAAAAGCTTAGGGCAAGGACCTCAAAAGTAGTATTTTCTGAGATACTGCCTGTACCACGAGCCACACAAGAAAGGCAGTGGGAGATTAGGGAGGTTAACAAGTGGCTCAAGAACTGGTGTAGGAAGGAGGGTTTCGGGTTCCTGGAGAACTGGGCCGACTTCTCTGTTGGCTACAGGCTCTACCGTAGGGACGGGCTGCACCTCAATGGAGAAGGGTCAGCCGTGTTGGGGAGAAATATGGCTAGAAGGTTGGAGGAGTGTTTAAACTAGGGACTAGGGGGGAGGGTAATTACGTTATAGGAGGGGAAGATAGTGCAGATAGAGACCAGGGGCGAGGTAGTGTGTCTGGGGGAGGAATGGAAGGGGGGACTAGAACAGCTCAGAATGAAAGATGTAGGGTGAAAAATACACATAAACCTGTCAAATGTATGTATACTAATGCCAGAAGCCTGACTAACAAGACTGGTGAAATGGAATTAGTGATGTGTGAGGAGGACTATGACGTAGTGGGAATAACTGAGACATGGCTGGATGATAGCTATGACTGGGCAGTTAATATAAAAGGTTAGAAAGGATCGTCAAAACCGGAGAGGTGGAGGGGTCTGCCTCTATGTGAAGTCGTGTCTAAATCCCGTAATTTGAGAATACATCTCTGAGGGACATGAACATGTGGAGTCACAGTGGGTAGAAATACATGGAGCAAAAAACAATAATAAAATACTAATAGTATTATATACCACCTAATATACCAGAGTCCACAGAAAATCTATTACTAAACGAGATAGACGAGGCGGCAAATCATAATAAAGTAGTTATCATGGGGGACTTCAACTACCCAGATATAGACTGCGAAATTGAAATCTGTACATCCCAAAAAGGAAACAGGTTCTTGGCAATAGCCAAAGACAATTTCCTTTCCCAACTGGTTCAGGACCCCACTAGAGGGACGGCCATACTGGACTTAGTATTAACCAATAGACCTGATAGAACAACAGATGTGCAGGTTGGGGGACACCTGGGAAATAGTGACCATAAAGTTATAACCTTCCAATTATCCTTCAAACGAGAGTTTCTAAAGGGAGGAACAAAAATACCAAACTTAAAAAAAGCTAAATTTAGCCAACTAAGCGAGGCCATAGGCCCAACTAACTGGGACAAAGTCCTCAAAAATAAAAATACAACCATAAAATGGGAGATTTTTAAAAGCATTGTAACATCTAATTGTGAGAGGTACATACCTTATAGGAATAAAAGGCTAAGGAACAATAAGAAACCAATGTGGATAAATGGAACCGTAAAGAAGGCAATAAATGACAAAAAGAAAGCATATAAATCACTAAAACAGGAGGGGAGTCAGGAAGCACTGATAAACTGTAAGGAAAAAAATAGAATATGTAAAAAACTAATAAAATTTGCCAAACTAGAGACCGAGAGATTAATTGCCAAAGAGTAAAACTAACCCTAAAATGTTCTTCAATTATATAAATAGTAATAAATATAAATCTGAAGGAGTCGGCTCTCTACATAGCAATGAGGGGGGTGTTGCAGAGAGCGATGAGGATAAAGCAAAACTATTAAATATTTTTTTCTCCACTATATTCACTGAGGAAAATAAACTGTCAGATGAAATGCAGAATGTAAAAGTAAATCCCCCATTAAAAGTGCCCTGTCTGACCCAGGAAGAAGTACAACAGTGACTTAAAAAGATTAAAATAGACAAATCGTCAGGACCGGATGGCATACACCCACGTATCCTAAGGGAATTAGGTGATGTCATAGCCAGACCATTATTTCTGATATTTACGGACTCTGTAATAACAGGGAATGTTCCACAGGATTGGCGCATAGCAAATGTGGTGCCAATATTCAAAAAGGGTCCAAAAACAGAGCCTGGAAATTATAGGCTGGTAAGTTTAACATCTATTGTTGGTAAACTGTTTGAAGGGTTTCTAAGAGATGCTATTTTGGAGTTGTTACGGTATAACCCGGTATAGTGAGGGTTAATACCGTTCGGGCGATTCCCCTGGCGAAGAGCACAGCAACCCACAACCGCTGGAATCCACCGAACTGGAACCATACGAAGTCCTCCTTTCCTGGAACAGGCAAGAGAACGTTCTGACGTAGCAATTCCCCCCCAAGTACGAGACGAGGCTCCGTATTAATGGTTAAACAGGAATTCTAACTTTATTGAGGGCTACCTGCCCGGTATTTATGCAGGTCTCCCACCTGGTGGACACTCCCCTAGGGGACCAGAAGGAAGACTGCGACACAGGGGATACAGCAGCCAATCACACACAATGGGACAATACAGACACCCCCAGCATATCTCTTCCTCTGCCTGTGATACAATTACCCTACACAGGTTAATGTAATCATCACAGGCAGGAGAATACACAATGTCTTCTGTCCTGGAGACAATCGAGGACTCATTCAATTATCTCTCAGGACAAAGGGAAATCGCCAATACACACGTGGGGACAATAGGACAGACATCACTATTCACTTAAAAACTACATATTCACAATCAATCCATTCAGGTTAACAACATATTAAAAAATGACACGAATCAGACCAGGGGTTAACAAGTTAAGGGAAAGTCCTATTTGACCAAATGAAGCATGGCTTTTCTGGTTCAAACTGGTTTTACAGAGCCCTCTCTCCTGGAGACAATGGGGAAAATAATCCAATTATATCCAGGAATAGAGGCAGACTCCATTGAGCACATGGTTGCAAAAGGACATAAAATTACACAATGTTACAATTACTACATAAAACATATACATGCAACATATCCCCAGATGGCTTAGGTCTGAGCGCTCAATATATCCAAAAAGCACTCAGATGCCATAAACACAGTCAAATCGCCATGGGGTTTAAGTTTAGCGTGGGCTGATGAATCCTGGGGCAAGAGGCTGGCAATCTGTCCCCTCCAAAACTCAGTGGCGAGTTTGGTTTCGCCACAGGAGTATCTCAATGAAAATAAGCAAATAACGCCATATCAGCATGGCTTCATGAGGGATCGGTCATGCCAAACGAATTTAATCAGCTTCTATGAGGAGGTAAGTTCTAGACTTGACAGCGGCGAATCAATGGATGTCGTATATCTGGACTTCTCCATAGCATTTGACACCGTACCTCATAAAAGGTTAGTATATAAAATGAGGATGCTCGGACTGGGAGAAAATGTCTGTATGTGGGTAAGTAACTGGCTAAGTGACAGAAAACAGAGGGTGGTTATTAACGGTAGATACTCAGATTGGGTCACTTACTAGTGGGATACCTCAGGGGTCAGTATTGGGCCCTATTCTCTTCAATATATTTATTAATGATCTTGTAGAAGGCCTGCACAGTAAAATATCTATATTTGCAGATGACACTAAACTGTGTAAAGTAATTAACACTGAAGAGGACAGTTTTCTGCTACAGAGGGATCTAGATAGATTGGAGGCTTGGGCAGAAAAATGGCAGATGAGGTTTAACACTGACAAATGTAAAGTTATGCACATGGGAAGGAATATTGCAAGTCACCCGTACATATTAAATGGTAAAACACTCGGTAACACTGACATGGAAAAGGATCTAGTAATTTTAATAAACAGCAAATTAAGCTGCAAAAACCAGTGTCAGGCAGCTACTGCCAAGGCCAATAAGATAATGGGTTGCATCAAAAGGGGCATAGATGCCCGTGATGAGAACATAGTCCTACCACTTTACAAATTACTAGTCAGACCACACATGGAGTACAGTGTACAGTTCTGGGCTCCTGTGAACAAGACAGACATAGCAGAGCTGGAGAGGGTTCAGAGGAGGGCAACTAAAGTAATAACTGGAATGAGGGATCTACAGTACCCTGAAAGGTTATCAAAATTAGGGTTATTCACTTTAGAAAAAAGACGACTGAGGGGAGATCTAATAACTATGTATAAATATATCAGGGGTCAGTACAGAGATCTGTCCCATCATCTATTTATCCCCAGGACTGTGACTGTGACAAGGGGACATCCTCTGCGTCTGGAGGAAAGAAGGTTTGTACACAAACATAGAAAAGGATTCTTCACTGTAAGAGCAGTGAGACTATGGAACTCTCTGCCTGAGGAGGTGGTGATGGTGAGTACAATAAAGGAATTCAAGAGGGGACTGGATTTATTTCTGGAGTGTAATAATATTACAGGCTACAGCTACTAGAGAGGGGTCGTTGATCCAGGGAGTTATTCTGATTGCCTGATTGGAGTCGGGAAGGAATTTTTTTCCCCTTAAGTGGGGAAAATTGGCTTCTGCCTCACAGGGTTTTTTTGCCTTCCTCTGGATCAACTTGTAGGAAGCAGGCCGAACTCGATGGACGGATGTCTTTTTTCAGTCTTATATACTATGTTACTATTCTACTATGTTACTATATCCAAAGTATGGTCAGCAGGTAGTTTACCTTGTCGGCCAAACATGAGGTAGTAAGGGGTATACCCTTTGGAACAGTGAATGGTATTATTGTAGGTATACATCAATTGAGGTAGAAGAGTAGGCCAATCATTCCTGGTAGCAAGTGGCACAGCTCTAAGCATTTCAATCATGGTCTGGTTCATATTTTCACAAAGTCCATTACCTTGCAGATGGTAAGCTGTTGTTCTGATTTTCTGGCAATTGTGAATCGAACACAGTTCTTTAAAGAGTTGCGACTCAAAGGCAGATCCCTGATCCGTAAGAATTTTTTCTGGACATCCGTATGGCAACAGGAAATGTTTCCAGAAGGCATTTGCAGTTGTTATAGCGGTCAAGTCCTTAACAGGTACGGCTACAACGAATTTAGTGTAATGGTCAATGATGGTCATAGCGTATGTATAGCCTGAGCAACTTGGTTCCAGCTTTACGTGGTCAATTGCAACGATCTCTAACAGTGTCTGGCTTACAGTAGGATGTAAGGGTGCTCTTTGGTCATGCCTTTCACCTCGTCCAACAGCACAGGCAGAACACTTTCGACGCCACTTCTCAATGTCGCCTTGCATTCCAATCCAATAGAATCATCTATGGATGGTAGCTTCTGTCTTCTACATGCCAAAGTGTCCTGATTTGTCATGGTACATCTCGAAAATGATGCTTGCATCCCAACAGGGTATTATGATTTGATATACCCTGTTATAGGTAACTGGATCAAGGCTTCTTCTTAATAGTAGGCCCTTCTGCAAAAAGAGTTGTTTCCGGTGTCTCCACAGCTTCAACAGTTCTGGGTCTGCAGTTCTTCTGCGGATTCTTTCAGGTGTTCGCCACTGGTGAGGAAGTCATGTAGTTCTCCGATTACTCTACATTCTGACTGAGGTTTGATCCATCTCTCTTTTTCAATTTAAGATTCTGGATTGTTCTGTGGATGGGGATTTAGGACTCCTTTGTTTTTGATGGGGAGGATGCCTTGTTGGGTGAAGTTTTTGTAGAAATCAGGCATCTCCACTTCTTCCCAGACATCTATGTGTGCAGTAGGATCTTCCTTGGTAGGCAGGCGAGATAAGGCATCCGCGTTCTCGTTGGACTTGCCCGTTCTGTATTTTACAGTGAAGTTGTAGTTAGCAAGATGTGAGGCCCATCTTTGTTCTAAGGTACCTAGCTTGGCTGTATTGAGATGTGCCAGTGGGTTGTTATCGGTGAAAGCTATGGAGGGAGTTGCTGCAAGGTAGTCCTTGAATTTTTCGGTGACAGCCCACACAAGTTCGAGGAACTCTAACTTGAAAGAGCTGTAGTTCTGGTCATTCTTTTCAGCTCCTTTCAGAGATCTACTAGCATAAGCAATCACTCTTTCTTGTCCTTCATGCATTTGGGACAGAACAGCTCCCAGGCCTTTGTTGCTGGCATCAGTGTAGAGATGGAATGGCTGTTGGTAATCAGGATATGCCAAGACAGTTGGTTTGGTCAGCTTTTTTTTCAGGAGTTGGAAGGCAATTTCCCTGTCTTCATTCCATTCCACAGGTATCTGAGTCTTCTGATACTTCTTTGGATGTCCTCTTAGGAGTTCCTGAATTGGCTCAGCAATGTGGGCGAAGTGAGGGATGAAGCGTCTGTAGTATCCTGCTAAACTAAGGAAACTTCTCACCCCCTTTACTGTGGTAGGAATAGGCCTATTCCGGCCTGCAGCTAACTTTTCTGGATTTAACACCTTGCGTTGACATGTCCAAAGTACTTGACTTCTGGCTTTAACAGGTAGCACTTTGATGGTTTGATCTTGAGTCCATTTTTAATGAGGACTTGGAAGACTTCTGCAAGGTGTTTCAAGTGGTCTTTGTAGGATTTGGATAAATAATGACATCGTCCATATAGAGCAGGACAGTCTCGAAGTTTCTATGGCCTAAACAGCGTTCCATTAGTCCTTGAAATGTTCCTGGTGCATTACAGTCCAATGGGCATGTAATTTAACTCAAATAGGCCCATGGGGATAGTAAAAGCTGTTTTCTCTCAGTCTTCAGGAGCCATAGGTACTTGCCAGTATCCACTGGTCAGATCAAGAGTAGAGAAATAGGCTGATGACCCCAGGGGTGTCAAGGATTCTTCAATTCTGGGTATTTGATACATTTTTCTGTAGTCCACACAGAATATGATGTTATCATCCTTTTTCCGGACAAGAACTAGTGGTGCAGCCCATGGACTATGGCTGTCTTGGATAATATTGGAATCCTTCTTCTCTCGGATCATTTGTTTCATGGATTGGTACATCGTTGGTGGTATAGGCTGGTGCATTTCTTTTATTGGATGGTGAGAGCCTGTAGGGATAGTGTGTTTGATTCCACGGACTTCCCCATAATCCGTAGAGTGCTTACTGAAGGCTTGATGATGTTCCTTCACGATGTTCAAAACTCCTTCAATTTGGTTTTTGGGCGTAGAGCTGTCTCCCACGTTGAGTTCTTCCCATCATGATGCGGAGCATGTTCGGAAGTACTGGAGCCCTGCGTATATTGTTCTACTTTATTTGCAGGCACGCTGATGACATCCTGGAATGAGATTTGCAATAACTGAGCAACAGGATAGTATTTAGTGAGAGTAATGTGGTGATCATTCAAGTTTAGGAGACGGACAGGCACTCTACCTTGGGAAAAGGTCACTAAGCTCCTTGCAGCTCTGACTAGAGGATGATTGTCCAGCGCAAAGGGCTCTGCCATGGCTTGGTAGTCTTAAACTTGAATTCCGGGGTGGCACGGCACCATATGAGTGTCTCGGCATTTGGTTTAAGATTCACAGGTTGGTTACATCTGAGGCGAACACAGCAGATTTCCCCTTTCTCATTGGCGAATTTTTGTTATAAGCTCAACACACGGATGGTCTGTTGTGTGACCCTTTTGGAGACAGGTGAAGCAGTAGGCATAGATTGGTGTAATGCCTCAAGCATTTTGATGTAACTATTCCTAAGTACATTCACCCCTAGGATTACTGTAGGGCCACCTTTGTCTCTGGTTTATACCACAATAATACCTTGTTGGGGTAGGGTAGTTTCTCCTGCTTGCAGAGTTGGCTCCCGATAACCATGTATTGACACGGGTTTCCCGTTGCTGGCTGTAAGATCCAACCAGGATTCTGGTGGTAGCGTAAGTTGGCTCTGGTCCCAGTATTTATCAAATGCAGGCCGTTGGATGGTAGTGACCTGAGACCCAGTGTCCAGTAGAGCGACAAAGGGGACTACATTAATTCGGATTGCTACTTCTGAACAGGATCCTACATATCTGGGCATCCAGTTGGGATCTTGTGGACCTACTGGTTTACCTCCCAAGGGGCAGTCCTTGGCCTCGAGGGTTGCTCTTTTAGCCACCAGCACATTGTTTCTGTATGCCCTGACATATGACAGTAGGTGCAAATAGGTCGCCTGCGAGCATTGGAGTTGTCATTTGGGCGCCCGCCAGGACCTCTGGGATATAAATCTTTGTAGTCAGGAGGGAAACGTCTTCTTGGTAACGATGTTTCATCCTCCAACGATACGGGCTTTTCCCACTGTTGTAATTTTTGACACACCTTCTCCAGGCTTTTTGTCAAGAAGTTAACCTGTTCTGTCAAGGCCGCTACAGTATCAGGAACCATAGTTTGAGCTGCCTGACTGGCTATCAGGCAACACGTGGAAGGGGTAGCAGGCATTTAGACAGGAGTTTCAACAGATTTAGCAGGCTCTGGTTGCGGACTCTTTCCCAGAATGCTAATGGCTAGCTCTTTAAAGTCCAAGAAGGTGACGCTTAGCTGTTGCACAGCTAACATTCTCAACTGGCTTTTTAGGTAATCAGTGTTAACACCTTTAATAAACTGCTCTTTCAGAGTTTTGTCTTGGTTCTCTGCCTCACGGGGGTCTACCTGAACCACAGCTCTAAGGGCTTCTTGGGTCTTGGGTTTTAAGGTTGTGTAGAGTCTCTCGAATATCTGTTCCAATGTTCTTCTTTCAGAGCTGGGCCGAGACTTCACCTCCCGGAGTGCAGCTCCCTCTAGTTGCGCTAGGAGTATTTCCATTTGCTGCTCTGTGGAGACAGGGTACAACCTGAACAACGCACAAGTCTCTTAGAGTGTGAGCTTCCCCAGAGTATCAGGGGAACCAAGGGGCCCCGAAGTAGTAGGGCACGGTTAGTGGCATCATGCTGGCTGCTGCAACGGCAGGTGGTGCACTGGGCCAGCTGTGGCTGCTTTTGCATATGTGGTGGCGCACCAACTTTTGTAACTTGACTCTTCCCCTAGGCTGCTGGCGCAGCAAACAATTACATGTCCTTTAGGCGGCCATCTTAAGTGCAAAACAGTCCATTCAAATAAAGAAAACAGCACTATTGACTTTTGAAAAATCCACAATTTTGCAATTTTAAAGATGCGATTTTGTAGTAGAGCGCAATACATGCAGACACTTTTTAAGTATTTCAAACAGTTCTTTGGCCCAATAAAATGGTACACATTTATGGCGCAGGGGTTTGCGAACCCTGTTCGTGACACCAAAATAATTTATGCAGTGAGCCAGATTGACAGGGAAATTATATGTGAGGTCACGGTGTGAGCAATTAAGGTAGTCTGAGGGAAAACACAGTTTTGGTTACTCACGGTTATTTCGTCCCTGGGCAGGCCTGCATAAGTGATGAGGAGGACGGCACAATGATTCTCTGGGGCACGCTCTGGTGTAAGGGACACAGGCCACACGGTCGTTCGAAGTGCCCTTGGTGGTCTGTATTAATGTTCCTATGGCAAGGTCCCTTATTGTCATGACGCCAGTACCTTTTATGGTGGTACAACCATTTACTGTAGTGTTAACTGAGGAATATAATCCAATTTATGACTTTTACTGAACGTTGCTCTTGGTAACAGTTACATCAAAGTATAAAACAGTCTCTAGTACATCCAGATATGAAATACAGTCTCTTTAAGATGGACAGAGGTAAAGCTGCAAAGGGGCCACTGCACACAGGTGTGATGTCTGTCTCTCGGGCTATGATATAGGTTTTATGCTTACTGGTAAGTGACTTCAACGTTGGTCCCTGTTATCCCAGTGCTGGTTAGTGAAGCTGCTGGAGGCTGGTAAGTCCTTCACTTTTAACTCCAAAGGTCCTAAGGTGCTTATAGCGATGGTCGTAACCCTTTGGGTCTATGCTCCTTTAGTCCTTTCTGGATTAATATCCTTTTCTGAAGCTAAACTTCTTGCTGATATCCAATAACTCTTAGCAGAGTTCTGAACAGGATGTGGACTACTTCAGCTCAGGGCTGAAGACTACTCACTGACTAGGCCTGAGCTGGGCTATATATGAGATGTGTTGTCCCCTCCTAGTGGTAGGCTCAGTGTAATGTAATCTAACACACCTGTAGGCAGGGATTATGCATAAAGATGCACTGCAGCATAAAACAGGTTATATGAAGCTATTGGGTGGTTCTACCCTATGAGGATATTCTGCTTAATATTAAGAAATCGCACGGTCCTACAGAAACGCATACGGACATTGTGAACTGTACCCACTTCACTTTTTGGACCTGCAGCGGTAAAGATTCGTGGCAATGTAATTTGTGCTTTATCTTGCTTATAAGGTTATATAAAGCGTACAAAGCTTAACACGACAACTTTGCAATACCAACGTGGGTAGTGGGACACTGCATTAATCTGTCCTCTAGCCTTGTGAACTCGTAGTATGTCTATTCCAAGGATAAGACTATCAGGGCTGCTGGGTCCAGTTCCGGTATCAGGTGAGCTATACGCGTCAGGTGGGGGTGGTATGCCATTACCCCTGGAGTAGGTATCTCTGATCGGTTGTCAGGAATGTGATTGCATTCCAGTACGGTTGGCAGGGACAAGCAGGTTTGACCATCTATGGACTCGACCTTGTACCCAGTTGCTTTCCTCCCCGCCGTCTCAGCGGTATCTACACATGTCCCTAAGGAGTAGGGAGAACTGGGCCCTACAATGTTGAAGATGTTGAAGAAGGTGGATTTAGCTAAAAACCTATTAGTTTGATCATCTAAGATTGTGTATACCTTGATCGCCTTATCTCGATGACCGCCCAATACACTCTGACAAGGCAGATCTTTGAGCAGGACACAGTGAGAAGTGACTATTACGGTGTCTACATCAGTGTCTATCTGCTTCCCGTCATGCTCCTCTGCTTGGGGTGATACCTGAGAGGGTGGTCCAGGGTATAAAGCCGTGTTGTGGTCTGTGCCACCGCATTCTGTGCATGTTACACTTAACTTACAGTTCCTGGCAGGACCTGATGTTGTAGCGCAGCACCTGAAGCAGATGTTGTTTTCTTTGAGGAATTCTTTGCAGTCCTCTAAAGACTTCTCCCTGAAGGCTCTGCATTTTAGTAGAGGATGTGATTTCTTGTGCAGAAGGCATTCTTTGGTAAGATCTTTGAATTTGTTCTCAACTTGAGACGACTTAAACGGCCTGTAAGGAGAACCTGTGGAGGCAATGTTAGTTTTGTGGACTACCACTGGTATTTTATGAGGTTTGACACCAGGGGTAGTGGAACATGACAATGTAAAGTCAAAACTGAGATCATTTCTGATCCATGCCTGTTGAGTAACAAAGACTACAAGCACCACCAAAGGGGGAAGAGGGGGGGGGGGATGGTACATTATGAACCTGTTTTTAATGAGAACCCTTACATGATCCACCTCTCTTGTAGGTTATAGGGAGTTTTTGGACAATTAGATTGAAACCTCTGGTGGTGTCCAAGAATGCTAGCCCTGGCAGATTTCCATCAGCCTGAGCAACCTGTACCTCTATCAACATGTCACTGAGTTCCCTGAGCTTCTGGTAACCCCTACCCACTATTCTAGGAATATTATCAATTCTCTTAAAGCATTTTCTATAGCTTCTATTGATCCATAACACTCATCAAGTCTTTCCTACACCATCTTTAGGCCTTCGCCAGGATAGTTTATGTTAATGTCTCTGATTCTTTTGGCGTGTTCAGCAGACTCGCTTCCATACCACTTTACCAAGAGATCTAACTCTTCACTATAGGAAAGATCTAAGTCCCTTTTGGCGTTTTGGAAGGAGGCTCGCCATGCCCTGTAGTTCTCTGGGCGATCGGTGAACTTTATAAGTTCTTTGGTAACCAGCTCGCGTTTAGCAAAAAACTTAGCAATGTCCATGGCGGCCTGGTTAGCGCCAATTCTACCCGGTGTGTATTGGTATTCTGTGTGTGTGGTGTATCACCATACCTTTTAGGGGTTTCTGGCTTAGGGAAGTCTTTATAATACCGTTTTGATGCGAAGGGTGTCCCGTTAAGTCGAAGCGAAGGTTGTAGTTTTCATTCTGCAGGGCGGTAGTTGTGGTCAGCATCGTATTGTCTCATACCATCCTGCTGGAGGTACTGTGGTTCAAAGTAGGATCTTTGACACACTGTATAAGCTGGCTGATATACTGAATCATAGTTGTCATCTGTCTTGGGATGCTGATGGGCGTATTCTGAGACGTGCTGTGTTGAATCTTGTTGGTCTAGGTCTGGTCCAAGAACTTCACTGTGTTTCTCGGATTTGGGGAACTCCAGGGCTTCTAGGAACTCTGCTTTGGCTACTGCGGCTGCTTCTTTCTCTGCTGCAAGTTTTTCTAATGACGCTTGCAGGCGTGCTCTTTCTGTTTCTTGATCTACTTACATTAGCTTTAGTTGCATCTCTTGTGCGGCAAAGGAAAACCTTACTCTTGCTGCTTCAGCTTCTGCACGTGCGAGAGCAGTCTTTTCTAAAATTAAGGATTTGCTAGAGCAGCTTGCTTGTGACCTGGTCCTGTATGATGATGCCTGGACATTGTGTGCCTGTTTGCTGGCTGCTTAATGTCACTGTGCGGACTCTGTCTACTCAGTCTATGTAGAAACGGACTTCAGTGTGGTCTGGATCGTGCTACACTTGCTGGGGACTGCACTCTCACTGTGACTGTATGGCAACCGCTGATAGTGTATTACTATCCTGCAGCGGTGGCAGGGAGCGCACAGCATTATAGCAACCAATGACGCCGTGCACTCCGGCTGTAAAGAACAAATCCAGCCGCATTACCACAGACTGCTCACGTCCGGGTTTAACGGACGTCTGCATCTAGTCTAAAACTTATACCTAGCTAAACAGCACTGCATAACATAATATCCCTGAAACAAGGTAGATCTCTCTCACCAGATATACTTGTACAAGGATGATGGAGTTTAAGAAGAAGATATGCATAACACAGCTCTGCTGATGTCCTGTAACATGGAGACTGGGCTTCTCTTTCCCAGAATGCACTACACTCCCACAATGCTTTGCACCTCCCAACAATACTATACTCTTTATTAACAGACAAAGTGTAGTAAGTCTGCTAGATGGTGCTATAACCTAACTCATAACGACAGAAATACAGCAGATGTGATCTGTAATGATACTGAAATGAATCTCCCAGTGCTGGGACTGAACACCCATCTTGTCAATCACTTCCCAAACCCAAGACTATTTAACATTGTCAAATGCCTTTCAACGTCCAGGGCTACTATTGTGGGGTGCTCTCTAGAATGAGGGGCTAGATGGGTCCTGTCCAGGAATGCAAGTATCTTTCTGCTGTTTTTGACAGCTGCTCGCTTTTTAACGAACCCCGCCTGTGCTGAACCTATTAAAGTGGGAAGAAACAGTGCAAGGCCAATTGCCATTATTTTAGAGATCAGCTTTACATCCTGGTCCATCAGGGAGATGGGTCTATATGACTGAGGATCAAGCACATCTTTGCCTGGCTTAGGGAACAGTTTGATGTATGCTGTTTTTAGGACACTTGGAATTTTCCCAGTAGTCAAAATTGTATTAAAATATTCTCCTAGTGTTGGTGTGATCAGGGCCAGGGTTTTTTGAGTTATATAGATTCCTTATGGCCGTTTTGATTTCTAATTCTGTAATTGACTTATTCAGCTGCAGCAAGTCTTACAGGGAAACTGATGGTAAGGATATTTCATTGAGAAGAGCTGTGCCATCTTGCGGGGTCGTTTTGGTGGAATACAGAATGGCATAGAACGTCTGAAAAATATAATTCGTCTCACGAGGGTCAGATGTCAAGGTACTCTCAGATGACCGAAGTGTTTGGATATGTGTAGGGGGGCACCTGCCCATAGCCAATCTCACTAGGAGTTTACCTGACTTATTGCCAAAACGTAGCAATTTCTCCCCCATAGAGGATCTCTGGAAACACTCTTTTCTTTCCAACAAAGATCAAAAATATGCTTGGTGCCACCTATCTATCTCTTTTCTCTGGTGTGGGGTCATGGAGGAAGCAGGTGTAAGCCTGTCACAATTCACCACTAGCCATCTGATATTTTTAGTGAGCTGTGCGCTCTATGGCGAAATTGTAAGATATCAATTTCCCCCATATTACCACCTTTGCCATAGCCCAAAAAGTGATGGGTCCTCCTTGTGATGTGCATTGTCTGCTTTAAACTGCTGGTTATTTCATCAAAAATCACCCCAGCAGAGCCCACTTGCAGCTTCCTCAATGGTTTTTATAGTGCAGGAGCTGTAATTGTACATTCTGCTTTGACCGGCCAATCACAGCGATTGGGACTAAATGGGGAAACCTCCCTGGGTCCTTAACTAAGATTGCTGGCTTAGGTTGGTCACTTTGTAATTAGACACAGTGATGTGTGTCAGGAATTCACTTACAGCTGCACTGTACATAGTGTTAAGCGCGAATATTCAGATAGCGATTTTTTATCGCGAATATCGCAACTTTGATCATTTGCGAATATAGCGGTATATATTCGCTATTTCGAATATTCGATTCTTATTTTTTTAGCTGTTAATCCTTGTTGCTCTCTGGTTGTCTTCCCACTTCCCAAAAGCTGTTCTTACCTGTCCGGAGGATTCCTGGCTTCCTGCCCGCTCCAGTTAATGCACGTTGCCGCTTCTGCTGACTTCCCGTGTGCACGGAGCGTCACCATCCCAATGGGAACGCTTCCATGCTAAAATGTACTGTCGAATGTGAGAATCACGATTTCACAAATTTGATTAAGTTGTAATCGCAATGCGATTAATATAACCTGAATTATTCACATTGCGATATTCGTTATATTCTAGCAATACAACCATTAGGAACTTAGCTCTAAGATCAATTCGCAATGCAATTATATGTTCGCTTCGCGAATAAAACTTAGAGCTGAGTTGCTAATGGTTGTATTGCTAGAATATAATGAAGATTGAGAACATAGTGCTATATTCGTAAATTCATGATATTCGTCATCTTCGTTATATTCTAGCAATAGAACCATTAGGAACTCAGCTCTAAGCTTAATTCGCCATGCGAATATAAATTCGCGTAACATTCGCAATATATAGAATAATGACGAATATTCAATTTTCAACTAATATTCAATCGAATATTCGCTAAATATCGCGAAATCGAATATGGCACCTCCCGCTCATCACTAACTGTACATATACAGTGAAGGTCATAATGGAAAAAATAAATAAAATTAACAATTTTGGGGGAAGATGTCTGCCTATTTTTATAGACACATGGTGATATTGGTAGTAGCAGTGGCTTGTTTTGAAGAAGTGGTACAAAAAAATATTCATTTTTGTGAGTACCAACAGGTTCGGTGTTATCTTAACCCCTTAAGGACCCAGCCATTTTTCTCCTTAAGGACCAGGCCATTTTTAGCAAATCTAACATGTGTCACTATATGTAGTAATAACCTTAAAACACTTTTACTTATTCAGGCCATTCTGAGATTGTTTTCTCGTCACACGTTGTACTTCATGACAGTGGCAAGATAGAGTCAAAAAAATTCATTTTTATTCATTAAAAAATATCAAATTTTCCAAAAAAAATTAAAAAAATTAGCAAATTAGCCAATTTCAATTTTTCTACTTTTTTAATAGATAGTAATAACTTCAAAAATAGTTATTACTTTACATTCCCCATATGTATACTTCATGTTTGAAATCATTTTGGGAATGCCATTTTATTTTTTGGGGACGTTACAAGGCTTAGAAGTTTAGAAGCAAATCTTGAATTCTTTACGAAAATTTCCAAAACCCACTTTTTAAGGACCAGCTCAGGTCTGAAGTCGCTTTGTGGGGCTTACATAATAGAAACGGTCATGAACTGTGCAGAAATCCTATCATCTCTTCCCCTATGCAGAATCAGGGCTGTAACTGTGTCCACCATCCCCTGCGGAGACTCTGCCGGCAACAAAAGATTAAAAGCTATACTTAATGTTGTTTACCTGTAAAGCCTTATAAGGGCAATGGAATGTGATAATGTCATGTGACCTGCCAGGAGAGAAGGGGGATTCGAAACTGTTGTTATCCCTCATCTTGGGGAAGGGGGTATGTAAACTGTTGTTTTATCTCAATAAATCAGTTTATGTTCTGAGTTCACATGAACCAGAGGTGTGTGGTTTCTTCTGAGGAAAAGGGGACATTAGGATCGCATGGTTCTGGATGTCCAAATCGTATGATCTTGGGACAGCACGGAGCTACTCATTTGGGTTATAAGGGCCCTGTTACAGAAACCACCCAAAAATTACCCCATTTTAGAAACTACAACCCTCAAGGTATTCAAAACTGATTTTACAAACTTTGTTAACCCTTTAAGTGTTCCACAAGAATTAAAAGAAAATGGAGATGAAATTTCAGATATTCACTTTTTTGGCAGATTTTCCATTCTAATAAATTTTTTTCCAGTAACAAAGCAAAAGTTAACAGCCAAACACAACCCAATATTTATTGCGCTGATTCTGTAGTTTGCAGAAACACCCCATATGTGGCCGTAAACTGCTGTATGGCCAAACGGCAGGGCACAGAAGGAAATGAGCACCATATGGTATTTGGAAGGCAGATTTTACTAGACTGGTTTTTAGACACCATGTCCCATTTGAAGCCCCCCTGATGCAACCCTACAGTAGAAACTCCAAAAAAGTGACCCCATTTTAGAAACTACAGGATAAGGTGGCAGTTTTTTTGGTACTATTTTAGGATAAATATGATTTTTGGTCGCTCTATATTACACTTTTTTTGAGGCAAGGTAACAAAATATAGAAATTCTGAAATTTCATCTCCATTTGCCGATAACTTTTGTGCAACACCTAAAGGGTTAACAAAGTTTGTAAAATCCGTTTTGAATACCTTTAGGGGTGTAGTTTCTTAGATGGAGTCACTTTTATGGAGTTTCTACTCTAGGGGTGCACTGGGGGGCTTCAAATGGGACATGGTGTCAAAAAACCAGTCCAGCAAAATCTGCCTTCCAAATACCACATGGCGCTCCTTTCCCTCTACGCCCTGCCATTTGGCCATACAGCAGTTTACAACCACATATGGGGTGTTTCTGCAAACTACAGAATCAGGGTAATAAATATTGAGTTTTGTTTGGCTGTTATCCCTTTGTTTTGTTACTGGAAAAATGGATTAAAATGGAAAATTTTCCCCAAAATAGCTGTTTTGGGACTGTTTTTTTATTTTTTTTATTTACATCGTTGATCTGACAGGTTAGATTGTGTGCTATTTCTATAGAGCAGGTTGTTACGGACGTGACAATATTAAATATGACTACTTTTTGGGGGGTTTAGTTTTACATAATAAAGAAAGCATTTTTGAAAAAAAGGGTTTTTTAATGTCTCCACATTCTCAAAGCCATATTTATTTATTTTATTTTTTGGGCGACTGTCTTATGTAGAGGCTCATTTTTTGCGGGATGAGTTGACAGTTTGGCACTATTTTGGGGTCCATATGACATTTTGGTCGCTTGCTATTACACTTTTTGTGATGTAATGTGATAAAAATGGCTTTTGACACCGTATTTTTTGATTTTTTTTGTTGTGTTCACCTGAGTGGTTAGGTCATGTGTTATTTTATAGAGCAGTTTGTTACGGACGCGGCTCTAATATGTATACTTTTTATTTATTTAAGTTTTACACAATAATATAATTTTTGAAACAAAAAAAATCATGTTTTAATGTTTCCATAGTCTGGGAGCCATATTTTTTGGGGCGATTGTCCTATGTAGGGTATCATTTTCTGCATGATGAGATTACGATGTGGTTGGCACTTTTTTTGAGTGCATATAACTTTTTAATCGCTTGCTATTATAGTTTTTGTAATGTGAGGTGACAAAAGATTTTTTTTACATAGTTTTTGTTTAATTTTTTTTACAGTATTTACCTGAGGGGTTAGATCATGTGATATTTTTATAGAGCAGATTTTTACGGACGTGCTGATACCTAAAATGTATACTTTTTTTTATTTATTTTACTTTAACACAATAACCGCATTTTAGAAAAAAAAATAATGTTTTAGTGTCTCCATAGTCTGAGAGCCATATTTTTTTATTTCGCTAGCCGGGGACCACTCTAATTGGTCCCCGGCTGGTTAGCTGAGACCCCTGGCTATGTGTAACAGCCGGGGTCTCAGCGCTGTCACCTTATCTGCAGACATGGTGACAGTTTAACTGTAGGACGAGAATGCTCGTCCTAATGCACTAAGTACCGCTCAGTTAGGATGAGTATTCTCGTCCAGGGTCCTGGAGTGGTTAAACGGAACCGGTCATCAACTTTATGCTGACCTCACCAAGGGCAGCATAAATTAGTGACAAAAATTCACGGGAACCAGCATCTTAATCATTGCAGCACAGGTCTTGAAAAGAGTCAAATTTACCTGAGAAGAATAATGGTTATTCATAATCTCCTGCTCTCCCCGCCCATCCGTTAATGATTGGCAGTTCTCTGCTAGAGAGAAAGGGAGAAAACTAGGTAGAAGACTGTCATTCATCAGCAGGTGGTGGCATAATGGGACCACAGTTAAGGCGCAGAAACACCGCACAGGTCAGATGGAGGTATGAAGAAAAGTTCTTCTTTATTAGATATTGGTCATCAAGTGAAGCAGATATAACAACGCGTTTCGGGGATACTTAGGTCCCCTTCATCTGGTTAAAGGCTCCATAAAAACATAGTATACAATGCACATATTTATACCTTAACCGCCTCTGGACCGCCTAACGCACGGATGCGTTCAGCGGGCGGTCTCCTTTCTCTGGCTGGACGCATCGGCGCGTCATCTCGCGAGACGCAAGATGGCGCGCTGATGCCGCCGCGCATGCGCAGTGCCCGGCGGTAACAAGTTTGAAAAGGAGTTGGTCATCAGCCTTCCAGCCAATGATCAGCGCTGGCAGGCTGATGACTTTTTAAAAAAACTAATCAAAAACCATCTAACACATTATATTTATAAATATAATGTGGTAAATGGCTTCTGTGCTCTCTGCTGGGTCCTTTTCGTCGGTTGGACCCTGCAGAGAGCATATGTGACTGTAAGTACACCAAGCACTACATACCTAGCCCCTTGATCACCCCTTTCAATTACCTGTCAATCACTAGTGAAAGGGAAAAAAGTGATCAGTGTAAACTGTCACTTTTTTTTTCACTAGTATTGACTGTTAGGTTTAGTTTAGTTTAGGCCCCTTTGGTAGGTAGTTAGCTTCCGTTAGCGCCCAGCCCACCGCACCGCAGTCACTGATTCGCTGATTAGTGTAGCGCTAATCAGCATTTGTACTTTTATAGTATCTGTAAGTGATCAGAACTGATCACAGTCAGATCTATAATAATATTAGTGTCACCTTAGTTCGCCCCCCACCCAAAACTCAGTGTTTGCCCGATCAGGCCTGATCGGTCGCCCACACATGCGTTCACCCACGCCCACCCCGCCGCAGTGACAAATTTTTTTAAATTTTTTTTATCACTGCACAATCACTTCACAACCGCTGCGGCAATAAAAACATCAGTTTTGATCTTTTTTATCAATCGCAGCGGCTTCCTGTACTTCGCTAGGCTCCCATTTGTAGGACAGGCTTGCTCTTTTTCTTGGTTTGTCTCAGGGAATACCCCCTAAATTTAGTTGTCCAAATGTCAAATAAGGAGTATTCGTCTGAAGAGGCCTACAGGATTCTGACCCAGTCGGATAAGGAATTGGAACCCTCATCTGACGAATCTAGCAGGTCAGAATATGAACCTGTAGAAAGCAGTGGCAGTCTGACCCAAAGTTTGGACGAGGAGGTTGAGGTCCCTGATACCACCAGGCGTACCCGGCCCCGTGTCTCTAGACCCCAGGTTGCGCAGGATCCGCTTCAAGGGCAGCAGAGTGGGTCTGGCGCTGTTGGATTGCGTGGTAAGGCATACACCAGCAGCGCAGCCCTTCCTGGACCTAGTACCAGCACTGCCATAGAACATGGTAAAGTGGTGAGCACCAGAAGGGCAGTTGAAGCTGGTACGGTGGCACGTGCAATAGTTCCCCCGTCGCAGCCACCACACAGACAGGCCCGTAGAGTTCCTAGAATCCCTGAGGTGCTGGCAAACCCTGACTGGCAGCCCCCATCTTCAGCCGCACCATTAGTTCCCCCTTTCACCACCCAGTCAGGAGTTCGGGTGGAGACAGCTCAGATCGGATCGGCACTGTTTTTTTTTGAGCTGTTCTTCACTGCGGAACTCTTTGACCTAGTCGTGGCAGAAACAAATCGGTATGCCACTCAATTTATAACTGCCAACCCGGGAAGCTCTTATGCCCAGTCTTTCCGATGGAAACCAGTCCAAGTTTCCGAATTTAAAACTTTTCTGGGACTTCTCCTCTAACAAAAAAGGCATGAATTGCGGTCATATTGGTCCACGAACCCATAACATGCCCATGTTCTCTGCTGCCATGTCCAGGACACGATTTGAGACCATCCTGCTTTTCCTGCACTTTAGTGACAACACCACCTCTCGTCCCAGAGGCCACCCAGCTTTTGACCGGCTCCACAAAATTTGGCCCCTCATAGACCACTTCAACACCAAATTTGCAGATTTGTATACCCCTACACAAAACATCTGCATAGACGAGTCCCTGATACATTTTACCGGGCGCCTTGGCTTCAAACAATACATCCTAAGCAAGCGCGCCCGGTATGGGATCAAATTGTATAAGCTCTGTGAAAGGGCCACAGGCTATACCCACAAATTTCGTCTCTATGAGGGTAAAGATCAGACCCTGGAGCCGGTCGGTTGCCCTGACTACCTGGGGAGCAGTGGGAAGACAGTCTGGGACTTGGTGTCACCCTTATTCGGCATGGGGTACCATCTTTATGTTGACAATTTCTACACAAGTGTGCCCCTCTTCAGGCATTTGTTCCTAAAACAGATTGGCTGCTGTGGCACCGCGCGACCTAGACGCCGGGGCTTCCCCCAACGGCTCGTTACCACCCGTCTTGCAAGGGGGGAGAGGGCTGCCTTGTGTAATGAAGAACTGCTCGCAGTGAAATGGAGAGACAAGCGTGACGTTTACATGTTCTCCTCCATTCACGCAGACACGACAATCCAAATTGAACGGGTAACCAGTGTCATTGAAAAGCCCCTCTTGGTCCACGACTATAATTTGCTCATGGGTGGGGTGTACTTCAATGACCAGATGTTGGCCCCATATTTGCTTTCCCGGAAGACCAGACGCTGGTATAAGAAGGTGTCTGTATATCTATTGGCTATATATAATAGTTTTGTTCTCTACAGTAAGGCTGGGAGAACAGGATCCTTCCTCAAATTTCAGGAAGAGATCATCGAGAACCTCCTCTATCCAGGAGGTTCCGTGGCCCCAACCACCAGTGTAGTGAGCCATCTACACGAGCAACATTTCCCCAATGTCGTTGCTGGTACCTCAAACCAACCGCCACCCCGAAAAAAATGTCGTGTCTGTAGCAGGAGTGGAATAAGCCGTGACACCCGCTATTTTTGTCCTGACTGCCCTGACCACCCTGCCCTATGCCTAGGGTAGTGTTTCCGGAAGTACCACACTCAGGTACACTTAGGGATGTAGGGACCGCAGGACACAGGTAGTTTTTACACTCAGGATCTAGGGTCTCTCAGGATACTAGGTTTTGAGAGACCCTAACACACAGGGGTGCTGGTGTGCTACTGCAGCTATGTGAAACGGTAGAAACGTCTCCTTTCACTTTGGATATAGTGCATAATGTACTTCGCACCATCTCTGTGCGATTTACACTTTACACATTGTCCCATGGGAGAGGAGAGGTTTCTGCAAGGAAAATAAAGAGTGAAAAAAAATAAAAATTTAAATTAAACAGGCAGCAAGAAAAAGAAATCTTGAGTTAGCTTAGGTTTTAAAAGTTTTATGATGTTCAGGTTTTTAAAGTTCGTAACATTCAAATTTATGAGCCTGCTGCTTGTTTTTTCTTCTTTTTTTTACTAACCACCCTTTATTTTCCAGCTGGACCAACCGACGAAAACGCTGCAGCACTCATGTGCATTCTGAGAGAAGCATTGCGCTGCTGTCAGAAAACACGTGAAGTCGGTGTATGCGGCGATGCAGGACGAGATTTCTTCTCCGCAGTACAGGCATATGAGCTGAGGAGAGGTGTTGGAGTTCATATGCTTTGGCAAACACTTTGTATAAAAAATCTGGCAAAGATGTCTTCCTCCACAACGATCGATTGATCGATGTGAATGGAGAAATCACATTTGCCAGGACATAGGAGCTGAAGTGGGTATGGATGTTTGGGCGGAGCCCCTATGTCCTGTCAATTGCCAGGCCCCTCTATTTTTTTTTATTTTGCATATTTTTTGGCAGAGATTTTTTCATCCACATTGATCAATACGAATGAAGAAATCTGTGCCTTTCATTTTTTCTTTCAGCCCAGAGGCTGAACGGAAAAAAAAATCTCATTACCCGTATGCTCCATACAAGGAGAATAGCAGAAACTCCTAATGCTGGCCATACATGTAATGATTGCGGAGACCCTCAAATGCCAGGGCAGTACAAAAACCTCACATGTGACCCCATTTTGGAAAGAAGACACCCAAAGGTATTCGCCGAGGGGCATATTGAATCCATGAAAGATTGAACTTTTTGTCACAAGTTAGCGGAAAGGGAGACTTTGTGAGAAAAAAACAAAAAATATCAAATTCCGCTAACTTGTGCCAAAAAAAATAAAAATCTTCTATGAACTTGCCATGCCCCTCACGGAATACCTTGGGGTGTCTTCTTTCTAAAATGGGGTCACATGTGGGGTATTTATACTTCCCTGGCATTTTAGGGGCCCTAAAGCATGAGAAGAAAAACGCGTAAAAATGCCCACCTAAAAGGTACTCATTGGAATTAGGGCCCCTTTGCGCATCTTGGCTGCAAAATATTGTCACACATGTGGTTTCGCCGTACTCAGGAGAAGTAGGGCAATGTGTTTTGGGGTGTATTTTTACATATACCCATGCTGGGTGAGAGAAATATCTCTGTAAATTGAAAACTTTGCATAAAAAAAACCCAAAACACATTACCCTACTTCTCCTGAGTACGGCAATACCACTTGAGTGACACTTTTTTACAGCCAAGAAAGTCAAAATGCAGAAATTCACTTTTTTGCACCATAGTTTGTAAACACTATAACTTTTACCCAAACCAATAAATATGCACTTATTGGTTTTTTTTTATCAAAGACATGTAGAAAAATAAATTTTGTGAAAAATTTATATAGAAATGTATTTTTTTTAATTAAATTTTAAAACAGAAAGTGAAAAATTTCGGTCATTTTTGATTAATAGCACAAAAAAGTAAAAAGTTGCATGACCGAGCAATAAACGGTGAAAGAGTAGTGCAGAATTGTAAAAAGTGGTCTGGTCATTAAGGGTGTTTAAGCTAGGGGGGCTGAGGTGGTTAAAATGCCAGAAAAACACACCAGGTAGCGGCTCCTGGTGAGAGGAGACGCCCTCCAGGTGTTCTCACATTTGCATAGAAGGTGGTAAGTTTAAATATATAAAATAATATAGGTACATTAGGATAATATATAAATAAAGTGATTTTTAGTGAAATTGCTGCAATTTGATAATAGGGAATGAGAAAAAGGGTATTTTATATTGTAAGCCAAGATCGTGGCTCCAGCCATCATGTGACCTCATTGCTTTCTTCACATGAACTGGTTGCTGGGGAACGGATGAACAAGCTTCCGGTCCCGGGCGCGACTGGGTTACGTGATTGCTAGTATCACGATGACGTAACCAGAAGGCGTGATTACTGGACTTGTTGTCATGCTGACGGATATACAAAATCCCGTTGTAGGTTATGTGATTGCTACTGCCGGGACCACGTGACCACCAGAATGCGATCACCTGAAGAGTTGTCCTTGTGAAAGACGCCAGGCTCGGGAGGTTGGAAGTAAACATATAGATCATACAGGGGCCACTGGAAAAATCCTATACCAAGATTAAATGAAAATGGATATGGCCATGTGACTTAGGAATGAGAAAAATGGATATAAAATGTGTTAAACGAATGAATAAATAGATAAATATGGATTTTGAATAAATAGATGTTGGATAATTAAGTAAATACTAAAAGGAGGTTGTTTAATAGATAAATATAGTGATATCTGTGTAAAGAATGGTTTTATAAAAAAAAAATTGAATAAAAAGTTATAAAAAATAAATAAATTGAATAAATATATAAATATCGCAAGCAGAGCAGTTTATGGCATAGTCACGGTTGGAAAAAGTTATAAATTGATATTATGGATAAACCAGTAATAAATAATGCTAAGTTGGTAATGGATGAATATATAAAATATAAATATATAATGAATATAATAAACCTTGATACAGTGGGACTTAAAAAAAGGGGGGGGGGATTTTTCATAAAAGAGTGGTGAATAATAAGAAGGGGGGGACTATTTTTCATAAATAGGTAATGAATATCAATTGGGTGTTGGGAAAGTTTCAGAGATTAATCTCAAATGCCTCATTTAGACCATATGGGTTGAGGCTATTTAGTTTATAAATCCAGTACATCTCGCAACGTCTTATACATTGTAAGTTCTTAAGCTGGTGTACTTTGTTCAGTGAGAGTGATTATGAACCCTAGGAAGCTACCCTCATGGTAATTTGCAGCTTGTCCCGAGACGCTGTGTTTTTTAAACTTCTTTTTGACATTTGACCGATGTTTATTTAGTGTATTGCGCAATGTCTGTATTGTGCGCCCAACATATTGTAGGCCACATGGACATTCTAAAACATACATCACGTGTAGGCTGTTTAGCCTGTCGGATCCGTCCTGCCGCTAGTTCAAGTGTGTCGCCGGACTGTCGCTCTGTCCCCATTGACTATAATGGGGGCGAGGGCGGAGTTCCTGCACAGCATGGTAGCACATGACGAGAAACCGCTGGACTAAAACTACGACATGTCCGACATTTAGTCCGGCGGCCTCTCGTCAATTATAGTCAATGGGACGGAGCAGCAGTCCGTTGACACACTTGAACTAGCGGCAGGACGGATCCGATCTGTCAGATCTGTCCTGCAGCTAGTGTGAAACTAGCCTTACAGTCCAGTGCACCACATATTGGGACGGTTTCTCCATCCCTGTTTTTGAAAAAAGTGGCTTGACAGATGGTCTCGCAACATAAACATCTAGATTATCCGCATTTGTTGCTACCTTGTATATGTTTGTCCGTTTTGGCTGTGCTTTTTATTCTGCTTGGTGCTAGAATATTTTTTAGGTTGTATGCCCTTCTACAAGTGAGATGGGCTCCTCTTGGAATGATTTGACCTAGGATGGGATCTTTTTTAAGAATATGCCAATGTTTATTCAACCCCTTCCCGACATGTGACATACTATTACGTCATGGAAGTCAGTGACTTTCTGCATTTTGACGTAATAGTACATCATGGTGATCGGGCGGGCACCGGAGCGGTGTGCGCCTGATCACTGCAGGGGTCCGGCAGTCCCTGATAGCCGGGCCTCTGCTGTATCCGCTGGCATCGCGGTTTACAGCAATGCTGGTGGATTAACCCCTTCTATGCCGTGGTCAGCTCTAACCGCGACATAGAAGGGATTTGCTGTGGGTGAGGGAGCCCATCCAGACCCCGCGCTGCTGTGGCGGGGACCCAATGGGTGACAAGGCAGCCCGATGCCGTGCAGAAGCTGCCCAATGCCTTGCACGTCATTGAGACCTGCATTCTACGGGTATCCAGGAGATATAGCCTTAGGCTGTGTCTCCTAGGCAACCTATTAGTTTATTACTTTATAGATGTATTGTAATGCATTGCAGAGGGGATCAGACCCCAAAAGTTGAAGTGCTAGAGTGGGACAGAAATAAAGTTAAAAGAAAAGTAAAAAAAGTGTTTTTAATAAAAAAAATAAGGTTTCAAGTAAAAAAAAGAAAAAGACGCCCCTTTCCTCAGATTATATAATCTATATAATCTTATGTATTTCCGCGTCCGTAACGACCGGCTCTATAAATATATCACATGATCCACCCCGTCAGATAAACACCATGAAAAAAATTAAATAAAAACTAAGTAAAAAAAAAAGCAATTTTTGTCACCTTACATCACAAAAAGTGCGACACTAAGCGATCAAAAAGGCGTATGTCGAACAAAATGGTACCAATAAAACAGTCACCTCATCCCACAAAAAATTACCCTCTACTTATGAAAATCTCTCAAAAATAAAAAAAATATAGCTCTCAGAACATAAACACTAATAATTTTTTTCTTTCAAATATGCTATTATTGTGTTAAAGTGAAATACATTTAAAAAAGTATACATATTAGGTATCACCACGTCCGTAACAACCAGCTCTATTAAAATATCACATGACCTAACCCCTCAGGTGAACACCGTAAAAAAAAAAATTTGTGTAAAAAAAAAGCTATTTTTGTCACCTTACATCACAAAAAGTGCAACACCACATGTTCCACAAAATGGTACCAATAAAACCATCACCTTATCCCACAAAAAAATGAGACTCTACCTGAGACAATTAGTAAAAAAATAAAAGAAAATATGACTCTCAGACTATCGAGACACTAAAACATCATTTTTTTTGGTTTAAAAAATGCTATTATTGTGTAAAAGTTAAATAAATAAGAAAAAATATAATTATGTATTGCCACGTCCGAAACGATCTGCTCCATAAAAATACCACATGATCTAACCCCTCAGGTGAACGCTGTAAAAATAAATAAATAAAAACAACCAATTTTTTGGTCACCTTGTCTCATAAAGTGTAATAAATAATGATCAAAAAAATCATATGTACCCAAAAATGGTACCAATAAAAACATCAAAATAAAAAAATATGGCATTCAGAAAATGAATAAACAATTTTTTTTTTCTAAAATGCTTTATTATGTAAAACTGAAACAGACAAAGAAAGTAGACATATTTGATATCATTGCATCCGTAACAACCTGCTCTATAAAAATAGCACATGATCTACCCTGTCAAATGAATGTTGTAATAAATAAAAACAGTGCCAAAACAGCCATTTTTTGGTTACCTTGCCTCACAAAAAACGTAATATAGAGCAATTAAAAATCATATGTACCCCAAAATAGTACCAATAAAAATGGGGTCACTTTTTGGGAGTTTCTACTATAAGGGTGCATCGGGGGGGCTTCAAATTGGACATGGCATCTAAAAACCAGCCCAGCAGCCCAGCAAAATCTGCCTTCCAAAAACCATATGGCATTCCTTTCCTTCTGCGCCCTGCCGTGTGGCCTTACATCAGTTTACGACCACATGTGGGGTTTTTCTGTAAACCGCAGAATCAGGGTAATAAATATTGAGTTTTGTTTGATGTGTTAAAGAAAAAATGGATTAAAGTGGAAAATCTGCTAAAAAAGCGCCATTTTGAAATTTCATCTTCATTTTTCTTTAAAGGGTCTTTTAAAGGGTTAACAGTTTGTAAAATCAGTTTTTGAGTAACTTCAGGGCTGTAGTTTCTGCAATGGGGTCATTTATGGGGGGTTTCTATTATGTAAGCCTCACAAAGTGACTTTGGACCTTAACTGGTCCTTAACCCCTTAAGGACTCAGCCCTATTTCACCCTAACCCTGGGTTCAGACCTGAGCGTTCTTGAAACGCACGTTTTAGTCGCGCGTATTTCAGCGCGTTTTTTGCAAATAGGAAACGTGCGTTTGTACGCGCGTTCTTGTGATTGACTACTGTGGTGTCAATCACAAAACGCGCGACAAACGCCCCAAAAAAAGCTCAAGTACTTGTTTATGCGTCGGGCGTTTTACAGCACGTTCAAACGCGCTGTAAAACGCTCAAGTGAGAACCAGGGCCATAGGAAAGCATTGGTTTTCATGTGTTGAGCGTTTTACAGCGTGTTTAAACGCGCTGTAAAACGCTCAGGTGTGAATTTAGGGTAAGGACTCGGCCATTTTTTGCAAATCTGACCAGTGTCACTTTATGTGGTGATAACTTTAAAATGCTTTTTCTTATCCAAGCCATTCTGAGATTGTTTTTTCGTCACATATTGAACTTCATGACAGTGGTAAAATGAAGTCGAAAAAGTTCATTTTTATTTATAAAAAAATACAAAATTCACCAAAAATTTTGAAACATTTGCAATTTTCCAAGTTTCAATTTCTCTACTTCTATAATACATAGTAATACCGCCAAAAAAATTATTGATTTACATTTCCCATATGTCTACTTAATTTATCGATCATTTTGGGAATGCCATTTCATTTTCTGGGGACGTTACAAGGCTTAGAAGTTTAGAAACAAATCTTGAAATTTTTCAGAAATTTTCAAAAACCCACTTTTTAGGGACCAGTTCAGGTCTGAAGTCACTTTGTGAGGCTTACATAATAGAAACCACCCAAAAATTACCCCATTCTAGAAACTACACCCCTCAAGGTATTCAAAACTGATTTTTAGAAATGTCATTAACCCTTTAAGAGTTAATGGCAAATGGAGATAGAATTTCAGAATTTAGATTTTTTGGAAAATTTTCCATTTTAATCAATTTTTTCCAGTAACAAAGCAAGGGATAACAGCCAAACAAAACTCAATATTTATTCCCCCGATTCTGTAGTTTGCACGAACACCCAATATGTGGTCGTAAACTGCTGTATGGCCAAACTGCAGGGCGCAGAAGGAAAGGAACGCCATATGGTTTTTGGAAGGTGGATTTTGCTGGACTGGTTTTTTGACACCATGTCCCATTTGAAGCCCCCAGATGCACCCCTAGAGTAGAAACTCCATAAAAGTGACTTCATCTAAAAAACTACACCCCTCAAGGTATTCAAAACCAGTTTTACAAACTTTGTTAACCCTTTAGGTGTTCCTCAAGAGTTATTGGCAAATGGAGATGAAATTTCAGAATTTCTATTTTTTGTTACCTTGTCTAAAAAAAAATGTAATATAGAGCAACCAAAAATCATATTTACCCTAAAATAGTACCAACAAAACGGACACCTTATCCCGTAGTTTCCAAAATGGGGTCACTTTTTTGGAGTTTCTACTGTAGGGGTGCATCAGGGGGGCTTCAAATGGGACATAGTGTCAAAAAACCAGTCCAGCAAAATCTGCCTTCCAAAAACTATATGGCGTTCCCTTCCTTCTGTGCCCTGCCGTTTGGCAATACAGCAGTCTACGACCACATATGGGGTGTTTGTGCAAACAAGAGAATCAGGGCAATAAATATTGAGTTTTGTTTGGCTGTTAACCCTTGCTGTGTTACTGTAAAAATGGATTAAAATGGAAAATGTGCAAAAAAAATAGCTGTTTTGGGACCGTTTTTATTTTTTGTTATTTATATCGTTGAACTGACAGGTTAAATTGTGTGCTACTTCTATAGAGCAGGTTGTTACGGACGCGACAATACCAAATATGACTACTTTTTGGGGGTTTTTGTTTTAGTTTTACATAATAAAGCATTTTTGAAAAAAATCATTTTTTAGTGTGTCCACATTCTGAAAGCCATATTTATTTTTTTATGGGCTCATTTTTTGCGCGATGAGATGGCGGTTTTATTGGCACTATCTTGGGGTGCATATGACATTTGGGTCGCATGCTATTACACTTTTTGTGATGTAAGGTGACAAAAATGGTTTTTGACACTTTTTTTTTTTTTTGCTGTGTTCAGCTGAGGCGTTAGGTCATGTGTTATTTTTATAGAGCAGGTTGTGACGGATGCGGCAATACCTAATATGTATACTTTTAATTTATTTATATAAGTTCTACACAATAATATTTTTTAAAACAAAAAAAAAAAAAAATCATGTTTTAGTGTCTCCATAGTTTGAGAGCCATATTTTTTTTTTTTTTGGGCGATTGTCCTATGAAGGGGCTCATTTTTTGCGGGATGAGGTGATGGTTAGATTGGCACTATATGACTTTTTGATCGCTTGCCATTACACTTTTTGTGATGTAAGGTGACAAAAAAATTGCTTTTTGACAACGTTTTTATTTAATTTTATTTTTACAGTGTTTATTTGAGGGGTTAGGTCATGTGATACTTTTATAGAGCAGATTCTTACGGACGTGGAGATACACAATATGTCTACTTATTAGTTTTTTTTTTACATTTAACACTAAAAAGCATTTTTGAAACAAAAAAAATCATGTTTTAGTCTGAGAGGCATAGTTTTTTTTATTTTTTGGCCAATTGTTTTAGGTAGGGGCTCATTTTTTGCGGGATGAGATGGCGGTTTGATTGCTACTATTTTGGGAGGCATACGCCTTTTTTATCGCTTTGTATTACACTTTTATTTACACAATTTTTTTTTTTTATTGTGTTCACCTGAGGAGTTCAGTTATGTGATATTTTTATAGAGCAGGTTTTTACGGACGCGGCGATACATAATATGTGTAGTGTATATATATATATATATATTTTTTTTTTTATTCAGTGATATGTGTTTTTTTTCACTTTTTTACTTTTGTTTTGACCCAGACCAACTTGGTTCTTGTACAAAATTATGCCAACATAAAGTAGATATATCGGGAATGTTAAGTAATGTATCTTTTATGAGGTATCACTTTCTGTTTTAAAAGCAGAGAAATGAAAATTTTTAAAGTTGCTAATTTTTCAAAATTTTTGGTAAGTTTGGGATTTTTTCATAAGTAAAGGTGAAATATATTGACTGAAATTTATGACTATCATGAAGTACAATGTGTTACGAGAAAACACTCTCAGAATAGCTTGGATAAATAAAAGTGTTCAAAAGCTATTGCCACATAAAGTGACACTTGTGGTCAGGGCTACCTGTGACACGTAGGCTACATGACACGTAACTGTCTACCTGCCTAACTATCTAAACTAAGTGGCTTAAATTGTGCCATAACCGCTGCATAGGAGGAATGCCTAAAAGGGGGAATTCCCTGCAAGGAGTTTATGAAAAAGAAGGGTGGCTTGGGAGGGTATTCAGCACCGTCGACACACCCAAGGGAGGCACCTGCCTGGTATAAATCTGCTTCTGACGCCCCTCCCACAAATACAGGCCAATAAATCGGCCTTCATACTTGTGGTTGGGGCTACCTGTGACGCGTAGGCTACATGACACGTAACCGTCTACCTGCCTAACTAACTAAACCAAGCGGCTAGAATTGTGCCATAACCGCTGCGTAGGAGGAATGCCTAAAAGGGGGCAAAAACCCCACAACTAAATGATACATAATAGACCATCTCGAGACTAGGTTGAGGTATGTACCTATTGAACATTCAGAGCCCCATCGACCTAATTTCTGGATAATATGGGCCGGAACTTTTGTTCCTAGGGGCAGCAGATGCTGCACCTAACCTGAAGGAAAGGTCAGATAGCTGCCGGTTTCAACCCTAAATTGGACACCGGCATACAGACATGCCGCACAACTGAGAGGTGGTGAGTGGTGCTGGGGGAACAGCAACAGAGGACTCTCAAGGTCTCGGTCTGTTAAGGCTGCCAGTAACTGCTGAAAGACACGAACCAGACACCCTGAATGGAATGTCGGAAAGAAAATGATTATATTGGGGGCCAAAAAATGGCAACAAAACCAGTGCCAGCAAAATCATCAGAAAAAACAAAATCAGTTCAGGTCTGATGTTGTGATACCACAACCTGATGAAAATGTGACTTACCCAACATTCTGAACCTATAACAACCTTTGAAGAAACGTCAAGTAGCGAAGCCCATAACCTAATGGAAATCCACCCGTAATGTGACTCATTGTATGCTAATAAAGTTTTTTTTTTTTTTTTTTTTTAATCCCTTTTTTTTTCTCATCCTTCTACCTGAGCAAAAGAAGTGATTGACCACACTAACTAAGAATGGCGAGCTGTGACGTGACCTGAAAAGCAAAAATGACGTGCAGTGACGATCGTGGCTGTGGTAGTATGCTGACACTGACATGAGGCATGCAGCAATATAGACCACCTGCAATACACCACACTTCTATAGATGAGTACATATAAACAATGCAACCATCAGCATGTACCCCCTGTTAAGATGTGGGTGTATATGCCGTTAAAACAGTCTAAACTCAGTTCTTGGCAAAAGCAACACTCATATCTATTTTGAGCAAAAATAAAGCAATAAAACAAGGCAAAATAACAGCAAAATAAATGGTCCTCATGAGTCTTTGCAATTACCTTTGTAGCAAGTAGCTCCCCCAGTGTCCAGCTAACATTCTGAACTGAAGATGGACAGGTGCTTTTTAAGTACACACCTCAGGTTCACAGCCTTAGTGCTCATGCACACGGCAGTGGTCGTATTGCGGTGCGGAAGGACGGAGTGGAACCCCACGGAAGCACTACAGAGTGCTTCCGTGGTGTTTCTGGCCGTGCCTCCGCACCGTAAAAAAGTAGTGCATGCACTACTTTTTTGCGGAACGGAAGGATCGCGGACCCATTCAAACTGGTCAGATAATCACTGAAGCAAAAAAACGAGCATTTGCGCTCACTCAATTGGAATGTCTGTTGCCGAAACCTAAAACAATGTAACAATGGCATTTGGCAGCCGCCGGCATGCAGCGCATCCTGCTATGTACTTCAGTCGTGCTGCACGCAAGGCACCTCCTCTCCGCTGCAGGCTTCGTACCTGCTGCACATGTCCTGTTTCTTTAAGAGCTCGTACATGCCCCTAACTCCACCTCCTCTCCAATCCCTGCCAAGCACCACCTATATAAAGGGTGCTTTCCCCTTCCTGCGATGTCTGAGCAATATTGTAGTTTCTACAGCGAAGGTTCCTGCTTGTTGTTCCTGAGTTTTTTCCTGTTTTCGACCATTGCCTGAATCCTGACCTCGTCTCTGTCTGATCCTCCTGTACCTCGCTGCTCTCAAGTGTACGATTCGGATTTTCAACAACGCCTCTGTCTGCTGTTCAGCTTGTCACACCCACTGCACCTGAGCTATTCAGCTCTGCTGTTCTAACAGCTCCAGCTCTGCTTAATCACCAACTCAGCTCTGCTTCATCCAACTCTGTTGGTGTGCTTCCTTCATCCAGCGACAGCTCGCTCCACCTGCCTGTATCCCCGTGCTTGCATCGAGGCGTTCTGGTCGGCCCAGCCAGCTGCCACTTAACCGGGACCACTCTAAAGGGTGAAGACCAGGGGGACACTTAGATTCCACCCCCAAGTTTGGCCCAAAGTCAAACCGGTAAGTGGCACAGCGGGTCCACACCTGTTGAAGCGTTACAAACAATATCTATAGATTAATTTTATTACAATCTAGAACCAAAATCATAACTTGGTAAAATCCATCTTAAAAAAACATTGGCATATTCTAAAAAAAGATCCCATCCAACTCATCCCAAGAGCACCCCATCTCACTTATAGAAGGGCATGCACCCTAAAAAATATTCTAAGACCAAGCAGAATAAAAAGCACAGCCAAAACGGACCAACATATACAGTAGATATTCCGCAAAAACAAGGTAGGAGCAAATGCGGACAATCTAGATATCTATGTTGTGAGACCATCTGCCAAGCCACTTTTTTCAAAAACAATAGGAATCGAGAAACCTTCCCAATATGTGGTGCACTGGTCTGTAGCTCTACACATGTGATTTATGTTTTAGAATGTCCATGGGGCCGACAATATGTTGGGCGCACAATACAGACATTGTACAATAGACTAAATAAACATAGGTCAAATGTCAAAAAGAAGTTTCAAAAACAGTGTCTTGAGACGCTGCAAATTACCATGAGGGTATCTTCCTAGGGTTCAAAATTAACCTCAGTGAACAAATACCAGTACACCAGCGTAAGAACATACAATGTATAAGTCTTCACAAGATGTACTGGATTTATAAACTAAATAGCCTCAACCCATACGGTCTAAATGAGGCATTTGAGATTAATCTCTGAAACTTTTCCAACACCCAATTGATAATTTATTACCTTTTATGAAAAATAATCCCCCCCCCCCTTCTTATTATTCACCACTCTTTTACAAACCGGATACCAAAAAAGTTGGGACACTAAAAAAATTGTGAATGAAAACCGAATGCAATGATGTGGAGATGGCAAATGTCAATATTTTATTTGTAACAGAACGTAGATGACAGATCAAACGTTCAATCCAAGTAAATGTATCATTCAAAATTTCACGGTGTCTACAAATCCCAAAAAAGTTGGGAAAAGTAGCAATAAGAGGCTGGAAAAAGTAAATTTCAACATAACGAAGAGCTGGAAGACCAATTAACACTAATTAGGCCAATTGGCAACATAATTGGGTATAAAAAGAGCTTCTCAGAGTGGCAGTGTCTCTCAGAAGCCAAGATGGGTAGAGGATCACCAATTCCCACAATGTTGCACAGAAAAATAGTGGAGCAATATCAGAAAGGTGTTACCCAGAGAAAAATTGCAAAGACTTTGCATCTATCATCATTAACTGTGCATAATATCATCCGAAGATTCAGAGAATCTGGAACAATCTCTGTGCGTAAGGGTCAAGGCCGTAAAACCATACTGGATGCCCGTGATCTCAGGGCCCTTAAACGACACTGCACCACAAACAGGAATGCTACTGTAAAGGAAATCACAGAATGGGCTCAGGAATACTTCCAGAAACCATTGTCAGTGACCACAATCCACCGTGCCATCCGACGTTGCCAGCTGAAACTCTACAGTGCAAAGAAGAAGCCATTTCTAAGCAAGATCCACAAGCTCAGGCGTTACCACTGGGCCAGGGATCATTTAAAATGGAGTGTGGCAAAATGGAAGACTGTTCTGTGGTCAGACGAGTCACGATTCGAAGTTCTTTTTGGAAATCTGGGATGCCATGTCATCCGGACCAAAGAGGACAAGGACAACCCAAGTTATCAACGCTCAGTTCAGAAGCCTGCATCTCTGATGGTATGGGGTTGCATGAGTGCGTGTAGCATGGGCAGCTTGCATGTCTGGAAAGGCACCATCAATGCAGAAAAATATATTCAGGTTCTAAAACAACATATGCTCCCATCCAGAAGTCATCTCTTTCAGGGAAGACCCTGCATTTTTCAACAAGATAATGCCAGACCACATTCTGCATCAATCACAACATCATGGCTGCGTAGGAGAAGGATCTGGGTACTGAAATGGCCAGTCTGCAGTCCAGATCTTTCACCTAGAGAGAACATTTGGCGCATCATAAAGAGGAAGGTGCAACAAAGAAGGCCCAAGACGATTGAACAGTTAGAGGCCTGTATTAGACAAGAATGGGAGAGCATTCCTATTTCTAAACTTGAGAAACTGGTCTCCTCGGTCCCCAGACATCTGTTGAGTGTTGTAAGAAGAAGGGGAGATGCCACACAGTGGTGAAAATGGCCTTGTCCCAACTTTTTTGGGATTTGTTGACACCATAAAATTCTGAATCAACATATTTTTCCCTTAAAATAGTACATTTTCTCAGTTTAAACTTTTGTTCCGTGATTTATGTTCTATTCTGAATAAAATATTAGAAGTTGGCACCTCCACATCTTGCATTCAGTTTTTATTCACGATTTGTATAGTGTCCCAACTTTTTTGGAATCCGGTTTGTATAAAGAATACCCCCCCCCCTTTTTTTTTATGTCCTACTGTATCAAGGTTTATTATATTTATTCTATATTTATATATTCATCCATTATTAACTAAGCATTATTTATTACTGGTTTATCCATAATATCAATTTATAACTAGAGTTGAGCGAACACCTGGATGTTGGGTTCGAGAAGTTCGGCCGAACTTCCGGAAAATGTTCGGGTTCGGGATCTGAACTCGACCTGAAACTTCACACATGACCTGAACCCCATTGAAGTCAATGGGGACCTGAACTTTTGGGCACTAAAAAGGCTGTAAAATAGCCCAGGAAAGGGCTAGAGGGCAGCAAAATGTAGGTAAATCCCCTGCAAACAAATGTGGATAGGGAAATGACTTAAAATAAAATAAATAAAAATTAACCAATATCAATTGGCAACTTGGAGGAGGAGGAGGTAGAATAGGAGGTTGGGGTGGCATCAGGTGGGAATGCTATGGGAGTTGATGTTCTCATCACAGCCAAAAAGGATTCATGTCTGCCTGCAGTGTCACAGGCCTCATTCACAGACTCAGGGCCATGGCACCCGCAAAGAAAAGAACGGTCCCGTAACAGCAACACAGGCCTCAGGTCAACCTGCAATGGAACAGGCCATTATCATTTATGTAAGCCCCTGACACCCAGACAGAGGAGAGGTCATTTGAGAGTAAAAAGAGTTTAATGTCTCCCACCAAGACAACAAATGAACAAATGATTAAACGGCATATAGGCCCCTGACACCCAGACAATGGGGCGGTCATTAGACAGTAAAAAGTGTTAAATGTCTGCCACCAAGACAGCAAGCAAGTACGTGAAATTTAGGCCCCTGACATGGGTGTCAGGGGCCTAAATTTCACGTACTTGCTGTGTCTTGGTGACAGACATTTAACACTTTTTACTGTGGGGCGGTCATTAGACAGTAAAAAGGGTTAAATGTCTGCCACCAAGACAGCAAGCAAGTACGTGAAAGTTATGCCCCTGACACCCAGACAGAGGTGAGAGGTCCCATAGCAGCAAAAGAGGCATCATGTCACCCACCAACGGAGAAGGCCACTTTTAGTTATTTAAGCCCCAGCACCCAGACAGAGGAGAGAGGTCCCAAAGCAGAGAATCAGGCTTCATGTCACCCACCAATGGAGAAAGCAACTTTCAGATATTTAGGCCCCTGGCACCCAGACGGAGGAGAGGTTCATTCAACTTTGGGTTGCCCGCAAAATAATGGTAAAATTAAAAAAAGAGGATTCAATAAAGAAGTGCCCTGGAGTACAAGAATATATGGTAAATGTTGGCTGTGGACAGGCGGCTGCGTTTGTCAGTAATGACGCCACCTGCCATGCTGAATACACGTTCAGACAAAACGCTGGCTGCCGGGTAGTGTTGATCACGAATTTTCGAATTGCGAATTTTAATCGCGAATATCGGCACTTCGAGAATTCGCAAATATTTAGAATATCGCGAAATATATTCGCAATCGCGAATATTCGTTTTTTGTTAAATTCCAGTTTATGGGAATTTTTATGCGCATTTTATATGCAAATTTTCGCAATCAAGAAAATAATGACTGGAGATTACGAATTCGCGAATTTTCAAATATATGGCGAATATTCGCCCAAATAATCGCGAAATATCGCAAATTCGAATATTGCCCCTGCCGCACATTACTACCGCCGGGCAGGCCATAACTTCCAAGGCATAAAAGGCTAGCTCTGGCCACGTGGACAATTTGGAGACCCAGAAGTTAAATGGGGCCGAGCCATCAGTCAGTACGTGGAGGGGTGTGCACACGTACTGTTTCACCATGTTAGTGAAATGCTGCCTCCTGTTCACACGTTCCGTATCAGGTGGTCGTGCAGTTAGCTGTGGCGTGGTGACAAAACTTTTCCACATCTCTGCCATGCTAACCCTGCCCTCAGAGGAGCTGGCCGTGACACAGCTGCGTTGGCGACCTCTCGCTCCTCCTCTGCCTTCGCCTTGGGCTTCCACTTGTTCCCCTGTGACATTTGGGAATGCTCTCAGTAGCGCGTCTACCAACGTGCGCTTGTACTCGCGCATCTTCCTATCACGCTCTAGTGCAGGAAGTAAGGTGGGCACATTGTCTTTGTACCGTGGATCCAGCAGGGTGGCAACCCAGTAGTCCGCACACATTAAAATGGGGGCAACTCTGCTGTCATTGCGCAGGCACTGCAGCATGTAGTCGCTCATGTGTGCCAGGCTGCCCAGAGGTAAGGACAAGCTGTCCTCTGTGGGAGGCATATCGTCATCGTCCTCCGTTTCCCCCCAGCCATGCACCAGTGATGGGCCCGAGCTGCGTTGGGTGCCATCCCGCTGTGAACATGCTTCATCCTCATCCACCTCCTCCTCATCCTCCAGTAGTGGGCCCTGGCTGGCCACATTTGTACCTGGCCTCTGCTTTTGCAAAAAAACTCCCTCTGATCCACTTCTAAGAGACTGGCCTGACAGTACTAAAAATGACCCCTCTTTCTCCTTCTCCTCCTCCTGGGCCACCTCTTCCATCATCGCCCTAAGTGTTTTCTCAAGGTCTCGCATGGAGGCCCAGTCATTGGTGGTGAAGTAGTGCTGTTCCGCAGTGCGACAGACCCGTGCGTGCTGCAGCTGTAACTCCGCTATGGCCTGCTGCTGCTCGCACATTCTCTCCAGCATGTGCAAGGTGGAGTTCCACCTGGTGGGCACGTTGCATATGAGGCGGTAAGTGAAAAGGCCGAAGTTACCCTGTAGAGCAGACAGGCGAACAGCGGCAGGATGTGAATGCCAGAAGCGCGCACAGATGGCCCGCACTTTATGCAGCAGCTCTGACATGTCGGGGTAGTTGTGGATGAACTTCTGCACCTCCAAATTCAGCACATGCACCAGGCAAGGGATGTGCATCAAACCGGCTAGTCCCAGAGCTGCGATGAGATTTCGCCCATTATTGCACACCACCAGGCCGGGCTTGAGGCCCACCGGCAGCAACCACTCGTTGGTCTGTTGTTCAATACCCCGACACAACACCTGCGTGGTGTGAGGCCTGTCCCCCCAAACATATGAGTTTCAGAACGGCCTGCTGACGTTTACCGCGGGCTGTGCTGAAGTTGGTGGTAAAGGTGTGTGGATGACTGGATGAGCAGGTTGAAAAAGAGGAGGAGGAAGCCGAGTAGGAGGCAAGGAATGACTCCCTGTGATCCTTGGCGGCAGAAGGACGTGCGCCAAAGAACTCTCCGCCTGGGGCCCAGCCGCCACTACATTTACCCAGTGTGCAGTTAGGGAGATATAGCATCCCTGGCCGTGCTTACTGGTCCACGTATCTGTGGTTAGGTGGACCTTGCCACAGATGGCGTTGCGCAGTGCACACTTGATTTTATCAGATACTTGGTTGTGCAGGGAAGGCACGGCTGTCTTGGAGAAGTAGTGGCAGCTTGGAACAACATTCTGTGGGACAGCCATCGCCATCAGCTGTTTGAAGCTGTCTGTGTCCACCAGCCTGAATGACAGCATTTCAAAGGCCAGGAGTTTAGAAATGCTGGCATTCAGGCCCAGGGCTCGAGGGTGGGTAATTTACGCTTTCTCTCCAATGTTTGTGAGATGGAGAGCTGAACGCTGCCGTGTGACATGGTGGAGATGCTTAGTGACGGAGGTGGGGGTGTTGGTGGCACATCCTCTGTTTAATGGGCGGTAGGTGCCAACATTCCTCCTGAGGCGGAGGAAGAGGCTGAGGCAGCAGCAGAAGAGGGAGCAGGGCGAGCCTGAGCGAGTTCCTTGTTTTTAAGGTGCTTACTTCACTGCAGTTCATGCTTTGCATGTAGATGCCTGGTCATGCAGGTTGTGCTAAGGTTCAGAACGTTAATGCATCGCTTCAGACTCTGATGGCACAGTGTGCAAACCACTCGGGTCTTGTCATCAGCACATTGTTTTAAGAAGTGCCCTGCCAGGGAACTCCTTGAAGCTGTCTTTGGGGTGCTTGGTCCCTGGTGGCAGTGGCCAGTAGCAGGTGAACTCTCTTGGCGGCGGCTGTTCTGCTTTTGCCCCCTGCTCCCTCTTTTGCTACGCTGTTGGCTCGGTCTCACCACTTCCTCTGAACTATGAAAGTCAGTGGCACGACCTTTATTCCATGTGGGGTCTAGGACCTCATCGTCCCCTGCATAGTCTGCCTCCCTGACCTCCTGTTCGGTCTGCACACTGCAAAAAGGCGCAGCCGTTGGCACCTGTGTTTCATCATCATCAGAGACGTGCGGACTCCGATGAGGTGGTATTCCCATGTCCTCATCATCAGGAAACATAAGTGGTTGTGCATCAGTGCATTCTATGTCTTCCACCACTGGGGAAGGGCTAGGTGGATTCCCTTGGGAAACCCTGCCATCAGAGTCTTCAAACAGCATAAGAGACTGCTGCATAACTTGAGGCTCAGACAGTTTCACTGATATGCATGGGGGTGATGTGACTGATGGGTTTTGTTTTCAGGTGCGCTTTCTGCAGAAGACTGGGTGGGAGATAATGTTGTGAACGTGCTGGATCCACTGTCGGCCACCCAATTGACTAGCGCCTGTACTTGCTCAGGCCTTACCATCCTTAGAACGGCATTGGGCCCCACCAAATATCACTGTAAGTTCTGGCGGGTACTGGAACCTGGGGTAGTTGGTTCACTAGGACGTGTGGCTGTAGCAGAACGACCACGTTCTCTCCCAGCACTAGAGTGTCCACTAACAACACCATGGCCATGTCCGTGTCCGCGTCCCTTACTAGATGTTTTCCTCATTGTTACCGTTCACCACAATAAGAAAAAAAATATTTGGCCCAATGTATTGAATACAAATTCAGGACTTTTTTTTATACAGGCACCTAACACTATCTTACTATCTATTTATGTACCGTATTACACTAATCCAGGCATAGCAGTAACCACAGATTTAGGGGAATATCAATTGTAGGCCTAGTATTTAGGCCCTGGATGAAAGGTATCCTTTTACGGACAGATTTACCCTTGGAGATGCACAGTAGCGTTTGAAAAAATGTATAGGATTATGCTTTCAGCCATTGTAGTTTAACACTTTGTGCAATATACCCTTTAATGGAAAGAAATACACTTGGAGATGCACGCTGAGTGTAATATTCCCTTTTACGGACAGATTTACACTTGGCCTGCAACAGCTGGAATTTTGGTTATTGCTATTTTGGCCATTGAATCTCACCCCAAAAAATTATATATCCTTTGACGGACACTATGAAACTTGTCCAGTCACAGCAGGAACACCAGATTTACGGTATTGCTACTTTTGCAACTGAATTTCACCCCATAAAATAATATATCCTTTGACGGACACTATGAAACTTGTCCAGTCACAGCTATAACACCATATTTACGGTATTGCTATTTTTGCAACTGAATTTCACCCCAAAAAATAATATATCCTTTGATGGACACTATGAAACTTATCCAGTCACAGCAGGAACACCAGATTTACGGGATTTCTATTTTTGCAACTGAATTTCACCCCAGAAAATAATATATCCTTTGACGGACACTATGAAACTTGTCCAGTCACAACTGGAACACCAGATTTACGTTATTGCTATTTTTGCAACTGTATTTCACCCCAGAAAATAATATATCCTTTGACGGACACTATGAAACTTCTCCAGTCACAGCTGGCACACCAGATTTACGGTATTTCTATTTCTGCAACTGAATTTCACCCCAGAAAATAATATATCCTGTGATGGACACTATGAAACTTGTCCAGTCACAGATGGAACTCCAGATTTACGGTATTTCTATTTTTGCAACTGAATTTCACCCCAGAAAATAATATATCCTTTGACGGACACCATGAAACTTGTCCAGTCACAGCTGGAACATCAGATTTACGGTATTGCTAATTTTGCAACTGAATTTGACCCCAGAAAATAATATATCCTTTGATGGACACTATGAAACTTGTCCAGTCACAGCTGGAACACCAGATTTACGGTATTGCTATTTTTGCAACTGAATTTCACCCCAGAAAATAATATATCCTTTGACGGACACTATGAAACTTGTCTAGTCACAGCTATAACACCATATTTACGGTATTGCTATTTTTGCAACTGAATTTCACCCCGGAAAATAATATATCCTTTGACGGACACTATGAAACTTATTCAGTCACAGCTGGAACACCAGATTTACAGTATTGCTATTTTTGCAACTGAATTTCACCCCAGAAAATAATATATCCTTTGACGGACACTATGAAACTTCTACAGTCACAGCTGGCACACCAGATTTACGGTATTTCTATTTCTGCAACTGAATTTCACCCCAGAAAATAATATATCCTTTGACGGACACTATGAAACTTATCCAGTCACAGCTGGAACACCAGATTTACAGTATTGCTATTTTTGCAACTGTATTTCACCCCAGAAAATAATATATCCTTTAACTAACACTATGAAACTTGTCCAGTCACAGCTGGCACACCAGATTTGCGGTATTGCTATTTTTGCAACTGTATTTCACCCCAGAAAATAATATATCCTTTGACGGACACTATGAAACTTCTCCAGGTCACAGCTGGAACAGCAGATTTACAGTATTGCTATTTTTGCAACTGAATTTCACCCCAGAAAATGACAAATCCTTTGACGGACACTATGAAACTTGTCCAGTCACAGCTGGAACTCCAGATTTACGGTATTTCTATTTTTGCAACTGAATTTCACCCCAGAAAATAATATATCCTTTGACGGACACTATGAAACTTGTCCAGTCACAGCTGGAACACCAGATTTACGGTATTGCTAATTTTGCAACTGAATTTCACCCCAGAAAATAATATATCCTTTGACGGAAACTATAAAACTTGTCCAGTCACAGCTGGAACACCAGATTTACGGTATTGCTATTTTTGCAACTGAATTTCACCCCATAAAATAATATATCCTTTGACGGACACTATGAAACTTGTCTAGTCACAGCTATAACACCATATTTACGGTATTGCTATTTTGGTAATTGAATTTCACCCCAGAACAAAAGCTATACTTTGACGGACACTATAAAACTTGTCCTGCCACATCAGAAACCACTGATTTAGGGTATTGCTACTATGGAAATTTAATTTCACCCTAGAAAAAAATATAGAACATTCTATCCTGAGTTTCTAGGGGTGACAATAAGCACAGCCAAGCCCCTGATGTAGGATATAGCAAAAAAAAAAAAAAAAAAACTACTATTGATGGACTTGGTGGCAGCTTGACACCACAAGACACAAAATGGCCGCCGATCACCCCAGAAAAAAGTGACAGAAAAACGCCCTGGCCAGCCTGAAAACAGTGAGCAATTAACTAGCAGAAGTTGAATGATTCAGAGCTGTAGATCGATCACTTCATTAAGTGTTTTTGCTGAGTTAATCTCTGCCTAATCTCGCCCTAACAGCAGCTGCATCCTATCCCTACACTAATCAGAGCAGAGTGACGTGCGGTGTGATGTGACTCCAGCTTAAATAGAGGCTTGGTCACATGCTACACTTGGCCAATCACAGCCATGCCAATAGTAGGCATGGCTTTGATGGCCTCTTGGGGCAAATAGTATGACGCTTGTTGATTGGCTGCTTTGCAGGCTTTCAAAATGCACCATAGAAATCGCAGAAGAACGAAAACGAACTTTTATGTAAATGTTCGGGTTCGGGTCCGTGTCACGAACACCCCAAAATTTGGTACGAACCCGAACTATACAGTTCGGGTTCACTCATCCCTATTTATAACCTTTTCCAACCGTGACTATGCCATAAACTGCTCCTCTTGCAATATTTATTCCATTTATATATATTTTTTTTCATTTTATATACTTTTTATTGAAAACATTTTTTTTTATAAAACCATTCTTTACACAGATATTATTTAGCTATTTAACAACCTCCTTTCATTTAATTATCCATCATCTATTTATTCAAAATCCGTATTTGTCTATTTATTTATTTATTCATTTATTTAACACTTATTTTATATCAATTTTTCTCTTTTCTAAGTCACATAGCCATATCCATTTTTATTTAATCTTGGTATATGATTTTTCCAGTGACCCTTGTATTGTCTCAGTGTTTACTTCCAACCTCCAGAGCCACTGGCGTCTTTCACCACGACAACTCTTCAGGTAACATATAGTAACATAGTATATAAGACCGAAAAAAGACATTTGTCCATCCAGTTCAGCTTGTTTCCTACAAGTTTTACCAACCTTTTATGAGGTACAGTGGCAAATGTTTGGAGAAGTCCAGATATACGACATCCATTGATTCGCCGCTGTCAAGTCTAGAACTTACCTCCTCATAGAAACTGATTAAATTCGTTTGGCATGACCGATCCCTCATGAAGCCATGCTGCTATGGCGTTATTTGCTTATTTTCATTGAGATACTCCAAGAGAGCTTCTCTTAGAAACCCTTCAAACAGTTTACCAACAATAGATGTTAAACTTACCGGCCTATAATTTCCAGGCTCTGTTTTTGGACCCTTTTTGAATATTGGCACCACATTTGCTATGCGCCAATCCTGTGGAACATTCCCTGTCAGTATAGAGTCCATAAATATCAGAAATAAAGGTCTGGCTATGACATCACTTAATTCCCTCAGGATACTGGGGTGTATGCCATCCAGTCCTGGCGATTTGTCTATTTTAATCTTTTTAAGTCGCTGTTGTACTTCTTCCTGGGTCAGATAGGGCACTTTTAATGGGGAATTTACTTTTACATTCTGCATTTCATCTGACAGTTTATTTTCTTCAGTGAATATAGTGGAGAAAAAAATATTTAATAGTTTTGCTTTATCCTCGTCACTCTCTGCAACACCCCCCTCATTGCTATGTAGAGGGCCGACTCCTTCAGATTTATATTTTTTACCATTTATATAATTTAAGAACATTTTAGGGTTAGTTTTACTCACTTTGATCGTGAGGTGATCATGTTCTGCTGGCCACGTGGTCCTGGCAGTAACAATCACGTAACCTACAAGAGGATTCTGTATATCCGTCAGCATGACAACAAGTCAGGTGATCATCCCCTCCAGTCACGTGGTCGCGCTACTAGTGATCACGTGACCCAGTTTACACCAAACGGCCCGGGACCTGAAGCTTGTTTATCCATACCCCAGCAACAAGTTTATGTGAAGAAAGCAATGAGGTCACGTGATCGCTGGTGCCGCGATCACGTGACCTACAATATAAAATACTCTTTTTCTCATTCCCTATTATCAAATTGCGGCGATTTCACTAAAACTTACTTTATTTCTATAATATCCTAATGTACCTATATTATTTTATATATTATAAACTTGCCACCTTCTATGCAAATGTGAGAACACCTGGAGAGTGTCTCCTCTCACCCGGAGCCGCCCCAGGTGCGTTTTCCTGGCGTTTTTTTTTTAAAGTATAAATATGTGCATTGTATAATATGTTTATATGGAGCCTTTTAACCTAATGAAGGGGACCTAAGTGTCCCCAAAATGCGTTGTTTTATCTGTTTCACCTAATGAGCAATATCTAATAAAGAAGAATCTTTCTGCATACCTGCATCTGTCCTGCCCGCTGTTTCTATGACTTAACCATGGTACCATTGCACCACTACGACATTGCCTTTGAGAAATTGGGCCCTTCCTTCTGAAGAATCAGCTGCTACGGCAGCATACCCGTTGACTGGACAACCATTTGCAATAGGCCTACTATAAATGTGTGCCTATACCTAGCACAACCGCTTACGGCGAGCCTCCATTTTGTTTTCTGTGAACCAGTAATACAATCTGGGACGTAGTACCTATGGTGCGCTTTTTTCTTATACTTTTACAGCCACTCTACGCCTAATTATATAAATCATCAGCAGGTGGGCAGGGAGAGCAGGAATTCATAAATAACCATGACTATTCTCAGGTGGCTGTGACTCTTTTCCAGGTCTAATCTGCAATGATTGTGAAGTTGGTTCTCGGCAACCACTTACTTTTAACTTATAACTGTCAGACCACTGAAATCAACTCACCTGTCTCTACTTTATTCTGCTGTTAGTATGGACAGCATAAAGTTGATGACAGGTTCCCTTTAAAAAAAAATATGTATGCATAATATATATTCTAGCACCACTAATTCCTGGAAAGCGAAGGCAATGACTTTTGTCTTTGTGAAAGAAATTCTCCCTTTTTTGGGAGCAGCAGCAGTAGAGCCTGAAGGAGGGGGTGGTTGCCTAGGGAGTAGTAGTGGCAACAATCTGCAGCAGTACACTATGGGACATGATAGACAGTGGCAGTGGCATTATTGTGCTGGTGATAAATAGCTTGTCCCCAGAAGTATATGAGAATTCTCAAGGATCTACGCTTCAGTTTCATAAAAGTAATGTTTTCCACACTTTGTTCACTTCAGTGTGACAATGCCACCTTCCGAACTGAATTACCAGTTCTTTCCACTAGTACAGTCTTCTGACCTAGAAGTCCATGGAATCAGGGTTCAGGTTATGTGCTGGAGAAAGGAGACAGTTGAGGTACAAACCTTTTTGGTCAAGTGGTGCTGATGTGTGACAAGTTGACATGGCGATTGAAAATTCAGTTAAATTATGTTCGGCAAACTGTATTGGCTGCTGATGCTTCTGCTAGTTCATGTAACAACAGCACTGGCAGAGGTGGTAGAGCAGTGATCTAGTAGGGGGGCTGGAGAGGGGTCTAGTGGTCACAGAAGTAGGTGGCAGGCGTGTACTTGGCAAAAGTTCTGGCAAGCTAGGTATAGAGCGGACCCTGGTAATACAACAATTTTGCCTTCCTTTTTGTTCTCCTTCAAATGAGAGTACAAGGCAGGATGAATTTTTCAAGAAATTATGGCAAATAGGCATCCTTCATTGATTGATTGCCTAAAGGCAATAGAATCCACTAAGTGATATGGCAGCAACTACGCTTCCAGCAGCTTGGTTAGATGAAAGTTCAGTTGGCAAACAAGTGAATTGCTGGGCACGTATTCTTGTTTCCTGCCCACACATTATGGATAATTGACCATGGAGGAGAAGACAGAGCAGGAGAAGCAGTAGCTGATAATGTCAATGGTAATAACAATAATGGCACTGTATTGCTTGTGAATATGGTCTGGCTATTAGAATGATGATAGGGTGGAGAACCAATCGTTTCACATTGTAGGCCAGTTTAATGGTGACATCTTATTTTTTGCATTCAAAGCATTCATACTGATACATGCTAGGTACTATATGTATAAAATAAATGGCTACAGCCCAGTGACACACGCTACACTACTGACTGTGTCCTGTCCTTAGCTAAAACCTCTCTCTCTCTATTAATTAATTAAATAAATATAACTACCTGCTATTTTCCATAATGCTGTTTGACCCTAAACTACCTGTATTGTGTGTCTGAAGATAAGCTTTCTTTGTTACTGTATCTCTCTCTCTCTCTCTCTCACAAACTTCCTGTCACAGCAATGTACAAGCTCAGGATACACATGGCTTCCCACTTGGAATATTATATAGCATCTATGGCACTTGTCAGCATCGTCCCTCCTGATTGGCTAAGGCTGACATTATGGACAGGCCCGCTGTCCAGGGCCCATCTGGGCTCATGTGATCCTTCTTCTTTATCTTCTCTGCCCTGCTATGCTATCTTCTGATCTATAAAATGGCAGGTGCCATTTTGAGCGATTCACCCTAATAGAATGAAAAAACTTCAAATTCTAAACAAATTTGGTTAATTAAGGATTGCTTTGCTCATCTTTAGTCAATGCATAACCCTTTTAATAGTCAAGGTATTCTGTCTAGAATATATTATTAATCATATGGGAGAAAAAAAGCACTAGCTCTTGTTCTGATTTCAATAAGGTGATAAGTATGATACTTGAATGTTTGAAATTAAAGAAGTAAAATATTTTCCACTAATGGCACTATTTACTATGGCTCCCATTAAATGACTTTCTATAGAGATGAAAAGTGCTCGGATTGTTGTTATGTAGCTACAGTAGCTGCTCCAAATATGCACATTAGATACAGGAAACCATACTGTGTTGTTATTATCTTATTGTATAAGTAATGTTGATTTATAATTCATTCTACAGCCGAGTGATAGGGAAGAAGAAGTGACACGTATGGTGGATGACTTACTGGAAAGTTACATGGGAATTCATGATATGGAGCTTGGTAAGTTATTTTACTGATAAACATTTTAGTAATTATTAAATTTAAGATAAAAGCCTAATGCACACTGTATTACATTGCTTTTGAAGTTACCATACATGCTATGAGTGTTGTAATACGTATCTCCTGTTGTAGTACAACATACTGTAGTTACTTATATCTGAATTTCCATTTAAAGAAGGGTTTTCTCCTATTTCCCCTCCTCTTGCAACATAAGAAAGCATAGAATCTGTCAGAAACGTTTAGCACTTTGCATCTATCCCACTTGCCCAGACCATTACTGTTCCCATTACTTCACTGCCTCCAGGGGCTGACAAAGTGGCATACCTTCAATGGAGGCAGACCACACAACTGGTATGGGGTTCAGGGGAAGGGGCCTTGTGCTGAACTCCTCTTTTCAATATGTAAACATTCTTTTTCATGCAGCTGCCACTCAGAGAAGCTCAGTTAAAAAAGTTAATTACATCTTGCTTTGTAGCCATTGGTAACTGCAGAAATTCCTATGCATTGGGCTCCACATAGTGGTGTCCACAGGCAGCGATTTAAACCTATATAGAGGGTATATTTATTAGTGTGTTTACCAGAAGTTTGGTGTAAAAGCATTGAGAAATAAGCTGTTCAGTGAGAGCAATATTTTTAAAGTACCTCTTACAATTTTTCTGTCATATAAGTTGGATAAAGTGGGTGAGGCAAAGGGTGTCCCTATACTAGGGTGTCCCTAAAATAAGATGTCACCATTAAACTGGCCCACAATGTGAACAGAATGGTTCTCCACCCTATCATTCTAATAGCCAGACCACATTCACAAGCAGTACAGTGCCATTGTTGTGATTATCATTGACATCATCAGCTACCGCTTCTCCTGCTCTATCTTCTCCTCCATGGTCAATTATCCATAATAATGACTACTGGCTCCCTATCATGTTAGACCCTCGCTACTGGCCCAAAATGGGAGCCTTTTTTCCATCTGCTGAGGGAGGATAAACGTAACTACTATTGAGACATCCTATGTAGTCAGATGGCTGCTCCCTATGTGCGCCATCACTCATCCTCACGAAGGTCTGAGTGGGGGAGCCCTCTGTGCTTATGTTCCACTGCCATTACTGATGGAGGGAGGTGGGGCAGCAGGAGCAGCACCAGCTCCATCAACAGTAACTTAAGTATGGAGTCTCTAATGAGCACTTTTCTTCACCAGCTTACTGAAAAAACCACCCAACAGCAGCAGCATGACTTGGAGCAGATCCTGGACCAGAAAGTGGTGGCATACTTGGACTGCACCCTGCCACCCCTCATCCAAGATCCCCTGGACTACTGGGGAGCCAAACTTCATTTGTGAATATGTAAAAATGCCAAACCGCTAGGGATCAGTTGCCGTTCACTGCTGCAGGTTCCACTTCGTGTTGTGGGAATCACGCAAACAAGTTCAATTTAAGTATAAGGAACTGCGCTGCTACAGATGAAGCCAATCTTCAGGATGCACAAGGATCAAGATTTGTGGAGCGGTAATTCAGCAGTCCGATGTGTCACCACCGTACATAGCCAGGATTTACTGCTGATAAAAAACACAATAGTGCAACACCTTCTGATAAAAATGCTCTGCGTTTTATTTTGCACTTACAAGATAGGAGTCATAAAATTCTCATAAAACCGCACATGCGGTGTCCCAATCGCCCGACCCGGGTTTCGCTGGCCACAGCTTCGTCAGGGGCTGGAATACATCACTTCCGGGTTTACCCCCTTTCCTTTATACCCATGTCAATCAACCCAATAAAATCGTCTTCAATCTTAATCTCTCCATATATACATTTCTTATTAATGCAAATCTTCATAAACATACACCTACACATAGATACAATAGATAAAAACACTAGCCGCACAAAAACAGCAATCCTTCCGGTATAGTCGAACGCCGATGATTAAGCCTTAACTAGTAAAACTGATTCTAATCCTTTTCATACTCTGTCAAACCTCTAAAACTACCAAGGAATAATGAATAAAACAAATACCCTTTGCGGTACCACAATATCATTCAAACCCCGAGTGAACCTCACAGTTCGGTGCAGGACCTTCCATTCAGAGGTCACATGATAGAACCAGCCAATCAGCAGTGGAGGTGGAGCTCCACAGCCGAGCCTCTCATTCACAGAAAAGTCCGCTATCCAATGACAATTTAGTGGGCGGGACCTAGTGCCGATGTTACAGCCCATTGCATTACCAGAGGTGGGGGGCGCGGGGGACATGAAAAAGTGGCACAAACTTTAGGTTAGACATGGTTTTAAATCAAAATCTATATTTAAACCGCAGGGTTGCAGAGTACCCAATCGGTAGATCCACTCTACCTCCCTGCGGTTAATCTGTGCCACTCTGTCTCCCCCCCTCCGATGGGGCTCTACGTTCTCAACCCCCAAAAACCTCAGGCCCCTGGGGTCTTGCTGGTGTGCCAATTTAAAGTGGGCAGAGACACTGTGGGTCATAAGACCTTTTTTTTATATTACGTATATGTTCTTGTATACGGATTTTGAGTTTACGCAAGGTCCTGCCCACATATTGTGACCCACAGGGGCATTCTAAGACATAAATAGGCCTTCTTTTTCACACGTACAATCCCCCTTGATTCTAAAAAGCCTGTCCAGTTGTACGGGACACAATTTCAGTAGTTTTATTGGAGCGGTCTCTGTGGTTACGATTTTTACAAGGACCACAAAAACCGCATCATGTGAATTGGCCCGATTCTCTCCCTGTGTTCAGATTATTCGGGGGAATGGCGCTCCGTACTAGCTTATTTCCTATATTGGGTGCTTTCCGGTAGACTATGGCTGGCCTGGGGGGGAGTAAGGAGCCTATAACTGGATCAATCTTGAGGATTTTCCAGTTATCTTTGATCACCTGCTTAAGGGGCCCAGCTTTCATATTGAAGTTTGTCAAGAAAGTAAACCTGAAATCTCTCTCCGTTTTCGATATTTCCTCCCTCTTTTTACTATGCTTTCTACTCTCCTTCACCTTCAGTCTTATATTCTCCAACTTGTCCTCATCATAACCCTTTTCTAGAAACCCATTTTTGAGGCGCTTACTCTGTTCTTCATAATCTGTTTCCAACATGCAGTTACGTGAGATCCTGCCAAACTGGCCGGCTGAAATGTTAGCCATCCAGGCTAAATTCTTATATCGAGGTCAACAGTTGTAATTTCGAACCCTGGTTGGCTAACATTCCAGCCGGCCAGTTTGGCAGGATCTCACGTAACGGCATGTCGGAAACAGATTATGAAGAACAGAGTAAGCGCCTCAAAAATAGGTTTCTAGAAAAGGGTTATGATGAGGACAAGTTGGAGAATGTAAGACTGAAGGTGAGGGAGGGTAGAAAGCATAGTAAGAAGAGGGAGGAAATATCGAAAACGGAGAGAGATTTCAGGTTTACTTTCTTGACAAACTTCAATATGAAAGCTGGGCCCCTTAAGCAAGTGATCAAAGATAACTGGAAAATCCTCAAGATTGATCCAGTTATAGGCTCCTTACTCCCCCCCAGGCCAGCCATAGTCTACCGGAAAGCACCCAATATAGGAAATAAGCTAGTACGGAGCGCCATTCCCCCGAATAATCTGAACACAGGTAGAGAATCGGGCCAATTCACATGATGCGGTTTTTGTGGTCCTTGTAAAAATCGTAACCACAGAGACCGCTCCAATAAAACTACTGAAATTGTGTCCCGTACAACTGGACAGGCTTTTAAAATCAAGGGGGATTGTACGTGTGAAAAAGAAGGCCTATTTATGTCTTAGAATGCCCCTGTGGGTCACAATATGTGGGCAGGACCTTGCGTAAACTCAAAATCCGTATACAAGAACATATACGTAATATAAAAAAAGGTCTTATGAACCACATTGTCTCTGCCCACTTTAAATTGGCACACCAGCAAGACCCCAGGGGCCTGAGGTTTTTGGGGGTTGAGAACGTAGAGCCCCATTGGAAGGGGGGAGACAGAGTGGCACAGATTAACCGCAGGGAGGTAGAGTGGATCTACCGATTGGGTACTTTGCAACCCTGCGGTTTAAATATAGATTTTGATTTAAAACCATGTCTAACCTAAAGTTTGTGCCACTTTTTTATGTCCCCCGCGCCCCCCACCTCTGGGTAATACAATGGGCTGTAACATCGGCACTAGGTCCCGCCCACTAAATTGTCATTGGATAGCGGACTTTTCTGTGAATGAGAGGCTCGGCTGTGGAGCTCCACCTCTACTGCTGATTGGCTGGTTCTATCATGTGACCTCTGAATGGAAGGTCCTGCACCGAACTGTGAGGTTCACTCGGGGTTTGAATGATATTGTGGTGCTGCAAAGGGTATTTGTTTTATTCATTATTCCTTGGTAGTTTTAGAGGTTTGACAGAGTATGAAAAGGATTAAAATCAGTTTTACTAGTTAAGGCTTAATCATCGGCGTTCGACTATACCGGAAGGATTGCTGTTTTTGTGCGGCTAGTGTTTTTATCTATTGTATCTATGTGTAGGTGTATGTTTATGAAGATTTGCATTAATAAGAAATGTATATATGGAGAAATTAAGATTGAAGACGATTTTATTGGGTTGATTGACATGGGTATAAAGGAAAGGGGGTAACCCCGGAAGTGATGAATTCCAGCCCCTGACGAAGCTGTGGCCAGCGAAACCCGGGTCGGGCGATTGGGACACCGCATGTGCGGTTTTATGAGAATTTTATGACTCCTATCTTGTAAGTGCAAAATAAAACGCAGAGCAATTTTATCAGAAGGTGTTGCACTATTGTGTTTTTTATCAGCAGTAAATCCTGGCTATGTACGGTGGTGACACATCGGACTGCTGAATTACTGCTCCACAAATCTTGATCCTTGTGCATCCTGAAGATTGGCTTCATCTGTAGCAGCGCGGTTCCTTATACTTAAATCAAACTTCATTTGTGGCTGCAACTGGCCGAGTTTGCCCTGGACAAGCTTTCCTGCCCGGCTAGTTGTGTGACATCAGAGCGGGTGTTTAGTAAAGCAGGGGGCATAGTTAGAAGAAGAACTCGCCTTTCCACCCAAAATGTTGGGAGATTAACCTTTGTAAAGATGAATCAGCATGGATCAGCCAGGATTTCAACATGGCAGTGCATGATGCATCAGACTAGATCATTCTGTGTGCCACACCAAAACCTTGTGAAAAAAGACTAGTTTCTTTTGGCCACCTGCTTCAGTCAGTATTCTGATGCTGCCACCGCCTAATGCCACACACCTGCTGCCATCTTGTCCTACTGCCACCCATCTTGTGCTGTTCCGTCCACTGCTGTTTCTCCCCATCTCCCCACTTTGTGACTGAGCCACTGTATTGACTCCTCATGAGGTTGCCACCCTCACCACTCTGTGACTGGGCCATTGTGTTTACTCCTCATGCTGTTGCCAACCTCCCTACTCTGCAATTGAGCCACTATGTTGATTCCTCTTGCGGTTACCATCCTCACAACTCTGTGACTGGGCCACTGTTTTGACTTCTCATGCGATTGCCACCCTCTCCACTCTGTGCCAATATGTTTACTGCTCATGCTCCTAATGTTCCTAATATATATTTATGCATTACCACAAGTGTTGAGTGAATCAGAGCATCCAAGTGGAATTCTGAAGTTTAGGAAAAATTTGATTTGCCATGAAGCCAAATTTTCTTGTGCTTAGTGGTAACGAATCATTTGTCCTAAAATAGAGGCTAGAGTTGTCTTAGAAAGAAAGGGAAAAAATACTCACCTCATCCACTTGCTAACGCAGGGGCAGTCCGATCCTTTCTTGAGTGGAAAAGACCTGCTGAAGGACCTGAGCTGAGTGTGCTGACGTCACCGCTCTCTCCCAGCGTGATCATGTGCTGACATCATCTAAGCAGCCATTAAAAGCGGTCCCATTGATAGGCGGAATAGGGTTTTAACATAGCGATTTGTGACAAATTAATTCGTAACAAATCGAATGTCTTGTCAAACTTCGGCGAAGCTGCCAAATCAATTTTTTAAAACTTTACTCATCTCTAATTACTACTATAGTAAATTGATAAAACTAGCTGTGCATTTATATTTGTGATTAATGTTTTAGCCTGACCCCATGTAAATGAAATTAAATAATATAATATATTAGTCAACATGGGGTCCTCTTATATGTGATCCACTGCTTTTAAAAAAAAAAATTTTTTTATACACATTATGAAATAAAGTTTATCACAGTAAGATATGGTGTGATTATAGGGTAATATTTGATATTAAAAAAAAAACACTTTCCATGTTTTCCAGCTACGACTCTTGTGGAGACTGCCAGGGAGAAGACAACCCCTGAGGAGTTTGGCCGAGAACTAGACAATTTACTAGGAGAATTTGCTTTTCCTGCTGAGTTAATATTAGAGGTTTGGGAAACCATACACCAGGATATGTGAAATTCACATGTATTTTGCAGTGAACATTATGAGAAATTTTTATTGAACCTTTTTTATGTGGCTTGAAAAAAGTTAATTTATCAGAATAATTCAAATTTACAACCACATCATGTTATATGTTTACATTCCTGGCAGAATTCCCAGACTACACATGGCCATGATTCAAATATTATTTCTATAATAAGCAATTTAAGTTGGTACTTATGTAGTCAACAAAAATTATAAATAAAAGTCATATTTTAAATCATTAAAGGAGTTGTCCAGGATTTTATTACTGATGGCCTATCCTTAGGACCACCAATCAGCTGTTTTGGGGTGGCTCAGGCACAGCTTGGTCCATTGTTCAGTGGACAGAGCTGGTTATTGCAGCACTGTTCCCATTCACTTAACCCTTAGGCTACCGGAGGTTTTTTCATTTTTGTGTTTTCATTCTCTGGGTCAGTACGATTACAACGATACCCCATATATACAGGGTCTTTATGTCTAAATAGTTTAAAAGTAAATTTAAACTTTGATAAATTTTTTTTTTTACATCACCATATTCTAACCCTCATAACTTTTTTGTACTTATGTCTATTGAGCTGTTTATGGGCTTTTTTTTTGCGAAACAATCTGTAGTTTTTATTGATACCATTTTGGAGTGTGGGTGACTTTTTGATCACATTTTATTACATTTTATTGGGTAAGAGAAGCAATGAAAAAATGGTAAATTGGCCATTTTGACCCTTTTTTCCGTTACACCATTCGCCGTATTGTAATTTTTTTTTTCTATTTTAATAGTATGGTCGCGGTGATACACATGATATTTATATTTATTGTTATTTAGGTAGTTATTTTTTAATTATACGGAAAAGGGGGTGATTTAAACTTTTATATTTTTTAATTTTTTTAAAATATTTTGTGATGATTTTGTAGCTCATATGAGCCTATAAATTATGCTTTTTAATGTTTAATTTTGGTCTATCAGGGATTTTTAAATCCCATTTAAAACCCAATTTTGCTCATTTCTTATCCTGGCCTGCCATCTGGTGGCCAAAATTAGAATTGCAGTATGAACACTTTCAGCCTCATCAGCGAGGCTGAAAGTGTTCAGCACAAGTACCGATGCCCAATTTGGCCACACGGGGCATCGGTAGGAAGCCAGGAAGCTCAAGCTTCTGGGTTTTTGCGCATTTAGATGCTGTGACCTCACTTGGTCATGGCATCTAAAGCATTTAATTACCACGATCGGCATTATTGCCAGTCACAGCAATTAGCCACAGGTCTCTGCTGTTTGAAACAGCAGAGATCTGTCGGCCATGGCGCCCGCTGCACGTGCGAGCGGGCGCCATGTTTACACATCGCTCCAGTGCCGTACATGTACGGTGCTGGTAGCAAACGGATTAAAGAGCACCTGTCACCTTTCCTGACATGACTGTTTTAATAGCTTCATGCATTCCCCATGTGAGAACAATTCTGGAGCATCTATTCTTATGGCTCTATGTTGTGCCGTTCCTTTATTATTTTCACTATAAGGCTACATGCACACGACTGTATGTTGACTGATGACTTTCCGTATGGCATCTGTTTATTTTTGCGGATCCATTGTAATAATGCCTATCCTTGTCCGCAAAATGGACAAGAATAGGACATGCTCTTTTTTTTTTCCGCGGGGCTATGGAACGGACATACGGATGTGGATAGTACACGGTGTGCTGTCAGCATTTTTTGCAGACCCATTAAAATGAATGGGTCCCCATCCTATCCGCAAAAAAAAACGAAAGAACCCAGAAACAAAATACGTTTGTGTGCATGTAGCCTAAGTTATGAATGAATTTCTATTAGCCTTCAGTAAGGGTACAGAGGGGGAGGGGGGGGGACCAGTTGGGGGTGACTGTATCCAATCAGTGCTGCCATTTTCAGACTGTGCAGGTACACACCCCAACTTGGTACCTTCCCTCTGTACCCTTACTTAAGGCTAATAGCAATTCATTCATAACTAATAGTGCAAATAATAAAGGAATGGCACAACATAGAGCCATAAGAATAAATGCTCCAGAATTGTTAGTATGTGGTAAATGCATGAAGCTATTAAAATATTCTGGTCAGGAGTGGTGAAAGGTCCTCTTTAAATGGGAGCACTGTAGTTGTGACCAGCTCCATCCACTAAACAATGGACCAAGCTGTGTAATTCTGGAAAACCCATTTAAGGCACCCATTACAAATTGTTTTTCTGTGATGGGTTTTCTTTTGGTTTGTAAAAGAATGCAATCATTTTTTGTGTGTTTTTGAGTAGCTTTTTTATTTATAAATTTTCATCTTCCTTTTTTCATGTTATATGCAAAAGCTGATGAAAATGCATGAAAAAACACCACACCTAGAGCATGTTGTGTTTTGAAAAGAAATTGCAGTGGATCGACAGCACCAAAAGTAAACAAAAATAGCACAAAAAAGCTTTGTTGTTTAATATTTCTATGTTCGTTTTAAGCTAAAATCAGTTTGCACCATTTTATGAAAAAGACAAACAAAACGAAAAACAAATTCCCAAAAACAGCCAAGCACAATAAATGCTGCATTTTTCAAAAAGGATATGTGGGAAGCCACACATTTGTCATGGAATTTCAGTTATAAGAAACTACTGTGAAATTCCTCTACAAAGTACAGTACATGTATATTAAGTTTATAGTCTGTTAAAAAACCCTATTCAGTTACAGGAAAAAAATTCCCAACAAATTCTAGATATGGTGTGGATTTTAACCAGTTGCCTACTGGCGCATGACTTTCTAAATCGCGGTGGTGGGCTTTTATCTGTAATCCGACATATAAAACTACAGGGTTCAAAAGTTCAATAAAGGCCAGCTCTTCTTTGGTAAAAAAAATGTCTATTTTTCGCAGTAAAAACTCATCCAAGTTACAACAGTTTAACGTCTACGCGTTTCAGGATAATACAAACAATATCAAACCCTTACTCATAACAAAGTAAAACACTAAAAAGTGGCGTTATTTATAGGGAGGATCACATGTGTCTTTGTTAATTTTGGTCACATGACTATATCCACATAACTATCCACCCCCACAGAAAACATCACACCATTTACTTAATTTCACTAATTACAAGAAAAAACCTATACCATTTGAAAAGCATGGGCATGATGGTGTCACAACCCGCGGTGGGGTTGTGACCCTTGTCTCTACATGCGGTTGCCATTGGCAACACGTATGTCACGACCTCTGTTGAGTTTGTCATGACCCGCGGTGGGTTGTACCTCTGGTTTTACATGCCGTTGCCGGCGGCAGCTGGTGTGTCACGACCTGGGTTGAGGTTGCGTTCCTCTGTCTCGCATGCTCTTGCCAGCGGCATGGTTTTCTGTTGCTGCGCATGGGGCTATATGCTGTAGTCTCATGTGCGGTTGCCGCTGGCAACTTTGTGTCTAGAGCATGCGAGACACTCACATCTGTGTGGTGTGCTTTTTCCCTGTGTGTGGTGCACATGGGGTTAATGTCTTTGTGCTAGGTGTGGTTTTCACAGAGTTAATGGGTGTGTAGTGGGTGTGACCTCAGGCCTCCTTATGTGTGTGTGTTTGGAGCCTGAGGTCAGTTTTGTTTGTCCAGGCACAGTGAGAGTGTGTGCTGGAGCTTGTTGTGTGTTCTCACTGTTATGTCTGCGTAAGCCACCCTTATTCATTATATTGTTTTCATTGTCCATTGTTTATCTAGTCTGTTTGGTGTATCCCCTCCAGTGTGCTTGTTTTGCTCTTCCCCACCTTGTGTTGTTGTTATGGTGTGGGTCTGTCTGGAGTGTGGTCGTAGTTGTTTGTTGCTCCAGAAGGGGCTTGCTTTCCTGGAGGGGTTTAAGCAAAGACCAGATGGTGTGCTGCCCTGCCAGGATCTCCCCCATGCATCTGGTGTCCGTATGGGGGTCCAGGAGGTCCTGGTGCTGGTTTGGCTTCTCCAGGGCGGCAGGTAAGTGTGGGTTCTCTGTAGGTTATTTCCCATGTTACTTGCCTGCCGTGCGGGCGCACACTGTCTGGTTCCTGGCTGCAGAGGGGCCTCTGGAGACTCCTGCCCATCTGTGGTATTGGATGAGCAGGTGGTCTCTGCCCTGTCACTATATCTAGGGTTAAGTAGGGATTCTTAGGGCTCCAGGTTCCTGAGGTATGGACCTTCCTACCTTCAAGGTCAGCCCATACAGTTAGGAGGCCAGGGCTCTATAGGGATGCTTCAGGAGGTCTCCAGCTCCCTTTTCCTGCTATCTGTCCCAGCGGCTGCGGACAATGTCACGGCGGAAAATGGGGGAAACCCCCTGTCGTCCTGAAAAAATAGCAGTACTATTCACACGGGTATAAAATGGCGCACGCATCCCTACGTCCTGTGGAAAATGATGAGGACAGACTATTAAGGATGAATACCATCTACGAAACACCCGAAAGATCTATCCAAGAAAATTTACAACTGAAAATGCTTATGTCTTCGCTAGAGAAATTAATCTCTAGAGAACTCCGTGTATGGTGGGATTTCACTTCGCTGAAAAAATATATCGATAAACAAATGATCCCCAGGGGACTCAGACTAAGGAAAAAACCAACTACAATATATTCAGATTTTTTTCTAAAGGAATGGTAAGCGACTCTCTCTAAATGTTCCCTAAAATTAATGGACTTAATTGTGCGTAATAAAAACCTGGTCTTGATGGAACTGCAGGATAACATAAAAAAAACACAAGAAACCCTGGTTGCACATATAAATAACCCTGATTTTGTCAATCTGGATGATAAATTGAAAGATGATCTGCAAAAAATGGAAGACGATCTAATAAAATTCAAGCAAATGAAATATAATCATGATCTGCTAGAATATGAAGCAAATCAGGTATATACATGGACAGAATCTAAAAATAACACACCACGATCAATCTTGAAAAAATTGAGGAACAAAAAGATGAGAAAAAACTCTCATAAAGCCTCCATTAGTTCTACGGACTTAGATTCTGCTGATTTCGAAATGGACTTTCTGTCAACAGGTGAACAGTCTCCACCAGAAAAAGAGACAAGTTCACACAAGGCGGCCTCAAAAAACGGAGGGCAGGCCGCAAACACCGAAAATCGCCGACATCCTATGAGATCCAAAAAGGACAAAATGAACTTCAAGTAATCAATTTGTCTGCTTCGATATTGTCAGCGGATGATATAAATGTGATTGCAAGGTAACTAACCTTTTCGCCCCCCTTTCATTTCAATTTATACAATACAATTCTAGAAGTTAATAGACTGGCCCGCAACCTCACCCTCCGACGGCACTTCAAGGTGGGAGATGTAGAAGGTGGTGAAGGTGCTGTGGGAGATGGGGCGGTGGATCACTCTATCGCATCTAGTTTTACTGGTAAAAATCATGTTGATACAACAAAGATTCCACATCCTGGAGATGTGTGTAATATGAATTTTCATGAATTGATTCTTGCATGCCAACTTCAGGAGTCGAACACTGTTTTGGATGATCTGGAATTGAATAATAGATCACATAATTTTTATACAAAAAAAATGAATTTTTATCCCATTCAATCCAGATTCAGATTCAATCCAGCAATGGATTGCTACCAGGAATTTGTGGAAAGAGACTTGGTCCAGTTGCATGAACAGATTAAAACAAAAACAATTCATATGAATAATAACATAACTATAAAAAGAAAAGAAAGCTCTGCAAAACATAAAAACTAGGGATGACATCATTGTTAAACAATCTGATAAGGGAGGTGGGATTGTGGTACTCAACAGACTGTACAAAATTTTGATTGAATCAATGTTAAATGACACCAATGTATATGCTCCTCTTGGGGACAATCCTTTATCCTCCTTTCAGAAAGAAATAAAGGATATCCTGGATTTAGGGATTAATTCGGGATTCCTAATGCAGAAGGAAGCAGAATATATTTTTGTTCAGTGTCCTGTCACCCCCATATTTCACGCGCTTCCGAAAACGCATAAAAACATTTTCCCACCTCCTCTCAGGCCGATAGTGGCGGGCATTGGGTCTTTCTCTGAAAGATTCTTCCAATGGGTTGACTCAATACTCCAGCCTTTAATACCAGCCATACCAGGTTTTCTTAAAGACACAGCTTCTGTATTGCAAATGATTGATAATATGGAGTGGACATCAAAATATGTCTGGATTACAGCAGATGTCGAATATACCGCATGGTTTGGCTTTGAAATCCTTATCTTGGTTTTTAAAGACATATGGCAATATTACCAGGGTATTGCAGGAGTATGTTCTTTTGGTGGTGGACTTCCTCCTCAGGCGCAACTATTTTATGTTTAACAATAAATACTACTTTCAGGTATCGGGGGTGTCGATGGGGGCCAAATTCTCTCCCTCCATAGCCAATATTTTTATGGCATGGTGGGAGAGGAGTTTCCTGCTCATCGACACCCACCCATTCTGGAAGTCCATTAGGTGGTATGGCCGTTACATCGACGACCTGATCTTTATCCGGTCGGGCGATGTGGCGGCCATACCGGCCTTTGGTGACTATTTAAACTCCTGTGTGGAGACCATTTCATTCATTCTTCACCAGGAGTTATATGAGATATATTTTTAGATTTGCGCCTGAGGGGGGACCCCTCCACTAGGAGAATTTATACATCTACCTTTAGGAAACTATTAGCCGGAAATACTATACTTCATGCCACATCGTGTCATCCCAAACATGTGGTGGCTAATATTCCTAGAGGGGAGATAATCCGGGCAAAAAGAAACTGTACAGAGGAAAATTGTTTTCAAAATGAAGCCAAAAATATTGCTCAGCGACTAACCAAAAGGTCATATCCGAAAAAATTTGTGGAAAATGCAATACATCAGGTGACAAAAATTAAGAGAGAATCTCTCATATATCCCAAACAAGATAAACCAATGGAGGAAGGGGTTTCTTATAAAAAACAAAATAGAAATAACAAAAGAAATAATCTGTTTGTGATACAATATAGTACGGGATTTTCACAAATTTGCCATATTGTTAAAAAACATTTTCCAGTTTTGGCTTATGACAGCTAATGGACAAGCATAATCGGCGATGGTATAAAATGCTCAGCCAGAAGAGCTCCTACCGTTGCCAATTATGTTAGCCCGAGTCTGTATCAAGAAAGTAAAAAATTGCAAACTGTGTGGCTAACAACCAAAGGCAGTTACAAATGCGGTCATCATAAATGTATTTGTTGTACACATATGACAGTTTCCACTACTTTTGTCTCAACAACAAATAATAATAAAGTTTTTCCCATAAAGTCATACCTTAATTGTAATACTACTTATGCAATATACTTAATAACGTGCAAAAAGTGCAGACTTCAGTATGTAGGTATGAATACGTAAGCATATCTCGGATGTACCGCACCATGGCAGCCGCAATGTTTCTGCAGCTAGTCTGCACTTTGCGGTTTGCCATGGTGGGGATACATCTGATTTAATGGTACAGGGAATTGAAAGGGTCACTATGCCGAAAAGAGGAGGAGATCATAAAAGGAAACTTGAATAGAGAATCCTTCTGGATTTTCGTATTAAATACACGTCAACCAGAAGGATTAAATAAACGCCTAGATTTAATTTTACAACAATAGAACTATTCACAGCTTCCGATTCCCATTTGATATACATCAATAATGGAGTGTTTATATTATATATACAATTTAAGCCATCATTCTCATGCTTTTCAAATGGTATAGGTTTTTTTCTTTTTTCTTGTAATTAGTGAAATTAAGCAAGTGGTGTGACGTTTTCTGTGGGGGTGGATAGAGTCATGTGGATATAGTCATGTGACCAAAATTAACGAAGACACATGTAATCCTCCCTACAAATAACGCCTTTTTTTAGTCTTTTACTTTGTCATGAGTAAGGGTTTGATAGTGTTTGTATTAACCCGAAACGCGTTGACGTGAAACTGTTGAAACTTGGTTGAGATTTTACTGCAAAAAATAAAGCCATTTTTTACCGAAGAATTGCTGGCCTTTGTTGAACTTTTGGATATTTCACCCGTATCCTGACACGGGGAGATCGGGCTCTCTGGTGAAAAAGAGGCAGGTGAGCGCTGTATATTTTAATTATTAAAAGCACAGGGTTACATCGCAATATGCTGGTGGCACGTGCCTCCGCAGATCGCTGTGACCACGCTGTCATTAGACAGCTGCGGTCACAGGGAGATGTGCCATGGCCAGCTGGAGCGGTCAGGCAGTAATACACGCTTGTAGCACTCTGCTACAAGCATGTGTTACATTGAAGAAGCTGAAAGCTGGCAGGGAGCTCTTTTTCTTATGTAAGAGCGCCACCTGCTGGCTTCAAAATGAAATGTCAACCTGCAGGCTGGGAATTAACCTCTTACTGCCTTGATTTTGGCAGAAAGGGGTTAATTCACTTAAAAAACGTAAATAAAATAAATACCGTATTTTTCGCCATATAAGACGCACTTTTTTCCCCCCACGGCAGCCTGCGATGTATCAGCATGGAAGGAGGAGGGGGCGGAGCCTGGAAACACATGGCGGGCGGCCCGCCGCTCACAGCGTGACTGCTTTCATAACATTTATAATCTTTAATCATGTCCCCTTATTCCCTATAAACCCATTACAGTAGCGCTCTGCTAACCTGCTATACCGATCCTCTAGCAGGCAGAGCGGTGCTGTGTAACGTCCTCACTGACGTCATCTGCCTGCTCCTTTCACTTTATGAATGAAGCAGGAGGAGCAGGCAGATGACGCCAGTGAGGACGTTACACAGCAGCTCTGCCGCCGCACCGCTCTGCCTGCTAGAGGATCGGTATAGCAGGTTAGCAGAGCGCTACTGTACTGGGCTTATAGGGAATAAGGGGACATGATTAAAGATTATAAATGTTATGAAAGCAGTCACGCTGTTAGCGGCGGGCCGCCCGCCATGTGTTGCCAGGCTCCGCCCCCTAAGCAGTCACTATGGGCCAGATGTTTTAGAAAAGGGGGCATCTTTGGATGACACTGTAATTGGGGTGATCTGTGGATGACACATATAGCATAAGATGCTATATATGGGTCATCCACAGATCCAATCCATTACAGTGTCATTCATAAATGCCCCCATCAAAGTGCTATCCACAGATCCCCCCCATCACAGTGTCATCCACAGATCCCCCCATCACAGTGTCACCCACAGATCCCCCCATAACAGTGCCATCCACATCTCCCCCCCATAATACTGTCATGCACAGACCACCATTACTTCTAAAGCACACCTTTTGGTTAAAAATATTTTTTTTCTTTTTTTTCTCCTCAAAAACCCAGGTGCGTCTTATAGGCCGGTGCGTCTTATAGGGCGAAAAATACGGTAGATAAATAAATAAAATAAAAATTTCTTTAAAAAAAAATAAAAAATGTACAAGTTTCCCCAAGATGAATAACATAAAAAAAGTCACTTTGAAGGGGCTTGTAGCATTTTGGCGCTGTACAAGATTTTTCTGGCAGTGAACCAGCAATAGAAAAATAGGCAGACAAAATCCAAAATGCGCTCCAGTCTTGTGGCGGGCCCAGCCAGTAAATAAATTACTTAAATAGCATCCATTTTCAGGGTACAAGCGTACGGGAATGATTTTAGAAATGTTTTGTCTTGAAACCTTTTGTAATAGTTTGTAATAATTTTCACAATTTTTCCTATATATATTTTTTTATATTATATCCATCATCTAATAATATCAAATTATTAGTAAAATAATATCAAATACATTTAGGCTGGCTCAGAAATTAATCATTTATTTGCAGTTAGATAGACGCATTGCTACAATGGAAAAACTGGCCTGGCCTGATAAACACTCTGGTAATGAAGTGGTTAGAGAGCAGCTGTTACAAACAACTTTTGAAGTGTCATAGTTACATGTCAAAAGTTTTGCTCTGTGTGAGTCCAATTGCCTAGACCTCTGCCAATTGCTAAAACAAGATGAACGCTGCTACCTATTTTTTTGTTATTTGTGAGGATCAGGATCTTGACACCCAGAGCCTGCCAAAGAAAACTATTGAAATGACACAGGTTCAACAGCAAAATATGTATATGATGTGTGTACCTAGTCTAATTCCTTTTTGTGGGTACACATATGATAACTTATAGGGAACAGAAAAGCCAGCAGGAAGTATGAGTGACTGTTTTAAGGGAATCTGTCACCAACATTTTGCAGTCCTACTAAGGGCAGCCTAAGCTAGTTTCAAAACCCCATAGCAAAACGCTGGATCACTTTCTTTAAACCCCTAAAGACTTGCATCATATATTTATGGTACAGCGAGTAAAGCTTTTGCGTATTGTACCATACATATATGGTGCGCTGATCAGACAGGTGCAGGAGCTGTGCTTGCTCAATCAGGGCAGGGGCCTGGCTGTTACTGACAGCCAGGTTCCTGTTTTAACTGCCAGCATCACAGATGACTCCAATACTAGCCGTCTAACTTCTTAGATGCGGCAGTCAAAGTTTGCCTCAAATTCTAAGTGGCTTACAGAGTGAATGGTCTTCTCCTCTCACTCCATCGGCTCCCCACAAAATGATCATGGAGTGGTGATGGCTGCTATGGCCGCCTGATGCCTCACAAAGGCCTCCAGATCTGTCAGCTATGGAAGCCTATGAGGTCCAGCCACACGAAGGGTCTCATAAGTAAAAAGCTGACTGTTACAACGCATTACAATACAAAATGTATTGTACCTGTGATCAAACCATCAGCAGTTGATGTTCTCTAGTGGGACTAAAATAAAAAGTTAAAAATAAAATAAAGTGTTTTATAACAAAGAAAATTAGTTTCTAAGTCCTTTCTCCCCTTAAGCCATTTACCATGACAAAAACTGTAACAAATAACGTATTTGGCATCTCTGCATTCATAACAATCTTCTCTATCAAATATCACATGATCAAACCCATAAGTAGGGTTGAGCGAACCTGAACTGTAAAGTTCGGGTTCGTACCGAACATTAGTTTTTCACACCCGGACCCGAACATTTCCGCAGGGCAGCCAATCAACAAGTGTTTCACTATTTTGCCCTAATAAGCCATCACAGCCATGCCTACTATTGGCATGGCTGTGATTGGCTAAGTGCAGCATGTGCTATTTAAGCTGGAGTCACGTAGCGCCGCACGTCACTCTGCTGCTCTTAGTGTAGGGACAGGCTGCTGCTGGTGCTCTCAGGGAGAGATTAGGGAAGAAATATGTTGAACTTGGTGGTGTTAAATCTTTAAGCTACAGCAACTATTGAGGGTGCTATGCTACATTTTTGTACCCAGCCCTGAGCCCAGTGATACTGCAAAATAATTTTTTTTCCATCTGTTAGTGGGGTGGGGGTCAGTGGCCATTTTAGCAACTGCAGTCTCCTTGGAACTACATGTGACCTGCATGTGTGCCAGCCTGCCAGGGACATCAGTCTAATCCTTTTTGGTAGCTCAGTGGAGGAAAAATTCCTTTTTACTGGCAGGTCAGGTCCCCCTACATTACCTATTTTATAATTTAGGGGTGACATAGTGCATTTCTGTAGTTGGGGGCAAAAACCTGTACTGTGGTGCCATAGAGCACTGTTGCATACAACGCTGAAAATCCTGTCTTAAAATTTATCAGTGACATACTGCATTTGTGTATTTGTGGGAAATAAAACCGTATTGTAGTTCCACAGAGAAGTTTTGCGTACAACGCACAAAAACGTATTTTAAAATTTAGCAGTGACATACAGCATTTGTGTATTTGGGGGAAATAAACCCATATTGTGGTTCCACAGAGCAGTTTTGCATACAACACACAAAAACATATTTTAACCTGTTGCCGACCGCCTCACGCAGGATTGCGTCCTGCGGGCGGTCGGTTCATTCCTCCTTGCGTTTGAGCCCGGTGGAACGCAAATGGAACGCACCGTCGGGCTCAGAAGAAGGGAGTCACCAGCCTGCCAGCCAATGATCAGCGCTGGCAGGCTGGTGATTTTCAAAATCGCCTATTGAAATAGGCGATATAAGTTATATTTACAAATATATGGGTTTTATAAGGGATCTGTGCCATGTGCTGGGTCCTTTTCATCGGTTGGACCCAGCACAGAGCACAGATCCCAAGTAAGTGCACAAATCACTACATATCAGGCCCTGATCACCCCCCCATCACCCTAATTAACCCCTTGATCACCTGTCAATACATAGTGAAAGGGAAAAAAGTGATCAGTGTCACTTTTGTGAACTGTCACTTTTTTTTTTCCACTAGGATTGACTGTTAGGTTTAGCTTAGTTTAGGCCCCTTTGGTAGGTAGTTAGCGTTAGCGCCAAGCCCACAGCACCGCAGTCACTAATTCGCTGATTATCGTAGCGCTAATCAGCGTTTGTACTTTTATAGTATCTGTAAGTGATCAGAACTGATCACGGTCAGATATATAATAGTACTAGTGTCACGTTAGTTCGCCCTCCACCCCAAACGCAGTGCTTGCCCGATCAGACCTGATCGGTCGCCCACACCTGCGTTCACCCACGCCCGCCCCGCCGCAGTGACAAAAATTTTTTTTTTTTGTATTACTGCACAATCACTTCACAAGCGCTGCGGCGATAAAAAAAATCAGTTTTGATATTTTTTATCAATCGCAGCGGCTTCTGTACTTCGCTACACTCCCATTTGTAAGACAGGCTTGCTTTTTTTCTTGGGTAGTCTCAGGGAATACCCCCTAAATTTAGACGCCCAAATGTCAAAACAAGGGGTATTCCTCTGAAGAGGCCTACAGGATTCTGACCCAGTCGGATGAGGAATGGGAACCCTCATCTGACGAATCTAGCGGGTCAGAATACGAACCTGTAGAGAGCAGTGGCAGTCTGACCCAAAGTTCGGACGAGGAGGTTGAGGTCCCTGATACCACCAGGCGTACCCGGCCCTGTGTTGCTAGACCGCAGGTTGCGCAGGATCCGCTTCAAGGGCAGCAGAGTGGGGCTGGCGCTGCCGGATTACGTGGTGAGGCATACACCAGCAGCGCAGCCCGCCCTGGACCTAGTACCAGCACTGCCGTACAACATGGTGAAGTGGCGAGCACCAGAAGGGCAGTAGAAGCTGGTACGGTGGCACGTGCAGTAGTTTCCCGCCGCAGCCACCGCAAAGACAGGCCCGTAGAGCCCCTAGAGTCCCTGAGGTGCTGGCAAATCCTGATTGGCAGCCCCCAACTTCAGCCGCACCAGTAGTTCCCCTTTCACCGCCCAGTCAGGAGTTCGGGTGGAGACAGCTCAGATAGGATCGGGCGCTGGGGTTTTTGAGCTGTTCTTCACTGCGGAGCTCTATGACTTAGTCGTGGCAGAAACAAATCGGTATGCCACTCAATTTATAAACGCCAACCCGGGAAGCTTCTATGCCCAGCCTTTCCGGTGGAAACCAGTCCAAGTTTCCGAACTTAGAACTTTTCTGGGCCTTCTCCTCAACATGGGCATTACAAAAAAACATGAATTGCGGTCATATTGGTCCACGAACCCAATTCATCACATGCCCATGTACTCTGCTGCCATGTCCAGGACACGTTTTGAGACCATCCTGCGTTTCATGCACTTTAGTGACAACACCACCTCCCGTCCCAGAGGCCACCCAGCTTTTGACCGGCTCCACAAAATTCGGCCCCTCATAGACCATTTCAACCTGAAATTTGCAGATTTGTATACCCCTGCACAAAACATCTGCGTAGACGAGTCCCTAATACATTTTACCGGGTGCCTTGGCTTCAAACAGTACATCCCAAGCAAGCGCGCCCGGTATGGGGTCAAATTGTATAAGCTCTGTGAAAGGGCCACAGGCTATACGCACAAATTTCGGATCTATGAGGGAAAAGATCAGACCCTGGAGCCGGTCGGTTGCCCTGACTACCTGGGGAGCAGTGGGAAGATAGTCTGGGACTTGGTGTCACCCTTATTCGGCAAGGGGTACCATCTTTATGTGGACAACTTTTACACAAGTGTGGCCCTCTTCAAGCATTTGTTCCTAGAACAGATTGGCTGCTGTGGCACCGTGCGACCTAGTCGCCGGGGCTTCCCCCAACGGCTCATTACCACCAGACTTGCAAGGGGGCAGAGGGCTACATTGTGTAACAAAGAACTGCTCTCGGTGAAATGGAGAGACAAGCGTGACGTTTACATGCTCTCCTCCATTCACGCAGACACGACAGTCCAAATTGAACGGGCAACCAGTGTCGTTGAAAAGCCCCTCTCGGTCCACGACTATAACCTCCACATGGGAGGGGTGGACTTCAACGACCAGATGTTGGCCCCGTATTTGATTTCCCGACGCACCAGACGCTGGTATAAAAAGGTGTCTGTATATTTATTTCAATTGGCTGCCTATAATAGTTATGTTCTCTACAGTAAGGCTGGGAGAACAGGATCCTTCCTCAAATTTCAGGAAGAGATCATTTCGGAACTCCTGTATCCAGGAGGTTCCGTGGCCCCATCCACCAGTGTAGTTAGCCGTCTACACGAGCAGCACTTCCCCAGCGTTGTGCCTGGTACCTCAACCCAACCGCCACCCCGAAAAAGATGTCGTGTCTGTAGCATGAGTGGAATAAGGCGTGACACCCGTTATTTCTGTCCTGACTGTCCTGACCACCCTGCCCTATGCCTAGGGGAGTGTTTCCGGAAGTACCACACTCAGGTACACTTAGGGACCTAGGGATTGCAGGACACAGGTAGTTTTTACAATCAGGCTCAAGGGTCTCTCAGGATACTAGGTTTTGAGAGACCCTAACACATAGGGGACGGTGCTGCTGTGCTACTGCAGAAGTGTGAAACGGTAGAAACCTCTCCTTTCACTTGGGATAACGTGTATAGTGTACTTCTCACCATCTCTGTGTGATTTACACTTTACACATTGTCCCATGGGAAAGGAGAGGTTTCTGCTAGGAAAATAAAGAGTAAAATGGTTAAAAAAAAAATTAAACAGGTAGCAAGAAAAGAAAAATCTTGAGTTAGTTCAGGTTTTAAAAGTTCCGTTTTTTTTCATGTTCAGGTTTTATTCATGTTTTATAAAGTTTGTAACGTTCAAGTTATGAGCCTGCTGCCTGTTTTTTCTTCTTTTTTTTTTCCCTTAACCACCCTTTATTTTCCAGGTAGATCAACGGACCAACCGATGAAAACGCCGCAGCACTGATGTGAATTCTGAGAGAAGCATTGCGCTGCTGTCAGAAGACACGTGAAGTCGGTGTATGCGGCGCTGCAAGACGAGATTTCTCCTCTGCAGGACAGGTACGTTTGCCCAGGCATATGAGCTGAGGAGAGGTGTTGGAGTTCAAATTCTTTGGCAAACACTTTGTATCAAAAATCTGGCAAAGATGTCTTCCTCCACACCGATCGTTTGATCGATGTGAATGGAGAAATCACGTTTGCCAGGACATAGGAGCTGAAGTGGGTATGTATGTTTGGGCGGAGCCCCTATGTCCTGGCAATCGCCAAGCCCCTCTTTTTTTTTTGCATATTTTTTGGCAGAGATTTTTTCATCCACATCGATCGATGCGAATGAGGAAATCTGTGCCGTTCATTTTTTCTTCCAGCCCAGAAGCTGAACGGAAAAAAAATCTCATTACCCGTATGCTCAATATAAGGAGAATAGCCGAAACTCCTAATGCTGGCCATACAGGTAATGATTGCGGAGACCCTCAAATGCCAGGGCAGTGAAAAAACCTCACATGTGACCCCATTTTGGAAAGAAGACACCCCAAGGTATTCGCTGAGGAGCATATTGAGTCCATGAAAGATTGAATTTTTTGTCACAAGTTAGCGGAAAGGGAGACTTTGTGTGAAAAAACAAAAAAAATCAAATTCCGCTAACTTGTGCCAAAAAAAAAAATCTTCTATGAACTCGCCATGCCCCTCACAGAATACCTTGGGGTGTCTTCTTTCTAAAATGGGGTCACATTTGGGCTATTTATACTGCCCTGGCATTTTAGGGGCCCTAAAGCGTGATTAGAAAAAATGCGTAAAAATGCCATCCTAAAAGGTACTCATTGGAATTGGGGCCCCTTTGTGCATCTTGGCTGCAAAAAAGTGCCACACATGTGGTATCGCCATACTCAGGAGAAGTAGGGCAATGTGTTTTGGGGTGTATTTTTACATATACCCATGCTGGGTGAGAGAAATATCTCTGTAAATTGACAACTTTGTATAAAAAAATGGAAAAAGTTGTCATTTACAGAGATATTTCTCTCACCCAGCATGGGTATATGTAAAAGTACACCCCAAAACACATTGCCCTACTTCTCCTGAGTACGGCGATACCACATGTGTGGCACTTTTTTGCAGCCAAGATGCGCAAAGGAGCCCTAAATCCAATGAGTACCTTTAGGATTTCACAGGACATTTCTACTCATTTGGATTCCAAACCGCTTCTCACGCTTTAGGGGCCCCTAAAATACCAGGGCAGTAAAAATACCCCACAAGTGACCCCATTTTAGAAAGTAGACACCCCAAGGTGTTCTGTGAGGGGCATAGTGAGTTCATGTAAAATTTTATTTTTTGTCACAAGTTAGTGGAATATGAGACTTTGTAAGAAAAAAAAAAAAAAAAACATTTCCGCTAACTTGTGACAAAAAATAAAAACTTCCATGAATTCACTATGCCCATCAGCGAATACCTTAGGGTGTCTACTTTCCAGAATGGGGTCACTTGTGGGGTATTTTTATTGTCCCGGCATTTTAGGGGCCCCTAAAGCGTGAGAAGGAGTTTGGAATCCAAATGCGTAAAATTGCCCTGTGAAATCCTAAAGGTACTCATTGGTTTTAGGGCCCCTTTGCGCATCTTGGCTGCAAAAAAGTGTCACTCATGTGGTATCGCCGTACTCAGGAGAAGTAGGGCAATGACTTTTGGGGTGTATTTTTATATATACCCATACTTTGTGTGATAAATACTGCTGTAAACCACAACTTTTTAAAAAAATTTATACAAAGTTGTCAATTTACAGTGATATTTCGCTCACCCAGCATCGGTATATGTAAAAATACAACTCAAAACACATTGCCCTACTTCTCCTGAGTACGACGATACTACATGTGTGCCACTTTTTTGCAGCCAAGATGTGCATAGGGGCCCTAATTCCAATGAGTACCTTTAGGATTTCACAGGGCATTTTTACGCATTTGGATTCTCACGCTTTAGGGGCCCCTAAAATGCCAGGGCAGTAAAAATACCCCACAAGTGACCCCATTTCGGAAAGTAGACACCCTAAGGTATTCGCTGATAGGCATAGTGAGTTCATGGAAGTTTTTATTTTTTGTCACAAGTTTGCGGAAAATGAAATTTAAAAAACAAAAAAACAAAGCAAAAAAACATTGTGACAAAAAAACACTTGTGACAAAAAATAAAAACTTCCATGAACTTACTATGCCCCTCAGTGAATACCTTAGGGTGTCTACTTTCTGAAATGGGGTCATTTATGGGGTGTTTCTACTGTCTGGGCATTGTAGTACGTCAGGACAGGACAGGTGCTCAGAAAGTCAAAGTGCGGAAATTCACTTTTTTGCACCATAGTTTGTAAAAGCTATAACTTTTACCCAAACCAATAAATATACACTTATTGCATTTTTTTTTATCAAAGACATGTAGAACAATAAATTTTGAGAAAAATTTGTAGAGAAATGTAGTTTTATTTGACAAATTTTCAACAGAAAGTGAAAAATGTCATTTTTTTGCAAAAATTTCGGTAATTTTTGATTAATAGCAAAAAAAAGTAAAAATGTCAGCAGCAATGAAATACCACCAAATGAAAGCTCTATTACCCTGGGTTCAGACCTGAGCTGCCCAAAACGCGCTTTACGCGCGCTTTTGACGCCGCGCTTTGCGCGCTTTTTGCAAATAGGAACGCTGCGCTAGAGCAGGCGCTGCTCTTGTGATTGCTACTGTGGTGTCAATCACAAAACGCGTCAAACGCCCCAAAAGAAGCTCAAGTACTTGTTTATGCGTTGGGCGTTTTACAGCGCGTTCAAACGCGCTGTAAAACGCTCAAGTGTGAACCACTCCCATAGGGATGCATTGGTTTTAATCTGTTGAGCGTTTTACAGCGCGTTTGAACGCGCTGTAAAACGCTCAGGTGTGAACCCAGGGTTAGTGAGAAGAAAAGGAGGTAAAATTCATTTGGGTGGTAAGCTGTATGGCCGAGCAAAAAACGGTGAAAGTAGTGTAGTGCAGAATTGTAAAAAGTGGCCTGGTCATTAAGGGTGTTTAAGCTAGGGGGGCTTAAGTGGTTAAAAGTTAGCAGTGACATACTGCATTTCTGTAGTTTGTTGCAATAAACACTGTTTTTTTTGCTACATAGCAGATCTGAGGCCTACCCTGTATTTTAGTCACTTTTAGTAACCTTTTGAACTCTGCATTCACATAGTTGGTTGCAAACCCACAGGTTTTGTGGTAGATAGCACATTAGCGGTGTACACTGCATTTCTGCTTTTACATTGTTGGTTTTAAAAATCTAATTTTTGGTGATAGTGAAGTAATTGTATTGAATTGCGCCATTACACTGTTGTGTGACCTTAAGAAATGTATTCTGTTCATGACACTGGCACTGCCTTACTGTTAGTGAACTTAATTGTTGACTATTGGCAATTAAATTGACACCGGAGATAAACCATCTGTTAGTTTGGTGGGTGAACGCATATCATGAGGAGAACATCAAATAAGGGACGTGGGCCTGGTCGTGGTGGTGTTGGTGGAGCTCCTGTTGCTGGGAGAGGACGTGGCCGTTTAGCGCAAACTACAGGTCCAAGTGAAACACCTTCCTCCGGTGTGAGTAGGCGACAGAACCTGCAGCGTTATTTGGTAGGCCCGAATGCCGCTCTACGAAGGTGAGGCCAGAACAAGTACAGGCGCTAGTAGTGGGTGGCTGACAGTGCCTCCAGTTCCTTCATGTTGTCTCCCACCCCGTCCCCTGCTGAAAGCTCAGAATTGGCACCTGCCACCCATGCCTATCAGTCCTTCACCTCACCCCCTTGCAAAGTCATGCAACAGTCTCTTATGCTTTTTGATGTCTCTGCTGGCAGGGTTTCCCAGGACCATAACCACATCCCTGCCCCAGAAGTGGAAGAGATTGAGTGCACGGATGCCCAACCACTTAGGTTTGAGGATGAGGACATGGGAAGAGCACGTCTCTGATGATGACGAAACACAGGTGAAAACTGCTGCGGCTTTCTGCGGTGTGTAGACCGACAAATAGGGCAGGGGTGAAGACTGGGTGAAAGATGTTGAGAACAATGAATTAACCCCTCCTCTGCCTGGGTGCCAGGGGCCTACATTTCTATAAATCGCCTGTTCCATTGGTGGGTGACATGAACCCCGTTTTGCCGTGAATAAACCCCTCCTGCCTGGGTGCCAGGGGCCTACATTTTTAAAAATCATCTGTTCCATTGGTGGGTTATATGAAACCCGTTTTGCCGGTGAAAAACCGCTGCTGTGCATTGCTGACAGGGAACCAAATTTGGTAGAATCGTCTGTTAATGAGCGAAAGATGCGTAACTACAAACGCACATTGGTAGAAGCGCTGCTGATGGCATTCCCATCTGACACCTCCTCACCCTCTTACTCCACATCCATTTCCTCCTCCTAGATCAAGATTTTGATTTTTAATTTTTATTTATTTATTTAATTTTATTTGAAGTCATTTCCCTATCCACATTTATTTGTGGATAGTGTTGAGCGAACAGTTCGAGAATAGTTCGGGTTCGTACCGAATTTTGGGGTGTCCGGGACCCGGACCCGGACATTTTCAAAATAGTTCGGGTTCGGGTTCGGTGTTCGTCGATTACTTCCCGCTTTCTGAAGGGCTGCACAGCAGCCAATCAGCTAGCGTTTTACTTCTTGCCCTAAGAGCCCATCACAGCCATGCCTACTAATGGCATGGCTGTGATTGGCCAAGTGCAGCATGTGACCCAGCCTCTATTTAAGCTGGAGTCACGTAGCGCCGCACGTCACACTGCTCTGATTAGTGTAGGGAGAGGACGCAGCTTCTGTCAGGGCGAGATTAGGCAGGTTAAAGTCAGCAACAGCACCTAATGAACGGATCAATTTACAGCTGAGAATCATTGAACTTCTGCTAGTTACTTGCTCGCTGGTTTTTAGGCTGCACAGAGCGTTTTTCTGTCACTTATTTTCTGGGTTGATCGGCGGCCATTTTGTGACTTGTGGTGCGCCAGAAGAAGCTGCCACCAAGTCCATCAATCCATCCATACTAGTTTTTTTTTTTTTGCTATATCCTACATCAGGGGCTTGTCACCACTAGAAACTCAGGAAAGAAATTTCTATATTTTATTAAATACAATTGCCCAAATACCAATCCCCTAAATCTGGTGTTCCAGCTTTGGTTAGACAAGTATAATACTGTCTGCTGTCTGGCAAAGGATAGATTATTTTCTGGGGTTAAATTCAATTGCCAAAATAGCAATACCATAAATCAGTGGTTTCAGCTGTGGCTGGCAAAATAGAATAGTGTCCGAGGTAACGCACACACGTACATACGCACGTACACGATTCTTGAATAGTTGTATTATCGCGATAATAAAACTAACAGTGTAAAGTTGACTGTATTGCTCTAAGTTATATTCGCGTACGAATGTAACTTCTATTACAACACACCAATACTAAAACTGACTAAGAGACAGCTTTAAGTTCTATTCGAACGCGATTGCAACTTTGGAACTTAAAGTGGTGTACGATTTTAAAAAGTTGAGTACTAAAAGTTGGAATCGCAATGCGATTCTTATGTATTTGTAATCGCATTGCGATTACAACTTTGAGCTACCGATCACCATGGGAACGCTCCTCCAGTAGAATGTACTGTCGGATTTGTGAGAATTAAGTTGAAATTGCAATGCGATTCTTATATATTTAGCTTAATCGCATTGCGATTTCAACTTAGCATTGCTAAATAATTCCATCCATATTCGTTAACTTACTGACTCAGTAAGTTAACGATATGGATGGAATTATTTAGCAATGCTAAGTTGAAATCGCAATGCGATTAAGCAAATATATAAGAATCGCATTGCGATTTCAACTTAATTCTCAGATCCGACAGTACATTCTACTGGAGGAGGCGTTCCCATGGTGATCGTTAGCTCAAAGTTGTAATCGCAATGCGTTTATTGCGGTATATTATCCCTCTGGGTGTTTTTTACAGCCTTTTTAGTGCCCAAAAGTTCGGGTCCCCATTGACTTCTATGGGGTTCGGGAGGAAGTTCGGGTTGAGTTCGGATCACGAACCCGGACATTTTCCGGAAGTTCGGCCGAACCTCTCGAACCCGAACATCCAGGTGTTCGCTCATCTCTATTTGTGGAGCACTCTACCCACATTTTGCTGCCTTTTGCAGCCCTCTAGCCCTTTCCAGGACTTTTTTACAGCCATTTTAGTGCCCAAAAGTTTGGGTCCCCATTGAATTCAATGGGGTTCAGGGTCAAGTTTGGGTTAAGTTCGGATCCCGAACCCGAACTTTTTTGTGACGTTCACCCGAACCCGTTGAACCCAAACTTCCAGGTGTCCGCTGAACTCTACCCATAAGCTGAACGCAAAAAAAAAAAAAAAAAAAAAACAACAACTATGACAGAACAGCTATATCAAGCAATCAATTAGTCGTGTGTACCACAAAATGGTACCAATGAAAATGTCAACTCATTCCACAAAAAATCAGCCATCACATAAGACCCTCACCAGAAAAACAAAAAATATGACTCAAAGAAAATGGCGACACAAAAACATGTTTTTTTTTTAATTGTGTAAAAGTAGTAAAACATAAAATGAGAATATTTAAAATTGGTATCTCTGTATTTGTACTGACCAGTACTGAGTGATCAAAAAGTCACATTTACTATACCTCAAAATAGTACCAATGGTAATGGCAACTTATCCCACAAAAAAATTATCCCTTCATCGAGAAAAAAATACAAAGGTACAAATGGCTGTACTGGTGTCCCAGATGCTGTTCAGAAATATGTTGCCTGTAAACCAATCTATCAAAATTTGCGCTGCAAAAGCCAAAGGGTGGTTTTTCGCTACTGAACCCTGCAACATACCCAAACAGCAGTTTATGTTCACATTTATGGCATTTCCCTACCCAGTAGTACCTGCCTAACAATTTAAGGGGTATGATGTGGGTCTCAGATGGCACAAGCTGAGCACAAAAAATGCACCATATTTGGTGTCGAAATACCCCCCTCATTGATAAATACTTTGAAGAGCATATTTTCCAAAATTGTATCACTTATTAGGAGTTTCCACTGTACAGGTACCTCAGAGTCACGGCACATGTCATGAAGCACCTGAAAACTATTTCTGCAAAATCCGTGTTCCAAAAGCCAAAATGATAATCCTTTCCTTCTGAGCCCTGTTGTATGCCCACATAGTATTTTACATCTACATTTATGGCATTTCCATAACCAGGAGAACCTGCCTAACAATTTAGGAAGTGTTTTATGAGTCTCAGATGGCACCAGCTGAGCACAGCATATTGAACACTGAAATGCCTTATCTGTGGAAAAATTGCAGTTTTCACTTTGCACGGTCTGCTGTGCATTAATTTCCAAATGCTTACTCCACCCCTTTATAAGTACCTTGAGGAGCATAGTTTACAAAATGGAGTCTTTTATTGGGGGTTGCAGGTACCTCAGGGTCTCTGCAAATATGATTTAGCACATGAAAACCATTCCAGCAAAACCTGTGCTCCAACAGCCAAATGGTGCTCCTTCCCTTTTGTGCCCTGCCATTTGCTGATACATCAGCTTACACCTATATTTATGGCATTTCCGTTGCCAAAACAAATGTGAATAGGACCTTGGAATTAATAAACAAAACAAAAAAAGTTTATTAATGATATATGTTATAAACAGGGGTATATTCCCCATACAGTGTATACACTGGGTCAAAAAGGGGTAGTATATGTGATTAACTAGTGCAGTATCAGGATATTAGCGAGTACTTGCCACTGATACCTAAAATAGAAAGCACTTGTATACCTGACCCTAGAGCCCAAAGAGTGGATCCCCCGATGCGAGATGATGGGTGACCAGCTCAGTATATGTAATGCTGCACCCTCAATAACAGTAATGGAGGGAACACTGGGAGGTGGTGTTTGTTGGAATATACAGTGTATATGGGAACATGTCCCACAGGTGCACCCTCTTTTTTAGTGGACGTATACCTTACTTTTTTGTGTTTTGTTAATTGAGGCCATTTCTGTTGCCAGTAGAACCTACCTATGGACTCAGTTGGCGATGGGCACAACCATATTGGGCATTGAAAGGCCATATATGTGGAAAATTGCAATTTTCATTTTGCACTGTTTAGTTTCTAAAATAGGATCACTTTTTGGGGGGGGGGGGTTCCACTGTAGAGGTACACCAGAGTCTCTTTAAATGCGAAATGGCAACCAAAAACCATGCCGTTTAACCACTTCAGCCCCCCTAGCTTAAACACCCTTAATGACCAGGCCACTTTTTACAATTCCGCACTACACTAATTTCACCGTTTATTGCTCCATCATACAACTTACCACCCAAATGAATTTTACCTCCTTTTCTTCTCACTAATAGAGCTTTCATTTGGTGGTATTTCATTGCTGCTGACATTTTTACTTTTTTTGCTATTAATCAAAAATTACCAAAATTTTTGCAAAAAAATGACATTTTTCACTTTCTGTTGTAAAATTTTTCAAAAAAAAACTACATTTCTATATAAATTTTTCTCTAAATTTATTGTTCTACATGTCTTTGATAAAAAAAAAATGCAATAAGTGTATATTTATTGGTTTGGGTAAAAGTTATAGCTTTTACAAACTATGGTGCAAAAAAGTGAATTTCGGCATTTTGAAGCAGCTCTGACTTTCTGAGCACCTGTCATGTTTCTTCAGGTGCTAGAATGCCAGGATAGTATAAATATCCCCCAAATTACACCATTTTAGAAAGAAGACACCCCAAAGTATTCGCGGAGGGGCTTGGTGAGTTCATGTATCATTTCATTTTTTTTCACAAGTTAGCGGAAAATGACACTTTCTGAAAAAAAAAAAAAAAAGTTTCAATTTCTGATAACTTCTGGCAAAAAAATAAAATAAAATCTCAGACGGACTCACTATGCCCCTCAGTGAATACCTTGGGGTGTCTACTTTCCGAAATGGAGTCATTTGTGGGGTGTGTTTACTGTTCTGGCATTTTGGGCGGGCTAAATTGTGAGCCGCCATGTAAAACCTAAAGGTACTCGTTGGAATTTGGGCCCTTTGCGCATTCAGGCTGCAAAGCGGCACTTATGGTATCGCCGTACTCAGGAGAAGTAGGGCAATGTGTTTTGGGGTGTATTTTTACATATACCCATGTTGGGTGAGAGAAATATCTCTGTAAATTGTCAACTTTGTATAAAAATTTTTAAAAGTTGTCGCTTACAGAGATATTTTTCACACAAAGTATGGGTATATATAAAAATACACCCCAAAACACATTGCCCTACTTCTCCTGAGTACGGCGATACCACATGTGTGCCACTTTTTGCAGCCTGGTGCGCAAAGGGCCCTAAAACCAAAGAGTACCTTTAGGATTTCACAGGGCATTTTTACGCATTTGGATTCTCACGCTTTAGGACCCCTAAAATGCCAGGGCAGTATAAATACCCACATGTGACCCCATTGTGGAAAGAAGACACCCCAAGGTATTCTGTGAGGGGTATGGCGAGTTCACAGAAAAAAAAAATTGGCACAAGTTAGCGGAAATTGTTTTTTTTTTTTTTTTTTTTTTTTTACAGTCTCATATTCCACTAACTTGTGACAAAAAATAAAATTTTCCATGAACTCGCCATACGCCTCACGGAATACCTTGGGGTGTCTTCTTTCTAAAATGGGGTCACATGTGGGGTTTTTGTACTGCCCTGGCATTTGAGGGTCTCCGCAGTCATTACACGTATGGCCAGCATTAGGAGTTTCTGCGATTCTCCTTATATTGAGCATGCGGGTAATGAGATTTTTTTTTTCCGTTCAGCCTCTGCGCTGAAAAAAAAAAAAAAAATGAACGGCACAGATTTTTTCATTCGCATCGATCAATGTGGATGAAAAAATCTCTGCCAAAATCAGTGACTGCGGTGCGGTGGGCTGGGCGCTAGCTACCTAACAAGTAGCTAACTAACTGGCGGTGATAGGGGACCCTTATGCCCCATTCACACGTCCGAAATTCTGTTTGCGGAACGGAATTGCGGACCCATTCATTTCTATGGGGACAGACTTTGTCCCGCTCGGATCCGGAATTACAGATCCGCGCTCCGGTCTGCACTTCTGTTCTCAGAAAAATATAGAACATGTCCTATTCTTGTCCGCAATTGCAGACAAGAAAAAGCATTTTCTATATAGTTCTGGCAATGTGCGGATCTGCAAAATGCGGAAAGCACATTGCCGGTGTCCGTGTTTTGAGGATCCGCGGATCGGATCCACGGATCGGATCCGCGGATCCGTGAATCCACGGATCCGTGAATCCACGGATCCGCAAAACACATATGGACGTCTGAATGGAGCCTTACAAGGGGTGTGATCAATGACAGGGGGGTGATCAGGGGTCTAGATGGGGTGATCAAGGGGTTAATAGGTGAGGGGGTGGGGTGGGAGGGTTAGTGTAGTGTTTGGTGCAACTTTTACTGTGTTACCTGGTCCTCTGGTGGTCGATCCCCAAATGGGACCACCAGAGGACCAGGTAGCAGCTATATCAGACGCTGTTCATAAAACAGCGTCTGATATAGCTCTTTGATGCGATTTATATCATCGCTGGCAGGCTGTCGTCCAACTCTCGAGACGCGTTTCACTGTGAACGCGCGCGCGTTCACAGGAACTCTCGCGTCTCGCGAGATGACGCCCCGGCGCGTCCAAACAGAAGATCCCGGCCGCCCGCAGGACGCAATCCTGCGTACGGCGGTCGGGGACTGGTTAAAAGCAAAATGGAACTCTTCCCTTCTGAGCACTGACATATACCCTTACAGCAGTTAATGACCACATATGGGGTGTTGTTATATTCAGGAGAAAAAAGGGGTAACTAATTGTGAGGCGATTTTTATGTTGTTACCCCTTGTGAAAATGAAAAATGTTAATTCAACACTTTATTGGAAGAAATTACATTTTTTATTTTCACAGCCAAGTGTTTCTACATTCTGTGAAAACACTGTGGGGCTAAAGTACTCAATACACCTCTCAATGCATTCCTCGAGGGGTGTAGTTTCCAAAATGTTGTCACATTTTGGGGGTTTGCACTGTCGCAGTACCTTAGGGTTTCTTCAAATGCAACATAGCCCCCAAAAACCATTCCATGAAAATTTTCCCTCCAAAGGCGATCTGGTGTTCCTTCTCTTCAGAGCCCTGCCTTGTGTCCATACAGCAGTTTACGACCACATATGGGTTGTTTCTATAAACTGCAGATTCAGGCAAATAAATATTGAGGTTTGTTTGCTGTTACAAGAAAAAATGAATGAAAATGGAACATCTGCAAAAACAAAAAAAAAAATTCAAGCCCAGTTTGCTTTTATTCCTGTAAAATACCTAAAAGGCTAAAGTTTCTAAAATCTATTTTAAAATAATTTATGGGAGGTTTCTATTATGTAAAACCCTCAGTCACTTCAGAACTGTACTGATCCTTAAAGGGAATGTCCCAAAGAATTTGTGCAAAGACTGCAGCACTCCAATTGCAGTAAAACCTCAGAACCTTCATTGCACCAAATACAAGCGACGTTTCGACTACGGGGGTCTTTATCAAGGTTGATAAAGACCCCCAGTAAGCTTTACAAAGACCCCTGCGGTCGAAATGTCGCTTGTATTTGGTGCAATAAAGTTCTGAGGTTTCACTGCAATTGGAGTGCCGCAGTCTTTGCACAAATTCTTTGGGAACTACAAGGATCAACGGTTGAGAGCACCCCCACTGAAAGTAATCTGGAAGTATCCAGCAAGGTAGTGCTTACCCAACTATAAAATATTTTGCCTTAAAGGGAATGTGTCATTCGAAAATGACCTGCTGTTTAAATCGCTTTTTTAATGTTAAACATATTTTTAAATAATTTTTGATGTTAATTTTAATTTTCCATGTCACTTTTTATATTTAAACTAAAACAAAAAATCCTGCAGTTTTTGCACTGGCCACTATGTCTAATATGTGGATATGTGTTGATATATGGTTTTAACTGGGAGATAAAAATTTTGGTGATGTATTTTCTTTAAAGAAGTTGGTTTTCGAATTTTTCTAGAAAATGTGAAAATAACTTTTACAAAATGATGCCAGCATAAATTAAACATGTGGTAAATGTTAAAGGGGTTTTCTGGGATTTTTCTACTGATGAGGTGTCCTCAGGCTAGGTCATCGGTGTCTGATCGGTGGGTGCCCAACACCCAGGACCTCCTCCGATCAGTTGTTTGAGAAGGCTGTGAGCGCTGCGGCCTTCTCTTTGCTTACCAAGCACAGCATCTTATATTATATAGTGGCTATTATTGGTATCGTACTGAGCCCCATTTTCTCAGCCCCGATGCCTTCCCAGGTGTCGGACCCCCACTGATCAGATACTGATAACCATCCTGAGGATAGATCATCAATCAGATGATATCGACATAAAAGACCAATTGCGAGCAAATTCAAGAGTGCTTTAATCTCTTACCCTGGGAACACACCTAAGTGTTTTTCAGCGCGTTCAAACGCGCTGAAAAACGCACAAGTGAAAACCCATGTATTCCAATGGACATGGTTCACACTTGAGCGTTTTACAGCGCATTTGAACGCGCTGAAAAACGCCAAACGCAAACGCTTGTGCATGAGCTGCTTTGGGGCGTTTGCACCCATTGAAAAGCATGGGAACGCGCATATAAGAAAATATGCGCGTTTTCCGCTTCAAAAACGCGCATATGATCGCGCGTTTTTGTAGTAAAACCCAGCAGAAAGGCAGAATCTCCACCCACCTTTGCTGGGTGGGGATTCTTTTTTTCTGCAAACTGTAAGCTGTCAATCAAAAAACGCCCCAAATACGTGCGTTGCAAAAATACAAAAACGCCTTAAAAAACGCGCGTTTTCCGCGGAAAAAACGCTCAAAAAAACGCCTGATCCAAAAACGCCTAGGTGTGTTCCCAGCCTTACTGAAAAACCTGCTTGCGGCAATCAGGATCAGCTGTAATACCAAACAAGCCGGCACCTGGATATTGCCGATAGAATAATTCAAGCAGGAGCGGGACAATAGGGGGCGGGAGTATCACCGTGTGCACGTGGGACGCCGCGGCCACAGATTCCACCATCTGACACACATTATATACGTCCGCGATATAAAGACAAAGAGAAAATAAACCACTCGACTCTACAATATTTTCAAACAGAAGTAGCAACTAACTGTAAGTAATACACCTACTTGCAACCAATACTCAAGTAATCGAACATTAGCGCAATATTCGAATCAAGTGACACTACATTATACGAATATAAGTGCAATATTCATACCAACTAATGGAAGTATTATTCCAAAGTATTTAGCAGGGCTGTGGAGTCGGTAGATAAATTTTCCGACTCCGACTCCTCAGATTTTGAAACTTCCGACTCCGACTCCTCGACTCCGACTCCTCTGTATTTAATATGCAAATACGAAGCTGTTCCACCAAGTTCTTCTAATCTCCTCTAGCACAGAGAGGTAGTTGAGCAGAAGCTGCTGCCTTCTCCTTTGTGTGCTGATCTTCTGCTGAAGATAGAGCAGTGGGAGGATCCAGGAAGGTGCAGGGGAAGGGGCATTTATTTTAAAACATGACTTTCTTAGTAGAATCCCATAGCCATGTTTAAAATTTAAGCTAACAATCTGAGTTTACATGTTTTATAGCCTTAGCTGAATGATAGCAGTTTTTCAAATGGTTTACAGCTTCAGTCTTGAACTATTGACTATCCATTCCCTTTACTTATACAAGTGTCTCCAGTCCTTAATCAGTTATCAGTGAGAGGCTAGGATAACCATGGGTTCCCTGTAACAGCAGACCACAAGACAATGGAAAGTGTAAGTATTGCCGCTCCTTAATGGGACACTGACAGGCTGATTTTCCAGCTAAAGATATATATATATATATATATATATATATATATATATACTGGTATTCATCAGAGAATTAGGAATAAAACTATACTAATGTTACCCCCAGTTAAGCTGTACTTGTGTTTAAAAAACATTTTAATCTGTATGCAAATTCACTATCTTTGTGCCCAATGGGGCAGCGTCTCCTGCGGCTTTGTGCCCAGCCGAGCCCGAAGTACAGCTTCCCAGCGCTGTTCCCCTCGTTATTATTCACTGCACTGGCCTTTTTTTTCAGGCTAGCCGAACGCTGAATTCCTGCGCAGGCGCACGTGAAGAGTGCTGGCAGCAGCCTCGTCTGGCTATGTTGAGGCTGTGCCAGCTTTCTCTCTTCCTCCTCGCTACCAAGTCCTGTCTAGTGCTGCCAGTACTCTACATGTGCGCCTGCCCCCTTGGGCACAAATAGATAAAAAAGTAAATAAAAAAGGAAAAAGATTTTATGGCGCTGCTTGGCTGGAGACGATAGACTTAATAAAAGCAGTATTTTTAGCACTACTTAAGTCTATCGTCTCCAGCCAAGCAGCGCCATAAAATCTTTTTCCTTTTTTATTTACTTTTTTATCTACCTCGTCACCGCTTTACAAGTGGAAGGAACAAGAGGCTGCAGCAAGGCATAACCCCGGACGCTGGTCGGGCAATACCAGCAGAGCACTACAAGCGGTTGTGACTTCCTCACAACCGCATCTGGTAAGCACATTATATTATTTTAATACTCCCTACACTAAGATGGTACCACACAGGAGGCGCTTCCCCCCTCTCTCTCTTTTTTCTATTTATTACATCCCTTGGGCACAAAGGTAGAGAATTTGCATATTGATTAAAACGTTTTTAAACACAAGTAAACCTCAACTGGAGGTAACAGTCGTCTAGTTGTATTCCTAATCCTCTGATGAATACCAGCAGATATATCTTTAGCCGGTAAATCAGCCTGTCAGTGTCCCTTTAACTGCATAGTAAAGCATATGAAAAGCATGCTTCTTCACGGTCACTTAACGTCTTTGTTTAGCGGTAACGTGAAGCACTGCATGCATTGGCCTTCATTCTTACAGTAGAGAAGTAATTAATTATAACTTTATCTGAATTGGGACATTTAAACTTGCTTTTTTTTTATTCCAATTTTTTTTTATTCCAATTTAAATCTAGTAGGAGTCGGAGTCGGTCCATTTTTTGCCGACTTTAGGTACCCAAAATTGCCTCCGACTCCGACTCCACAGCCCTGGTATTTAGTGGGGCCTCAATTTATGCACAGTGCTGCTACCACATATTCAGTTTCGCACTACGCATACATTCAATATACTTGTATAGAATTGGAGAGACAAGATTGTCATTGCACGGTTTGAACATACTGCTGATACCATTGACTACTTGTGAACGGCGTTCTGAACAACAATTGTATCTAACAATATCCGATATTATGATACACTGATATATTGGTATGAGAAGGACATAAAGAACTAATTTGATATTATACCTGGGAATACTGAATTACCATCTGGCATCAGGCTCTCCTGAAAAAACTTTGTTCATTCACCTTTCACATACCAATAGACTATCGAATGGGTCACTACATGACCTAATATCGATCATTATAGGTTACGCCAACTGAGCTATTCAATACTATCTATATACGCAACTGTGTTTTTCCTCATACCCAATACAGGTCTATGATAAAGGTTTTTATTGAAGGTTTTTTGAAGGATATTTGTATATATGTGTGTATACTTATTAAAATGCCCTTGCGGCTTACTGTATATTGGAGAGACCACGACACGTATGAAGGACAGACTGAGTAACCACAAATCGACTATCAGGAAGGAGAATCTTCTACTACCAATCCCCCACCACTTCCATCGTATGCGCCATACAGTAGCACAACTACGCTTTCAGATTATCGAGAGTGTTCAATTGCCACGGAGAGGGGGTGATAGAACCAAATTGTTACTTCGTAGAGAAGCTTATTGGATTCACCGTTTACAGACCATTGAACCTTGTGAGACATTGTTCACATTGGTTGCATTCAGGTTCTAAATATTATTTTTTCCTTTTCCTTTTTATTTTTAGCAAAACGCCAACAAGATGTAGCATTACTACATGTCTGGATCCCTGCATTGTTTATTAATGTTTTTTCTGGTGTTTAATTAATTGATCCATTTTTTTGGTTTAGAGGGAGTGGCTATTGTGACATCACTTCCCTTGATTTGTTTCTACCAATTGTCTTGATGACTTGTGTGTATATAAACTCATTATTATTTGGAGATGTTATGAGTCTGATGAAGGCATGAATTAGTGCCGAAACTCGTCACTTATAATACTATGTGACCAATAAAAGCAGCAACATTGAAAATACAACAGCGAGTGCCGGTCTTCATTCCGCTATATATATATATATATATATATATATATATACACACATTTGATATGGTGTTTTAATTATATATTATGTTTATTTTGTTTTTACTGTAAGAAATAAATTATTTTTGACATACCATTCTAGCTTATATCGCCAAAATAAAGACCGGCACTTCCCTCTTGAACAAAGTAGTAGTTTATTCACACATCAGTGGATCAAACACAAAGCGACACATATTTTGGCTCGAACTCGAACCTTTCTCAAGCATGTTGTATATGGACAAAAAACATTTTTAAATAGTGCGCCATCACAGGCGTCAAAATGTACTGACGTCATAAACCCATAGAAAAGTGTGTAAACAAAGCATCAATCGCAACCATTGTAGTGACATAGATCTTTAGTACTAATAGCCATCAATTTTGGAACTATATGTAGATATTCAAAAAAAGGAAGTAAATGAGCTGAAAGAGAAAAAATAAAAAAGTAAGCTAGCAGCCCAGAATACATGAACAAAACCAACAAATATAAATAATTACCCTGAGAATTAAATCTCATACAGGCTACACCTGGGTTTAGGGAATCCAATCTTGTTATTTTTTGTTATTTTTTGTTATTTTTTCTGTGAATAGATAAACATTAAAAAATATGTTATTTTAAAGAATGTTAACATTTATTCTCTACAGGAAAGCGCTCAGTTCATACTCTCGATTAAGACCCCTGGGTTCCAGAGTTTCTAAAGTATGAATCCAAAAGCTTTAGTGTTTCTTAAGTATTAGCAGCCTGTTGCCACCCCTCCAGGGAAGACATAGGTAATATCACTAACATGCCACGTCAACTTTTTCTCTCCACGCCAAAAAAGGGTACCTTCCCATGTTTACAGTGTGTTCATTGTTCTGCTGTCATCAAGGGCGAATATTTTTCTCATCCTCACACAGGTAAAACATTTCCTGTTAAAGTTTTTTTTTTACCTGTGACAGTAATTATGTGGTCTATTTGTTAAAGTGCCCTTGTGGTCTTTTATACATTGGTGAGACATCTACCAGAATGAAGGACAGGTTTTGCAACCATAAGTCCACCATACGGAAGAAAAATTTACTGTTACCTGTTCTCCTTCATTTTGATAGATGTGCTCATATTATCTCACAACGAAGATTCCCGATTATTGAGCAGGTGCTGCCACCCCGGAGGGGCGGCAACAGGCTGCAAATACTTAAGAAATGCGAAAGCTTTTGGATTCATACTTTACAAACTCTGGAACCCAGGGGTCATAATCGAGAGTATGAACTGAGCACTTTCCTGTAGAGAATAAATGTTAACATTCTTTAACATAGCATATTTTTTCATGTTCATCTAGTCACAGAAAAAAAATAACAAAAAACAACAAGATTGGATTCCCTAAACCCGGGTGTAGCCTGTATAAGATTTAATTCTCAGGGTAATTATTTATATTTGTTGTTTTTTTTTTCATGTATTCTGGGCTGCTAGCTTACTTTTTTATTTTTTCTCTTTCAGCTCATTTACTACCTTTTTTTGGAATATCTACATATAGTTCCAAGATTGATGGCTATTTGTACTAAAGATCTATGTCACTACAATGGTTGCGATTGATGCTTTGTTTACACATGTTTCTATGGTTATATGACGTCAGTACATTTTGACGCCTGTGATGGCGCACTATTTAAAAATGCTTTTTGTCCATATACAACATGCTTGAGAAAGGTTCGGGTTCGAGCCAAAACACGTGTCGCTTTGTGTTTGATCCCCTGATACGTGAATAAACTACTACTTTGTTCAAGAGTGAAGTGCCGGTCTTTCCTTTGGCGATTTTATGTGAGTCTTCCTGCCCTGGACGCGAGCACCACAACTTCAGTGAGAGAGGAGTGCCGACTGTTTGGATTTCGTGTAACCATTCTAGCGTATAGGTGTTTCCTAGTAAGGTGTGCCCAACCTTTCACTGTTACTATCACATGAAGTACAATATGTCATGAAAAAACAGGCTCAGAATCACTTGGATAAGTAAAACATTCCAAAATTATTACCACATGAATTGATGCATGTCAGATTTACAAAATTAGACTGTGTAAGGAAGGTGAACACTGGCTGTGCCTTAACCACTTGCCGCCACGCTAACGCCGATGGGCGTCAGCGCGGCGGCTCTCTCAGGTCTCACTGCCGCCTATCGGCGTCATCTCGTGAGACCTGAGATTTCACATGAACGCGCGCGCATCGTGCGCGTTCATGTGATCGGAGCCGGGACAACTGAAACTACAGCCTGCCAGCGCTGATCATGCGCTGGCAGGCTGTAGATGCGGAAAAAAACGCATTTAAATCGCATATCAGACGCTGTTTTGTAAACAGCGTCTGATATGCCTGCTGTCTGCTCGTCTGGTGGTCCCTTTGTTTGGGACAACCAGAGGAAACATAGGAAAAGTGCACCAATCACTACACACACACCCCCCCCACCACTGATTAACCCCTGATCACCCATGTCACCCCCCCCCCGATCACCCCCTGTCACTCCCCCGTCACTAATCACCCCCCTACAGGCTCATTCAGACGTTCGTATGTGTTTTGCGGATCCATGGATCTGCGGATCCATGGATCTGCGGATCCATGGATCTACAGATCCGCAAAATACGGACACCGGCAATGTGCTTTCCGCATTTTGCAGATCCGCACAGAACTATATAGAAAATGCTTTTTCTTGTCCACAATTGCGGACAAGAATAGGACATGTTCTATATTTTTGCGGAACGGAAGTGCAGACCCGGAAGCGCGGATCCGTAATTCCAGATCCGAGCGGGACAAAGTCTGTCCCCATAGAAATGAATGGGTCCGCAATTCCGTTCCGCAAACAGAATTTCGGACGTGTACATGGGGCATAAGGGTCCCTTATCACCACAAGTTAGTTAGCTACTTGTTAGGTAGTTAGCGCCCACCGCCCCGCAGTCACTGATTTTGGCAGAGATTTTTTCATCCACATTGATCGATGCGAATGAAAAAATCTTTGCCGTTCATTTTTTTTTTTTTTCAGCGCAGAGGCTGAACGGAAAAAAAAATCTCATTACCCGTATGCTCAATATAAGGAGAATCGCAGAAACTCCTAATGCTGGCCATACGTGTAATGATTGCGGAGACCCTAAAATGGCAGGACAGTATAAATACCCCACATGTGACCCCATTTTAGAAAGAAGACACCCCAAGGTATTCCGTGAGGGGTATGGGGAGTTCATGCAAAATTTTATTTTTTGTCACAAGTTAGTGGAATATGAGACTTAGTAAAAAAAAAAAAAAAAAAATTATATATATCAATTTCCGCTAACTTGTGTCAAAAATTTTTTTTCTGTGAACTCGCCATGCCCCTCACGAAATACCTTGGGGTGTCTTCTTTCCACAATGGGGTCACTTGTGGGGTATTTATACTGTCCTGGCATTTTAGGGGTCCTAAAGCGTGAGAATCCAAATGCGTAAAAATGCCCTGTGAAATCCTAAAGGTACTCATTGGTTTTAGGGCCCCTTTGCGCATCTTGGCTGCAAAAAAGTGTCACTCATGTGGTATCGCCGTACTCAGGAGAAGTAGGGCAATGTGTTTTGGGGTGTATTTTTATATATACCCATGCTGGGTGAGAGAAATATCACTGTAAACGACAACTTTTTAAATTTTTTTATACAAAGTTGTCAATTTACAGAGATATTTCTCTCACCTAACATAGGTATATGTAAAATACACCCCAAACACATTGCCTACTCTCCTGAGTACGGCATACCACATGTGTGACACTTTTTTGCAGCCTGGGTGCGCAAAGGGGCCCAAATTCCAACGAGTACCTTTAGCTTTTACATGGCTGCTCACAATTTAGCCCCGTCCAAAATGCCAGAACAGTATAAACACCTCACAAATAACCCCATTTTGAAAAGAAGACACCCCAAGGTATTCGCTGAGGGGTGTGGTGAGTCCATGAAAAATTGAACTTTTTGTCAAAAGTTAGCGGAAAGGGAGACTTTGTGAGAAAAAACAATACAAAATCAATTTCCGCTAACTTGTGCCAAAAAAAAAATCTTCTGTGAACTTGCCATGCCCCTCAAGGAATACCTTGGGGTGTCTTCTTTCCAAAATGGGGTCACATGTGGGCTATTTCTACTGCCCTGGCATTTTAGGGGCCCTAAAGCACGAGAAGAAAAATGCGTAAAAATGCCCTCCTAAAAGGTACTCATTGGTTTTAGGGCCCCTTTGCGCATCTTGGCTGCAAAAAAGTGTCACTCATGTGGTATCACCGTACTCAGGAGAAGTAGGGAAATGTGTTTTGGGGTGTATTTTTACATATACCCATGCTGGGTGAGAGAAATATCTCTGTAAATTGACAACTTTGTATAATTTTTTTTTTAAAGTTGTCATTTACAGAGATATTTCTCACACAAAGTATGGGTATATATAAAAATACACCCCAAAACACATTGCCCTACTTCTCCTGAGTACGGCGATACCACATGCGTGACACTTTTTTGCAGCCAAGATGCGCAAAGGGGCCCTAAAACTAATGAGTACCTTTAGGATTTCACAGGGCATTTTTACGCATTTGGATTATCACGCTTTAGGGCCCCTAAAATGCCAGGTCAGTATAAATACCCCACAGGTGACCCCATTTTGGAAAGAAGACACCCCAAGGTATTCCGTGAGGGTCATGGCGAGTTCACAGAATTTATTTATTTTTGGCACAAGTTAGCGGAAATTGATATATTTTTTTTTATTTTTTATTTTTTTACAAAGTCTCATATTCCACTAACTTGTGACAAAAAATAAAATTTTACATGAACTCCCCATACCCCTCACGGAATACCTTGGGGTGTCTTCTTTCCAAAATGGGGTCACTTGTGGGGTATTTATACTGCCCTGGCATTTTAGGGGTCCCTAAAGCCTGAGAAAAAGTCTGGAATCCAAATGCGTAAAAATGTCCTAATGTCCTTTTAAAAAAATTTTATACAAAGTTGACAATTTACAGAGATATTTCTCTCACCCAGCATGGGTATATGTAAAAATACACCCCAAAACATATTGCCCTACTTCTCCTGAGTACGGCGATACCACGTGTGTGACACTTTTTTGCTGCCTGGGTGTGCAAAGGGGCCCAAATTCCAACGAGTACCTTTAGGTTTTACAGGGCTGCTCACAATTTAGCCCCGCCCAAAATGCCAGAGCAGTCAACACACCCCACAAATGACCCCATTTCAGAAAGTAGACACCCCAAGGTATTCACTGAGGGGCATAGTGAGTCCGTCTGAGATTTTATATTTTTTTGCCAGAAGTTAGCAGAAATAGAAACTTTATTATTATTATTTTTTCCTCAGAAAGTGTCATTTTCCGCTAACTTGTGAAAAAAAATGAAATGATACATGAACTCACCATGCCCCTCCGTGAATACTTTGGGGTGTCTTCTATCTAAAATGGTGTCATTTGAGGGGTATTTATACTATCCTGACATTCTAGCACCTGAAGAAACATGACAGGTGCTCAGAAAGTCAGAGCTGCTTCAAAATGCGGTAATTCACTTTTTTGCACCATAGTTTGTAAACGCTATAACTTTTACCCAAACCAATAAATATACACTTATTGGATTTTTTTTTTTATCAAAGACATGTATAACAATAAATTTTGTGAAAAATTTATATAGAAATGTAGTTTTTTTTAAAAAAAATTTACAACAGAAAGTGAAAAATGACATTTTTTTGCAAAAATGTCGTTACATTTTTATTAATAGCAAAAAAAGTAAAAATGTCAGCAACAATGAAATACCACCAAATGAAAGCTCTATTAGTGAGAAGAAAAGGAGGTAAAATTCATTTGGGTGGTAAGTTGTATGACCGAGCAATAAACGGTGAAAGTAGTGTAGTGCGGATTTGTAAAAAAGGGCCTGGTCACTAGGGGGGTATAAACCTGTGGTCTTCAAGTGGTTAAAGGGGTTTATTGACCCAGGGGTATACATAGAAATCACTGGGCTCCATAGTAAAAATCGAAATTGGGCCCCTATTGAGCGATGAGACAAAAGTTAATAGACTGGCTCTAATAGGTGCAAATGGGTCTGGAAGAAACAGGGGAAAAGGGATCGAGAAATTGAAGGAACTGTTAAGTTCGGTGGAGGAAGCCTGATGATATGAGGTTATTTCACAGCCAAAAGCGTTGGATACTTGACTAGGATCGATGGTTGTCTCCAGGGCTGTGGAGTCGGTAGATAAATTTTCCGACTCAGACTCCTCAGATTTTGAAACTTCCGACTCCGACTCCTCGACTCTGACTCCTCTGTATTTAATATGCAAATACGAAGCTGTTCCACCAAGTTCTTCTAATCTCCTCTAGCACAGAGAGGTAGTTGAGCAGAAGCTGCTGCCTTCTCCTTTGTGTGCTGATCTTCTGCTGAAGATAGAGCAGTGGGAGGATCCGGGAAGGGCATTTATTTTAAAACATGATTTTCCTAGTAAAATCCCATAGTCATGTTTAAAATTTAAGCTAACAATCTGAGTTTACATGTTTTATAGCCTTAGCTGAATGATAGCAGTTTTTCAAATGGTTTACAGCTTCAGTCTTGAACTATTGACTATCCATTCCCTTCACTTATACAAGTGTCTCCAGTCCTTAATCAGTTATCAGTGAGAGGCTAGGATAACCATGGGTTCCCTGTAACAGCAGACCACAAGACAATGGAAAGTGTAAGTAATGCCGCTCCTTAAAGGGACACTGACAGGCTGATTTTCCAGCTAAAGATATATATATATATATATATATATATATATATATATACTGGTATTCATCAGAGAATTAGGAATAAAACTATACTAATGTTACCCCCAGTTAAGCTGTACTTGTGTTTAAAAAACATTTTAATCTGTATGCAAATTCACTATCTTTGTGCCCAATGGGGCAGCGTCTCCTGCGGCTTTGTGCCCAGCCGCGCCCGAGTACAGCTTCCCAGCGCTGTTCCCCTCGTTATTATTCACTGCACTGGCCTTTTTTTTCAGGCTAGCCGAACGCTGAATTACTGCGCAGGCGGACGTGTAGAGTGCTGGCAGCAGCCTCGTCTGGCTATGCTGAGGCTGTGCCAGCTTTCTCTCTTCCTCCTCGCTACCTAGTCCTGTCTAGTGCTCCCAGTACTCTACATGTGCGCCTGCCCCCTTGGGCACAAAGGTAGAGAATTTGCATATTGATTAAAACGTTTTTACACACAAGTAAACCTCAACTGGGGGTAACAGTCGTCTAGTTGTATTCCTAATCCTCTGATGAATACCAGCAGATATATCTTTAGCCGGTAAATCAGCCTGTCAGTGTCCCTTTAACTGCATAGTAAAGCATATGAAAAGCGTGCTTCTTCACGGTCACTTAACGTCTTTGTTTAGCGGTAACATGACGCACTGCATGCATTGGCCTTTATTCTTACAGTAGAGAAGTAATTAATTATAACTTTATCTGAATTGGGACATTTAAACTTGCTTTTTTTTATTATAATTTTTTTTAATTCCAATTTAAATCTAGTAGGAGTCAGTGCTGAGCTATGTGTGAGTATCCTACAAGACAAGTGTCAAGACTCGAACCCGTGGCCAGTCATGTCCCAGACGGTAGCTCTACCCACTAGGCTACTGTCTCTCCTTGGACTATTCTCTAGCTAACTTCTAACTTCTACTACCTCTCTTGTCCTTGCATTGTCCTGCTGATTATCCCAATCTCTTGCACCTGCTACTTCCCTATAAAACCCAGCCCTTGAACCCAGTCCTTTGCTGGTTATTGTGCCTCCAAGCCTGTAGCAAGCTTCCTCTCTGCTCCTCCACGACTACTGCTGTTTACCGTTGTTGCCGACCCGGACCGTTTGACCTCGCCGAACTGCCGCCTGCATTGACCCTTTGCCTTCCACCGACCACGCCTCTGTCTACTCCTGCTGTTACCTCGCTGCCATCTCTACTGCCGACCCGGACTGATCGACCACGCTACCTGCTTCCTGCTTCTGTGGGTCTTTGCCACTGGACTCCAACCACCAGCCGGCTGTCCTCTGACTCAGGTGAGCCAAGGACCGTTACAGAATAACCAGCCCTACCATGGAGTCCGCAATGGCCACTCTGCGCAAGCAGGTCTCTGAACTTCAGGAGTTTGGCACCACTGCCCAAGAGGAAATTACTCAACTTAAAGGTGCAATCCAGAGCCAACAGAGGGAAATTATCGACTTGCAGCGTCAACTACTGGACGTACGCGGCGCGGTCACCGACACCCGTATGCCTCTCCCGTCAAAGTTTAACGGCGATCGGAACCAATTTCGGGGTTCCTCAACCAGTGCCGTATTTACTTTCAGATGCAGCCGGGCTCTTTACCTCAGACAGAAAGAAGATCCTGTTCATCATCAACCTTCTAACTGATGAGGCCCTGGCATGGGCATCCCCATATGTGGAATCCCACAGTCTCGTATTGAATAACTTAGACAACTTCACCACAGCCATGAGCCAAGTGTTCGACGACCCTAACCGCTGCGCGACGGCCGAGGCTAGGCTGCACAGTTCTACGGCAGGGAAGACGCTCTGTAGCCGAGTATTCCTCAGAGTTCCGCCGCTGGGTCACGGACACCACCTGGAACCCAGCTGCCCAGAAGAGTCAATTTCGCCGTGGACTCTCCGAACCTATAAAGGATGAGCTCGCCAGGGTAGACGCCCCAGACGATCTGGATGATTTCGTCCAACTATGCATCCGGATTGACCGGAGACTGGCAGAAAGAAGGAGAGAAAGACTCTGGTCCCTAGATAACAGGCCCGTGTACCCTTTCACTCCAACGACTCAGCCGGCTCACCAATCCTCCACCGAGCCCATGCAGGTCGACGCACTGCGCAAGACTCTATCGGCTGCTGAAAAGGAGAGACGACTATCCGCAGGCCTTTGTCTTTACTGTGGCGAGCCAGGGCACTTCGCTATTAGGTGCCCCAATAAGACTCGCCGAACCATCGCTGTAACAGAATTACGGGAGTTACAAAAGGCCACAACCTCACCCTTGGCCTCTGAAACCATAGACACTACAGGTACCGGGTCCCACTTCATTGTATCCATCCTTATCACCATTGGGGAACGACAGCTTCCCTGCTCTGCAATGCTTGACTCGGGGCCGGCGGAAATTTCATGGACTTGACCTTCGCCCATGAGAACAACATACCACTGGTAACCAGGGCAGCCCCTTCGATCTGGAAACCGTCGATGGGACCCCGCTCTCTTCTGGGCCGGTTACGCACCAGACCGCTGACCTTCAACTCTTCATCAAACCCGATCATCAGGAGACCATTCACTTCTCCCTGATCGCCTCCCCAAAGTTCCCGGTGATCCTGGGCATTCCATGGTTGGCCACCCACAACCCCTCGGTGGATTGGGAAACCCGCTGCTTACGGTTTCCGTCTGAGTTTTGTTCGCTCAATTGCTCCCACAAACCTGTCCTTCCATCCGAAGACACGACTATCTCTGAAGTATCCGTCAGGAATCTACTACCCCTCAATACCGTGAGTTCCAAGATGTCTGCGACAAGAAAACGCAGACAAGCTGCCGCCACACCGACCCTACGACTGCCCAATAGAACTGTTGCCCGGGGCCGAAATACCCTTTGGCAGTATCTATTCCCTCTCAGAGCCTGAACTCAAGGCTCTGAAAGAATACCTGGACGAGGACCTAAAGAAAGGGTTCATCCGGCCCTCTACCTCCCCAGCAGGAGCCCCTTTTTCTTTGTGGAGAAAAAGACTCATCCTTGCGTCCCTGCATTGACTACAGGAAGCTAAACGACATAACCGTTAAGAACCGGTACCCGCTCCCGCTGATTTCTGAACTCCTCGAGAGACTCCGGGTAGCGAAAATCTTCACCAAACTTGACCTTCGAGGGGCCTACAACCTTGTCCGAATCCGCCCTGGGGACGAATGGAAGACCGCCTTCCGGACACGTTATGGTCACTTCGAGTACCTGGTCATGCCTTTCGGACTTTGTAATGCTCCCGCCACCTTCCAGCACTTCATTAATGATGTCCTCAGGGACATGCTGGATCTGTTTGTAGTCGTTTACCTGGACGACATCTTGATCTTCTCAGAAGACCTCGAACAGCACCGCGAACATGTCCGCAGGGTATTGCAGAGACTCCGCCAGAACTCTCTTTATATCAAACTCGAGAAATGTGAGTTTGAGCGAACCACCACTCAGTTCCTCGGGTACATCATCTCCCCAGAGGGCCTAAGTATGGACCCAGGGAAGGTCCAAGCCGTGTTGGACTGGCCCATTCCAAGAAACGTGAAGGAGGTACAAAGATTTATTGGCTTCGCCAACTTCTATCGGAAGTTTATCCGGGACTTCTCCAAGGTCATCGCACCGATCACCCAACTCACCAAAAAGGCAGTCCCCTTCTCCTGGACACCCGAGGCCCAGGAGGCCTTCACGAGTTGAAACTCCTCTTCACTTCTGCTCCAATCCTAGTCCACCCGAACCCCGAGTTGCCTTTTACTATCGAAGTGGATGCATCTGACTCCGCGGTAGGGGCAGTTCTGTCACAACGGACAGGGGAGAAGATGCTACTACACCCGTGCGCATATTTCTCTCGCCAAATGTCCCCTCCGAGAAGAACTACGACATCGGGAACAAAGAACTACTGGCGATCAAGGAAGCCTTCTCCGAGTGGAGACACCTGCTGGAGGGAGCTGCCAACCCTATAATCGTACTAACCGACCACAAAAACCTCGAGTTCATCCGCAGCGCTAAGAGACTCACAGCCAGACAGGCCAGATGGAGCCTATTCTTTTCCCGCTTCAACTTTCTCATCACATATCGCCCGGATCAAAAACGGCAAGGCTGACGCCTCTCCAGAATGTTTTCGGAGCCCTCACAGAGTAATAAGGGCCAAGACAACATCCTATCCGAGAAAAGTGTTGTGGGGGCCACCTACTCTAAAGAACTCCTGGTCACAATCAAAGAAGGATACGAAAATGACCCCTTCCTCACCCACCCCACAAGGAATGTCAGCCTCACGTTTAAAAATGGTCATTGGTTTCATCAGGACCTACAACTTTATGTACCAGAAATCGCACGACTCGAAGTGCTCAAACTTAACCATGACTCCAAGCTGGCCAGCCATCTGGGCACAAGAAAGACCCAGGAGCTTCTCTCACGCTCCTTCTGGTGGCCAACATACAAGGAGGACACCAAGAAGTACATCTCCTCGTGCACGGTCTGTGCCCGCAATAAGACTCCTCGTTCCTCTCCCGTGGGTCTGTTACAACCCCTCCCAATTCCCTCCCGCCCCTGGGGCTCGATCTCCATGGACTTTGTGGTAGACCTTCCTCCTTCAAAAGGGATGAACACCATCCTGGTCGTGGTCGACCGCCTCACCAAAATGGCCCATTTCATCCCCTACAAGGGCCTACCCACGGCCAAACAGACGGCTGATCTTGTCCTCAAAGAGGTCTTCAGGCTGCATGGGATTCCGGACGACGTGGTCTCAGACCGAGGTGTACAATTTACCTCAAAGTTCTGGAAGGACTTCTGCCTGGCGCTCGGGGTTAAAGTGAACCTTTCCTCCGCTTTCCACCCTCAGTCAAACGGGCAGACGGAGAGAACTAACCAGACCTTAGAGCAGTACCTACGCTGTTTCAGCTCCCACCTGCAGGATGACTGGCTTGACCATCTCCCCACAGCCGAGTTCGCCTACAACAATGCTGAGCACAGCTCAACCAAGCAAAGCTCTTTCTTTGCTAACACAGGCTCGCACCCCGTGTTCATTCCCCACCTGCCCGTTGCCTCCACCCTCCCAGCAGTGGCCGAGCGCCTAACAACCCTACAGGAGGCACAAAAGGACATAATAGACAACCTCCAGCTCGCCCAGAGGCGCTTTAAACAGGGAGCAGACCACCGCCGCAAACCCACCTCGGGCTTCCATGTAGGAGACAAGGTATGGCTGTCCACCAGGAACCTCAGACTGAAGGTCCCCTCCAAAAAGTTAGCCCCAAAATACATGGGTCCGTTCCAGGTCACCGCACAAATCAATGAGGTCACGTTCCGGCTTGACCTTCCGGATTCCATTAGGGTGCACCCTGTCTTCCATTGCTCCCTCCTCAAGCCATACGTGGAGAATACCTTCACTGGCCGCCACTCGCCCCCTCCACCACCCGTGAGGGTACAAGGTGAGGAAGAGTTCGTTGTTGAGAAGATCCTCGACTCCAGGATCCACCGAGGAAAATTGCAATATCTAATTGGGTGGGAGGGCTACCCTCCCGAGGATAACTCCTGGGAGCCTGAAGAAAATGTTCATGCCCCCAGACTTGTCAGGGAGTTCCACCTGAGTCACCCAGATAAGCCTTCCCCTGCGGTGCCCGGAGGTCACCTTGGAAGGGGGCCAGTCATGTCCCAGACGGTAGCTCTACCCACTAGGCTACTGTCTCTCCTTGGACTATTCTCTAGCTAACTTCTAACTTCTACTACCTCTCTTGTCCTTGCATTGTCCTGCTGATTATCCCAATCTCTTGCACCTGCTACTTCCCTATAAAACCCAGCCCTTGAACCCAGTCCTTTGCTGGTTATTGTGCCTCCAAGCCTGTAGCAAGCTTCCTCTCTGCTCCTCCACGACTACTGCTGTTTACCGTTGTTGCCGACCCGGACCGTTTGACCTCGCCGAACTGCCGCCTGCATTGACCCTTTGCCTTCCACCGACCACGCCTCTGTCTACTCCTGCTGTTACCTCGCTGCCATCTCTACTGCCGACCCGGACTGATCGACCACGCTACCTGCTTCCTGCTTCTGTGGGTCTTTGCCACTGGACTCCAACCACCAGCCGGCTGTCCTCTGACTCAGGTGAGCCAAGGACCGTTACAACAAGTTACTTCGTACACTCGATTACTATGGGTAAAAAAAGGATAATATTGTTTTCCAGCAGGACTGCGATCCGGAGCATACGTCAAGATTGGTGAAAAAGTGGTTCAATGACAATGAAGTAGAGATGCTGGATTGGCTCCCACAGTCCCCAGACTTTAACCCAATTGAACACTTGTGGGTAAAGTTGATGAAGAAGCTGTATTCGTACCCAAGTGAGTCGACCAGTATGCACCAACATTGAGAACGTGTAGAAGAGACCTGGGAACCGACTTTGGTCAAGACATGCTTGAATATGACTGAGAGCACGCCCAGAAGGATTCAGGCACGGTTGAAAGTCAAAGGTGAATTTACAAACAACGAACAAAATAATAAAAAATAAAAATGTAGAATTTTAGGTGTAAAACAGTAACAATGCAGTTACATGACAAGGACCATATAACTACTCATATGCTAAATAGTCCAATTTATGTATGAGATAGCCAAGATGACTGTCTATAAAATTATGGTAGTCTAACGTTGGAAGCTGCAGAGGATGGTGAGATATGGAACCTGAAAGTCAAAAGCATGTGCTTGTCAGTGTAAATTACAGCTCATACCTCACATATCAGTACACTGCTATATATACTATATATCTTAACACACTGCATCTATTGTACTTTTTAGGGAATTCTAGATCGGCACTCAATATCTGGTTACAGATTAGAAATATAATGTGAGGTGATTAAAAAGGAATATATATTTATTAATATATGTAAGAGCAACAGTATAAAAGGTAACTTTAAAAGTAAAAAATTCAATCTAGAGAGACAATATAAATCTACTGTATAGAAATGAGGCTAAAATAGATAAAAGCCAAAAAAACAGTATGAAGTAACTGGATACAATGGATAACAATCTATGATAGATGGTCCACTGTTCAGGATATGTGGATCTGAGTTGTCATAGTAATCCTTTACTCAATAAATAAAATAGTCCTTATCAGTTCAACAGAGTGCTGTGAGTCTATATTGGATCTTCACAGCGCTAAACGGTGCAGGCAGATAATAGCATATTGTGCAAATAGTGGTATATTATGCACAGATGAAGTGATACAAATGATAGGTAGTATCTTTGTAGCTTGCAAGAGCTTTGATTATAGTTAATGTGTCTCAATTTCTGCCCCAAGTCAATAGAGCGTTACCCAGCGTGCTGCACAGTGTTTCTATATATAGCATTATAGTAATGGTAACATATGGCCAGTTCAATGTGCTAGGCAGGCGCTTCCTGATGTCCTCTACTGTGGCATCCTACAGGAGGACAAGCGCAGCTTAGGGTTTACCTTCTCCAGTAGTTAGTAAGTAGTCCGGTCTCTGTGCAGATGAAAGAAGCTCCTGTATCGTGGTTCCAGCGTCCGTGTGTGCCGGGCAGTGTCTCTTTTGGCAGGAGATGTCGGCGGTGCACGTGATGTGGAGGCGCGGGTGTTGTAAGAGCTCGGCATCCCACGTGGTGTCTGGATGCTCGCCCGTGCGATTCAATGCTAGCGTTTAGATTATTCCTCAGGCCACATGTATGTCCAGGGTAAAGGTGAAATCAGTGGAAGCGCTTCTAGAGGTTTCATAAGTGTGGCGGGCAAGTGTATCACCAGACACCTTTCGGGGTTAAATCCCACCTCTTCCTCAGTGGATTTAACTGAGGAAGCAGTGGGATTTAATCCAAAACGCATCTGGTGATACACTTGCCCGCCGTTGTGTTCAAAATTATTCAACCCCCACTGAAATTGAGTGTTTTGGCCAGTTTGACATTGATTTTGATCATTTCAGTCATCTTGTTTACAATTAAATCAAAGAGGCAGTTGTAAGTCAGACAAATATAACATTTATAATGAAATAACCACAAATGTCTTTTCTGTGCTCACATCATTATCAGTTTTATTCAACCCCCAAGTGACAATCAATCTTAGTACTTAGTACAACATCCTTTTCCAGTTATAACAGCTTTTAAACGTGAAGCATAGCTCGACACAAGTGTCTTGCAGCGATCTACGGGTATCTTCGCCCATTCTTCATGGGCAAAAGCCTCTAGTTCAGTGACATTCTTAGGCTTGCGTGCTGCCACTGCTTTCTTTAAGTCCCACCAGAGGTTCTCAATCGGATTTAAGTCTGGTGACTGCGATGGCCACTTCACAATGTTCCAGCCTTTAACTGCTTGCCGACCGCCTAACGCACGGATGCGTACAGGCGGCGGCAAGTTTGTTCCTCCTGGACGCATCCGTGTGTTATCTCGCGAGAGGCGAGATCTGCTGTGAACGCACACGCGCGCGTGCGTTCACAGCAGAGCGCAGCTCTGCAGTTATACTACAGCCTGTCAGCGATGATCAATCTCTGGCAGGCTGTAAATGTAAAATAAATTAGATCAAAGAGCTATATCAGACGCTGTTTTGTGAACAGCGTCTGATATAGCTGCTACCTGGTCCTCTGGTGGTCCCATTTACTGGGATCGACCACCAGAGGACCAGGTAACTCTGTAAAGTTGCACCAAACACTGCACTAACCCCCCTCACTTTATAACCACTATTAACCCCTTGGTAACCCCTGATCACCCCATATAGACTCCCTGATCACCCCCCTGTCACTGATCACCCCCCTGTAAGGCTCTATTCACATGTCCATATGTGTTTTGCGGATCCACGGATCCGTGGCGCGGATCCGCAAAACACGGACACCGTCAATGTGCTTTCCGCATTTTGCAGATCCGCACATTGCCAGAACTATATAGAAAATACTTTTTCTTGTCCGCAATTGCGGACAAGAAAAGGGCATGTTCTATATTTTTGCGGAACGGAAATGCTGACCCGTAAGTGCGGATCCGTCTGTCCCCATAGAAATGAATGGGTCCGCAATTCCGTTCCGCAAACAGAATTTCGGACGTGTGAATGGGGCATAAGGGTCCCTTATCACCGCCGGTTAGTTAGCTACTTGTTAGGTAGTTAGCGCCCAGCCTACCGCACCGCAGTCACTGATTTTGGCAGAGATTTTTTCATCCATATTGATCGATGCGAATGAAGAAATCTGTGCCGTTCATTTTTTTTCTTTTTTCAGCCCAGAGGCTGAACGGAAAAACAAAAAATCTTATTACCCGTATGCTCAATATAAGGAGAATAGCAGAAACTCCTAATGCTGGCCATACGTGTAATGATTGCAGAGACCCTCAACTGCCAGGGCAGTACAAACACCTCACATGTGACCCCATTTTAGAAAGAAGACACCCCAAGGTATTCTGTGAGGGGTATGGTGAGTTCATGCTAAATTTTATTTTTTGTCACAAGTTAGTGGAATATAAGACTTTGTAAAAAAAAAAAAAAAAAAAATCAATTTCCGCTAACTTGTGCCAAATTTTTTTTTTCTGTGAACTTACCATGCCCCTCACGGAATACCTTGGGGTGTCTTCTTTCCAAAATGGGGTCACTTGTGGGGTATTTATACTGCCCTGGCATTTTAGGGGTCCTAAAGCGTGAGAATCCAAATGCGTAAAAATGCCCTGTGAAATCCTAAAGGTACTCATTGGTTTTAGGGCCCCTTTGCGCATCTTGGGTGCAAAAAAGTGTCACACATGTGGTATCGCCGTACTCAGGAGAAGTAGGGCAATAAGTTTTGGGGTCTATTTTTATATATACCCATACTTTGTGTTAGAAATATCGCTGTAAACGACAACTTTTTAAATTTTTTATACAAAGTTGTCAGTTTACAGAGATATTTCTCTCACCCAACATGGGTATATGTAAAAATACACCCCAAAACACATTGCCCTACTTCTCCTGAGTACGATGATACCACATGAGTGACACTTTTTTGCAGCCCGGGTGCGCAAAGGGGCCTAAATTCCAACGAGTACCTTTAGCTTTTACATGGCTGCTCACAATTTAGCCCCGCCCAAAATGCCAGAACAGTAAACACACCCCACAAATGACCCCATTTCGGAAAGTAGACACCCCAAGGTATTCACTGAGGGGCATAGTGAGTCCGTGGGAGATTTAATTTTTTTTGCCAGAAGTTAGCAGAAATGGAAACTTTATTATTTTTATTTTTTTCCTCAGAGTGTCATTTTCCGCTAACTTGTGAAAAAAAATGAAATGATACATGAACTCACCATGCCCCTCCGCGAATACTTTGGGGTGTCTTCTTTCTAAAATGGTGTCATTTGGGGGGTATTTATACTTTCCTGGCATTCTAGCACCTGAAGAAACATGACAGGTGCTCAGAAAGTCAGAGCTGCTTCAAAATGCCAAAATTCACTTTTTTGCACCATAGTTTGTAAACACTATAACTTTTACCCAAACCAATAAATATACACTTATTGGATTTTTTTTTATCAAAGACATGTAGAACAATAAATTTAGAGAAAAATTTATATAGAAATGTATTTTTTTTTTGAAAAATTTTACAACAGAAAGCGAAAAATGTCATTTTTTGGCAAAAATGTTGTTAAATTTTTATTAATAGCAAAAAAAGTAAAAATGTCAGCAACAATGAAATACCACCAAATGAAAGCTCTATTAGTGAGATGAAAAGGAGGCAAAATTCATTTGGGTGGTAAGTTGCATGACGGAGCAATAAACGGTGAAAGTAGCGTAGTGCAGAATTGTAAAAAGTGGCCTGGTCATTAAGGGTGTTTAAGCTAGGGGGGCTGAAGTGGTTAATCTGCAACCATGCTGTAGTGGACTTGGAGGTATGCTTGGGATTATTGTCCTGTTGAAAGGTCCAATGTCTCCCAAGCCTCAGGTTTGTGACGGACTGCATCACATTTTCATCCAATATCTCCTGGTACTGAAGAGAATTCATGGTACCTTGCATACGCTGAAGCTTCCCTGTACCTGTAGAAGCAAAACAGCCCCAAAGCATGATTGACTCCCCGCCATGCTTCACAGTAGGCAAGGTGTTCTTTTCTTCATAGGCCTTGTTCTTCCTCCTCCAAACATAGCGTTGATCCATGGGCCCAAACAGTTCTAATTTTGTTTCATCAGTCCACAGAACACTTTTGTGGTTTGTCCACATGACTTTTGGCATACTGCAGTCGACTCTCTTCTTATTCTTTGGAGACAGCAAGGGGGTGGGGGTGCGCCTGGGAGTTCTGGCATGGAGGCCTTCATTACGCAGTGTGCGCCTTATTGTCTGAGCTGAAACTTCAGTACCCGCATCTGACAAATCTTTTTTCAGTTCCTCAGCAGTCACACGGGGACTTTTCTCCACTTTGTGCTTCAGGTAGCGCACAGCAGTCGAAGTCAGCATCTTCTTTCTGCCACGACCAGGTAGCGTTTCAACAGTGCCCTTCGCGAATGATGCTTCCTATGGTGTCTCTTGGTATGTTTAACATCTTTGCAATCTTCTTATAGCCATTGCCCTTCCTGTGAAGAGAAATCACCTCTTCTCTTGTCTTCCTGGACCAGTTTCTTGACTTCACCATGTCTGTAAACACACCAGTAAATGTCTAGAAGGAGCTGAGTATCAGTCATTTTACATCTGCCTAATTGGGGCTTATTCTGCTTGATTGCTGCTCCTTGACATCCACAGGGGTTTTCAGTACCTGATCGAAAACACTTGAATAAACCTCTGTTCTTAAGAGTGTCATCTTTAAAGGGTTGAATAATTGTGTCAATGAAGAAATCACAAATAAACCATTTAATACTGTATTACAAAAACAATTGATGTAATTTTAGTTGCATTTTGTTCTTTAAAAAGTCCTTGTAAGATTTCATTCTGAACACAATTACAAATGTACACTAAATTCCCTAATACCCTTTACAGCATTGGGGGTTTGAATAATTTTGAACACAACTGTAGTTTCCAGGTGTGCACTTTGGAAAAAGCTATACCTGTTTTTGCTATCGATTCCGCTCCACTTTCTCAAAAATCAGTAAAAGGCATAGTTCACAATATCCGTTTGACTGTGGGTGACACTCATGTTGAGGATGTGTCATGTTTTGTCTTAAGCGGATTACCTACTCCTCTAGTGTTGGGCTACCCTGGCTCACTAAACATAATCCCACCATTGATTGGCAAGCAAGGCAAATAAATGGTTGGAGTGAGTTTTGCAGAGAGAATTGCCTCATGGCAACTCTCGCAGAGGTTTCTACCAAGACTGTACCTTCTTTTCTCTCAGAATTTTCTGATGTGTTTTCCGAGAGTAGTGTCCAGGAGTTTCCCCCTCACCAGGAGTATGATTGTCCAATTAATCTCATCCCAGGCGCCAAGCTGCCTAAATCACGATTATACAATCTCTCTCAAGCTGAGAGAGCAGCCATGCCTACTTATATCTCCGAGAGCCTGAGAAAGGGACATATCAGACCCTCGAAGTCACCTGTTGCCGCTCGTTTTTTCTTTGTTAAAAAAAAAGATGGTTCTTTAAGACCTTGTCTGGATTTCAGGGAGCTTAACCGTATCACAATTCGTGACCCCTATCCGCTTCCTCTGATCCCGGATTTGTTTAACCAGATTGTGGGGGCTAAAGTTTTTTCTAAGTTGGATTTAAGAGGGGCATACAACCTTGTCAGGGTCAGGAAGGGGGACGAATGGAAGACGGCCTTCAATACCCCGGAGAGTCATTTTGAGAACTTGGTTATGCCCTTTGGTTTGATAAATGCTCTGGCCATCTTCCAACATTTTGTGAACAGCATTTTCTATCATTTAATGGGGAAATTTGTACTGGTGTATCTAGATGACATTTTGATTTTTTTTCTCCTGATTTCAAGACTCATCGGGACCACCTATCTCAGGTCCTGCTGATTTTGCGGGAGAATAAATTGTACGCTAAACTGGAAAAATGTGTGTTTGCGGTTCCAGAGATTCAATTTCTTGGTTTTCTTCTCTCCGCTTCTGGTTTTCGGATGGACCCGGAGAAGGTCCGCGCTGTGCTTGATTGGGAGCTTCCTGAAAATCAGAAGACGCTGATGCGGTTTTTGGGTTTTGCTAATTATTACAGAAAGTTAATTTTGAATTATTCCTCTGTTGTTAAGCCACTCACTGATATGACTAAAAAGTGGGTGGATTTTTCCTCATGGTCGGAAGAGGCGCTTCAAGCCTTTTCTAGTATTAAAAAGCGTTTTGCTTCCGCTCCCATTTTGGTACAACCTGATGTCTCTCTACCTTTTATTTTTGAGGTGGATGCCTCTGAGGTGGGGGTGGGCGTGGTCTTATCTCAGGGTCCCTCTCCTGCTAAATGGCGACCGTGTGCCTTTTTCTCAAAAAAGCTCTCCGCCGCAGAGAGAAATTACGATGTGGGAAATAGGGAGTTGTTGGCCATCAAATTGGCTTTTGAGGAATGGCATCATTGGTTGGAGGGAGCCAGACACCCAATTACCGTATTTACCGACCATAAGAATCTGGCCTATCTGGATCCATCCAAGCGTCTGAACCCAAGACAGGCCAGATGGTCCTTGTTCTTTTCTAGGTTTAATTTTGTTGTTACGTTCCGCCCTGGGGTTAAAAATGTGAAGGCGGATGCCCTGTCACGTTATTTTCCGGGAGGGGGGAACTTTGAGGACCCAGGTCCCATTTTGGCTGATGGGGTGGTCGTCTATGCTCTTTATCCTGATTTGGAGGCAGAGGTTCAGGCAGCCCAGGCAGAGGCACCTGATCTTTGTCCTCCTGGGATGTTATTTGTGCTGCTCGCTTTGCGACACAAAGTTTTTAAGGAGCACCATGGCAGTGTTCTTGCTGGGCCCCCGGGGAGTAGAGCCACAGTGGATCTCATTGCTCGCAGATTCTGGTGGCCAGCTCTTCGTAAGACATTTGAGGGGTTTGTGGTAGCCTGCGAGACTTGCGCTCGTGCCAAGGTCCCTCATTGATGGCCATCGGGATCTCTCCTCCCATTACCCATACCTTCCCGTTCTTGGACGCATCTGTCCATGGACTTCATTACGGACTTGCCTCGGTCCTCGTGGAAGACTGTGATTCTGGTGGTAGTGGACCGTTTTAGCAAAATGGCGCATTTTATTCCTTTTCCTGGGTTACCCAATGCTAAGACGCTGGCGTAAGCGTTTGTTGATCACATTGTTAAATTACATGGCATTCCTTCTGACGTCGTTTCTGATAGGGGCACGCAATTTGTTTCCAGATTCTGGAAGGCCTTCTATTCTCGCTTGGGGGTTCGGTTGTCATTTTCTTCTGCTTTTCACCCGCAGTCGAATGGTCAGATCGGACGCGTCAATCAGAATCTGGAGACATATCTGCGCTGTTTTGTTGCGGAGAATCAGGAGAATTGGTGTTCTTTTTTGTCCCTTGCTGAGTTTGCTTTAAATAACCGTTGTCAGGACTCCTCTGATAAGTCACCATTTTTCGGTGCATATGGGTTTCATCTGCAGTTTGGGACATTCTCTGGAGAGGGCTCTTCTGGTTTACCTGATGAGGATAGATTTTCCTCGTCCTTGTCTCTTATTTGGCAAAAGATTCAGGGTAATCTAAAGAAGATGAGTGAGAGAGATAAGTGTGTGGCAGATAAGAGATGTGTGTCTGGTCCGGACCTGAATGTGGTTGATCTGGTGTGGTTGTCTACAAAGAATATCAAACTGAAGGTTCCCTCCTGGAAGTTGGGTCCTAGGTTTATTGGGCCTTACAAGATCTTATCCGTCATCAATCCCGTTGCTTTCCGTCTTGATCTTCCTCAGACTTGGAAGATCCATAATGTTTTTCACAAGTCCCTATTGAAACCTTATGTCCAACCTACTGTTCCTTCCTCTTTGCCTCCTCCCCCCATTTTAGTTGATGGTAATCTTGAATTTCAGGTCTCCAGGATTGTGGATTCCCACATTATCCGTGGTTCTCTTCGGTACCTTGTTCATTGGGAGGGTTACGGTCCTGAGGAGAGGATGTGGGTCCCACTGGCGGACATTAAGGCCACTCGTCTCATCAGGGCTTTCCATCGGTCTCGTCCTGAGTGTCTAGAGTCCACCCGTAGAAGGGGGGGTACTGTCACCGCCGGTTCTGGGAGACGGTCAGTTAGAGGTTCCTCCCTGTCTTCTGTATGACGTTATTTGTTTTAGTTTCAATTTGCTCAGTTCCTTTCTCTCCCTCAGCTGTCTCTCATCTTGATTAATTGGCCTGCTTTATATTCCCTCTCATACTGCTCCTCCTTGCGGTTTATATTACTTCCTGGATGAAGTGTGTGCTGCTGGAGGCTGCAGTTGTTTTGCTTTAAGATAAGTGCATTCTGTTTACTTTGTGTTTTTGTTTGCTGGCTTGATTCTAGGTGACCCTGACTCCCTCCGTATTCTGTGCAGGGAGCCGGTGGCCATGTCCCCTCACTACTATAGGGTTTTCAGGTGTCACACAGTCTTAGGTACGTGGGCATGCAATCGTCTACCATTGAGGCCTTTGCATGTGTAGCAGTCGGGGAGAGCTCTTAGGGTTTTAAAGGGCTCACCTATATGCTCCTTAGTTTTGGATCAAGCCAGTCTGTCGTTATTTATCAGTTCCTGCTAACTGTTCTCCATCCTTGACATTGGGTGAGTCAGAATAGATTTTAGAGCACCTTTTTGGTACAGCGTCAGGAGAGCACCTATACAACCAATACCTATTGTACTTTTTACCTCCTATATCAGTACACTGTTGTTTACAATATACAGGGTGGCCCAAGAAAAAGTGGCCCGCCTCCAGTGATAGTATGACCAGATGAATGAGGATAATTTTTAAAAAATTACCTGCAAGTCACAAAATATACTGAAAGTGGTCCCGTTCACGTCTAAGTATCTTGGGGCACCTCAGATTATGTTGGCTAATACTGCTTGCAGCTTTTCAACAGTGCTGCTGCAGAAGAAAAAATGTCCTGCTTTTTCCAAAAAGATGTTGGACATGCCACACCTCACAGAACTCACTGGACAAGTTCATGAACTGTTTACAGAGGAGCGAATTGTGAGCAAGGGGTTATGGTCACCATGTTTCCCAGACTAGTCTACATGCAGATTTTTATCTGTGGGGAAATTTAAAACTGAAAGTGTATGTCAACAAACCACATCCCCTGGATGAACTCAATGAAAACATCATAAACCAACATAATCTGATGTGCCCAAAGATACATAGATGTGAAAGGTGACCACTTTCAGCATCCTTTGTGACTTGAGGATAATTTAAAAAAACAAAACAATCCACTTGCTTGTTCATCTTGTCATACTTTTGCTGGAGGCAGGCTACTTTTTTGTGGGCCACCCTGTATATCTATACACACTGCATCTATTATACCTCGTACCCCACATATTAATACACCGCTGGGTCTACTACATACCTGTGTCCATTGCATCTATTATACTGCACATTTTCATCCGTCTAACTGTAATGGGAGATTTAATCAGTCTGATAATTGTGTCGGTGTCAAAAAGCTATTTTTTGTTTTGATAACACCGCATTTCCATCTGTCTAACTTTATTAGGGGGTTTAATCAGTCTCTTAATTGTGTCGGTGACACAAAGCAATTTTTGGGTGTCATAACTCTGCATTTTCATCCATCTAATTGTGATAGGAGATTTAATCAGTCTGTTAATTGTGTTATTAAAACAAAAAATTGCTTTGTGTCACTAACACCGCATTTTCAGCCGTCTAACTGTGATAGGAGATTTAATCAGTTAATTGTGTCGGTGACCTATAGCAATTTTTTGGAGTGCAAAACGCTTCATTTGCACTCGGGACAAAGAAAAAAAATTGTTAGTCTGTCAGCCAATTTGGTAGGTGACCGGTGCATGCAGATGACAGGAGATTCTGCGTTACTTTGTAGGTCCGAATACCGCTCTAGGAATGGTGAGGTCAGAATAAGTAGAGGCAGTAGCAGATTGGATGGCTAACAGTGCCTCCAGTCCCTTACATTGTATGCACAGACGGCCCACATCTTCCACCTCAACTCCGTGTACGTCAGCCAAGCAGTCTGAGCCCTAAGTCATGCAGCATTCACTTATGCTTTTTGATGCCGCTGCTGGCGGGTGTTCCGTGGGACATCCACCTAGCCCTGCCCCAGAAGTGACAGAGATTAAGTGCAATTATGCCCAACCACTTATGTTTGAGGATGAGGATGTGGGAGGACCACAGCAGCGCGTCTCTGATGATAAAATACAGGTATCAACTGCTCCGGCTTTCTGCACTGTGCAGACCGACAAGGAGGGCAGGGGTGAGGAGTGGGTGGAGGATGATGAGGTCCGAGACCTCACATGGCATCCAGGTCATCAGTCACGTGCAGTTCGGAGAAAGAGGTTGGGGTCATGCAGCCCCAGCCACACAGCCAAAGAGGGAGCAGGGTGCAAAAGCACATTGGTTGTTGCCCAACCAGTATGCCTGCTACTGCCCAACGCACCGAGAGACCAAGCACACCTAAGCCAGCTCAAAGGAGTTCTCTGGCATGGCAGTTCTTCAGGCAATGTGCTGACGACAAGACACGGGTGATTTGCATTCTGTGGATTCAGAGCCTGAAGAGAGGCATAAATGTTCTAAACCTGAGCACCACCTGCATGACCAGGCATCTAAATGCAATGCACGACCTGCAGTGGAGTAGACCCTTGAAAAACCACGAAAGATCTGAGGTTCCTCCTTCTTCCTCTTCTGCTGTAGTCTCAGCCTCTTCCTCTACCTCTAGAGCGACAGGGCTACCTGGCACCCTTCAAAAGTGAGGATGTGACTGCAACACCACCACCAGTGTCACCGAGCATCTCCACACTGCCCTGTGGAAGTGTTCAGCTGTCCATCCCCCAAACACTGGAGAGAAAGAGGAAGTACCTCCTACCCACCCACGAGCCCAGGCCCTGAATACTAGCATTTCAAAATACCTTGCCTTTGAAATTCTGCAATTCTGTCTGGTGGAGACGAACAGTTTTACAAACTCCTGTTGCCTCCTCCTACTCCGCTTCCTCCTGTTCCTCCTCTACCTCCTCCTCTACCACCTCCTCATCATGTCAGCTCAACAATTGCACCACCAACTTAAACACAGCCAGGGGGAAACAACAGCAGGCTGTTCTGAAACTCATATGTTTGGGGGGGAAAACCCATACCATGCAGGAGATATGGGCGGGCATCGAAGAACAGACCGATGAGTGATTGCTGAGCCTCAAGCCTGGCCTGGTGGTGTGCAACAACGGGTGAAATCTCGTAGCAGCTCAGGACCTAGCCAGTTTGGCGCACATCCCTTGCCTGGCACATGTGCTCAATTTGGTGGTACAGAGGTTCCTGAAAAATTATCCTGATATGTCAGAGCTGCTGCAGAAAGTGCGGGCCATCTCTACGTGCTTTCGGCGTTCTCACCCTGCTTCTGCTCGCCTGTCTGCGCTGCAGTGTAGCGTCTGCCTTCCCGCTCACTGCCATGGCGCCGATGCCCCACGTATTCCACATCAACCTCGTGCACATCAGCCAAGCAGTCTGAGCCCCAAGTCATGCAACAGTCAATTATGCTTTTTGATAATGCTGTTGGTGGGTTTTCCATTCGCCATCCACCTAGCAGTGCCCCAGAAGTGACAGAGATTAAGTGCACTGATGCACAACCACTTATGTTTGAGGATGAGGACGTTGGAGGACCACAGCAGCGCGTATCTAATGATGATGATGACAAAACACAGGTGTCAACTGCTGCGGCTTTCTGCACTGTGCAGACCGACAAGGAAGGCAGGGGTGAGGAGTGGGTGGGAAATGATGTGGAGGATGATGAGGTCCTAGACCTCACATGGCATCGAGGTCATCAGAGTGACGTATGCAGTTTGGAGGAAGAGGTTGGGGTCATGCAGCGCCAGCCACACAGCAAAAGAGGGTACAGTGTGCAAAAGCACATCAGTTGTTGCCCAGCCAGTATGCCTGCTACTGCCCAAAGCACAGAGAGACCAAGCACAAATTCAGCAGATACGCCCCGTTGAGTACATTGAGGTCTAGTAACTCTGCGAATTTTAACATCCCTCAAGTTAATAAGATCAGACGTGGAGGTCCTTTTCGGCTCAAGGGGCCAGATTTTGGAACCACCTACCTCTGGCCCTGAAAATGATCCCTAATCTTCTCTCATTCAGACGTGTACTGAAAACCCTACTTTTCAAACAGGCGTTTGATCTTCTTTTGTAACACTTATTTTTGGTTCATATAATTTTATTTTTTTTTCTAAATCTTATTCTATAAATTCACGGTTTGATAATGTCCCATCTATTTTAAATATACCTTTTCCTCACGTTTATTAATTTTGTTCTCTTCACATTCTCTATATCTTGTCCGAACCTTTTGAACCTTTGATATCCCCCTACCTTCCCTCCCTTTTTCTTGATTCTCCTTTTGATGCTAGGAAATTGGTCTCTGGAATAGGTGCCTTATTTTCTAGGCCTTTGCGGCCCATGTTAAAGTGTTATGCCTTCTTCTTTTTCCTCCCTTGTTGAATCAGCCAGCTAAGCGCATCGAGGCCCTATGGGTAAGACTGCGTGCGCACAAGACTATACATCATCATCATCACCGATCAGTGGTTGGTGCCACTGAGCCTCAAGCCCCGCCTGGTGGTGTGCGCTAACGAGCAAAATCTCGTAGAATCTCTAGGCCTAGCCGGTTTCACGCACATCCCTTGCCTGGCGCATGTGCTGAATTTGGTGGTGCAGAGGTTCCTGAAAATTTACCTCAATATGTCAGAGCTGCTGTAGAAAGTGCTGGCCATCTGTATGAGCTTTTGACATTCTCACCCTGCTTCTGCTCGCCTGTCTGTGCGGCAGTGTAACGTCTGCCTTCCAGCTCACCGCCATTGCACTGACGGCCCACCTCTTCCACCTCAGCCCTGGGCAAATCAGCCAAGCAGTCTGAGCCCCAAGTCATGCAGCAGTCGCTTATACTTTTTGATAAAGCTGCAGGCGTGGGCCATCCACCTAGCCCTGCCCCAGAAGTGACAGAGATTAAGTGCACTGATGCACAACTACTTATGTTTGAGGATGAGAATGTGGGAGGACCACAGCACCACGTCTCTGATGATGATGACAAAACACAGGTGTTAAATGCTGCGGCTTTCTGCACTGTGCAGACCAACAAGAAGGGCAGGGGTAAGGAGTGGGTGGAAAATGATGTGGAGAATGATGAGGTCCTAGACTTCACATGGCATCCAGGTCATCAGAGTGACGTGTGCATATATGCAACATAGCTAGAAGATTAAACTCCTCCACCTGGCACATGCTGGAGAGACTGTGTGAGCAGCAGCAGGCAATAGTGGAGTTTCAGCTGCAGCACGTACAGGTGAGTCACTCTGTGGAACAGCACCACTTCACCACCAGAGAGTGGGCCTCTATGCGGAACGTGTGTATGTGTCGTGATGCGCTGTTTCGAGTACTCCACCAACATGGCCAGCGCTGATGACTGAGTCCTCAGCGCTACCATCCCACTTCTATGTCTCCTTGAAGAAACTCTTTGGCTGATGATGGATGAGGATGTAGCCCAGGAGGATGAGGAGGAGGAACATGGAAAATTTCCATGGTTCTCAGGCCAGTCGTCCACAGGTGGCTCGGAGAGTGGGTTCCTGCACCAAGGGCGGGCTGTCCAGCCAGGGTGCAGTTTTGGAGTATGAGGAGTCTGCAGGGTCATGCTGGACCTCCCTCTGTCAGCACTCTGTCATAACCCAATTCTACTTTTACCAGTAAACGAAGCGTGAACAAATTTCATAACCTGAAATTCACTCATCTCTAGTTATGACCCAATCCTGGAATGTAAAGGGGGGTTGCTTACTCTTAACAATAATTTTGATATCTGGATCCCTCTATCACCACAAGGAGGATGATGATAAGAAGGAGGGTCACTGCAGGATGGCACCCAAATAAACTCATGGGCATCACTGGAGTGTGGCTGTGGGGATACAGAGGACACATACTCCTCCCATAGAGGACAGCTTGTCGTTGCCTCTGGGCAGCCTGGCACACATGAGTGACTACATGCTGCACTGCCTGGGCAGCGACCGTCGAGTCGCCCACATTCTTACTAGTGCTGATTACTGGGTGGCCACCCTGCTGGATCCCCACTACAAGGACAATGTACCGTCCTTACTTCCTGATGGCATTACCACCTGACACCGGGACTCAGTGGAAGCATGAGGTGGAGGAGAAAGCCTCCAACGCAGCTGGGGCACCACCATTACCTGAGAAGGGAGGGTTAGCATGACTGAAATGTGGAAAAGCTTTGTCAGCATGCCTCAACATCCAGGACCATCATCTGATATGGACCGTCTTAGCAGGAGGCAGCATTTCAGCAACATGGTGGAACAGTACGTGTGCACATCTCTGCACGTACTGACTGATGGGTCTTCCCCATTTAACTTCTGGGTCTCCAAATTGGGCACATGGCCTGAGCTTTCCCTTTACACCTTGGAGGTACTGGCCACACCCAGAAGTTGTTATACTCCAATGTTTTGGGGCCTCCCAAAAAAATTAAAAAAAATAAAAAAAGTGAGAAAAAAAACAAATAAAACAAAAGTTGGCTATATTCTCCACCCCGCTTCTTCTGCCTGCACTGCCACATCAGCCTCTTCCGACTGCACCACCACATCTGTCTCTCCCTCTACTCGGACCTCCACCTTCTTGCTCAAGTTTATTATGTCTTAAATTGGCAGGGTAAAGAAGTATACCGGCTGCACCCCAAAAATGGCTGTAGGTCACACACAGAATTAACATAATTAGCTTCCTCCTCCACCTACACTGCCATGTCTACAGCCTCCTCAACTTCCTACTACACATGGGCCTCCACCTCCTGGTTATTTTAAGCAATTTACCTATCCACATTTGTTTTCAGGACAATTTTACTGCTCTTACCCCCATTTTGGATCCTTTTGCAGCCCTCTAGCCCTTATTATGACTTATTTACAGCTATTTTTCAGCCCCAAAGTTTGGGTCCCAGTTGACTCCAATGGGGTTCGGGTTCAAGTTTGGGTCAAGTTTGGAACCCGAACCGAACTTTGAAACAAATTTTGGCCGAACCCATCAAACCCGAGCATCCACCAGTCCGCTCATTCCTACATATGGTGTTTCTTCACTTCTGAACCCTGCCATGTACCCATAATCAGTTTATTACCACATGGTGTGATGCCATATTTAGGAGAAAATTGGTAACAAAATGTGGGTTGCATTTTCTCCTGTTACCCCTTGTGATAGTGAAAAATTTTGTCCTAAAGCAACATTTTCTTGTAAAAAATGTACAGTAGTTTTTGATTTTCATAGCCATACCCCTTAAGTATGGGGGAGTAGTTCACAAATTTTTATTTTTTGGGGGGTTTATTTCAGGTTGTCTTTAAATGTGACAGCACCCAAACACCATTTCAGCAAAATCTGCCCTCCAAAAGCCATATGGCGCTTCTTTCATTATGAACCCTGCCATGTGCCCATACCTCAGTGTATGACCTCACATGGGGTGTTGATATATTTATTGGAAAATGGGTAACAAAATGTGTGGTGCATTTTCTCATTACCTGTTGTGAAATTTGAAAAATTTTGGTCCAAAACTAAATTTTCTTGTAAAAAATTTAAAGGGATTCTGTCACCACATTTTAGCCTATATAGCTGCGGACATGCACGGCTAGATTGCCGCTAGCATGTCCGCAATCCTTCCCTGTGCTCACAAGGGGCACAGGGAAGGAACACTATGCCAGCACTGCGCATGCACGAGTTCGCTCATCTCGAGATTACGGCGATCTAACTTGTGAACAAGGAGGAGATTCAGCGGATGCAGGTGGTGCTGGGCTCCTTCACAGGGGGGCATGGCTGGGCACCAAGATGGTTAATACAGCCCCTTGGGCACCTTAACAGGTGAATTTACATATCAATAAAATCATTTTTTAAACAAAATAAAAGCATACAGAGCTATGGGACAGGTATATTGCGGACATGCTAGCAGCGATCTAGCCGTGCATGTCCGCCGCTCTATAGGCTAAAATGATGTGACAGAATCCCTTTAATTTTTCATTTTCATAGCCAAGTGTTTCCTAATTCTATGAAATACCTTTTGGGTCCCAATGCTCTCTACACCCCTTGAAAAGTTCCTTGGGGGTTGAATTTTCCAAAATGGTGTTCCTTTTTGGGAGTCTCCACTTTAGGGGTACTTAGGTTGTCATCATATGCATAGTACCCAAATGCCATTCCAGCGAAATCTGCCCTCCAAATGTCATATTGTGATACTTCCCTTTTGATCCCTGCCATGTGCCCATAAATCATTTTATGACCACTGTGGGGAGTTGCTCTGGTAGACATCGGTGCGGGTGCAGTACAGAAGCAAAGGGAGTCCAGGTAGTGCAGCAAACAGTGTTTTATTTCACACTTGCACAAACAAAACTCAAAACAGTCACTTAGTGTTACTTCACACACACAGCCAAAACTTGAGGCAAAACAAAAGTCCAAGACTGGATCAAATCACCTGTGTGGTTTAGGTGCGTGTTCGCACCTGGCTGTCAGCCCAGCCGCAGGAAAGTTCAACCTCAGGCTTCCAGGCAGACTGCACGCCTCTTTGCAAGCTCTGGCTTCCAGCCCTGAGAGCTCCACAGAACACCAGCAGTTTCCAGGTTAATCACCTCCCCACCTGCTGACGTGGCTGCCTTTTTAAAGGCCCGGAAAAAGTCCTTTGCCTACTCCCAGTAAGAGCCGGCCCGGATTGGCTTTGCAGCCATACTAAGTATAAAGGTGTCAACAGCTACTGCTGTTAACACATAAAATTCGGCTCTTACCTGACCGAGGCCAGGAACCTCGGTGACACGTATCTGCCATCCATGACGGCACCCTGCACCTTACCACATACCCCCCCTTTTGTTCAACCCTGAGGGGGTGGACACACGACAAACAGTGTACCCGGGAGAGGGCGTCCGCATTCCTCAGTAAACGGCCTGCTCTGTGCTCCACCGTAAATTTGTAATTCTGTAGAGACAGAAACCACCTGGTGACCCGGGCATTCCTCTCTTTGGCCTGGCTCATCCACTTGAGAGGGGAGTGGTCGGTCACCAGGCGGAAGCTTCTGCCCAACAGATAATAATGGAGGGCCTCGAGTGCCCACTTGATAGCCAGGCACTCTCTCTCCACTATGCTGTATCTGGTCTCGGGTGGGGTGAGTTTACGGCTGAGGAAGACAATGGGATGCTCCTCCCCGTTGACTTCCTGAGACAGTACAGCACCAAGGCCAACCTCAGAGGCGTCGGTCAGGACTATGAACTCCTTCTTGAAATCGGGTGTCACCAAAACCGGGGACCCACACAGGGCCGATTTCAAGGCGGAGAAAACCTTTTCTGGCTGCTCATTCCAACGGACCGTCACTGACTTACGCCCCTTTAACAACTCTGTCAATGGCGAAGCTATAGTGGCAAAGTGGGGCACAAACCTCATGTAATACCCTACAATTCCCAGGTACAAGTTTACCTGCCTGGTGGTGACCGGTCGGGGACAATTACGTATTGCCTCTATCTTATTTACCTGAGGTTTGATGACTCCCCGCCCAATGACATACCCCAGATATTTGGTCTCTTCAAACCCAATCGCACACTTTTTTGGATTAGCGGTTAGTCCAGCTTTCCTATGGGCATCCACTACCGCCTGTACCTTGGGCAAATGGCTTTCCCAGTCGGTGCTGTGGATGACTACATCATCTAAGTAAGCCGAGGCGTACCGACGATGAGGTCGCAGCACAATGTCCATTAACCTTTGGAAGGTGGCGGGGGCGCCATGCAAGCCAAAGGGTAACACCTTATAATGATACAGGCCATGCGGGGTAACAAAAGCAGTTTTTTTCCTTGGCCGACTCCGTTAAGGGTATCTACCAGTACCCTTTAGTGAGGTCTAGCACGGAAAAATAACGGGCTTGCCCTAAATTCTCAGCAAGCTCGTCTACCCGGGGCATGGGATACGCATCAAACTTGGACACTTCATTTAACTTGCGAAAATCGTTGCAGAACCGCAACGTCCCATCTGGCTTGGGTATTAGGACTATGGGACTGGCCCACTCACTTTTCGACTCCTCAATGACATTGACCTTCAACATTAATTGCACTTCCTCCGCGATGGCCCGTCGCCGAGCCTCGGGTACCCGGTATGGTTTTAACCGGATCTTGGCCTGAGGCTCAGTGACTATATCATGTTGGATGAGAGACGTGCGGCCAGGGAGGTCTGAGAACACATCCGTGTTCCGACTGATGAACTCCCTGACTTCCTGAACTTGTTTGGAAGACAGGCTGTCTGCAATTTTTACCGTGGTTACTGCTTCACATGCCTCGAACTGTGGGGCTGGACCCTTTTCACCTAGAAGCCCTGGCCGGGGGCTGTTGACGTCGGCAGTGTCCCTATCTTTCCACTGCTTTAGTAAATTCACGTGGTACACCTGCTCCGGCTTGCGCCGCCGTGGCTGGTGTACTTTGTAATTTACATCCCCTACCTTCTCGATCACCTCATAGGGGCCCTGCCACCTAGCTAGGAACTTGCTGTCAAGGGTGGGTACCAGAACCAAAACCCGATATCCCGGATTGAAGTCCCGTACCCGAGCCTGACGATTATACACTCTACTCTGGGCTTGTTGCGCTGCCACCATATGCTCCCGGACCAGCGGCAACACCCTTTCCATCCGTTCCTGCATCTGGGTGACATACTCAATGACGCTTTTGTGGGGGACAGGCTGTTGTTCCCACACTTCCTTGGCGATATCCAACAGGCCCCGAGGGTGTCTGCCATAAAGCAGTTCGAAGGGCGAGAACCCAGTAGAGGCCTGGGGCACCTCTCGCACTGCGAACATGAGATAGGGCAGAAGCAGATCCCAGTCCTTCCCATCTCTAGACACCACCTTTTTTAACATATTTTTTAAAGTTTGGTTAAACCTTTCGACAAGACCGTCTGTTTGCAGATGGTAAATGGACGTCCGTAACTGCTTTATACGCAACAATTTACACAGTTCCCTCATAACTTTGGACATAAAAAGGGTCCCTTGGTCTGTCAGAACCTCTTTTGGCAGGCCCACTCGGGAAAACATTTCCATTAACTCTTTGGCAATGAGCTTAGCTGAGGTATGTCGCAGAGGCACCGCCTCCGGATACCGAGTGGCATAGTCGAGAACTACCAGAATGTGTTGGTGGCCCCTGGCAGACTTTGGTACAGGCCCGATTAGATCCATAGCGATACGCTGAAACGGGACCTCAATAATTGGAAAAGGTACAAGGGGACTACGGAAATGTGGCTGGGGGCTATTTACCTGACAGGTTGGACAGGATTTACAATATTCTTCTACCTCCTTAAACACATCAGGCCAATAGAAGCGCTGCAGAATGCGGTCCTGCGTTTTTTGCCACCCCAAGTGTCCCCCAAGAACATGTTGGTGGGCAAGCTCCATGACGAGCTTGTGATACGCTGTGGGCACCACCAACTGTTCAACAGGCTCACCCCAGATTTGGTTCACCCGATATAACATTTCTTGGTGAACAACAAAGCGGGGAAATACTAACTCGGCTTCTGGGGTTTACCATCAATTACCACCACATTCTCCCAGGCCCTGGTTAGGGTTTGGTCCCGGTGTTGGGCGGTCCCAAAATTGTCTCAGGTCCTGGTGGCAAGTCCTCCGTGTCTCCCACCATTACACTCAGTGGGGGTGTCTCCCCCTCTATCACAGAAGTGGTGGTTACCCCTACCCCTTCGGACTCGGGCTCCCAGGGCTCTGGCCTCCCACTGGAATCAGGCCACTCTGCTAGGGTTACCCCTGTCTCATGGTTATTAGGCACTTTCATCTCAGGCCATAGTGACGGAAAACCAGGGAAGTCTCTCCCAATTATTAGTTCATAAGGTAACTTTGTGGAGACCGCCACTTCACAAGTCCACGTGCCGGCCACCGCAGACAGAGACATCACGGCAGTGGGATAGTCCTTTAAGTCTCCATGTATGCACACCACACCAACTTTCCGGCCCGTATACTGGGAGGGCTGTACCAGGGCAGCACTTACCAGGGTTACTAGGCTCCCTGAGTCCAGCAGCGCCACTGCCAGGTTATCACCCACTTGCACCGGGCACAGATGACTATTGTCTATTGTCTCGGGGGCGCCGATTGCACACAGTCTCCTGGCATACATTGAAGCCCGGTACCCATAATTAGTCTCCATGGGTTCTCCCCGGTGGGGACAGTCGGCCCTTACGTGGCCAGGCTCCTGACACCGCCAGCAGACTATCGGAGCTGGGTCTACAGGGGGTACACCCCGAGCAGGTTTCTCGGGTATCAGTCGTCGGGACTGGATAGGAGACCTCCGGGGTTTGACCGGCCCCCTCCCAACAACACGCCCTTGCAGGTTTTTGGTGGCCTTATAGCGCTCCACCAGATCGACCATTTCTAGGGCATTAGTGGGTGATACCTGGCCGACCCAGTGCTGAAGGGGGTAAGGCAAGGCCATCCAAAACATGTCAGCCAGCAGACGGTCCAGCATAGCAGTCGGACTTAGGATATCAGGCTGCAGCCATTTTTGTAACCTGTGCAGCAACTCATAGTACTGCGGCCTGGCGGGTTCAGCCGCTTTAAAGTCCCACTGGTGGACCCGCTGAGCCCGGACCAACACGTTTACTCCCTGTCTGGCCAGGATCTCCCCCTTCACCGTTTGGTAATCAGTAGCCTGGTCATCTGCTAAATCAAAGAAAACCTGCTGGGGTCCGGATGCCAGGAACGGAGCGACCACCTCAGCCCACTGGTCACGGGATAACTTCTCCCTCACGGCCACCTTTTCAAAGACCGCCAGATATGTCTCATCGTCGTCCGAGGGGGTGATCTTTGGGATCGCCGCACGGACCGCTTTCCCGGCATCATGGTCGTGGTGGGACGCTCCTGCAGCTTGTAAAGCCATCACGTGCTGTAACAGTAGCTGGTTGGTGTCCCGCTGCTGCACGTTAGCCTCCATGTTGCCAGAAATTCCTGCTTGTAACTTTGCCAGTTTAATATATGCCATGCACTCGTGCTCAGCAAAACAAAAAAATGTCGGCGTTCACGCCAGCCTCACTGCGCATGCCCGCATCCGACACCAAATGTGGGGAGTTGCTCTGGTAGACAGCGGTGCGGGTGCAGTACAGAGGCAAAGGGAGTCCAGGTAGTGCGGCAAACAGTGTTTTATTTCACACTTGCACAAACAAAACTCAAAACAGTCACTTAGTGTTACTTCACACACACAGGCAAAACAAAAGTCCAAGACGGGATCAAATCACCTGTGTGGTTTAGGTGCGTGTTCGCACCTGGCTGTCAGCCCAGCCGCAGGAAAGTCCAGCCTCAGGCTTCCAGGCAGACTGCACGCCTCTTTGCAAGCTCTGGCTTCCAGCCCTGAGAGCTCCACAGAACACCAGCAGTTTCCAGGTTAATCACCTCCCCACCTGCTGAGGTGGCTGCCTTTTAAAGGCCCGGAAAAAGTCCGGCCTGGACCGTGGGGAATAGGCACCCGCCCAACTTTTTGCCTACTCCCAGTAAGAGCTGGCCTGGATTGGTTTTGCAGCCATACTAAGTATAAAGGTGTCAACAGCTACTGCTGTTAACACATAAAATTTGGCTTTTACCTCACCGAGGCCAGGAACCTCGGTGACACGTATCTGCCATCCATGACGGCACCCTGCACCTTACCACACCACATATTGGCGTATCCAGGGGAAAATGGATAACAAAATTTGGAGTGCACTTTCTTCTGTTACCCCTTGTGAAATTAAAAAATTTGGCCTAAAGCGACATTTTCTTTGTAAAATATGTAATTTTCTCAATTCTATGAAACACCTTTTGTGTCAATTTCAACACTATGGCCCTTGAAAAACTACTTGGGGGGTGGCCAGGAGCCCATGGAGCATGTTGTGCAGTTCCTTAGCTACTCCGCTTCAGGGCTAACTATGGTTCAATGCAGCTTTCTCAAAGCCAAATTTACATCACCCAGGCTTGCATCTTGTCGAGGGAGCGTGGTGGGCATAGGAAAACTTAGAAAGTTTTTCTCCTCCTCGAGGCTGCATCATGGTGCCAATGGTACATCACAAGTCGCTCCCCATTCTCTCTAGAGGTGTCCTTACATGCTGTTTGGGACCATCCTGCGTGTCCTCCATTCAACTCAAATGTCACTATTTCCTCTGAAATGCCATCTCCACCAGCTGTGGTCTTCACTGTTAGTACTAAGTGTCCTAGTTAGTGATGAGCGAGCACCAAAGTGTTCGGGTTTTTGGGTGTTCGGTCCGAACACACTGCGATATTCGTGCCCTCGGCCGAGCACCCGAGTATAATGGAAGTCAATGGGAGACAACCAGGCACCCCCTGCTCGAATGAGGGGAGGATGCCTGGTTCATAGGGAAAGGTCAAAAAGTGACAGAAACACCACCGAAATGGATTGGAAACAGCCAATGACCATGTCTGGATGCATCTTGGACTCCAAAGTCGCTGCTGGGAACCATGTTGTCCCAGTTGTACGCCACTTTTATAGATCACCAAAAATATGCCCAAAACCCCGCACCTCAAAATAGAAAAACATTTTTAGAGGAAAAATTGTTGGGAAACATTCTTTCCTGTATATACAGTGCAAGTGCTGCCAAAAATTACAAGGAAGAAGCACTCAGATACAGCCTGTATATAACATAAAGGAGGGCCTCATTCACATGGTGCTACAATTGTTCAGGTACACTGCTACACTCATAAAGCCTATGCACTAAGTGAAAGGGCTGCCAAAAATTACAAGGAACCGGCACTGCAATACACTCTTTATTACACATAAAGCAGGGCATCATACACACCCTTAAAAAATTATGAATAATGGCTTGCTGGTGACCCTCAAAAACATTAGGAGCAAGGGCCTGCTGTTCTGACCACCTAAGAAGTTAAATGACCCGGTCAGCACAGGCTACCAAGAAAGAATGAGCAATTTCAAATAAATAATTTTTTTTGGGGGTTATAGATAAAGTCACAAAGCAGACTTAGCACCGAGAAATGGCGGCCAGCACAGGCAAGGAAAACGGAACAAATTGAAATCGAATATATATATTTTTTTTTGTTTGAGATAATGTCACATAGCAGAGTTAGCGCATTGAATGGGGGTCAGCACCGGCTACAAAAAAAGAAAGACCAATTTCTAATCGAAATTTTCGTTTTGGTTCCAGATAACGTCACATAGTAGAGTTTGCGCAGGGAATAGCGGTCAGCAACAGGTACAATACAATTTTATAGAATTTTGAAAATAATTTTTTCGTGCGGTAATGTTACACTGCAAAGATAGTGCAGGGAATGGCGGTCAGCATTTGTTGCCTCTTTACATGATGGAAACTCATTACCGGAACTATACCACAATTACAAGCTGCTATCTGACTATCTTGGAATTTTATTTATATACTGGAGAGTGAATCTGGATCGCACATCCTCAAACCTATGCTTTTGATATAATGACTGTCTCAGCATAATTACGTGGCATATCCGCCAAATTTGTAATACTTAGTATGCTGTGCATAAGAGGCATTAGTATACAGTTTGATCAAAGAGCATAGGCCCACTAACCGCGACAAGGTTGCCTCTACAAGTGGGAAACTACTCTAACCTATAAATGGCGCAGCCGTGCGCTGCGACCACCGGCGCCCCTGCACCAGCAGCAGACAGCGGGACCCAGGAGCCACACAGCAACCCCACTGTGCAGCAAAGCCTCCTTGGCTCTGGGACCCACCGCCCCACCAGCACAGCACTGAGGCAGCAATGGCAGACACGCAGTACTGCACCATATGAACGAGTGCAAAGAGCTTACCCAGTCACAACCCTCAGGAAATGCATCTGAGGGATAGTAGGAGTTTAGTTTCCCACTTGTAGAGGCAACCTTGTCGCGGTTAGTGGGCCTATGCTCTTTGATCAAACTGTATACTAATGCCTCTTATGCACAGCATACCATGTATTACAAATTGGGCGGATATGCCACGTAATTATGCTGAGACAGTCATTATATCAAAAGCATAGTGTTGAGGATGTGCGATCCAGATTCACTGTCCAGTATATCTTGGAATTTTATTGTCTACCCCAAAGAAAGATATAGGGAAAGTGGCACATACAATGAAAAAAAAAGAAATACAATAGATTTTATAAAAGCTTTCGTTTTCAAACCAGGGATATTAACATTTGACTGTAATGTTCTCAACAATAGAAAGAAACATGGTCAATCCTTAAAAAGACAAATCAAGGATAAAAGAGAATTCCTGAATGGTCATTCACCCCTGGAAACGGACATGCTTTCAAGTATCTGCTGATAATTGTAATCACTTAAGTCCTGAAATGTGAAAGGGTGTAATATCTCCTGAAAAGGCATCTTCAAAGGAGAGAAGAGAAAATGGAGTCAAGCAGGGCATATTTAAAAAAAAATAAAAATTGGAAATATTTACCCCTGTGCAACTATATAAAAAACACATGCGTTAAATATTCTCCACTGAAGGAAAGCAAATTATGTTTCCTTCCAAGTCTGAAACATAGAAAAGAATATACCATGTGAGCTGTCAACAGGCACCACATCAGGCTGCAAGAGGCTGTGGGGTGGCAAAAGGGAGAAGGAGGGCCACACCAAATCGGCCTGCAACTGTTCCCCCTTGTTAAAATCTTCCTTGCCAAGGGGTAGGTGTTCCGCAGTCTGGCGCTTTTTTGAGGAAAGCGGGGACTATAAAAGAATTGTAATTTGCAAACTGTAACTCTTCTATACCAAAATAAACATAGAAACATAGAATGTGTCGGCAAATAAGAACCATTTGGCCCATCTAATTTGCCCAATATACTGAATACTATGAATAGCCCCTGGCCCTATCTTATATGAAGGATGGCCTAATGCCTATCCCATGTACTCCTTCACTGTATTTGCAGCTACCACTTCTGCAGGAAGGCTATTCCATATGTCCACTACTCTCTCAGTAAAGTAATACTTCATGATATTACTTTTAAACCTTTGCCCCTCTAATTTAAAACTGTCCTCTTGTAGCAGTTTTTCTTCTTTTAAATATTCTCTCCTCTTTTACCATGTTGATTCCCTTTATGTATTTAAAAGTTTCTATCATATCCCCTCTGTTTCTTCTTACTTCCAAGCTATACATGTTAAGGTCATGTAACCTTTCCTGGTAAGTTTTGTCCTGCAATCCATGTACCAGTTTAGTAGCTCTTCTCTGAACTCACTCCAAAGTTTCAATATCCTTCTGTACATATGGTCTCCAGTACTGCACACAATACTCCAAATGAGGTCTCACTAGTGCTCTGTAGAGCGGCACGAGCACCTCCCTCTTTCTACGGTTAATGCCTCTCCCTATACACCCAAGCATTCTGCTGGCATTTTCTGCTGCTCTATGACATTGTCTGCCCACCTTTCGGTCGTCTGATATAATGACCCCAAAATCTCTTTCCTCAGATACTGAGGTTAGTACTGTATCACTGATTTTATATTCTGCTCTTGGGTTTCTACGCCCCAGGTGCATTATCTTGCACTTATCAACATTGAATTTTAGTTGCCAGATTTTTGACCATTCCTCTGGTTTTCCTAAATCCTTTTCCATTTGGTGTATCCCTCCAGGAACATCAATCCTGTTACAAATCTTTGTGTCATCAGCAAAAAGACACACTTTACCATTGAGGCCTTCTGCAATTTTGCTGATAACGATATTAAACAATATGGGTCCCAGAAAAGATCCCTGTGGTACCCCACTGGTAACAATAACATGGTCTGAATATACTCCATTGACTACAACCCTCTGTTTTCTGTCCTTCAGCCACTGCCTAATCCATTCAACAATATGTGAGCCCAAGCTCAAAGAGTGCAGTTTATTGATAAGCCTTCTATGTGGGACAGTATCAAAAGCCTTACTAAACTAAAGTCCAGATAAGCGATGTCTACTACACCTCCGCCATCTATTATTTTAGTCACCCAATCAAAAAAGTCAATAAGATTAGTTTGACATGATCTCCCTGAAGTAAACCCATGCTGTTTTTCATCATTCAAACCATGGATTTTTTAGATGTTCCACAATATTCTCCTTAAGTATGGTTTCCATTAATTTCCACACTATTGATGTCAGGCTTACTGGCATATAGTTGCCCGATTTCTCTCTATTACCTTTCTTGTGAATTGGCACAACGTTTGCTAATTTCCAATCTTCTGGGATGACTCATGTTACCAGTGATTGGTTAAATAAAGCTGTTATTGGTTTTGCTAGTACACCTCTAAGCTCTTTTAATAGTTTTCGGTGTATCCCATCAGGCCCCTGTGATTTATATGTATTAATTTTAGACAGCTGACTTAGAACCTCTTCCTCTGTAAAGACACATGCATCAAAGGATTCATTAGTCTTCCTCCCTAACTGAGGTCCTTCTCATTTTCCTTTGTAAAAACGTAACTGTAGTATTCATTGAGGCAGTCAGCTAGTTCTTTATAATCTTCCATATACCTTCCTTCTTTTGTTTTTAATTTGGTAATTCCTTGTCTTAATTTCCTTTTTTCATTTATGTATCTGAAGAATGTCTTATCACCTTTTTTCACTGACTGAGCTAATTTCTCTTCTGCCTGAGCTTTAGAAGCTCTTATAACTTGCTTGGCCTCTCTCTGCCTAATCTTATAAATTTCCCTGTCATCCTCGTTTTGGGTGTTTTTATACTTACTAAATGCCATCTTTTTGTTTTTAATCCCTTTGGCCACTTCTGCTGAGTACCACAGTGGTCTCTTCCTTTTTCTGCTTTTACTGACAAGCCTAATGCACTTTTCTGTTGCCTTCAATAGTGCCACTTTTAAGTAGTCCCATTTCTCTTGAACTCCATTGAAATTGTTCTAGTCTGATAGGGACTCGTATACCACTGATATAATTTTAGAAAAGTCTGTTTTTCGAAAATCGAAAAATTTTGTTTTTGTGTGGAGTGACTCAGTTACTGTACTTTTAGTAAACCACACTGACTGGTGATCACTAGATCCTAAGCTTTCCCCTACAGTAGTATCAGATACCAAATTGCCATTTGTGAATACTAAATCTAAAATGGCCTCCTTCCGGGTTGGCTCCTCAACTACTACTCAACTCATAATAAACAAATAACCATGACATAACATCTCATTCATTAACTCTTACTGAAACCATAATAACAATAAAAACTCAAACCCGGGAACATAATGGGGGAAGACTGTTCACTGGGGGCAAAATGAGTAGGGGTTGTAAACACTAGCAACCTCACCACCACCAGCATGACCCGCCACATGTCATCCAAGCACCTTAATTGGTGGGCAGAACCCTTAGGTCCACAATCAGTGTCTGCGGGTCACACCACTGCCTCCTCTTCCTCCCTTGTGTTACATCCTAGACACAGGCCTGGATGACTTCCACCCTGCAGCGGGGCTTTTGCAAGCACCATCAGCTAGCACACCCACTTCTGTGCCCAAGCACAGCGTACAGATGTCTTTATCCCAGGCCTTTGATCGTAAACGCAAATAGCCACCCACCCACCCACAGGCTATAGCACTAAATGCACACCTTTCAAAATGTTGCCATTTAGGCCTGTGGACAATGAGGCTTTCCTCAGCCTCATGGCAGCGGACAGCCTTTGTTACTCAGTCCCCAGCAGCCACTATTTTTTTAGTGTGCCGTCCCCGCATTACAACACCTATTGTGTCCCGTAACATCACCTGTGCCCTGATCAATGCAGTTATTGGGAAGGCACACTGGGTTAACCTTGTGGAGGCTGGTAGCAAGTCGTAGCCTGGGATGGCACAGGTGCTACCGACACCAAGGATTGCGGGCACTACTTCTATCAGGATTTCCACCACGCCCTACATTAGTGGCTGCAACCCCCCCTTCTCCGCCTACACTTCAAACTCTGAATTCTCATCTTGCAGCAGCAGTCAACCTTCAGTTAGTAGCTGGAAGCAGTGTAGCACAGCAGTGGGGAAGCGGCAACAGGCCATGCTGAAATTCATTTGCTTTTCTGACAAACGGTACACTGCCACAGAGCTGTGGTAGGGTATAAGGGACCAGACTGAGCCGTGGCTCTCGCCACTCAACCTACAACCAGGCATAATTGTGTCTGATAATGTTCGTAAATTGGTGGCGGCTTTTGAGGTTGGCAAGCTCACACACAGGGCAATCATCAAGCATATATGTCCAATTCACAACAAATATCTCAAACTTATACATTGATATAACTAAAACCATAACGAGAGTGGAGGTAAATCAATGGCATGGCCTGTTAATTAACTCATAAATAACCAAAGAACCATACCATATTTTACAACCATAAACCATAACAACACTAATAATACCAACAATAATACAACCACAAACCATAATAATAACAGAACACAATGTGATTGTGGAAAAATTTACAGCTGACAACGCTGGCGGCAGAGTATGTAGTTCCTTGGGCAACCTAGGTGGGGAGATGAGGGGAACACACAGCAGTTCCAACAGAGGCAGAACAACACTCTCCAAGGCCTGGAACAGTTTCATGACACCACGCCAGCACCCTCACCCTGATGCGCAGCCTAGTCACAAGGCGGGAAAAAGTGTTTAAGATGGTGAAGGAGTACATAGCAAACTGTGTCATCGTCCTCGGTGATCCATCTGTGCCTTATAACCTACTGGGTGTACAAACAGACACTGGCACTCTACAGCAATAGCTAAATAATAAGGATCATGGAAGATATACTATATTGGACTGTAGTTTTCAGGGTAACAGACCATGTGGGCACTTTGCGATAAATAAGTGGGTTTTGGTTTGCAGTTTCTACACTCAGTCTCTAATAGGTTCGCCATCGACATTAGAGGGTTAGCGCACCTGCAGGACCTCAGCTACATTCTTTTACTCAGTTTTAGAGATGAGCGAACTTCCTGAGAATGTTCAGGATCCGAACTCGACCCGAACTTTATCCCGAACCCGAACCCCATTGACGTCAATGGGGACCCGAACTTTTAAGCACTAAAAAGGCTGTAAAATAGTCCAGGAAAGGGCTAGAGGGCTGCAAAATGTAGGTAAATCCCCTGCAAACAAATGTGGATAGGGAAATGAATTAAAATAAAATAAATAAAAATTAACCAATATCAATTGGAGAGAGGTCCCACAGCAAGGAATCATGCATCATATCACCCACCACTGGAGAAGGCCACTTTCAGTTATTTTGGCCCCAGCACCCAGACAGAGGAGAGAGGTCCCACAGCAAGGAATACGTCGTCATATCACCCACCACTGGAGAAGGCCACTTTCAGTTATTTTGGCCCCAGCACCCAGACAGAGGAGAGGTTCATTCAACTTTGGGTTGCACCGCAAGATCATGGTAAAGTTAAAAAAATGAGGATTCAATAAAGAAGTGCCCCGGAGTACAAGAATACATGGTTGAGGGGGAGGCAGTTATAAATGTCTATTCTGCACAAGGGAGGCACAGGTCCTGTGGGATCCATGCCTGGTTCATTTTTATGAACGTCAGCTTGTCCACGTTGGCTGTGGACAGGCGGCTGCGTTTGTCAGTAATGACGCCCCCTGCCGTGCTGAATACACGTTCAGACAAAACGCTGGCCGCCGGACAGGCCAGCACCTCCAAGGCATAAAATGCTAACTCTGGCCACGTGGACAATTTGGAGACCCAGAAGTTGAATGGGGCCGAACCATCAGTCAGTATGTGGAGGGGTGTGCAGACGTACTGTTCAACCATATTAGTGAAATGCTACCTCCTGCTAACACGTTCCGTATCAGGTGGTGGTGCAGTTAGCTGTGGAGTGGAGACAAAACTTTTCCACATTTCTGCCATGCTAACCCTGCCTTTAGAGGAGCTGGCCGTGAAACAGCTGCGTTGGCGACCTCTTGCTCCTCCCCTGCCTTCGCCTTGGGCTTCCACCTGTTCCCCTGTGACATTTGGGAATGCTCTCAGGAGCGCATCTACCAGCGTGCGCTTGTACTCGTGCATCTTCCTATCACGCTCCAGTGCAGGAAATAAGGTGGGCACATTGTCCTCTGTGGGAGGCGTATCGTCATTGTCCTCCGTATCCCCCCAGCCACGCACCAGTGATGGGCCCAAACTGTGTCGGGTGCCACCCCGCTGTGAACCTGCTTCATCCTCATCCTCCTCCACCTCCTCCTCATCCTCCTCGTCCTCCAGTAGTGGACCCTGTCTGGCCACATTTGTACCTGGCCTCTGCTGTTGCAAAAAACCTCCCTCTGAGCCACTTCTAACAGACTGGCCTGAAAGTGGTAAAACTGACCCCTCATCCTCCTCCTCCTCCTCCTCCTCCTGGGCCACCTCCTCTTCCATCATCGCCCTAAGCGTTTTCTCAAGGAGACATAGAAGTGATATTGTAAAGCTGATAACGGTATCATCGCCACTGGCCATGTTGGTGGAGTACTCGAAACAGCGCAACAGGGCACACAGGTCTCTCATGGAGGCCCAATCATTGGTAGTGAAGTGGTGCTGTTCCGCAGTGCGACTGATGCGTGCGTGCTGCAGCTAAAACTCCACTATGGCCTGCTGCTGCTCGCACAGTCTCTCCAGCATGTGCAAGGTGGAGTTCCACCTGGTGGGCACAACGCATATGAGGCGGTGAGCGGGAAGGCCGAAGTTACGCTGTAGCGCAGACAGGCGAGCAGTGGCAGGATGTGAACGCCGGAAGCGCGCACAGACGGCCCGCAATTTATGCAGCAGTTCTGACATGTTGGGGTAGTTGTGAATGAACTTCTGCACCACCAAATTCAGCACATGCGCCAGGCAAGGGATGTGCGTCAAATCGGCTAGTCCCAAAGCTGCGACGAGATTTCGCCCATTATCGCACACCACCAGGCCGAGCTTGAGGCCCACCGGCAGAAACCACTCGTCGGTCTGTTGTTCAATACCCCGCCACAACTCCTGCGCGGTGTGGGTCCTTTCCCCTAAACATATGAGTTTCAGAATGGCCTGCTGATGTTTACCCCGGGCTGTGCTGAAGTTGGTGGTGAAGGTGTGTGGCTGACTGGGTGAGCTGGTGGAAGCAGAGGAGGAGGAAGCCGAGTAGGAGGAGGAGGCTACAGGAGGCAAAGAATGATGCCCTGCGATCCTTGGCGGCTGAAGGACGTTCGCCAAGGAACTCTCCGCCTGCGGCCCAGCCGCCACTACATTTACCCAGTGTGCAGTTAGGGAGGTACAGCGTCCCTGGCCGTGCTTACTGGTCCACGTATCTGTGGTTAGGTGGACCTTGCCACAGATGGCGTTGCGCAGTGCACACTTGATTTTATCAGATACTTGGTTGTGCAGGGAAGGCACGGCTGTCTTGGAGAAGTAGTGGCGGCTGGGAACAACATACTGTGGGACAGCCATGGACATCAGCTGTTTGAAGCTGTCTGTGTCCACCAGCCTGAATGACAGCATTTCAAAGGCCAGTAGTTTAGAAATGCTGGCATTCAGGCCCAAGGCTCGAGGGTGGCTAGGTGGGAATTTACACTTTCTCTCCAAGGTTTGTGAGATGGAGAGCTGAACGCTGCCGTGTGACATGGTGGAGATGCTTGGTGACGCCGGTGGTGGTGTCGGTGGCACATCCTCTGTTTGGTGGGCGGCAGGTGCCAATGTTCCTCCCAGGGCGGAGGAACAGGCCGAGGCAGCAGCAGAAGAGGGAGCAGGGGGAGTCTGAGTGAGTTCCTTGTTTTTAAGGTGTTTACTCCACTGAAGTTCATGCTTTGCATGTAGATGCCTGGTCATGCAGGTTGTGCTAAGGTTCAGAACGTTAATGCCTTGCTTCAGCATCTGATGGCACAGCGTGCAAACCACTTGGGTCTTGTCGTCGGCACATTGTTTAAAGAAGTGCCATGCCAGGGAACCCCTTGAAGCTGCCTTTGGGGTGCTCGGTCCCTGGTCCCTGGTGGCGGTGGCCAGTAGCAGGCGAACTCTCTTGGCGGCGGCTGGTCTGCTTTTGCCCCCTCCTCCCTCTTTTGCTACGCTGTTGGCTCGGTCTCACCACTGCCTCTTCCTCTGAACTATGAAAGTTAGTGGCACGACCTTCATTCCATGTGGGGTCTAGGACCTCATCGTCCCCTGCATCGTCTTCCACACAGTCTTCCTCCCTGACCTCCTGTTCGGTCTGCACACTGCAGAAAGACTTAGCAGTTGGCACCTGTGTTTCGTCATCATCAGAGATGTGCGGACTCCGATGAGGTGGTATTCCCATGTCCTCATCATCAGGAAACATCAGTGGTTGTGCATCAGTGCATTCTATGTCTTCCACCACTGGGGAAGGGCTAGGTGGATTCCCTTGGGAAACCCTGCCAGCAGAGTCTTCAAACAGCATAAGAGACTGCTGCATAACTTGAGGCTCAGACAGTTTCCCTAATATGCATGGGGGTGATGTGACAGACTGATGGGCTTGGTTTTCAGGCGCCACTTGAGCGCTTTCTGCAGAAGACTGGGTGGGAGATAATGTTGTGAACGTGCTGGATCCACTGTCGGCCACCCAATTGACTAGCGCCTGTACCTGCTCAGGCCTTACCATCCTTAGAACGGCATCGGGCCCCACCAAATATCGCTGTAAATTTTGGCGGGTACTGGAACCTGAGGTAGTTGGTTCACTAGGACGTGTGGCTGTGGCAGAATGGCCACGTCCTCTCCCAGCACCAGAGGGTACACTAACACCACCACGACCGCGTCAGCGTCCCTTACTAGATGTTTTCCTCATTGTTACCGTTCACTAAGCACCACAATAAGAAAATAAATATTTGGCCCAATGTATTGATTTCAAATTTAGGCCTTTTTTTTACAGGCACCTAAGACTATCTGCCTATTTATTTATGTAGCGTTTTACACTAATCCAGGCACAGTGCCGGTCAGTTTCAGGGCCGCTAGTGAGGAGGACATCATCTGCCTCCTCACTAGCGGCCCTGAAACTGACCGGACGGCTCGGTGTTCATCATACACTGGGGCCTCTCTGGCCTCTTATAGGACTAACGGTTTTGTTTTGTTTGGTGCCGCCGAGCACTTCTTTTCACTTGAACAAGCAGGTATTTGATCAATGTCCTAAATAATACCTTTTTGCTATGTTCATGTTTTTTTGTTATTGTAAAGGGATCATGTTTTAAATTGATTATAGATTAAAGGTTATGTTTTAACTCTTGTAATATTCCTACGTTCTATTCTCTATATTGAACTCTTGTGGTTGAATAATCCACCAGGTTGATATTTATCTGGTTGATGCGTCTTTTTAATTGAATTTTACCCTAGAACAAAATATATAATTTGCAGGACACTATGACACTTGGCCAGCCACAGCTGAAACCACTGATTTATGGTATTGCTATTTTGGCAATTGAATTTCACCCCAGAACAAAATATATGTTTTTGCGGACACTATTATAGTTTGCCAGCCAGTCCTGGGACACCAGATTTAGGGGACTGCTATTTTGACAATTGAATTTCACCATAGAAAATAATCTATCCTTTGCCAGACAGCAGACAGTATTATACTTGGCTAGCCAAAGCTGGAACACCAGATTTAGGGGATTGGTATTTGGGCAATTGTATTTAACCCCTTAATAAAATATAGAAATTGCTATCCTGAGTTTCTAGGGGTGACAATTAGCACAGCCAAGCCCCTTATGTAGGATATAGCAAAAAAAAACTAGTATTGATGGATTGATGGACTTGGTGGCAGCTTGTTCTGGTGCACCACAAGTCACAAAATGGCCGCCGATCACCCCAGAAAATAAGTGACAGAAAAACGCTCTGTGCAGCCTAAAAACCAGTGAGCAAGTAACTAGCAGAAGTTCAATCATTCACAGCTGTAGATCGATCACTTCATTAGGTGCTTTTTCTGACTTTTTCCTGCCTAATCTCGCCCTCACATCAGCTGCGTCCTCTCCCTACACTAATCAGAGCAGTGTGACATGCGGCGCTACGTGACTCCAGCTTAAATAGAGGCTGGGTCACATGCTGTACTTGGCCAATCACAGCCATGCCATTAGTAGGCATGGCTGTGATGGGCTCTTAGAGCAAGAAGTAAAACGCTAGCTGATTGGCTGCTGTGCAGACCTTCAGAAAGCGGGAAGTAATCGCCGAACAACGAACCCGAACTTTTTTGAAAATGTTCGGGTCCATGTCCCGAACACCCCAAAATTCGGTACGAACCCGAACTATTCTCGAACTGTTAGCTCAACACTACTCAGTTTTATTGCGCCCAGTGCCACGGCCTCTGTGTGCACCTTTAGCATCACAGCCACTTAAACATCCCTCACTGGCCGCATTCTTAATATTAAAAGTTATATATGCTTAAAAGTATGTCACACATACAGTAGCGAAGGATTTGTAAGTGTATGAGCCAATAAATTAAAATAGGTATTTGAGATGCGCACACTTGACACAGGAGATGTAGCCCTGATAATGTCACAGAGTTGCATACACCGTCTTCGGAAAAAGTACAGTATATGTCAGTGATATGTATAAAATGAAAACACACTATATGTTGAACAAATAATGTAAATTTCACAAAAATACATAGGTTTCATCTGTGTTACAGTATTTGACACAGAAAGGCACACTCTGTGGACAGTAGATGTTACAAAAATAATGAAAATTCCACAAAAATACACTGGTTTCACCTGTGGTACAGAATTTTACAAAGAGAGGCACATGCTATGGACAGTAGTTATTGCAAAAATGTAAATTTCCACAAAATACAATGGTTTAACCAGTGGTACAGTATTTGACAAAGAGAGGCACTTTGGGGTCACTAGTTGTAGAATTGTAGAACAAATAATGTAAATTTCCCCAAAATACACAGGTTTCTTCTGTGGTACATTATTTGACACTGAGAGGCACACGCTGCGGTCAGCAGCTGTTGCACAAATAATAAAATTTCTCCAAAATACACTGGCTTCACCTGTGGTACAGTATTTGACAGAAAGGCACACTCTTCGGTCAATAGATGTTGCACAAATAATATAAATTTACCCAAAATAAACTGGTTTCACCTGTGTTACAGTATTTGACACTGAGATGCACATGCTGTGGACAGTAGATGTTGCACAAATAATGTATATTTCCCCAAAATACACAGGTTTAATCTGTGGTACAGAATTTGACACATAGAGAGACATGCTGTGGACAGTAGATGGTACACAAATAATAAAACATCCACAAAAATACACTGGTTTCACCTGTGGTACAGTATTTAACAGAGAGGCACACGCTGTGGATAGTAGATGTTGCACAAATAATGTAAATTTCCAAAAAATACACTGCTTTCACCAGTGGTACAGTATTTGACACAGAGAGGAACATGCTGTGGACAGTAGATGTTGCACAAATAATGTAAATTTCCCCAAAATACACTGGTTTAACCTGTGGTATAGTATTTTACACAGAGAGGCACATGCTATGGACAGAAGATGTTGCACAAATAATGAAAATTCCACAAAAATACACTGGTTTCACCTGTGGTACAGTATTTGACAGAGAGGCACAAGCTGTGGATAGTAGATGTTGCACAAATAATGCAAATTTCCAAAAAAATACACTGCTTTCACCAGTGGTACAGTATTTTACACAAAGAGGCATATGCTATGGACATAAGTTGTTGCACAAATGTAAATTTTCCAAAACTACACTAGTTTTACCTGTGGTAACAGTATTTGACACAGAGAGGCACACACTGTGGACAGTAGATGTTGCACAAATAAGGAAAATTCCACAAAAATACACTGGTTTCACCTGTGGTACGGTATTTGACGGAGAGGCACGCGCTGCGGTCAGCAGATGTTGCACAAATAATGAAAATTTCCCCAAAATACACTGGTTTCACCTGTGATACCGTATTTGACAGAGAGGCACACGCTATGGACAGTAGATGTTGCACAAATAATGTAAATTTCCCCAAAATACACTGGTTTCACCTGTGATACCGTATTTGACAGAGAGGAACATGCTGTGGACAGTAGATGTTGCACAAATAATGGAAACTTCTCCAAAATACACTGGTTTCACCTGTGTTACAGTATTTGACAGAGAGGCATATGCTGTGGACAGTACATGTTTCACAAATAATGTATATTTCCCCAAAATACACAGGTTTAATCTGTGGTACAGAATTTGACACATAGAGAGACATGCTGTGGACAGTAGATGGTACACAAATAATAAAACATCCACAAAAATACACTGGTTTCACCTGTGGTACAGTATTTAACAGAGAGGCACACGCTGTGGATAGTAGATGTTGCACAAATAATGTAAATTTCCAAAAAATACACTGCTTTCACCAGTGGTACAGTATTTGACACAGAGAGGAACATGCTGTGGACAGTAGATGTTGCACAAATAATGTAAATTTCCCCAAAATACACTGGTTTCACCTGTGGTATAGTATTTTACACAGAGAGGCACATGCTATGGACAGAAGATGTTGCACAAATAATGTAAATTTTCCAAAAATACACAGGTTTAATCTGTGGAACAGCATTTGACACATAGAGAGAAACGCTGTGGACAGTAGATGTTGCACAAATAATGAAAAATCCACAAAAATACACTGGTTTCACCTGTGGTACAGTATTTGACAGAGAGGCACACGCAGTGGACAGTAGATGTTGAACAAATAATGTAAATTTCCAAAAAACTACACTGCTTTCACCAGTGGTACAGTATTTGACACAGAGAGGAACATGCTGTGGACAGTAAATGTTGCACAAATAATGTAAATTTCTCCAAAACACATTGGTTTCACCTGTGGTATAGAATTTTGCACAGAGAGGCACATGCTATGGATAGAAGATGTTGCACAAATAATGTAAATTTCCCCAAAATACACTGGTTTCACCTGTGTTACAGTATTTGACAGAGAGGCACATGCTGTGGACAGTAGATGTTGCACAAATGTAAATTTCCCCAAAATACACAGGTTTAATCATTGGTACAGTATTTGGCACATAGAGAAACACACTGTGGACAGTAGATGTTACCCAAATAATAAAACATCCATAAAAATACACTGGTTTCACCTGTGGTACAGTATTTGACACCGAGAGGAACACACTGTGGACAGTACATGTTGCACAAATAATGAAAATTCCACAAAAATACACTGGTTTCACCTGTGGTACAGTATTTGACAGAGTCACACACTGTGGACTGTAGATGTTGCACAAATAATGTAAGTTTGCCAAAAATACACTATTTTCACCTGTGGTTCAGTATGTGACACAGAAAGGCACACACTCTGGGTAGTAGATGTTGCACAAATAATGTAAATTTTCCCAAAACACACAGGTTTAATCTGTGGTACAGTATTTGACATATAGAGAGACACACTGTGGACAGTAGATGTTGCACAAATAATGAAACATCCACAAAAATACACTGGTTTCGCCTGTGGTACAGTATTTCACAGAGAGGCACACACTGTGGACAGTAGATGTTGCTCAAATAATGTAAATTTCCAAAAAATACACTGCTTTCACCAGAGGTACAGTATTTGACATGGAAAAGCACATGCTGGGGACAGTAGATGTTGCACAAATAATGTAAATTTCCCCAAAATACACTGGTTTAATCTGTGTTACAGTATTTGACACAGAGCGGCACACACTGTGTACATTAGATGTTGCACAAATAATGTAAATTTCCCTAAAATACACAGGTCTCACCTGTGGTACAGTATTTGAAAGAGAGGCCCACGTTGTGGACAGTAGATGTCGCAAAAATAATGTAACTTTCCCATAAATACACTGGTTTCACTTGTGGTATAGTATTCAACACAGAGAGGCACATGCTGTGGACAGTAGATGTTGCACAAATAATGTAAATTCAACAAAAATACGCTGCTTTAACCAGTGGTACAGTATTTGACATAGAGAGGCACAAGTTGTGGACAGTAGATGTTGCACAAATAATTAGAATTCCACAAAAATACACTGCTTTCACCAGTGGTACAGTGTTTGACTCAGAGGGGCAAATGCTGTGGACAGTAGATGTAGCACAAATAATGTAAATTTCCCCTAAATACACTGGTTTCACCAGTGGTACAGTAGTTGATACAGAGATGCACACGCTGTAGACAGTAGATGTTGCAAAAATAGTGTAAATTTTCCCAAAATACAATGCTTTCACCTGTGTTATACTATTTGACACAGAGAAGCACATACTGTGGACAATAGATGTTGCAAAAATAATGTAAATTTCCTAAAAATACACTGCTTTCACCAGTGGTACAGGATTTGACATAGAGGTACACGCTATGGACAGTAGATGTTGCACAAATATTGTAAATTTCCCCAAAATACACAGGTTTAATCTATGGTACAGTATTTGACACAGAGAGGGACACACTGTGGACATTAGATGATGCACAAAAAATGTAAATTTCCTAATAATACACTGGTTTCACCTGTGGTACAGTATTTGACACGGAGAGGCACACACTGTGGACAGTAGATGTTGCACAAATAATCAAAATTCCACAAAAATACACTGGTTTCACCTGTGGTACAGTATTTGACGAAGAGGCACGCGCTGTGGACAATAGATGTTGCACAAATAATGTAAATTTCCCCAAAATACACTGGTTTCACCTGTGGTACAGTATTTGACACAGCGGGGCCAATACTGTGGATATAAGATGTTGCACAACAAATTTAAATTTCCCAAAAATACTCTGGTTTCATCTGTGGTACAGTATTTGACAGACAGGCACACACTGTGGGCAGTAGATGTTGCACAAATAATATAAATTTCCCCAAAACACACTGGTTTAACCTGTGGTACAGTATTTGACAGAGAGGCACATGTTGTGGACAGTACTTGTTACACAAATAATTTAAATTTCCCCTAAATACACTGGTTTCACCAGTGGTACAGTATTTGACAGAGAAGCACACACTGTGGACAGTAAATGTTGCTCAAATAATGAAAATTCCCCCAATATTCACAGGTTTCATCTATGGTACAGTATTTGACACAGAGCGGCACACACTGTGTACAGTAGATGTTGCACAAATGTAAATTTCCCCAAAATACACAGGTCTCACCTGTGGTACAGTATTTGAAAGAGAGGCCCATGTTGTGGACAGTAGATGTCGCACAAATAATGTAAATTTCCCATAAATACACTGGTTTCTTCTGTGGCATAGTATTTAACACAGAGAGGCACATGTTGTGGACAGTAGATGTTGCACAAATAATGTCAATTCCACAAAAATACGCTGCTCTAACCAGTGGTACAGTATTTGACACAGAGAGGCAAATGCTGTGGACAGTAGATGTAGCACAAATAATGTAAATTCTAGTGTTGAGCGCGAATATTCGAAAAGCTAATTTTTTTAGCGAATATCGGCACTTTGCTAATTTGCGAATATTTCGAATATAGCACTATAAATTCGCTATTTCGAATATTCATTATTTTTTTTTGTTTATTTATTTTTTATATTTTTTTCTTTCCCACTTCCCAAAAGTAGCTCTTACCTGTCCTGGCTGCTCTAGTCAGTGCCCGTTGCCGCTTCTGCCGACTTCTGTGCTCATGGAGCATCCCCATCACCATGGGAACGTCTCTATACTAAAATGTACTGTCGGATTTGAGGAATTACGTTGAAATCGCAATGCGATTAATATAACTTGAATTAATCGCATTGCGATTTCAACTTAGACCTGGTTTACTATAGTTGGCTTGGTAGAATTAGCGAATATGACGAATGTATTCGTCATATTCCTCAAAACGAAGATAACGAAGTATTCTCCTTCTTCGTTTTAGCAACCATAGTAAACCATGTCTGTTGAATCGCAATGCGATTAATTCAAGTTATATTAATCGCATTGCGATTACAACTTAGCACTGCTATCTTACATAGGTTAGAATTAACGAATATGGAATATAGCAGTGCTAAGTTGAAATCGCAATGCGATTACTTCAAGTTATATTAATCGCATTGCGATTTCAACTTAGCAATGCTATATTCCATATTCGTTAACTTCGTTAATTCTAGCAAGCTAACCCATTAGAAGCACAGTTCTAAGTTGAAATCGCAATGCGATTAATATAACGAAGTAATCGCATTGCGATTTCAACTTAGACCTGGTTTAGTCTATGGTTGGGTTTGGTAGAATTAGCGAAGATGACGAATGTATTCGTCATATTCCTCAAAACGAAGATAATGAAGTATTCTCCATCTTCGTTTTAGCTACCTATTCGTCAACTTCGCTAATTCTAGCAATCAAATAGGAAAGTTGACTGACTAGACAGCTGTGTTTAATTCGCTATGCAATTATATTACTTTGCCACTTTTTTTTTAAATAAATCAAGTAATTATAATGATTATCAAGTATGATAATTATACTATATTTATTAAAAAAAAGTTAGTAAGTAGTATTATCGCATATGATCCTAATACTATTCTCCATATTCGATAATATTATCGCATTGCGAACAAAAACTTAGTGCTATATTCTCCATATTCGATAAGCCAAATAATAGGAAAGTTGACTATAGAGACCAAGTTTTTATTCGCATATGCGATAATATTACTTTGCCACTCTTTTCTATATTCTTTCATTGCGAATAGAAACTTAAAAATTAAATTAAAATTAAAGTAAAAATTGCGCGTCGAGCGCGCGTTTGCGCTATATATCCCTATGGGGGACGCGCAACGCTACGCCCCAAAGAAGATCCTGTACTTCTTTGGGCGTAGAGTGTTTTACAGCGCTTTCAAACGCGCTGTAAAACGCTCAGGTGAGAACCATGCCCATAGGGAAACATGGTTTTTCACCTGTTGAGCGTTTTACAGCGCGTTTGAACACACTGTAAAACACCCAAGTGTGAACCCAGTGTAATACCAGTGTCGTCTTATGCGGCACAAGGGTCTTTGGGCCCCCTCAGGCTCCTGGGCCCGTTAGCAACTGCTACCTCTGCACCCCGTATAGCTACGCCCTGGCGTTATTCATATATATACACTCACCTAAAGAATTATTAGGAACACCTGTTCTATTTCTCTTTAATGCAATTATCTAGTCAACCAATCACATGGCAGTTGCTTCAATGCATTTCGGGGTGTGCTCCTGGTCAAGACAATCTCCTGAACTCCAAACTGAATGTCAGAATGGGAAAAAAGGTGATTTAAGCCATTTTGAGCGTGGCATGGTTGTTGGTGCCAGACGGGCCGGTCTGAGTATTTCACAATCTGCTTAGTTACTGAGATTTTCACGCACAACCATTTCTAGGGTTTACAAAGAATGGCGTGAAAAGGGAAAAACATCCAGTATGCGGCAGTCCTGTGGGCGAAAATGCCTTGTTGATGCTAGAGTCCAAAAAACGAAAGCTTAGGCAGCATGTCCAGTGATAATCCCTTTATTGGGAAAAGCTTACATGTGCAAACATGAAAAAAATGCTACGTTTCGGCTATATCCAAGCCTTTGTCTTGCTTGACAAAGGCTTGGATATAACCAAGCGTAGCATTTATTTCACGTTTGCACATGTAAGCTTTTCCCAATAAAGGGATTATCACTGGACATGCTGCCTTCACTTTCGTTTTTTGGATTGGAAATAACGGATGTTCTATGGATCTAGGACTCCAGGTGGGCTGCTGCATTCCGTAAGACCAAAGAGATCTGGTGGGGGCTGCTCTACAATTTTGCACAGACGTTGTTGATGCTAGAGGTCAGAGGAGAATGGGCCAACTGATTCAAGCTAATAGAAGAGCAACGTTGACTGAAATAACCAGTCTTTACAACCGAGGCATGCAGCAAAGCATTTGTGAAGCCACAACACGCACAACCTTGAGGCGGATGGGCTACAACAGCAGAAGACCCCACCGGGTACCACTCATCTCCACTACAAATAGGAAAAAGAGGCTGCAATTTGCACAAGCTCACCAAAATTGGACTGTTTAAGACTGGAAAAATGTTGCCTGGTCTGATGAGTCTCGATTTCTGTTCTGTATTCAAATGGTAGAGTCCGAATTTGGCGTAAACAGAATGAGAACATGTATCCATCATGCCTTGCTACCACTGTGCTGGTGGTGGTGGTGTAGTGGTGTGGGGGATGTTTTCTGGGCACACATTAGGCCCCTTAGTTCCAATTAGCCATCGTTTAAATGCCACGGGCTACCTGAGCATTGTTTCTGACCATGTCCATCCCTTCATGACCACCATGTACCCATCCTCTGATGGCTACTTATAGCAGGATAATGCACCATGTCACAAAGCTCGAATCATTTCAAATTGGTTTCTTGAACATGACAATGAGTTCACTGTACTAAAATGGCCCCCACAGTCACCAGATCTCAACCCAATAGAGCATATTTGGGATGTGGTGGAACGGGAGCTTAGTGCCCTGTGCATCCCTCAAATCTCCATCAACTGCAAGATGCTATCCTATCAATATGGGCCAACATTTCTAAAGAATGCTATCAGCACCTTGTGGAATCAATGCCACGTAGAATTAAGGCAGTTCTAAAGGCAAAAGGGGGTCCAACACCGTATTAGTATGGTGTTCCTAATATTTCTTTAGGTGAGTTTGTATGTGTATATATATATATATATATATATATATATACACACATAGATATATACTGTATGTATGTAAAATAATGTATATATGCATGTGTGTATGTTTCGATTTTAACGATACTTGGTGTACACATCCCTTAGTACCTGGAATCAATACTTGCGGGGGTCTCTGCTCTCTAGGACGTACTGTTTCAGGGCTATTCCCAAAAAATGACATCCATTACAGTCAATACAAGGCTGGCAACTGCCATTTACACGGTCACATGTCAGCCACTAGAAGCTCGCGGGTCCTACTCCTGGACTGGTTACCATAACAACTGATCCAAGGTTTTGCCACTTTGCATGTCCTGAAATATTGAGTCAGATAATGCCACAACTACACTGCTACATGCCTGGGGGGCAGGGGCCACTATTAAACATATGGGGGCTGTTAAATGGGCAGTTACTATGGAGATCAAAAATAAAGGGGCGGTCAGTGCGGGTGTGGATTTCTTGATCATACAACTCATTGATTTTTTGGCTCTTAGCAGCCGCCCCGCCGATACCTCTCAGGGTGCCGAAGCAGTTGTGGCTCTATTGGCACAATACTGTGCCACAGAGTCCTCTGGCCCGGCTCTGAGCAGCAGCAACTGCTGCTCTCCGCCTCCTGCAGGACCAACCCCCCTGGAAAACTCCCTGCTCCTGTTAGACAACGACTGTGAGTGGGACATCTTGGGGAAGGCAATGCAGGAAGCTTTTGGAGGTGATGGAGGAGGATGAGGGTGTACCACCGCTCTTCCTACCCATACATGATCAGCACCGCACACACGCTGGATTACGTCTAACAGCAGATGGTGTGGGCTTCATACTTCACCGTTAACAATACTTGCTTCTGTATGTCCTGACACTGCTGAGTTATGTGTGGGCCTTATACTACAGTGTTACCGTGTGCCTACTACTGCCTGTCCTGATCCAGATGAGTCTGACCCTACAGGGAGTGCAGAATTATTAGGCAAGTTGTATTTTTGAGGATTAATTTTATTATTGAACAACAACCATGTTCTCAATGAACCCAAAAAACTCATTAATATCAAAGCTGAATATTTTTGGAAGTAGTTTTTAGTTTGTTTTTAGTTTTAGCTATTTTAGGGGGATATCTGTGTGTGCAGGTGACTATTACTGTGCATAATTATTAGGCAACTTAACAAAAAACAAATATATACCCATTTCAATTATTTATTTTTACCAGTGAAACCAATATAACATTTCAACATTCACAAATATACATTTCTGACATTCAAAAACAAAACAAAAACAAATCAGTGACCAATATAGCCACCTTTCTTTGCAAGGACACTCAAAAGCCTGCCATCCATGGATTCTGTCAGTGTTTTGATCTGTTCACCATAAACATTGCGTGCAGCAGCAACCACAGCCTCCCAGACACTGTTCAGAGAGGTGTACTGTTTTCCCTCCTTGTAAATCTCACATTTGATGATGGACCACAGGTTCTCAATGGGGTTCAGATCAGGTGAACAAGGAGGCCATGTCATTAGATTTTCTTCTTTTATACCCTTTCTTGCCAGCCACGCTGTGGAGTACTTGGACGCGTGTGATGGAGCATTGTCCGGCATGAAAATCATGTTTTTCTTGAAGGATGCAGACTTCTTCCTGTACCACTGCTTGAAGAAGGTGTCTTCCAGAAACTGGCAGTAGGACTGGGAGTTGAGCTTGACTCCATCCTCCACCCGAAAAGGCCCCACAAGCTCATCTTTGATGATACCAGCCCAAACCAGTACTCCACCTCCACCTTGCTTGCGTCTGACTCGGACTGGAGCTCTCTGCCCTTTACCAATCCAGCCACGGGCCCATCCATCTGGCCCATCAAGACTCACTCTCATTTCATCAGTCCATAAAACCTTAGAAAAATCAGTCTTGAGATCTTTCTTGGCCCAGTTTTGACGTTTCAGCTTGTGTGTCTTGTTCAGTGGTGGTCGTCTTTCAGCCTTTCTTACCTTGGCCATGTCTCTGAGTATTGCACACCTTGTGCTTTTGGGCACTCCAGTGATGTTGCAGCTCTGAAATATGGCCAAACTGGTGGCAAGTGGCATCTTGGCAGCTGCACGCTGACTTTTCTCAGTTCATGGGCAGTTATTTTGCGCCTTGGTTTTTCCACACGCTTCTTGCGACCCTGTTGACTATTTTGAATGAAACGCTTGATTGTTCGATGATCACGCTTCAGAAGCTTTGCAATTTTAAGAGTGCTGCATCCCTTTGCAAGATATCTCACTATTTTTGACTTTTCTGAGCCTGTCAAGTCCTTCTTTTGACCCATTTTGCCAAAGGAAAGGAAGTTGCCTAATAATTATGCACACCTGATATAGGGTGTTGATGTCATTGGACCACACCCATTCTCATTACAGAGATGCACATCACCTAATATGCTTAATTGGTAGTAGGCTTTTGAGCCTATACAGCTTGGAGTAAGACAACATGCATAAAGAGGATGATGTGGTCAAAATACTAATTTGCCTAATAATTCTGCACTCCCTGTAGACTAAAGAGGCCTTACAACTAAGTTATAAAATTACACCGTAACATAACATTAGAAAAAACGAAAGCACAAGTTATAACTGTTAATAAACTATTTATAAATAACATTAGAAAAAAATAAGTACAATAGGCCTCTATGGCAATTTTTTTAGCTGGGCCAGCAGCTCCCTCATCTTGGCCATTTCACGGAGATGCCTCCTATCCATCTCCTGCATCTTTCGCAACAGCCGCCGCTGCTGCTTGGCCACCTCCTCCATCTCCCTCCTGTACTCCCGCTCCATCCTGGCCATTTGGCGGACACACTTGTTCACAACTGTAAAAATAAATAAATAAACAATTACTGCAATTCAGGTTACAAGACAATTAGTGCTTAGTGTGGAGTATGAGTTTAACCCCTTAAGGACCAAGGGCGTACACGTACGCCCTGTGTTTAAACTGCTACTGCACCCGATGTGGGCGCAGTAGCAACATGGTTCCTGCTGATGTAGATCAGCAGGAACCATGTTCTAATGCCGAGGGGGGTCATGTGACCCCCCCCGTATCGGCGATCGCTGCAAACCGCAGGTCAATTCAGACCTGTGGTTTGCAGCGGTTTCAGCGATCTCTGATCGCAGGGATCAGAGAGTTAATTGACCCAAAGGTAATTATTTTAACCCCCCCTGCAGCCCCCAATCTTGTTATGGCGGCGGGGGTGCAGGGGGGGTGGTTGCGGAGGCCTCCCTTGTAATAATTCCCTGGTGTCTAGTGGTTCTATCAGAGTGCCAGCACATTGTGTGTTAACCCAGCTCCATCTGTACGGATTAGAGCATCACTGACTAGATACATTACATAGAGGTGTAGAGAGATATATAAAAGTCATGTAAGCAATGTACCTGGGCACAGTACAGTACAGCACTCCGCTCTCTGATGCGCTCTGGGTGGTGCCTCTTGAGGTCGCACCACTTTTTTTGGATGGCCTCCTTAACTGGCATGTGGCCAAACCTCTCCTCCATCTCCTTCTGGAGGGAGAGGATTATGGCGGTCTTCTCCGCATGCTTGCGGGTCAGGCCGTAACCCTTCTCCAACATTGTCTGCAGGATAAAGATGCAAACATATAATCAAAATTTTTTAGTATACTATTTATAATTTTTTTTTAAATTTACTTCTAAGATCTGTTTGCACTGGGATTGTATGTGTATGGGGTCTACACAACAAGTAATATATTGCTTTAGGAAACAAAAAAGAAAAAAAAAAAAAAAAAAAGGAAGGGGAAATAAAAAAACAAAAAAAAAATCGTATCCTGGTAAATATTTGAATACTCTAATATTTTACAACAGTAGATCTACACATAAATATTTTTTCTGTAGATAAAGTGTTAAATAATGTTCAGATATGCGTGCAATATGTAATACAATCATGTGATGTAATAAACATGTTACTATACTTACATTGATTAGATAATCTTCCTCCTGTTCGGAAAACGAATTTCGCCCCATCTCGATCCGATCTCGATTCGATTTTTTTCAAAAGTCAGCACCAGTCGCGAAACCGAAAGTAAAAACGTCACATGACACGATTGTCACATGATCGCGTGCATACGCGATCATTCCTTGTGATTCGTCAATTCGTGGTAAGTAATTTATTTTTTAAACTTTGAACACAGCTCTAGGTTGGAATAGCAATGCGAAAATATTTAATTGCATTGCGCTTCTAACTTAGAGTGAACTTTCCTATTAGATTTAACAGATATGGAGAATAATAGGGCTATATTCGTCATCTTCGTTAATTCTAGATAACTTATCGCATATCGAATTTAATGCGATAATATTACTTTGCCTTTTTTTAACTAGAATAATGCTATTCTATTTATTTAAAAAAAGGGCTAAGTAATATTATCATATAGCGAATCTAATGCGATAATATAACTTTGCATTTTTTTTAAAAATAAATAGAATAGTATTATTCTATTTAAAAAAAAGGCAATGTAATATTATCGCATAGCGAATTTAACTGCCGTTTAGTCCACTGCTAGAATTAGCGAGGTTGATGAATATGGAGCTAAAACAAAGATGGAGAATATTTCCTTATCTTCGTTTTGAGGAAAATGACGTATACATTCGTCATATTCGTCATCTTCGCTAATTCTAGATATCAAACCAATATCAGAGAGTTGCCTTGTTAAAAATAAAAATAAAAAAATTCGCAATACGCGATTATTTAAATAGCAGAATAATCGCGATAACTAGAATAATAACGAAGATTCGATTTTGACGAATATGAGACGAATATTCTAGCGAATATTCGCGAATTTCGTCGAAATCTAATATGGTACCTCCCGCTCATCACTAGTAAATTCCACAAAAATACGCTGCTTTCACCAGTGGTACAGAATTTGAGACAGAGAGGCTCACGTTGTGGACATTAGATGTTGCACAAATAATATAAATTTTCCCACAATACACTGGTTTCTCCTGGGGTACAGTATTTGACACTGAGAGACACACACTGTAAACAGTAGATGTTGCAAAAATAATGTAAATTTCCTAAAAATACACTGGTTTCACCTGTGGTACAGTATTTGACACAGCGAGGCAATTACTGTGGATATAAGATGTTGCACAAATAATGTAAATTTCCCAAAAATACACCGGTTTCATCTGTGGTACAGTATTTGACACAGAGACGCGCACGCTGTGGGCAGTATATGTTGCACAAATAATATAAATTTCCCCAAAACTCACTGGTTTAACCTGTGGTACAGTATTTGACAGAAAGGCACATGTTGTGGACAGTACTTTTTGCACAAATAATGTAAATTTCCCCAAAATACACAGGTCTCACCTGTGGTACAGTATTTGAAAGAGAGGCCCACGTTGTGGACAGTATATGTCGCACAAATAATGTAAATTTCCCATAAATACACAGGTTTCACCTGTGGTTCAGTATTTGACACAGAGACGCGCACGCTGTGGGCAGTAGTTCTTGCACAAATAATGAAAATTTCCCCAAAATACACAGGTTTAATCTATGGTACAGTATTTGACACAGAGGGATACGCTGTGGACATTAGATGTTGCACAAAAAATGTAAATTTCCTAATAATACACTGTTTTTATCTGTGGTACAGTATTTGACACGGAGAGGCACACACTGTGGACAGTAGATGTTGCACAAATAATGAAAATTCCACAAAAATACATTGGTTTCACCTGTGGTACAGTATTTGACGAAGAGGCACGCGCTGCTGTCTGCAGATGTTGCACAAATAATGAAAATTTCCCCAAAATACACTGGTTTAACCTGTGGTACAGTATTTGACAGAGAGGCACACGCTGTGGACAGTAGTTGTTGCACAAATAATGAAAATTTTCACAAAATATACTGGTTTCACTAGTGGTACAGTATTTGACACAGAGAGGCACATTTTGTGGACAGTACTTGTTGAGACAACAATGTAAATTTCCCCTAAATACATTGGTCTCACCAGTGGTACAGTATTTGACAGAGAGGCAAACGCTGTGGACAGTAAATATTGCACAAATAATGAAAATTTCCCCTAAATACACTGGTCTCACCAGTGGTACAGTATTTGACAGAGAGGCAAACGCTGTGGACAGTAAATGTTGCAAAATAATGAAAATTTCCCCAAAAGACACTGGTTTCACCTGTGGTACAGTATTTGACACAGAGAGGCACACAATGTGGATAGTAGGTGTTGCACAAATAATGTAAATTTCCCCAAAATAAACTATTTTCATCTGTGTTACAGTATTTGACATAAAAAGGTACACTTTATGGATGGTAGATGTTGCACAAATAATGCAAATTTACCCAAAAGACACTGGTTTCACCTGTGGTACAGTATTTGACACAGAGAGGCACACAATGTGTATAGTAGGTGTTGCACAAATAATGTAAATTTCCCCAAAATAAACTATTTTCATCTGTGTTACAGTATTTGACATAAAGAGGTACACGCTATGCACGGTAGATGTTGCACAAATAATGCAAATTTACCCAAAATACCCTGGTTTCACCTGTAGTATAATATTTTACACAAAGAGGCACATGCTGTGGACACTAGATGTGGCACAAATAATGGAAATTTCCCAAAAATACACTGGTTTCACCTGTGGTACCGTATTTGGCACAGAGAGGCACATGTTGTAGACAGTACTTGTTGCACTAACAATGTAAATTTCCCCTAAATACACTGGTCTCACCAGTGGTACAGTATTTGACAGAGAGGCAAACGCTGTGGACAGTAAATGTTACACAAATAATGAAAATTTCCCCTAAATACACTGGTCTCACCTGTGGTACAGTATTTGACGGAGAGGCCCAAGCTGTGGACAATAGATGTTGCATGCATAATGTAAATTTCCCCAAAATACACTGGTTTCACCTGGGGTACCGTAGTTGATACAGAGATCCACACGCTGTAGACAGTAGATGTTGCAAAAATAATGTAAATTTCCCCCATATACAATGCTTTCACCTGTTATAGTATTTGACACGGAGAGGCACATGCTGTGGACAGTAGATGTTGCACAAATAATGCAAATTTCCCCAAGATACACTGGTTTCACCTGTGGTACAGTATTTGACACAGAGAGGCACACAATGTGGACAGTAGATTTTGCACAAATAATAATTAAAAATCCACTAAAATACACTGATTTCACCTGTGGTACAGTATTTGACAGAGGCACACACAGTGCACAGTAGATGTTGCACAAATAATGTAAATTTCCAATAAATACACTGGTTTCACCTGTGGTACAGTATTTGACACAGAGACACACAATGTGGATAGTAGGTGTTGCACAAATAATGTAAATTTCCCCCCAAAAAAACTATTTTCACCTGTGTTACAGTATTTGACACGGAGACGCGCACGCTTTGGACAGTAGTTGTTGCACAAATAATGTATATTTCCCTACATTCACTGGTTTCACCAGTGGTACAGTATTTGACAGAGGCAAACACTGTGGACAGTAGATGTTGCACAAATAATGTAAATTTCCCCAAAATACACTGGTTTCACCTGTGGTACAGTATTTGAAATAGAGAGGCATATGCTGTAGACAGTAGATGTTGCACAAATAATGTAAATTTCCAAAAAATACACTGCTTTCACAAGTGGTACAGTATTTGACATAAAGAGGTACACGCTATGGACGGTAGATGTTGCACAAATAATGCAAATTTACCCAAAATACACTGGTTTCACCTGTGGTACAGTATGTGACACAGAGAGGCACACACTGTGGACAGTAGATGTTGCACAAAAATACACTGGTTTCACCTGTGGTACGGTATTTGGCGGAGAGGCACGCGCTGCGGTCTGCAGATATTGCACAAATAATGAAAATTTCCCCAAAATACACTGCTTTCACCAGTGGTACAGTATTTGACACAAAGAGGCACATGCTATGGACAGAAGATGTGGCACAAATGTAAATTTCCCCAAAATACACAGGTTTAATCTATGGTACAGTATTTGACACAGTGAGGGAAATGCTGTGGACATTAGATGTTTCACAAAAAATGTAAATTTCCTAATAATACACTGGTTTCACCTGTAGGACAGTATTTGACACGGAGAGGCACACACTGTGGACAGTAGATGTTGCACAAATAATGAAAATTCCACAAAAATACACTGGTTTCACCTGTGGTACAGTATTTCACATAGAGGCACATACTGTGGATATAAGATGTTGCACAAATAATGTAAATTTCCCAAAAATACACTGGTTTCATCTGTGGTTCAATATTTGACACAGAGACTCGAACGCTGTGGGCAGTATATGTTGAACAAATAATATAAATGTCTCCAAAATACAATGGTTTAACCTGTGGTACAGTATTTGAAAGAGAGGCACATGCTGTGGACAGTAGTTGTTGCACATATTATGAAAATTTCCCCAAAATATACTGGTTTCACTAGTGGTACAGTATTTGACACAGAGAAGCCCATGTTGTGGACAGTACTTGTTGCACAAATAATGTAAATTTCCACTAAATACACTGGTTTCACCAGTGGTACAGTATTTGACAGAGAGGGAAACGCTGTGGACAGTAGATGTTGCACAAATAATGTAAATTTCCCCAAAATACACTGGTTTCACCTGTGTTATAGTATTTGACACAGAGAAGCACATACTGTGGACAGTAGATGTTGCAAAAATAATGTAAAATTCCAAAAAATACACTGCTTTCACCAGTGGTACAGTATTTGACATAAAGAGGTACACGCTATGGATGGTAGATGTGGCACAAATAATGCAAATTTACCCAAAATACACTGGTTTCACCTGTGGTACAGTATTTGACACAGAGGGGCACATGCCGTGGACAGTAGATGTTGCACAAATAATGTAAAATTCCAAAAAATACACTGCTTTCACCAGTGGTACAGTATTTGACATAAAGAGGTACACGCTATGGACAGTAGATGTTGCACAAATAATGCAAATTTACCCAAAATACACTGGTTTCACCTGTGGTATATTATTTTACACAAAGAGGCACATGATATGGACAGAAGATGTGGCACAAATAATGTAAATTTCCCAAAAATACACTGGTTTCACCTGTTGTACAGTATGTGACACAGAGAGGCACACACTGTGGACAGTAGTTGTTGTAGAAAAAGTGAAAATTCCACAAAAATACACTGGTTTCACCTGTGGTATAGTATTTTACACAAAGAGGCACATGCTATGGACAGAAGATGTGGCACAAATAATGTAAATTTCCCCAAAATACACTGGTTTCACCTGTGGTACAGTATTTGACACGGAGAGGCACATGCTGTGGACAGTAGATGTTGCACAAATGTAAATTTCCCCAAAATACACTGGTTTCACCTGTGGTACAGTATTTGAAACAGAGAGGCATATGCTGTGGACAGTAGATGTTGCACAAATAATGTAAATTTCCAAAAAATACACTGCTTTCACAAGTGGCACACACTGGACAGTAGATGTTGCACAAAAAATGAAAATTCCACAAAAATACACTGATTTCACCTGTAGTACGGTATTTGACAGAGAGGCACACGCTATGGACAGTAGATGTTGCACAAATAATGTAAATTTCCCCAAAATACACAGGTTTAATCTATGGTACATTATTTGACACAGTGAGGGACATCCTGTGGACATTAGATGTTGCACAAAAAATGTAAATTTCCTAATGATACACTGTTTTCACCTGTGGTACAGTTTTTGACAGAGAGGCACACACTGTGGACAGTAGATGTTGCACAAATAATGGAAATTCCACAAAAATAAACTGGTTTCACCTGTGGTACAGTATTTGACAGAGAGGCACATACTGTGGATATAAGATGTAGCACAAATAATGTAAATTTCCCCAAAATACACTGGTTTCACCTGTGGTACAGTATTTGACAGAAAGGCACACGCTGTGGACAATAGATGTTGCACAAATTATGAAAATTCCACAAAAATACACTGGTTTCACCTGTGGTACAGTATTTGGTGGAGAGGCACGCGCTGCAGTCAGCAGATGTTGCACAAATAATGTAAATTTCCCCAAAATACACTGCTTTCACCAGTGGTACAGTATTTGACATAAAGAGGTACACGCTATGGACGGTAGATGTTGCACAAATAATGCAAATTTACCCAAAATACACTGGTTTCACTTGTGGTATAGTATTTTACACAAAAAGGCACATGCTATGATCAGAAGATGTGGCACAAATAATGAAAATTTCCCCAAAATACACAGGTTTAATCTATGGTACAGTATTTGACACAGTGAGAGACACGCTGTGGACATTAGATGTTGCACAAAGAATGTAAATTCCACAAAAACAAACTGGTTTCACCTGTGGTACAGTATTTGACAGAGAGGCACATACTGTGGATATAAGATGTTGCACAAATAATGTAAATTTCCCAAAAATACACTGGTTTCATCTGTGGTTCAGTATTTGACACAGAGACTCGAACGCTGTGGGCAGTATATGTTGAACAAATAATATCAATTTCTCCAAAATACAATGGTTTAACCTGTGGTACAGTATTTGACAGAAAGAGGTACACGCTATGGATGGTAGATGTGGCACAAATAATGCAAATTTACCCAAAATACACTGGTTTCACCTGTGGTACAGTATTTGACACAGAGGGGCACATGCCGTGGACAGTAGATGTTGCACAAATGTAAAATTCCAAAAAATACACTGCTTTCACCAGTGGTACAGTATTTGACATAAAGAGGTACACGCTATGGATGGTAGATGTGGCACAAATAATGCAAATTTACCCAAAATACACTGGTTTCACCTGTGGTACAGTATTTGACACAGAGGGGCACATGCCGTGGACAGTAGATGTTGCACAAATAATGTAAAATTCCAAAAAATACACTGCTTTCACCAGTGGTACAGTATTTGACATAAAGAGGTACACGCTATGGATGGTAGATGTGGCACAAATAATGCAAATTTACCCAAAATACACTGGTTTCACCTGTGGTACAGTATTTGACAGAGAGGCACATACTGTGGATATAAGATGTTGCACAAATAATGTAAATTTCCCAAAAATACACTGGTTTCATCTGTGGTTCAGTATTTGACACAGAGACTCGAACGCTGTGGGCAGTATATGTTGAACAAATAATATCAATTTCTCCAAAATACAATGGTTTAACCTGTGGTACAGTATTTGACAGAAAGGCACACCCTGTGGACAATAGATGTTGCACAAATAATGTAAATTTCCCCAAAATACACTGGTTTCACCTGGGGTACAGTAGTTGATACAGAGATGCACACGCTGTAGACAGTATATGTTGCACAAATAATGAACATTTCACCAAAATATACTGGTTTCACTAGTGGTACAGTATTTGAAACAGAGAGGCACATGTTGTGGACAGTACTTGTTGCACAAATAATGCAAATTTACCAAAAATACACTGGTTTCACCTGTGGTATAGTATTTTACACAAAGAGGCACATGCTATGGACAGAAGATGTGGCACAAATAATGTAAATTTCCCCAAAATACACTGGTTTCAACTGTGGTACAGTATGTGACACAGAGAGGCACGTACTGTGGACAGTAGATGTTGCAAAAATAATGTAAATTTCCTAAAAATACACTGGTTTCACCTGTGGTACAGTATTTGACACTGAGAGGCACACACTGTGGACAGTAGATGTTGCACAAAAAAATGAAAATTACACAAAAATACACTGGTTTCACCTGTGGTACGGTATTTGACGGAGAGGCACGCGCTGCGGTCAGCAGATATTGCACAAATAATGAAAATTTCCCCAAAATTCACTGGTTTCACCTGTGGTACAGTATTTGACAGGCACACGCTACGGACAGTAGATGTTGCACAAATAATGTAACTTTCCCCAAAATACACAGGTTTAATCTATTGTACAGTATTTGACACAGAGAGGGACACGCTATGGACAGTAGATGTTGCACAAAAAATGAAAATTTCCTAATACACTCGTTTCACCTGTGGTACAATATTTGACAAGGAGAGGCACACACTGTGGACAGTAGAAGTTGCACAAATAATGAAAATTTCACAAAAATACACTGGTTTCACCTGTGGTACAGTATTTGACGAAGAGGCACGCGCTGCTGTCAGCAGATGTTGCACAAATAATGAAAATTTCCCATAAATACACTGGTAGTGATGTCGTGAACATAAAATTTTCCGTCGGCGAACGCGAACTTCCGCAAATGTTCGCGAACCGCCATAGACTTCAATAGGCAGGCGAATTTTTAAAACCCACAGATACTCTTTCTGCCCACAATAGTGATGGAAAAGTTTTTTCAAGGGGACTAACACCTGGACTGTTTCATGCCGGAGGGGGATCCATGGCAAAACTTCCATGGAAAATTACATAGTTGACGCAGAGTTGGGTTTTAATCCATAAGAGGCATAATTCACCTAACAATCCTAAATTTTTTTGAACAACGTGGTTTAAAACATCCAGTGTGTGTATACGATCAGGTATGATGTTGTATTGATCAGGTAGTGTAAGGGTTACGCCCGCTTCACAGACATTGACAGACCAAACTCCCCTTTTAATGCACCGCAAACAGTCCATTTGCACAACCGCAAACTCCCCATTTGCACAAGGTTGGATACCAAGCTAGCCATGTCCCGGTGATGTCATTGAAGGTTTCTTCCTCCACCCAGCCACGTACAACACCAAGGGTCCCCGAATTGAATTGATTTTTCGAACAGGGAGATGGTTAATAAAATGCTGGCTCCCTCCACTCTGTTTTAATACACGGTGAGTCTGCGCCGTGCAATTTACTGTCACACCCGATATGAGTGGTATTTTCTGTAGTACTATTCTCACCAGTTTAATCCCTGTTACGTCCCCAATCTGGGGTCCATTTATTGAATTGATTTTTCGAACGGGGAGATGGTTAAAAAAAAACTGGCTCCCTCCACTCTGTTTTAATCCACGATCACTGCGTCTGCGCCGTGCAATTTACTGTTACACCCCATATGAGTGGTATTTTCTGTAGTACTATTCTCATCAGTTTAATCCCTGTTACATCCCATATCAGGGATTGCCTTTTGTAAAAAAATTTAGGCCGGGTACCTTCGACTGCCTTTACAGTGACAGACCAAACTCTCATACACCAAACTGAATTGATTTCAGGAACCGGGAGATGGAAAAAGCAGCTTGGTCGGTCCTCTTACTCCCAAATTGGGGCACTGCGCGTGCACAGAGCAATGTGCTGTGACACCCTATATGAGTGGTGTCTTAACTAGTACTTGTGATGCAAGGCACCAACAAACAGACCAGTGATGAAAGCAAAAAGGTGTTTATTCACCAGAAACATAAACGTTCAGAAACACTTGCTGGTAACAAGAAATAATAACAAAAACCAGGCAAGGAGATTCCAGGAATAGTCCCAACCAGTGCTGAATGATGCTGTGCACTTGGCAGTTGAGTCACTCCAGATCTTGGGTCCGCTGCAAAGGACAAAGTTCCTGGCAGTCTTCAGTCACTAGCAGTTGTGACCTATACCTGGTTGAGGGAAAATAACAGTGGGCACTGATCACCCTGAGAGACCTCCTTTTAAAAGCCTGCTGACCAATCCCAGGGTGCCAAGTGTCCACTTCCATAGGTGAACAAATTGCCCTGCACCTGAGTACATGGCCTAAGGCAATCACAAGTTGATTAACCCATGGCTGGCTCCCTAATCTACTTTGCTCTTGTGAGTCAGTATATTATGCGCCACTGGTCGGCGAAGCGCGTACTCGCGACCGTGAATCCCTTTGCGAACCGGCCCTCGTGCGTACGCACGGACGCATGATCGACTCAGCGCGAGTATGCGAGCGTGTGGACCCAGATGCGGAAATAGAAGTCGCAGGAGACACCGGAGACAACCCTGGCCGCGGCGTCTTGTCACTTGCCTGGCCACTCTGTCCCCGGGACTCCGACGGTCCTCCCCTCCGATGTCCACGCGATCGCATCCCCGCACTGGTTCGCAAAGGGGTCAGAGCTGGTACATCAGAGACACGCATAACCTGTCCCGCAACTCCACGAGGACCCCTCTTGGTTCCCCTGGAGTGTAAAGCAGGTGAGGATCTTACAGTACTATTCCTATCAGTTTAATCCCTGTTACGGACCCTATCCGGGGACGTGTGTCGAATCGATTAAACATTGTTGAATTAACGAACCATTACGACATCATGAAATCATTTTGTTCTCAGCTCTGTACTTGCTTTGTATTCTGAATTAATGGGGATTTTTTTTAATTGTCTGCATTATTTCTAATAAACTATTAAGAGACTTTATTATGATTTTTTATTTTATGTATTAAAAACCCATACAACATTAAAAAAAAAAAATTAATGTTTTTTCTATGAAATATTATCCAGCCATCCGATCGCTTTTGGTCTGACCATAATGAAGCAATGGCTTTATCATCTGGGGTGTGGCAACATTGCCAACACACTCATAGAGGTGATGATTGCTTCATTGTGATACGCAAGCCCCTTCACCACAACAAGGTAACGATCACGAAGGGGAATTGACACTTGTATGTGCCTTTTTTTTTTTTTTGTTTTGTTTTTGCAGCCACAGTGCTGCACCATAGGACATAAAAATTAGGCATGTACACATGCCTGAACAATAATGGCATTGTTGCAGCCGCTATTGTAGCAGCGGCCGGAAAAATTCATGTTTTCCAGGCAGAAAAGTGACTAAAACATTGCGGCTTGAACCCTAGTTGGTGGTGGAGAATTCACGAAAGTCATCCGGTATGCAGACATTAAATACAGCAGCGTGGGGACCATTTTGAGGCCAAGGCATGTAATCAGGCCTTTTGTTAGTCAAACGTATCCCCCACTGTCAGTCCCTTCGGGATCCATGCCTCATTCATCTTTATGAAGGTGAGGTAATCAGCACTTTTTTGACCGAGGCGACTTCTCTTGTCAGTGACAATGCCTCCTGCTGCACTGAAGGTCCTTTCTGACAGGACACTTGAAGCAGGGCAGGCCAGAAGTTCTATCGCAAACTGAGATAGCTCAGGCCACAGGTCAAGCCTGCACACCCAGTAGTAGTGAAGGGGTTCATTTCTCCTCAGAGTGTCAATATCTGCTGTTAAGGCGAGGTAGTCTGCTACCTGTCGGTCGAGTCGTTCTCTAAGGCTGGATCCCGAAGGGCTGTGGCGATGAGTAGGACTGAAAAAGCTCTGCATGTGCTCCATCAACAACACATCTGTAAATCATCCAGTCCTTGCCGCTGTGGAAGGAGGAGGATTACACTCACCTCTTCCCCTGTTAGATTCCCGTTGTGCTGTGACATCCCCCTTATAAGCTGTGTAAAGCATATTTTTTAGTTTTGTTTTGAACTGCTGCATCCTTTCCGACTTTCGGTAATTTGGTAACATTTCTGCCACTTTCTGCTTATACCGGGGGTCTAGTAGCGTGGCCACCCAGTAGAGGTCGTTCTCCTTCATCCTTTTTATACGAGGGTCCCTCAACAGACATGACAGCATGAAAGACCCCATTTGAACAAGGTTGGATGCAGAGCTACTCATTTCCCGTTCCTCGTCCTCACTGATGTCATTGACGGTCTGTTCTTCCCCCCAGCCACGTACAACACCATGGGTCCCAGATAGGTGACAACAACGAGCACCCTGGGGTGCCTGCTGTGGTTGGTCTTCCTCCTCCTCAAAGCTTCCACATTTCTCCCCTGACTCCTCTTCCTCATACTCCTCTTCCAGCGTTGCCGCAGGTCCGGCAAGCGATGATGACAAGGCTGTTTCTGGTGGTGATGGTGACCACAACTCTTCCTCTTCCTCTTCACGCTCATCTACAGTCTGATCCAGCACTCTTCGCAGGGCACGCTCCAGGAAGAAAACAAATGGGATGAGGTCGCTGATGGTGCCTTCGGTGTGACTGACTAGGTTTGACACCTCCTAAAATGGACGCATGAGCCTACGGGCTACCCGCAGAGGCTGTCCTAGCACCCCGGTCATACAAATACTTGTTGACGGCTTTTTCTTGTTGGAGCAGGCGGTCGAACATTAGGAGTGTTGAATTCCAATGTGTCGGGCTGTCTCAAATCAAGCGCCTCACTGGCATGTTGTTTCGCCGCTGAATATCGGAAAAGTGCACCATGGCCGTGTAGGAACGTCTGAAATGGCCACACACCTTCCTGGCCTGCTTGAGGACGTCCTGTAAGCCTGGGTACTTAGACACAAAGCGTTGTACAATGAGATTCAAAACATGTGCAATGCACGGCACATGTGACAACTTGCCCAAATTCAATGCCGAAAACAAATTTGTTCCATTGTCACACACCACTTTGCTGATCTCCAGTTGGTGCAGGGTCAGCCACTGATCCACCTGTGCGTTCAGGGCGGACAGGAGTGCTGGTCCTTTGTGGCTCTCTGCTTTCAGGCAAGTCAACCTCAAGACAGCGTGACAATGTCGTATCCGGGATGTGGAATAGCCCCTGTGGAGCTGGGGGGATTCAGTTGATGTGCAGCCAAACGCCGCAGCAGAAGAGGACTCAGCCGAGGAGGACATAGAAGAGGATGGAGTAGGAGTAGCGGAGGTGGCAGTAGGTCTGCCTGCAAGTCTTGTCTGTGTCACCAACTCCGCTGATGAGCCACGCATTCCATGCTTGTCAGCCGTCAGCAGGTTGACCCAATGTGCAGTGTACGTGATATACCTGCCCTGACCATGCTTTGCAGACCAGGTATCAGTGGTCAGATGGACCCTTGCCCCAACACTGTATGCCAGAGATGCCATGACTTCCTTTTCAATGACATTGTAGAGGTTTGGGATTGCCTTTTTTGAAAAAAAAAATGTGTCCGGGTACCATCCACTGTGGTGTCCCAATAACGACAAATTTTTTGAAGGCCTCAGACTCCACCAGCTGGTATGGTAAAAGCTGGCGGGCTAAGAGTTCCGTCAAGCCAGCTGTCAGTCGCCGGGCAAGGGGGTGATTCTGTGACATTGGCTTCTTACGCTCAAACATGTCCTTGACAGACACCTGACTGTGGGCAGATGAGCAGGAACTGCTGAAGGTGAGAGGCGGAGTGGCGGTTGGTTGAGAGGGGGCAGGGAGGACAGCAGTGGTTGACGTGACTGAAAATGCTGGACCAGGAGGAGCATGGTGGCTTTGAGTTTGTGTGCTGCTTGTACTCATGTGTTGATCCCATAGGTGTTTGTGATGTGAGATCATGTGCTTTCACAAAGCAGTTGTACCGAGGTGGGTGTTGGACTTCCCACGACTCAGTTTCTTTTGGCACAGGTTGCAAATGGCATTGCTGTTATCAGAGGCAGACACATAAAAAAAAATACCACACTGCTGAGCTTTGCAATGATGGCATTCTGGTGGTGGCAACAGCATGCGTTGACTGGCGTGCTGTCTGGCTGACTCCGGGTGCCGATACATCCTGTCTGACTGTGCCACTAACTCCTTGCGACGACCTCCCCCTGCTTCCAACTCGTCTCCTCATTCTCTCTGTCTCCCCTTCTGAACTTTCCCACTCTTCTTCTCTTCGAGCAGGCACCCACGTGGCATCCGTGGACACATCGTCATCATCAACCGCTTCACTTGTATCTGACACCTCAGCAAATGAAGCAGCAGCGGGTACAACATCATCATCATCATCATCACACTGTACGTCTATGTGTGTAATCCTGCCTGACTGAGACATATCCCTGTAATCTACATCATCTGGCAATAATGGTTGCGCATCACTAATTGCATCCTACTGATGTGTAAATAACTCCTCTGATGGATCAAGTGAAGCGGCTGTGGTGGTAGTGGTGGTGGTGGCGGCGGGCGGGTGCGTGGTAACTTGAGAGCAGGTGACCGAAGCTGAGCTGGAGGAGGAAGGTGCGTCAAGGTTCTTAGCGGAAGCTGTTGAAGATTGGGTGTCCTGTCTAAGCCAGTCAACTATGTCCTCAGAATTTTTCGGGTTCAGGGTACGTGGCCTCTGAACACTAGGCATTATTCCAGGGACAGTGGAAATCACAGCACCACGACCACGACGGCCCCTGCGGGGTGGCCTGCCTCTGCCTGTCATTTTAGATAAGTGGTACTACGCGTGCTAGGTACTGTGCCACTCGGTATGAGTGGTGGGCACTGGCAGTGGGCACACTACAGTCTGTGGAAGTGGGCCTGACACACACTGGCAGCAGGCAAGCAACTGAAATTAGACTAATGTGTAAAAATGTAATGCCTTATTTATCGGCAAGCTACTGTGCCACCCGGTATCAGTGGTTGGCACTGGCAGTGGGCCTGACACACACTGGCAGCAGGCAAGCAACTGAAATTAGACTAATGTGTAAAAATTAAATGCCTTATTTATCGGCAAGCTACTGTGCCACCCGGTATCAGTGGTGGGCACTGACAGTGGGCACACTACAGTCAGTGGAAATCGGCCTGACACACACTAGCAGGCAAGCAACTAAAATTACACTAAAGTGTAAAAATGAAATGCCTTTTTTGAAATAATGAAAATTTCCCCAAAATACACTGGTTTCACCTGTGGTATAGTATTTGACAGAGAGGCACACGCTATAAACCAGGCATCCTCAAACTGCGGCCCCCCAGCTGTTGCAAAACTACAACTCCCAGCATGCCCGAACAGCCTACAGGTATCAGCCTACAGCAGGGCATTGTGGGAGTTGTAGTTTTACAACAGCTGGAGGGCCGCAGTTTGAGGATGCCTGCTATAGACAGTAGATGTTGCACAAAAAATGTAAAATACCTAATAATACACTGGTTTCACCTGTGGTACAGTATTTGACACGGAAAGGCACACACTGTGGACAGTAGATGTTGCACAAATAATGAAAATTCCACAAAAATACACTGGTTTAACCTGTGGTACAGTATTTGACAGAGAGGCACACGCTGTGGACAGTAGTTGTTGCACAAATAATGAAAATTTCACCAAAATACACGGGTTTCATGTGGGGTACAGTAGTTGATACAGAGATGCACACGCTGTAGACAGTAGATGTTGCAAAAATAGTGTAAATTTCCCCAAAATACAATGCTTTCACCTGTGTTATAGTTTTGACACAGAGAAGCACATACTGTGGACAGAGAATGTTGCAAAAATAATGTAAATTTCCTAAAAATACACTGGTTTCACCTGTGGTACAGTATTTGACACAGCGAGGCAAATACTGTGGATGTAAGATGTTGCACAAATAATGTAAATTTCCCAAAAATACTCCAGTTTCATCTGTGGTACAGTATTTGACACAAAGAGGCACACACTGTGGGCAGTACATGTTGCACAAATAATGTAAATTTCCCCAAAACACACTGGTTTAACCTGTGGTACAGTATTTGACAGAGAGGCACACGCTGTGGACAGTAGATGTTGCACAAATAATGAAAATTTCCCCAAAATACAGTAGTTTCACCTGTGGTACAGTATTTGACACAGATAAATGCCGTTGTGGACACTAGGTGTTGCACAAATAATGTGAATATCTCCAAAATACACTGGTCTCACCAGTGGTACAGAATTTGATAGAGAGATGCACACGTTGTTGACAGTAGATGTTGCACAAATAATGTAAATTTCCCCAAAATACACTGGTTTCACCTGTGGTACAGTATTTGACACAGAGAGGCACACAATGTGGATTCTAGATATTGCACAAATAATGTAAATTTCGCAAAAATACACTGGTGTCACCTGTGGTACAGTATTTGACAGAGTCAAACGCTATGGACATTAGATGTTGCACAAATAATGTAAATTTCCCCAAAATTTACAGGTTTAATCTGTGGTACAGTTTTTGACACTTAGAGGGACACGCTATGGACAGTAGATGTTGCACAAATAATGAAAAATCCACTAAAATACACTGATTTCACCTGTGCTACAGTATTTGACAGAGAGGCACACGCTGTGGACAGTAGGTTGCACAAATAATGTAAATTTCCAATAAATACACTGTTTTCACCAGTGGTACAGTATTTGACACAGAGATGCACATGCTATGGACGGAAGATGTTGCAAAAATGTCAATTTCCCCAAAATACACTGGATTCACCTGTGGTACAGTATTTGACACAGAAAGGCACACAATATAAATAGTAGATGTTGCACAAATAATGTAAATTTTCCCAAAATAAACTATTTTCACAGTTGTTACAGTATTTGACACAGAGAGGCACATGCTATGGACAGAAGATGGTTTTGGTATTAAATACAGCAAATTTCTCTTCCTGCACTCTCTGTCCCTTCCTTAGCACGGATGTCCCTGACACTGCTGTTAAATATATTGTTGATCAAAAACACGCACACAATAGTTCTTAAATGCTTTCTCTAACTAAACTCTGAAATTCGCTCCCTTTTTTGTCTTTCCCTTTCTAACCAATGCTCTCCCTAACTATGACTGATCCAAGCACGTGTCAGCGGGTGCTATATAACCTCCAATGATGCGTTCTGGCCAGCCAATCATTGTAATGCCAGCAGCTAACATGGCTACTGGCATTACAGTGAGGACAGTACTTACCTGCACCTTTATTGGCTGCTTAAAACACGCAAAATGTGCGGGGAGGAGACTCAAGCATTCTGCTTGATCAAATGAGGTACTCAGCCGAGTACCGCCATGTGCCGAGCATAGCGATGCTCAAGCCGAAGCGGTACTCAGCCGAGCTTGCTCGCTCATCACTAGTCCTGGTGTTTTACAAGCTACGCCATTAATGCCGGCAGGACCAGCTGCTGCCCAGCACTAGGATTAACCCCTTAGTGACCAAACCTGTTTGGGCCTTTATGACCAAGCGTTTTACTTCCTTTTTTCATGGTCTCGTTTCAAGAGCTATAACTTTTTTATTTTTTCGTCTATATAGCTTTGAGGGCTTGTTTTTTGCGGGACAAGATCTAGTTTTTAATGGCACCATTTTGGGGTACATGTAACTTTCTGATTAACTTTTATTAACTCTTTCTGGGAGGGAGATGGGGAAAAATAGCAATACTGCCACTGCGTTTTTACATTATAAATTTTACAGCGTTAATTTTTTGATACAAATAACATAATATCTTTATTCTCTGGGTCAGTACGATTACAGTGATACTAAATACTTATAATTATTTTTACGTTTTACTACTTTTTTTTGCAATAAAACCCCTTTTATTAACCCAAAAAATCATTTTGCATTGCCACTTCTCAAGACTCATAACTTTTTTTATTTTTTATTCTATGGAGTTGATTGAGGGCTTTATTTTTGAGGGAAGACTTGTATTTTTTTATTGGTATCAATTTGGAGTAAATGCCACTTTTTGATCGCTTGTTATTACGTTTTTTTTTCGGTGGAAACTAAGAATAAATGAGAGATTTTTTTTTTTTATATTTTTTTTTCCGGCGTTCACTATAGGGGATAATTTGCATAATATTTATGTAGTCCGGGTCGTTACGGACGCGGCAATACCAAACATATGGGGGATATTTTCTTTTTGCAATTTTTTTCATTAAAAAGCGTATTTTCAATGGAAAAAAAGCATATTTTTTTATTTTATGAAATTATTTTTATTTAATGTGTAATTTTTTTTCAATTTTTTTTACTACTTAATAGTCCCACAAAGGGACTATAATATACAGTATTTTGATTGCTTTTAAAATGTAATGCATTATGTCTATAATGCATTACATTTTAATAGCAATGCTATTCCAACTTTGACCAGCAGGCTGCGCCAGAGAGGCACAGTCTGCTGGAGATGCCGGAAGACAGGCTCGGGGCCCTGATCGGAAGCTAGGTAAGCTTCCCAGCACATCAGCAACCCGCAATCGCATTTGCGGGGTGCTGATGGGAGACAGAGGGAGTCCGCTCCCTCTGTTACCACTTTTCATGCAGCGGGCGCCCGGTATGTAAAGTGTTAAACAGCCCGGATCGGCACTCCTGCTGGTTCGGGCTGTTAGAGCAGGGCCCCGGCTCTCATGTGAGAGCTGGGTCCATGCTCCCCGCTGCATGGGGGAGCCGTGCAGCGCTTAGACTGGGCCGCCTTAAAAATGCGGCGGCCCAGCCTAAGGCCCCTTAGTGACCGCCGTAAAAACACATATGGGTGGTCACTAAGGGGTTAAAGGGATTCTGTCAGCCAGATTTTGCAGACAGAGATATTGGTTTCATCATATCAGTCTCCATTATGTCATTAAAATATACTATTTTTATCCCCATCTGTAGTTTTAAGCGTAATAAAAATGGGTTTAATGCATTTGAAAATTACCTACCTAACGTGCTCTAGGGGCTGTCCCTTTGGCCATTTGTGCCCAGCCACGCCCCTGATCTCTGAGCCCAGCGCCGCTGTAAAATAACGTCCAGCATTTCTCTATTTTTTAAGAAATGCTTCAGAAGGAGCCCAACAAAATATGCAGAGTACTTGATGAAAGGTAAAAGTTAAAAGGATTTAATTTGCATAAAAAGAAAAGGTTACAAAGTTTAGGAAGAGAAAAATAAAGCACAGCGAATAAGTTTCAGAAAGTAACAAGCAAGCAAATAAACAATAAAAAATAAGTGAAAAAGCTAATTTCAACAAAGTAACGTGTATGTGTGAATCTGTGTGTGTGTAGTGAGCAACAGGTGTCTGTCAAATAATGCTCTGCTTATGTCATAAGATGAAGCCTTTTTTATAGTCTGATTCTCCATTGAGTTGTACTGTATCCTACATTTTATTTCAAGATACGGAGGCTCCTATTGCATCAACTTTCTTTACTGACAACCACAGCAGCAATAAAAAAATGTCCTGAGATTAACATATCTCCATGGCAACAGGCCCTCCCACTAGAGCCCCTATATATAGTCCATGAGCCAGGATATCCTCCTCTTTCTTTGCTGCTGCCACAGATAAGTCACAGCTTTTTTCTGTGTCACCTATACAGTTGTTTTAGTGTTGGTTTCACATATATATAGTATTGTTTTACCTATCTGTCGGTTTGCCTTCACATATGGTACCGTTTTATCTCCGGTACTTGTATTAATTGTGTTCTTGTACAGGTTTGCATTCTTTATAGGGCTCTTCCTCCTTTTCCCTTCTGGGTTCTTCTTCTCCCTTCCTGGCTCTCCCTGCTTGCTTCCCACATTCCTTCCCGTCTTCTCCTTCTCTCTGGCCGCCCTAGCCCCCTCTTTGCGCCTCTTGTTTTCTGTTCCTCTCTCCCAGTTCATCGCCACCACCAAGCCAGCATTCGGCCGCTGACGTGATTATGGCGCCCATCTTCCCGGCGATTACGCTTCACACGCGGCTCCTCCGTCGCCTGGGGCCTAAATTCGCGTGCTCTTGCTGGCCAACGCCCTTCCGCTTCCGCTCCTGCCTCTACTCCGGTGCGGTCAACGGCTCCCTGCGGCCCTGGTTTGCTCTCTTCCCGGTATAGTTAACAAGTGTAACTCACCCTTCATTAACCCTCCCCTCTCCTTATCTCCCCCTGCCTGCAGGTGTATTAGGCATTCATCTTAGCCACTTGCCCACTTTTACTATTCTCCACATTGCTTCCCTGCTCTCTGGCTACTAATATCATGTCCCACCAGCAGACAACCCCTGACCATCAGGCTGTGGACTCAGACATGGAGGCACACTCCCCTCTCCCACCTCCTGAGGTCTCTGGAGCCCCCTCTATGATATGTCCAAGGGGATGCTTTTCAACGCTCTGTGTCAGATGCCATCTTTGCGTCAATGGGGTCCATGTCCCAAACCCTCTCTAAGTCTATCGCTGAGGCCCTAAAAACTCAGCCACCCACCTCTAGGGAACCACCCCAATCTAGTATTACAGTGAATCACGCCTCCAGAAACCTACCGACTGGTGTGTCATTTGCCACCCATGGAAGTGCGCCCGGTTCGCGCAAATGAGCCTTACCACACCAGGCAGAAAAGGCGCAGAACTGGAAGTGTGCTAGAGCACTACCGGTTTCTGAGACTGAATCCGAATTCGGCTCTGACAAGGAGGCTAGGTTTGAGGACATGGAAGCACCTGAGGAGGACCTGTCTAGTACCCCTTCTGATCGCCCCACCCCTACCCCCTCAGGTACTGCCGCAGCAACCTCTGGCTCTGAGGCTATGACCGTTGCATCAGTACCTTTAACTGACCCTTCACGGGAGCCACTCTTTGATCCCGACACCCTCCACCACCCTAGGTCCGCGGAATGGCTCCCTGTGGACCATGTGGCCCAGTATTTGGAGGCGCGGGTACGCTGCCCTCTTAGTAAAGAGGCTGTAATAAATTAAGGGCTGAATGCCCAAGACCCCTTGTGGCCAACAAGGTCTGTGACACCCCAGTCATTGACCCGAAGATGGCCCAGTTCCTTTCTAAATCTGTCTGGAACCCCGGAAAGGGCTTAGAATCTGCCCTCAAGGCGTGTTAGGATAAACTCCTTGACGTCTTTGGACCATTAGCTAAGATATTTGAGCTGGCCGAGATGAAATGTTGGACCCGGAGGAGCTCCGGGGTTGGATACAGCGGGCCATATGTATTGCCGCAAATGTAAACACATCTCTCGCTATTGAGGGACATAAGGCCATACTAATCAAAATAGAGCCCAAACTAGCTAACCTGGTGCTCTCCGAAGCCGGGCGAGATGCACAGGGCCTTTTATTCGGAGACTCCTTTATCAAGGATTTAAGCCGATTCATGGGTTCCTTCACGGCCCTGGACAAGGCGCAGTCCTCCATGAAAAAGGTTTTCCAGGGTTGGGTCTCCACCAGGGTCGGCAGACTTTCAGACTCAAGGTTCGGGCCGAGGCTCCTATGCCCACCCATCATTCACTCAGAGATCCACCTTTCAGGACGCCAGACAGCCGACGAACTTCTTCCCATCCCCTGGTGCTTCGGGAAATAGAGGCTACAGAGGGAGCTCTGGCTCACGCCGACCATTTGGTGACTGTCTTTCCACCTTTTTCTCAGGATTGTGTAGGGGGCAGACTCCAACATTTTTCTCGTGCTTGGACCAAGATCACCACAGACAGCTGGGTTTTGTCTACGGTCCTCGGGTTCCACATAGAGTTGGTGGGGTATCCGCACCACCTAACTACACCCCCTCCTCTGGTCCTGTCCGTAGCTGCTCAAAGATGCATAGACAAGGAACTTCTGGACCTCTTCAGAAAGGAGGGGATCGAACGATCTCCAGACACGAACACTGGTGTTCTCAGCAACATCTTTCTTGTCCAGAAAAAGGGCGGTCGGATGGGACCTGTCATCAATCTCCATCTACTGAACAGCTATGTCTGCTATCGACATTTCAAGATGGAGGGCATCCATCTCCTCAGGGACCTACTGCTTTGAGGGGACTGGATGTAAATCTAGACCTCAAGGATGTGTACCTTACCGTTCCCGTGGCTGAGTCCTCCCGACATCTACTTCGCTTCAAATGGAAAGGGGAGATTTGGCGTTTCACTTGCCTACCTTTCGGACTATCTTCAGCCCCGTGGTGCTTCACCAAACTCATGCGCCCGTCGATGGCCTGGCTCCGCAGTCGAGGAGTTCAGTTAATCGTCTACCTGGATGACATCCTCCTATTGGCGCAGGATCCTTCCATCCTTCTCCAGCACTTGGAGGCGACCATAGATCTATTGTCCCGCCTCGGCTTCCTTATCAATCAGGAGAAGTCTATTCTGGTTCAGGCCCGTACCATGGAGTTCCTCAGGTTTTCGGTGGACTCAATGATGGAGACCCTCAGTCTCCCAACAACGAAGAGTCGTGCAATCCGCAAGGAGTTACGAAAAACTCTGGCCATGCCCCTAATTTTCCTTTGGCATTTATCCCGGATCATCGGACTTCTCTCCTCTTCCATCCAAGCGGTCTTCCTGGCTCCACTCCACTACCGGGCCCTGCAACGCCTGAAGACTGCCCTCCTCCACGCGGGAGCCTTGTATACAGACCTGATTTCCTTTGATTCAGAGAACCAGGACGAGTTGGGATGGTGGATTAACAATCTTGCAGCTTGAAACGGACTTCACTGTGGATTCGGATGCCAGCCTTCTCGGCTAGGGGGGCACACTGCGACGGGATAGCCACCGGAGGGCGTTGGTCGGAGGACGAGTCCTCCCTTCATATCAACACGTTGGAGCTCCTTGCAGGCTCTTTTGCCTTTCGCAGTTTTACAAAGGGCATTGACAGGGCCTGCGTATGGACAACGTCTCGGCTGTCCGTTATGCGTATTCCATGGGAGGTACTCGTTCAGCCATGCTGTCGCATTTAGCCAAAGAATTTTGGTATTTTTGTCTGCATCAGGATATTACTGTGATATCGGAGTACCTTCCAGACCTGCACAACACCCAGGCGGATTGGAGTTCTTGCTATCTCAGGGATGGCAGTGACTGGCGGTTGGATGTGCAGGTGTTCTCCACCAACTCATTGCTCTGGGGTCCTTTTTCTATCGACCTCTTCGCTTCCCGCCTGAAGGTGCAATTTCTGTGGTTCCTCAGTTGGCGCCCGGAACTGGACGCGGTGGACTCTTTACTCCAGGATTCATCCGGTCCACTGGTTTATGCTTTTCCCCCCTTCTCCATGATTTCTGGGGTCCTGAATCAAGTCCGCCATCAGCTAGCGGAGCTGGTCCTGATTGTTCCCTTTTGGAGCTCTCAGTCGTGGTTCCCTCAGCTGTTGGAACTGATGATCCCCCCACCTTGGCTTCTACCAGGATGCCCAACTCTCCTGCAAGGTCCAGGAGGAATACAGCATCTGCTTCTCCTAGACGGCTCCCTTTGTCTCTTGGATTTCAGAATCTCTGGGGCTCCAGAGAGTTTTCGGAAGCAACTAGAAGACTTCTGGAGGAGTCATGGGCCCCCGGCACAAGATGGGCCTATAGAGCAGCCTGGAGATCTTGAGCTAGCTGGTGCTTGGCTTGGGGTGTGGATCCCGTTTCAGCTCCTGTAGCAGACATTTTACACTTTTTTTACATCCTTGTTCGAAGAGGGCAAAGCCTATTGCACCTTCAACCTCTTCAGATCCGCTATTTCCTCTCTTCACCAGGGCTTTGAAGGTCATCTGGCGGATCAACACCCTTTGGTCTGTCGTCTGCTGAAATGGTCTAGAGTGTCTCGCCCTCCTAGACCTCGGTTTTCCTCTACATGGGACGTCTCGTCGGTTTTGGCTCTGTTCTTTCTTGGCCTGCCAATGCTGATCTCTCCCTAATTCAGTTGTCAGCCAAATGTGTCACCCTCTACTGCCTCATCTCTTGTAAGAGAGTGTCAGCGCTGCTGTACCTGCACTTTGCCCAGTCGCTTGTCTGCAAGAATACGAGGCAAGAAGTTTTCAGCATTGTTTGAAAGAGATCCCTTGGCTATTTATTTCTTATTGTCGACCGTTTGCTCCGATCGCCAGAACCACGCTTGCGCGTTGGGTTGATACGTCCGTTTTTACTGCCCATTTTACTCGAGGTGCATCATCTACCTCTATGATTGTGGCGGGTGGTCGTCTGGAGGATATCATGAAGATCGCGGATTGGTCCAGGGTTTCCACATCTAGAGAATTTTACTTTCGTCCTTCTCAACACGCCTTTTCATCGATTGTTGAACAGCTTTGAACCTGCAATAGGAGCCTCCGTGTTTTGAAATAAAATTGTATGATTTTCCTAGTCTATGACGTAAAGTCATGATTTTATGAAAGACACAGAGGCGAGTATTGCCCGCCCTTCTGACTTTTCCCTCCCTTGTTGAGATTTACTGATTGTTGTTACTGTTCAGTTATTTCTACTGGTATTTGCAAATTGTTTTTTGTTGCTTCGGCAGTATCATTGACCCCAGTGGGAGTATAACACCCTCTTCATGTACTTTATATCTTCACAGGATGAATAGTCAATCTACTACATCTGTGGAACCTCCCAGGGGGGGGGGGGGGGGGTTACCATTCAATTCAAGTGTTAATCTCCCGAGTTCTGTCAGTTTGGTTGGAGTTCCGGTGTTATGAACATGATCTTTGTTTTGTGTGCAGGCACATGGTGTGGGTACCTTTTTGGCGCATAAAGACGACCTCAATTCAGAGACTTTTGTTAAAGATGCTATTTTTTATGTTCAGTAGACTACTTAACCCCATCCAAAGGGATTGAACGGGTACCGGCAGCACCAACCATCACCCCCCCTCCCCTCACTTGAGTGCCTGCCCTTACGGATGTTGTGCCCACACACAACACCAAAAAGGTGAGCATTCTTCATCTACTTTGCTAAAAGCCTAAATATCATTACTTACTACCCTATGAGCGCCTCTCCCAATTTGTTTCCCTTGCCATAATTGGTGTTAAGAACAGTTATATGTGGCATCTGCCAAGAAAGAGGAGGATTTCCTGGCTCATGGACTATATATAGTGAAAGGCTCTAGTGAAAGAGCCTGTTACCATGGAGATATGTTAATCTCAGGATGTTTTTTCTTTGCTGCTGTGGTTGTCAGTAAAGAAAGTTGATGCAATACTCGCCTCCGTGTCTTTCATAAAATCATGACTTTAAATCATAGACTAGGAAAATCATACAATTTAGCATTGTAACAAACATATATGGTTAACAATTAAAACCCCTTACATGATTTCTTAAGTGATCCTTATATGTAAAGCTAATAATAATATGCTGAAGTAGGAGGATTCCTAACCTTTCCAAATACTATTGTCGTATCAACCTGTCAAAAATTGACACTTCAACACAAGTGCTGACCTTGCACGGTCCTCAAAATAACCCTAGCCTGCTAAAAAGTGTTAGTTATGTTATTTTACATTTCCCCCTGATTATGATTTGAAATATAAATTTTCAATTATGACCTCCTAATCTAACGCAATTACTCATCATTCGTATCTCATTCGTATCACATTGACCATGTATCACTCATTGACCATGTTGTAGCACTTGGTTGTTTGATCTATATTGAATACTGAATCAAAAATTGAATTGGAATATTGAGTTATTTTTAATGTTTGTTTTAAAATGTTATCTCCTTTATTAATTTCCTTCTTTTTGATATATTACTATATGTTTTCCTAATCCTATACATAATAAAAACTTGATAGATAACACACAAAAATATAATAATAATAGGATGGGGAAACATATTCTCAACTGCTGTTTGTGTGGAAGACTTTGACCACATATTTACAGATTTTTTTCAATTTTCCCCACCAAGATGTTCCAGACATGGTATTCCATTCATGCTCTATTTCTTATAATTGTCGTTGTTTATGGTTAAATGCAATTTCTGCTTCTTTTACTTGTTCACTTAATAATTTTAAAAGACCTTTATCCTTTTTAATTTCTTCTGTCCACTCATCCCATGGAAATTTGTCAATTTGAGTGAGATTGAATTTCATTGGAAGGGTTTTCATTTTGGTTGTATTTATGGAAGAAATAATAAGTCTTCCTAAATTCATAGAGATTGCTCTCAAGTCTCCTTCCAAACAATATAAACCCTTTGTTAAATTCTCGTAATTGTACACAAGAAGAAAAGAATGCTACAACCTTTTCTTTCTCAGACATCACTTGTACACAAACACAGTTGTTTGGACCAACTCATGAAATCAAATCATGAATTGAGTATACATTCTCAATCCTTGCATGGCAAGAAGTTTGATTATGGAAACAAGAATGATAGATCTCCTTATCTTGCTCTGGTAAACTGATTATTTTAGAAACAAAGTGTAAACATGAAGAAAGAGCCAATTATTCTATATGAGTACCATCATATGCAAATTCAGTATATTGCAATTGATAATAAATCAACTGTGTTTCACTCACGGGAACTCCTAAAACAGTTACTGGAACTACCATTTTTTCTCTTCCAGCTACTGGAAGCAATAAGGTAGCCGTACATGTGTTCTCATTACATCCTTAACACCGATTTACCCATAAATCTATGTGTCTCATACTATAATTATATTCCATAGGTAAATTTTACAATATACCAAGTGGAGTAATTCCACATTGTAAAGACTGAGCCATCATTTTAAAATTTGCACAATATTCAATTTGGATTTCCATACATGCCCTGGCTATGTCTGACTCTTGTTCACTTCGGATCAAACCTAAAATAGCATCTTGAAGATGTGAAACAGAGGATCCTAAAACATTTACAGAATTAACGATTATTTTTTCCAAAAGTTGGTTTAGACTTTTCTGGACTTTAATTCCTTTCTTTTCCAGATAACCTATGGTTTTTAAATTTGATTGTCATGAATTTATATTCATTATATTTACCAAGCTTCCAAAGGTACCTATTCCTCCTAAAATACCCTCTACTATACCTCTTTTAGTTCTGGTTTGCTTGGAAACACTCTTTTCAAACCATTTTTCTAAACCTTCCTCCATATTAGCAAGATGCTTTCCACATTTAGGATACTTTGATGATATTTTCCAATCTGATATATTAAATGTCTACATTACGGTGACATATTTACCATTTCTCAAAAGAGGCTTGGACTGGAAATGGTTAATCTGGAAAGGACTAGATGATTCAAATTTAACCTTGGTACAAATATTTTCTGTAGGTGACCATACAGTAACATTTACAGTTTTACATTGTTTATAATTGTTTATAGTTAATATGCAACACTGATACATTCCTGAATCTTTAGGAGATGGATGATCTTGATAAAATATAAACTTTTTATCAAACCATTTCACATTCCCAAATTGACCTCTATGAATCACATTAGTTGGACCATTAGAGAAACTACCTAAAAATACCTCTCCTTTTGTCCATGTAATCACAGATTCGGATGGAATCACTAATCTTTTGCTGCATTTTAAATATAATCAATTCGTTTCTTCCTGAATATTCACCAATGTTGGAGAAATTTGAATTTCAGGATTAGTAACAGTTGTTCCAATGAAATGAATGGTTATATTAACTTCAACAGGTTCCCTTATTATTTGGAATCTCCAATTTTTCACCCACTCTTCATCAACCTTTGCTGTTATGGGAAGAATTGAAGGATCCATTATTTTTACATAATTCTGGGTTTGAAACCAAATCTCCTCTCGAGATTTTCCCTCTTTTCCTAATGCTATCTTATCATTCGTGAGATCTCCAGACCATGTAGCTGACTCATTTCCTTTTATCACAAAACTCCAGTATAATATATCTATTGACTCCCACGATCCTGTTCGATTGTTATGTGTGAATGTTCCTTGTAATTGAGTGAACTTTGGTTTGAGTCCTACTGTTGCATGTAATTCAATGTGTGTATCATGCCTGAAGTGTAATTCAATACAACAGTTAGCACCAAAACCCATTCAAAGACTTCCGGAAATGTCTCTGAAATTGTCCTGAATTTGTTCTTCCAGAAAATCCTCAAGACGAAATCCTCTTCTTCTTCGTGCAAGGATTGAAGTCTCTTTGTCATGGTCACTCTTTTTATCATGAAAAAAAGATTTCAGATTCCTATTCTGCACACAATATAATACTAATGCAGGGGCTATAAAGAATATAATAAAAAGAACTGGGGAAAAAGCCACCCCATACTGGGGGAAGAGGTTCCAGATAAACCTGTGGTCATTTTTAAAAAAGGGCTGACCCTACAGACCAAATTGGTCCATAGTGCGATATCTTCCATTACACAGAAGAAATCTGCCAGCAAGTTTAGTTGGTGCGGTTTCTGTACAGCCTGTAAAAATGGGAAGAGAGGTAATATCATGACATCTACTCCAGTGATAATATCTAAAAATGGGGAAAAGATCTTTAACCCCTTAAGGACGAAGGGTGTACATGTACGCCCTTGCGTCCTGGTACTTAAGGACCAAGGGCGTACATGTACACCCTGTGTTTAAACTGCTACTGCACCCGATGTGGGCGCAGTAGCAACATGGTTCCTGCTGATGTAGATCAGCAGGAACCATGTTCTAACTGCGAGGGGTCATGTGACCCCCCGTATCGGCGATCGCTGCAAACCGCAGGTCAATTCAGACCTGCGGTTTGCAGCGATTTCAGCGATCTCTGATCCCGCGGTCTATGACCGCGGGGATCAGAGATGACTGCCCCAAAGGTAATTATTTTAACCCCCTGCATCCCCCGATCTTGTTATGGCGGCGGGGTGCAGGGAGTGGTGCGGCGGCGGGAGGCGGTGCGGGAGGCGGGCGGTGCGGCAGGCGGGATCGCAATAGCGATCCCCCGCCCGCCTCCCTTGTAATAATTCCCTGGTGTCTAGTGGTTCTATCAGAGTGCCAGCACATTGCTGGCACTCTGATAAAAACGGCTGGCATCTGTGCTGCAGATGCCAGCCGTTTAACCCTTCCTTACCGCGGTCCGGACGGACCGCGGTATGGAAGGTGTTAACAGGGAGGAGCTCCCTCCCTCTCCCATCGGGGGCTGCTGTGCCTATGCAGCCCCCAGGATGGGATCGCAGAGGAGGGAGCTTCCTCCTCCCCATCCATCACCCACTGCTCTCTAATGGCAGTGGGTGATGAGTTACCATGGCAGCAGGACGCTTTCAGAAGCGTCCTGCTTGCCATGGTATAGCAACTCTGGTCAGACTTCTGCTAAAGGCAGAAGTCTGACCAGGCTATGAAAAGTAAAAATACAGTGCAGTACACTATATAGTGTACTGTACTGTATTATATAGACACCAGATCCACTGGATCTACAAGAACCAAGTGGGTCTGGGTCCAAAAAATGTAAAAAAGTGAAAAAAAGTAAAAATAAAAAAAAACACAAATCACTGAATAAAAAGTAAAAAAATAAAATACACTACACATATTAGGTATCGCCGCGTCCGTAAAAAACAGCTCTATAAAAATATCACATGACTGAACCCCTCACGTGAACGCCATAAAAAAAAAAAAATGGTGTAAATAAGCCATTTTTTGGCACCTTACATCACTAAAAGTGTAATACAAAGCGATCAAAAAGGCGTTTGCCTCCCAAAATAGTACCAATCTAACCGCCATCTCATCCCGCAAAAAATGAGCCCCTTCATAAAACAATTGCCCAAAAAATAAAAAAACTATGCCTCTCAGACTAAAACATGATTTTTTTGTTTCAAAAATGCTTTTCAGTGTTAAATGTAAAAAAATTTAAAAAAGTAGACATATTGGGTATCTCCACGTCCGTAAGAATCTGCTCTATAAAAATATCACATGACCTAACCCCTCAAGTAAACACTGTAAAAAAATAAAATAAAAACTTTGTCAAAAGCCATTTTTTGTCACCTTACATCACAAAAAGTGTAATAGCAAGCGATCAAAAAGTCATATGACCCCCAAATAGTGCCAATCTAACCGCCACCTCATCCCATAAAAATTATACCCAACCTGAGACAATCGCCTAAAAACTGAAAAAATATGGCTCTCAGACTATGGAGACACTAAAACATATTTTTTTGTTTCAAAAGGATATTATTGTGTAAAACCAAAATAAATAAAAAAAGTATACATATTGGGTATCGTCGCGTTCAGTAACGACCTGCTCTATAAAAATATAACATAACCTAACCCCTCAGGTGAACGCCGTAAACATAAAAAATAAAAACGTTGTAAAAAAGTCATTTTTGTCACCTTACATCACAAAAAGTGTAATAGCAAGTGATCAAAAAGTCATATGCACCCCAAGATAGTACCATTCAAACCGCCATCTCATCCCGCAAAAAATGAGCCCCTACATAGGACAATTGCCAAAAAAAAAAAAAAAAACTATGGCTTTCAGAATGTGGAGACACTAAAAATCATTTTTTCAAAAATGCTTTATTAAGTAAAACTGAAACAAAAAAACCCAAAAAGTAGACATATTTGGTATTGTCGCGTCCGTAACAACCTGCTCTATAGAAATAGCACACAATCTAACCTGTCAGTTCAACGATGTAAATAACAAAAATACAAAACTGTCCCAAAACAGCTATTTTTTGCAAATTATCCATTTTAATCCATTTTTCCAGTAACAAAGCAAGGGTTAACAGCCAAACAAAACTCAATATTTATTGCCCTGATTCTGTAGTTTGCAGAAACACCCCATATGTGGTCGTAAACTGCTGTATGGCCAAACGGCAGGGCGTAGAAGGAAGGGAACGCCATATGGTTTTGGAAGGCGGATTTTGCTGGACTGGTTATTTGACACCATGTCCCATTTGAAGACCCCTGATGCACCCCTACAGTGGAAACTCCAAAAAGCGACCCCATTTTGGAAACTACGGGATAAGGTAGCAGTTTTGTTTGTATTATTTTAGGGTAAATATGATTTTTGGTTGCTCTATATTACACTTTTTTGAGGCAAGGTAACAAAAAATAGAAATTCGAAATTTCATCTCCATTTGCCAATAACTCTTGTGGAACACCTAAAGGGTTAACAAAGTTTGTAAAATCAGTTTTGAATACCTAGAGGGTGTAGTTTCTTAGATGGAGTCACTTTTTGGAGTTTCTACTCTAGGGGTGCATCGGGGGCTTCAAATGGGACATGGTGTCAAAAATCCAGACCAGCAAAATCCGCCTTCCAAAAACCATATGGCGTTCCCTTACTTCTGCGCTCCACCGTTTGGCCATACAGCAGTTTACGCCCAAATATGGGGTGTTTCTGAAAACTACAGAATCGGGGCAATAAATATTGAGTTTTGTTTGGCTGTTAACCCTTGCTTTGTTACTGGAAAAATGGATTCAAACGGAAAATTTTCAAAAAATCGAAATTCTGAAATTTTATCTCCATTTGCCATTAACTCTTGTGGAAAACCTAAAGGGTTAATGACGTTTGTAAAATCAGTTTTGAATACCTTGAGGGGTGTAGTTTCTAGAATGGGGTCATTTTTGGATGGTTTTTATTATGTAAGCCTCACAAAGTGACTTCAGACCTGAACTGGTCCCTAAAAAGTGGGTTTTTGAAAATTTCTGAAAAATTTCAAGATTTGCTTCTAAACTTCTAAGCCTTGTAACGTCCCCAAAAATAAAATGGCGTTCCCAAAATGATCGATACATGAAGTAGACATATGGGGAATGTAAATCAATAACTTTTTTGGGCGGTATTACTATGTATTATAGAAGTAGAGAAATTGAAATTTGGAAAATTGCTAATTTTTCAAAATTTTTGGTAAATTTGATATTTTTTTATAAATAAAAATGAAATTTTTCGACTTAATTTTACCAGTGTCATGAAGTACAATATGTGACGAAAAAACAATCTCAGAATGGCCTGGATAAGAAAAAGCGTTTTAAAGTTATCACCACATAAAGTGACACTGGTCAGATTTGCAAAAAATGGCCTGGTCCTAAGGTGAAAATGAGCCCGGTCCTTAAGGGGTTAAGATTCATGGCAATTTAAGTTGTGAGAGTACGGGGGTGATCTATGTGCTGGAATGCCCTTGTGGCTTCCAGTACGTGGGTCGGACCATTAGAAAACTAAAGACCAGACTACAGGAACATATCAGAAATATCAAGAGGGGTCTTGAGACCCATAGTGTGTCGGCACACTATAAAAAATGTCACGATAAAAATCCGAAGGGACTCCAATTTGTAGGAGTAGAGTTGGTAAAGGATCCTTGGAGGGGAGGTGACCTGATTGCACGTATTAATGGGAAAGAGGTGCAATGGATGTTTGACCTCAAAACACTCCAACCTTGGGGTCTGAATGTTGAATGTGATGTTAAGTCCTGTTTAGTGTAAACCAAACTTACCTTGGATGCTTTATAATGCCTGAGAGTGTCAGCCGTGATAACCGCCTTAGAGAATGTTTTGGTCTAATGAACAGTCGCATAAATATGTTGGTGGGGTCGATAGTAATCCATACATAATAAACAGTTTGGCAATTTCCTTTTCCCCTTGACTTGGCTGATTAACCAGACTGCTGCATTCGCTTTTATCCTCCTCAAAACAGCATAGTTTTAATATTTTTGTGAATGATTGGAATAGTAATCCGCTATTGGTTGGGAATGTATATGTGTCTCGATGATGTGATCAGGTTTAACTATGAGGACTTAGGTGGATACAATAGGTTTTATGAATGAACAAGATAGTAACTCCTTACTGGCTAGGAATGCACATGTGACAAATGATTGACATGAAGCGTCAGTGCGGCAATTTCACTCGCGCCTTTTACAGTTTGGAGCAGTTTTGAGTAGTATGACTATGTTTTAAAAAGTATGATGTGCGTTTATACGTAATCTTTGATTATTTAATTAAGATGTTTTTAACCATGTGATCACTTCTCAAGATAAGGGTTTGGTATATAAAAGGTGTACGCATGTGGGTTTAATGGATTCATTTTACCTGGAGTGCCTTGGAAGAGCCCCTGAAGAAGTGCATAAAGCGAAACCCGTGTCGGGCTGCTGTTGAACTTCGGTTTTATTGACTTTATGATATGCTGATATAACAAGATTGCTTCTTGTGAGTATAATAAAGAACCTTACTGTTTTGAACCTTGGTGGTGTTATAGTATGTCCTGCGTCTGGTGTTTTCCCTGGTCAGGTGGACGCGTACAATGGAGATGATTGCAGAGGCAAGCCGGGTTACCTGTGTCCATAGGATGGTGATCTGATTCCTGGAGTTAAGTTCCTGATCTTCTGGGATTTCCAGCAGCGTGGTCCATCCGACCTACCACTCTTTTTATCATGAAGGAATGCTGCGAATGTAGCGGTTGTGAATATCATCATCAACAATGACATTCCCATCATGAAACAGCTTTTATGAAGACATCTTTGTTTGTTGTAGATTGTGTATACCATGAAGAGTTTCATTTCCTATGAAGGAAAGTAGTATCATTATTTTGGTACATACAATTTACACTGATCAACTTGTACCCACAATTTTTGTTGTCTGCGAGTATTCTTTAAATCACTCGGTGCTCTTTGAACCAAAATCATTACTTGTCCCATAGTGTCAATTATTTTGAAAGGAACTTCCCAATTGCTTTCCCAAGGTGCACTCTTCCTGATGTTCTTAATCATTACAAAAGCACCTTTCACAAATTTAGAAGAGTAAGGTGTATCATGCATTTTGGATGCAGCATATGGAAGAATTGTACTTAAATTCTCCTGCAATAACTATAATCACCTGGACCTTGCTATTACATCTTTTTGAGGAATAGACAAGAATGGTTCGTTTGGGAACATTAATGGCATTGTTCTTCCAGCCATTAATTCAAATGGAGTATACTGTATCATAGAGGAAACAGTTCGTTTTATGCTCATAAGTACAAAGGGTATTGCATCAACCCATGTATTTCCTTTGTCTAATAACATTTTTGTAAACCTTGTCTTAATTATTCTTTCCAAAATGACTGCAGATTATGGGTGATACGGTACATGGAACTGTTGTTGTACTCCTAGAATAGCACAAACTGTCTGCATGATCTTTCCTGTAAAATGACTTCCTCTGTCAGAGGTAATCATTCTTGGGATCCCCCAAGTACAAAACACATGATTTACCAATGCCCTCGCTGTAGACAGAGCATCGTCTTTCCTGACAGGTAAGATCTCTACCCATTTCGAAAATACATCCACCTCCACTAATGCATACCTGAGTCTATGTTTACCTGTAGGTAGAGGACCAATGTAGTCTATCTGTAACATATACCAAGGACCATCAGCAGGTGCAATTCGTAAAAGCGGAGGCTTTTGTCCTTTAGGTCATGGGTTGACTTGAGCACAAATGAGACATGACTGAACAACATCTTGGACAGTCTTATCCATTTTGTCACAGTAAAATTTCTCTTTGAGAACTCCTTGCAATTTTTCCTGACCCAAATGACCTAAACTCTCATGATTGTATTTGGTGAATCAAATTTGTAAGTGTTTTGGGAAAACTGGATGCAATTCCCCCTGACAGTCAAGACACAAAACCCCATTTTCACAAACAAAAGGAGGTTTTGGATCAACCTGAGCAGCAGCAAGGGACGAATCCTTCGCTTGTTCTTCTGCAAAAGAAGGCAAATGCGTGTCTGTTTTCCTCACTGGTAAACCTTTCAAAGATTCAGTTTCTTCCTTTAACTCTCCTGTCATAGCTGCTTCCTTAGCCAATATATGGTTGTTTCCAGTAACTAACTCATGTCTGCCTTTCTTATGTGCTAGGACTTTGACTATAGCAATGCTATTAGGATTTTTCGAAGCTAATTTGAGTATGTCCTTGAGTGTCTTACTATGCACCAGGACCTTGTTAGAGGAATCTACAAATCCTCTCTTCTCCCACACTGGTAAATAGTCTGTCAGTGATCTCAAAACATATGAGCTGTCACTATAAATGACCAATAGATTCTTGTTTTCTTTCTCATCAATTGTCAGTACAGTTTTGACTGCTTCTAACTCTGCTCTCTGAGCTGAATAATGTCCTGGCAGCCTATGCTGAACTGTATATCCCTTTTCAGGATACCAGATAGCATAACCTGTATAGTACTTTCCCCCTGAACAGTATCTTGTACCATCAACAAACACTGGTTCATCAATGTTCTCTGTATCTCTCCAAAACAAACTAGGATATTAATTATAAAATGTGTCTGAACATTCATGGGCTTTCCCTTCATACTGCATTAATTGAGGAAGTACTTACTTGGCCTTGTGATCAATCTCAATGTGTTTTGATGATAAAGACAACAACCAATGTGCAAATCTTTGATTTGACACACCTGGGATGTTTTTCTCAATGAGAAGTTTTAGTGTGGAGTGTGGAGTCTGCAGAATGATTTTGTTAAATCCAACTATGTGTTCTGTTGCCTTAACAGCAAGATGAACACCCACCAAATGTTTTGCACAAGTTTCAAACCCATTTTCCACAGATGTGAGAAGCTTAGAGAAATAGCCCAAAATCCGCCATTCTCCCCCTTGCAACTGCAAGAGTACAGCTGACACAGCCGTGTCTGAGGTATGAACCTGCAAAGCAAAAAGGTGCCAGAGTCGTAGCTGTTGACAACGCTGGAGAATTTTGCATATCTCTCTTTAGAAGTTCAAATGCCTTCTGTTGTTCCTCTTCCCATGGTTCAAAAGAGTCATCATCATTATTTTTCAAGATATCATATAGAGGCTTAGCTTTTTCTGAAAAACCATTCTACAAATTCTCAGGAAAAGTTTACTAGACCCAAGAAATGTCTTAGAGCCTTGTTTGTGTGATGTTGGAATGGAAAGAGAAGCAATGGCTTCAATCCTTTCTTGAAGAGGCTGTCTCTTTCCTGGACTGATTAACACTCCAAGATTTCTCACTTTAGTCTGCAACAGCTTGACTTTCTTGGTGTTCAATTTCAAACCTGCTTCATGCAACAATGAAAATAATTCTGCAACACTCTATCCTCAGTGGTTAGAAGAATGTCATCAACATATTACAACAGACAATCTGGTCTCAAAAATTTGGACAATACCTTAGCTACTGCCTGATGAAACATGCTAGGTGATAAATGTGCTCCTTGAGGCAATCTGCAAAATACATATTGCTCATCCATGAAAGTAAATGTAAATTTGTATTGACAGCTCTTTTCAAGAGGAATGCTGAAAGAAACATTATTGATGTCTAAAACAGAGAAAAACTTTGCCTTGGGATTCAATCGTGCCGTCATGTCACGAGTATCTGCTATGATGGGTGCCATATTTGGGGTATACTTCTTCATCAGTCTTAGGTTATAATAATATTCTGTAAGAACCATCAGGCTTCACAGTACACCACAGTGGATTGTTTGTTACTGAATTCGCCTTTCTAATGACACCTTGATCAAGCAGTTCCTGTATGATTTTAGACATGGGACCAATGGATTCAGGTGGCAATTTGTACTGCTTTTGGGGAGGAGGATCTCTCCCCTCCACATTGACAAGTAAATCTTTCATTGTGCCCACTTCATTTCTGAATTGTGCCCACAAAGAAGGAGTACATTGTACAATTTCTTTTAAAACTTCATCATCACCAGTTTCTGGCCACAAATGTTCAGTAGAAACAACTTCAGTTAAGCAAACAGTGGGATCAATGACTACATGTTTAGATCTATCAACATCTTTCTAGATCACCTTATTTCCAAAGTCAATGACCCAACCCCATTTTTTCATTATGTCAGTTCCTATGATATTTTCAGAGTTAGTACTATGCCAAATGTCAATTTTAGTTTTCAGATAGCCAGGTATTTCCAAACCAACATTCTGAGCTAAAGTTGCTTTAGTGCCACTCTTTCCACTAAAACCAACAATTGTACAAACAGGTGCATTTAGAATTAGAGGTAAGTTCTGATTAGTCACACTTAATTGAGTGACTCCTGTGTCAATGAGAAATGCCATCCCCTTACAAATGGTCTCCCACACTCATCCAGTGTAACTGGAGCTACTAATTCCAAAGGACGAGGGGTCAGAGTTTGTTCTAGTCATGGGGAAGGTAACAAACCAGTTGTCCCCTCAATCTTATTACCATAAGATTTCCCCTTGTACGAAGTGTTATTTAATGTTAATTCTCTAATTTGTCTTTTTAAAGGGGCATATGGTGATTGTGACTGATCCTGCTCTGGAGGAGGAGCTGTTGGCACAAAACCATTTTCTTTCCCTGCATTCTGTGTCTCATTTAGAAATTTCCTACATTGCCATTTTAAATGTCCTATTTTCCCACAATGATAACAAGTAACTTGTCCTCTTTGAACCGACACCTTTCCTTTCTGTTTAGAGTGTTCACCTTTCATGGGAGGGTTTGATTTAGGACGATTTGAATTTGTTACCTGTTTTTCCTCCTTTTTTTGGACTGCAGCAACCTTGACCTTTACACTACTTTGTTTAATTGATCTCCTTATTTGATCAATAAATGTTGCTGTCTCCTGTAAAGTAGGCTTTCTTAATGCTAACTCCCTGGAGACTGGATCAAGGTATTTAAATCATTTTGCAAATTACTTTATAATTAAGGTGGGTTCAAAATCATCCTCAATTTCCATGACCATTCTAGAAGCCTGTTCAAATTTTATTAAAAATGCAAATGGATCATTCTGTAAAGTTGGCTTTAACATGTCAAGGATTTCAAATGTAGGAGTAGATTCTCCAGTAGTAAATAAAAGTAGTGGCCTCAATCGATCTGCTGGGAAACTATGTATTATTTCGTGCTCATTATTAACTCTTGGTGTGGTCTCTAATCTCCTTGCCATATGTGAGGGAAGCTATACTTTAAATACTTTGTTTTTCTGTTCATTATTTAGATTGAACTTCTCAGTATTAGATTCAAAGATATCAGCATTGTTAAATGCATCTATCTTATCATTATAAGCTGGGATATCTTTACTAATTTTTATTAACTGATCATGTATTTTTAAATTTAACTTGGCTGCCCTGTCATGTAATTTCCTCCTCCTGACTTCCTGCCTCTATGTCTTCATTTAGGTCTGCTGGACTAGTTTCTGGAACGTAGGACACACCTGTATCTTTGCCACTTTTTGTAATAATAGAAACCTTTTTCATACGATGGCATAATTTTGATATTAATTGTGTCCTAGTTTCCATCTGATCTTCTATGTGTTATGCCAAAATTTGACAATTTGGACAATCATTAAAATCATTCTCCTCTATATGTTCCTGTGTGTCTGTATTATGTGTATTTTAATTATTCACACATATACTATGTGTCTGAATCCGTGGCTGCCTGTCTTCAAGAACTAATATATTAAATATTTTAACCATATGTGATACATTCCTGAGCTTCTTTTGTAATTTATCTATACATAACAACTTTTTGTCAGTTCTTATGTTCTCTTCTTCGCATTGACTATATAAACTTGCCCATAATTGTGCATTAGTATGGCTACTCCCAACTCTAAACTCCAATTTACTTTTATCTGAATAAGAATCAAGAAATTCCATTACTTACTCGGGTATAATTTCCTCGATGTCCCCTTCTTACATCTTCTTCGCACAGTGGAAGGATCTTTATGTAGTAAATTCTTTTCTCACAGGCCTTCATCTGGGAAGTGACGCTTGCAACAGATATGTGGCTCACTCCTTCTATAGGTCTGTTTTTGTTGTTTTCCTGAAGTTTGTAATAGTAATTACTCTCTTGGCCCTTCCTTTCACAAACAAAAGGAAACCAAAAATGACAAAAGTCCCATGGCTCGCCACTGTAAAATAAAATCCAGCATTACTCTATTTTTCAAGAAATGCTTCAGAAGGAGCCCAACAAAATATGCAGAATACTTGATGAAAGGTAAAAGTTAAAAGGATTTAATTTGCATAAAAAGAAAAGGTTACAAAGTTTAGGAAGAGAAAAATAAAGTAAAGCACATCAAATAAGTTTCAGAAAGTAACAAGCAACCAAATAAACAATTAAAAATTAGTGAAAGAGTTAATTTCCCCAAAATAACATGTATGTGTGAATCTGTGTGTGTGTAGAGAGCAACAGGTGTCTGTCAAAAGAATGCTCTGCTTCTGTCATGAGACAAAGCCTTTTTTATAGTCTGACTCTCCATTGAGTTATCTTGTATCCTAAATTTAACATTGTAACAAACATATATGGTTAACAAGTAAAACCCCTGACATCATGATTTCCTAAGTGATCCTTATATGTAAAGCTAATAATAGTATTCAGAAGTAGGAGGATTCCTAACCTTTCCAAATACTATTGTCGTCTCAACCTGTAAAAAATTTACACTTCAACACAAGTGCTGACCTTGCATGGTCCTCAAAATAACTCTAGCCTGCTAAAAAGTGTTAGTTATGTTGTTTTACAGCCGCCCCGCTGTTAATTTATTCACTCCTTTCTTGATTTTTTTCTTCCTCAGTGTGCCATAATTCCACACTGGCGCATGCGAGATTTCAGGCGATGAGGCTGCTGCCAGGACACTGCACAGGGCCGGACGTGTGTGACATTGGCGCATGTGCGGGATTATGGCGCACTGAAGAAAAAGGCCGGAGACGGGTGAATAAATTAAGAGGGGCGGTGCTGGGCTCAGAGATCAAGGGCTTGGCCGGGCACAAACGGCCAGAGGGACAGCCCCTTGGGCACATTAGGAAGGTAATTACCATATGGATAAAACCTATTTTTATCACAAATAAGACTACAGGTGGGGATAAAAATAGTATATTTTTAATAACATAATGGAGACTGATATGATGATACCAATATCTGTGTATGCAAAATCGGGCTGACAGAATCCCTATAAAGATCCTGTTCCTTCAATCTAGCAGAAGCAGGTCAGGTCCTGGCTGTCAGACACAGCGGGGACCCTGAGAAGAAGACAGGAGTGGTTTATTACCGCTCTTGCCTTCTTCTGTGCCTGAAGGAGATCGCTGGAGTAGCGCATGGGGGAAAGCAGGAAGCGGCCTAGCCGCTTTGTCTGTTAGTCCCGGTGGTCACGTGACTGCCGGGTGTCTCGGGGCAGGAGCAGAGCTGCAGGGTCTAAGGAGAGCCTGATCAATTCTGTCTGTGTAATGCCCCCACAGGGCTCTGTTTTCCCCTATAACCGGGGCTCTTGTGGATGCCGCAGTTACAGTGGAAACAGTGGGGGAAAAAATGTCAATGTCCTCCAGAGGACTTTTAATGACCTCCTGGGGGACATATTATGTGTCAAAGTAAACTAAAATATAAGCAAAAAAATAATAATGAAAAATACAAATACATTTTTTTAAATAAAATTAAAAATGCCGTCACTAATGGAAACCGTCACTATAGTTGCCCCGTTCACTCAAACCTATACATGTTATATATAAAAACGATTGTCGCTAAATAGGGAGCCCATTGCAATAATTAATTTTTGTGTCGGTTTTAATATTTAAGAAATAAAAAGCTATAATAAAAAATTACTTTTTTATAAGAATTAACGGTTTGCCCACAAATGAAACCTTCAAAAAGGAAAAAAAAACAAAAAAAAAAACATGCTAATAAAAAGTCCATTGCAAAAATTAGTATTGGTAGTCAAACAAATAAAAAAGTTAGGGTCACTAAACCACCACATGCACAAAATCCCAAAAATTCATGAAAGGGTTAACAATCCTTTTATTGGTGCTGAATCCATTTCTCCCAATGATGTATCCATTTTACATTTCACACAGTGTCATTTTTACCCTCAGTATGGTAATACTTATTACATCAGTAAATGCTAAAAGAGCTTAATAGCCCATTTAAGTGTTCCATGTTATGGGCTGAGGCTAGGCGCTCCAGGGCAGATGTCATCTGTGTCAAGACACAGTTAAATGAGAATGATTTTTACTGACTAAGGCACAAACATTTCCCCCATATATTTCATGCAGTAGTACTCTCAAAAAAGAGTGCAATTAGTCAAAATGTAGCCTTTCAATCCTTTTTTGACCCTGGAGGTCATTTCTTTATTCTTACTAGATTACTAAATAACGCCCCGTAGACATAACTTTCTGCTTATGCCCCTAGTGCGATTTTTAAAAATAGTGATTGCATCGCCTTCCTTCATTCTGTCAGGGGTCCTTAATTTTAGTTGGCAACTTTAATAAAATAATGTGGCCCTTATTAGCCTCCACTGCCCCTGCCCCCTCAGAGGCCCCTTCTGAATTATACATTTTCCTTTGACAAAACCTACTGGACACATGGAGACTCCAACCCCTCACTGAAAGACACTTCTCATTTTTTTTCCCACCCTCATAAAACATACTCCGGGAGAGGTTTGTTTCTAATAGACAGGAACCTGTTTCCGAGGATCCACTCCACCTCCATTGGAAATATCGGGTTGTCTGATCATGCCCCGATTCATAAAGCTATACATGAACATTTTAATAAACCCCCCTCAAATCCATGGTGCATTAATACATGTATGCTGCAATTCCCTAAATACTTTTTTTATTTGGAATAAAACACATTTACTGGCACTCTTAAGGTACTTTCACACTAGCGTTTTGGATTCCGTTTGTGAGATCCGTTTTAGGGCTCTCACAAATGGTCCAAAACAGATCAGTTAAGCCCCAATGCATTCTGAATGGATAAGGATCTGTTCAGAATGCATCAGTTCGGCTCCGTTCTGCCTCTATTCCGTTTTGGAGACGGACACCAAAACGCAGCTTGCAGCATTTTGGTGTCCGTCTGAAGAGGCGGAGCCTAACGGATCCGTTTTGAATTACAATGTAAGTCAATGGGGACTGATCCGTTTTCAATGACACAATATGGTACATTTGAAAACGGATCCGTTCCCCATTGACTTTCAATGTAATGCAAAACGGATCCGTTTTGGACTTTGTCATTTTTCTTTAAAGCTAATGCAAACGGATCCGTTCTGAACGGATACAAACGTTTGCATTATAGGTGCGGATCCGTCTGTGCAAATAAACAGACGGATCCGCACCAACGCAAGTGTGAAAGTACCCTTACTTAAAAATTTTATGGGTATGCTGCATGGAAGGTCAGTGCCGCAACAACAATTAGAAGAAGTAAAAGAAGAATTCCTACACCTACTCTCTGACTGCACCTAAGTACCAGTCACTAGAAGCGAGGTCTACCACATCTGTTGTCCTCTAAGTTGCAATAAGTGTCTATATGTGACACTGTCACGCCTACCTAAACTTGTAGAAGAGAGTCAGTGATGTTGATGTGTAGTGGTGAATACTTGATAGTTCTCCCGATCCTCCTCGAATCTGGTAGAAGCAGTCAGGCTGTGAAGCTGGAAAATGTGCCCTAGCCGGCAGCACTTTTCCTATTCAAAAAAACTTGCGCTCCTAATCAGAGCGCTGGTGACGTCATGCTAGCTTACAGCTACAAGACCTGTTGTGGACAAAAAATCAGATGCATTTCAAAAGGATCACCTTTCTTCCTCAGGGATAGAGTCTGGGGTTATTCAGATCAGGTTATTGCAATGAAGTCTTTAAGTTAGGGAGACAGAACACAATTTCAGTTGTCGAACGTGAATAGCTCCACTTCGCTATTTAGTCCAGGGGGGCGAGGCTATTCAAATTAAAAATCCATCTTGTTTCAGCGCATGACAGGTATTTTATTAAATCACCTCCTCTCCTTCCAATTTTACCTACTCCATGCCACATACTGATGACCCTTTCCACTCACCATCAACACCTCCTCAGGAGTTCCAGAGAGTTCCATAATCTCATTGATCTTACCTTAAAGAATCATCTTCTATGTTTGTGTGCAAAACTTCTTTCCTCCAGACGCTCAGGATGTCCTGTCACAGTCACAGTCCTGGGGATAAATAGATGATGGGAGAGATCTCTGTTCTGACCCCTGATACATTTATACATATTAATTAGATCTCCCCTCAGTCGTCTTTTTTCTAAAGTAAATAACCCTAATTTTGAAAAATCTTTGAAAAACCACAGGATCAGCCCCCTAGTGAAGTAAGTGGATTCTACTCTAATCCAGGAACTCTTAAGTCCCTGATGGTATTTTACTGCATTCTATTTTTATTCTATTTTATTTTACTGACACTGCTGCATCACAAACCTTATGAATATTAATACAGTATTGATTTGATGGTTATTTGATGCTCTCCTAGAGTCGTTTGTGAGACCAATTAACTGACTCCCGGACCAGGAGTACCTCACCTTTATATATTTATAGATACATTTTTTAGACATTTTAATCACTGGACACTGTACGAGGGTCTACCCTCTGTTTAGTGCTAGTATCTCCAGTATTTGCATTCCCGTCCATCCTTCTTGGCGCTCCCTTGCCTTTCCCCTTTTCTTTTTCCCCTTCCCTTTGGTGAGCTGTTAGACTCTCTCAACTTACCTGATACTTCCTTGACTATTTTGTTGTGCCTCTATTTTAGAGACACTGGTGAGCCGCCTCTATACTAGACTTACACACCTATTTGCTTATACCTTCACCCACCCTATTGGCGCCTTTTTTTCCACTCCTCCTGGAGACTGTCTCTCTCCCTGAGTGTTTGGATTAACTTCCGTTTTTTCTTTTTTTATCTTCTCTCGATTTGTAGAGTGGTAGGACTATGTTCTCATCACAGGTGTCTATGCCCCTTTTGATGCAAACTATTATCTTATCGGACTTGGCAGCAGCTGCCTGACACAGTTTTTTTGCAGCTTAGTTTGCTGTTTATTAAAATTCCTAGATCCTTTTCCATGTCAGTGTTACCGAGTGTTTTACCATGTAGCATGTACGGGTGACTTGCATTATTCCTTACCATGTGCATAACTTTACATTTGTTAGTGTTAAACCTTCAGCACCATCAGTGATGAGGTCACCGATGGTGCCTTCGGTGCGTCTCACCTCCTCAAAAGGAGGCAAGTATAAATGTCTATTCTGCACAAGGGAGGAACATGTACTGTGGGATCCATGCCTGGTTCATTTTTATGAACGTCAGCTTGTCCACGTTGGCTGTGGACAGGCTGCTGTGTTTGTCAGTAATGACGCCCCCTGCCGTGCTGAATACACGTTCAGACAAAACGCTGGCCGCCGGTCAGGCCAGCACCTCCAAGGCATAAAAGGCTAACTCTTGCCACGTGGACAATTTGGAGACCCAGAAGTTGAATGGGGTCGAACCATCAGTCAGTACATGGAGGGGTGTGCAGACATACTGTTCAACCATGTTAGTGAAATGCTGCCTCCTGCTAACACGTTCCATATCAGGTGGTGGTGCAGTTAGCTGTGGCGTGGAGACAAAACTTTTCCACATTTCTGCCATGCTAACCCTGCCCTCAGAGGAGCTGGCCGTGACAGAGCTGCGTTGGCGACCTCTTGCTCCTCCTCTGCCTTCCCCTTGGGCTTCCACCTGTTCCCCTGTGACATTTGGGCATGATCTCAGGAGCGCGTCTACCAGCGTGCGCTTGAACTCGCGCATCTTCCTATCACGCTCCAGTGCAGGAAGTAAGGTGGGCACATTGTCTTTGTACCGGGGATCCAGCAGGGTGGTTGCCCAGTAGTCCGCACATGTTAAAATGTGGGCAACTCTGCTGTCGTTGCGCAGGCACTGCAGCATGTAGTCGCTCATGTGTGCCAGGCTGCCCAGAGGTAAGGACAAGCTGTCCTCTCTGGGAGGCGTATCGTCATCATCCTACGTATCCCCTCAGCCACGCACCAGTGATGGGCCTGAGCTGTGTTGGGTGCCACCCCGCTGTGAACCTGCTTCATCCTCATTCTCCTCCACCTCGTCCTCCAGTAGTGGGCCCTGGCTGGCCACATTTGCGCTGCAGGCTCTTATGGCACAGCATGCAAACCACTCGGGTCTTGTCGTCAGCACATTGTTTAAAGAAGTGCCATGCCAGGGAACTCCTTGAAGCTGCCTTTGGGGTGCTCGGTCCCTGGTGGCGGTGGCCAGTAGAGATGGCCCGAACTATTCGCCGGCGAACAGTTCCCGGCGAACATAGCTTGTTCGCGTTCGCCTCGGCAGGCGAACATATGCGATGTTCGGTCCGCCCCCTATACATCATCATTGAGCAAACTTTGACCCTGTACCTCACAGTCAGCAGACACATTCCAGCCAATCAGCAGCATACCCTCCCTCCCAGACCCTCCCATCTCCTGCACAGCATCCATTTTAGATTCATTCTGAAGCTGCAGTCTTAGTGAGAGAAGGGAGAGTGTAGTTGCTGCTGATTTAATAAGGAAATTGATAGCTAGGCTAGTGAATTCAGTGTCCACTCCAGTCCTGAAAGACTCATCTGATCTCTGCTGTAAGGACAGCGTCCTGACAGCACCCCAAAAAGCCCTTTTTAGGGCTGCTACATTAGTCTGCTTTTTTTTTTTTTCTCGATATATATATATATCTTGCAGTTGCCTGGCCTGCCGTGTGTGAGGAGCTGCAGGCCCACAGACTGTAGTGTGCCCACTGCCAGTGCCCACCACTCACCCTGTGTGGCACAGGACTTTGCATCAAACAAAGGCATTTAATTTTTACCCTTTAATCTAAGGTTAGTTGCCTGCCAGTGTGTGTCAGGCTAACTTCCACTGACTGTAGTGAGCCCACCACCACTCATACCAGGTGGCACAGGCATTTAATTTTTACACTTTAGTCTAATTTCAGTTGCTTGCCTGCTGCCAGTGTGTGTCAGGCCAACTTCCACAGACTGTAGTGTGCCCACTGCCAGTGCCCACCACCACTCATACCGTGTGGCACAGGCATTTCATTTTTACACTTTAGTCTAATTTCAGTTGCTTGCCTGCTGCCAGTGTGTGTCAGGCCGACTTCCACAGACTGTAGTGTGCCCACTGCCAGTGCCCACCGCCACTCATAGCGTGTGGCACAGGCATTTCATTTTTACACTTTAGTCTAATTTAGTCTATTGCCTGCTGCCAGTGTGTGTCAGGCCGACTTCCACAGACTGTAGTGGGCCCACTGCCAGTGCCCACCACCACTCATACCGTGTGGCACAGGCATTTAATTTTTACACTTTAGTCTAATTTCAGTTGCTTGCCTGCTGCCAGTGTGTGTCAGGCCGACTTCCACAGATTGTAGTGTGCCCACTGCCAGTGCCCACCACCACTCATACTGGGTGGCACAGGCATTTAATTTTTACACTTTAGTCTAATTTCAGTTGCTTGCCTGCTGCCAGTGTGTGTCAGGCCGACTTCCACAGACTGTAGTGGGCCCACTGCCAGTGCCCACCTCCACTCATACCGGGTGGCACAGTAGCTTGCCGATAAATAAGGCATTTAATTTTTACACTTTAGTCCGGATAAGGTACGTAACAGGGATTAAACTGATAGGAATAGTACTAGTTAAGACACCACTCATATAGGGTGTCACAGCACATTGCTCTGTGCACGCGCAGTGCCCCAATTTGGGAGTATGAGGACCGACCAAGCTGCTTTTTCCATCTCCTGGTTCCTAAAATTAATTCAGTTTGGTGTATGAGAGTTTGGTCTGTCACTGTGAAGGCAGTCGAAGGTACCCGGCCTACATTTTATTTTTTTTTTTAAAAAGGCAATCCCTGATATGGGATGTAACAGGGATTAAACTGATAGGAATAGAAACCTTCAATGACATCATGGGGACATGGCTAGCTTGGTATCCAACCTTGTGCAAATGGGGAGTTTGCGGTTGTGCAAATGGACTGTTTGCGGTTGTTTGCGGTGCATTAAAAGGGGAGTTTGGTCTGTGAATGTCTGTAAAGTGGGCGTAACCCTTACACTACCTGATCGATACAACATCATACCTGATCGTATACACACACTGGATGTTTTAAAGCATGTTATTCCAAACAATTTAGGAATGTTACGTGATTTATGCCCTTTATGGATTAAAACCCAACTCTGCGTCCACTACGTAATTTTCCATGGGAGTTTTGCCATGGATCCCCCTCCGGCATGCCACAGTCCAGGTGTTAGTCCCCTTGAAACAACTTTTCCATCACTATTGTGGCCAGAAAGAGTCCCTTTGGTTTTTAAAATTCGCCTGTCTATGGCGGTTCGCCCGTTCGTGAACATTTGCAGAAGTTCGTGTTTGCCGTTCGCGAACTGAAAATTTTATGTTCGCGACATCACTAGTGGCCAGTAGCATACGAACTCTCTTGGCGGCGGCTGTTCTGCTTTTGCCCTGCTCCCTCTTTTGCTACGCTGTTGGCTCGGTCTCGCACTGCCTCTTCCTCTGAACTATGAAAATCAGTGGCACGACCTTCATTCCATGTGGGGTCTAGGAGCTCATCGCTCCCTGCATCGTCTTCCACACAGTCTTCCTCCCTGACCTCCTGTTCGGTCTGCACACTGTAGAAAGACGCAGCAGTTGGCACCTGTGTTTCGTCATCATCAGAGACGTTTATTTTACAGGCACCTAACACTATCTGCCTATTTATGTACTGTATTACACTAATCCAGGCACAGCAGTAACCACTGGTTTAGGGGAATATCAATTGTAGGGCTAGTATTTAGGCCCTGGATGAAAGGTATCCTTTTATGGACAGATTTACACTTGGCGATGTGAAAAAATATGTAGATTTATGACTTCAGCAATTGTATTTTAACACTTTGTGTGATATACCCTTTAACGGACAGAAATACAATGGGAGATGCACGGTAGCGTGTGAAGTTATTGAGGATGACCCTCTCAGCACTTGTATATACACCTTGAGTGTAATATACCCTTTTACTTACTGATTAACACTTGGCCTGCAACAGCTGGAACACCAGATTCAGGGTATTGCTATATTGGCAAGTGAATTTCACCCCAGAACAAAATCTATTCTTTGCAGGACACTATTAAACTTGGCCAGTGTTAAATAATATGTGATCTAAATTAAGTGATATTTAATATTAAGTATGTATTACACTACACATTGACACCATCTATAGTAATGTACTTGACAATGGGAGGTCTGTATGAGAACGTCAAAACCTATATTTGAAGTCTACCATATATGACAGTGTAAAGTGCATACACGCCTGTTTTCTATGGTATAAATGATTGACAGAGACAGACATGGAGGTCTTCTTCTTCTTCTTCTTCTTCTTCTTCTTCTTCTTACACTCTGTCGGGGGTGTTTGCTACTGGAGGAGATGGAGGAAACACATGGATCTTGAAGGAGGAGGATCTACCCTTCAACAATGATACTTCAAGGACTTTCATATACACACATGGACAATTAGACTAAGACTTTCCTGAAACTATTTTTGTAAGTAATCAACTTTTATGAAGACTGAAAATAAATCGCATTATTCATTTTTTCTATAACTCCTGTTGAATCCTGGTGAATGAGTCCTCCGGGTGTTCCTTACTCCAAATAAGCATACACTACATTTGGAGAGGATTACCAATCAAGTTATTATATTTTTGATACATAAAATATCATATTTGAAACGATATTTTACATTGGCGAGCTAGCGTGATACCGCAATATATATTAAATCTTGAAAAGGGGGAATAAGAGTCTCTCAAGGAAAGAATTATCAAGCTTTAATAAGTCTGAGAATTAAGAAGAATCTTCTGAAGGAGGACAACAAGTGCCAGACGTACCAAGACGTGCTAATGACGGAAGGCCAGCATTGAATCTACTGAGGTTGTGAGTATGGAAATAATAAATTCTATTGCTGATAAGAGTAGATTACAATTTACGTTTATGCCTAGCGAACACTCAGATTTGCAAACGATATGGTTTGATTTATATGCAAAATGTGAACAGAAGAATAAGAAGATGGACGGAAAGAGTATTTTAATTAGTAAAGAAAAAGAGAAAATAAGGAATATTGTCCATATGGTGAAGATCTTTCATAGCCTAGTGTCAGATAGATCCATGAATAATTGTACTCGTGAAGTTCCAACCACAGATGCTGTGATCTGTGAAGATGCATCAACTGAGGATGGAAATGGTAATAAAGTTCAGGAAAGTAAGAATGATGAGGATTTGAGAACTCAGCAGAATGAGATGAAACACATATGTATGATCTCTGCTGAAAGTGACCATAACATTATAGATGAGGAAAGGTCAATACAACAAGAGAAGACATTGCAGATCTCTGCTGAAGGTGACTTTGTGTCCGTAGACAATGACAGGTCTATACACCAACAGACATTGCATATGAAAGAGGCAAACTTACAATTAAAATTGCAGAGGCAATTAATGAAAATGTGCAAAGAAATCCCCATATATGATGCAAACATCCATGTGTGCAGGAATTCTGAGATTTTTGAGAGCCATGCAGATAGATTTGAATTATCAAATGAACAAAAGAATCGATTATTTAGATTATGGCTTCCAGTGAATTTCTCTAGGAGTCTAGCAATAAAACAGGTTGATGATAAGGATTCAAAATGGATTTGTCATAATGACATACAAAGATTAAAAGAGTTGATTTGGTGCACTACAAGTGACAGCATGCCCACCTATGAAATTCTAAAAGAATTAAAAATTGGCAGAAAAGAATCCACATTTGAATTTATGTCTATGTTTGAGCGGACATATAAAGCGGTTATTGAGAATGCCAAACCTTTACATATCATTCACATGTTTGTCAGAAAGTTCAAATTTCCTGAGCCACCTATATTAGTTTTGGCGTCAGAGAAATCGTCCTTATTTCAGACTACAATGTTTTTGGATATTATGAGGAAAAATATAAAGCAGAACATGTCTCCATCATATATAAGAAAAGAGAGAACATGTGCAGATTTAAGAATAGACAGACCCAGGCCTAAGAAGACTCAAATATCAGCTACATATAAGCGGATCAAAGATTCTCTTTATGATGAACGAAGAAGAGAATTACATGTAATGTTTAGACCCTATCATATGATAAAATCAGTCACACACACAAATCCGCAGATAGAAAATGTAACTGAAAATAATTCTCAGTGTCAGCCATCTACAAATAGACCAACTTCAGAAAAGGATCTACAGGGGGAAAAATGTCACATTTCTGAGGTAAATACCAATATAGAGGTCAAAAGTAAAGACATACAGAATCAGATGAGTTCTAAATGTAATTATCCTATCATTAAGGAAAAACTTAAGAAAATACAGTCAATGGATTTCTTAAATGAATTAAGAGTTTGACATTTCTAAATCAATCACATTGAGCAGGATATTCCAGGATCTCATAAACAGAGAAGTTATGAGAAGAGGTTTAAGTATTGGCTAGAAATAGATCTAGTGAGGACAGACATATTGGTAATGATTTTGGCCTGGATAAGGATAAGATTTTGTGTTTCACATTAAAATTAGCTGAATAAAAGTTTAGCTGAATAAAAGTTATGATAAATTATAAAACAATGCACAGGAGAAATCTAGAGGATTGGAGATTTCATGTGAATTATATCAGAAACTGGGAAAGTTGGGTGCATTATTTAGGTTCAATGCAGACACTGAAAGAAACTGCCACTAACTCACTATTGGAATGGAACAGCTATCATCCCCACTCATTAAAACGTGGCATACCCAGAGGACAGTATTTGCGTATGAGGCGCAATTGCTCGAGTCTGAGGGACTACAAAAAAGTAGCACATGATCTTAAGGACAGGTTTGTGAGACGAGGATACCCGGAAAATGTCCTTAAACAAGCTTACCATCATGCACTTAGTTGTGATAGGACTGAGCTATTGCACCCTCGCCAACGTCAGAATGAGAGCGAGCAAATACGCATTGTTGGAAACTATGATGTGGCACACGGCCAAGTGAGGGATATTTTATCTGAATTTTGGGGCATCCTACAGGCTGATCCGGATGTTGGACATCTAGTGGGACAGGCACCATCGATTACCTATAGGCGAGGTAGAAATATCAGAGATCGCCTTGTACACAGCCTATATTCCCCCCAGCAAAGAGTGGGGTTCTCCTTTAAAGATCAACTTAAGGGGACCTTCAAATGCTCAGGCTGTGTGGCATGTGGTTCCATAAAAAGAGGGAACACTTTTCGATGTACTGTAACAGACCGTATTTTTCAGATCTATACCTTCATCAAATGTAGGTCCACCGGTCTTGTATACCTGATAACATGTGTTTGTGGACTCCAATACGTCGGCAAAACTCTGAGAGAGTTCAGACGACGTATTGGAGAACACCTCAACGACATCAGACATAAGGTTGACAAACCAGTGGCACGTCATGTAGTGGAACATCACGGGGGGGACCCGAAGGTACTCTCCTTTCAAGGAGTGGAAGTTATTCGTCCATCAATGAGAGGGGGGACTTTGACAAACGGGTCCTTCAAAAAGAGGCCCAATGGATTTTCAGGCTGCAGACGGTGAGACCATTGGGTCTCAATGATCATATTTCCTTTACCTGCTTCCTGTAATCTATACTCGGCGGTTGAATCCTTCCGTTGAGTTTAAACAGTAATCAATACGATGACGATGACCATGCAAATTATAGAGACCATCGGAGAATGTGTCATTCTGTGCCATTCATTCTTCTGTGATTTAACATCAGTGACAATCAGGACCATTTGATATGAACTAGTGATCAACTATCTATGTATGTCCTTAATCCCCTTTAATCTATGCAATATAGAGTACTATATAGCAGTGACAGTGGGGAGATTTTGAGAGGCATACAGTACTGATTTCAAAATTATGTGTTATTGATGATTGATATATAACATCTATTCATCAATTAATGGTTATGATAGGCGACAATTCAATCTCTGTATATCTCCTCTTCCTGTGGGGGACATGTTTCGCCATGTTGCCACCGTCTACTGTTATCCTGACAATAGCCTTATATATATCCGCCGCTTATTTCCCGATGTAATCTTACATTGCAGGCGCCCTATGTTGAGTCGGCAGTTACAGTGCGCTCCGGTGAGCACACGGTAAGCAGCGAATCTGCCGAGATAGGGGCGTGTCTGTTGACTCCCTCTGTGGGCGGGACTTAAACTATTTAGACGCACAGGATTGGCGCCCGCGTCACGGCCATTCTAGTGCCGGAGCGCTACTCCTAGAGAGAGAGGGGAGCACGTCCTCGTGTTTTTTGTGTCTGTTTGTTTGTCTGTTCAATTACTACGTGACACTGCCACTTTGCAAGGAACATGGCGGGCTCCTGATGAAACATTTATATGTAGAAACGCGTTGAGCGTTTGCCAATGGAATAGTGGAAGTAGTGTGTGTAGCACATGTCTTAACAGCATAAGTAATTCATGAAAGGTGGCGTATAAATCCCGGGTGTTCAGTCTACCTTCTGGTAAATAGGCAATATCCAGAAAATCGCTGCTCAGTGTAGCAGCGGTGTATTCCTGCTCAGTTGCGCAAATGCGGACTGTGTGTGGAGACAATACCTTTATACTGAACATCCTGGTGATATACATTCAGTAGTGGTACCTTGTGTGAACTTATAGCACGGGACGAACTACTGTTTAGTTACTGTGGGATTAGAAGACAGCTGCCCGTAGGTGATTGTGTAGCCCTCATTCACAAGTGTATTGGGCTCATTCACCCTGATAGTGGGGCAGCTTCCTATACTCACAGCACTATAGGTTTATAGTGTACAAGTATCCTGCTTCAACACAGTTGAGTTTTTAAATAAATGACAATAAAAGTAACGTTTTAAATGAGCACACCTTAAAATTTTGGAATATTATAATCCTTCAAGAGGGTGTAAACTGATGGTAAATAAATTGTGAGCATTCAATGCAGACATGCCTGGAGAGGAGAGAATAAGTGCATTCCCTATCCATAATATTACATTTTGGTATAATTTAAGAGTTGTATTTGAAAGATGTTACATTGTATACATAAGTATATACAGAGGAATATGATACTTATTGTAAGATCAGCACATTGTAGTAGCTGTAATTCTATGTAAGAAAACAGAAGCTAATTATAAAGTAACAGGATCCTATTCTCATATGTCCTGAGTCTAAAGACATTCTTCTTTATGTTGCAGGAGGACAGAGAATAGAAGAATAAGATTTCTGTATTATTTGTTATACAGATAATATTGTTAGAAAATATGTCTCTGTTATATCTAATGCTATTTTCTATTTTTATAGTTTCTCCAGTAGAAATTTTCTTAAGGAGCAGCATTAGACCGAAATAAAAAATTTCCTTCCATAACAATTTTCTCCACCTTACTAAATAACTTTCATAATTGTATGCAATGTCTAGTAATCAAACTGTTAATCTATATAACCATGTTTAACTAACAGAATAACAATAACTACAAGATATTAAAGAGGAAACTTACTTACATTGTGATGCATGAAGCATGGGTTTTTTGTTTGCAGCCATTGATGAGAAGCATGAGGTCAAGTGATTGACAAGAGCATAATGACATATGAGACTTTTGTCTAAGAATAGGTTAATGGTATTCAAAAACTATGGGAAGACCAGTTCTAGAAAATTCTAAGATCTCAAGTTTAAGCAAAATACTAAATTGTTTTTTTTATGTGTGGTCCACAAATGAAGTACTTCAGGTTTATAACTGAAATTCCTTTTATAATGCGCATTACAAAACAAGACATACGTATGAGTTATATTACATCATTTTATTAATGGAAGTTAATTGGCCATATGAGAGTGTGATGATGTAAGAGTGATGTGAGCAGCTGCTGAGTCATATGAGTATATGTCATGCGAGTATGTATGAATGGTATTCAAAGATCGAGCATATTTGGGTTAAAAATGAAGAAGTCCTAGTTTAAGAGGTAATATTATTTATAATAACATATTAGATATATTATTTGATTATACAACATATTTTATTATTTGTGTTGAAAATTATATATCTAACACTTATACTGGAAATGAGATAAAAGAAATTTGTTTAAATTGTGTTAAGAATAAGGATAATATCAAGGCTTTATAATAGTAATTTGACACATATATGTCCACAAAGACATTTGGTCTTAGTGTTAAAGGGTTTCTGTCACCAACTTTTGACATTATAAGCTGTCTGACATTAGCTATGTGCTAATGTCAGACCAGCTTGATAATGTCTTTTTTATAAAAATCCGCTGTATATATAGTCTGAAAAACTTACTTTTATATTATGTAAATTAGCCTCTAGGAGCAGGGGGGGCGTTGCCCTGCTCCTAGCGGCTCCGTCCGGCAACCTGCTGGCACGCCCCTTCACACTTTGATTGACAGTGCAGGGCAGCGATCCTCCTGCACTGTCTCGTTCTGAAATCGCGGTGCCTGCTGTCCTCTGCTCACCGCGCCTGCGCCGAATACAGAGCGGCGGCGCGGGCGCGCGATTTCAGAACGAGACAGTGCAGGAGGATCGCTGCCCTGCACTGTCAATCAAAGTGTGAAGGGGCGTGCCAGCAGGTTGCCGGACGGAGCCGCTAGGAGCAGGGCAACGCCCCCCCTGCTCCTAGAGGCTAATTTACATAATATAAAAGTAAGTTTTTCAGACTATATATACAGCGGATTTTTATAAAAAAGACATTATCAAGCTGGTCTGACATTAGCACATAGCTAATGTCAGACAGCTTATAATGTCAAAAGTTGGTGACAGAAACCCTTTAAAGGTTCTATAACATCATAGTTATATTAAGTTGAATATTTGATGATCTAGCATATAGAATCATAAAGATTCACAGGTAAATGTTTTAGTGTAATTTATAAATGTTTCATGGTAAAATTTTTATGGATTTACTTTGTATAAGATTGTTTTATTTTCAAACGTGTTTTTTTTTATAGTGATGATTTGTTATTGATACCACACACACACACATAAACACAATTATATTCTCATATACAGAAAGAGGTTATATATTTTATATATACTAGTAATATATTGGTCTTAATATGAATGAACAATATTATATATATATATATATATATATATCCCAACTAAATGTTTGTAAGGGTTCAAGATTCTTAGGACAACTCGTGTTTGTTTATACAGGAGTGATGGCCACAGGTAGTCAAAGTAAACTTATGTCTCCCAAGAGTTAAAGTCTAAGAATAACAGTCAAACTTAGTTTACTTGAGTAAATAAGTAGTGTTGAGCGAACAGTTCGAAAATCGTTCGGGTCCATACCGAATTTTGGGGTGTCCGTGACACGGACCCGAACCCGGACATTTTCAAAAAAGTTCGAGTTCGGGTCCGGTGTTCGTCGATTACTTCCCGCTTTCTGAAGGGCTGCACAGCAGCCAATCAGCTAGCGTTTTACTTCTTGCCCTAAGAGCCCATCACAGCCATGCCTACTAATGGCATGGCTGTGATTGGCCAAGTGCAGCATGTGACCCAGCCTCTATTTAAGCTGGAGTCACGTAGCGCCGCGCGTCACACTGCTCTGACTAGTGTAGGGAGAGGATGCAGCTTCTGTGAGGGCGAGATAGGCAGGGATAAAGAAGTGATTGAATGATCTACCTTTCTACACCTGTGCATCAGGTGAGCTGAGCTGTTCACTGAAAGTCACTATTTTGTTGAGACTGGCCAGAGCGATTTTTACTGGCACATGTAACTGGGCTGACCGGCAGTGGCCATTTTGGGACTTGTGGTGCGCCAGCACAAGCTGCCACAGAGTCTAAACCAAAGCTCCAAAGAAGTGTAAAATCTACACCTGTGAATCAGAACAACAGCTATTCAGCTGCTCAGTCAAAGTCTATTTTTTTTCTGGCTGGGCAGACCGTTTTCTGGCACATGTTACTGGGCTGATAGGCGGCGGCCATTTTGGGACTTGTGGTGCTACAGCAAAAGCTGCCACAACGTCCATTAATCTCATGTAATAGTCGATTTTTTCATAGATATACTACATCAGGGGTTTGGCTGTGCTTGTGTCACCCATACTAACTGCAAAGATATTTAATATATCATTGGTGAAACTGAAAGTAACCCACTTGGGTAGCAAATCCCATGAATGTGCTGTTCCAGCTAGGCTAGCCAGTGCCACTACAGCCAAATCCAATACTGTCAGCCAGAATTTTTATTTTTTTTTATGTGCCAGAAATATAAATTAGAAAAAGCTTTCACCGTAATAATAAAATTATTCTGGTGTTAGACCAGAAGAAGCACTCCTGTTGTAATTAATACTGTAAAAAGGCTTAGGCAATATTTCTCCCAGTGTGGGAAATTTATCTAGCAAAACTAGCATTTTAAAAATTCCGGTGTTCTGAAATACCAGCAGTCGTCTTGTAATTAATACCGCAAAAAGGCATTATATCGTCCAGTGTTGTAATTTTGGTGAAAAAAAGGCCAATTTAATCACTCTGGTGTTTGTTAGACCAGAAACAGTAGGCCTCATGTTTTTACTCCTGTAAAAAGGAATTATATCTCCCCGTGTGGGAATCTATGTACCAAAACTAGCATTTTAAAAATTCTGGTGTCCAATTAGCAGCAGTCTTCTTGTAATTAATACCGCAAAAGGCATTATTGTCCAGTGTTGTAACTTTGGTGAAAAAAAGGCCAATTTAATCAATCTGGTGTTTGTTAGACCAGAAACAGTAGGCCTCACGTTTGTACTCCTGTAAAAGGAATTATATCTCCCGTGTGGGAATCTATGTACCAAAACTAGCATATTAAAAATTCTGGTGTCCAATTTGCAGCAGTTTTCTTGTAATTTATACCGGAAAAGGAATTATATCTTCCAGTGTGGGAATTTATGTACACAAACTAGCATTTTAAAAATTCTGGTGTCCAATTTGCAGCAGTTTTCTTGTAATTAATACCGGAAAAAGGAATTATATCTTCCAGTGTGGGAATTTTGGGGCTAAAAATAATATATTTTATTGTGGTGCGAGTTGAATCGCAACAATGAGGAAACATTCTATTAAGGGACGAGGACGCGGTCGTGGTGGTGTCCGTGGAGCCTCTGTTGCTGGCAGAGGACGTGGCCGCTCGGCCTCAGGCGCACAAAGTAGTGAACCAACTCCCTCAAGTAGCCGGCAGAATTTACAGCGATATTTGGTGGGGCCCAATGCTGTTATGAGGATGGTAAGGCCTGAGCAGGTACAGGCATTAGTCGATTGGGTGGCCGACAGTGCTTCCAGCACGTTCACCACATTGTCTTCCGCCCAGTCTTCTGCGGAAAGCGCACAGGTGGCACCTGAAAACCAAGCCCATCAGTCTGTCACATCACCCCCATGCATATCAGGGAAACTGGCTGAGCCTCAAGTTATGCAGCAGTCTCTTATTCTGTTTAAAGACTCTGCTCCCACGGTTTTCCAGGGGCGTCCACCTAGCCCTTCCCCAGCGGTGGAAGACATTCCATGCACTGACGCACAACCACTTATGTATCCAGATGATGAGGACATGGGAATACCACCACAGCAGAGTGACCGAGTCTCTGATGATGACGAAACACTGGTGCCCACTGCCGCGTCTTATTGCAGTGTGCAGACTGAACAGGAGGAGGTCAGGGAGGAAGACTGGGTGGAAGACGATGCAGAGGACGATGAGGTCTTAGACCCCACATGGACTGAAGGTCGTGCCGCTGACTTAAATAGTTCAGAGGAAGAGGCAGTGGTGAGACCGAGACAACAGCGAAGCCAAAGAGGGAGCAGGGGGCAAAAGCAGAACAGCCGCCGTCCAGAGAGTTCGCCTGCTATTGGCCAGCGCCAACGGGGACCCAGCACCCCAAAGGCATCTTCAAGGAGTTCCCTGGCATGGCACTTCTTCAAACAATGTGCTGACGACAAGACCAGAGTGGTTTGCACGCTGTGCCATCAGACCCTGAGGCGAGGCATTAACGTTCTTAACCTGAGCACCACCTGCATGATCAGGCATCTACATGCAAAGCATGAACTTCAGTGGAGTACACACCTTAAAAACAAGGAACCCGTTCAGGCTCCCCCTGCACCCTATACCGCTGCTGCCTCGGCTTCCGCCTCGAGAGGAATGTTGCCACCTGCCGAGCAGCAAACAGAGGATGTGCCACCAACACCGCCACCTAGCGTCTCCACTATTTCACAAAGCAGCGTTCAGCTCTCCATCTCTCAAACCTTTGAGAGGAAGCGCAAATTCCCACCTAGTCACCCTCGAGCCCTTGGCCTGAATGCCAGCATTTCTAAACTACTGGCCTTTGAAATGCTGTCATTCCGGCTGGTGGACACAGACAGCTTCAAACAGCTGATGGCCATGGCTGTGGTTCCCAGCCGCCACTACTTCTCCAAGACAGCCGTGCCTTCCCTGCACATGCAGGTGTTCGATAAAATCAAGTGTGCACTGCGCAACGCCATTTGTGGCAAGGTCCACCTAACCACAGATACGTGGACCAGTAAGCACGGCCAGGGACTCTATATCTCCCTAACTACACACTGGGTAAATGTAGTGGCGGCTGGGCCCCAGGCGGAGAGTTCCTTGGCGCACGTCCTTCCGCCGCCAAGGATCACAGGGCATCATTCTTTGCCTTCTGTAGCCTCCTCCTTCTACTCGGCTTCCTCCTCCTCCTCTGCTTCCACCAGCTCATCCAGTCAGCCACACACCTTCACCACCAACTTCAGCACAGCCCGGGGTAAACGTCAGCAGGCCATTCTGAAACTCATATGTTTGGGGGACAGGCCCCACACCGCGCAGGAGTTGTGGCGGGGTATTGAACAACAGACCAACGAGTGGTTTCTGCCGGTGGGCCTCAAGCCCGGCCTGGTGGTGTGCGATAATGAGCGAAATCTCGTGGCAGCTCTGGGACTAGCCGGTTTGACACACATCCCTTGCCTGGCGCATGTGCTGAATTTGGTGGTGCAAAAGTTCATTTACAACTACCCAGACATGTCGGAGCTGCTGCATAAAGTGCGGGCCGTCTGTGCGCGCTTCCGGCGTTCACATCCTGCCGCTGCTCGCCTGTCAGCGCTACAGCGGAACTTCGGCCTTCCCGCTCACCTCCTAATATGCGACGTGCCCACCCGGTGGAACTCCACCTTGCACATGCTGGAGAGACTGTGCGAGCAGCAGCAGGCCATAGTGGAGTTTCAGCTGCAGCACGCACGGGTCAGTCGCACTGCGGAACAGCACCACTTCACCACCAATGATTGGGCCTCCATGCGAGACCTGTGTGCCCTGTTGCGCTGTTTTGAGTACGCCACCAACATGGCCAGTGGCAATGCCACTGTTATCAGCGTGACAATACCAATTCTATGTCTCCTAGAGAAAACGCTTAGGGCGATGATGGAAGAGGAGGTGGGCCAGGGCCAGGAGGAGGAGGAGGAGGATGATGGGTCGTTTTTAGCACTTTCAGGCCAGTCTGTTAGAAGTGGCTCAGAGGGAGTTTTTTTGCAACAGCAGAGGGCAGGTACAAATGTGGCCAGCCAGGGACCACTACTGGAGGACGAGGAGGATGTGGAGGAGGATGAGGATGAAGCAGGTTCACAGCGGGGTGGCACCCAGCACAGCGCAGGCACATCACTGGTGCGTGGCTGGGGGGATACAGAGGATGATGATGATACGCCTCCCACAGAGGACAGCTTGTCCTTACCTCTGGGGAGCCTGGCACACATGAGAGATTACATGCTGCAGTGCCTGCGCAACGACAGCAGAGTTGCCCACATTTTAACGTGTGCTGACTACTGGGTGGCCACCCTGCTGGATCCACGGTACAAAGACAATGTGCCCATTTTACTTCCTGCACTGGAGCGTGATAGGAAGATGCGCGAGTACAAGCGCACACTGGTAGACGCGCTCCTGAGAGCATTCCCAACTGTCACAGGGGAACAGGTGGAAGGCCAAGGCCAAGGCAGAGGAGGAGCTAGAGGTCGCCCACGCAGCAGTGTCACGGCCAGCTCCTCTGAGGGCAGGGTTAGCATGGCAGAAATGTGGAAAAGTTTTGTCTCCACGCCACAGCTAACTGCCCCACCACCTGATACGGAACGTGTTAGCAGGAGGCAACATTTCACTAACATGGTTGAACAGTACGCCTGCACACAACTCCACGTACTGACGGATGGTTCGGCCCCATTCAACTTCTGGGTTTCCAAATTGTCCACGTGGCCAGAATTAGCATGTTATGCCTTGGAGGTGCTGGCCTGCCCGGCGGCCAGCGTTTTATCTGAACGTGTATTCAGCACGGCAGGGGCGTCATTACTGACAAACGCAGCCGCCTGTCCGCAGCCAACGTGGACAAGCTGACGTTTATAAAAATGAACCAGGCATGGATCCCACAAGACCTGACCCTCCCTTGTGCAGAGTAGTCCTTAATAACTGCCTTAAACCATGTTGTCTTGTACTCCTGGCCACTTCTTCATTGAAAAATCAATTTTTGAAATTAAGTAGGATCTTGGGGTGCAACCCAGAGTTGAATGAACCTTCCCTCTGTCTGGGTGCCGGGGCCAAAGTACATGAAAGTGTCCTTCTACTGTGCTGGGTGATATGAATGTTATACTTGTGCTGTCTGACATGTCTCCTCCGTGTGGCTGCAGGGGTCAAAGTCTCTAAAAGTGCCCTTCTCCTGTGGTGGTTAATGTAAAACTGATGCTTGTGCTATCTGACCTGTTTCCTCTGTGTCGGTGCTAAGGCCTAACTCACTGAAAGCGGCCTTCTCCTGTGCCGGGTGATATAAATGTGATACAAGTGCCATCTGACATGGTTGCCGGGGTCCCATTAAATGATGGCCTACTCCTGTGGTGGGTGATCTAAATGCCTGATTCTCTGCTGTGAAACCTCTCTCCTCCGTCTGGGTGCAGGGGTCAAAGTCTCTAAAAGTGGAATTCTCTTGTGCTGGGTGATGTGAAACTGATGCTTGTGCCATCTGACATGGTTGCCGGGGTCCCATTAAATGGTGGCCTACTCCTGTGGTTGGTGATCTAAATGCCTGATTCTCTGCTGTGAAACCTCTCTCCTCCTTCTGGGTGCAGGGGTCAAAGTCTCTCAAAGTCGCCTTCTCCTGTGCTGGGTGATGTAAAACTGATGCTTGTGCCATTTGACATGGTTGCCGGGGTCCCATTAAATGGTGGCCTACTCCTGTGGTGGGTGATCTAAATGCCTGATTCTCTGCTGTGAAACCTCTCTCCTCCGTCTGGGTGCAGGGGTCAAAGTCTCTCAAAGTGGCCTTCTCTTGTGCTGGGTGATGTGAAACTGATGCTTGTACCAGCTGACATGGGTGCAGGGGTCAAATTAACTAAATGGTGGCCTACTCCTGTGGTGGGTGATATGATGTCTGAATATGTGCTGGGGGTCTCTCTCCTTTTTCTGGGTGCTAAGGCCTAAGTCACTGAAAGTGGCCTTCTCCTGTGCTGGATGGTATAAATGGTATAAATGTAATGCTTGTGCTATCTGACATGTCTCCTCTGTCTGGGTGCTAAGGCCTAAGTCACTGAAAGTGGCCTTCTCCTGTGCTGGATGGTATAAATGTAATGCTTGTGCTATTTGACATGTCTCCTCTGTCTGGGTGCTAAGGCCTAAGTCACTGAAAGTGGCCTTCTCCTGTGGTGGTTAATATGATGCCAGATTCTCCGCTATGGGACCTCTCTCCTTTGTCTGGATGCTGGGGTCGAAATAATAGTAAGCGACCTTCTCCATTGGTGGGTGATTTGAAGCCTGATTCTGTGCTATGGGACCTAACTCCAATTAATATTGGTTAATTTTATTTTATGTTAAGTCATCATTTCCCTATCTACATTTGTTTGCAGGGGATTTACCTACATTTTGCTGCCTTTTGCAGCCCTCTAGCCCTTTCCGGGAGTCTTTTACAGCCTTTTTAGTGCCCAAAAGTTCGGGTCCCCATTGACTTCTATGGGGTTCGGGTTCGGGATGAAGTTCGGGTTCAGTTCGGATCACGAACCCGGACATTTTCCGGAAGTTCGGCCGAACCTCTCGAACCCGAACATCCAGGTGTTCGCTCATCTCTATAAATAAGTATTGGTTTATGAAAAAATATATGCAAATATAAGGGTATAATGAAATATTATATAGTTATCTATTGTTCAATTGTATTAACCAATCATCTTATCAGATATGTGAGTATGACACACATAACTACATGGTAATAATGTAGTTACTATAAGTGTTATCTGAGATATTGTATTCCAGAGAGTTTCCAAATATGGAAGGAGTTAATCCTGGATCAGTGATATGAATTGAAACTCAATTAATGGAGATGATTAAATATAAGGGTCAACTGTATTGGAAGCATCTCCAGCTATAGGGATTATGTTAATACATATTTGTTGTTTTTGTAAACAAATGTTTATATTTACAGTTATATTTTAAAGAAGAATACAATAATATTTAATAGAGTAATATCTCATATCTCAAACTGAATATTACTTTATTAAAAAGGTAAAGATTTGGTTTTACTGTGAAGAAATATATTTTATGTGATTAATTTAATTACTCAATATAATTTTTAGTAATAAAAATTCCACAAACATACACAAAGATACATAAATGAAGGAATAAAGATTAAAAAGGTTACACTTACATAAAGGTTATTTTGTATTAGGATAATATTTTCAGTAAAATGTAAACATTTAAATTGTGTTGAAATTTAATATGGTAATAAATGAATGAAGTATGGTACACTGTGATATTATAGTTTAGGTATAATCACCAACTTTTGGTGTAGTAATAGGAAAGAAGAAGAAGATATCTTCAATCAAGACTAAAGTCTACAGGAAATGTAATGTTTTCTAGAGACTGTGATATTCATGAAGTCTATAAACTTAAAGACTGATGTGCACAGAGTCCCAGGAAAAGACTTGGAGGTAAAGAAATCTGTGTTATATTCTGGGAAAGGTGTGAAGATAGAGGGCACGGGAGAGTGACCCAAGACAAGGGTGAAGAGTACCTGACACACACCTGTCCTAGACATCTCCAGAGATAAATTTCAGAGCAAGAAAGTTCTGTCGACACAGAAATGAGGTCTGTGACAGAAGGACTGGCATCCAAAATGGAGAACTGAGCTCAAAGAGAGCAAGTACTGTAGAGCTTCAGTGAATAATTTATAATTAGAATTAGCTAGGTTTCCAGAAGTTTATTTAGCGCCTATGGGCTTAGGATGTTTGTTTTTTTCTGAAAAAAAAAGCTATTTCATTGGATTGCCATAAACACCTCTGAGAAGTTCAGGAATCCGCTACTCGTGATACTAAAGCTAAAAATGTTTTAATAATGGACTAAGTTCAACAATCATGCTGAGAGCGTGAAAATCTTCAGGTGAGGCTGAATGGACAGTTATTCCAAAATTCTGCCATGTTATAACTGGTGAGAAAGAAGGGGAGTGACAAAGACGTCACAGCTGTTCCGATTGAGTTAAATGACATTTCTGAAGTAGACCAAGGAATTCCTGATGGTATGCAAGTCAAAATCTGTGTCCAGGAAAGCTGTATCACCACAAGTCGTAAAAAGTGATAGATCTTGTACAGTAACATCATTGACATAATATGATACAATTCAGTTTAAGGATTACACATCACCTACCTACCATAGACTTTATATGAATCAGATATAAGATGAATAAATGAAACTAAAGTATCAAGACCATGACGAGACCAGAGGAAGATGATGAAGAGAAGAAGATGCCTAGTAAATATTAGTTTAGTTCTTAAATCTATTTAATTGGTAGTCAATCACAGTTTACCATATGTTCAGCAAATATTATTTTGTTGTTTAATAAATAATTAAAGGACAATTAATTTATAAAGAAAAATGAAGAGTCCAAGATAATTGTAAAATTTGATGTTGAGGATTCGTAAAGACATATTTCCCCCTCAAGAGGGGGAAATGTTAAATAATATGTGATCTAAATTAAGTGATATTTAATATTAAGTATGTATTACACTACACATTGACACCATCTATAGTAATGTACTTGACAATGGGAGGTCTGTATGAGAACGTCAAAACCTATATTTGAAGTCTACCATATATGACAGTGTAAAGTGCATACACGCCTGTTTTCTATGGTATAAATGATTGACAGAGACAGACAAGGAGGTCTTCTTCTTCTTCTTCTTCTTCTTACACTCTGTCGGGGGTGTTTGCTACTGGAGGAGATGGAGGAAACAAATGGATCTTGAAGGAGGAGGATCTACCCTTCAACAATGATACTTCAAGGACTTTCATATACACACATGGACAATTAGACTATGACTTTCCTGAAACTATTTTTGTAAGTAATCAACTTTTATGAAGACTGAAAATAAATCGCATTATTCATTTTTTCTATAACTCCTGTTGAATCCTGGTGAATGAGTCCTCCGGGTGTTCCTTACTCCAAATAAGCATACACTACATTTGGAGAGGATTACCAATCAAGTTATTATATTTTTGATACATAAAAAATCTAATTTGAAACGATATTTTACAGCTAGCCACAGCTGAAATCACTGATTTACGGTATTGCTATTTTGGCTATCGAATTTCACCCCAGAACAAAATATATCCTTTGCCGGACACTATTATACTTTGCCAGCCACTGCTGGGACACCAGATTTAGGGGATTGCTATTTTGGCAATTGAATTTCACCACCGAAAATTATCTATCCTTTGCCAGACAGCAGACAGTATTACACTTGGCTAGCCACAGCTGGGACACCAGATTTAGGGGATTGCTATTTTGGCAATTGAATTAAACCTTTTAATAAAATATAGAAATTTCTATCCTGAGTTTCTAGGGGTGACAATAAGCATAGCCAAGCCCCTGATGTAGGATATAGCAAAAAAAACAAACTAGTATTGATGGACTTGATGGTGGCAGCTTGTGCTGGTGCACCACAAGTCACAAAATGGCCGCCAATCACCCCAGAAAAAAGTGACAGAATAACGCTCTGTGAAGCCTAAAAACCATTGAGCAATTAACTAGCAGAAGTTAAATGATTCACAGCTGTAGATCGATCAGTTCATAAGTTGCTGACTTTTCCCTGCCTAATCTCGCCCTCACAGAAGCTGCGTCCTCTCCCTACAATAATCAGAGCAGTGTGACGTGCGGCGCTACGTGACTCCAGCTTAAATAGAGGCTGGGTCACATGCTGCACTTGGCCAATCACAGCCATGCCATTAGTAGGCATGGCTGTGATGGCTTCTTAGGGCAAGAAGTAAAACGCTAGCTATTTGGCTGCTGTGTAGCCCTTCAGAAAGTGGGAAGAAATCGCCGAACAACGGACCCGAACCCAAACTTTTTTGAAAATGTTCGGGTCCAGGTCCCGAACACCCCAAATTTCGGTACGTACCCGAACTATGCTCGAACTGTTCACTCCACACTAGTGTAGAGCCAATTCACACTGTCAGTCAGTCTATTCTCCTGCTCTCTCCCAAGTATAAAAATACTTGTTGCAAACTGGCATTCAATGCAATGGCACCAACTTTTCAAGTCTCTATAATGGCACTCTCATTACCGTCTCTATAATCACTAAAACTCATCAGCTGCAAATACTGACCCTCTGGACCCTTATCTACCTCTATCCTGTAATATGTTACTGTACAGCTTCTGAAAATGTCCAATGTTCGTTATAACGATATTCATCACTTTAGCTTTATCTTCACCAATCTATCATCTATCATCCTGAAGTCACCTGAATACAAAAGACCAGCGATCTGCAGGTAGAGAACTTCTTCAGAAAAGCTTTCAGGATTCCAGATCCTCCGGAAATGGAATCCTGTGCCCTGGAGAGCATATAATAAGGAGGACTAATGACAGCTTATCATAAGGCTGGCAGACACACACTACACACGGGGAAAGTCAGTGCAGCGCTGGTAGATTACTGCAAACACAATCCTAGTATTTTTATGAATAAAAATGAATAATTAGATTTTTAATTATGAATAATTAATTGAATAATTAATGCTAGTAGAAAGGGGATGAGAAGGTTAATGGACAGGAGACCAGTGTGGCGATGCTCAACACCTAATGTCATTCGCTCCAGCTATAAAAAGACCTGGCAGTGAAGAAAATGGCAGATTACTGTTATTAGGATACAGAGATGCTGCAATTTTTTTTAATATTAATTAAATGCAATGACATTAGGTGTTGAGCAGCGCCCCACTGGCCTCCTGTCGATTAACCTTCTCATTCCCTTTCTACTAGCATTCAATTATTCAATTAATTATTCATAATTAAAAATCAAATTATTCATTTTTATTCATAAAAATACTAGGATTGTGTTTGCAGTGATCTACCAGCGCTGCACCAACTTTCTCCGTGTGTAGTGTGTGTCTGCCAGCCTTATGATGTGCTGTCATTAGTCCTCCTTATTATATGCTCTCCAGGGCACAGGATTCCATTTCCGGAGGAACTGGAATCCTGAAAGCTTTTCTGAAGAAGTTCTCTACCTGCAAATCATTGGTCTTTCGTATTCAGGTGGCTTAGGGATGATAATTGGTGAAGATAAAGCTAAAGTGATGAATATCGTTAGACCGCACAATGGACATTTTCAGAAGCTGTACAGTAACATATTACAGGAGTGTCTCCAGGCTGTGTATAAGAAAGCACAGGGCCAAATAGAGGTAGATAAGGGTCCAGATGGTCAGTATTTGCAGCTGATGAGTTTCAGTGATTATAGAGACGGTAATGTGGGTGCCATTATAGAGACTTGAAAAGCGGGTACCATTGCATTGAATGCCAGTTTGCAACAAGTATTTTTATCTGGACTTGGTTGTATTTAGTATTTTAGTTTTTCGACTTATATGTGCAATACACATGTATTGAATTTTATCCTACATATATTTATTGCGAAGTATTTACAGTATTGCACAATTCATTGTACATTAGATTAGTTGCTTCTGATTACATGAGTTAGGCAAATTCATTTACAGGTACCATACACACAATGTGTGTATATAAAATATATATATATATATATATATATATATTTACACACATTATATATATATATATATATATATATACACACACACACAAACGAGTGTATGTGTGTGTATATATATATATACATATATATATATATATATATATATATATATATATATTGTGGTAAGGTGCAGGGTGCCGTCGTGGATGGCAGGTATGTGTCACCGAGGTTCATAGCCTCGGTGAGGTAAGAGCCCGTTTTTGTTGATGTCAGCAGCAGCTAGTGCTACTGACATAGTTTAAATAGCATGGCTGCAAAGCCGATCCGGGCCGGCTCTTACCGGGAGCAGCTAAAGTGTAGGGTGGGTGGCTGCTCCCACGACCCAGTCCTGGTTTTGGGCTGGGTTTAAAAGCTCAGCCAGCTCAGCAGCTGGAGGCTGTGATTATCCTGGAGCTGCTAACAGGGCTGGGAGTTCTCTGTCCTGGAGGAAAGAGCTCAGCAAGGAGGTGTTTTGTTCCTGGCTACCTGAAGCTGGATTCTCCTGCGGCTGGGCCGACAGCGTGGTGCGAACCTGCACCTACACCTCCCAGGTGACTGAACCTGTGTTGGCCTGTTTTTGTTTTGCCACGTTATTTCCGTTGTGTGTGAACTGTCACCAAGAGACTGTTTTTCATTTATGGTGTGCAAGTGTGAATAAAACACTGTTTGTTGCACAATCTGGACTCCTTGTTTTGCCTCTAAACTGCACCCGCACCGCTGTCTACCAGAGCGACTCCCCACATTTGGTGGAGGATGCGGGCATGCGCAGTGAGGCTGGCGTGAACGCCGAACTTTGTTTTTGTGCTGAGCAAAAGTGAATGTCCTATATTAGGCCGGCAAAGTTGCAGCCTGTGATCTCTGGCAACATGGAGGCTGCTGTGAAGGCTCTCGTAGAAGCTAACGTGCAGCAGCGGGAGACCAACCAGTTACTGCTACAACATGTGATGGCATTACAGGCGGCCGGAGCGTCCCACCACGTCCATGATGCCCGGAAAGCGGTCCGTGCGGCGATCCCAAAGATGACCCCGCAGACGACGTGGAGACATACCTAGCGGTCTTTGAGAAGGTCGCCGTGAGGGAAAAGTTACCCCGTGACCAGTGGGCCGAAGTGGTTGCTCCGCTCCTGGCATCCGGACCCCAGCAAGTTTTTTTGATTTGGCAGACGACCAGGCTGCTGACTATTCCACGGTGAAGGGGGAGATCCTGGCCAGACTGGGGCTAAACGTGTTGGTCCGGGCTCAGCGTGTCCACCAGTGGGACTTTAACGTGGCTGAACCCGCCAGGCCGCAGTACTATGAGTTGCTGCACAGGTTGCAAAAATGGCTGCAGCCTGAGGTTCTGAGTCCGACTGCTATGCTGGACCGGCTGCTGGCTGACATGTTTTGGAGGGCCTTGCCTTACCCCCTTCAACACTGGATCGGCCAGGTATCCCCCACCAATGCCCTTTGAGATGGTCGACCTGGTGGAACGATATGAGGCCACCAGAAACCTGCAGGGGGTTCTTTTGGGAGGGGGCCAGTCAAACCCCGGAAATCTCCACCCCAGTCCCGGCGGCCGGCCAAACCCGCCCGGGAGGTACCTCTTGCAGATCCGTCCCCAGTGGTCTGCTGGCAGTGTCGGGAGCCTGGACACATAAGGGCCAACTGTCCACAGTGGGGGAACCCATGGAGACTAATTATGGGTACCGGGCTTCCATGTATGCCCGGAGACTGTGTGCGACCGGCATCCCCGAGACAATAGACAGTCGTCATCTGTGCCAGGTGCAAGTCGGGGATAACCTGGCAGTGGCGCTGTTGGACTCAGGGAGCCTGGTAACCCTGGTAAGTGCTGCCCTGGTACAGCCCACCCAGTATACGGGCCGGAAAGTTGGGGTGGTGTGCATACACGGAGACTTAAAGGACTATCCCACTGCTGAAATGTCTCTGTCCACGGCGGCCGGCACCTGGACTTGTGAAGTGGCGATCTCCGCCAAACTACCGTATGAACTAATAATTGGGAGAGACTTCCTGGTTTTCCGTCACTATGGCCTGAGGTGAAAGTGACTAATAGCCCTGAGACAGGGGTAACCCTAGCAGAGTGGCCTGGTTCCTGTGGGAGGCCAGAGCCCTGGGAGCCCGAGTCCGAAGGGCCTGCGGTAGGGGTGACCACCACTTCTGTGATAGAGGGGGAGACACCCCCACTGAGTGTAATGGTGGGAGACATGGAGGACTTGCCACCAGGTCCTGAGTTGGCAGACCTCCACGTCTCCGGAGATAATTTTGGGACCGCCTAACACCGGGACCAAACCCTAACCAGGGCCTGGGAGAATGTGCTGAAATTGATGGTAAACCCCAGAAACCAGGGGCTGAATTAATGTTCCCACGATTTATTGTTCTGCAGGATATGTTGTATCGGGTGAACCAAATCCGAGGTGAACCTGTTGAACAGTTGGTGGTGCCCACAGCGTATCGCAAGCTTGTCATGGAGCTTGCCCACCAACATGTTCTTGGGGGACACCTGGGGTGGCAGAAAACCCAGGACCGCATACTGCAGCGGTTTTATTGGCCCGGTGTGTTCAAGGAGGTAGAAGATTATTGTAAGTCCTGTCCAACCTGTCAGATAACTAGCCCCCAGCCACATTTCCGTAGTCCTCTGGTACCTCTGCCAATTATTGAAGTACCGCTTGAGCGAGTCGCTATGGATTTAATTGGGCCTGTACCAAAGTCTGCCAGGGGCCACCAACACATTCTGGTAGTTCTCGACTATGCCACTCGGTATCCGGAGGCGGTGCCTCTGCGACATACCTCAGCTAGGCTCATTGCCAAAGAGTTAATGGAGATGTTTTCCCGTGTGGGCCTGCCTAAAGAGGTTCTGACAGACCAAGGGACCCCTTTTATGTCCAAAGTAATGAGGGAACTGTGTAAATTGTTGCGTATAAAGCAGTTACGGACGTCCGTTTACCATCCGCAAACAGACGGTCTTGTGGAGAGGTTTAACCAAACTCTAAAAAATATGTTAAAGAGGGTGGTGTCTAGAGATGGGAAGGACTGGGATCTGCTTCTGCCCTATCTCATGTTCGCAGTGCGAGAGGTGCCCCAGGCCTCTACTGGGTTCTCGCCTTCGAACTGCTTTATGGCAGACACCTCGGGGCCTGTTGGATATCGCCAAGGAAGCATGGGAACAACAGCCTGTCCCCCACAAAAGTGTCATTGAGTATGTCGCCCAGATGCAGGAACGGATGGAAAGGGTGTTGCCCTTGGTCCGGGAGCATATGGAGGCAGCGCAACAAGCCCAGAGTAGGGTGTACAATCGTCAGGCTCGGGTACGGGACTTCAATCCGGGAGATCGGGTTTTGGTTCTGGTACCCACCCTTGACAGCAAATTCCTAGCTAGGTGGCAGGGCCCCTATGAGGTGATCGAGAAGTAGGGGAAGTAATTACAAAGTACACCAGCCAGGCGGCGCAAGCCGGAGCAGGTGTACCACGTGAATTTACTTAAGCCGTGGAAAGATAGGGACGCGGCCGACGACCACAGCCCCCGGCCAGGGCTTCTAGGTGAAAAGGGTCCAGCCCCACAGTTCGAGGCCTGTGAAGCCGTAACCACGGTAAAATTGCAGACAGCCTGTCTTCCAAACAAGTTCAGGAAGTCAGGAGTTCTCAGTCGGAACACGGATGTGTTCTCGACCTCCCTGGCCGCACGCCTCTCATCCGACATGACATCGCCACTGAGCCTCAGGCCAAGGTCCGGTTAAAACCATACTGGGTACCCGAGGCTCGGCGGCGGGCCATCGCGGAGGAAGTGCAGTTAATGTTGAAGCTCGATGTCATTGAAGAGTCGAAAAGTGAGTGGGCCAGTCCCATAGTCCTAATACCTAAGCCGGATGGGACGCTATGGTTCTGCAACGACTTTCGCAAGTTAAATGAAGTATCCAAGTTTGACGCTGCATCCCATGCCCCGAGTAGACGAGCTTGTTGAAAGTTTAGGACAAGCCCGTTATTTTTCTGTGCTGGACCTCACTAAAGGGTACTGGCAGGTACCCTTAACGGAGTCGGCTAAGGAAAACCGCATTTGTTACCCCGCAGGGCCTGTATCACTACAAGGTGTTACCCTTTGGCCTGCATGGCGCCCCGCCACTTTCCAAAGGCTAATGGACATAGTGCTGCGACCACATCGTCGGTACGCCTCGGCCTACTTAGATGATGTAGTCATCCACAGCACCGACTGGGAAAGCCATTTACCCAAGGTGCAGGCGGTAGTGGATGCCCTGAGGAAAGTCGGACTGACCGCTAACCCAAAGAAGTGCTCCATAGGGTTAGAGGAGACAAAATATCTGGGATATGTAATTGGGCGGGGAGTTATCAAACCTCAGGTAACTAAGGTAGAGGCCATTCGTAACTGGCCCCGACCGGTCACCACCAGGCAGGTAAAGTCGTTCCTGGGGATTGTAGGTTACTACATGAGGTTTGTGCCCCACTTTGCCACAATAGCAGCGCCATTGACAGACCTGTTGAAGGGGCGAAAGTCTGGGAGGGTTAGCTGGAGTGAGAAGGCGGAGGAGGCTTTCTCCGCGTTGAAGTCGGCCCTGTGTGGGTCCCCGGTTTTGGTGACACCCGACTTCAACAAGGAGTTTGTCGTACAGACCGACGCCTGGAGGTAGGCCTCGGTGCGGTACTGTCTCAGGAGGTCAACGGGGAAGAACATCCCGTTGTCTTCCTGAGCCGTAAGCTCAGTCCCGCCGAGTCCAGATATAGTATAGTGGGAGAGGGAGTGCCTGGCTATCAAGTGGGCACTCGAATCTCTCCGCTACTACCTGTTAGGAGGAGGTTCCGCCTGGTGACCGACCATTCCCCTCAAATGGATGAGTCAGGCCAAGGAGAGGAATGCTCGGGTCACCAGGTGGTTCCTATCCCTTCAAAATTTCAAGTTCTCCGTGGGAACATAGGGCAGGTCGCTTGCAGGGAAATGCAGATGCCCTTTCCCGCGTCCACTGCCTCACATGTGTCCACCCCTCAGGGCTGAACAAAGGGGGTGTGTGGTAAGGTGCAGGGTGCCGTCGTGATGGCAGGTATGTGTCACCGAGGTTCATAGCCTCGGTGAGGTAAGAGCCCGTTTTTGTTGATGTCAGCAGCAGCTAGTGCTACTGACAGAGTTTAAATAGCATGGCTGCAAAGCCGATCCGGGCCGGCTCTACCGGGAGCAGCTAAAGTGTAGGGTGGGTGGCTGCTCCCCACGACCCAGTCCTGGTTTTGGGCTGGGTTTAAAAGCTCAGCCAGCTCAGCAGCTGGAGGCTGTGATTATCCTGGAGCTGCTAACAGGGCTGGGAGTTCTCTGTCCTGGAGGAAAGAGCTCCGCAAGGAGGTGTTTTGTTCCTGGCTACCTGAAGCTGGATTCTCCTGCGGCTGGGCCGACAGCGTGGTGCGAACCTGCACCTACACCTCCCAGGTGACTGAACCAGTGTTGGCCTGTTTTTGTTTTGCCACGTTATTTCCGTTGTGTGTGAACTGTCACCAAGAGACTGTTTTTCATTTATGGTGTGCAAGTGTGAATAAAACACTGTTTGTTGCACAATCTGGACTCCTTGTTTTGCCTCTAAACTGCACCCGCACCGCTGTCTACCAGAGCGACTCCCCACAATATATATATATATACACACATACTTGCATGTATGCACAGACACGCACACACACACATATACACATATATATTAAACTTTACTACTGAAAAATGTACTTTACTGGGGCTCTGATTAGGGTTGCATCCCCCTACCCCCTACAAGGATCTTGCTGTCTGTGAATGAGATTGCACGCTATCTCTCTACACACTGATGCCCTGCCCTCCCATTCACAGAAAGCTCGGAGACAAAAGGAACTCCCTGTTTGGGGGGAAGTGGGGGTATTGTCTGTAGATGGCTGAAGTGCAGGTTATTTTCCTGCTGGAGACCCTTTCACTGCTGGTGCCCTGGAGCGCACAGCATTAGTGTGTACAAAGATGCTGTGCGCTCCCATTGCTCTGATGTTTGCAGCGCATCCAAATGTCCATGGGATGTGACAGCTGTGCTCCCCTTTGTATGGTTCCATTCAGCGCTTCTGGTTGTTTTAATTATTCGTAAATTAATCCTGAAAATGGGGCAAATTTGGACTGGCGATCAGATTACAGTACTATAGAGCATCTGCAGTACAGTACAGGTGCCGACATTTCCTTTAAATAATTTATTTTCCCAAATTAGATGTACAGTATTTTTATGATTTTTTTTAGGTATCTATGTAAGTGCCCAGAACATATCGCAATACACTGTGAGCAGTGAGGGTAATATTAGCAGACATGTTTTTATTTTTATGAATAATGCAAATAGTGCGGCTCGACGAGTCCACCAGAGACGGGTGGGTGCTCCAACCACAGATTCCCCAAATCTGTATAGAAAAGTTGCGTACACGCCAAGATTTGGAAGGGCACTCCCTATTTGTTGTATGCCGTATATCAATAACAAAAACCTGTGTAAATACACATGTAATTTAATTCCTGTAAACTGTAATCACAAAATAACATTAAAAGAGCCCATAAAATTAAAACATAAAACCTGGATAATTTTCTCCTGTTAACGATGGTAATTGTCCACAGTCAATGGTCGTTATAATAGTAAGTCCTCGATACGTGTCCTTTGTTCATCCAATATTCAAAACATCGACCAGTAATTTTGGTATCTGATATTCTTATTAATGTAGGTAAAACTTCTTATTGTTGGATAAGGTTATCCAGTACTCACTGTTAGGATGATCGGAGCAGCCGTGGCGTCCCACGTTTGATTTCCGTACTGCGCGCCGTTTGGTAGTAGCGCAGAATCTCGCGAGAAGGTCTGCGTTGTATCCAGCGGATTTACGTGCACTGGCGAACAAAGTTCAATTCAAGTTCTTCTGTCAACTTGTTTATAGAGATGTCTCTCTCTGGCTAACTGCCGGCAGTAGTTTCAGGGGTATTGGTCCGCACTTCAACGCTGTCAGACACTGAGGAAGGGACAGGATGTACTAACAGTCCCGAAACGCGTCTGACAGCGTTGAAGTGCGGACCAATACCCCTGAAACTACTGCCGGCAGTTAGCCAGAGAGAGACATCTCTATAAACAAGTTGACAGAAGAACTTGAATTGAAATTTTGTTCGCCAGTGCACGTAAATCCGCTGGATACAACGCAGACCTTCTCTCGAGATTCTGCGCTACTACCAAACGACGCGCAGTACGGAGATCAAACGTGGGACGCCACGGCTGCTCCGATCATCCTAACAGTGAGTACTGGATAACCTTATCCAACAATAAGAAGTTTTACCTACATTAATAAGAATATCAGGTACCAAAATTACTGGTCGATGTTTTGAATATTGGATGAACAAAGGACACGTATCGAGGACTTACTATTATAACGACCATTGACTGTGGACAATTACCATCGTTAACAGGAGAAAATTATCCAGGTTTTATGTTTTAATTTTATGGGCTCTTTTAATGTTATTTAATGTTATTTTGTGATTACAGTTTACAGGAATTAAATTACATGTGTATTTACACAGGTTTTTGTTATTGATATACGGCATACAACAAATAGGGAGTGCCCTTCCAAATCTTGGTATGTTTTTATTTTTATTATAGTAAGTAATCACTTGCCTGTTCATCATTGTTTTTTATAATATCCAGATTAAAATGTTCTAAATTAAGGCCAAAATTCCTGTGATCACTAATAATTTCACTCCTTTTTCAGCCTAAAGCCAGAGCGTACCCCTCCCTGTGTTAATTTCTTTTCATTCTTGACTCAACCCTTGCTTCGTAGAACTGACGTTGCTCACAGTAAACTTGGCTGTGTGACATTCCTCTACTAGTCAGTTTTCTAGTTGGCAACACACAAGGTCAGATTCCCGATCCTCACAGACACAAAGAAACATCTCCCATACTTTAATACACACAGTTCTTTGAACTTATTAACAAATAACATTTTCTGGAGCTCCATACATACACACTAGTACCTCACATACATTGCCTTGTTATTATCTCCTAGTATTGCAGACAGTGTTTTCGCTATTACACATTCCAATGTCATGATGTCACTCCCCCACAGCTGCAAGAAGCCCCATTTTTATCCCTAATTTCTATATCTCAGCAAACAGACAAGAAACAATACTTCCTCAGCACTGCACTGCATCATCACTCAACTTTCCACAATGCTTCACATGCTTACTACCCTCTTCCCGGGCCACCAGCTGATGGGCTGTATATTCACCCTTGGGCAGAGAGTGTGAGTGTCCCAAGGATTTACTCATTCACTTCACACACAACCGAGACAGAAGCAGGCACCTTCTCCTTCACACTACCAAGCAGAGCTCACTCCTTGTGCAGGATTTTTACTGTTTCTTCCCTGGCTACCACATCTGGTCCGCCAGTCCAGGACTAACCCTCCACCACTCCAGGAATATAATTTATAGTCCTCCCTGGACTCCCTGGAGCCCCACACTCTAACAGGGTAATTTAGTGGCCCCTAATTTGAGTCCCAACCCGGGGCTACCCGGCGTAAGACCCTTACAGATAAATCAGTAACCCCTAAATCAAGCCCCGTCTCGGAGCACTCCGGGGCTACACCCTGTGTCTGAACTGGACAGATAATTTAGTAGCCCCTAATGTGGCTCCACCCCCCTGCTAGGGATAATCTCTTGCTCTGCTTACCATTAACTGTGAATGTGCCTGAAAAACCACACCACGGACAAAACACAACCACAGAAGAGAAAACTCAAATTTTCCTCTAGGGTTCTAGGAACTCAGCATTTTATATCAACCGAAGTTCACAATCCACAATGTACCATCAATAGCAGAACAGACTACCACAGCACAGTGGAGCACCGCAAGAGGCATATGAGATAACCATAATTTTCTCACCTTGTCTCTGAGGCTGCAGTCTTCGCCCTCAAGCGTGGTCCACCATGCTCTGGGAACCCCAAACTTTGGCTAGCGATGCTACTTCTCCTGAGCCCCACATTTGGTACCAACTGTAAAAGATGCCCTCAATCAGGGCTGATCATGTTTGTTCTACTGCTCCAAAATAACCTAAGGGTTTTACATGGACGGAAGAAGTACAGAGGGTTATAAAGACATCAGAGGGGCATTGTTACATTGGCTAGAATATGAAAATATGAAAAGACATAAGAGAAAAGAGATAACACTTGGCATCTGCGCATTGTGCATTGTTTTACTAACTCTGGTATGTGAACAACGCAAATATCTAGCTGCAAGCGCAATATTATAATGTTGTCTTCACTAACAGCAGAAAAGCATATATGACGTAGCAAGGAGGCGTGCTCTCTTCGGTAGGATGAAACCTTCTTACTCTGGAGAAGATAAGGTGTTGTCTGAGAGCTGGAGTATATGGGAGCTTCCGTAGCTGATTCAAAAAATGATGGCCACATCACAGGGGCTGCCAAGTATTGCGGGGAAATGAAATAAATAGCAATAAAACAAGTATGCTGGCACTCTTACTTAACCCCTTAAGGACCGGGCTCATTTTCACCTTAGGACCAGGCCATTTTTTGCAAATCTGACCAGTGTCACTTTATGTGGTGATAACTTTAAAACGCTTTTTCTTATCCAGGCCATTCTGAGATTGTTTTTTAGTCACATATTGTACTTCATGACACTGGTAAAATTAAGTCGAAAAATTTCATTTTTATTTATAAAAAAATATCAAATTTACCAAAAATTTGGAAAAATTTTAAATTTTCCAAGTTTCAATTTGTCTACTTCTATAATACATAGTAATACCGCCCGAAAAAGTTATTGATTTACATTCCCCATATGTCTACTTCATGTATCGATCATTTTGGGAATGCCATTTTATTTTTTGGGGACGTTACAAGGCTTAGAGTTTGGAAGCAAATCTTGAAATTTTTCAGAAATTTTCAAAAACCCACTTTTTAGGGACCAGTTCAGGTCTGAAGTCACTTTGTGAGGCTTACATAATAGAAACCATCCAAAAATGACCCCATTCTAGAAACTACACCCCTCAAGGTATTCAAAACTGATTTTACAAACATCATTAACCCTTTAGGTTTTCCACAAGAGTTAATGGCAAATGGAGATAACATTTCAGAATTTCGATTTTTTTGGAAAATTTTCCGTTTGAATCCATTTTTTCCAGTAACAAAGCAAGGGTTAACAGCCAAACAAAACTCAATTTTTATTGCCCCGATTCTGTAGTTTGCAGAAACACCCCATATGTGGGCGTAAACTGCTGTATGGCCAAACAGCAGGGCACAGAAGTAAGGGAACGCCATATGGTTTTTGGAAGGTGGATTTTGCTGGACTGGATTTTTGACACCATGTCCCATTCAAAGCCCCCGATGCACCCCTAGAGTAGAATCTCCAAAAAAGTGACTCCATCTAAGAAACTACACCCCTCAAGGTATTCAAAACTGATTTTACAAACTTTGTTAACCCTTTAAGTGTTCCACAAGAGTTATTGGCAAATGGAGATTAAATTTTGGAATTTCTATTTTTTGTTACCTTGCCTCAAAAAAAGTGTAATATAGAGCAACCAAAAATCATATTTACCTTAAAATAATAAAACAAAACTGACACCTTATCCCGTAGTTTCCAAAATGGGGTGACTTTTTTGGAGTTTCTACTGCAGGGGTGCATCAGGGGGGCTTCAAATGGGACATGGTGTCAAATAACCAGTCCAGCAAAATCTGCCTTCCAAAAACCATATGGCGTTCCCTTCCTTCTACGCCCTGCCGTTTGGCCATACAGCAGTTTACGACCACATATGGGGTGTTTCTGCAAACTAGAGAATCGGGGAAATATATATTGAGTTTTGTTTGGCTGTTAACCCTTGCTTTGTTACTTTGATTAAAATGGAAAATTAGCAAAAAAATAGCTATTTTCGGACCGTTTTTATTTTTTGTTATTTACATCGTTGAACTGACAGGTTAGATTGTGTGCTATTTCTATAGAGCAGGTTGCTACAGACGCGGCAATACCAAATATGGCTACTTTTTGGGGGGTTTTGTTTCAGTTTTACTTAATACAGCATTTTTGAAAAAAAAGATTTTTTAGTGTCTTCACATTCTGAAAGCCATATATTTTTTTTATTTTTTGGTCGACTGTCTTATGTAGGGGCTCGTTTTTTGCGGGATGAGATGGCGTTTGATTGGCACTATCTTGGGGTGCATATGACATTTTGGTCGCTTGCTATTACACTTTTTGTGATGTAAGGTGACAAAAATGGCTTTTGACACCGTATTTTTTTTTTTTTTTTTGTTGTGTTCACCTGAGGGGTTTGGTCATGTGTTTTTTTTATAGAGCAGGTTGCGACGGACGCGCCGATACCAAATATGTATACTTTTTATTTATTTATTTTACTTTAACACAATAATAGCATTTTAGAAAAAAAATTATGTTTTACACAATATTATCATTTTTTAAAACAAAACAAATCATGTCATAGTCTGAGAGCCCTAATTTTTTTTGGGGGGGGTGATTGTCCTATGTGGGGTATCATTTTTTGCGGGATGAGATGACGGTTTGATTGGCACTATTTTTGGGTGCATATAACTTTTTGATCGCTTGCTATTACAGTTTTTGAGATGTGAGGTGACAAATGTTTTTTTTACATTGTTTTTATTTTATTTTTTTAACAGTATTTACATGAGGGGTTAGATAATGTGATATTTTTATAGAGCAGGTTTTTACGGACGCGGCGATACATAATATGTATACTTTTTATTTATTTATTTTACTTTAACACAATAATAGCATTTTAGAAAAAAAAATTGTTTTAGTGTCTCCATAGTCTGAGAGCCATATTTTTTTTTTTTTATTTTGGGCGATTGTCCTATATAAGGACTCATTTTTTGCGGGATGAGATGGCGGTTTTATTGGTACTATTTTGGGAGGCATACGCCTTTTTGATCACTTGGTATTACACTTTTTGTGATGCAAGGTGACAAAAAATGGCTTTTTTACACCATTATTTTTGTGTTTTTTTTACGGTATTTGTGTGAGGGGTTAGGTCACGTGATATTTTTATAGAGGAGATTTTTACGGACGCGGAAATACCTAATATGTGTAGTGTATTTGTTTTTTTTTATTTTTATTCAGTGATGTATTTGTATGTATTTTTCTTCTTTTTACTTTTTTTTTCACTTTTTTGACATTTTTTTTGACCCAGACCCACTTGGTTCTTGTAGATCCAGTGGATCTGGTGTCTATATAATACAGTAAGTACACTATATAGTGTACTTACTGTATTTTTTACTTTACAAAGTCTGAATAGGCTTTTGCCTTTAGCAAAAGCCCTTTTAGAGTTTCAGCACCATGGCAAGCAGGACGGTTCTGAAAGCATCCTGCTGCCATGGTAACCATCACCCGCTGCCATAAGAGAGCATCAGGTGATGGAAGAGAGGGGAGCTCCCTCCCTCTACTATCCTATCCGTCGGGGGGGCTGCAAAGGTACAGCAGCCCCCCGATGGGAGAGGGAGGGAGCTCCCTCCATGTTAACACCTTCTATACCGCGGTCCGTACGGACCGCGGTATAGAAGGGGTTAAACTGCTGACTTCTGCAGCACAGATGTCAGCAGTTTAGAGCAGGGGGTCAGCAATGTGCTGACCCCCTGCTATACCCACTAGACACCAGGGAAAGCTTTTGAAAGGAGGCGGGCCCGCCTCCCACGCCACCCACCCGCAGCACCGCCGCAATCCCCCTGCACCGCCCGGGGACACTAATATGGCGGGGTGCAGGGGGGGGGTTCAAATGTATAGGTTTGGGGCATATTTTAGTCTCTGATCCCCGCGGTCACAGACCGCAGGGATCAGAGACTACAGATAGTGCAGCAAACCGCAGGTCTGAATTGACCTGCGGTTTGCTGCGATCGCTGACATGGGGGGGTCACAGGACCCCCCTGGGCATTGTGCCAAGGTGCCTGCTGATTGATTTCAGCAGGCATCTTGTTCCGATCACCGCTGCGCAAGGGCGTACATGTACGCCCTTCGTCCTTAAGGGGTTAAAAATGTTGTGAATATGCTGCAAGGAAGGTCATTGCCACAATGTCAATTAGAAGAAGTAAAAGAAGAATTCCTGCGCTTACTCTCTGACTGCACCTAAGTACCAGTGAATAGAAGCAGGGTTCTACCACATCTGCTGTCCTCTAAGTTGTAATAAATATCCATATATATGTACTATGTTCCTGTCAGTGTGACATCACCTACGCTCTGATTTGGAGCACAAGCTTTTTTGAATAGGAAACGTGCTGCCGGGCGGGGCGCGTTTTCCAACTACGCAGCCTGACTGCTTCTACCGGACTAGAGGATCGGGAGAACTATCAAGTATTCACCACTACACATCAACATCACTGACTCTCCTTTAAAAGTTCAAGTAGGCGTGACAGTGTCACATATAGATACTTATTGCAACTTAGAGGACAGCAGATGTGGTAGAACCCCGCTTCTAGTCACTGGTACTTAGGTGTAGTCAGAAAGTAAGCACAGGAATTTTTCTTTTACTTTTCTTATTTGGCAGACATTTTAAAAAAAATTTTTACCATTAAGAATAATCCTGATGTTACTTCCTCCATTATTTGGTGTACACATAAGGTGTTCTTGAGAGGTCACTATATCAGCTTAGCTATACAAGAAAAAAAGTAAAGACTGCATCTAGCAGATGCCATTACTAATTTACGTGGTTCAAAGAAGCTAGCGTGAGTATGTTTTCTGACCTACAGCAACAGCTTCACCAGTTGGACCTCTATAAATTTGAGCATGACTTGCAGAAGCTCACAGCCAAATACTATCACAAGTCAATAAGTCAGTAGCCCTCCTTGTGGCAGGCTCAGCACAAAGAAGTGCCTTATGCCCTGTGGCATTAGGAGAATTTTGATATCTTAAATTTTTTAGTCCAACCAGACTGTTACTCTGCTTTAATTCCTCTAGTGCCGTTCTTTGGAAGCAGTAGTTTTAAAGAGCACACCAAATGCTTGAAATAACGTCTTTATTAACTGCAACTTTTCTTCATATATAACACTGCAGACAGTCCATGTACAAAACACATGTGGAATAAAGTATCACAAAATGGCAGTTCAACTGTTCAATCGTGTCATTCAACATAAAATGGTGGTTACAATTTGGTATTTGCTATTTGGTCTATTCATTTGCTTATTGCATATTGTTCATTTGGTGGAACTGCACATAAACACATATAACCAGTTCAGTATGTAGCTCTAAACACACTATTAACAATAGGAACATCTATAACTGTATTAAATACCTATTTCCATTTAGTCCACCATGACGTTTTAACCTGGAGATTGACCCCTTGACCTCTGTAGGGGCAGGAACACAGAGTTTAAAAGGTCGCCACCCATTCTCACCCTCAGTGTTTCCTCTCCCTTGGGGGCACCTCACAGTGAGACCTCCTGTGGGAGGTGAAGATCTTTTTCTTTTATTATGTTAAATACCTTATGGGATTTTTTTTCCCTTTTCCCTCTGCCCTCCGGCGGTTCCTCCCAAAGCTGGGCAGAGGAGCACATTGGGAGCTGTATCTCAATCCTGTCCAGCAGGGGCCTGTATCTCTCCAAATGCGCAAGGTCCGCCTTCCCTCCGGTGTGTAAGCTGACTGCGCACCACAGAGCATGCTGCACGCCGACCTCCATGCAAAGCCGTGGTGCTGCTCTCTGTTCGGGGCCTGCAGGAGGCTTGGGGGCGGAGCTAGGATCCCACGTGTGCACGCTTGCACGCATGCTGCTGACGTCAGACGCCACGCCAGAAATAAAAAGCGGCAGATTTAGAGGAGACATCGCTGCCTCCAGAGTGGAACTCCTTCTCCAGGATTTCAGCCCCCGATGCCCCTGCAGGCCAGATGGATTGTACAGACGCCCCCTCTGCTGCTCCAACTGTGAGTGACCCTGTGGGAAAAAAATATGTATCATTGTGACATGCTCCTTATGTATCGTCTTCTGATACCTGGTTGCTCCTCTCTTATAGGGAGTGAAAGAGCCCAGAGTTAAGACTAAAGTTGCTAGATGTGCTACTTGTGCCAAGAGACTACCTGAAAATCACAAAAAGAAGCTATGTCAATCTTGTATTAATAAGCAGATCAACCATCCATACTTATGGAAGTCAAATCCATGATCCAGAACAAAAAAAAAGATCACTGGCCTCTCTCAGATCCGCCCCTCCTACTCTACCTGCGAAAAAGTCTAAAGAGTCCGCTCCATCAGCCTCTGATTCAGAGGACATGGACGAGGAGGCCTCCACCTCTAGACAGAACATTGATGTTGATGCGCTGTCAGAGGGCGAACTTGTGAAAGACAGTAAAAAGTATTTTTTCTCTTCCGAGGATATGTTATGGAGGAATTTCTGGGTGCTGTAAGAGCGACCATGGGCATTGAGGAGATACAAAAACCTTGGTCTGTCCAGGACGAAATGTTTTGGGGTCTTAGTGCAAAAAAGTCAAAGGTGTTTCCAGTAAATTAAAATTTTTAATGAAACGCCAAAAATTGATGTCCAGGTAGCAAAAGTCGTCAAGAAAACCTCCCTTTCATTTGAAGATTCTTCTCAGTTACAGGATCCAATAGAAAGGAAAGTGGATGCCCTGCTAAAAAAAAAAATCATGGGAAGCATCCATGTTCAGAATAAAAACGAACATAGCGGCAACATCGGTAGCTAGGTCCATGTACTTTTGGCTTAGCGAGTTGGAAAACCATATTAAGAACAAGACTCCCAGAGAGGAAATCTTGAATTCTATCCCCCTCCTCAAGTCTGCCACAGCATTCTTGGCGGATACCTCAGCTGAATCTGTGAGGTTCGCCGCTAAGGATGCTGCTCTCTGAAATTCCGCAAGGAGAGCATTGTGGATTAAATCTTCGGGGGGAGATAGAACATCAAAAGCAAAGCTATGTTCTTTTGCTTTTTCTGGGGAATATGTTTTCAGACCTGTCTTAAATTCCATCCTTGAAAAAGCGGCAGACAAAAAGAAGGGGTTCCCTGAGGAAAATAAAGAGAAGCCCTTTGTTCCTTTAACCCTCAATCCAAGTCCTATAGGGAAAAGGAAAATCCAGAAGGTGGAGCTACCAAAAAGGGGGGAAAGGCAAGGGTTTCCTCCTCAACCCCCAAAACAAACAATCCGATAAACAATGACGCCATAGTAGGAGGAAGGTTGAGGAATTTTCTATCCCAGTGGGAATCCATAACCCAGAGTCCCTGGGCCTTGGACATCATAAAAGACAGATACTGGATAGAATTCTCCTCAACCCCTCCAAAAAAGTTCCAGATAGCCTCCCACACCCAGAGTGTACTAGAAAAAATTTGGCAGGGGGGTTTAGATTTAATAGAATGAAAAGTGGTGATAAAAGTCCCCGAGTTAGAGAAAGGAAGAGGCTATTATTCAAACCTGTTTTTGGTTCAAAAGGGTCAATCTAAAAGGGTTAAACAGGTCCATTATGTACAGAAAATTCAAAACGGAGTCCATAGTTTTAAGAGACGCCTATTACCACGTCCCCATACACGAGAACTCGCAAAGATACCTCAGATTTGCATTGATAGACAATGCCGGTGTGGTAAACCACTTCCAGTTCACTGCTGGATAGTAAATCAGAAAAAGTCTTGTCTGGTACCGTCTACCCAGATGAAAGTCCTAGATTCGGTAACTCAGATGTCTTCTCTTCTACAAGAAATGCTGTTAGCTTTCAAAGAAAAAACAAAAAAATGTAACTCCCAAGCCCAGTGTTCCATCCCAGTGTCATGAGCCTATTGGGAATGATGACTTCATGCATCACTGGGGGAAATGGGACAGAAAAAAATCCTCTCTAGAAAAAAGGATATCCATTCCCCTTCCCGTAAAATCAGATTTGAACTGGTGGAAGAAAAAGAGGAATCTGTCAAGAGACATTACCTGGACAAAAAATCCTGACCACCAGATAATGAAAAATGCAAGCGTCACGGGATGGGGAGCAGAGGTAGGCTCGTCAAACTATCAGGGCAGGTGGTCAAACGACATAAAACAGAGATTGTCAAACTACCGAGAGCTGAGAGCTGTCTGGGAGACTCTAAGGATATCCCAGAAATTAGTGTCTGGGAAACATCTAAAAATACTCTCGGACAATGTAACAGTGGTGGCCTACCTACAGCACCAAGGGGGGACGAGATCATCAACCCTAAGAGGCCTGGCAAAAAGAATATTTTTCTGGGCAGAAAAAAATGTACTTTCAATTACAGCGATCCATCTAAAAGGTACAGAAAACATAGAAGCTGACTTCCTCAGCATGAAAACTATAGACCCTGGGGAATGGTCCCTAGATCCAAAGGTGTTCCAGAAAATCTCCAAAAGATGGGGGACCCCTCAAATAGACCTTTTTGCATCAAGGAACAATGCGAAGGTTGGGCGTTTTTGTTCTCTAAACCCCAGAGAGGAGCCATGGGTGGTAGGCGCCTTCTCGGTCAGGTGGACCTGGAATCTCACCTACGATTTCCCCTCTGGGCTCAAATTCCTCGAGTGCTGCAGAAAATAAGATCCGACCCAGTAACAATGATTCTGGTAGTTCCCTACTGGCTGAAGAGAAGTTGGTTTCCCATACTAAATCAGTTAGTGCTGGAGGAACCTTGGAGAATACCTCTCCAGGAGGACATTCTGTTACAGGGTCCCATCCTCCATCGGGACCCTGGCCTGTTTAAATTATCAGCATGGATCCTGAAAGGGTTACCTCAGCGATCTATCTCAAGATCTGGAGAAAATTCTGCAACTGGCTAGGCCAGGACTCCCCAGTTAATTCTTCCCCAAGCATAGAGAAGATTTTAGATTTTTTCCAGAAGGGTCTGGATATGGGTACACTTGAGACCCAATACACTAAAAGTACAGATATCCGCATTGGGGGCATGCTATGATACAGACCTGGCCAGCCATAGATGGATAAGACAATTTGTAAGAGCTGCTTTTAGATTAAGACCATCTATAACCCCAAGGACCCCACAGGGGGACTTGAACCTGGTCCTGAAAGGCTTAATGAAATCTCCTTTTAACCCTTTACAGGACATTTCAATCAAACATCTTACTTTCAAGGATGCATTCTTAATAGCCATAGCATCAGCTAGACGCCTAGGAGATTCAGGCTCTCTCCTGCCGGGAACCCTATCTCTGTGTTTCTGGACGGGATAGTGTTGAAACTGGATCCGCTGAAGAACAATACCAACTCCTGGATGTCAGAGACACTATTATACAATACCTAGTGGCAACGAAGAAATTCAGTAAGGATGACAATCTCCTTGTTCAGTTTGCTGCCCAAAACAAAGGGAAAAAAAGCATCCAAGGCTTCCATAGGTCATTGGATTAAGTCGACTATATCCTGCTGTTACCAGATGTCAGGCCTTAATAGTCCTATGAATATAAGGGCCCCTTCCACAAGAGCTATGGCTTCCTCATGGGCTGACAAAGGGGGAGTTTCCTTAGATAAAATTTGTAGAGCCGCCACCTGGTCCAGTATTAATACATTCATTAGGCACTATCATATTGATGTGTCTACTTCTGCTGACTTGACCTTTGGCCACAAGGTCCTGCAAGCAGTTGCCCTCTCTGCTAAGTAACCTGTTAGTTCTCCAGGTTAAGCCGTCATGGTGGACGATATGGAAAAGGGGATAAAGTATGAAGTAATACTCAGAAAATTTTTTTTTTTAAATTATTAGAGAAAAGAAAACTTTTGTTAGGGCTGCACCCACTTGGTAATTTGTAAGCACTGAGGGTGAGATTGGGTGGGGGTCTTTTAAACTCTGTGTGTTCCTGCCTCTACAGAGGTCAAGGGGTCAATCTCCAGTTTAAGCAGTCATAGTGGACTCAGAATTACCGGTAAGTCTAATCGCAGTTTTTTGGCCTCTTTGCTTCCATAAAACTGAACTCTCAGTGGAGTGAATGTCTGTTTAGCTTCTCTCCTCTGGTGTAATAAGTTCTAGCAGCTCCTGCTAGGGGAATTTCCCAGACAGACTGAGTGTGAGGCTGGCTGTGATTGGCCAAGACTCCTGCTCAGTGTGAGACTGGCTGTGATTGGTTAAGACTCCTGGGCAGTGACAACAGCTTAACTCCATACTTTCTGGTTTTAATTGTGCTGTGTCACTGAGCTTACCTTACAGTCATAAAATGAATCTTAAAGGCATATTATCTTTTCTACTTCTGTGAACACAATATATAACTGTTACATGACATCCAAAAACATGAAGTCACAGAAAATAACTCTGCTTTTGTCTTTAACATGTAAACATATAAACTGTATTAAGGTTATTGGCAGGTCTAGCTGTATACACATATAAGCCGTACTAGCAACCTAGGACAGGTCTTAGCTGGCCAGCTACACTCCCATCAAAATTACCTATAATTTTATGTTCTCTGTAGAAGACTTAAACATGAATTTGGGGAATATTCCATCAGGTTCTCAGCTCTTAAGTGTCTTTTGTGGAGTAGTGAGACGTTTTCCCTTTTTGTCAAGTTTTGAGTCTCCTATTTGTAACAACACTCTTCTTACTAGTCTGTCTTCATCCTTTTGAACTTCTAGAACTTTGGCCAATTTCCATTGACTTGTAGGTAAATCTTCTTCTTTTACTAACACTATGTCACCAACTTGGACATTTCTTCTGTTTGCCATTAATTCTTAGCATCAGATTGGCTAAGTTCTCTTTCCGCCATCTATTCCAAAACTGTTCTGATAGATATTGAACTCTTCGCCATATCTTCTTGGCATATAAATCCTCCTTGGTGAACTTGCCAGGCTGTGGCTGTATGTAATCAGACTTAAGGTGAAGTAGATGGTTTGGAGTTAAAGGGTCCAAACTTGTTGGATCGTTGATGTTATCAATTGTAAGTGGACGACTGTTAACAATAGACATTACTTCATAGTATAGGACCCTAAGTGAAGCATCATCCATTCTTACAACGTTCTTTTTCAACACTGAACTTAACACATTTCTTACAGTTCTGAATTTGTGTTTCCCAAATTCCTCCTGTATGGCTTGCATGTGGTCCATTCATATGAAAATAACACTGTTTCTCTACTTTTTCTTTATCAATCTCTTTTAGAGATTTCTTCAATTCATTTTTTGCTCTGACAAAATTAAATCCTTGGTCAGATCTAAGCTCTCTGACAGTACCACTAATGGATATGAAACATCTCAAGGCATTGATGAATGCGTCAGTTGACATATCTTCTAACATTTCCAGATGAATTGCTCTGGAGCTTAGACATGTAAATATTAGTCCATATCTCTTGTACCCCTTGGGGTTTTGCTTGGTGATGATCTGCCGGTAAATCTGCCATTCTTTGCTCTTCGGTAGGTCTACGTGCCTTTTTGCAGACTACCCATTTACTTATATACTTTGCTATAACTTTGCTTCCTTTCACAATCCAGTAACCATCATCTCAACAGCTTTGGGTAAAACTTCTTCCCTGGTGCAAGGATTTGTTGTGGTAGTGATCAATAATCAATCTGGTAAAAATAGAATTTTTGGGTGGAATTGCTGGATGCTTAACTCTGCTAGGTAACAATGGAAATTCCAGTCTCCCTCCTACCTTTAGTATACCATCCTGCAGAACAAGATTAAGCTTGTACAATGGGTGGTTGTTTGGAAGCCTTTTAGGTTCTTGACTAGGTCTCTTCAACTCTTCACTGTAGAATCTCTGTTGAATGAGTCTTATGACTGTTTCTTCAGCTTTCATTATTTCTTCTACATTCAATGATTCCTTCTTTCTGCTTCCCTTTGCCAAAAGTTGAATTCGAGCTACTACTTTTATGACTGTATTCCATTTTGAACATCTGGCTAGTCTTTCAAGTATGTCATCTTGACACTTTGCAGCAATGTTCAATGTTTGAACAACCTTTACTTCTGGATCCCCCATAGACAATTCTGTACGACCTTTACTGGATATGATTTCATTTTCCCAAAGGAACTCTGGGCCTGTGAACCAATTCGAATTCCTCAATTCTGTTACATTCAGGCCTCTTGAAGCATGATCTGCTGGGTTATGCTTTGCATTAATGTGATGCCAATGTTCCGTATTTGTTATTTCCCGAATTTTCTGAACTCTATTGGCCACAAAGACATGGAATCTTCGAGTTTCGTTGTTTATGTATCCTAGGACAACTTTTGTGTCTGTCCAAAAATATTCTTCATCTATTTTTAATTCCAACTCTTCATTCAGAAACTTGCTTACTGATGCTGAAACAACAGCTGCTGTCAGTTCAAGTTTTGTTATTGTCTGAATACTAGTAGCAACTCAGGCCTTTCCCATAACCAGGGCACAGTGTATTTTTCCTTCTCCTATCAATATGATGTAGGAGCACTGACCATAACCATAACTACTGGCATCTGAAAAGTGATGAAGTTCTATTTTCTTGTACTTTCTGAAATCATGAGGTACAAAACACCTGGGTATCCGAACTTCTCTCAAGTATTGCAAGTCTCTTATCCAACTCTCCGACCTTGGCCTCAAATCTTCAGTTATGGGTTCATCCCATCCCAACTTCTGTCCAGATAATTCTTGCAGTATCTCTCTTGCTTTGAGAATCACTGGGGCCAAGAATTCCAATGGATCAAATATAGACGCCACTGCAGAAAGAATGGTATGTCTAATTGCAACTTTCTCTTCAATAGATACTTCAAAGAAGAACTTTGCCATTCTCTACATTCCATCCCAATCCAAGTACGTTTTGAACTGGAAGATGATCATAACTGATCGATTCTAGTACTTCTCTTTTGTTTGAGATAAATTTGTGAAGGCGCAGGTTTCCTCTTGCACATAACTCTTGGCTTTCTTTCACTAGTTTGATTGCAGATTCTGTGGACTCTAGACTTATAAGACCATCATCTACGTAAAAGTTCTTCTTCAGAAAATGTGCTGCTGATGGGCAATCCTTTTCATTTTAATTGGCCAGGTACTTTATACCATAATTGGCCAACCTGGAGACGATGCTGCTCCAAACAAGTGAACTTTCATTCTGTATTCTGCTGGCTCTGTATCTGTATCTCTGTCCTCCCACCATAGGAACCTCAGGAAGTCTCTATCTTTATTCTTCACATGAAACTGGTGGAACATCTTTTCAACATTACACATGACCGCTACGGGATACTTTCTGAATCTACAGAGTACTCCAGGCAGAGTGTTTGTAAGATCTGGTCCTTTTAGTAGATGATCGTTCAATGCAACACCATCATACTTTGCTGAGCAATCAAATACTACTCCAATCTTATCTGGTTTCTTTGAGTGGTAAACACCTTGATGTGAGATGTACCACACTTCTTCTTTAGGTTCATTATTAATAGGGTTGAGCGAACCCGAACTGTATAGTTTGGATTCGTACCGAATTTTGGGGTGTTCGGGACACAGACCCGAACCTGAGCATTTCCGTAAAAGTTCGGGTTCGGTGTTCGGCGCTTTCTTTGCACTTTTTGAAAGGCTGCACAGCAGCCAATCAACAAGCGTCATAATATTTGCCCCAAGAGGCCATCACAGCCATGCCTACTAATGGCATGGCTGTGATTGGCCAGAGCAGCATGTGACCAAGGCTCTATATAAGCTTGAGTCACATAGCGCTGTACGTCACTCTGCTGTTACAAGTGTAGGGAGAGGATGCTGCTGGACTTGTGATTTCCCGGAGAGAATAGGAGAGAATCTAACTCAGTGATCTACCTAGAAATAGTTGTGTGGGTGCAGGGCACTATCCTTTTACCCTGCCCTGAGCTCATTGACCAAAAAATACTAACTCTTAAAATTCTGTTAGTTAGGTGAGTGGCTGCGTCCATTTTATGCATGCTCAGTGTACCAGCACTGCATCTGAGCTTTTGGGACATTGCAAATCACAATTTTTTGGGGGCAAACTACAACATCTGTATTATTCAGTGTCCAATTTAAGCTAGAAATACACCCATCATTTTCTGGGGTTTGAAAAACACACTTTTTTTTCTTCCAAAAACGGTATTTTCCAGATCTGCAAGTGTTAAATTCAAGTTTAATATATACAGCATTCATATTCTGTTAGCAAAAAAAGACTTTTTGGGCAATCTACAACATCTGTATTAGTTAGTGTGCAATTTAAGCTAGAAATACACCCATCATTTTCTGGGGTTTGAAAAACACACTTTTTTGACAGAAAACACTATTTTCAGGCCTTGCAGCATCAGCACGTGCGAAATTACAGACTTATATACTGCTGTCAAATTCAGTTGTTAAACAAACAGTCGTTTGGCACAAAAAATTTAGTTGGCAGCCTTTGATGCAGATGTCATTGTGAAATACACCCTTAATACATTTGGGTTACATTCAGAGATTTTAAATACCGCCATTTGGTGCACCAATATTTAATTCAGGCCTACAGAGGCTCAGGCCCTGTGAGATCCCCCCTATACATACAGCGGTTGGAATTAGGCATTTGAAATACAGCCATTTGAAATGCAGCCTTTTTGTGCAAAGATATATTTACTTCAGGCCTACACTGATTCAGGGCGTGTGTGATGCCCCCTATACATACAGGGGTTTGATTCAGCCATTTGAAATACAGCCATTTTAAATACAGCCATTTAGTGCAAAGATATATTTACTTCAGGCCTACTTTTGATTCAGGGCGTGTGTGATCCCCCCTATACATACAGGGGTTTGATTCAGCCATTTAAAATACAGCCATTTTAAATACAGCCATTTAGTGCAAAGATATATTTAATTCAGGCCTACACTGATTCAGGGCATGTGTGATCCCCCTATACAGACAGAGGTTTGAATTAGGCATTTGAAATACAGCCATTTAAAATACAGCCTTTTTGTGCAAAGATATATTTACTTCAGGCCTACACTGATTCAGGGCGTGTGTGATCCCCTCTATACATACAGGGGTTTGATTCAGCCATTTGAAATACAGCCATTTTAAATACAGCCATTTAGTGCAAAGATATATTTACTTCAGTCCTACACTGATTCAGGGCGTGTGTGATATCCCTATACATACAGGGGTTTCTTTCAGCCATTTGAAATACAGCCATTTAGTGCAAAGATATATTTACTTCCGGCCTACACTGATTCAGGGCGTGTGTGATCCCCCCTATACATACAGGGGTTTGATTCAGTCATTTAAAATAGACATTTTAAATACAGCCAGGGCAGCCATCAGGGGGGTACAGCCGATACCCCAGTAAGTGGCCCAGACCCCAGGGGGGCCCGGCCAGTCATGACTTCTTTTTTTTTTTTTTTTTCATTTGTCAGTGACTTGATTGTCCTCGTCACTACAGGGGGGAAATTGATTGGTCATTGCACGCAACTCCCCATCCCCTGAGGCTGATACCCGCACACCCACATTTTCCTGCCTTTACAACCCTACATAAGGCTCTGACTCTCTGAGCTGCCGCGCCGATCCTGTCAGCCAGCCAGTCAGTCACACTACCGGCTGAAGCTGCGCAGAGGAACGCAGCTGCGCATGTGACGTCAGACGCTGGCCGCTGCCTCACGCCGCCTTCAGATTAGCTCGCCGCCTGCCACTGCCAGACAATTCTGGTTTGCAGGCTTGCAGCCAGGCGCGGTGGCGGCGGGAACTTAAGTTCTGGAACTTTTGTGGAGTGGAAGCCTTCCCTAGTGCCCTCTTAGCCAGCCCATGAAGGAGTCAGTGCCGTCTCCATGCTCCAGCCTCCACTCTCCATCACATGTTGGACGGACCCCACTGATTCACTAAGGTCTATTAGGTTGTTTCCATGAATAATGTAATAATTTTTTTACTGTTAATGGTGGCATACAGTATTTAAATAGCAGCAGTCAGAACACACAGCTAACTGGGGCTGGGTGGGCTGGCAAGGGAGGGGTTAATAACAATAAGTGATGGAGGATCATGGCCCTATGTGATAATCCAGAAAACAGCTTTGAATTTAACCCCTGAGCAAAGACCACTCAACATAGAGCTGCCTAGCCTAGACAAGTAGACAACATAAGGATCAATATGAAAATAAATAATTTGGAGCCTTTCAAATAGCTCAGCTCAGTATGACTGGCTGGCTCCCTTGCCAGCCCACCCAGCCCCAGTTAGCTGTGTTCTGCTTTGAAAAAAAATGTTTAGGCCATGAAGGGGTTAATTAAGTGTTGGAGGGGGTGCTATTGTGCATATTGTGTTTGGGATCCATTTAACAAGTTTGACCAGTTGGGTTGAGAGTGGTTGAGTGTCATCCACTGATGCCCATAACAGTGCGTCATCCACAGATCCCCTATAACAGTGCCTTCCACAGATCCCCCATAACAGTGTGTCCTCCACAGATCCCCCATAACAGTGTGTCCTCCACAGATCCCCCATAACAGTGTGTCATCCACAGATCCCCATAACAGTGTCATCCACAGATCCCCATAACAGTGTCATCCACAGATCCCCCATAACAGTGCGTCATCCACAGATCCCCCATAACAGTGCGTCATCCACAGATCCCCCATAACAGTGCGTCACCCACAGATCCCCCATAACAGTGCGTCATCCACAGATCCCCCATAACAGTGCGTCATCCACAGATCCCCCATAACAGTGCATCATCCACAGATCCCCCATAACAGTGCGTCATCCACAGATCCCCCATAACAGTGCGTCATCCACAGATCCCCCATAACAGTGCGCCATCCACAGATCCCCCATAACAGTGCGTCATCCACAGATCCCCCATAACAGTGTCATCCACAGATCCCCCATAACAGTGTCATCCACAGATCCCCCATAACAGTGCCATCCACAGATCCCCCATAACAGTGCCATCCACAGATCCCCCATAACAGTGCGCCTGCGGCCTGCGCACTGAGGAAGAGAGAGAAAGGAGGGGTAAGAATCCACAAAAGTAAGCAGAGGACGGCACAGCAGACGACTGAATAGCTTCTTTTGTAAGTAAATTGCTTTATTATAAATGCAGTTTAAGGCTAGATGCAAACGTCCGTGAAACCCGGACGTGAGCAATCTGTGGTAATGCGGGCTGGATTTGTTCTGTACAGCAGAAGTGCACAGCGTCAGTGGGTGCTATGACGCCGTGCGCGCCTGCTGTACAGAACAAACAGAGTACCTTGTATATTGTAGGAGTTTTGTTTATTTCTTAGATGATTTGTTAGGGGAGATATAACAAAGGGTAAAACAGTAAACCTTGTGCTTTTAAGGTGTTTTTTCCTAAATGTGCCAGGGGAAGATTGCTAGGGCAGATTAGAACAGGTAGTGTAGTTAGTGTTAGTGTAGGGTCCTGCTTAAAAGAGTATACCTTGTCGTTGTAGCAGGGTTCATATTCTTTGGTCAAAAAAGAATTCCTTACTGAAATCACTGATTATCACTTTTTACTGTCTTTGTAGTTGTAAAAAAATAATGAAATTGGGGGTGGAGAGGGGGCTGGGAGGCGGAGCCAGGATGTATTCTAAAGGGGCGGGGTAGGAGGGGGGGGGCCCAGGCCTTAAGCTGTGTAAGGGGCCCCAAAATTTCTGATGGCAGCCCTGAATATAGCCATTTAGTGCAAAGATATATTTACTTCAGGCCTACACTGATTCAGGGCATGTGTGATCCCCCTATACATACAGGGGTTTGATTCAGTCATTTAAAATACAGCCATTTTAAATACAGCCATTTAGTGCAAAGATATATTTACTTCAGGCCTACACTGATTCAGGGCGTGTGATCCCCGCTATACATACAGGGGTTTAAATTAGGCATTTGAAATACCGCCTTTTTGTGCAAAGATATATTTATATATTCCCCAATGTTTTAGGGTGTACTCTAATTTTAAAAATGAAATTTAAAAGCAGTGTAGGCTACCTCCTCCTCCTCCACCGCCGCTTCCACCTACACCGCCACATCCACCGCCTCCTCAACCTCCTACTCCATATAGACCTCGTTCTCCTAGAACAAGATAATTGTTTAGTATTTTTACCTATTTTATGTTATTTAAAGTCATTTCCCTATCCACAATTGCCATGCTCTTAACAACATTTTGCTGGCATTTGCAGCCCTCTAGCCCTTTCCATGACATTTTTACAACCATTTTAGTGCTCATAAGTTCGGGTCCCTATTCAATTCAATGGGGTTCGGGGTCAAGTTCGGGTCCCGAACTGGAACTTTTTTCCGAAGTTCGACCGAACCCATAGAACCCGAACATCCAGGTGTCCGCTCAACTCTAATTATCTCTGCATGTCCTTCTTCGAGGATGCCTTCCATGAATTTCAAATAATCATTCTTGAGTTTGGGATCTCTTCCCATCCTTTCTTTGCTTCTCCACCAACATATCGCTGAAGGTATAATAACTTGTCGACTGGACTTAAGCAATGATGCTCAATGATCATTTCAAAACTTGCCTTCCACTCTATGAACTTCAGTCACTTGAAAATACAGTAGGTTCCGGAACGGGAAGTCTAGCGAGGACTGTTCTCTGTTGTCCTGTTGGAACAATAGTTATAACATTATCTTGACCATTGCCATGACATCTAGGAATAGAATCATCTGGTTCTATTTTCTCACTTAGTTATGAATTAGGTTAGTCTCTTTCTTCATCTTTTCCGGTAGAGATAGAGGGTAAATTCACACACCTTTTTCCCAACACTGGACTAAGCCTCTCTTAGTCTTTCTGAGCAGGGATGAAGGATAATGACTTATTTCCTTACTAAATGCTGGAAATTTCCTTCCATTCTCCTGGGCGTATGGAGGAAAGTAGGAGTCTGCTTCTTCATTTAGTACCGATTTGGACCTATGATTACTGTTCATGTCCTCTTCGTGTAGTCTGGCTTCTATAATCTTAACTTCTTTCTGCCTTTCCAGACCTTCTATTTGATGGTGCTGTGCATCCATTTCATCTGTTGGTGCAAGTTGTTCAGCTAATTGTTTTCTTTTGGCTGAAGTACTTGAGGACTCTGATATGTGGCTGGCACTTCTGCTACCGAAGGAAGTCCCACTTGAGATTGTGGTTCCACCTAAGGATTTAGCATAGCCTCTCTTAAAAAGCATGTTCATTTTCTTTCTTGCCTTAACTTCATCATAGTTAGCTGTCAAAAGCTCTGATTCAGATTCTTCTACCGTATCTACCATATCACCCAAGTTCCTTTTTATACTTTCTTGTTTTAGCTTTTTACAAATGTCTTTAATGTATAATTTCCATTTATCATACATTCGGGCGAACCTTTTCTCTTTTAATGCTGCTTCTTGCCCCAAATTTTGCATCATCTTTGGGGCATGTGATGACCGTCTTAGTTCATTTGTTTGGGCTATATTTGTTTGCGGCAAGAATAATGCTGCATCAGACTCTTCTACCTCAGACAGGTTCCCTTGCCATTCAACTTCTATCCTATCTATCTTTGTATCCTCTAACAGTGGCATGGTAATACTAGGCTCAGACATTTTACTTTAAATGCTATAACAATCAATACAAATAATAAGATGTTTTTCACTTTAAATGCAATACTGACAAATGCAGAAATAAATGACTTTCACTTTAAATGCAATAGCAATAGAGGCAGGCAACAAATGACTTTCACTTTTAATGCAATAGCAATAGATGCAGGCAATAAATGACTTTCACTTTAAATACTTAAGAGTCCATATACTACAAACTGTCCTTTGTTTTACTTTAAAGTCTTTTTTCCTGTACACGAAAATGTCTCTTTATGCCAAAGCCCATATGCAATGATAAATCGTAAAAAGGAAAGCTCTGACCTTATTCTGAAGAGCAGGATACTGTGATCTGTAGGTTGCTGGAACAAATGTCAGTCTTAAAGGAGACTTGTCTTTTCTCAATGTGATGCGATGCTTGCGCTGACTTTCGATGCTCTGTAATGACTTGCCATGATTGTGATAGCTTGGATGCGCTGCTTGCGATGTTTTGTGCTGACTTGCGATGCACTGGCTTGGATACGCTGCTGCAGGCTTTGGGCCTAGTGGCGGGGAACTAGCTGTTTGCAGTACGTGGCCTCTTTTTGGGTAGTGGTGCGGGCACTCTAGCTCTGTACTTTAGCCTCCCACCATGCGTCTCTTTCTCTCTCTCTCTAGGGATTGCAGGAGGGTTGTCCCTCTTTCTCTGACTATCTTGCCTTTGCCGTTCTGCCACTTTAAGAGTTGGCTGTAGATTGACTAATGCACACGTTTTAGGGTCTCTATCTCAGGGCCTTGCTCACTCAGGGAACAGCTGCTGCGCGGCGGTATATGCTGGTGCTCCCCTTCTCAAATGCACTCGTTACTGTGCAAGTTGAGGAGCGCTATCGCTACGCCCTCTAAGGGCAATAGTTCCACTGTGGCTGGCACAGCACAATAAAGTGCCTTATGCGCTGTGGCATTAGAAGAATTTTGATATCTCTAACTTTTTAGTCCAACCAGACTGTTACTCTGCTTTAATTCCTCTAGCGCCGTTCTTTGGAAGCAGTAGGTTTAAAGAGCACACCAAATGCTTGAAATAACTTCTTTATTAACTTCAACTTTTCTTCATATATAACACTGCTGCTTCCTCAGCAGACAGTCCATGTACAAAACACGTGTGGAATAAAGTATCACAAAATGGCGGTTCAACTGTTCAATCTTGTCATTTAACATAAAATGGTGGATATATTTCTATCTTTAGTATCTGTACTCTCACTTAGAGTTATTTAAGCACTTTATGATCTCTCTGAGAGGTATATCGGAGGCTTAACCAATAGTTTTACTTGCTCTATATGATCTGGTATGAGCAGTTTGCAGACTGTACGTAGTTTGCGTATTTTTGTCGCAATTTGGAATTTGCTATTTGGTCTATTCATTTGCTTATTGCATACTGTTCATTTGGTGGAACTGCAAGTAAACACATATAACCAGTTCAGTATATAGCTCTTAACACACTATTAACAATAGGAACATCTATAACTGTATTAAATACCTATTTTGGCCTCTTTGCTTCCATAAACCTGAACTCTCAGTGGAATGGATGTCTGTTTAGCTTCTCTCCTCTGGTGTAGTAAATTCTAGCATCTCCTAATAAGGGAATTTCCCAGACAGGCTGAGTGTGAGGCTGGCTGTGATTGGCCAAGACTCCTGCTCAGTGTGAGACTGGCTGTGATTGGTTAAGACTCCTGGGCAGTGACAACAGCTTAACTCTATAATTTCTGGTTTTAATTGTGCTGTGAACACAATATATAACTATTACATGACATCCAAAAACATTAAATAACTCTGCTTTTGTCTTTAACATGTAAAAATATGAACTGTATTAAGGTTATTGGCAGGTCTAGCTGTATGCACATATAAGCCATGTTAGCAACCAAGGACACTACACTACTCAACCTCACAAGTCAAACAATGTTCCTTTAAATCCAGAATAACTTATAACAAGCAAAACATTAAAGTCAAATGTATTTTCCTCTTACTACTCAGCCCTTTTTAATTATATCTGATCCCTCTACTGTACAACCTGCCTTACTTGCTATTTGTATTGATGGAATCGAAGTGCATGAAGTGGACTTCAATCCAAATTTCAGGGAAAATTTGATTGCCGCAAAGCCAAATTTCCTTGTGCTTTGTGGTAACAAATCAATTTTCCCTGAAATGGGGTAAAAAATAAAAATATCATACTTACCTCATCCGTGAAGAGACTGCCGCCCCCACCCTGATTGAAAATCCTGTGCACAGTGACGTATGATGTCACCATCCCGGCTGACGTGATGGCGTCATCATAGGCCATGTGAGATTTCACGCTGGATCTTTAATCCAGATGGTGGCAGCGGCTCTTCACGATCAAATTGATGAGGTAAGTATGATTTTTTTTTTTTTACTTTCAGATTTTTATTACATTTTCCAGTACAAATCAGTATAACAATCAACGAAATGCTGTTCAAACATTACAATGAATACAGAAGAAAGCATTCAGCATTTTTGTAGTGTGTACAATGTTTAGAGCTATAATCAACAATCAATATTGTTAACAGATAACAGGATAATGTGATTGTGATTACTGGTGCTGTTCATTAGTTGTTGTACTACAAAGCACTTTACTATAAGGTAAGCATGATTTTATTTTTATTATACACTTAACCTCTTATTCTACCCTGGGCCAGTTTTCACCTTCCTGCCTAGGCAATTTTTTGCAAATCTGACATGTGTCACTTTATGTGTTGATAGCTTTGGAACACTTTTACTTATCTAAGCCATTCTGAGAATATTTTATCGTGACACATTGTACTTCATGTTAGTCATAAAGTTAAATCAATATATTTCACCTTTATTTGTGAGATTTACAAAAAATTTTGATAAATTCACCAATTTTCTAATTTCAATTTCTCTACTTTTATAATAGATAGTCATACCTCATATAATAGTTATTACTTGACATTCCCCATATGTCTACTTTATGTTTAAATCATTTTGAATATGCTATTTTATTTTTTGGGGACGTTAGAAGGCCTAGAAGTTTAGAAGCAAATCTTGAAATTTTTCAGAAAATTTCCAAATTCCACTTTTTAAGAACCAGTTCTGGTCTGAAGTCACTTTGTTGGGCTTACATAATAGAAGCCACCCAAAATTACCCCATTTTAGAAACTACACCACTCAATGTATTCAAAATTGATTTTACAAACTTTGTTAACCCTTTAGGTGTTCCACAATAATTCATGGAAAATGGAGATGAAATTTCAGAATTTCTCTTTTTTGGCAGATTTTACATTTTGATCAATTTTTTCCAGTAACAAAGAAAGGGTTAACAGCCAAACAAAACTCAATATTTATTACCCTGATTCTGTGATTTACAGAAACACCCCACAAGTGGTCGTAAACTGCTGTATGGCCACACGGCAGGGCACAGAAGGAAAGGAACGCCATATGGTTTTTGGAAGGCAGATTTAGCTGAACTGGTTTTTAGATGACATGTCCCATTGAAGCCCCCCTGGTGAACCCCTACAGTAGAAACTAAAAAAAGTGACCAAATTTTGTAAACTACGGGATAAGGTGCCAGTTTTGTTGGTACTATTTTGGGGTACATATGATGTTTAATTGCTCTATATTAAGTTTTTTGTGAGGCTCATTTTTTGCAGGAAGAGTTGACGTTTTTAGTGGTACCATTTTTGGGTTCATATGATTTTTTGATAATTTATTATTACACTTTATTGGGCAAGGTGACCAAAAAATTGCTGGTTTCGGTGCAGTTTTTATTTATTTAATTTCCATAGCGTTCACCTGAGGGGTTAAGTCATGGGATATTTTTATAGAGCAGATCATTACGGATGTGGCAATACCTAATATGTGTACTTTTTATTATTTATTTAGGTTTTACACAATAATAGCATTTTTTAAACCAAAATAATGATTTTTAGTGTCTCCATAGTCTGAGAGCCATAGCTTTTTTATTTTTTGACCGATTGTCTTAGGTAGGGTCTAATTTTTTGTGGGATGAGGTGTTGGTTTGATTGGTACTATTTGGGGGGTATATGCCTTTTTGATCGCTTGGTGTTGCAATTTTTGTGATGTAAGGTGACAAAATTTTTTTTTTTTACACAGTTTTTTTTTACGGTGTTCATCTGAGGGGTTAGGTCATAGGTCATGTGATATTTTTATATTGCAGGTTATTACGGACACGGCGATACATAATATGTCAACTTTTTACTATTTATTTCACTTTAACACAATAATAGCAGTTTTGAAGGAAAGAAAATCATATTTTAGTGTCTCCATTGTCTGAGAGTGATAGCTTTTTTATTTTTTGACCGATTGTCTTAGGTAGGGTATCATTTATTTTGCGGGATCAGGTGACGATTTGATTGGTACTATTTTGGGGGGCATTTGTCTTTTTGATCCCTTTCCTGTAGCAATTTTTGTGAGGTAAGGTGACCACATTTTTTTTAACAGGTTTTATTTTTTACACTGTTCACCTGAGGGGTTAGGTCATGTGATATTTTTGTAGAGCAGGTTCTTACGGACGTAGCGATATCTAATATGTGTATTTTTTTATGTAGTTTACTTTAGCACAATAATAGCAGTTTTTAAACATAAAAAAAAGGTGTTTTATTGTCTCCATGTTCTGAAAGCAATAGTTTTTTTTATTTTTTGGGCGATTGTCTTAGGTACGGATGAGGTGACAGTTTTATTGATACCATTTTGTGGAATATACACCTTTTTATCGCTTGGTGTTGTACTTTTTGTGATGTAAGGTGACAAAAATGTTTTTTTTTTTACACCATTTTTATTTTTTGTTTTTTATTGTTTTTATCAGACAGGGTGGATCATGTGATATATTTATAGAGCCAGTCATTACGGATGCGGCAATACCGAATATGTGTGGGGTATTTTTCTGTTTTTTTTATTATAAAATAAGAGGAATTTAATTTTAATTTTATTAAAAACACTTTTTTTTACATTTTTCCTTTACTTTATTTCAGACATTCACTTTTGGGGGTCTGATCCCGTTTGCAATGCATTACAATACATCTGTATTGTAATGCATTGCCTGTTCGTGTACTACAGTGAGTAGTACACTAACAGGTTGTCTAGGAGACCCAGCCTGAAGCTGGATCTCCTAGGCACCCGTAGAAGGCAGGTCCCGATGCCGTGCAAGGCATTGGGCAGCCTCTGCATCTGGCTGCCTTCTCTAACATCGAGTCCCGGCCACAGCAGAGCGGGGACTCGATGTGCTCCCGCACAAACCCTTTCTATGTTGCGGTCAGCGTGGACCGCGGCATAGAAGGGGTTGATCCTCTGGCATCGCTGTAAAGAGTGGTGCCGGCGGATACAGCAGGGGCCCGGCTACCACGGACTGCTGGACCCCTGCAGTGATCGGGCATGCACCGCTCCGGTGCCCGCCCGATCATCATGACGTACTATTACGTCAAATTGTGGGAACGCAGTGGTTTCCATGATGTAATAGTACGTCATGTGTCAGGAAGGGGTTAAATATTAAAGTCAGATGCTGTGGTAAACATGGCATCTGAGGGGTACAATGACAGGGAGCGGTGTAATCCACTATTTACATAAAAATGCACTTTGTGATAAAGTTGTTACAAAGCAAATTTTTTTCTAAAATTTGGCCAAGCAGCCAAATCAAATTTTGGAGAACTGTGCTCAACACTTCCTGCTATTACTGAATTTTTTTAAAAAAAAATATGGATCTTGGATCTTCTTTCTGTTACCTCATCTCAATTATCCACCTTATCCGTCCACTAACAATTATTATAAACAATTTCAGACATTGCTCACACCCCATTCGCTGTCCACTTTTCACTCTTTCCAATGTACAGGTCAGATCCTTGCTATCACACTCCCCAAACTGGGAAAGAATCCAGATACTTCTAGTAACTTTAGACCCATCTCATTGCTAAACATGGACCTTAATGTGTATGAAGTTGAAGTTATTGAAGTTGTTTACAATGTTTGCAGATATTACTATGCCAGTTTATGGTCTAGTGACGCTGTTGTGTGTATCTCTATTTAGAATGAAAATATGTAACTCCCTTTTATTAAGCGTTATGTAATGCTGCTGTCAATTTGATTTGTTGAGTTTCAATAAAAAGGGAATTATAAATAAATAAGATGTTGGTAGTTACCAAAATACTGTATTAATTCTGTGATATGCTGATTTTGGTGAACATTTCTTATTTACATAGGCTTCAAGGCTTACTTAAATACTGCTAAAAAAAAAAAGGATATCACAGAGTGGCAGCACAAACGCTAAATACCAATTGGCTAATTATTATTCTGCTTCCATTTTGGATCAAATTAGAACGTAACCATCAAATTAGAAAGTAACCAGCAATTCTCGAAACACTGGGAGATGGAGAGATCCTTTTTATCCCCTATTACTTTAGATGGCCTTCTTTGGAATTTATTTTTTAAATGTAATGTTCCATATACACTAAATTTCTTACTGTGTAAGCAGGCCTCTCAGTGTGGAAAAAATGCATGGTTGATAAACCCATTCTGCCAATTCGCTTACCTGATCTTTCAATATTGCTGAGGTGGTGGTGGTGAGGTGGCAACAGCATGAGGAGTCAATACAGTGGCCCAGTCACAGAGTGGTGAGATGCATGACAAAAGCAGTGGCAAAAGGAGCACATGGTAGCAGGTATCTAGCATGAGGTGGGTTGGAAACATCAGAATAGTGGCTGAAGCAGGTGGCCAAAAGAAATAGGTCTATTTTGACAAGGTTTGGGTGTGGCATCGAGTTTGATGCATCAGGCACTGGCCTATGGAAATCCTGGCTGATCCACGCCTGATTCGTCTCCACAGAGGTCAGTCTCTCCACATTTTGGGTGGAGGGCGAGTTCTACTTGGTGTAACTATGCCCGCAGCCGAACTAAACACCTGCTCTGATGCCACACTACTGGCCGGGCAGCTCAGGCCTGTCTCCCTTGACTGCTGCTGCAACCCCACCTTTTTCTGCTGTTACTTCTGCCTGCTGCAGAAACATTTTTGCCACTGCGCGTTCCCTTAGATAGGTCTGTCACATGTCCGACAAACTGTAAATTAAAAAAAACTGCAAGGGGAAAAAAGCAATACTATCAGGCTGTAATTTCACCCCAGAAGCAAGGATGAATTGAAGTATTGTACGCACCTAGCTTTTTGGGGAGGAAAATAAGAAAATATTTTGAACCAAAAGGTGTGCTTTTGGTGGGTTTTGAACTAATAGTGGTCTGTGGATGACATTATTATGGGGGATCTGTGGAAGGCACTGTTATAGGGATCTGTGGATGACACTGTTATGGGGAGATCTTTGGATGGCACTGTTATGGGGGAATCTGTGGATGGCACTGTTATGGGGGCATCTGTGGATGGCACTGTTATGGGGGCATCTGTGGATGGCACTGCTATGGGGGCATCTGTGGATAGCATGACACTGCTATTGAGGGATCTATGTGTCATCCACAGATCCCCCTATAACAGTGTCCCTGTGTAGTGAATGTGGGCCGGCATCTGGTTCTGTAATGGCAGCGTATTCTACTACACCGGGCCCTGCTCACTGTAGTATAATCATATTTAACCTGTAGGTATTATTAAACTATTCAAATCATCTGAAATCCAGTGCCTGTACTATTTACTACTAACTTCGTAGCAGGCAGAAGGGTGGACGGGCGCTGGCAGCGTGACTCAATACGTCACGCGCCTGTGCCACCTGCTTCATTCATAAAGTGGGCAGAGCTGGCATGTGACGTAGTGAGTTATGCTGCCGCCCACCCGGCCTGCCTCCTGCCTGCTCTGAAGTTAGTAGTAAGCAGTACAGGTGCTGGATTTCAGATGATTTAAATAGTTTTACAATACCTACAGGTTAGATGTGATTATACTACAGTGAGCGGGGCCCGGTGTAGTAGAATACAGTGACTGCACCGGGTCCCGCTGCCATTACATAACCAGATGCCGGCCCCCAGCCCCTCCTCCCTCTCAGCTGATACACCCGTCGGCCGCGATGCTGCGTGGCAGGGTATCAGTGTAAATTGCAGCATTCGACCCATATGACGCACTGCTATTTTCCCCCCACTTTTGGCACTAAGTGCATCTTATAGGGCGAAAAATACAGTACTTTTATATATGAAGTAAACACACCCCAAAACTGTTTGTATCAGACCGCAAATTAACCCCAGAAGGAAGGATGAATGGACGTACTTTTATATATTTAAAATTAACACACACCAAAACTGTTTGTATCAGACTGCAAATTCACCCCAAAAGCAAGAATGAATGGACGTACTTTTATATATTTAAAATAAATACATCCCAAAATTGAATGTATCAGACAGCACTTTCAACCCAATCACAGATGCAAGGATTCCTGCAATTACTGTTTAAAACAACCTAAAATCTGTAGTAATAGATCACTTTTAGTAACCCCAATTGGTGTAGCAAGGTGTAATAGAATAGCTCCAATTACCCAGGCTTTACACTCTCCGATTAGTCCCTGATCTCTCCCTACAGTGTGGATAATGCCTCCCTATCCTTTCCCTACACTATGAATAATCTTTCCCTGAACAGCTCAACCCTTTTTTTTTTTTTAAATAAAGTCTTTCCTAATCACTGTCCCTAGTGGCTGCAACATCTCTCCCTGCACTAAGTTCACAATAAAAAGGCGGAGACCGGACATGAGGAGGCTTTGACATCACAGGGGCTGGCTATCTGCTGATTGGCTGCCTGCATGGTATTGTGGGAGCTCCCTCGATTCCGGCCTTCTTACTTTCACTTTGTAAGGCTGCTTTCACACTAGCGTTTTCACTTCCGCTATTGAGATGCGTTATAGGATCTCAATAGCGGGGGAAAACGCTTCAGTTTTGTCCCCATTCATTGTCAATGTGGACGAAACTGAACAGATCGAAATGGAATGCACCAAAATGCATTCAGTTCCGTTAATTTGCGCTCCCATTGCGGCCAAAATAACGCTGAAAGCAGCGTTTTTCTGTCCACGATGTGGTGCGGAGCAAGACGGATCCGTCCTGATACACAATGTAAGTCAATGGAGATGGATCAGTTTTCTTTTACACAATAGAAAACAGATCCGTCCCCCATTGACTTTCAATGGTGTTCATGATGGATCCATCATGGCTATATAAGACATAATACAACCGGATGCATGCGGTTGTATTATTGTAACGGAAGTGTTTTTGCAAATCCATGACAGATCTGCAAAAAACGCTAGCGTGAATGTAGCCTAACATGTGCAACAGCCATTTTAGAAAAAATGCGCTTCCTTACCACGAAGCACGAGGAAATTCAACTTTGGTACGAATCGAATTTTTCCTAAAATTCGAATCGAATTCCACTTCATCAACTTCGATTTGCTCATCTCTAATTATGACCACCTATTGGGTGTTGCTGTATTCAGGGAAAAATGGGTAACAAAATGTGTAGGGCCCCTTGTAAAAATAAAGCCTAAAGCGACATTTTCTTGTAAAATTTGTAATTGAAAAGTTCCTTGGGGGTGTAGTTTCCAAAATGAGCTCACATTTTTGGGGTTTCCACATCTCAGGTTGTCTTCATATACAACATAGCACCCACAAACCAATCCACCAAAATCTGCCCTCCAGAAGTCATATGGTGCTTCTTCCCTTCCTAACCCTGCCATGTGCCCATACATTAGATTATGACAACATAAGGGGTGTTTCCATTTTCTGTGGAAAATGGGTAACAAAATAAGGTGTGCATCTTCACATGTAGCCCCTTGTGAGTATGAAAAAGTTAGGCCTAAAGTGACTTTTTTTGGTAAATAAAATGTCATTTTTCATTTTCTCGTCCAAGTGTTTAATAATTCTATGAAGGGTGAAACACCCATAGGGTCAAATTACTCACTACACCCCCTGAAAATTTCCTCAGGGGATAAGTTTCCAAAATGGGGTAAATTTGGGGGGATGTCCACCGTAGCGGTACCTCAGGTTACCTTCAAATGGCAGCCAAAAACAATTCCAGCAAAATCTTCGCTCCAAAGGCCATATGGCACTTCTTCGCTTCTGTTCCCTGTCATGTGCCCATACATCGATTTATGACCATATATGGGGTCTTGCCATATTTAGGAGAAAATTGGTAACAAAATCTGTAGTTCATTTTCTCCTGTAACCCCTTGTGAAATAAAAAAAACTTTGGCCTAAAGGAACATGTTCTAGTAAAATATCAATTTTTTTTTTCACTGCCAAGTTTTTCTCAATTCTATGAACCACAAGTTGTGTAAAATTCAACACTATACCCCTTGAAAAACTCCTTGGGGGTTGTAGTTTCCAAAATGGGGTCAGTTTTTGGGGGTTTCCACTGTAGGGGTATGTCAGGTTGTCTTCAAAGAAGCCTAGAAGTTAATCCAGTGAAATCTGTCCTCGAAAAGCCATATGGTGCTCCTTCCTTTCTGAACTCTGCCATGTGTTCACATATCAGTTTATGACCACATATGGGGTGTTGCCATATTCAGTGTGGAAAATGGGTAACAAAATGTGGGGTGCATTTTCTCTTTCACCTATGACAGTACCACTGGAGAGACCACCTCCTCAGGACAGGAAACCAGAATCAGAAACGCCTTTTAAAAGAGGGACCATCCCCTCTACCTCCAGTTATGTTTTCTGTCCTAAGGGTGGAAATCGGACCCGCTGGTAAGAGTTAACGTGGAGCTGTGGGGGCCCCGGCATTGTAACAGTGTGAGGAAGGTTACCCCTTGCAGCATAAAACTCCTTTAGGACCCGCTGCGGAAGACTGGGCTCCCTTCTCTCTCCTACCCCTTTCCCTTCTCCTTCCCGGGAACTGGGGGGTTTCGGCCTCCCTGGGCATCTGCAAACCTCTGCTGCCATGTTCACATGCACTGCAGACAGGAAGTGAAGGGGGGGGGCGGTGGCATGTGTGCGCCAAGGAGAAAAGCCCAGCCAGCTCACTACCATGCCGAGTGGGAGAAGTTGGCAGTTCCTCTATTCTGGCTGGTGTGGCTTTTTGAACATGGAGCAGGTTCAGCACGCTGAAACCACTGAAACCACCAATGATACATTGGTACCAAGGTGGGGTAAGAGGGGTTTTACCCCAGCATGTTTTTATAGTATATTCTTATGGGGTCATGTTTTGTGCTTATGTGTCTAAGGAGTCTTCCAGAAAGACCTCCAGAACAAAAGAAAGGGGATGTGCGGTATGTAAAAAGAAGCTACTTTCTGCCTGGGCAAAACCGCTATGCCAAGTGTGTATAAGCAAGTTAATGGAGGAGAAGGCTCCGTCCGTGATGGGCAGCATTAAACAGATGATCCGTGAAGAAGTCAGAGAATTGGTTAGCGGTTTGATTAAAAGCCGCCCCAGTACTTCTGCGGCTGCAGCTAAAGATTCCCCCTCCAGTGACAGTGATGACAGTGATTTCTGGTTATAAGAAGAAGGAGAATGGATGTCATCAAATGAATCCTCTGAGGACAAGTCCGCAGGGAAGCCACTGTTTCATGTTGAGAACACTAGCTCCCTAGTCAAGGCGGTTAGAGCTACCATGGGGTTGGATAATCAGAAGCCACCGCAGTCAGTTCAGGACTCTATGTTTGAATGTTTAGGTTCCAGAAGAAATAAGGTGTTTGACATGCATAAAAACATTCAAGAGGTTATGCCAGAGAGTGGAAGAAACCTGCTAAGAAGTTTTTTGTTCCTTCCTCTGTGAAGCAGAAATATTCTTTTGATGAGGAGATCTCCGCTCCTTGGGATAGGGCCCCAAAGCTTGATGCTTTGGTGGCAAAGGTGTCCAGAAAAATGCACTTCCTTTTAAAGATATGGGTTTACTTAAGGACCCGATGGACAAAAGAGCAGAGGTTTATTTAAAAAAGAATTGGGAAGCCTCTGCGGCGGCTTTTAAACCCGCTATTGCCGCTACTTCTGTTGCTAGGTCCCTAAAAGTGCAGATGGGGGGAGTTAGAAGCTCACATTAAGGGGGGTACCCCTAGGGAGTAGTTACTTTCTTCTTTCCCTACTATAAATAAGGCTTTAGATTTTTTAGCCGATGCTTCTGCGGACTTAAGATTTTCCGCTAGGGCTTCTGCCTTATCTAACTCTGCTCGTAGAGCAATTTGGTTAAAATGCTGGAATAGGGATGCTAGTTCTAAGGCTAAGCTTTGTGCTATTTCTTGTCAAGGTGAATTTTTATTTGGGCCGGTCCTTGACTATTTACTAGAGAAAGCCTCAGACAAGAAAAAAAGGCTTTTCCTCCCTTAGTCAGCCCCCTAGGAGGTCTTTCTATCCCAGATTTAATAGAGAGAGCTTTAAAGAGAAGGAGAGAGCAAGGCAGTTTACAGGAGCTACTAGGAAGTCTAACGGGTTTCTTTTTTTCGGATCAGATGCTTCAAAAAAGCAGTCCTAAATGACACCGGGCCCCTAGTTTTACGTCGTCTGTCTCTCTTTTATCATTAATGGCAGAAGATCTCCAACAGCCATTGGATAAATTCTGTAAAAAAGGAGGGCTTAAAACTAAAGTTTCAATGTATTCCAGGAGGGAGATTTGTGATAACAGATTACCGTTCAGATCCCACAAAGCAGTCGGCCATCATTTCAGAGTTTTTTCCCTATTAGAGAAAAAGGAGTTGGTAAAGGTTCCAGAGCAGGAAGTGACAAAGGGGTTTTACTTTTACGAGAGATTTCGAATGGAACCCATCACCTCGGCTGTGAACAATCTCTTCCCAGACTGCTTTCTGCCAAAGTAGATCTGAGGGATGCGTACTATCATGTATCTATCCATCCCAGCTACCAGAGGTTTCTGAGGGAAGAAAGGGAAGTTCTGCATCTTCAGTTCCAGGCCTTACCCTTTGGGCTCTCTCAAGCTTCGAGGGTGTCACGACCTGTGGTGAGGTCGTGACTTGTTATGGTGGTATGCTGTTGCCAGCGGTTATGTTTTGGTAGCCGCAAGTGTGGGCTATTACCCAGTAGCCTCATGTGCGGTTGCCGTTTTAACAGGTGTGCCACCATCTGTGGTAAGGTCGGGATCTGGGGTCTTGCATGCTCTTGTCAGCGGCATGGTTTCTGGTTGCCGCACGTGTGTGCTATTACGTGGTAGCCTCACGTGCGGTTGCCACTGGCAACTTTGTGCTTTAGAGCATGCAAGACACTCACCTTTGTTCGTGTGCACTTTACCTTGGTGCGGTGTGCACAGGGTTAATGTGTGTGTGCTGGGTTTGGTGGGTGTGACCTCAGGCCTTTTTATATGTTGGTGTGTTGGAGCCTGAGGTCAGTTTGTTTGTCTCTAGCCATGGAGTGAGCATGTGCTGGAGGTTGCTGGTTGTTTCTCCTGTATTGTCTGTGTGAGCCACCCTTATTTGTTATATTGATTGTTTCCCTTTCTCAGTTTGTGTGTCCCCTCCTGCATGCTTCTGTTGGCCCTTCCCCAACTGGTGTATGTTGTGATGGTGTGGGCTTTGTTTGGAGGTTTGTGTTATGGTGTGTCTCCTCCGGAAGGGGGTTGCAGGTTAGCACACTGTCTGGCCACTGTCATCTACTGGGCCTCTGGAGACACCGCTCATCCGTGGTTTAGGATGAGTGTATGGTCTCTGCCCCGTCTCTGTCTTCTAGGGCTATGTAGGGATTCCTAGGGTTCCAGGTTCGTGGGCATGAGCCTCCTTACCATTTGAGGTGGCTCGTGCATCAGCAGTCTAGGGGCAGTCATAGGGACTCGTCAGGAGGTGACCTGCTCCCTTGTTACCTGCATTCCTGCCCAGTAGTTGCGGACAATGCACTGTGGGGAGTTTACCCCAGTCCCCATCGTGACAGAGCGTCTTCACAAAGATTATATCGGAAATGATGGCCCATGTGGGGGAGAAGAAGATCATCATTGTACCCTACCTGGACGATTTTCTTCTAGTTGCCCAGTCAGGTCAGGTTCTTCAGATTGCCTGGTTGAGGGAGGTTCTGGCGAAACTGCAATGGGAGATAAACCTAGAGAAGTCCAGCTTATGCCCAAGCCATAGCTTCTTAGGAATGATCCTGGACTCCAGTTCTCAGAGGTGCCTGTTACCCCTTCAAAAAGCTATCCTTATAAAATCAAGGGTTCAGCTCCTGCACTTGTGTCCATCGGCCATGTCTGTGCTGGGTCTCATGACAGCCGCTATTCTGGGAGTAAAATGGGCCCAGTATCATTCAAGGCTTCTCCAGCTTTAGATTCTGCAAGTTTGGGACAGAGGTCTCCTCTCTCTGGACACGGGGATCTCTATCACCCCAGACATTGAATTCCTTGGGGTAGTGGATGGATCAGCATAATCTGCAGAGAGGGGTTCCTTGGCTCAGGGAGGTGGTTCTCCCCTTGACCACGGATGCCAGCCCATCAGGTTGGGAAGCCCATGTAGGGTCCCTTCTGTTGCAGGGGAGTTGGGACAATAATTCTCTATCCCAGTGTCACAATTTTAAGGATTTGAATGCAATCAGGATAGCCTTAGTACAGAGTCTCCTGGTTATCAAGGTGAGAAATGTGAGAGTTTACTCGGACAATTCGACAGCAGTGTCCTATATCAATCGGCAGGGAGGTACAAGAGCTCAGGGCCTCATGTCTCTTACTCATCAGATTTTCAGTCTAGCAGAAGCTTCTCTATTTCTTTCTGCAGTACATCTAAGAGGTACAGACCATGTAAAAGCGGACTTCCTCAGCCGTCATCATCTAAACCAGGGAGAGTAGTCCCTAGACCATGGTCTATTCAATCAAATTACAGCATTATAGGAGAGCATCTAAAAGCAGTGGACCCAATGGCCCATTCGTGGGAGCAGGGCCTTCTTTATGCCTTCCCCCCCCTAAAGTTGTTACCAAGGGTTCTCAGGAAGATAAGAGAGTAGAGAGCCACAGTGATAGTTATAGCTCCTTTTTGGCCGAGAAGGGTTTGTTTTTCCTGGCTCCGCAGGATGTCGATAGCTACCCCCTGGGTGCTTCCAGAATCTCAGGAGCTTGTGTCTCAGGGTCCTATCTTTCACACAGAAGTGAAGAATCTGCAGATACCTACCAATGAGGGCCTTACCTTTGGCCATAGTCCCACCCTAGATAGAGTATCTTGACTTTTCTCCAGGGGTGCTGTCATAGGCGAAAGAGAAATATTGGATTACACTTAACGGTAATCAGTTTTCTTTGAGCCTAGGATATCACCCGATTAATTCCCTTCCTAAAAAAATTAACAAAATGACAAATACAGTATATACTGTTTAGGTTTATTAAGAGGTTATCTTTCTAAGTTCTTGAAAAAGGACTGGAGGTAGAGGGGATGGTCCCTCTTTTAAAAGGCGGTTCCGATTCTGTTTTCCTGTCCTGAGGAGATGGAGGTGGTCTCTCCAGGGGTGCTGTCATAGGCTCAAAGAAAACTGATTACCGGTAAGTGTAATCCAATATTTTTCATGTTACCCCCTTGTGAAATTGAAAAATTGAGGCCTAAATTGATATTTTCTTATAAAACGTGTAATTTTTCATTTTCAAAACCATGTGCTTCTATATTCTTTGACAAGTATTTCTGAATTCTATGAAACACCTGTTTGGTCAAAAGTGCCCTTTCCACCCTTTAAAATGTTCATACAGGGGTGACAACAAGCTTGTCCATTTCTGTGGTGAGCCAAGTTGCTATGTATATCCTGCTGCTATGAATGGACTAAAAGGATTTTATGGAATATCTAATAGTTGGATTTGTTTAGAAAATGGGCTCATTTATGGGTTGTTTCTATTATGTAAGCCCCACAAAGTCACTTCATAACTGAATTGGTCTTTTAAAAAATGGGTTGTAGAAATTTTCTGAAAAATTTTAAAAGTTGCTCATAAAATTTGAAGCCTTTTAATGTCTTAAAAAGTAGACATTTTAAGAATGTAATAACTATTTTCTGAGATATCACCTTGTGTCAGATCACTTTTTAAAACATTTTAAAAAATTTAAATAGTGATAATTTTTCATTTTGTTTTGTAAACATTCGATTTTTTTAATAATTAAAGCTAAAATATGTCAACTTGAATTTACTACTAATATGAAGTACAATGTGTCACGAGAAAACTGTCTCAGAATGGCTTGGATACGTGAAAGCATTCAGACAAAATATAGCTCCACAATACATCAAACAAGATGAAGCACAGTACAGTGTTGCAATATATCCCAAAAAGGAAACTGAGCATCACATATACCATATTGCTCGCTTTATAAGACGAACTTTTTTCCCCCAAAAGTGGAGGGAAAATGGCAGTGCATCTTATAAAACGAACACTGATACTTTTCTGGCCGCTATGTGTCACGGCTGTATGTGAGCAACAAGAGCATACACAGTGAGTTAGCTACTGACCGGACCCAAACTAGGGAACATAAAGGGTGACCCCTGTCAGACCCTAAAAGCTCTCCCTATGCTGCTAAGCCCATGTCCAGATCCAGATGGTGGATCGAGACATGCCCGCGTACCTAAGGCTGATGACCACTGTAACCCCTACAGTAGTGGAAGGGGCACGGCCACCGGTGCCCTGCTCAGTATATGGACGGAACCGGGGTCGCCTCGGATCCAGTCAGGAAAACAAACAGAAACACACAATGTCTGCACACTTAACTGAAGGAGCTGCAGCAGCAGTGAAAACAGATCCAAAGTCAGCAGACAATGTCCGAAGTACATGCTTCAGCAGAACACAGGTCCAGAAAAGATATCACACCAGTGAAGATACTAAAGCGAGAGATACTGCTCAAATGAAGAAGTATAATCCGCACCATACAAAGGAAGAGGGGTGATTTAAAGGCAGAGCAATCAAACACAGGAGGGACAGCTGGGAGGAAGGAAACAGAAAGTAAAGACCTCATCACAGGGGCGGAGAAACAGAGCTGTGAGAACGTCTCAAAGCTCTAGTAGTTACATCATCACAGGGGTGGAGAAACAGAGCTGTGAGAATGTCTCAAAGCTCTGGTAGTGACACTATGTTGCACAGCGCGGCCTGCGAAGTATCAGTAGGGAGGGAAAAGGCGGGGACACTTGCGGAGGGGCCGGTGCAGTGACTCTACTTTAATACACTGGCCCCACACACAGCTGTAAATATACCGTATTCATGTAAAGCTTAATCTTTTTAAAAGTAGTCCAAACCCTGCTATAGCTTTTACTAACTACGGTGGCATGCAGAGTCACCGGCAGCTTGAGCTTAACATCTCTCCCTCCATCATGCGCCACCTGCCCCATCTGCCTGTTCCTCCCACTTTATGAATGAAGCAGGGAGGCCGGCAGGAGGTGCATGACGGAGGGAGAGCTCTTAAGCTCAAGCTGCCGACGACTCTGCATGCCACCGTAGTTAGTAAAAGCTACAACAGGGTTTGGGCTACTTTTACAAAGATTAAGCTTTACATGAATACTGTATACTTTACAGTTGTGTATGGGGCCGCTGTATTGGAGTAGAAATACTGCACCGGCCCCCCCGCCTCCTCCCTACCCACCAATACATCACTAGAAGACACTTATGGGGATATCTGTGGATGGTACTGTTATGAGGGGGTCTGTGGATGACAAATATATAGCATCCTCTACAGATCCCCCATCACAGTGTCCTCCACAGATCCCCCATAAGTGTCATCCACAGATCCCCCATAAGTGTCATCCACAGATCCCCCATAAGTGTCATCCACAGATCCCCCATAAGTGTCATCCACAGACCCCCCATAAGTGTAATCCACCAACCACCATTAGTTCAAAACCCACCAAAAGCACACCTTTTAGTTTAAAATATATTTTTTCTTATTTTCCTCCTCAAAAACTTAGGTGTGTCTTATAATCAGATGCGTTTTATGAAGCGAAAAATACGGTAACCTCATCTTTATTTAAACATGATTAAAATATAAATTACAATAAAAAAAAACATAAGCAGCATATGGAACAACACATCAGCTAGACATCAAATTCCCACGGTCAGGTAAAGTGCACAGTCTAACATTAATGTTTATGGTGCCAATCGGCATCCAACCATATGCAATGCAGACTAGCCCTAATAGTCACAACTTGTACCAAAATCACATAAATACAAATGTTGCCAAATGTTGCCCTTGGGAGATGACTGCATTTTGACGTGCGTTTTGCCCAGCTTCTTCCTGGGGGTGTGTCATAGCTCCATTTCCCCACATTTTTAAACCACAAATAACCAATCAAATTTAAGATAATACATGTGTTCACTTCATCATATGTCCCCATAATACATGAAATCCACCAAGTTGCCTAATTGATCCTGCCTCCCTCGCTCAGATGGTGTCCTGGGCCGTGCTCATTATCGCGAGTTTTCGCCTAGACATGCGAATTCACCAATAATATTCTAAGTGGCCGGTCCCTTGACTTCGCCTCCCATCTCGCAAGACTGAACGAGATCCCTATTGGTATGAATACCTATACTATGAGACCTATCCTCTCGCAATCCTTTCCGCAACTTCCCTGCATCAACACACACCTTTGCACACCAGAGGAATACCGAAAGGTAAGCCAAGATGACACACTCCCAAACGGAGGCGCCACCTCATGACAGATCCCACAGAATTATCCCTCCAAAGCCAGGATCAAATACCGGCGCCATATTTGTTTTTGGCAATCTCACAGCATTTCTCTGGAAATGGGGCTATGACACACCCCCAGGAAGAAGCTGGGCAAAACGTACGTCAGGATGCAGTCATCTTCCAAGGGCTCCGGGTCAGTACTTAAAATGTATGTATGGCTATTGGCAACATATGATTGTGTACTTATGTGATTTTGGTACCAGTTGTGACTATTAGGACTCTGTACCTATGTACTATGCCAGGATTATCTGAGCAGAGAGGGTGCCTGGTTGTGCCTGCTAAGCTAAGAGAACTGCATGTCGGCTCATAGTACATGCCAGGAGTTAGTAATGCTCTGGGGAGCACAGACAGGTGCAGCAATATGCGCTCATGCCTATACTCAAAATGCTGCTGCAGCCCTTTTGGTAAAATGTGTACTCCGTACACCGCTGAGCTGTCAGCAGTGTATGGAGAACTGAGTTTTAAGCACACAGTGAATAGTGCGCTATAGGCGGGGAAAAGTGTTGCAAAAATGGAAAATTGATAAGAGATAGTTTTATTAGGGCATTAGGGATAACATATTAAAAGTTTAAAGAGTAACTAAACCTTTATATAATGTTATACTGTGCACTTTACCTGACCTTGGGAGTCTGATGTCTAGATGATGTGTTGTTTGATATGCTGCTTATATGTGTTTTATTGTAGTGTATCTTTTAATCATGTTTAACCCCTCTGCGCATTATCATGTACGTGACGGAATGCGGCAGGGGCGTAGCTAGAAATGACTGAGCCCCATAGCAAAATAAATGTATGCCCCCCTACCGGATCTCCCACCCCCACATACCTATCAGACATCCCACCCCTTCCAGAGCTCCCACCCAAACACCCCTCCAGGACCTCCCACCCCAACATCCCCACACCCCTCCTTAGATCCCCCCCTAAGTGTCATCCACAGATCCCCCCTTAAGTGTCATCCACAGATCCCCCCTTAGGTGTCATCCAAGATCCCCCCTTAGGTGTCATCCACAGATCCCCCCTTAGGTGTCATCCACAGATCCCCCTTAGGTGTCATCCACAGATCCCCCTTAGGTGTCATCCACAGATCCCCTTAGGTGTCATCCACAGATCCCCCTTAGGTGTCATCCACAGATCCCCCTTAGGTGTCATCCACAGATCCCCCTTAGATGTCATCCACAGATCCCCCTTAGGTGTCATCCACAGATCCCCTTAGGTGTCATCCACAGATCCCCCTTAGGTGTCATCCACAGATCCCCTTAGGTGTCATCCACAGATCCCCCTTAGGTGTCATCCACAGATCCCCCTTAGGTGTCATCCACAGATCCCCCTTAGGTGTCATCCACAGATCCCCCTTAAGTGTCATCCACAGATTCCCCCTTAAGTGACATCCACAGATCCCCCCTTAAGTGACATCCACAGATCCCCCTTAAGTGTCATCCACAGATCCCCCTAGGTGTCATCCACAGATCCCCCTAGGTGTCATCCACAGATCCCCCTAGGTGTCATCCACAGATCCCCCTAGGTGTCATCCACAGATCCCCCTAGGTGTCATCCACAGATCCCCCTAGGTGTCATCCACAGATCCCCCTAGGTGTCATCCACAGATCCCCCTAGGTGTCATCCACAGATCCGATCCCCCTAGGTGTCATCCACAGATCCCCCTAGGTGTCATCCACAGATCCCCCCTTAGGTGTCATCCACAGATCCCCCCTTAGGTGTCATCAACAGATCCCCCCCTAGGTGTCATCCACAGATCCCCCCTTAGGTGTCATCCACAGATCCCCCCTTAGGTGTCATCCACAGATCCCCCCTTAGGTGTCATCCACAGATCCCCCCTTAGTTGTCATCCACAGATCCCCCCTTAGGTGTCATCCACAGATCCCCCCTTAGGTGTCATCCACAGATCCCCCCTTAGGTGTCATCCACAGATCCCCCCTTAGGTGTCATCCACAGATCCCCCCTTAGGTGTGCCTGCTAGCTAATTTATTCACTGCACTCACTTGTGTCTAATTGAAGAGAAGCGCCGTAATCTCACACAGGCGCACTGGCAGAGGCCAGGAAGACGGCGCATGCGCACTTCAATGCCTCTGCCAGTGCGCCTGTGTGAGATTACGGCGCTTCTCTCCAATTAGAGGCAAGTGAGTGCAGTGAATAAATTACAGAGGAGGTGGCGCTGGGCGGGGAGGAGGGACGCCGGCACCCCCAGCAAGACTGCGCTCCTCAGCCGGCGGCCCGGGCCCCCAGTGGTGTAGGGCCCCATAGCCATTGCTATGGCTGCTATGGCGATCCCTACGCCACTGGAATGCGGTCTCTTGCCGCATCCTTACTTACATGTACATGATGTGATTGGGCGGGTGCAAGAGCTGCGCCTGCCCAGTCATCAGCATTTACAGAAGGAGGGGGCTCCCTGCAGTGACAGGGGGCTGATGGTTGCAATGGCAGCCCTGATGTCCTACACAGGCATCGGAGCCTGCCAGCTACTTAGGCCAAGGAGATCCAGCCTCCAGACTGGTTCTCCTAGGCAACTGTCAGCGTCTTACTATGTAAGACACTGACAGTTCAATTCAGTACAATCAAGAATGTATTGTACTGAATTAAAACAGGGATCAAACCCTGAAAAGTGGGACAAATATAAAATGTAAAATAAAAAGTGAAAAAAGTGTTTTTTTAAATAATAAAAACAATTAAAGTTTCAAGTAAAGAAAAATAAAAAAAAGCCCCTTCACGTCATACAAACAGGAAACAGGCAGAAACAGACCAGTGTCCAAAAGAGTACTTCATTACACATGTAATAAAGGGACATGACAGTAACATATACATGCAGGTTAGGCAATAGTGGTAGAACCTAACCATAGCAAAAGCAGGTGCACTCTGCGGCAATACTAAACCCTCATACTGATAAAATTGAGGGGTTAGTTCAACATATCCTACTAGGAGGACATGTCTTAAGCTCGGACACCACGGCAAGGTCCCTCAAGTAGCCCGAGGCCCTACCACTCAACCTACCTGAGCCGTATGGGCGATACCAGGAGCCGTTGGGCATTACGGGAGCTTGCCGTGGTGTCCGAGCTTAAGACATGTCCTCCTAGTAGGATATGTCGAACTAACCCCTCAATTTTATCGGTGTGAGGGTTTAGTATTGCCGCAGAGTGCACCTGCTTTTGCTATGGTTATGTTTTTGATTGTTCTCCACATCCACATTATCGCTATCGTATGTAGGATGGTTATTGTGGTACTTGTAGTCTGTTGCTGGCATCTTCCATTGTATGCATTTTTTGCTGTTGATTGCCCCTAGCAACGGACTACAAGTGCAGGATGTGCTCCCCTAGATACATGCACAACTGCATATGGGTTGAGCATATCCTGCTTGTTAAACCCCACACCACGTTTTCTAATGGATTGTATAATAGTGGTAGAACTACCACAGAACCAAGTGCACCCGCAGACCAGAGGCAAAACCCAGAGGGCGGAGAGCCAGTGAGCCCTATTCTTCACAGAGCCCCTAGTGGTGGGGATGAACAGGGCCGAGGGATCACTGGTCGCAGCTCCAGGAAGGTACCAGTACACTTGGCCGCTACATGCAGAGAACCACAGACAACAGGACTGGAACCCAAACAAACAGGACATGGATCAGCCGACAAGCGGGAACCAGCACACAAGCAGATGCCTGGACCCCATGCGGAACGAAAGCATGGCAGTCACAGGCAGAGCTGCACACAAACTAGACATCCTCCTTTCGGAGAACCCAGTAGCCCTCTCACGAAGGCAGGATATAGAACGGAGAGGAACAGAAGCAGTAGGCACTGCCAGGCTGGATATAGAACGGACCGGAACAGAAGCAGTAGGCACTTCCAGGCTCGACATAGAATAGACAAGATCAGAAGCAATAGGCACTGCCAGGCTGGACATAGAACAGACAGGATTAGAAGCAGTTTAGCCTTGCCAAGCTATCAGACTCAGTTAAAGCACTGCTAGGCAAAACATGGAACAAAGTGGATTAAGACACAGAACAGGTACAGAAAATCAGGCAAGGCATGGACAAGGATATAACATCATAGAACAGGGAGGGGCATTGCTAGGGTCTCAAAAGATCTGGGGCCCAAGACCCAATGAATATGACCCAGTTCTCTAAATCGACCCCCCCCCCCACACACACACACACTTTGCTGTATTTGCTATACAGCAGCACATACCTGCACAGGCGTAGGAAGCGGGGGGGCAGGGGGGACGGATCCCCCCAATAAATAATGTGGGGGGACAGGTATGCCAAAATCCCCCCCAGCTTTCGTAGGGCAATGTGTGCGGCGGTGGCGGGGCACAGGGAGATGAACGCTTCCATTGTGGAAGCGTTCATCTCCATAGTCATCTGTATCGCCGTCCCCAGGACAGCGATACAGATGGCTGTGCTGCGGAGAGGGAGAGGCGTCTCCCTTCCCTGCTCCTCTGATAGGCTGCCGGCACTAGGCCGGCAGCCTATCAGATGTTAGTACAGGCGGCGCGATGACGTCATCGCGCCGTCTGTGAGCCATACAGCGCGGGACACAGGCCGGAAGAGGCCTGCATCGCTGTGACGGATGGAGGTAAGTATAAGTGTCATGTTTTATGTGTGTTTGTGTTTTTTTTTTAACCGGACCCACTGGCCCATAAGGAGGGGAGGGGGCGGAGAAATGTGGGTGTGGCTTGAGGGTGGGCGGGGACACAGGGGCCCCATAAGTGCTGTCCCCCCCAGATTTTTGGGGCTTCCTACGTCCCTGCATACCTGTCACATCCCTTGCCTCCCCGGTGACGTCTCCTCCGATGTAGATATTCTCTGTCATCATTTTATCCATTTGGTCCATACAACTTCTTTCAGCTGCGCCTCGTCTCTGCAGAGTGTGACACACAGATATCTTAGCTTCCTCACATTCCTATTGTCATCCCCCAACCTAGAGTCCCCACAGTGTTATCATGCTGCTCGCTGTGCTCCCAAATTCCCCCAAATATTATCCTAAGGAAAAATTTGTGTCCCTATAGTAATAGTGCTCCTTCAAGTCCCACCAATAGTAATTCTCTTCTAAAATGCACTCATTAATAATGCTATCCCCTACTGTGCCTCCAACTGTGATAATTTTCCCCAAGAGTGCCTCCTATAGTAGAAGAGCCTTTTAGTATTAAAGGGAGTCTTTCACCTAATCTGAGCGTTTTAGACCGCTCAGATCAGGTTACAGACTCTTTGCCCCTCATTACTATACTACCTTTCTTTTATTCGTCCGTGGTCCAGATGCTGAAAAAAAGACTTTTAAACCGTATGTAAATCAGCCGCTGAAGGTGCCCAGGGGTGGCGTTACTGGGCGATGTGCCCAGAAAAACACTCCTCTTTCTGCCCTCTGGCCCGCCCTCTGTCCTATTACCTCCTTCAGCCGAGCAGCACAACAACGGCGGGACGGATGTCTTAAGTTGGCAGGCGCATGCGCACTGCTCTGCCCATTATGGGCAGAGAAACAGCTTTTCATATTGCGCATGCGCCGGCCTATATACAGTCCCATGTAAATAACATCCCTCTCTATCTACAGCCCCCTCCAAAATACAGTCCCATGTAAACAACATCACCTCCTCCCCAGCCGCCTTCAACCTACAGTACAGTCCCATGTAAACAATATCACCCCCTCCTCAGCCACAACCAACATGCAATCCCATGTAAACATCACACCCTCAAGATTCAGTCCCATGTAAATAACATCACTCCCTCCCCCAACTGCCTTCAACATACAGTCCCATGTAATAACATCACCCTGTGCCAGCCCCCTCCATAATTCAGTCCCATGTAAATAACATCACTCCCTCCCACAGCCGCCATCAACATACATTCCCATGTAAATAACATCACTCCCTCCTCCAGCCCTCTCCAACATACAGTCCCATGTAAAAAAAATCACTTCCTCCCCCAACCTCCTCCAAAATACAGTCCCATGTAAATAACATCTCTCCCTTCAGTCCTAACATACAGTCCCAGTTAAATAACTCCCACCATTCCTCTTCCTTTCCCTTCACTTACTTCTCCTCATGTAGCAGACCTCACCACAGGTCTTCTCCTCTTCACTGCCATCCTCTCCTGCACAGGTCACATGATGGCGAAATCATCGCAGGTCCTTCTCAACCACTGCCTGTTTTACTGGTTACATGACCTGTGTCCTTCAGCTCTTCCAGTGCATTAGATTGAATTATATTGCCATCCTTAGGACTGCAACACAGTTGTATCTAGCTGGCAGGCAGTATATTCGGCCCCTGAGAACAGGTACAGAAGATCAGATAAGGCAATAACATCAATGCTTTACCAGGCAACACCACACAGAAGGGCAGAGGGCAGAGGGCAGAGGGCAGAGGGCAAGTCCCCCCCCCCCTCCCCAGAGCAGCAGCAAGGGGCTACACCCAGCAAGGCAACTGACAGACTGACCAAAAGCCCCACAGCTCACAGGTAGAAATAGCTGCATAAGGAGGGCACCTGATAAGCCACGCCCAGGTACAGATCAGGGAATGTTAACCCCATCAGAACGGGATAACAAGAAGCACAGAACAAACGTTACAGGCCACAGTTCACACACAAGGCCGCAACCAGCACGGATTGTAGAACCAGCATACATAGGAACACCCACAATCATTACCCAGTACACAAAGCGCATACAGCCGGCCGGCACGTCACCGGTTACAGGAACCACCAGACACGGCGAGTACACACATCCACAAACATAGTTCCCACAAGACACTGCAGCCAGCATGCAGCCCCAAGCAACCAGCATACAAAGGAGTCAGCCTGCAGCCAGTACGCGAGTCTGCAGCCAGCCAATACGGTCACAACTGTCACAGTTAACTGCACTGTGACATCATGTATAAAAAAAAAAAAAACAGTCATGTTAGGCTTTGCCGTGTCCGTAACGACCACCACATAATCTACCACCTCAGGTGGACTCCGTAAAAAAATAAAACTAAGAACATACGTACCCTGACATACTACCAATCAAATCGCCATCTCTTCTCGCAAAAAAATGAGCCCTTTAAGACAATCGCCCAACAGATAAAAAAATTATGGCTTTCAGAAAATGGAGACACTAAAACTGCTTTTATAGTGTAAAACTGAAACAAATTAAAAAAGTAGACATATTAGATATTGCAGTGTCTGTAATAACCTGGCCTATAAAAATATCACATAAAAAAATAAAAACTGTGCCAAAAAACTAATTTTTGGTCACTTTGCCCCATTAAGTGTAATATTGAGTGATCAAAAAAATCCCCAAAATGTACCAGAAAATGGTATCTATAAAACATCAACTCTTCCCACAAAAAATTAGTTATAGTAACATAGCTTATAAGGACAAAAAAAAGACATCTGTCCATCCAGTTCAGCCTGTTATCCCGCAAGTTGATCCAGAGGATGGCAAAAAATAAAACTGTAAGGAAGAAGCCAATTTTTCCCCACTTAAGGGAAAAAAAAATTCCTTCCCGACTACAATCAGGCAATTAGAATAACTCCCTGGATCAACAACCCCTCTGTAGTAGCTATAGCCTGTAATATTATTACACTCCAGAAATACATGCAGGCCCCTCTTGAATTCCTTTATTGTACTCACCATCACCACCTCCTCAGGCAGAGAGTTCCACTGTCTCACTGCTTTTACCGTAAAGAATTCTCTTCTATGTTTGTGTACAAACCTCCTTTCTCCAGACGCAGAGGATGTCCCCTCGTCACAGTCACAGTCCTGGGGATAAATAGATGATGGGACAGATCTCTGTACTGACCCCTGATATATTTATACATAGTTATTAGATCTCCCCTCAGTCGTCTTTTTTCTAAAGTGAATAACCCTAATTTTGATAACCTTTCAGGGTACTGTAGATCCCTCATTCCAGTTATTACTTTAGTTGCCCTCCTCTGAACCCTCTCCAGCTCTGCTATGTCTGCCTTGCTCACAGGAGCCCAGAACTGTACACTGTACTCCATGTGTGGTCTGACTAGTGATTTGTAAAGTGGTAGGACTATGTTCTCATCACGGGCGTCTATGCCCCTTTTGATGCAACCAATTATCTTATTGGCCTTAGCACTTCACCACACAACGGTTAATAAGCCCTTTTTTTTCCCACTGATACAAGCCAAAAAATGCTTTAGAACATATAACTGCACCGCACAAAGGCAAATAAGACATATAAATATTTCCTTGTAATAAGCTCTTTTAATGGCTGTGACACCCCAATAACAAAAATGGTTTGCTGGAATTACAGAGCTGTATAATGATAATTTGGGTGCCCAGTCACAGTCCTGGGGATAAATAGATTGATGGGAGAGATCTCAGTACTGACCCCTGATATATTTATACATAGTTATTAGATCTCCCCTTAGTCGTCTTTTTCTAAAGTGAATAACCCTAATTTTGATAATCTTTCAGGGTAATGTAGTCCATCCATTCCAGTTATTACTTTAGTTGTCCTCCTTTGAACCGCTCTATAGCTCTGCTATGTCTGCCTTGTTCACAGGAGCCCAGAACTGTACACAGTACTCCATGTGTGGTCTGACTAGTGATTTGTAAAGTGGTAGGACTATGTTCTCATCACGGGCGTCTATGCCCCTTTTGATGCAACCAATTATCTTATTGGCCTTAGCACTTCACCACACAACGGTTAATAAGCCCTTTTTTTTCCCACTGATACAAGCCAAAAAATGCTTTAGAACATATAACTGCACCGCACAAAGGCAAATAAGACATATAAATATTTCCTTGTAATAAGCTCTTTTAATGGCTGTGACACCCCAATAACAAAAATGGTTTGCTGGAATTACAGAGCTGTATAATGATAATTTGGGTGCCCAGTCACAGTCCTGGGGATAAATAATTGATGGGAGAGATCTCAGTACTGACCCCTGATATATTTATACATAGTTATTAGATCTCCCCTTAGTCGTCTTTTTCTAAAGTGAATAACCCTAATTTTGATAATCTTTCAGGGTAATGTAGTCCATCCATTCCAGTTATTACTTTAGTTTTCCTCCTTTGAACCGTCTATAGCTCTGCTATGTCTGCCTTGTTCACAGGAGCCCAGAACTGTACACAGTACTCCATGTGTGGTCTGACTAGTGATTTGTAAAGTGGTAGGACTATGTTCTCATCACGGGCATCTATGCTCCTTTTGATGGAACCCATTTTCATATTGGCCTTGGCAGAAGCTGCCTGACACTGGTTTCTATAGCTTAGTTTGCTGTTCACCAAAATTCCTAGGCCCTTTTCCATGTCAGTGTTACCAAGTGTTTTACCATTTATTATGTACGGGTGACTTGCATTATTTCTTCCCATGTGCATAACCCTACATTTATCTGTGTTAAAGCTTATCTGCCACTTCTCTGCCCAAGCCTCCAATCTATCCAGATCCATCTGTAGCAGTTGTGGTAAGGTGCAAGGTGTCATATGTGATGGCAGGTACGTGTCACCGAGGTTGCTGGCCTCGGTGAGGTGAGAGCTGGGTTTTTGTCTGCAGCAGCTAGTGCTGTTTGGCTTTGTTAAATAGCATGGCTGCAAAGCCGATCCGGGCCGGCTCTTACAGGGAAGAGCTCAGTAAGGAGGTGTTGTGTTCCTGGCTACCTGAAGCTGGATTCTCCTGCGGCTGGGCCGACAGCGTGGTGCGAACCTGCACCTACACCTCCCAGGTGACTGAACCTGTGTTGGACTGTTTTTGTTTGGCTACGTTATTTCCGTTGTGTGTGAACTGTCACCAAGAGACTGTTTTTCATTTTGTGTGCAAGTGTGAATAAAACACTGTTTGTTGCACAATCTGGACTCCTGGTTTTGCCTCTAAACTGCACCCGCACCGCTGTCTACCAGAGCGACTCCCCACATTTGGTGTCGGATGCGGGCATGCGCAGTGAGGCTGGCGTGAACGCCGAAGTTTTGTTTTTCTAAAGTGTATGGAATATATTAAGCCAGCAAAGCTACAAGCAGGAGTTTCTGACAACATGGAGGCTGCTGTGAAGGCTCTCATAGAGGCTAACGTGCAGCAGCGGGAGACCAACCAACTCTTGCTACAACATGTGATGGCGTTACAGGCGGCAGGAGCGTCCCACCACGTCCATGATGCCCGGAAAGCGGTCCGTGCGGCGATCCCAAAAATGACCCCCGCAGATGACGTTGAGACGTACCTGGCGGTTTTTGAGAAGGTCGCCGTGAGGGAAAAGTTACCCCGTGACCAGTGGGCTGAGGTGGTCGCTCCGTTCCTGGCTTCCGGACCCCAGCAGGTGTTTTTCGACTTGTCGGACGACCAAGCGGCAGATTATGACACTGTGAAAGGAGAGGTCCTAGCCAGACTGGGCGTGAACGTGCTGGTCCGCGCCCAAAGAGTCCACCAGTGGGACTTTAAAATGACTGAACCCGCTAGGCCGCAGTTCTACGATCTGCTGCACAGGCTGCAAAAGTGGCTGCAGCCCGATCTACTAAGTCCCACTGCCATGCTGGATCGGCTGTTGGCGGACATCTTTTGGAGGGCCCTGCCTTATCCCTCCAGCACTGGATCGGCCAGGTATCGCCCACCAATGCCCTGGAGATGGTCGACCTGGTGGAGCGCTACGAGGCCACCAGAAACCTGCAGGGGACTCTTGCGGGGAAGGGGTCAGTCAAACCCGGAGGCCTCTGCCCCAGTTCCGACGTCCGGCGACAGAGCGGCCTGCCCGGAATATACCCCCTGCGAGTCCGCCTCCGTGGTATGCTGGAGGTGTCAGGAGCCAGGCCACATCAGGGCCGACTGTCCGCATCGGGATGAGCCGATGGATATGAACTACGGGGGTCGTCACTCCCTGTATGCACGGAAGCTGTGCGCAACTGGCACCCGTGAGGTGCAGGACCATAACCACCTGTGTCAGGTAGAGGTGGGAGACTCTCTGGCGGTGGCTCTGCTGGACTCCGGGAGTTTAGTCTCCCTGGTAAGGGCTGCACTTGTACGTCCTGCGGAGTATACTGGCCGTAAAGTCGGGGTCCTGTGCATCCACGGAGACCTGAAAGACTACCCCACTGCACTAGTGACTTTGTCCACCGCGGCTGGTAGGTGGACCCACGAGGTGGCTGTCGCTACTAAACTCCCACACGAACTGATACTTGGGAGGGACTTCCCGGTTTTCCGGCGCTGTGGCCGGTAATAAAGGTATCTGAGGGACCCGAGACAGGGGTGACCCTAGTGGAGTGGCCTGATACCACTGGAAGGCCAGAACCCTGGGAGCCCGAGTCTGACGGGCCAGCGGTAGGGGTGACCACTGCTCCAGCGGTAGAGGGGAGACAACCCCACTGAGTGTAATGGTGGGAGACACGGAGGACTTGCCACCGGGACCTGAATTGGCAGACCTCAATGTCTCCGGGGAAAATTTTGGGACCGCACAACACCGGGACCAAACCCTAACCAGGGCCTGGGAGAATGTGCTGGAAATTGATGGTAAACCCCAGAAACCAGGGGCTGAATTAATGTTCCCACGATTTATTGTTCTGCAGGATATGTTGTATCGGGTGAACCAAATCCGAGGCGAACCTATTGAACAGTTGGTGGTGCCCACAGCGTATCGCAAGCTTGTCATGGAGCTTGCCCACCAACATGTTCTTGGGGGACACCTGGGGTGGCAGAAAACCCAGGACCGCATACTGCAGCGATTTTATTGGCCCAGTGTGTTCAAGGAGGTAGAGAATTATTGTAAGTCCTGTCCGACCTGTCAGATAACTAGCCCCCAGCCACATTTCCGTAGTCCTCTGGTACCTCTGCCAATTATTGAAGTACCGTTTGAGCGAATCGCGATGGATTTAGTTGGGCCTGTACCAAAGTCTGCCAGGGGCCACCAACACATTCTGGTAGTTCTCGACTATGCCACTCGGTATCCGGAGGCGGTGCCTCTGCGACATACCTCAGCTAAGCTCATTGCCAAAGAGTTAATGGAGATGTTTTCCCGTGTGGGCCTGCCAAAAGAGGTTCTGACAGACCAAGGGACCCCTTTATGTCCAAAGTAATGAGGGAACTGTGTAAATTGTTGCGTATAAAGCAGTTACGGACGTCCGTTTACCATCCGCAAACAGACGGTCTTGTGGAGAGGTTTAACCAAACCCTAAAAAATATGTTAAAGAGGGTGGTGTCTAGAGATGGGAAGGACTGGGATCTGCTTCTGCCCTATCTCATGTTCGCAGTGCGAGAGGTGCCCCAGGCCTCTACTGGGTTCTCGCCCTTCGAACTGCTTTATGGCAGACACCCTCGGGGCCTGTTGGATATCGCCAAGGAAGCATGGGAACAACAGCCTGTCCCCCACAAAAGTGTCATTGAGTATGTCGCCCAAATGCAGGACCGGATGGAAAGGGTGTTGCCCTTGGTCCGGGAGCATATGGAGGCAGCGCAACAAGCCCAGAGTAGGGTGTACAATCGTCAGGCTCGAGTGCGGGACTTCAATCCGGGAGATCGGGTTTTGGTTCTGGTACCCACCCTTGACAGCAAATTCCTAGCTAGGTGGCAGGGCCCCTATGAGGTGATCGAGAAGGTAGGGAAGTAAATTACAAAGTACACCAGCCAGGGCGGCGCAAGCCGGAGCAGGTGTACCACGTGAATTTACTTAAGCCGTGGAAAGATAGGGACACAGCCGACGACCACAGCCCCCGGCCAGGGCTTCTAGGTGAAAGGGTCCAGCCCCACAGTTCGAGGCCTGTGAAGCAGTAACCACGGTAAAAATTGCAGACAGCCTGTCTTCCAAACAAGTTCAGGAAGTCAGGGAGTTCATCAGTCGGAACACGGATGTGTTCTCGGACCTCCCTGGCCGCACGTCTCTCATCCAACATGACATCGTCACTGAGCCTCAGGCCAAGATCCGGTTAAAACCATACCGGGTACCCGAGGCTCGGCGACGGGCCATCGCGGAGGAAGTACAGTTAATGTTGAAGCTCGAGGTCATTGAGGAGTCGAAAAGTGAGTGGGCCAGTCCCATAGTCCTAATACCCAAGCCGGATGGGACGTTGCGGTTCTGCAACGACTTTCGCAAGTTAAATGAAGTATCCAAGTTTGACGCGTATCCCATGCCCCGAGTAGACGAGCTGGTTGAAAGTTTAGGACAAGCCCGTTATTTTTCTGTGCTGGACCTCACTAAAGGGTACTGGCAGGTACCCTTAACGGAGTCGGCTAAGGAAAAACCGCATTTGTTACCCCGCAGGGCCTGTATCACTACAAGGTGTTACCCTTTGGCCTGCATGGCGCCCCGCCACTTTCCAAAGGTTAATGGACATAGTGCTGCGACCACATCGTCGGTGCGCCTCGGCCTACTTGGATGATGTAGTCATCCACAGCACCGACTGGGAAAGCCATTTACCCAAGGTGCAGGCGGTAGTGGATGCCCTGAGGAAAGCCGGACTGACCGCTAACCCAAAGAAGTGCTCCATAGGGTTAGAGGAGACAAAATATCTGGGATATGTAATTGGGCGGGGAGTCATCAAACCTCAGGTAACTAAGGTAGAGGCCATTCGTAACTGTCCCCGACCGGTCACCACCAGGCAGGTAAAGTCGTTCCTGGGGATTGTAGGTTACTACATGAGGTTTGTGCCCCACTTTGCCACAATAGCAGCGCCATTGACAGACCTGTTGAAGGGGCGAAAGTCTGGGAGGGTTAGCTGGAGTGAGAAGGCGGAGGAGGCTTTCTCCGCGTTGAAGTCGGCCCTGTGTGGGTCCCCGGTTTTGGTGACACCCGACTTCAACAAGGAGTTTGTCGTACAGACCGACGCCTCGGAGGTAGGCCTCGGTGCGGTACTGTCGCAGGAGGTCAACGGGGAAGAACATCCCGTTGTCTTCCTGAGCCGTAAGCTCAGTCCCGCCGAGTCCAGGTATAGTATAGTGGAGAGGGAGTGCCTGGCTATCAAGTGGGCACTCGAATCTCTCCGCTACTACCTGTTAGGGAGGAGGTTCCGTCTGGTGACCGACCATTCCCCCTCAAATGGATGAGTCAGGCCAAGGAGAGGAATGCTCGGGTCACCAGGTGGTTCCTATCTCTTCAAAATTTCAAGTTTTCCGTGGAACACAGGGCAGGCCGCTTGCAGGGCAACGCAGATGCCCTGTCCCGCGTCCACTGCCTCACGTGTGTTCACCCCCTCAGGGTTGAACAAAGGGGGGGGGTATGTGGTAAGGTGCAAGGTGTCATATGTGATGGCAGGTACGTGTCACCGAGGTTGCTGGCCTCGGTGAGGTGAGAGCCGGGTTTTTGTCTGCAGCAGCTAGTGCTGTTTGGCTTTGTTAAATAGCATGGCTGCAAAGCCGATCCGGGCCGGCTCTTACAGGGAAGAGCTCAGTAAGGAGGTGTTGTGTTCCTGGCTACCTGAAGCTGGATTCTCCTGCGGCTGGGCCGACAGCGTGGTGCGAACCTGCACCTACACCTCCCAGGTGACTGAACCTGTGTTGGACTGTTTTTGTTTGGCTACGTTATTTCCGTTGTGTGTGAACTGTCACCAAGAGACTGTTTTTCATTTTGTGTGCAAGTGTGAATAAAACACTGTTTGTTGCACAATCTGGACTCCTGGTTTTGCCTCTAAACTGCACCCGCACCGCTGTCTACCAGAGCGACTCCCCACACAGTATACTGTCCTCTTCCGTGTCAATTATTTTTACACAGTTTAGTGTAATCTGCAAAAATGTATGTTTTACTGTGCAAGCCTTGTATAAGATCTTTAATAAATATATTGAAGAGAATAGGGCCCAATACTGACCCCTGAGGTACCCTACTAGTGACAGTCATTTTCTCCCATTCCAGGCATTCTCATTTTATATACTAATCTATTATGTGGTAGTGTCAAATGCTTTGGAGAAGTCCAGATATACTATATCCATTGATTTGCTGCTGTCAAGTCTAGAACTTAGACACCTCATAGAAACATATTAAATTAGTTTGACATGACCGATCCCTCATGAAGCCATGATTCAGTGAGAGCTAAATTATTTGTGGCCATTAATTAGTGGCTGTATTTGACTGTATTGTACACTGGGAATTGATTCCGCTACAAGCGTCATTGTTCTGTGATAACATATTTTTTTTTTCTTTCTCCAGGGGTTGCACAGGTGACTGATTAGGATGTGGCTGTCCAATTAGGAGACTATAAAAAGTCAGCTGAGGGTAGCTCAGCCCTTTGAATCCAGAGTAAAAAAAACAGGCTGGTTCTGAGAACTCCATATAAAGCAGACATATAAAGCGAGTTTGAGCGGCGCGTGTTTGATTAAGTGTGCGACTTAAGATTAAGTGATTTCAGATTCAGGGACTTCAGTGGGGGACTGCAATTAGCCAGTTTCTTATTACATTACATTATATTGTATTTTTCGCTTTTCTGTAATCCCCATTTAGTATGTGTTGCACAATTGACAATGCCGTCCAGTGCACATCTTTAATGGTGTATGCAGTCCTGGAACAGCCGTTCGAGGGTGTATGTCTTTGTTCAAAATGTGAGCAAATTACCCGTTTAGAATCGCAAATTAAGTCTATAAACAGGCAAGTTATAACAATGAGAGGCATTGAGAATTTGCAAAAGTGTTTGCTTCTCTCCGAGCAAGCACTCTATGGAGCAGATAAGGGGGAGAGTAACAGTGGGAAGGCTGAGGAAAGTGAGGTAGCTAGCTGGGTAACAGTTAGAAAGCGGGGTAGAGGGAAGAGTGCCAGGGAGGCTAGCCCTGATCTGACACACCCCAACAAGTTTGCACGTTTGGCAGATGAGGGGGGTGTCAGTTCAGGGACAGCACTGCTGCAGCAGGACACTTCCTCTGCCAGGCAGGGGAATGTCTGCTCCAGTAAGCAGGGCAACAGGAGAGCAGGGCAGGCCAGACAGGTGCTGGTAGTGGGAGACTCCATTATTAGGGGAACAGATAGGGCAATCTGTCACAAAGACCGTGATCGCCGAACAGTGTTCTGTCTTCCTGGCGCTAGAGTTCGGCACATCGCAGATCAGGTTGACAGATTACTGGGAGGGGCTGGAGAAGATCCAGAGGTCATGGTCCATATCGGAACCAATGACAAAGTTAGGGGTAGGAGGAGCGTCCTTATAAATGATTTCAGGGATTTAGGTCAAAAGCTTAGGGCAAGGACCTCAAAGGTAGTATTTTCTGAGATACTGCCTGTACCAAGAGCCACACAAGAAAGGCAGTGGGAGATTAGGGAGGTTAACAAGTGGCTCAAGAACTGGTGTAGGAAGGAGGGGTTTGGGTTCCTGGAGAACTGGACCGACTTCTCTGTCGGCTACAGGCTCTATCGTAGGGAAGGGGCAGCTGTGTTGGGGAGAAAGAAGTCTAGAAGGTTGGAGGAGAGTTTAAACTAGAGACTGGGGGGAGGGTACTTACGTTATCGGAGGGGAAGATAGTGCAGATAGATACCGGGGGCAAGGTAGTGGGACTGGGGGAGGAATGGAAAGAGGGACTAATACAGTTCAGAAGGAAAGGTGTAGGGTTAAAAATATACAAAAATCTCTTAGTTGTATGTACACTAATGCCAGAAGCCTGACTAACAAAACTGGGGAACTGGAATTAGTGATGTGTGAGGAAGACTGATATAGTGGGAATAACTGAGACATGGCTGGATGATAGCTATGACTGGGCAGTTAATGTACAGGGTTACAGTCTGTTTAGAAAGAATCGTAAAAACCAGAGAGGGGGAGGGGTCTGCCTTTATGTAAAGTCCTATCTAAAGCCCATAGCCCGAAAAGATATAAGTGAGGGACATGAACATGTGGAGTCACTGTGGGTAGAGATACATGGAGCCAAAAACAATAATAAATTACTAATAGCAGTTTACTATAAACCACCTAATATACCCACAGAAAATCTATTACTAAATGAGATAGACAAGGCCGCAAATCATATTGAGGTGGTTATTATAGGGGACTTAAACTACCCAGATATAGACTGGGAAACTGAAAGCTATACATCGCATAAAGGAAACAGGTTCTTGGCAATAACCAAAGACAATTATCTTTCCCAACTTGTTCAGGACCCGACTAGAGGGACAGCCATACTAGACTTGGTATTAACCAATAGTAAACGCAAACAAAGGAAACATCCGAATGAAAGTATCAAAGAACTTTATTAATTACATCAGATAATAAAAGAATATAAAATTCTAGGGTAATAAGATCATAAATTCAGATAGATGGTACATGATTTAGCACAAAAATAGGGGATAGAGGAGGTAAACATATACACAAGGAAGCCACAATTAGCAAAATTATGCTATAGGTTCACATACATAATATAAAGTGCCAAGTGCAATAAATAATTAAACCATAGAATACATATGAACTGGCTACCTGAAAGTAAAGACGGTATGTATCTCCAGCGCCCCACGCCCGACGTACGTTTCACCACAACGCGGCTTTCTCAAGGGAAGTGATCGTGCTTAACCGGATGTAGCAACCCTCCCAACCTAAATACCCCACCCTCGACTACAATAGGCTGACAATTTTTGCGCACCTGTAGGTAGATACATAGCGATGCAGCCTCCGGATGTGACGTACATGCGTTCCACGATGGGGCGCAGGCGTCACTTCCTGGAGGGGAACAGAGTGCGCTTCAGCTTGGAGCGCACGCCGCCCACACCAGGACCGGATGCATCGCAAAGCCGGCATTGACATGTAATAGTGAGATGCCTGTGTCCCCCATCATATTATAGTAAATATAAAGCATATTATTTATAAATATAGAGTGATTAGATGATCATAAGGGAAGAGTGAATATATAATGTGCAAGTGCAATAAAATTATATCACATTACAATAAGGTGCGCCGAGAACAAAGTGCCAGTGTGAAGATGAATGAAAAATGTGACAAAAAACGCAAATGTGAAGTATAATAAACAAGAGACATATACCCATTCATATAAATACAGATAACCTAAATATATATATATATATATGTATAAAAACATATAAAAATATTTAAATATATATGCCAATAAAGTAAAAGTAATTATAGTGGAAACATAGTGATAATCAGATTCAGGATATCTACAAAAAAGGGGAGGGGGAGAGGGGGGACAAAAGAAGGCTTGTCATCTATTCATGTCACATCCACAGCGCAAGGTACCAGAGTAAAGAAGCCTCAATTTATTCTGAAACAAAAAATATATATAATTAATCATATCGTATTTACAGTCAAAATTCAGAAAAAACTACCAGGAGGGTGTAGAAAAGACATAGACAGATTAAAAAACAAAAAATACCCTAGGAGGGAAAACCCCACCCACATCACATGCTGACCCAGGTTAAATTATATTATAAGAATGGAGCAAAATTAAATTCCTCATTGAGACCCCTAGGGGACACCGTGTCAAGCTTATAAATCCATTTGATTTCCCGCTGTGCCAATAACCTTTTCCAGTTGCCGCCCCTTTGGTCAAAATATATCCTATCAATGCCACTTACTCTCAGTAGTCGCTCGTTACAATTGTGAAATTCCTTGAAGTGTCTTGGAATGGGTTTCAAGATGTTGTAGTCCCGCTCCTCCCTGGCTGCAATAATCCCCAACACGTGTTCACGGACTCTTTTTTTCAGATTTCTCGATGTCATGCCAACATATAGTAATCTACATGGACAGCTGGCTACATATATAACTCCTACCGTATTACACGTGATATGATGTGTAATTTTATATTCTTTTTTATTGGCAGAATCAGCGAAACTAGTGGAGTGATCAACATTCTGACACGCAACACAGGCACCGCATGGACGGCATCCCCACCTGGGACCCCTAGAGCCGAAGACCCTCTCCGGTCTCTCGCCAACGTAATGACTTCTGGTAAGTAGGTCCTTCAAGTTCTTATTTCTTCTATACTTAATCCTAGGGGTTATAGGTAAGTATTTCTTTAAAGTGGTATCCGATCTTAACACACTCCAGTATTTCGCTAAACTGCAACTGATTTTTTCATGATCACTCGAATAGGTTGTAATGAACCTCACTTGGTCATTGTTGTTCTTAATCCGCTTGTTTCGTGAGTAGATGAGTGACTCCCGCTTGATGTTAGTGGCCCTAGTCATGCCTCGCCTGATTGAGAGTTCATCATACCCCCTTCGTCTAAATCAATCACTCAATTCCATTGCCCGAATTTGAAAATCTTCTTCCCTTGAACAAATACACTGTATCCTCAAGAATTGTCCAATAGGTATACTGGATACCTGTTTACGTGGGTGAGCTGACTTAGCCTGTAAAAGACTATTGACAGAGGTTTCCTTACGGTATAAGTCCGTTTGGATATAACCGTAACTATCCACATCGAGCCGTAAATCCAAAAAATCCATTCCTGTTTTTCCCGTCTTTTATGTTAATTTTATATTCACTGAGTTGTCATTTAAAATCTCCATGAAATCCTGTAATTCAGGCTGAGATCCCTGCCAAATAAACAGGATATCATCAATATACCTGTACCAAGATTGTACATAAGTACAGTATTTAACAGGATCTGTAAAGAAGATCCTCCTCTCCCACAGCCCCAGGAATAACCCCGCATATGAGGGCGCACAAGGCGCCCCCATAGCGGTTCCCCGGAGCTGTAGGTAGAGGGAACCCTTAAATAAGAAGAAATTGTGATGCAAGGCAAAGTCCAGTAGTTCCACAATCAGATCACCCAACTTACCATTCCATTCTGAAGCCGAAATGAAAAATCTAACAGCTTCCAACCCGTCCACATGATTAATTGATGTGTATAGCGATTCCACATCGCACATCACTAGTGTCATGTCCTCCTCCAGATGAATACCGTCCAGTTTCTTTAGGACATCACTTGTGTCCTTCAAATAGGAAGGCAAGTTAATCACAAGGGAGTTCAAGACATGGTCTATAAATTTGCAAATCGGGACACACATACCGTCCATTCCTGCCACAATTGGACGTCCAGGTGGCACTTTATCATTTTTATGCACTTTGGGCAGTAAGTAAAAGGTTGGAATCTTGGGATTTTTCTCAATCAAATGTTCCATTTCTTTTTTAGAGATGATATTCTCTCTGACAGCAGCTAATAAAATATCCTGTAGGCGAGATTGAAATGCTGACATAGGATTGTATGTAAGTTTTTTATAACACTTAACATCTCTCAATTGCCTGAACGCCTCTCTCTCATACATAGATGCTGGCCAAAGGACGACATGACCGCCCTTGTCGGCAGGTTTAATGATGACCCCCTTCAAATTTCTCAATTCTTGTAGGGCACATCTCTGGGATGGAGTCAAATTGTCATGTTCACCTCTCCTTTTATCCTTTTTAAATCCTCCATAACCAGTTCCACAAACAATTTGATCTTAGGAAAAGCCGAAATAGGGGGATATTTCTTAGATTTGGGGATTAGATTCTGTGGTAACTTACTTGGACTTTCCTCTTGCTCTTCCAAAAGATGTTGAAGTGTCTGAATAGCCTCTTGTTCCTCAGGAGTATCTAGTGCAGGAATGGTGTCTTTATGGAAGAATTTTTTGAAAATCAGCCGACGGGCAAAAAGGTGCAGGTCTTTCATCACTGTGAATGAATCAGATTTTAATTGAGGCACAAAAGTTAAGCCGAGACACAAGACCTCTCGCTGGGCTTCCGTTAGTACATGTTGTGTTAAATTTATTACCTGTAATTCCTGGCTAGTATTAAAGGGTCGTTTACTAGCCGGCTTTTTCCCTGATTCATTTCTTCGTTTCCAGGTTCTTGTTGTTTGGGCACCTCTCTCACCATGTGAGCTCCTCAAGTCCATACTGCTTGTCGACTGAGAGGATATCGACCCTGACCTAGATCTGGTCACCCAACTCCTCCTTTGCCATTTATACATTTGATTATTCTCCATGTCTTGTTTGTCTCTGGCAAACTTTTTCTGTTTCCTCTCACTAATCGTTCTCACCCAAGCGTTATAGGAATCCTCTATATCTTTATTAAAAAATCTCTTTTTCAGCTGATGACAATGATCTATCCAATTGTTTCTGAGTCTCAACGATTTCCGCCTCAATAGCGGAAAGTGTAGCTTCATTTTCATCGATCAGAATCTGCATAAAATTTTTTGAACATGTGGAACATGCTTGTTCCCACTTACTTTTCAAATCCTCCGTAGCGAGACCAAAGGAGGGAAAGACTTGTACACGGAGTCCCCTGGGGATGAGGTCCTGTGTCAAATATTGCTCCATCGTAATCTTATTCCACCATATTTTAGTCCTTCTATGTAGAAGGTTCTTCAAGGTGGTTTTCAACGTCAAAATAGATTTATGTCCAGGGTCAGACGTACCACCAAATCTGAACATCACCTCGGCTTGTGTCTGCCAAGCCGCCTCTCGGGCCCTGAAGTCCATGGTAGGACACTCTGTTAATGGTAAAAAACAAAAACAGCACATTAGTATACACCAAACACCAGCGTTGGGCAAACGCCTATATCCGGATAGCCCACAAGTAATGAACACAAACAGAAGAAACATCCGGATGAAAGTATCAGAAAACTTTATTAATTTAATCAGATAATAAAAGAATATAAAATTCTAGGGTAATAAGATCATAAATTCAGATAGATGGTACATGATTTAGCACAAAAATAGGGGATAGAGGAGGTAAACATATACACAAGGAAGCCACAATTAGCAAAATTATACTATAGGTTCACATACATAATATAAAGTGCCAAGTGCAATAAATAATTAAACCATAGAATACATATGAACTGGCTACCTGAAAGTAAAGACGGTATGAATCTCCAGCGCCCCACGCCGACGTACGTTTCACCACAACGCGGCTTTCTCAAGGGAAGTGATCGTGCTTAACCGGATGTAGCAACCCTCCCAACCTAAATACCCCACCCTCGACTACAATAGGCTGACAATTTTTGCGCACCTATTGGTATTAACCAATAGACCTGACAGGACAGCAGATGTGCAAATTGGGGGACACCTGGGAAATAGTGACCATAAAGTAATAACCTTCCAATTATCATTTAAAAGAGCATTTCTACAGGGAGGAACAAAAATACCAAACTTCAAAAAAGCTAAATTTAGCCAACTAAGTGAGGCCATAGGCCTAACTAACTTGGACAAAATCCTCGAAAAAAAAAAAATACAGCCACAAAATGGGAAATCTTTAAAAGCATCCTAAATTCTCATTGTGAGAGGTACATACCGTATGTGAATAAAAGGTTGAGGAACAAAGAGAAACCAATGTGGATAAATAAAAATATAAAGAAAGCAATAAATGATAAAAAGAAAGCATATAATTCACTAAAACAGGAGGGTAGAGAGGAAGCACTGAAAAACTATAAGGAATAAAATCGAACATGTAAAAAACTAATAAAAGCGGCCAAACTAGAGACCGAGAGACTAATTGCCAAAGAGAGTAAAACTAACCCTACAATTTTCTTCAATTATATAAATGTTAAAAAGTATAAATCTGTAGGTGTCGGCCCTTTAAAGAGTAATGAAGGGGGAGTTGCAGAGAGCAACGAGGAGAAAGCAAAGCTGTTAAATATTTTGTTCCCCAATGTATTCACTGAGGAAAATAAACTGTCAGATGAAAAGCTGAATGTAAGAATAAATCCCCCATTAAAAGTGTCCTGTCTGACCCAAGAAGAAGTACAACAGCGACTTAAAAAGATTAAAATAGACAAATTCCCAGGACCGGATGGCATACACCCCTGTATCCTAAGGGAATTAAGTAATGTCATAGCCAGACCCTTATTTCTGATATTTGCGGACTCTATACTGACAGGGAATGTTCCACAGGATTGGCGCATATCAAATGTGGTGCCAATATTCAAAAAGGTTCCAAAAATAGAGCCCGGAAACCAGGGGCTGACTGGCAACTTTTGGCCCAGGGGGCAAGTAACACCCAGAGGCCCACTGAGCCCCCCTCTACTTCCTGATTCGCTGTCACAAGAGGCTGGGCAGGGAGCTGCGGGAGGAGAGCACAGCCTCCTTTCACAGGATTGACCGCTATCTCTGCCCCCACACCTCCGCTCTCCTGATCTGTCACAGGAGGCTGAGCATTGCGGAGAGGATAGATGTTGGCCACTCACAGCGCTCATAGCCCCCCCCCTTATGTGCCAGTAGCCGTCCCCCTTATGTGCCAGTAGCCCCCCCCTTTATGTGCCAGTAGCCGTCCCCCTTATGTGCCAGTAGCCGTCCCCCTTATGTGCCAGTAGCCGTCCCCCTTATGTGCCAGTAGCCCTCCTTATGTGCCAGTAGCCCCCCTTATGTGCCAGTAGTCCCCCCTTATGTTCCAGTAGCCGTCCCCTTTATGTTCCAGTAGCCGTCCCCTTTATGTTCCAGTAGCCCCCCTTATGTGCCAGTAGTCCCCCTTATGTGCCAGTAGCCCCCTTATGTGCCAAAAGCCCCCCCTTATGTGCCAGTAGACCTCCCCTATGTGCCATTAGACCCCCTATGTGCCAGTAGACCCCCTATGTGCCAGTAGACCCCCCTTATGTGCCAGTAGACCCCCTTATGTGCCAGTAGTCCCTCCTTATGTGCCAGTAGTCCCCCTTATGTGCCAGTAGTCCCCCTTATGTGCCAATAGTCCCCCTAATGTGCCAGTAGACCCCACCCCTTATGTGCCAGTAGCCCTCCTTATGTGCCAGTAGACCCCTTATGTGCCAGTAGACCCCCCTTATGTGCCAGTAGCCCTCCTTATGTGCCAGTAGAATCCACCCCCTCACCTTATCATGTGCCAGTAGAATCCCCCCCTCACTTTATCATGTGCCAGTAGAATCCCCCCCCTCAGTTTATCATGTGCCAGTAGAATCCCCCCCTCACTTCATCATGTGCCAGTAGAATCCCCCCCTCACTTCATCATGTGCCAGTAGAATCCCCCTCCCTCAGTTTATCATGTGCCAGTAGAATCCATCCCCCTCACCTTATCATGTGCCAGTAGAATCCCCCTCACTTTATCATGTGCCAGTAGAATCCCCCTCACTTTATCATGTGCCAGTACAACCCCCCTCACTTTATCATGTGCCAGTAGAATCCCCCTCAGTTTATCATGTGCCAGTACAACCCCCCTCACTTTATCATGTGCCAGTAGAACCTCCCCCACTCACCTTATCATGTGCCAGTAGAATCCCCCCTCACCTTATGTGCCAGTAGCCCCCAAAAACACAAAAAACAAACAAACATACAAATAACACTTATACTTACCTCCAGCGATGCGATGCGGGCCTCTTCTGGCCTGTGTATCTCGCTGTACCGCTCCGGCGGCGCGATGACATCATCGCGCCGCCTGCACCAGCCTCTGATAGGCTGCCGGCCTAGTGCTGGCAGCCTATCAGAGGAACAGGGAGGGGACACGCCTCTCCCTGCTCTTCCGCAGCACAGCCATCTGTATCGCCATCCTGAGGACGGCGAAACAGATGACTATGGAGATAAACGCTTCCACGGTGGAAGCATTCATCTCCCTGTGCCCTGCCGCCGGCCGCCCCCACTTGTCACCAGGGCTGCGGCAGGACACATCATGCACACCCCAAAGGCCGGCCCTGGGTGACAATATGGGGCCCGTTTACAGAGGCAACAGAGGGGCCCGGCGGGCAATTGCCCCCCTGCCCCCTGGCCCAGTCCGCCCCTGCTGGAAACTATAGGCCGGTAAGTTTGACATCTGTTGTTGGGAAACTGTTTGAAGGTTTTCTGAGAGATGCTATCTTAGAGGATCTCAAAGGAAGTAAGAAAATAACGCCATATCAGCATGGCTTCATGAGGGATAGGTAATGCCAAACTAATTTAATCAGTTTCTATGAGGAGGTAGTTCTAGACTTGAGAGCGGCGAATCAATGAATGTCGTATATCTGGACTTCTCCAAAGCATTTGACACTGTACCACATAAAAGGTTAGTATAAAATGAGGATGCTCGGAGTGGAAGAAAATGTCTGTAAGTGGGTAAGTAACTGGCTGAGTGACAGAAAACAGAGGGTGGTTATTAACAGTACACACTCAGATTGGGCAACTGTCAATAGTGGGGTACCTCAGAGGTCAGTACTGGGCCCTATTCTTTTCAATATATTTATTAATGATCTTGTAGAAGGCTTGCATAATAAAATATCAATTTTTGCAGATGACACTAAACTGTGTAAAGTAATTAACACTGATGAGTGTTACACTGAGCGCTCCGGGCCCTCTGCTGGCCTCGGAGCGCTCACAGCGTGTGTCCCCAGGCAGCACTCCAGCGTCTCGGCGTGTGCGTCCCCGCTCTCTAGGGCGCACACGCACCGGGACTCTTAGATCTAAAGGACCAGTGCACAGGTGATTTGTGCCTGATCCAAACTGGTTTTTCAAGGGTTAAGCTTTGTGAGAGGCAGTACTGTTTGGCCTTAATTAGGCTTCACCTGTGCACTGCCTATAAGTACCATCCCCTTCCACAGTCTCCTGCCGGATCTTTGTTGCCTCTGTGCCTTAGAGAAAGCGTCTTCTGTGTACCCTTTGCCTGTTGCCATACCCGTTGCTACGACCACCGCCTCTGAACCTGTGCCGCCTGTCCTGACCTTTTGCTTCGTCCGACTACGCCTCTGCCTATTCCCTCTGTACTACGCCTGTCTCAGCAGTCAGTGAGCTTGCGCCGCTATCGGAGGACACGACCTGGTTGCTACCGCTGCAGCAAGACCATCCCGCTTTGCGGCGGGCTCTGGTGAAAACCTGTAGCAACTTAGAACCGGTCCCCCGGTACGGTCCACGCCAATCCCTCACTGACACAGAGGATCCACTTCCACTACTGCCTCCTGCTACCAGTCCGGATCCTGACAGTAAGATCCGGCCATGGATCCCGCTGAGGTGCCTCTGACTAGTGTCGCGGACCTTACTACAGTTGTCGCCCAGCAAGGTCAACAGCTGGCGCAGTTGTCCGCCATGCTCCAGCAGCTTCTTTCTGCACGGCAGCAGCCGCTTCCTCCGTCTGCACCAGCTTCATCACCGCAGCCTGTGGCCGCCGCCACTTCTAGAGTCCGTCTGTCCATGCCGGCCAAGTACGATGGAGATCCCAAGTTGTACCGCGGATTCTTATCCCAATGCTCCCTTCACCTGGAGATGTCGGCTGACCTGTTCCCCTCGGAGCGAGCCAAGGTGGCATTTGTCGTTAGCCTGCTTTCTGGGAAGGCCCTGGCCTGGGCTACACCGCTTTGGGACCGCAACGACCCTGCCACTGCAAGTGTCCAGAGTTTCTTTCTGGAATTCCGGAGTGTCTTTGAGGAGCCAGCCAGGGCTGCCTCTGCAGAGACTGCGTTATTGAACTTGTCCGAGGGGAGTTCTTCTGTCGGAGACTATGCTATCCGTTTCCGCACCCTTGCTTCAGAACTCTCCTGGAATAACGAGGCGCTCTGTGCTACCTTTAAGAAAGGCTTGTCCAGCGCCATAAAGGATGTCCTGGCCGCACGATAAGTCCCTACCAACCTGAGTGATCTCATCCATTTGGCCACCAGGATTGACCTGCGTTTTTCTGAGCGACGAGAGGAACTGTTCCAGACGTTCTCCTCGTCTGTCTCCTATTTTCCTGCATCCACCACAATCCTCTGACCACGCAAGAAAGGAACCGCCGTAGAGACGAGAACCTCTGTTTGTACTGTGCCAGTACAGAGCACTTTCTGAAAAACTGTCCTCTCCGACCTCCGCATCAGGGAAACGCCCGCACCTAGTCAACGTGGGAGAGGCGTTGCTAGGTGTGAATATCTCCTCTCCACGCATTACTGTACCCGTGCGGATTTCCGTACCCGCCAAGACCTCCTTTGCTGCCACTGCTTTTCTGGATTCCGGTTCTGCCGGTAACTTCATCGACGCCTCGCTGGTGAACAAGTATAACATCCCTGTGGTTCGTTTGCAGAAGTCCATCTTCATCTCCACTGTTAATGGAGAGAGACTCGACGGCATGGTGCAGTTCCGTACAGAGCCCCTCCAGATGGACATTGGAGTCCTGCATTCCGAGCGATCGGAGTTCTTTGTGTTACCCCATTGCACCTCAGAACTCCTCTTGGGTCTGCCCTGGCTCCAGCGCCATTGTCCCGTTCTGGACTGGACCACCGGAGAGGTTCGTAGCTGGGGTCCGGCTTGTTTTGGCAGATGTCTCAAGCCGGTACGAGCCAAGTCTGCACCTGTTATTTCCCCTCTTCCCGGTCTGCCTGAACCATATGCGGATTTTTCTGACGTCTTTTGCAAGAAACAAGCGGAGGTGTTGCCTGCACATAGGCCATATGACTGTCCCATTGATTTGCAACCTGGCACTACGCCGCCTAGGGGAAGAATCTATCCGCTCTCTCCGCCAGAGACTTTAGCCATGTCGGAATATATCCAGGAGAACCTGCAGAGAGGGTTTATCAGGAAATCCTCTTCTCCTGCCGGAGCAGGATTCTTCTTTGTTGCAAAAAAGGATGGTACCCTTAGGCCTTGCATAGACTTTCGGGGTCTCAACAGCATTACTGTAAAGAACCGTTACCCTCTTCCCCTGATTTCGGAACTCTTTGACAGCTTACAAGGCGCCAAGTACTTTACCAAGTTAGATCTCAGAGGGGCCTATAATCTAATTCGCATCCGAGAGGGTGATGAATGAAAGACAGATTTTAATACCCGTGACGGGCATTTTGAGTACGTAGTCATGCCTTTCGGACTCTGTAATGCTCCAGCGGTCTTCCAGGAGTTCGTTAATGACATCTTCCGAGACCTGCTCTATACCTGTGTCGTGGTCTATTTGGATGACATCCTCATCTTCTCTTCTAACTTGGATCAACACCGTGCTCATGTCCGCTTAGTACTCTCCCGTCTCAGGAAGAACCGCCTCTACGCTAAATTTGAAAAGTGCTTGTTCGACCGTACCAGTCTTCCCTTCCTGGGCTACATCATCTCCGCCAAGGGACTACAAATGGATCCTGCCAAGCTGTCTGCCATCTTGGACTGGCCTCATCCTTCTGGCCTTAAGGCTATCCAGCGATTCCTCGGATTCGCGAACTATTATAGGCAGTTCATCCCGCATTACTTCACCCTTGTGGCACCTATTGTGGCCCTAACCAAGAAGGGAGCTAACCCGAAATCTTGGCCTCCTCAGGCCGAACAGGCCTTCACCGCTCTCAAGTCTGCCTTTGCCACCGCTCCAGCTCTGTCCAGACCGGATTCTACCAAGCCTTTCTTCCTGGAAGTAGATGCCTCCTCCGTCGGTGCTGGTGCTTTGCTCATGCAAAGATCTCCGAGAGGCAAGTTGGTTACTTGCGGGTTTTTCTCTAAAACTTTCTCTCCCGCTGAAAGAAATTATTCTATTGGGGATAGAGAATTACTCGCCATCAAGCTGGCCTTGGAAGAATGGCGGCACTTGCTAGAAGGATCGGCACATCCTGTGAACATCTACACGGATCATAAAAATTTATCATACCTCCAGTCTGCTCAGAGACTAAATCCCCGCCAGGCTCGCTGGTCTCTATTCTTTGCCAGATTTAACTTCCGGATCCACTTTCGTCCAGCGAGCAAGAACTTCAGGGCTGATGCCCTCTCTCGTTCTTCCGATGTCACAGGAGTGGAAGTCAAGCCTCAGCACATTGTGCCTCCTGAATGTCTAGTCACCGTGGCACCTGTAGATTTGCGGAACCTCCCTCCCGGAAAGACCTATGTTTCTCCTCGCCTTCGCTTAAAAGTTCTTAAGTGGGGGCATTCTTCTCTTCTCGCAGGGCATCCTGGTGTCCGAAAGACTGTACAGCTTATCTCCAGGAGATATTGGTGGCCATCCTTGGAGAGGGACATCACTGAATTTGTGCAGTCCTGTTCTGTATGTGCCAGAGACAAAACCCCTCGCCAAAGACCCGCCGGATTTCTCCAGCCACTTCCCATACCAGAGACTCCTTGGTCCCATATCGCTATGGACTTCGTTACGGACCTACCACTGTCTCACGGGAAAACTATAATTTGGGTCTTCGTGGATCGCTTCTCGAAGATGGCGCACTTCATCCCGTTGCCAGCCTTACCTTCTGCGCCTCAGTTGGCCAAGCATTTCCTCCGGCACATCTTCCGGTTACACGGCCTGCCTTCACATATTGTCTCCGATAGAGGAGTCCAGTTTGTGTCCCAATTCTGGAGAGCTCTTTGTGGACGACTTAAAATCAAGCTGGACTTCTCTTCTCCATACCACCCCCAAACCAACGGACAAGTGGAGCGGGTTAATCAAATTTTGGGCGACTACCATCGCCACTTCGTTTCCGCCCATCAAGACGATTGGGTCGACCTTCTCCCGTGGGCGGAGTTTTCCTATAACCACAAAGACTCTTCCGCCACCAATAAGTCTCCCTTCTTCGTGGTTTATGGTCGTCATCCTCTGCCTCCTCTGCCGTTATCCTCCTCCTCCGGTGTACCTGCAGTGGACGACCTTGTGCAAGACTTTTCTGCCATCTGGCGCAAGACGCGCCTGTCCCTCATGCAGGCCTCATCCCGCATGAAAGTCCAAGCGGACAAGAAACGTCGGCCTCCTCCTGTCCTGGTGCCTGGGGACAGAGTTTGGCTCTCCTCCAGGTACATCCGCTTCAGGGTTCCTAGTTACAAGCTTGGTCCTCGTTACTTGGGACCCTACAAGGTCAAGAAGAGGATCAACCCTGTGTGTTACCAACTCCATCTCCCTTCCTCCCTTAGAATTCCCAACTGCTTCCATGTCTCCCTCCTCAAGCCTGCGGTCTTTAATCGTTTTTCCCCCAAGAGTCTCCCTCCCACGCTGGTGTCCGGTACCTCGGATGTCTTCTCCATTAAGGAGATATTGGCCTCAAAAAGAGGGGGAGACCAAAGGGGGGGGGGTACTGTTACGCTGAGCGCTCCGGGCCCTCTGCTGGCCTCGGAGCGCTCACAGCGTGTGTCCCCAGGCAGCGCTCCAGCGTCTCGGTGTGTGCGTCCCCGCTCTTGAGGGCGCACACGCACCGGGACTCTTAGATCTAAATGACCAGTGCACAGGTGATTTGTGCATGGTCCAAACTGGTTTTTCAAGGGTTAAGCTTTGTGAGAGGCAGTACTGTTTGGCCTTAATTAGGCTTCACCTATGCACTGCCTATAAGTACCATCCCCTTCCACAGTCTCCTGCCTGATCTTTGTTGCCTCTGTGCCTTAGAGAAAGCGTCTTCTGTGTACCCTTTGCCTGTTGCCATACCCGTTGCTACGACCACCGCCTCTGAACCTGTGCCGCCTGTCCTGACCTTTTGCTTCGTCCGACTACGCCTCTGCCTATTCCCTCTGTACTACGCCTGTCTCAGCAGTCAGTGAGCTTGCGCCGCTATCGGAGGACACGACCTGGTTGCTACCGCCGCAGCAAGACCATCCTGCTTTGCGGCGGGCTCTGGTGAAAACCAGTAGCAACTTAGAACCGGTCCCCCGGTACGGTCCACGCCAATCCCTCACTGACACAGAGGATCCACTTCCACTACCGCCTCCTGCTACCAGTCCGGATCCTGACAATGAGGACAATATACTGCTACAGAGGGATCTGGATAGATTGGAGGCTTGGGCAGATAAGTGGCAGATGAGGTTTAACACTGACAAATGTAAAGTTATGCACATGGGAAGGAATAATGCAAGTCACCCGTACATACTAAATGGTAAAACACTCTGTAGCACTGACATGGAAAAGGATCTAGGAATTTTAATAAACAGCAAATTAAGCTGCAAAAAACAGTGTCAGGCAGCTGTTGCCAAGGCCAATAAGATAATGGGTTGCATCAAAAGGGGCATAGACGCCCGTGATGAGAACATAGTCCTACCACTTTACAAATCGCTAGTCAGACCACACATGGAGTACTGTGTACCGTTCTGGGCTCCTGTTAACAAGGTGGACATAGCAGAGTTGGAGAGGGTTCAGTGGAGGGCAACTAAAGTAATAACTGGAATGGGGCAACTACAGTACTCTGAAAGATTATCAAAATTAGGGTTATTTACTTTAGAAAAAAGACGACTGAGGGGAGATCTAATAACTATGTATAAATATATCAGGGGTCAGTACAGAGATCTCTCCCATCATTTATTTATCCACAGGACTGTCACTGTTACGAGGGGACATCCTCTGCGTCTGGAGGAAAGAAGGTTTGTACACAAACATAGAAGAGGATTCTTTACGGTAAGAGCAGTGAGACTATGGAACTCTCTGCCTGAGGAGGTGGTGATGGTGAGTACAATAAAGGAATTCAAGAGGGGCCTGGATGTATTTCTGGAGTGTAATAATATTACAGGCTATAGCTACTAGAGATGGGTTGTTGATCCAGGGAGTATTTCTGATTGCCTGAATGGAGTCGGGAATGAATTTTTTACTCCCCTTAAGTTTACCCACGACAGATGTTAAACTTACTTGCCTATAGTTTCTGGGCTCTGTTTTTGGACCCTTTTTGCATATTCGCACCACATTTGCCAAGTGCCAATCCTGTGGAACTCTCCCTGTCAGTATAGAGTCCTTAAATATCAGAAATAAGGGTCTGGCTATAACATTACTTAATTCCCCTTCATTATTCTGTAATGGGCTGACACCTTCAGATTTATACTTTTTGCTATTTATATAATTGAAGAACATTTTAGGGTTAGTTTTGCTCTCTTGGGCAATTAATCACTCGGTCACTAGTTTGGCTGATTTTATTTGTTTTTTACATATGTTATTTTTTTCCTTATAGTTTTTCAGTGCTTCCTCACTACCCTCCTTTTTTTAGTGACTTAAATGCTTTCATTTAGTCATTTATTGCTTTCTTTGCAGTTCTATTTATCCACATTGATTTTTTCTTGTTCCTTAACCTTTTGTTCCCTTAAGGTATGTACCTCTCGCAATTAGATTTTAGGATGCTTTTAAAAATATCAAATTTTGTGGCTGTATTTTTATTTTTGAGGACTTTGTCCCAGTTAGTTAGGCCTATGGCCTCGCTTAGTTGGCTAAATTTAGCTTTTTTGAAGTTTGGTATTTTTGTTCCTCCCTGAAGAAACACTCTTATGAATGACAATTGGAAGGGTATTACTTTATGGTCACTATTTCCTAGGTGTCCCCCAACCTGCACATCTGTTGTTCTGTCAGGGCTATTGGTTAATAATATGTTTAGTATGGCCATCCCTCTTGTCGGGTCCTGAACCAGTTGGGAAAGGTAATTGTCTTTGGTTATTCCTTTATGACATGTACAGGTTTCAGCTTCCCAGTTTATATCTGGGTAGTTGAAGCCCCCCATAATAACTACCTCATTATGATCTGCCACCTCGTCTATCTCGTTTAGTAGTAGATTTTCTGTGGACTCTACTATATTAGGTGGTTGGGTTATAATAAACTCTTATTAGTATTTTATAATAGTTTTTGCCTCCATTTATTTCTACCCACAGTGACTCCACATACTAATGTCCCTCACTTATATCTTCTCGGACCGTGTGCTTTAGACAGGACTTTGCATAAAGGCATAAACCTCCCCCTCTCCGGTTTTGGCGATCCTTTCTGAACAGACTGTAACCCTGTACATTAACTGCCCAGTCATAGCTATCATCCAGCCATGCCAGTTATTCCCACTATATCATAGTCCTCCTCACACATCACTAATTCCAGTTCCCCAGTTTTATTAGTCAGGCTTCTGGCATTAGTAAACATACAATTAAGAGGTGTATGTATATTTTTTACCCTACAACTTACCCTTTTGAACTGTCCTAGTCCCTCCTTCCATTCTTCCCCCAGTCCCTACACAAGATGATCTGCAGAAAAATAAAAAAATTAAAACTTTCAGAAAATGGTGACACATAAAACGTTTTTTTTTCCAAAAATGCTTTGATTTTATAAAACTGAAATAATTTTTTTAAAAATAGACATATTAGGTATTGCTATGTCTGTAATGACCTACTCTATCAAAATATAACATTATTTACCTCCTCAGGTGAATGCTGTTAAAATATAAATAAATAAAAACTGTGTTAAAATAGGCATTTTTGGTCAACTTTCCCCAAAAAAGTGTAATATTGAATGATCAAAAGATCATATGTACCCAATAATGGTACCCATGAAAACGTCAGCTCTTCCAGCAAAAAAAAAGAGGGCAGAAAAATAAAAGAAAACTTTCAGAAAATAAAGACACAAAAACGTTATTTTTGTTTTAAAAAATGCTTTGTGCAAAACTGAAACAAAAAAATAAAAATACACATCTGGTATTGTCGTGTCTGTATCAACCTGCTCTATAAAAACAACACATAATCTATCCTGTCAGGAGAACTCCGTAAAAAACAAAAAATAAAAACGGTGCCAAAACAGCCATTTTGTGGCTACCTTGCCTCACAGAAAGCATAATATGGAACAATCAAAAATCTTATGTACCCCAAAATACCAGCAATTAAACTGTCAACTCATCCCATGCTTTCAAAAATGGGGTCACGTTTTGAGAGTTTCTAATGTAGTGGTGCAATTGTGACATAATGCCTAAAAACCAGTCAAGCTAAATCTGCCCTCTAAAAACCATATGGACCTCTGAAAACTGCAGAATCAGGGTAATAAATATTGTTTTATTTGGCTGTTAACCCTTGATGTGTAACAGAATTTTTTTTATAAAAATGGAAAATCTGCAAATAAAGTGAAATTTAAAAATTTCGGCTCCATTTTCCTTTAATTCTAATGGAACACCTAAAGCGTTAAAAAAGTTTGTAAAATCATTATTGAATAATTTGAGGGGAGTAGGTTTTAAAATGGGGTAATTTATGGGTGGTTTATATTATGTAAGGATCTCTAAGTGACTTCAGAACTGAAATAGTACTTAAAAAAGTGGGTTTGGAAATTTTCTTTAAAAATGTCAAAATTGCTTCTAAAATTCAAAGCCTTCTAATAAAATTACATTTACAAAATGATGCCAACATAAAGTAGACTTATGGCAAATGTTACGTAATTACTATTTTATGAGTTATCACTATCCATCTTAATAGCAAACAAATTAAAATTTAAAAAATTGTTAATTTTTTAGAAAACGATCTCAGAATAGCTTGGATAAGTAAAAGCGCTTAGTTATTACCACATAAAGTGAAACATGTCAGATTTGCAAAATGTGGCCTGGTCTTTATTGTGAAAAGTGGCTAGGTACTGAAGGGCTTAATAATGTTTTACTTTACTTGCTGTATGTTTGTGTGGTGATTTACCTAGATAATATCTTGGTCTTCTCTCCTGGCCTGTGTACGACTGGAAGCACATTCGCATTTCCCTCCAATGTTTACAAAAGAACAGACTATATGCTAAATTTGAGAAGTGCCTTTTTGAGCAAACTTCCCTACCCTTCCTGAGCTATAAAAATCTATGACAACCCTATTCAAATAGATCCTGAGAATTTGATACTGGACTGGCCCCGTTGTACAGGTCTGAGAGCCATATAGCAGTTTTTGGGCCTTATTAATTATTGCTAATTATAATTTATTACCCACTTTTCTTCTTTGACTTCCCCAAGCTGAGCCTGCATTTATGGGCTTCATGCAGGCCTTCTCATGAGCCTCAATTCTCTACTGATGTGTCAAAATAGTTCTTCTTGGAGGTGGATATGTCCTCTGTAGGAGCTGGAGTTTTAAGCGCACAGTGAATGATGCACTTTAGGCAGTCAAAAGTGTAGTAAAAAATAGAAAATTGATTAATAAAGTATTTTAGAGATATTCTTTATTTTTTTAATTTTTTCAATCTAAACCCAAGATAGCGTTAACAAAGATGGAGAATATAGCGCTATGTTCTCTATCTTCGTTAATTCTAGCAAGCCAACCAATAGGAAAGTTATAGCCCGTTCAAAGTTTCATTTGCAGTATGCGAAGATTACATAATGTAATATTCGCATACTGCGAAGGAAACTTTGAACAGGCTATAACTTTCCTATTGGTTGGCTTGCTAAAATTACGAATATAGTGAATATAGCGCTATATTCGTTATCCTCGTTAAGAACGTAGATAGCGAAATATTCTCTATCTTCACTATTAACGAAGATAAAGAATATATATATATTCATATTCATTATCTTTGTTAATTCTAGCAAGCCAAGTAAACTTGCCTATAGACAGCTCTAAGTTGGATGTGCAATGCGAAAATATTACTTTTCCTATTTTTTGCATTATTATTCTATTTATTTCAAAAAATAGGCAAAGTAATATTTTTGCATTGCGCATCCAACTTAGAGCTGTCTATAGGCAACTTTCCTATTGATTGGCTTGCTATAATTAACGAATATAGAGAATATAGCGCTATATTCGTTATTTTCGTTAATTCTAGCAAGCAAACCAATAGGAAAGTTATACCCAATTCAAAGTTTTATTCACAGTACGTGAAAATTTCATAATGTAATATTCGCTTACTGCGAATGTAACTTTAAACGGGTTATAACTTTACTATTGGTTGGCTTGCTCGAATTAACGAAGATAGAAAATATTGCGCTATCTTTGTTAATTCCAGATCGCCAACCAATAGGAAAGTTGCCTTTATACCCCGTTCAAAGTTCAATTCGCAATACGCGAATAATTAAATCTTATATTATTCGCGATAAATAGAATAATGACGAATATTCGATTTCGACGAATATATGACGAATATTTGCGAAATATTGCAAAATCGAATATGGCACCACCCGCTCATCACTAATGGACAACATATTAAAAGTTTATATAAAGGTTTAGTTTCTCTTTAAGCATGTTATCTAATCATATGGATTGCCTCTTCACCATGTGTCAGATCAAGGAATGCAGTTCACTTGTAAATTCTGGAGAGCGATCTGTAAACAGATGAACATCACACTGACCTTTTCCTCTGCTGATAGGCAGGGAATACTGAGGATACTAGGTAAGTGGTCACACACACATTACCCTTAGGAGAGAGACACTCCTGTACCAAATAATGAAAGACCTCAAGAGGAGATATTTTATTGCATAGAGTCAAAGATAAAAATAACGTAGCATTTATTGATATGTGTTAAACATGGAGACATGGTTCTATATTTATTTTACAGAGACAAAACCTAATCGTCATTTTTAATGCATATCAATAAAGAATAAAGACTACATTTTATTTTTGAATCTACACAATACAGTATCTTCCCGCCAGGGCCGGTTCTAGGTGAAATGGGGCCCGGGGGCGAAAAACAATAAGGGCCCCCCCCCCCCCAGTGTCACGTCATCAATCACCCCCTTCGCGTCACATTATTTCTCCCCGCCCCCTCCATGGCCGCATACTCCCCCCTCCCCCGAATGGCACATTTCTCCCCCTGTATGGGCCAGTGGCAGCAGCACATCTCTCCCCCCCCCCAACCCCATGGCTCATTTCTCCAGCACTTCTGCACAAACCCCCCCCCCCCCATGGCTCATTTCTCCTCCAGCACAGATGCACATCCCCCCCAAATGGTTCATTTCTCCAGGACTCCAGCACAGACTAGTCAGTCTACACATGCACATCTCCACACCCCACAATTTACCTAGAACAGATATGCATCCTCTTGTTCCTTCCCTGTGTATGGTCACTGGTGCAGAGACTCAGAGAGCCACAGAGGCGCAGAAGTCAGCAGGCGGCAGCCACGGTGAGCGAGGGCAGTGCGCACTGCGCTCGCTCCTTCTTCTTCTGGTTCCTGGGGGCGGGGCTCTGGCGACGTCAAGACCGTGAAGACATGCCTGTGCGGCGGCACGCTCTGAGCCCCAGCAGCCACTGCTCTCTTAAAGAGGCAGAGAGGGGCTCAGAGCGGCCGCGGCGCGGCCCGCCCCATATCCAGTTGTAGTAAGTTAGTTGTGGGCCGGCGCTGCTTGGGGGCCCCTAAGGACTCGGGGGCCCTGGGGCAATTGCCCCCCTTGCCTCTATGGAAGCGCCGGCCCTGCTCCCCGCATGTCATATACGATTGTGTTGCTTTGCTTCCCTAGGCAGTATTCTTAAAGTAACCATCCCAGGAAATCTACTGGTAAGACCCTTTTCTTAACTGTAAATGGTCACCAATTACGGATTCCCCTTCTAGTAACTATTTAGTCCCAGAAGCTCTCTGTCAATAACTTCGCCCAGATCTGCCAATAAATTAAAGCCTCTCTTCTACAGGCCTTTGCTAGCATGAAGATTTTCAGTGATCACAAGTGTAGGACTCAATTTTCTACTGGGCGCAAGGTCTGGCTTTCCTCAAAAAACATCAGACTCAAGTTACCCTTGTACAGGCTGACACCTCACTTCATTGGTCCCTTTGAGTTTCTAAAACAAGTGAATTTGTTCTTTTTATGTGTCCCTCATAAAGCCAGTTGTCTTCAGTCATTACTCCAGAGATTCCGCTCCTGCTTTTTCTGCTGTCAACACAGACAATGTATATAAAGTCAAGAGTATTCTGGACATGAAGAATTGGAGGTAAAACTTGTAATTCTACTGAAATTATTCCTGCAGGGTGTAAGTGGGGGGTACTGTTACATTGGAGACCCGTGCCTGCTTCATTTCTGCTCTTCTAGGCATCCTTCACACGATCAGCATTTGGTCAGTAATCCATCAGTACTGCTAATGCAAAAAAAAACTACAGTGGATCCAAAACAGAGATGACAATGGAATATATTCATGTCTTCTGCAAATCACAAGCCAATTATATTAGGGCCATACAGACCTTACAGCTGCTACACAGACAAGTTCCGTTGTGCTTTTTATTTTTCCTTTCTTCTGACAGATCAGATGAAGGGTCAAATAAATGAGGATGTCAGCCAGGCCGAAAAGCAAAATAGTGGCCCAGTCATGAAGTGGGGAGGATGGGAACAGCATGAGGAGACCACAGAGCTGCCCTATGACATAGTGGTGAGGTGGCGGCAGCAGCAGCATCAGAAGGAGACCACAGAGTGGCACAATGACAGTGTGGAGGTGGAGGCAGCATTAGGAGGCCACAGAGTGGCAAGGTGACATAGTGTGGAGGTGGCAGCATCATGAGGAGGCCACAGAGTGGCACAATGACAGTGTGGAGGTGGCGGCAACATCAGGAGGCCACAGACTGGCAATATAGTGTGGAGGTGGCGGTAGCAGCATGAGGAGACCACAGAGTGGCACAATGACAGTGTGGAGGTGGCAGAAGCATCAGGAGGCCACAGAGTGGCAAGGTGACATAGTGTGGAGGTGGCAGCAGCATTAGGAGACCACAGAGTGACCTGTTGACAGAGTGGGGAGGTGGGTGGCAATTAGAGATGAGCAAATGTTTTCAAAAATTCGATTTGTCGGTTCGTCAAATTTTTCCGGGAAAATTCAGTTCGATTGGAATATATTTGTAGCAAATTACATTAAAAAAACAGCTATTTCCTGGCTGCTGAGAGCCTTTATAGTGGTGTAGAACGCTGTGCCTTGCAGTAACATGCATAGGGAGTCTGCTTTGGTAGTGAAATAATACTGTGAGTCCGTATGACATGCATATGAAAGACGTCGCCCATAGAATCACTGTATACTTCACTTATTTGGGCGGTCACAGGGCCAAAACTGACCAAATGAGTATGAACTCAGCCTTACAGGTCGATGTTAGCGGCAAGAAGAAGTGCACTCCTTTTACAACATTGTCAGCTGATTCCACATAGATGTCTACAGAACCTGTTCTATCAAGCGCTTATACAAGTAGAGCCCCTGACAGAGTGGAGAGGGTGTCAGCATTAAGTTTGTGTTCATGTCACTGATTATTTTGCCCTTCCTCTGATCTTTTAGAACAATAACCCCCAAAAAACGGTACCTGTCTATGGAGCATACGCCTTCACTCGGTCAGCATTTGCTCAGTAATCCATCACTATTGCTAATGTACAACATAATAATCTAATATTATAAAATACGGTGTCTCCATGATGAATCTGCTACGTGGGGGTCCTGTGTGGCTTCTACACACTTTCAAAATAATCCTTTAGTGGTTCGAATAGATGTCGAATGACCAGGACGCTCCATGACCTTCCCAGGAGCTGCTGTCGGGAGCCGCGGTTCATTTCTGAGACGTCTGTATAGTGCTGTGGGAATCCGAAGACCCTCTCCATCTCCGTGCACCACAGGATATACTCCTCCTCTTGTGTTAGGAAAAATTTAATTTTTATTATTACATTTATTAAACATGTTATTATTACATTTATTAAATATAATAAGGATGCCCTCCTTTCCATTCCATGATGACTGGGAACCCCTGACGGGCCTGGTTTGTTTAAATCTTGATTAACTTCGCAAATCTTCCGGGCTCTAAGCAATCTTGAAGCTTTGTCTTCTTCCCATTGTCTGTCGCTAGTAAAGGCCTGTTCATGGCAGGCAGGTTCCCCCAGAAGTATCTTGTTGGATGAGCAAACAATACCGCACTTGCATCAATCTTGAAAAGATTCGTTTCCAGGTGCAGAGGAATTATTTTTTTTTGAATGTTTTCTCCATCACAACACCACGTCGTCGAATAAACAGCAGACTGGCCGATTCTCTCCTGTGTTAGGATTTTTTTTAATTTTATTATTAAATGTATTAAACATTTTATTATCACATTTATTAAATATAATAAGGATGCCCTACGTTCCATTCCATGATGACAGCGAACCCGTGATGTTTTCCTGGATGAAGAGACCGGGGCCTGGTTGGTTTGAATCTTGATTAACTTGGAGACTCTTCCGGGCTCCAAGTAATCTTGAAGCTTTGTCTTCTTCTCATTGTCTGTAGCTACTGGATGCCTGTTCATGCCAGGCAGGTTCCCCCAGAAGTATCTTGCTGGATGAGCAGCCAATACCGCACTTGCATCAGTCTTGACAGGATTTGTCTCCAGGTGGAGAGGAATTTTTTTATTTTTATTTTTTTGAATGCTTTCTCCATCACAACACTACATCGTTGAATAAACTGAAGACTGGCCGATTCGCTCCTGTCTTACGCAACATTTCATTTTTATTATTCAATTTATTAAATATTTTTATATTAAATGTATTAAACCAAAACTTTATTCAAATTGTAAAAAAGTATTAGTATACTTAAATTTGCCAAAACTGGCCTAATAACTCAAGTATGAACTCAGCTTTACAGTTCGATGTTAGTGTCAAGAAGAAGTGCACTCCTTTTACACCCTTGTCAGCTCATTCCACATAGATGTCTACAGAACCTGTTCTATTAAGCGCTTATAAAGTACAGCCCCCGACAGAGTGGAGAGGGTGTCAGGAGTAAGTTTGTGTTGACGTCACAGATTTTTTTGCCCTTCCTCTGATCCGTCAGAACAATAACCCGCAAAAAACTAATCCTGTCTGTGGAGCATACGCCTTTACTCGGTCAGCATTTGCACAGTATTGCTTATGGCAATAAAAACAGGAGTGGATCTAAAACAGAGATAACATGTGAATGGAATATTTGCATGTCTTCTGTGTTTTGTACCCACTCCTGCTTTAAGATACCAATTCATAAGCCAATTCTGATGGGACCATACAGGCCTAACAGCTGCCACACAGACAGGATCTGTTGTGTGTCTCATTTTTCCTTCCTTCTGACAGATCAGAAGAAAGGTCAAATAAATGAACATGTCAGCCAGCCCGAAAGCTAAAATAGTGGCCCAGTTATGAAGTGGGGAGGGTGGGAACAGTATGAGAAGTCCATAGAGTGTCCCTATGACAGAGTAGTGAGGTGAAAGCAGCATGAGGAGACCACAGAGTGTCCCAATGACAAAGTCTGGAGGTGGCGGAAGCATCAGGAGGACACAAAGTGGCACAATGACAGTGTGAAAAGGTGACATAGTGTGGACATGGCAGCATCAGTAGGCCACAGAGTGGCAAGGTGACATAATGTGGGCTTGGCAGCAGCAGAATGATACATCAGAGTGGCACGGTGACATAGTGTAGACATGGCAGTATCCACGCCTGATTCATGATGCAGTGTCCCACTATGTCCTATATGTGGGCACTTTAAACTCTTGACAAATTAACCTAATTACCTCCAAGCTATGCAGTTACAAAATGCTAAGGTATGACGTCTCACTCCCCAAATAACATCACTTATATTCTGTGGACGGCAATTGCTGATTACATAAAACTTAACTTTTACTGTGTATATTAAAATTACACCAACGAATAAGTACTAATATAACTCATAAAACCAATAGTTCACTGATTACGTCACAGATGCTTGCCACTAGCTCATTGTTGGCATCTGTATAGACGCTATACAGATGCCAACGGTGAGCTAGTGGCAAGCAGGAGACACTTCTCCGTTGCCAGCAGACTTCTAGGACCACTGTCCCATGTAGTCCTGAGCTATCAAGTTATTTCCACTAAGTGACTTCCCCTGATGATTCCCAAGGCTGGGATGAAACGTGGCGCGTAGGGAATAGTGGGGGACTCTGTAGGGAATAGGCTCTAATTCAGAGACAGGATCCTTATGGAGTCGCCACTGTCGGGGAGGGTGCTCTGTGTCCGTAGGCAGGCTGCAGTGTAGCCCCTATCCTTCATCATTGAGGGTATGTCTAGGGCGATATAGGCCACTCTTTTATCCTGCCTGTATGAACACCTGAGCATCGGCCACCAGCTACCTTTGGCTACTGCTGTGAGGTGAAATTCTGCAATTACACATGGTATGCTAATATATGAATTACACGTTCAGAGGTGGTAAGACCATATCTTTTTATCATCTCGTAATCAGCATCCGTGACATAATCAGTGAACTATTGGTTTTATGAGTTATATTAGTACTTATTCGTTGGTGTAATTTTAATATACACAGTAAAAGTTAAGTTTTATGTAATCAGCAATTCCCGTCCACAGAATATAAGTGCCACTTTAAACTCTTTCTAAATGTCATATCAAATGTATTGTGGTATCATGCTGTATTTTCCTTTAACAGGCTGGCAGTATAATTTATCATTATCATTATCATTTATTCGCTCCTAGGTCGTGCTGGCACCAATTATAAATAAAATTTAAAAAAAGATTTTACCGCATATAAGTGCAGCGCTTCGTGCTGAATACAAGATTTTTTCCACCAAAATATTTCAAAAGAGATTTTACAACATATAAGTGCAACGCTTAACTCAGAATACAAGATTTTTTTCCAATGAAATAATAAAACATTTTTTTTACCGCATATAACTGCAGCGCTGATCGCCAACTATCTTTTTCTTTTTCTACTGATATATGCCTCTAAAGGCTTTACCACATATAACTGGAACAGTAAACGTTGAGTAATATTTTTTTTTTTCCACGTATATACGCCACTAAAGGCTTTTCAACAGAGGGTAATAGGCTGTCTGTCAGTTTCAAAAAACCATCGGAGCCTGAGCCGGCATGATCTGAAGTGAACGGGACGTAGCGTAGGAAGTAGGTCTGGAAAAGGGAGATGCGGTCCTCGTGCGGTTTCTGTGCTGAAGAAAAGTCCCCGTAGTGTCCAGTAAGCAATAACGCCGATATATGCGGTCTGGTGTGAATTAGTTTGCATTTTTGTGCAAGGTTAGTGCATAGTATATTCAACTATATTGGTGTGCCGCTCTTATGGAAGTCGTCACATAAGCACGCAGTTTGTGAAACGCAAATACAAGATTTCACCACAACATAGTTCGGTCCATACCGCAAAAAAGACTTTCCCACATATAACTGCAGCACTGAACACTGAATATATGTTCATTTTTCTACAGAAATACGCCACTAAAGGCTTTACCACATATAACTGCAACAGTGAACGCTGAATATATTTTTATTTTTCCACTGATATATGTCAATAAAGGTTTTTGAAGATATAAGTGCACCAGTGAATGGCGAATGCATATTTCTTTTTCTACTGCAATACGCCAGTAAAGGCTTTACCAGATATACACTAACTGCACCAGTGTACTGAGAATATATTTTTCTTTTAGCACTGAAATACGCCCCTAGACGCTTTCACCAGAAATCACTGCAACAGTGTAGTGCGTATATATATTTTTCTTTTTTTACTGTAATATGGCCGTGTATCCTTGTAGTGATACCCCTTAGTAGCAGAAGGTGTCCTTTTCCCAATGGTGAGAGTTGCTGCAGGAACTCCAGAGTCATCCGTGAGGGAAGCAGGAACAGCTCTTACAGGAGCTAGCGAACTGTGATATAGCGTTTTCCCCAATAAGAGACAGAATTCAGTATTGAGGGTGAACAAGAACTGCCTTTATTGGTGCCACACTTGGCCTTATATACAAGTCCCCATGCAAGGGGACCTTCTATCTGGACCTGATGGGGAACTGGGTGACAAACACACAGACCAATGGAAACAGGACACACAATCCCTCCCCTCTGCCTGGGAGATAATTAGGTTGGAGATAATTAGGTCAGATACTGTATGTGACCCAATAATTTCCAGGCAGAAAAAAGGTGTTAAAGCCAAATAGAAATGTAAAGAAAGCAATAAATAACAAAAAGAAAGCATATAAATCACTAAAACAGGAGGGTAGCGAGGAAGCACTGAAAAACTATAAGGAAAAAAATAGAACATGTAAAAAACAAATGAAAGCGGCCAAACTAGAGACCAAGAGACCAATTGCCAAAGAGAGTAAAACTAAGCCTAAAATTTTCTACAATTATATAAATGTTAAAAAGTATAAATCTGAAGGTGTCGGCCATTTAAAGAGTAATGAAGGGGGAGTTGCAGAGAGCGATGAGGAGAAAGCAAAGCTGTTAAATATTTTTTTCTCCAATGTAATCAGATGAAATGCTGAATGAAAAAATAAATCCCCTATTAAAAGTATCCTGTCTGACCCAAGAAGAAGTACAACAGCGACTTAAAAAGATTAAAATAGACAAATCCCCAGGACCGGATGGCATACACGACCGTATCCTAAGGGAATTAAGTAATATCATAGCCAGACCCTTATTTCTGATATTTGCAAACTCTATACTGACAGGGAATATCCCACAAGATTGGCGCATACCAAATGTGGTGCCAATATTCAAAAAGGGTCCAAAAACAGAGCCCGGAAACTATAGGCCGGTAAGTTTAACATCTGTTGTGGGGAAACTGTTTGAAGGTTTTCTGAGAGATGCTATCTTAGAGGATCTCAACAGAAATAAGCAAATAACGCCATATCAGCATGGCTTTATGACGAGGGATCGGTCATGCCAAACAAATTTAATCAGTTTCTATGAGGAGGTAAGTTCTAGACTTGACAGTGGCGAATCAATGGATGTCATATATCTGGACTTCTCCAAAGCATTTGACACTGTCCCACATAAAAGGTTAGTATATAAAATAAGGATGCTCGGAATGGGAGAAAATGTCTGTAAGTGGGTAAGTAACTGGCTGAGTGACAGAAAACATAGGGGGGTTATTAACACCCTCAGACACAGGTTAAGTACACACTCAGATTGGGCAAATGTCAATAGTGGGGTACCTCAGGGGTCAGTACTGGGCCCTATTCTTTTCAATATATTTATTAATGATCTTGTAGAAGGCTTGCATAGTAAAATATAAATTTTTGCAGGTGACACTAAACTGTGTAAAGTAATTAACACTGATGAGGACAATATACTGCTACAGAGGGATCTGGATAGATTGGAGGCTTGGGCAGATAAGAGGCAGATGAGGTTTAACACTGACAAATGTAAAGTTATGCACAAGGGAAGAAATAATGCAAGTCACTAGTACATACACAGTACACTCGGTAACACTAACATGGAAAAGGATCTAGGAATTTTAATAAACAGCAAACTAAGCTGCAAAAACCAGTGTCAGGCAGCTGCCGCCAAGGCCAATAAGATAATGGGTTGCATCAAAAGGGGCATAGACGCCCGTGATGAGAACATAGTCCTACCACTTTACAAATCGCTAGTCAGACCACTCATGGAATACTGTGTACAGTTCTGGGCTCCTGTGAACAAGGTGGACATAGCAGAGTTCAGAGGAGGGCAACTAAAGTAATAACTGGAATGGGGCAACTACAGTACTCTGAAAGATTATCAAAATTAGGGTTATTTACTTTAGAAAAAATACGACTGAGGGGAGATCTAATAACTATGTATAAATATATCAGTGGTCAGTTCAGAGATCTCTCCCATCATTTATTTATCCACAGGACTGTCACTGTTACAAGAGGACATCCTCTGCGTCTGGAGGAAAGAAGGTTTGTACACAAACATAGAAGAGGATTCTTTACGGTAAGAGCAGTGAGACTATGGAACTCTCTGCCTGAGGAGGTGGTGATGGTGAGTACAATAAAGGAATTCAAGAGGGGCCTGGATGTATTTCTAGAGTGTAATAATATTACAGGCTATAGCTACTAGAGATGGGTCGTTGATCCAGGAAGTATTTCTGATTGCCTGAATGGAGTTGGGAAGGAATTTTTTACTCCCCTTAAGTGGGGAAAGTTGGCTTCTACCTCACAGTTTTTTTTTTTTTTTGCCTTCCTCTGGATCAACTAGCAGGATGACAGGCCTAACTGGATGGACAGATGTCTTTTTTTCAGCCTTATGTACTATGTTACTATGTAATACATTACAGGGGCCATATAGAAAAGGAAACAGTGGGGATCCAATGAATAACCAGGTGGGCAAATGAATAGTGGTGAAATCCAAAAGGCAGAGAGTCTGCATCATTGCTTCCTTTTTGTGGAACACCCTGAACACCCGGATTGACCCTTTTAGGGTTAACTAGGGACTGTCCGGAATCTTGTTATGGGCTGAGTTCTGTTTGCCGGGATAATCCATCTGCATTACCGTTTTGTCTACCGGGCCTGTATTGGATTGTATTGTATTGGATTTGTCTACCAACGCCAAACATTCTTTTTCCACTGCCGCATAGCTCACTTCATGCAGTGCAACAGGGTGCTCCCCTCCATCTTCTCCCACTTGGCTTAGTCTGAACATGGAGGTATCTGTGTGCACGATGAAACATTTCTCAGCAACCGGGACAGCCAAGACAGGAGCATTCACTAAGGTGGTCTTTAATGCTTGAAAGGCCTTTTTCGCAGTTGGGGGACCACAGGACCTGTCTGGGTAGGTTCTTTTTCATCAACTCAGTCAAGGTTTTGGCCACTGCACTATAGTCTGGGACGAACTGTCTGTAGTACCCTGCGGTCCCCAGGAAGGCCAGTATTTGGGTCTTAGTACGCGTGGTGGGCCAGTTAGCGACTGCTTCGATCTTGGCAGGCTCTGCTCTCTGTTTCCCACACCCTACCCAATGTCCCAAATGCTAAACTTCTGCCATACCTATATGGCAGTTATCTGGATTCAATGTCAGGCCAGAGGCCTGAATCTGATCTAATACTGTCCCTACATGCCTCAATTGTTCTTCCCAGGAGTCACTGTAGACCGCAATATCATCCAGGTATGCACAGGAAAATTCCTGGATACCATCAAGAAGTCTATCCACCAAGCGTTGGAAAGTGGCCGGGGCATTTTTTATCCCGAATGGCATGACCTTAAACTGGTACAAGCCAAACACGGTGACAAAAGCCAACTTGGGGATAGCCTCCTCGGCCAAGGGAATCTGTCAGTACCCCTTGCAGAGGTTCATGGTGATCAGATAGCGTCCCTGTCACTGCCTTCCCTGTGAGAGATCTTAGAAGATCGGATAGACTTGCGGCACATGAGTCTATCTGACAGGTATCTCGGTTTTTCATTTCTGTTTGTTATTGTTGGCAGTATTCCACCTCTCCACAGGTTCTGCTCATTATCATTGAGGAGGCTCTATTTAAGTCCGCCTCTCACTGCTGACCATGCGGTTGATATTTCCTGCTGGAGTTCTATGTTAGTTGTTTGTGGATTATCTGCTTCCCTTTCGTCTCAGGCTATGTTCTACTGTTGTCTCCTTGGTGTGTGTATTTTGTTTCTAGGTCTCAAGGAGACGCTAGTCCCTTCACGGTGGAAGGAACTGGCTGTCTCAACTCCTGCTCCCTAAGTTAGGGTGTGCGACAGAATCAGCAAGGTTTCAGCGTTAGTTTGTTTACCATCAGGACTTGCTCATACTGTCAGCAGTCAGGGAAAGGCTCGGGGATTGTTAGGAGGTTACTATTCCCTCTTCCCTAGCTTTAAGGCCTAGTCTGCTTTCTGTCACTGCTTGTTTATTTGGTTTTTCTCACATTCCCACCTACCCATGACAGTCCCCTGGTGATACGGTCTAGCAGTTCGTCTACTCAGGGCATGGGGTAAGCGTCTGTCACTGTTTTATCATTTAGCCGCCGATAGTCTGTGCAGAACCGTGTAGTCCCATGCTTTTTCGGCACTGGGACTACTGGAGATGCCCACGGGCTATCGGACGGATCAATGGCGCTTAACCTCAATATTTCCTGTATCTCCCCTGTCATCCCTTCCCAGACAGCTTTGGGTATCCGGTAGGGGGGCTGTCTAAGGGGTCTTAGTAGCTGGGCCACATACGGCTGCTTCGTCCTCCTGCCTATCCTGATATTGTTTTTACATATTTATGTGAAAGGACTACCTTATCCTCTCATCTTTACAGCTAGCAATGACAAATGTGATGTCACATAGTTGCTCTACTACCTTATAGGGACCTTGGCACGCTGCCTGTAGTTTATTGGTCTTGATGGGTTTCAAGACTAACACCTTCTGTCCTATCTGGAATGTACGCTGACGTGCACTCCTATCATACCATACTTTGTCGTCCCTGTGATGTCTGGAGCTTCTTCTTTGCCATCTGGGCTAATTGCTCCATGCGGTCCCTGAGCTCTACCACGTATGATACGATGGGTGTCCCTTCCCTCTCGGTCTCTCCCTCCCAGTGCTCATGAATGAGATCAAGGGGACCTCGTACCCTTTGCCCATATACAGTAAAAGTTCAAAGGGAGAGAACCCATTGGATTCCCGCGACACCTCTCAGTATGCAAACAAAAGGTGTGGTAGGACTCTCTCCCAGTCCCTGTAGGTGTCTGTGAAAGTCCTCAACATTTGATTTAGGGTCCCGTTGAAGCGCTCACAGAGACCATTTGGGGGTGATACGGAGAGCTGAACAAGGGCTTAATATCACAGGCTTCCCATAAATGGTGGATTAGGTCTGTGATAAACTGCGTCCCTTGGTCAGATATGATTTCTTTTGGGAAACCTACCCTGGTGAATATCCCAAATAGGGCACTGGCAACAGTATCTGCCTGGATATTCGAGAGGGCTACGGCTTCTGGGTATCAGGTGGCGTAGTCCACCACTGTAAGGAAGTACTGCTTACCGGACTGACTGGGTCTCTTGAGGGGTCCTATTAGGTCAACTGCTATCCGACTAAACAGCTCCCCAATAACTGGCATAGATAGCAGTTGAGTTTTAGGGTGGTCTCCCCTCTTCCCTACTCTTTGACTCATATGATCTGCAGTAGTGTTGCAAATCCTTGGACACTCCCAGCCAGAAAAAGTGCTGGGTTATTCTCCCAGCTATGCGAGATACCCCAGGTGTCCTGCTAGTGGGAACTCGTGTCTGATTCACAGAAGCACCAGCCATTTTTTTGCGGTATACCCAGCTGGCGTTTCTTTCCCGGTGGCTGCGGGTGACCGACACCCTATATAATTTACCCTGCTCCCACATAAATTTCTCTCCTTCTAATTCTCCCTCCCCCATCTCTGCCCTATCCCTGTACTTGGTGAGTGAGGGATCTAGCTTAGTCTCTAACCAAAACTCCCCGGGTTGTCCGAGGCTACCATCTCAGTTAGATCATCAGTGTGTCTTACCTGGGTCTCCCCAACCGGTGGATTGGAGTTGGCAGCTCGGGCTTGGGCACGGGTTGTAACAGGATTGATGCTGGCTGGCCCAGAGGGAGGGTAGGCAGAAGTCCTAGATCATTCCCCAATAGTACTTCTGCTGGTAAGTTGTCCATAAGTCCCACATATACCATGCCGGATCCAGCGCCCAGTCGAGTTGTACTCATGCGGTGGGAGGCAAAAAACCCCGCCACCCTTACTGCAACGTGTGTCTGGTGCAGTCATTTTTCTTGACCACATGACGTTGGAGCAAAGTTAGCGTGGCTCTAGTGTCACGTAATCCTTGTGCGGTGCATCCATTGACTCGTACCTCCTGGCGTTGGTGCTGTCCGTTGTCTTGGGTGGCCGCTTGTACGGCATCAGCTTCGTACAGTACCTCTTCCGAACCGCTTTTGGCTTCCAAACAGTGTGCCACAGGACGTGGAAGGTTGTGTTGCTGGTGGGGTTGGCCTCCATGTGTTTTGGGGAGGCTCTAGGGGGCAATCCCTGCAATAATGTCCCCATTGTTTGCAACAATGGCACTGAACTGTGGAGTGGTCTGGTTGCTAAGCTGGCCTAGGTGGCCCAGAGTAATGGGTTGGCGCTGGAGCCACGGGTGCTCGAAATTCGGTGCGAGGTGGTGGTTTTGGTGCTGACTGTTCTATGTGGCAGGTATCGGTGTACTGATCGGTGTACATGCCCACTCTGTAAAGGAATACCCCCGCCCCTTCTTTTTGGACTCCCGAAATCATCGCTGGTAGGCTACCGGGGTGACAGCGTACTGGGCTAACAAAGCCTCCCTTACCAGATGGTAGTGTAGAATGTCCGCATCAGGGATGGCACGGAAAGCATCGGAAGCTTTCGCAGATAACTTCCCTGATAATATGGTGACCCATTCCTCTGTGGGTACCCGGTGTAAAGCGCACTGCCATTCAAAATCGGACAAAAATCCATCGATCTCCTCGTCGCATTCCTGGAAGAACTTAAATGCTGCAAATGGAATCTTTTTCCCCTCAGTGTTACTCAGGCTCGGGGACAGAGGGGCGCAGAGAGGCTGCTGGGTTGCAAGTCGCCGAACTTCCCTGCGCCTACGGGCCTCTGCCTCAACTGCGGTGAAGACTTGGTCAATTACTTCCTGTGATGGATTTGAGACGCTCTCTTGAACGAGAGCGGAGTTTTCATCAATCTCTATATTGTTTTCGGTCATCACTGCTGCATGATCCATTTAGATCAGCTCGGCTATCAGTTCCCGTCGTGGGCGGTTGCTAGCTGACCTTCACCGACTCTCAAGTAGATCCTTCAGTGTCAGCTTTTTCAGCTGCAGAAACAAGAAGGTCGCAGCAGCATCTCCGCTTTTTTCTTTTTTATTGCAAAGACTTCACAGCATGGATACAAATAAGGTGCAACATTTCGGCTGTTACCAGCCTTTATCAAGCTTTTTCAGCTGGTCATACTGCCTCTCCAAAAGGGTAGCACTCTCTCTGGGTAGAGAGGATCATCCCACCGCTTGCCACCAATTGTAGCGATACCCGTTAGTAGCAGATGGGTTTTAGCGCCAGAGATGTCCTTTTCCCAATTGTCGCGAGTTAGAAGTCCCGCGAGAGACCTCCGCGTCGTCTAGCAATAAACATCCTGAATCAGGTACAGACACACAAGAGTTTATTGCACAAACAAAAGCTAAGGAAGGAAGCACATGCAAAACATGAGCTCTATGTACCGTCAGTACAGTGGGAGAAAACCTCCACTGCGCCACTGTCTAGTGATACTCCAGAAGGGTGTGACTAAGCAACCCCTGGTATTCACTAGAGCCCCAGATGGTAGGGTTAGGCTTTGCAACAGGAAGTTGCCAGGGTCCACTCCAGAGTGTGAACTAGACAGTGACAACAGGAACGAACAACAGGTACCAGAAAGTACTGACGGTACATAGGCAAACATAACTGACAGGCAAATACAAACAAGGAATCTAAACATAAACCAGGCAGTGAACAAGGCATAACAAGAGAGGCAAAGCATAACAAAATACTAAATACATAGCTGATGGCAACCAGCAACATGAGAGCTGCTGCATGGACAAAGTCCGCTGCGCCAGCAGCACAGGGGCTGCTCCAAAGGCATTGCCACGAGTGGAGAACATAAGAAACACATACACAGCTCATGGTTACCAGCAACATAAGAGTTACTGCACAGGTGATGCCCGCTGCACCAGCAGCAGAAGGGCTGCTCCGAGGGCATAACCAAGAGGAAAAAGTAACACAGACATAGTTCATGGCTACCAGCAACATGAGAGTTGCTGCACGGGCAATGCCCGCTGCACCAGCAGCAGGAGAGCTGCTCCGAGGGCATAACCATGAGAAGATAACGTTACCCCCTTCCGGGGGAGACAGGAAAAGCAAAGCAAGGCTAAGACATAATAATCACAAGGTGACACAAACAATAACAAATAAGGGCAAGGCATAAAGGCATATAATACGGACAACATGGAACAAGTAGGCGAACCCACAGAGCACAGAGAGACACGGATCCCATGGGTCAGCAGCATGGGAGACAGAGTACAAACTAGGAGAAGGACAGGACAAACACACACCAGGAGAGCTGACCCAGAACTGAAGGAAAGTCGGCTTGTATACAGGTTCCATGGGTGCAGCAGAGAGGCCATACCCATGGAGCAGACAGAGAGGATAAACTCCTGATAGGAACATAAGGGAGTTAACCCATACAAAATCACAAAGAACACACAGAAATGAAACCGCAGCGAGGAGCTGCCGTATGAGCATGGATGGAAGGTCACAGCCAGAGATAGCGGCTGTGACAGGTGAGAGGTGCTGCAGGAACTCCAGAGTCATCCATGAGGGAAGCAGGAACAGCTCTTACAAGAGCTAGTGAACTGTGATATAGCGTTTTCCCCAATAAGAGACAGAACTCAGTATTGAGGGTGAACAAGAACTGCCTTTATTGGTGCCACACTTCGCCTTAGGGTACTTTCACACTTGAGTTGGTGCGGATCCGTCTTTTTATATGCACAGACGGATCCGCACCTATAATGCAAACGTTTGTATCCGTTCAGAACGGATCCGTTTGCATTAGTTAAAAGAAAAATGACAAAGTCCAAAACGGATCCGTTTTGAATTACATTGAAAGTCAATGGGGAACGGATCAGTTTTCAAATGCACCATATTCTGTCATTGAAAACGGATCAGTACCCATTGACTTACATTGTAATTAAAAACGGATCTGTTAGGCTCCGCCTCTTCAGACGGACACCAAAATGCTGCATGCTGCGTTTGCTGTCCGCCTCAAAAACAGAATAGAAGCAGAACGGAGCCTAACTGATGCATTCTGAAACGATCCTTATCTATTCAGAATGCATTGGGGCTTAACTAATCCAAAACGCTACAAACGGAATCCAAAATGCTAGTGTGAAAGTACCCTTATATGCAAGTCCCCATGCAAGTGGACCTCCCATCTGGACCTGATGGGGAACTGGGTGACAAACACACAGACCAATAGAAACAGGACACACATACCTCCCCTCTGCCTGGGAGATAATTAGGTTAGGGAGATAATTAGGTCAGATACTGTATGTGACCCAATCATCTCCTGGCAGAAAAAAGGTTTTAAAGCCAAATACATTACAGGGGACATATAGAAAAGGGAACAGTGGGTATCCAATGAATAACCAGGTGGGCAAATGAATAGTTGTGAAATCCAAAAGGCAGAAAGTCTGTCACAACCAGAAATAACCGCAGAAGTGACCCGAGAATATATATTTCTTGTTGGACGGAAAAAGGCCACTATACGCTTTAACCAGAAAACAATTAAAGACTTAAGTGCGTATATATTTTACTTGTAGTACTGAAATATGAACCTATACGCTTTCACCAGAAATAACTGCAACAGTGCTGTGCTTATATATCTTTTTTTTTTTGTTAATGAAATAAGCCCCTATACGCTTGCAACAGAAATCACAGCAACAGTGCAGTACGTATATATATTTTTCTTTTTTTACTGTAATACGCCCCTATACCCTTTCACGAGAAATAACTGCAGAAGTGACCTGAGAATATATATTTCTTGTTGGATGGAAAAATGCCACTATACGCTTTAACCAGGAAACAATTAAAGAGTGAAGTGAGAATATATTTTTCTTGTAGTACTAAAATACGAGCCTATACGCTTTCACCAGAAAAATCTGCAACAGTGCAGTGCGTATATATTTTTCTTTAATTAAATAAAATAAGCCCTATACGCTTTTAACAGAAATCACTGCAACAGTGCAGTGCATTTAAATGTTTTGTGTATTACTGAAATACTGCACTATACTCTTTCACCAGTAATGACTGCAAATGATTTTAGAGCAAATAACAACAAAAGGGACCTGCGTTTATATTTATCTTTTTCCACAGATAAAAGCCAAAAAATGCTTTTCAACATAGCACTTGCAGCCCAATAACTAATTTCTGGAATGACAGAGCTGTATTATGAGACTATCTGGATCCCCAAGTAATGTTTCCCTGCACTTGTAAATCGATTTTTTTCCACAATGAGGATTTTCCTATGACCAGCAGATGATGGGAAGGACAGACAGCTCCCTTCGGCTGAGGTGGTGGAGCCTTGACTGCCTGAAATCAGCTGCGTGCCATTGGTTGCTGCAGCAGGCTGGACCACCACATGGGAGCCACTGTTGTCTCAGGCCGCTTTATAGTGACGCTGCATATGTTGACACAGGGCCGTAGTGCCAACATTGGCACCCAGGCCACGTTTCCCCTTCTGTCCACAGATTCTACATATGGCCATGTTCACTTCACCACACAACGGCTAATAAGACACCCTTTTTTCCCGATAATACACACAAAAAAGGGCTTTAGAACATATAACTGCACCGCTGAACAGAAAATATATTTTTCTTTTGCCACTAATACACGACAAAAAGGGCTTTATAACATATAACTGCACCGCTGAAAATCAAATATATTTTATGTACTTTTGACACTAATACACGCCACAAAAGGCTTTAGAACATATACTGTAACTGCACCGTTAAACGGCAAATATATTTTTCTTTTGCCACTAATACTGGACACAAAAGGCTTTAAAACATATAACTGCACCGCTGAACAGCAAATATATTTTAATTTTGCCACTAATACGACAAAAAGGGCTGTAACATAGTATATAAGGCCAAAAAAAGACATTTGTCCATCCAGCTCGGCCTGTCATTCTGCAAGTTGATCCAGAGGAAGGCATAAAACACCTGTGAGGTAGAAGAGAATTTTCCTCATGTAAGGGGAATAAAAATTTCTTCCCGACTCCAATCAGGCAATCAGAATAACTCCCTGGATCAACGACCCATCTCTATTAGCTATAATCTGTAATATTATTATACTCCAGAAATACATCGAGGCCCCTCTTGAATTCCTTTATTGTACTCACCATCACCACCTCCTCAGGCAGAGAGTACCAGAGTCTAACTGCTCTTACTGTAAAGAATCCTCTTCTATGTTTGTGTCCCCTCGTCACAGTCACAGTCCTGGGGATAAATAGATGATGGGAGAGATCTCTGTACTGACCACTAATATATTTATGCATAGTAATTACATCTCCCCTCAGTCTTTTTTCTGAAGTGAATAACCCTAATTTTGATAATCTTTCAGGGTACTGTAGTAGCCCCATTCCAGTTATTACTTTAGTTGCCCTTCTCTGAACCCTCTCCAGCTCTGCTATGTCTGCCTTGTTCACAGGAGCCCAGAACTGTACACAGTACTCCATGTGTGGTCTGACTAGCGATTTGTAAAGTGGTGGGACTAAGTGGTAGGACTAAGCCCTTTTAATGGCTGTAACACCCCAATAACAAGAACGGTTTGCTGGAGTTACAGAGCTGTATAATGACAATTTGGGTGCCCAGTCAGTGCAGCAAGGTGTAATAGGATTGTTCCTATTACCCAGGCTGTAACCTCCCCTAATGACCCCTGTTTAACATAAATGCTGTAGAATGATTCCTCCCTATCCTTTCCCTACACCTTGAATAATCTTTTCCTGCACTTGTAAATCATTTTTTTTGACAATTAAGTTTTTTCTAACACTGTCCCTAGCGCTTGCTGACATCTCTTCCTGCACTAAGTACACAGAAAAATGGCAGAATCCAAGCTGGCTGAGGCTATTCATAGGGCTGTGACATAACAGGGCTGTCTGGCTGCTGATTGGCTGCATGCATGGCATTATGGGTCATCCCGCCTACCCAGAGTTCCTTGCTCCATGTCCTCACACGTGCAGCAACCATTTTAGTAAAAAATGCAATTTGTTACCACAAAGCATGAGGAAATTCGGAGTCTGTGCGAATCGAATTTTTCCTGAAATTCGGATTGAATTCCACTTCGTCAGCTTCGATTCGCTCATCTCTAATCAATATGCCACACATAGTACCCATAAAATGAGTGCCATAAATACTTCCCATCCTAAAAAGCTCAGTGTCGCACAAAGATGTATATCTATCGAAAAGGGTACAAATCATGGGGCAGGGAGTGTAGAGCTCCTGTGTACCTATTATGTTTGTAAAGCAAATTCTACTCCCAAAGATGAAGACTGAACTACAGTAAGATTGCCACCTTTCTCAATAAAAAATACTGGCCAAGTTTATATAGGTATAAAGGTTTTGTCGTTTTGATTCGTGGCTTAACACGAGGTGTAATTTGACATTAATTATATTTTGAGTTTTGTGGCTTTTTTTTATTAAAAACGTTTTTCCTGTTTTTTTTTTTATAAAATACTGCCAAAATGATGAAAACATGTGTAAACCAGTGAAATTGAATGAGCTGTTATCAAGAATAAAAATGCCTGCAAAGCCAGGAAAAATACATCCCCTTCATCTATGTCGGTGCTACCCCTGAACCATATAAATATAAATGTATTTTCTGACTGAAGGAAACTTTTCTTTCAGAAATATATTAGATATTGCTTTTTAGTGATAATTATCACTATATAAAATATAGCTTGTACCAGGTATAGTGTTTTAGTGACATTACAGATCACTTGGAAATAAGTCAACCCTTGGATACTGACTTGCAGGATCAGAGCACTTTATTCCATTGTCTGTGAAGGTTCTCATTTATCCAGGTCATGGTATATATGTAAAGAATAAATCAAGGCAACTGGACTTGCTGTAGATTTCTTGAAGCTTTCTCAATTCTGAGTGACTTGTACAAGAATTCTCTGGGAATAAATATGTAACTGAATCAACACCTGGTAATTAGGTCATTATACCCAGCATGGGGTCAAAGGTGTTGATTCCATAGTCCTAATTGGAGTCAGTAGGTGATAATGACCTTTCTCCTTGGCTCTGTGTCTAGTATCCGCCCCAGCTAATTCAGCTCCTCCTCTCTGATACATCACTGTTGCTAGACAGACAAAGCAAATGAGTGAACAGCAAATCTTTTATATACAGTTATAACAACATCACAGTGGGGATCTAGATATCAGGGGTGAATGGAACCCTACTGAGCCAGCAGGGGAGTATGGCCTGGAGCAGATACTCCAAATGCACCAACGATAATCTTGCTCTGCATGCTAAGGCATCGGTCTCTGTCTAATCTTACAAATGTACATTTTATAAGTAAATATATCTTCATTTAATTTTATCTTTTATTAATATCTGCAGTACACAAATATTGCACTAGTGTTCATGAAAGGCTTTTCTATGAAATACATATATAGCAGAAACATTATTTTCTGATTTAAACCAGATGACTCATATTTTATCTGAATGAGGCTTAAATCACACTGTTTTTCCTATCTGTAGAAAATTAAAACAATGTTTTTGCCATTTAAAACTAAAGTATGTTTAACCCCTTCCTGACATCCACTGTACATGTATGGTGGATGATAGGTCTTTTCATATATCCCTCAGAAGCTGAATGGGTGCCATATCTGGAATTGTGTTTCTTTTTCTCTATTCCACCCAGTTTAAACATTTTTAAGTTTTCCACTACATCGTATAGAATAATAAATAGTGCCATTAGAAAGCACAACTTGTTCTGTAAAAAACAAGCCCTCATAGAGCTACGTGAAAAACATGTTTAAAAAGTTATGCCTCTTTGAAGGCAGGGATAAAAAAATAAAAATTGAAACTGCGGTGTCAAGAAGGTGTTAAAAGAGGGTATTGTAAGTACATATCTTGTTTTTTTGATAGGGCATAAGAATATAGCAGGCTGTAAAAAATAAAGACACAGTTCACCACAATGGTTACGTGTAAACTACGACTTTCACTGATATTTATAGAAACTGACGATTGCAATGATGAAAATTAGTATTGCAAACAACAGTAACTGTAGAAAACATTTCTCAAGAACCCGAACTAGCTAGATTACTTTCTCTACATGCCATATAACATAAGAAGAAATATAGAAAGGATTCCCAGCGAGCGTCTGTACTCTTCAATTCATATGCTCTTTATTTTATCAATATATCACAAAAATATAACAATGGACGTGTTTCGGCCAGTCCAGCCTTTATCAGCCCTTCCACCCCTCTGATCTGCAACAAGCGTGGTATCAGTTATCGTGATCAGCTGGTCCATGCGGATATTGGTTCCATGATAACAATTCCTAGGCAAAGAACAATAGATAACCAAAACAATGGTACCTATCCCTGCTTGCACTGTGTACAGTGTTCCCATGTCATCAGAGGAGAAGTCTTCCACCATCCACACACAGGTAGTACCATCCACACACAGGTAGGGCTTTTTCACCTGTGATTCTACTAATGTCATTTATTTGATAAAGTGCCCTTGTGGTTTGGCATATGCTGGGGAAACAATGCAACCTGTAAAAGATCGCATTTGCAAGCACAAATCTACATCCACACAGGCAGTCTATTACTTCCTTTACCATTCCATTGCCATAATTTCCTACACTCCATTTCCCAGTTGAGGTTTCAGGTATTAGAACAAGTGAAGAGACCAAGAAGAGGTGGCAATATTAAAAATCTTTTATTACGTAGAGAAGCATATTGGATCTGTTATTGACTATTGAAACAGTATGGATACTTGCTTGTTTTATACACACTGCTCAGTCACCATTTAGTAGAAAACTCCTGGTTCCTGGATGTACCAGGGGCGCACACAGCTTTCCCGCTATCTTGAAAATCAGAGGGGGGAAGGCCCAAAGTAGAGTTAGGGGGCTGCGTAGCTGTGCGGTGCAGCTGATATCTTTCAGTCTGATGGAAAGGAAGTGTAAGATTAACCCATTGTATGCTTGCTATTATTTCCCAGTAACCAATAAAAATGCACCGCCTTTAGTTACCTCCCACCGGGGGGGTATATTCTGTGTGGACACTAGACAATAAACCAGAGATTTACTTTGACTCCGATGGATATGTGTCAGAGTTTGATTTCTCCGTGCACGTTACAGACACCTTTAAACTAATTTGGAGCAGTACATCAACCTACCTGGTATCTTGATAAGATCCAAAACAGCTGGCGCGCAACGTGGGGCTCGAAGGACATGATCCCCTGATCCAGTACGCCCCGATGACCAGACGAGGAGGACCTCCCTAACGGACACCGGGACTGCAGCACGTGATAAGAGGTAGGTGTTACCTTGCCTCCATGTGTTCTTTGGCCAGTCTGAGGGAGGGGTGCCGTGTCAGCTTGGGGTGTCCTCGAGGGCATGAAAGTAAGAACCCTATGTGTTTTAAAGTCTTGATGTACTGTGTTTATAATCTGTGAAGACTCTGTTGACAAGTATCACTGACTGAGACACAGAGAGTGCTCCTATTGGCCTGTATCGGAGTGCAGCCCGGTTGTCTGACTCGATCACAGAAGGGGGAGAGCGGCCAGTGGCAGCCCAGAGTGTGCTTGTCCGGGACTCAAATTTTCTGAAGATTTTATTGATCTACATGCTGAAGAGGATCTTCAGGAAGAAGAACTATGGACCTCAACTGACTCTCTTTACAAGGAACCAGATCATGCCTGCATCACAGGGACACCCCCATCAGTCCAATACACTCCTCTGACAAACCCACATTGGACTCTCTCTTTGTGGACGGCTCAAGGTATGCCAATGACAAAGGGAAGTTCCATACAGGCATGGCGGTCACTAATGAGCATGAGGTGATGTGTGCAAGACAATTGCACCCAGACCAGTCAGCACAGGAGGCTGAACTTTTTGTCCTCACTAAAGCCTGCCTCATGGCAAAAGACTCCACCGCCAATATCTACACAGACTCTAGATATGCCTTTGGAACTCCAATCAAGAATGCTTCAGCAGTAGTGGCTCTAATGGCAGCAGTACTCCTGCCCAGCCAAGTGGCAGTGATCAAGGTAAAGGCCCATACTCAAGCTGACACCGCTGAGGCTAGGGGAAATGCCCTAGCTAACCAAGCAGCCAAGAAAGCAGCAGTGAAAGAGAAAGGAGTCCAGTCAGACCAGATTATGGTAGCACAGGAAGACCAGGAACAAAAAGAAGTCACATGGGTCCTACTGAAACAGATGCAGAAACAGGACACTCCTATGGAAAAGGAAACCTGGTTGAAAGAGTCAGCCCTCGAAGAAGAATCTGGACTCTGGACACAAGGAAAGAGAGTGTGTCTACCCAGAGCCCTTTATCCCTTAGTAGCCTCAGTGGCCCATGGGCCCACCCACCCAACCAAAGCCATCGTGAAATAACTAATTGATAAAATATGGGTGGCGCCTGGAATCACCCCGATCCTGGTAAGGCATACCCAGTCTTGCCTCATTTGTGCCGAGTGCAACCCAGGCAGAACAGAACTTATGCTTGCCAAGTGCCTTTCCAGTGCTCCGTAACCATTTCAAAGGACCCAAATCGACCACATCCAGATTCCAATGTGCCAACGGTTTCAATATGTGCTAATAGTGATAGACGTGTTCTCTGGGTGGCCAGAAGCCTACCCCATCCAAAACCAGAGAGCAACAACCACTGCTAAGATACAAATGCAGGAAACTGTTTGTAGGTTCGGGGTATCTGAGGTCATTGAGAGTGATCAGGGCCCAGCATTCACTGCTAGTCTAACTCAAGACGTCTGGAAGATGGTATGGTCACACCTACTGTAGCATTTCACACCCCGTACTGACCCCAAAGCAGCGTCAAAGTTGAAAGACTTAACAGAGTTTTGAAATAAAAAATGCTGAAGATGACCAGGGAGACAGGGCTTAATTGGATTCAGCAAACAATTGTCTAACATACATGCACAAGTTCTCTCTTCCATTCCAGATCCTGACTCCCTGGAAGGAAGCCACACTCTGAAACCTGGAGAGTGTGTGGAAGTCACGAAGCACATCAGAAGCAACCTCGAACCATGATACGAGGGACCCTACCAAGTGCTGTTGACTACCCCAACTTCTGTGAAACTCAAAGGGAGATCTACCCCCTTGCAAGAGGGATACTGGGCTAATGTCACATGTTTTTCTAGCTGGGCACACTGTTATGGTCTCAAAGTACAAACCAAAGGCATGACATTTAGTACCACACTCTAAAATTGACACAAATGCTATTCCTAAACACACCTTGTACCACAGGGCCAAAGATAACATACCCAGACCAAACGGTAAGCCACATGTTGTAGAAATGAGCATTCCCCAAAAAATTGGAGTATCCTGTTCATATATCCCATGGTAATGCAGATGTGGGATCATTTGGTGGTAGCAACTGATTATCTAAATTACCAAATATGGAAAGTGATGAGACTTATGAATAGAGAGCGAACACCTGGAAGTTCGGGTTCGGGAAGTTTGGCCGAACTTCCCGAAAATGTTCGGGTTCGGGATCCGAACTCGACCCGAACTTTATCCCGAAACCCATTGAAGTCAATGGGGACCCGAACTTTTAGGCACTAAAAAGGCTGTAAAATAGTCCAAGAACGGGCTAGACGGATGCCAAAGGCAGCAAAATGTAGGTAAATCCCCTGCAAACAAATGTGGATAGGTAAATTAATTAAAATAAAATAAATAAAATTTAACCAATATCAATTGGAGAGAGGTCCCACCGCAAGGAATCATGCGTCATATCACCCAACACTGTAGAAGGCCACTTTCAGTTATTTTGGCCCCAGCACCCAGACAGAGGAGAGAGGTCCCACAGTAAGGAATCATGTGTCATATCACCCACCACTGGAGAAGTCCACTTTCAGTTATTTCAGCCCAGCACCCAGAGCAAGGATACAGGTCCCACATCAAGGAATCATGCGTCATATCACCCACCACTGGAGAAGGCCACTCAGTTATTTCGGCCCCAGCACCCAGACAGAGGAGAGATGTCCCACAGGAAGGAATCATGCGTCATATCACCCACCACTGGAGAAGGCCACTTTCAGTTATTTCAGCCCAGCACCCAGACCGAGGATACAGGTTCCACATCAAGGAATCATGCATCATATCACCCACCACTGGAGAAGGCCACTCAGTTATTTCGGCCCCAGCACCCAGACAGAGAAGAGAGGTCCCACAGCAAGGAATCATGCGTCATATCACCCACCACTGGAGAAGGCCACTTTCAGTTATTTCAGCCCAGCACCCAGACCGAGGATACAGGTTCCACATCAAGGAATCATGCATCATATCACCCACCACTGGAGAAGGCCACTCAGTTATTTCGGCCCCAGCACCCAGACAGAGGAGATAGGTCCCACAGCAAGGAATCATGCGTCATATCAACCACCACCGGAGAAGGCAACTCTCAGTTATTTTGGCCCAGCACCCAGACAGAGGAGAGAGGTCCCACAGCAAGGAATCATGCGTCATATCAACCACCACCGGAGAAGGCCACTCTCAGTTATTTCGGCCCAGCACCCAGACAGAGGAGAGAGGTCCCACAGCAAGGAATCATGCGTCATATCAACCACCACCGGAAAAGGCCACTTTCAGTTATTTCGGCCCAGCACCCAGACAGAGGAGAGAGGTCCCACAGGAAGGAATCATGCGTCATATCAACCACCACCAGAGAAGGCCACTCACAGTTATTTCGGCCCAGCACCCAGACAGAGGAGAGAGGTCCCACAGCAAGGAATCATGCATCATATCAACCACCACCGGAGAAGGCCACTCTCAGTTATTTCGGCCCCACCACCCAGACAGAGGAGAGGTTCATTCAACTTTGGGTTGCACCGCAAGATCATGGTAAGGTTAAAAAAATGAGGATTCAATAAAGAAGTGCCCCGGAGTACAAGAATACATGGTTGAGGGGGAGGCAGTTATAAATGTCTATTCTGCACAAGGGAGGCACAGGTCCTGTGGGATCCATGCCTGGTTCATTTTTATGAACGTCAGATTGTCCACGTTGGCTGTGGACAGGCGGCTGCGTTTGTCAGTAATGACGCCCCCTGCCGTGCTGAATACACGTTCAGACAAAGCGCTGGCCGCCGGGCAGGCCAGCACCTCCAAGGCATAAAATGCTAACTCTGGCCACGTGGACAATTTGGAGACCCAGAAGTTGAATGGGGCCGAACCATCAGTCAGTACGTGGAGGGGTGTGCAGACGTACTGTTCAACCATGTTAGTGAAATGCTGCCTCCTGCTAACACGTTCCGTATCAGGTGGTGGTGCAGTTAGCTGTGGCATGGAGACAAAACTTTTCCACATTTCTGCCATGCTAACCCTGCCCTCAGAGGAGCTGGCCGTGACACAGCTGCGTTGGCGACCTCTTGCTCCTCCTCTGCCTTCGCCTTGGACTTCCACCTGTTCCCCTGTGACATTTGGGAATGCTCTCAGGAGCGCGTCTACCAGCGTGCGCTTGTACTCGCGCATCATCCTATCATGCTCCAGTGCAGGAAGTAAGGTGGGCACATTGTCTTTGTATCGGGGATCCAGCAGGGTGGCAACCCAGTAGTCCGCAAACGTTAAAATGTGGGCAACTCTGCTGTCGTTGCGCAGGCACTGCAGCATGTAGTCGCTCATGTGTGCCAGGCTCCCCAGAGGTAAGGACAAGCTGTCCTCTGTGGGAGGCGTATCGTCATCATCCTCCGTATCCCCCCAGCCACGCACCAGTGATGGGCCTGAGCTGTGTCTTGTGCCACCCCGCTGTGAACCTGCTTCATACTCATCCTCCTCCAACTCCTCCTCATCCTCCTCGTCCTCCAGTAGTGGGCCCTGGCTGGCCACATTTGTACCTGGCCTCTGCTGTTGCAAAAAACCTCCCTCTGAGCCACTTCTAACAGACTGGCCTGAAAGTGCTAAAAAATGACCCCTCATCCTCCTCCTCCTCCTCCACCTGGGCCACCTCCTTTTCCATCATCGCCCTAAGCGTTTTCTCAAGGAGACATAGAAGTGGTATTGTAACACTGATAACGGTGTCATCGCCACTGGCCATGTTGGTGGAGTACTCGAAACAGCGCAACAGGGCACACAGGTCTCGCATGGAGGCCCAATCATTGGTGGTGAAGTGGTGCTGTTCTGCAGTGCAACTGACGCGTGCGTGCTGCAGCTGAAACTTTACTATGGCCTGCTGCTGCTCGCTCAGTCTCTCCAGCATGTGCAAGGTGGAGTTCCACCTGGTGGGCACGTCGCATATGAGGCGGTGAGCGGGAAGGCCGAAGTTCCGCTGTAGCGCAGACAGGCGAGCAGTGGCAAGATGTGAACGCCGGAAGCGCTCACAGACAGCCCGCACTTTATGCAGCAGCTCTGACATGTCGGGGTAGTTGTGAATGAACTTCTGCACCACCAAATTCAGCACATGCGCCAGGCAAGGGATGTGCGTCAAACCGGCTAGTCCCAGAGCTGCGACGAGATTTCACCCATTATCGCACACCACTAGGCCGGGCTTGAGGCCCACCGGCAGAAACCACTCGTCGGTCTGTTGTTCAATACCCCGCCACAACTCCTGCGCGGTGTGGGGCCTGTACCCCAAATATATGAGTTTCAGAATGGCCTGCTGACGTTTACCCCGGGCTGTGCTGAAGTTGGTGGTGAAGGTGTGTGGCTGACTGGATGAGCTGGTGGAACTAGAGGAGGAGGAAGCCGAGTAGGAGGAGGAGGCTACAGGAGGCAAAGAATGATGCCCTGCGATCCTTGGCGGCGGAAGGACGTGCGCCAAGGAACTCTCCGCCAGGGGCCCAGCCGCCACTACATTTACCCAGTGTGCAGTTAGGGAGATATAGCGTCCCTGGCCGTGCTTACTGGTCTACGTATCTGTGGTTAGGTGGACCTTGCCACAGATGGCGTTGCGCAGTGCACACTTGATTTTATCGGATACTTGGTTGTGCAGGGAAGACACGGCTGTCTTGGAGAAGTAGTGGTGGCTGGGAACAACATACTGTGGGACAGCCATGGACATTAGCTGTTTGAAGCTGTCTGTGTCCACCCACCAGCCTGAATGACAGCATTTCAAAGGCCAGTAGTTTAGAAATGCTGGCATTCAGGCCCAGGGCTCGAGGGTGGCTAGGTGGGAATTTACGCTTTCTCTCCAAGGTTTGTGAGATGGAGAGCTGAACGCTGCCGTGTGACATGGTGGAGATGCTTGGTGACGCAGGTGGTGTTGTCGGTGGCACATCCTCTGTTTGGTGGGTGGCAGGTGCCAACATTCCTCCCGAGGCGGAGGAGGAGGCCGAGGCAGCAGCAGAAGAGGGAGCAGGGGGAGCCTGAGTAAGTTCCTTGCTTTTAAGGTGTTTACTCCACTGCAGTTCATATTTTGCATGTAGATGCCTGGTCATGCAGGTTGTGCTAAGGTTCAGAACGTTAATGCTTCGCTTCAGGCTCTAATGGCACAGCATGCAAACCACTCGGGTCTTGTCGTCAGCACATTGTTTAAATAAGTGCCATGCCAAGGAACTCCTTGAAGCTGCCTTTGGGGTGCTCGGTCCCTGGTGGCGGTGGCCAGTAGCAGGCGAACAGGCGGCTGTTCTGCTTTTGCCCCCTGCTCTCTCTTTTGCTATGCTGTTGGCTCGGTCTCACCACTGCCTATTCCTCTGAACTATGAAAGTCAGTGGCACGACCTTCATTCCATGTGGGGTCTAGAACCTCATCGTCCCCTGCATCGTCTTCCACACAGTCTTCCTCCCTGACCTCCTGTTCGGTCTGCACACTGCAGAAAGACGCAGCAGTTGGCACCTGTGTTTCGTCATCATCAGAGACGTGCGGACTCCGATGAGGTGGTATTCCCATGTTCTCATCATCAGGAAACATCAGTGGTTGTGGATCAGTGCATTCTATGTCTTCCACCACTGGGGAAGGGCTATGTGGATTCACTTGGGAAACCCTGCCAGCAGAGTCTTCAAAAAGCATAAGAGACTGCAGCATAATTTGAGGCTCAGATAGTTTCCCTGATATGCATGGGGGTGATGTGACAGACTAATGGGCTTGGTTTTCAGGTGCCACCTGTGCGCTTTCTGCAGAAGACTGGGTGGGAGATAATGTTGTGAACATGCTGGATCCACTGTCGGCCACCCAATTGACTAGCGCCTGTACCTGCTCTGGCCTTACCATCCTTAGAACGGCATTGGGCCCCACCAAATATCGCTGTAAATTCTGGCGGGTACTGGAACCTGAGGTAGTTGGTTCACTAGGATGTGTGACTGTGGCAGAATGGCCACGTCCTCTCCCAGCACAAGAGGGTACACTAACACCACCACGACCGCGTCCGCGTCCCTTACTAGATGTTTTCCTCATTGTTACCGTTCACCAAGCACCACAATAAGAAAAAAAATATTTGGCCCAATGTATTGATTTCATTATTCAGGCCTTTTTTTTACAGGCACCTAACACTATCTGCCTATTTATTTATGTAGCGTATTACACTAATCCAGGCAAAGCAGTAACCACTGATTTAGGGGAATATCTCTTTTAGGGCTAGTATTTAGGCCCTGGATGAAAGGTATCCTTTTATGGACAGATTTACAATTGGCCTGCAACAGCTCAAAAACCAGATTCAGGGTATTGCTATTTTGGCAATTGAATTTAACCCCAGAACAAAATATATGTTTTGGCGGACACTATTATACTTTGCCAGCCACAGCTGAAACCACTGATTTATGGTATTGCTATTTTGGCAATTGAATTTCACATCAAGATCAAAATATATGTTTTGGCGGACACTATTATATTTTGCCAGCCACAGCTGAAACCACTGATTTATGGTATTGCTATTTTGGCAATTGAATTTCACCCCATAACAAAATATATGTTTTGGCGGACACTATTATATTTTGCCAGCCACAGCTGAAACCACTGATTTATGGTATTGCTATTTTGGCAATTGAATTTCACCCCAGAACAAAATATATGTTTTGGCGGACACTATTATATTTTGCCAGCCACAGCTGAAACCACTGATTTATGGTATTGCTATTTTGGCAATTGAATTTCACCCCAGAACAAAATATATGTTTTGGCGGACACTATGAATCTTGGCCTGCAACAGCTGGGATACCAGATTCAGGGTATTGCTATTTTGGTAATTGAATTTCACCCCAGAACAAAATTTATGTTTTGGCGGACACTATTATATTTTGCCAGCCACAGCTGAAGCCACTGATTTATGGTATTGCAATTTTGGCAATTGAATTTCACCCCAGAACAAAATATATGTTTTGGCGGACACTATTATATTTTGCCAGCCACAGCTGAAACCACTGATTTATGGTATTGCTATTTTGGCAATTGAATTTCACCCCAGAACAAAATATATGTTTTGGCGGACACTATTATATTTTGCCAGCCACAGCTGAAGCCACTGATTTATGGTATTGCTATTTTGGCAATTGAATTTCACCCCAGAACAAAATATATGTTTTGGCGGACACTATGAATCTTGGACTGCAAAAGCTGGGACACCAGATTCAGGGTATTGCTATTTTGGCAATTGAATTTTACCCCAGAACAAAATATATGTTTTGGCGGACACTATTATATTTTGCCAGCCACAGCTGAAACCACTGATTTATGGTATTGCTATTTTGGCAATTGAATTTCACCCCAAAACAAAATATATGTTTTGGCGGACACTATTATATTTTGCCAGCCACAGCTTAAACCACTGATTTATGGTATTGCTATTTTGGCAATTGAATTTCACCCTAGAACAAAATATGTGTTTTGGCGGACACTATTATATTTTGCCAGCCACAGCTGAAACCACTGATTTATGGTATTGCTATTTTGGCAATTGAATTTAACCCCAGAACAAAATATATGTTTTGGCGGACACTATTATATTTTGCCAGCCACAGCTGAAACCACTGATTTATGGTATTGCTATTTTGGCAATTGAATTTCACCCCAGAACAAAATATATGTTTTGGCCGACACTATAATATTTTGCCAGCCACAGCTGAAACCACTGATTTATGGTATTGCTATTTTGGCAATTGAATTTCACCCCAGAACAAAATATATGTTTTGGCGGACACTATGAATCTTGGCCTGCAAAAGCTGGTACACCAGATTCAGGGTATTGCTATTTTGGCAATTGAATTTCACCCCAGAACAAAATATATGTTTTGGCGGACACTATTATACTTTGCCAGCCACAGCTGAAACCACTGATTTATGGTATTGCTATTTTGGCAATTTAATTTCACCACATAAAATAATCTCTCCTTTGCCAGACAGCAGACAGTATTATACTTGGCTAGCCAAAGCTGGAACACCAGATTTAGGGGATTGGTATTTGGGCAAATGTATTTAACCCCTTAATAAAATATAGAAATTGCTATCCTGAGTTTCTAGGGGTGACAATTAGCACAGCCAAGCCCCTGATGTAGGATATAGCAAAAAAAAAATAGTATTGATGGATTGATGGACTTGGCGGCAGCTTGTTCTGGTGCACCACAAGTCACAACATGGCCGCCGATCACCCCAGAAAATAAGTGACAGAAAAACGCTCTGTGCAGCCTAAAAGCCAGTGCACAAGTAACTAGCAGAAGTTCAATCATTCACAGCTGTAGATCGATCCGTTCATTAGGTGCTGTTGCTGACTTTTCCCTGCCTAATCTCGCCCTCACAGAAGCTGCGTCCTCTCCCTACACTAATCAGAGCAGTGTGACGAGCGGCGCTACGTGACTCCAGCTTAAATAGAGGCTGGGTCACATGCTGCACTTGGCCAATCACAGCCATGCCATTAGTAGGCATGGCTGTGATGGGCTCTTAGGGCAAGAAGTAAAACGCTAGCTGATTGGCTGCTGTGCAGCCCTTCAGAAAGCGGGAAGTAATCGCCGAACAACGAACCCGAACCCGAACTTTTTTGAAAATGTCCGGGTTCGGGTCCGTGTCCCGGACACCCCAAAATTCGGTACGAACCCGAACTATGCTCAAACTGTTCGCTCAACACTACTTATGAACACTTCAAACATCATGTAGAACCAGTTGATCATTTTCACCAACCAACACACATTAGTTCTAGACTATGTTACAGCTAAAGATGGAGGTATGTGCCAGGTTGTGGGACCCGCTTGTTGCATTACATAAACCTGCAGGGTAACTTGCAAGTTAAGGTTGGTCTAGAGAAAATGATGGAACTAAGGGATAGATGGCTGAACGCACATAAAGCTGATAGAGATACATGGTTGTCTGATACCTTCTCCTTCCTTAACCCCGCCTACTGGTTTAAATGTATTGGGGATTGGTTCATGGGAATTATCCATGAAATATTTCAGGTGGCCCTAATACTATTGATGATATACATGGTACTTAAGCTTGTTCTTACTTGTGTGACCCGCCTTTCAAAAAAGTTGAAGAAAACTGATGAGCAACCTATCATGCTTTTCTTCTATGAGGAAGAACAAAAGGGAATGCCATTCAACACGGTTCTCCCTCCCAACTGTAATGCCATTCAAAGATAGGGTAAGATGAACCCCGGGGTACTATCATAAGCCCTGAAACCTGGAGCTTATCTATCAGGTAAGTTGTTGCCACTGCAGGTGAAGAGGATACAAAGGGTATGCCCAGTGGATTCGTTAGGTAGTGATAGCCTACAATCAAGTTTCCAAGGGGGGACTGTTATGGACAATTGAAACAGTATGGATACTTGCTTGTTTTGTACACACTGCTCACCATTTAGTAGAAAACTCCTGGTTCCTGGATGTACCAGGAGCACACCCAGATTTCCCACTATCTTAAAGATGGGAGGTGGAAGGAGCGCATTCCAAGGCCCTAGATAGAGTTAGGAGGCTGCGTAGCTGCGCTGTGAAGCTGATATCTTTCAGTCTGATGGAAAGGAAGTGTAAGATTAACCCATTGTATGCTTGCTATTATTTCCCAGTAACCAATAAAAATGCACCGCCTTTAGTTACCTCCCACCGGGGGGGTATATTCTGTGTGGACACTAGACAATAAACCAGAGATTTTACTTTGACGCCGATGGATATGTGTCAGAGTTTGATTTCTCCGTGCACGTTAAGGAGCAGTACATCAACCTACCTGGTATCTTGAGCCAAAACAGATCCATATCCTGCCTAGGGTCCCTAGGCACATTACAGCCTAAGGGAATGAATAGGTAGTATGGAATTATACACTTTTGATGAATCGGTCGTTGTACTACAGAGAGACTTACCATAATTACTTTTCTTTTCCAGACAGCAAATCAAAGATGACTCGCTACAATAAGAGTGGTATCAGTTTTTGTACATTGATTGGTTTGTATGTTTTGAAGTATGTAGCGTGGATAAACTGGATATATTATGTTATTGTTTCAATCAGTTGATACCGCCCCTTTCTCTGGGTATCTGATGTCACCACACATGGTGTGAAAACTGTGATTTAAGTTCATGAATGATACACTAATGTGAGAGAAAAGGAATATATAGGCTCTAAAAGATAACTTTTACTTCAATAATTTAAAATGAACTCACATAGGTTCACAATACCAGATATGGTTGACCACTCACATATATATAGGGTGCCCCTATCATACAGCATTAGACACCTAGAAGATACTCGGCCGGGTGAACTGGGGGACAAGAGGGGGTATGTGTATCTCTATACTGACCCTGATGATTCCCTACTAATATCTCAGCCCGGAGGAGACCCCTAATGGTGGGGACCCACCGTCCTCGTGCCTAGGCCTGGTCAGACCCTAATAGGCCCTCCACCAAAAAAAAAATAAAGAAAAAACTTCTAAACACATTACCAGGTAGCACCACGTATGGTCGACCTGGCAGCTGTACCCCGACGCGTTTCCCCAAAAAGGTCTTATTGGTTCATCAGGGGGAAATTACATAGACGTGAGACTTAGATAGTACTTGTGGTTTCTAATGAAATTGCAGCTTAAACGACTGATGAGGAGGGGCATCCAGATAAAAATGGCCCTAAAGGAAAGCTGTATAATAAATACCATTAGTGGTGCACTTACAACATAGTCACTGATATTAGATTAATAGAATCAGAGCACTTACATACGCTGTGTCGATGATGCTGCCCGGTCCACCCGTGGTCTAGGACAGCACTGAGAGGATATGCTGTTGGTAACTTAAATACCCAACTAATTATAGTTAATAAAGCCCACACTTTGTCAGAGTGGGTCGCCATTGTTACCTGGAATGCACGCCCGTCTGGAGCGCACATACTTCCGGCGCGGGATGGCGTCACATCCGCCGACTGTCGAATGCGTTTCATCCTGGAATGCATCCAAAAAAAAATGCAGCGCCTGTTGACTATAGTGTGCGTCTCACACTGGAACGCAACTATTTCCGGTAACAACCGGAAGTGAGGTAATCGGGATCGGCTTTGGAACGCAGTCTCAACCAGTGTGCGTCTCACACTGGAACGCAACTATTTCCGGTAAAGACCGGAAATAAGGTAATCGGAATCGGCTTTGGAAGGCAGTCTCAACCAGTTATTATTAATTGGGAAACATTCCCTCATATAGGATCATATATATAATATTAATAAATGTCCCATGCTGTAGAAACGAGCCTAGTCATGTTACATACCGCAGGATAAAGATACCAAGATATTGGCAAACATGGGAGATCGATAAGTCAGATGTCCAGAACACAGCATATATGGCGATTTGGCTAACCTAAGATTGGGTAACATCATGCAATCGCACAGCAATGAAGAAAAACCACCAATGTTAACAGCCAATTATTCAAGTGGTTAAAGGACAATTTAAGATAAAGAACACTTTAATATAATACATTCGGGATAGCTAAAAGGCATCCCAGGTCAGTATGGCATTCTACTTAATTATTTTCAGGGCTATTCTTCCCAGAAGGGGATTTGCTCCAAACAATACACATAGGGTGACGTCAATTAGTAATCCCTCATAAATAACATCCAAAAGTGAGGCGTTCATTAAGACCTCTAGGAGACTGGGATCGGAATTTGAAAATCCATTAGATCAATTGTGTGAGAAACATTGAGAGAGATGCCGAGAGGTCTGTCTTTAGTTGTTTCATAGTGTCTAAACTAATCCCTTATCTTTGATTTAAGACTACGCAGGTCAGATGTATATAATACAAGAGTACCATAGTTAACTTTTTATGGTATGGCGCTAATAGCTTGCACAACGGTGCCATCTGGAGACAGATGGATATCATGACACCATTCTCCACAATTGCATTGTGGGTAAATATGATCTCATAGAGTCATTAACATACATTACACCCACCTCAGTTTATTAGAAGATATTAATCCAGGAGGATGTGACATGAGATAAGGGGGGAAATAATTATAGAGACACAGCAGGATAGGGGATCATCATCATAGCCAGAACAAGAAGAGGACTCACAAGGGGGGCCCAACATCCAACATCCAAGATCCAACACCCAAGAGAGAGGGGTCTATCAATATGAAAGTTATGGTGATACATGCGATGATGGACCCTCCAGCTTTCCTAGGAGCAGAAGTGTGATTCCTACTAATACTTGGTAAGAGACATAAAGAACGATATTTCTTTTTTTTAAGACTAATTGGATAATGTGGGTGAAATCATATCATCTAGATTGGCGAATACATAAACACATTAATTAATTGATCATCTCCATATTGAGATGTAGTCTTAGGATATTGTGAGGCTTCATTCTACCTGCAGAAGAATCAAGACTCATCTATCAAAGTATTAAATGATTGCATATATAAATATATTGATAGTAACATTCTTTGCCAAGCAATGTGATCAATTCCCACTGGAAAGACTTGTTTCAAGTTCTTCCCATTTCTGTTGTTTGTATTAATAGTCTTACCAAAATAATATATGTGAAAATAGTCCAGGATGGGACGGAAGGATACAGTTATCTCTTCTAAGTTATATCCTTGTATGGATTTGCCCATTCTTGAAGTCATGTGAGGTGTAGTTGGTTAGAAAGGGGCGGAATGTATTCAGCATTCCATATTGATGTCTAGGATTAGACATGCCCATCCTGATATCATGAGGTTTCCTCTAAACAGAAGTGAAGTATATAACTTAACTTCTAATTCAATATCTTAACCAAATATTAGCTTTGTTATAATGTGACAAATTGTTCCTACTCACATGTATTGTTAAGCTTGTTATGCTTTGTATCAACTCTGTATATATTCATTTGCATATATCATTGTGTTTATTTATTTATTTATGTTTATAACCTTGTAACCAATTAATCTGCATATTTTTAGAATACCTGCGTATTATTATATAATGCAAAACTACATCTTTAGCATTAATGTCATCTCACGTGAAACAAACTTATTATCTGAGGAAATAGTCGGACTCAGATGTGAATTGTATTGATCAATTTACCAGGTCATGATTTCAAGAAGTTATGAAAAATTCATGGTTGATTATTTATATGACCATAATTAATAATTCTTAATTGAATTATTATTAACCCGACAGAAGGCAGTTCTCACAAGAAGCATAGTTGACAAGGCTATGATTAATTAATGACTGATTCATGAGTGTATTTCCGACGTAAAGAAGTGGTAAGTGTTGGATATAATGATACAATTGAGCGACGGGATTTCATGCTGGGGTAAATTCTCTTTAAAACAGCTCTTCTAAATAGGATATAAACCCAGGGATCCAAAATCTGGTTCCATGTTGCCACTCGAAGAAATATAAGAAGCAGTTTCTCTGTTTCTCTAGGTATTTCTCGTTCCATCACTTCACTTATGGATTGCTGAAGAACTGTTTGTGCTATGAAAATCTGAAAAATATAAAATGTGAACACACATATGAAAAGCACTGAAAAATGTAATAAACTTATGACAATTATTTGGCCCATGTCCCAATGACATGGTTACATAATAATGTTGAACAATTCTGGTTGCAAAAAAGTTTCCTATCTCTCTATACAAATCTTAGCTCAATAAAAGTCTGTGTAGCCATGTATTAAGATTGTGAAAATGTAAGGATTTATGATGAGATATAAATTCATATTAGTATTGATATTTATTTTTTGTATGAAATGAGACTTATTTAACCCTTAGGATACCGGAGTTTTTTTTTTGTTTTTGCATTTTCATTTTTCTTCCCTATATTTCTTGATAACTTTTTTATATTTCCGGTCACATAGCTGTATTAAGGATTAATTTTTGCGGGACAGGTTGTACTTTCTAATGCCACCATTAATTATGGCAAAAAATTTAGTGGGAAGCGGTAAAAAAAAATTCAAAGTAGGGTTTTCAAAAAAAAAAACGCAATTCCTCCACCGTTTTATGGGTTTTGTTCCGACGGCATGAGAGGATAATATTTATGTGTTTTTATCATGTCCCATTCCTCATAATACATATGGTTAAAAGAAACAGTGTTTTTCCCACACCAAAGGGCTAACCGATTTTCCCTTGAGACCAGTGCTGATAGGAGTGCATTTGCGTTCCATTTATGCGCTCCACGCTTGTGCAATGGAACCCCTGCGCACTGCTCCTGCACACTGGCCTCTATGCATTTTACCAATGTGTTCCACCGCGTCCGGACTGGAAGTGACCTCACTTCTGGTCCCGCTGACTCCGGGTAACTCTTCCTTCTCCGGTTTCTTTTCTCACCAAGCCTGCCATGTTGTTCCATCCTCTTCTCCCCGCATAGGTGAAGCAGGTCGCCTCCCACCTCACAATATTATTTATATTATGTTTATTTGTTGAAACATTTACTGAAATACATTAAAGAACAAGTGTGTTCCACAGTGGAATGCATCACATCCTGTATGGCCGGAACCGTAAATGATGCCATTTGTCACCCTTCAGGCGGTATTTGTCTATCTCTATATATACCATGTGTTGTTTGTCATGTATATATCATTGCTTTATGACTCCACCTGATTAAAGGGGACCACTATGACCCCCTATTCTCGGCACATGGCAGTACTCGGCCGAGTACCGCATGTGCTGAAGCGAAATGCTTGAGTCTCCGCCCTGCACGTTTCGTGGGTTTTAAGCAGCCAGTAAAGGTGCAGGTAAGTACTGACCTCACTGTAATGCCAGTAGCCATGTTGGCTGCTGGCATTACAGTGATTGGCTGACTGGAACGCGTCATCGGGTGCTAAATAGCACCCGATGACGCATGTTCGGCTCAGACGTGAAAAGGGAGAGCAGAGCGTAGGAAGGGAAAGACAGTGTAGGGAGCGATTTTTACCATTTTTATTCAGAGAAAGCTTTTCCAACAACCAAAAGTCCTTTTAAAGACTACTCTGTGTGTGTGTGTGTGTGTGTGTGTGTGTTTTAGAGCAGCAATCTATTTACCTCCTGCAGTCTCAGGGACAGTGCTTCGGAAGGGACAGATAGTGCAGGGAGAGACATTTGCTGTTTTATGTCATGGTTATGTTTTGATGGTGTATGTGAATACTTACCTATACACCAACCACAGGGGGTGAATCTTTGGGTGTTTCTACCTGCCCACAGGTAGTGCCCTTTTTCATCACTATATATGTCTGCTGTATGTCAATCATGTATGTAAGCCTGAAGAAGGAGGATTGTTTTTTTCAAGAAAAAAAATCCATTGATCACACTGTTGATGTGGTCCTTTGCGCCTGGCGGTCCATCATTCCCAATTCTACTGGTCTCCGTGGAAGACTGGGCACCTGTCCTTGAAGTTCATGTGACTGCGGCTGCCTCCCATGCAACTTTTTGTGATCCTGATACGTATACATAGTAACATAGTACATAAGGCCGAAAAAAGACATCTATCCATCCAGTTCGGCCTGTCATCCTGCTAGTTGATCCAGAGGAAAGCAAGAAAAACCCTGTGAGGTAGAAGCCAATTTTCACCACTTAAGGGGAGTAAAAAATTCCTTCCCGACTCCATTCAGGCAATCAGAAGTACTCCCTGGCTCAAAGACCCATCTCTAATAGCTGTAGCCTGTAATATTATTACACTCCAGAAATACATCCAGGCCCCTCTTGAATTCCTTTATTCTACTCACCATCACCACCTCCTCAGGCAGAGAGTTCCATAGTCTCACTGCTCTTACCATAAAGAATCCTCCTCTATGTCTGTGTACAAACCTTCTTTCCTCCAGACGCAGAGGATGTCCCCTCGTCACAGTGACAGTTCTGGAGATAAATAGATGATGGGAGAGATCTCTGTACTGACCACTGATATATTTATACACAGTTATTAGATCTTCCTGCAGTCGTCTTTTTTTCTAAAGTAAATAACTCTAATTTTGATAATCTTTTGGGGTACTGTAGTTGCCCCATTCCAGTTATTACTTTAGTTGCCCTCCTCTGAACCCTCTCCAGCTCTGCTATGTCTGCCTTGTTCACAGGAGCCAAGAACTGTACACAGTACTCCATGTGTGGTCTGACTAGCGATTTGGAAAGTGGTAGAACTATGTTCTCATCACAGGCCTCTATGCCCCTTTTGATGCAACCCATTATCTTATTGGCCTTGGCGGCAGCTGCCTGACACTGGTTTTTGCAGCTTAGTTTGCTGTTTATTAAAATTCCTAGATCCTTTTCCATTTCAGTGTTACCGGGTGTTTTACCATTTAGTAAGTACGGGTGACTTTTATTATTCCTTCCCATGTGCATAACTTTACATTTGTCAGTGTTAAACCTCATCTGCCACTTATCTGCCTAAGCCTCCAATCTATCCAGATCCCTCTGTAGCAGTATATTGTCCTCTTCAGTGTTAATTACTTTACACAGTTTAGTGTCATCTGCAAAAATTTATATTTTACTATGCAAGCCTTCTACAAGATCATTAATAAATATATTGAAAAGAATAGGGCCCAGTACTGATCCCTGAGGTACCCCACTATTGACAGTTGCCCAATCTGAGTGTGTACCGTTAATTACCACCCTCTGTTTTCTATCACTCAGCTAGTTATTACCCACTTACAGACATTTTCTCCCAGTCCGAGCATCCTCATTTTATATACTAACCTTTTATGTGGTACAGTGTCAAATGCTTTGAAGAAGTCCAGATATACGACATCCATTGATTCACAACTGCCAAGTCTAGAACTTACCTCCTCATAGAAACTGATTAAATTCGTTTGGTATGACCGATCCCTCATAAAGCCATGCTGATATGGCCTTATTTGCTTATTTACGTTGAGATCCTCTAAGATAGCATCTCTCAGAAAATCTTCAAACTATTTCCCCACAACAGATGTTAAACTTACCAGCCTATAGTTTCCAGGCTCTGTTTTTGGACCCTTTTTGAATATTGATACTACATTTGCTATGCGCAAATCCTGTGGAACATTCCCTGTCAGTATAGAGTCCACAAATATCAGAAATAAGGGTCTGGCTATGACATTACTTAATTCCCTTAGGATACCGGTGTGTATGCCATCCGGTCCTGGCGATTTGTCTATTTTACTGTTGTACTTCTCTTTTTGTCATTTATTGCTTTCTTTACATTTCTATTTATCCACATTGGTTTCTTTTTGGTCCTTAACCTTTTATTCCCATACGGTATTTACCTCTCACAATGAGAATTTATCCCATTTTGTGGCTGTGTTTTTGAGGACTTTGTCCCAGTTAATTAGGCCTATGGCCTCGCTTAGTTGGCTAAATTTAGCTTTTTTGAAGTTTGGTATTTTTGTTCCTCCCTGTAGAAATGCTCTTTTGGATGATAATTGGAAGGTTAATAATTTATAGTCACTATTTCCCAGGTGTCCTCCAGTTTGCACATCTGTTGTTCTATCAGGTCTATTGGTTAATACTAAGTCCAGTATGGCTGTCCCTCTAGTCGGGTCCTGAACCAGTTGGGAAAGGTAATTGTCTTTGGTTATTGCCAAGAACCTGTTTCCTTTATGCGATGTACAGCTTTCAGTTTCCCAGTCTATATCTGGGTAGTTGAAGTCCCCCATAATAACCACCTCATTATGATTGGCAGCCTTGTCTATCTCATTTAGTAATAGATTTTCTGTGTATATTAGGTGTTTTTTTAGTAAACTCCTATTAGTAATTTATTATTGTTTTTGGCTCCATGTATCTCTACCCACAGTGACTCCACATGTTCATGTCCCTCACTTATATCTTCTTGGACTGTGGGCTTTAGATAGGACTTTACATAAAGGCAGACCCCTCCCCCTCTCCGGTTTTGACAAACCTTTCTAAACAGACTGTAACCCTGTACATTAACTGCCTAGTCATAGCTACCATCCAGCCATGTCTCAGTTATTCCCACTATATCATAGTCCTCTTCACTAGTGTTGAGCGAACAGTTCGAGCATCGTTCGGGTTCGTACCGAATTTTGGGGTGTTCGGGACACGAACCCGAACATTTTCAAAAAAGTTCGGGTTCGGTGTTCGTCGATTACTTCCCGCTTTCTGAAGGGCTGCACAGCAGCCAATCAGCTAGCGTTTTACTTCTTGCCCTAAGAGCCCATCACAGCCATGCCTACTAATGGCATGGCTGTGATTGGCCAAGTGCAGCATGTGACCCAGCCTCTATTTAAGCTGCAGTCACGTAGCGCCGCACGTCACACTGCTCTGATTAGTGTAGGGAGAGGACTCAGCTTCTGTCAGGGCGAGATTAGGCAGGTTAAAGTCAGCAACAGCACCTAATGAACGGATCGATTTACAGCTGAGAATCATTGAACTTCTGCTAGTTACTTGCTCGCTGGTTTTTAGGCTGCACAGAGCGTTTTTCTGTCACTTATTTTCTGGGTTGATCGGCGGCCATTTTGTGACTTGTAGTGCGCCAGAAGAAGCTGCCACCAAGTCCATCAATCCATCAATACTAGTTTTTTTTTTTTGCTATATCCTACATCAGGGGCTTGGCTGTGCTAATTGTCACCCCTAGAAACTCAGGAAAGAAATTTCTATATTTTATTAAGGGGTTAAATACAATTGCCCAAATACCAATCCCCTAAATCTGGTGTTCCAGCTTTGGCTAGACAAGTATAATACTGTCTGCTGTCTGGCAAAGGATAGATTATTTTCTGGGGTTAAATTCAATTGCCAAAATAGCAATACCATAAATCAGTGGTTTCAGCTGTGGCTGGCAAAATAGAATAGTGTCCGAGGTAACGCACACACGTACAGACGCACGTACTACGATTCTTGAATAGTTGTATTATCGCGATAATAAAACTAACAGTGTAAAGTTGACTGTATTGCTCTAAGTTATATTCAGCATCGAATGTAACTTCTATTACAGCACACCAATACTAAAACTGACTAAGAGACAGCTTTAAGTTCTATTCGAACGCGATTGCAACTTTGGAACTTAAAGTGGTGTACGATTTTAAAAGTTGAGTACTAAAAGTTGGAATCGCAATGCGATTCTTATGTATTTATTAATCGCATTACGATTACAACTTTGAGCTACCGATCACCATGGAACGCTCCTCCAGTAGAATGTACTGTCGGATGTGAGAATTAAGTTGAAATCGCAATGCGATTATCATATATCTGCTTAATCGCATTGCCGTTTCATTAGCATTGCTAATAATTCCATCCATATTCGCTAACTTACTGACTCAGTAAGTTAACGATATGGATGGAATTATTTAGCAATGCTAAGTTGAAATCGCAATGCGATTAAGCAAATATATAAGAATCGCATTGCGATTTCAACTTAATTCTCAGATCCAACAGTACATTCTACTGGAGGAGGCGTTCCCATGGTGATCGTTAGCTCAAAGTTGTAATCGCAATGCGTTTATTGCGGTATATTATCCCTCTGGGTGTCTTTTACAGCCTTTTTAGTGCCCAAAAGTTCGGGTCCCCATTGAATTCTATGGGGTTCGGGTTCGGGATGAAGTTCGGGTTGAGTTCGGATCACGAACCCGGACATTTTCCGGAAGTTCGGCCGAACTTCTCGAACCCGAACATCCAGGTGCTCGCTCATCTCTACTCCTCACACATCACTAATTCCAGTTCCCCAGTTTTGTTAGTAAGGCTTCTGGCATTAATGTACATACAATTAAGAGGTTTTTGTATATTTTTAACCCTACACCTTTCCTTCTGAACTGTTTTAGTCCCTCCTTCCATTCCTCCCCCAGTCCCACTACCTTGCCTCCGGTATCTATCTGCACTATCTTCCCCTCCGATAACGTAAGTACCCTCCCCCCAGTCTCTAGTTTAAACTCTCCTCCAACCTTCTAGACTTCTTTCTCCCCAACACAGCTGCCCCTTCCCCATTGATGTGCAGCCCGTCCCCTACGATAGAACCTGTAACCAACAGAGAAGTCGGCCCAGTTCTCCAGGAACCAAAACCCCTCCTTCCTACACCAGTTCTTGAGCCACTTGTTAACCTCCCTAATCTCCGACTGCCTTTCTTGTGTGGCTCTTGGTACAGGCAGTATCTCGGAAAATCTTTGCTCTAAGCTTTTGACCTAAGTCTCTGAAATCATTTTTAAGGACGCTCCGCCTACCCCTAACTTTGTCATTGGTTCTGATATGGACCATGGCCGCTGGATCTTCTCCTGCCCCTCCCAGTAATCTGTGAATTGATCCGCGATGTGCCGAACTCTAGCGCCGGGAAGACAGCACACTGTTCAGCGATCACTGTCTTTGTGACAGATTGCCCTATCTGTTCCCCTAATCATGGAATCTTCCACTACCAGCACCTGTCTGGCCTCCCTGCTCTCCTGGCAGAGGAAGTGTCCTGCTGCAGCAGTGCTGTCCATGAACTGACATCCCCTCATCTGCCAAACGTGCAAACTTGTTGGGGTGTGTCAGATCAGGGCTAGCCTCCCTGGCACTCTTCCCTCTACCCTGCTTTCTAACTGTTACCCAGCTAGCTACCTCACTTTCCTCAGCTTCCTCACTATCACTCTCCCCCTCATCTACCCCAAAGAGTGCTTGCTCAGTGAGAAGCAAACTCTTTTGCAAATTCTCAATGCCTCTCATTGTTGTAACTCACCTGTTTAGAGACTCTATTTGTGATTCCAAACGGGTAATTTGCTCACATTTTGAACAAAGATATACACCCTCGAACGGCTGTTCCAGGACTGCATACATCATACAAGATGTGTACTAAGTTGAAATCGCAATGCGATTAAGCAAATATATAAGAATCGCATTGCGATTTCAACTTAATTCTCAGATCCGACAGTACATTCTACTGGAGGAGGCGTCTCATGGTGATCGTTAGCTCCAAAGTTGTAATCGCAATGCGTTTATTGCGTGTATATTATCCCTCTGGGTGTCTTTTACAGCCTTTTAGTGCCCAAAAGTTCGGGTCCCCATTGAATTCTATGGGGTTCGGTTCGGATGAAGTTCGGGTTGAGTTCGGATCACGTAACCCGGACATTTTCCGGAAGTTCGGCCGAACTTCTCGAACCCGAACATCCAGGTGCTCGCTCATCTCTACTCCTCACACATCACTAATTCCAGTTCCCCAGTTTTGTTAGTAAGGCTTCTGGCATTAATGTACATACAATTAAGAGGTTTTTGTATATTTTTAACCCTACACCTTTCCTTCTGAACTGTTTTAGTCCCTCCTTCCATTCCTCCCCCAGTCCCACTACCTTGCCTCCGGTATCTATCTGCACTATCTTCCCCTCCGATAACGTAAGTACCCTCCCCCCAGTCTCTAGTTTAAACTCTCCTCCAACCTTCTAGACTTCTTTCTCCCCAACACAGCTGCCCCTTCCCCATTGATGTGCAGCCCGTCCCTACGATAGAACCTGTAACCAACAGAGAAGTCGGCCCAGTTCTCCAGGAACCAAAACCCCTCCTTCCTACACCAGTTCTTGAGCCACTTGTTAACCTCCCTAATCTCCGACTGCCTTTCTTGTGTGGCTCTTGGTACAGGCAGTATCTCGGAAAATCTTTGCTCTAAGCTTTTGACCTAAGTCTCTGAAATCATTTTTAAGGACGCTCCGCCTACCCCTAACTTTGTCATTGGTTCTGATATGGACCATGGCCGCTGGATCTTCTCCTGCCCCTCCCAGTAATCTGTGAATTGATCCGCGATGTGCCGAACTCTAGCGCCGGGAAGACAGCACACTGTTCAGCGATCACTGTCTTTGTGACAGATTGCCCTATCTGTTCCCCTAATCATGGAATCTTCCACTACCAGCACCTGTCTGGCCTCCCCTGCTCTCCTGGCAGAGGAAGTGTCCTGCTGCAGCAGTGCTGTCCATGAACTGACATCCCCCTCATCTGCCAAACGTGCAAACTTGTTGGGGTGTGTCAGATCAGGGCTAGCCTCCCTGGCACTCTTCCCTCTACCCTGCTTTCTAACTGTTACCCAGCTAGCTACCTCACTTTCCTCAGCTTCCTCACTATCACTCTCCCCCTCATCTACCCCAAAGAGTGCTTGCTCAGTGAGAAGCAAACTCTTTTGCAAATTCTCAATGCCTCTCATTGTTGTAACTCACCTGTTTAGAGACTCTATTTGTGATTCCAAACGGGTAATTTGCTCACATTTTGAACAAAGATATACACCCTCGAACGGCTGTTCCAGGACTGCATACATCATACAAGATGTGTACTGGACGGCGTTGTCAATTGTGCAACACATACTAAATGAGGATTACAGAAAAGCGATAAATACAATATAATGTAGTAATACGAAACTGGCTAATTGCAGTCCCCCACTGAATTCCCTGAATATGCCGCTTAATCTTAAGTCACACACTTATACAAACAGACACTTAATCAAACACGTGTTATATGTCTGCTTTAAATTAAGTTCTCAGAACCAGACTGTTTTCCCCCTCTGGATTCAAAGGGCTGAGCTACCCTCAGCTGACTTTTTATAGTCTCCCAATTGGACAGCCACACCCTAATTACTCACCTGTGCAACCCCTGGAGAAAGATTTTTATTTTTATCACAGTACAATGAAGCTTGTAGCAGAATCAATTCCCAGTGTACAATACAGTCAAATACAGCCACTAATTAATGCCCACAAATAATTTAGCTCTCACTTAATCTTAAGACACACACTTATACAAACACACACTTAATCAAACACGCACTGCTCAAACTCGCGTTATATGTCTGCTTTAAATGGAGTTCTCAGAACCAGCCTGTTTTTTTCCTCTGGATTCAAAGATACATTAGAGTTGTGCCTAATCGAACACAAACTATAAAGGTAAGCCTACAATTTACAGTGGTCTGACAATACATAATCCTGACGTACTCACCCTATGGCGCGCGGCTTATTTCTGTTTTAACCCTTCCTGCCCTCCGTTTGGGGCAGTAAGTATTTGGTCAGTATTTTGCATCAGTATTTGTAAGCCAAAAACAGGAGTGGGTCCAAAACAGAGATAAAATGTAGTGGAGAATGTCTATATCTTTTGTGTTTTGGACCCACTCCAGCTTTTGGCTTGCAAATACTGATGCAAAATACTCGCCAAATCCTGGTGATCCACTCCTGATTCATCTTCAACATTTTGGTAGGAAAGGCAAGTTCTCTTAGGGGTAACTGTGCCTCCTGCCGCATTGCCAATGGCAAACTAGGCCACAATTCAGGTTTGAATGCCCAGTAGTCCAGAGGGTCTTGGATTAGAGGAGAAAGGGTGCAGTCCAAATATGCCACCACTTGCTGGTTGAGGTTCTCATGCATGTCCTGCTGCTGCTGGGTAGTTTCTTCTGTAGGTGGTTGAAGAAAACTGCTTATTAGAGACTCCAAACTGAAGTTGCTGCATATGGAGCTAGTGCTGCTCCTATACGCCCCCCCCCCCCCAGTTATGACAGTGGAGCGTGAGTGCAGAGGGTCCCCTCGGTTACGATGGCGCTCGAAGGCAGCGACCAACCGAATATACAGCATGTCAATATAGCAGTCCATTTCTGCATCCCTCTCAGAATGAATAAATAATGCCCCCATTTTTTACTCATAGCAATGGTCTAATAATGTAGATAGCCAGTAGTCACTCTTCTGCTGAATTCTGACAATGTGGCTGTCACTACACAAACATGACAGCATGCATCTGACCATTTGTGCAAGGGACTCGGAGGGCCTCCCTGCCTCTATCTCCACTGCATACTGTGCCCTCCAGCTCCTCATGCTCTTTCTGCTCCTCCTGCTCTGCACCTGTCACTTGAGCAGATAAACCACCTATAAAATTCCTGGGCATTTATGTCCTCATCCTCATTGTCCTCCTCTGCCAGTTCATCCTCCTCAGGGCACAAATGACCGTCAGATATAGGCACCACGTCTTCTGTCCCCTCACCAATCCAGAATCCCCTCCAGGATGTGAAGGAGTGGAATGACATTATTCATCCCGTAGTTCTGCTGACTGACAAATAAAGTGGCCTCCTCCCAACTAAACAGCACGTGTCATAAGCTGTCTAATGTGGAAGTCACAACAAAAAGTAGATCTGTAAGACTGCCATGTAGAGGCGATCTAACATATGGAGTGTGAAGTTCCAAAGAGTGGAAATGTCGTGTATCAGGTGATGTATCAGGCATTTTGCTTTTGCAGCTCAAGGAGGGCGTGCTTTGTATGGTAAGAGTGGCTGAAGTGCATACACAGTTTCCTAGACATTTTTAACAGCTCTTGCAGTTCAGTGGATGACTTGAGGAACTGGGAGACAATAAGATTGAAGACGTGTGCCATGCAGGGCACATGGGTCAACCCTCCCTGATCTTCCCATTATCAGTAACCATAGTTCCTGACTCAGTTCCTCCCCAATGTGGATCTGTTCGCCCAAGCTGATGAAGTGCACCATGTGACAAAGTCTAGCTTTGCATAAATGATATAAAACAAAAAAGCAGTCTGGTAGCCCTCTATAGGACAAGCAGCAGTCCCCTTCAATAGGAGAAGGTCCAATCTCCCCACAATAAAATACAAATATTAGGTAGCGGAGACTGTGCTGATATATGGCCACTCACAGTCCAGATGCTCACAGAGGTAGTAGTCCGCTAATAAGTAATGTAGGATGTCGGTGGAGATGGTAAAATCCAACATGCAGTGTGCGCCGAGAAATCTGCGCTCCAGTTCACAGACACTGCGATCACTGAAAATACTGCGACACTCACAGCCAGCCACCACAACGCCGACCGAACGCTCCTTCTCACCAGACTCAAGCCTTCACAGAGGGGAAGAAAACATAGCGCAATACCGCTGATGTATAAAGGTAGACACTGATTTATTCTAGTTACAGGATCCACAGTAAAAACAGGCACATCAAATAGCAGCAACGCCCGACCTAGGTTTCGCTGAAAGCCCTTGACGAAGCTTTCAGCGAAACCTAGGTCGGCGTTGCTGCTATTTGATGTGCCAAGTTGCTGGTGTGCCTATATTGGAAACACATTTACTCAGTGGGCTGTGAATGACCTATATTGTCCTTGACCATAGTTACAACTTGTTCGTGTTTGCCGCGGTGGGAGAACATATGCGATGTTCGGTCTGCCCCCTATACATCATCATTGAGCAAACTTTGACCCTGTACCTCACAGTTAGCAGACACATTCCAGCCAATCAGCATACCCTCCCTCCCAGACCATCCCACCTCCTATCAAAAAGCAAGGACAGCATCCATCTTAGATTCATTCTGAAGCTGCCAGTGTGTGTCATGCCCACACAGACTGTACTGTGCCCACTGCCAGTGCCCACCACTCATATCGGGTGGCACAGTACCTTGCAGATAAAAAAAGTCATTTAATTTTTACCCTTTAATATAATTGCAGTTGCCTGCCACTGCCAGTGTGTGTCCGGCCGACACAGACTGTACTGTGCCCACTGCTAGTGCTCACCACTCATATCGGGTGGCACAGTACCTTGCAGATAAAACCACCTATAAAATTCCTAAGCATTTATGTCCTCATCCTCATTGTCCTCCTCTGCCAGTTCATCCCCCTCAGGGCACAAATGACCGTCGATATAGGCACCACGTCTTCTGTCCCCTCACCAATCCAGAATCCTCCAGGATGTGAATGAGTGAATGACATTATTCATCCCGTGAGTTCTGCTGACTGACAAATAAAAGTGGCCTCTCCCAACTAAACAGCACGTGTCATAAGCTGCCCAATGTGGAAGTCACAACAAAAGTAGATCTGGTAAGACTGCCATGTAGAGGCGTATCTAACATATGGAGTGTGAAGTTCAAAGAGTGGAAAATGTCGGTATCAGGTGATGTATCAGGCATTTTGCTTTTGCAGCTCAAGGAGGGCGTGCTTTGTATGGTAAGAGTGGCTGAAGTGCTACACAGTTTCCTAGACATTTTTAACAGCTCTTGCAGTTCAGTGGATGACTTGAGGAACTGGGAGACACAGATTGAAGACCGTGTGCCATGCAGGGCACATGGGTCAACCCTCCCTGATCTTCCCATTATCAGTAACCATAGTTCCTGACTCAGTTCCTCCCCAACGTGGATCTGTTCGCCCAAGCTGATGAAGTGCACCATGTGACAAAGTCTAGCTTTGCATAAATGATATAAAACAAAAAGCAGTCTGGTAGCCCTCATAGGACAAGCAGCAGTCCCCTTCAATAGGAGAAGGTCCAATCTCCCCACAATAAAATACAAATATTAGGTAGCGGAGACTGTGCTGATATATGGCCACCACAGTCCAGATGACTCACAGAGGTAGTAGTCCGCTAATAAGTAATGTAGGATGTCGGTGGAGATGGTAAAATCCAACATGCAGTGTGCGCCAGAAATCTGCGCTCCAGTTCACTGACACTGCGATCACTGAAAATACTGCGACACTCACAGCCAGCCACCACAACGCCCCGACTCGAACGCCCCTTCTCACCAGACTCAAGCCTTCACAGAGGGGAAGAAAACATAGCGCACACCGCTGATGTATAAAGGTAGACACTGATTTATTCTAGTTACAGGATCCACAGTGCACAGGCATTGTCAATGGCAGCAACGCCTTCGACTCCAGGTTTCGCTGAAAGCTCCTGACGAAGCTTTCAGCGAAACCTTAGGTCGTGGCGCTGCTGCTATTTGATGTGTGCCAAGCTTGTCTGGTGTGCCTATATTGGAAACACATTTACTCCAGTGGGCTGGGAATGACCTATATTGTCCTTGACCATAGTTACAACTTGTTCGTGTTTGCCGCGCGGTGGAGAACATATGCGACGTTCGGGCCCGCCCCCTATACATCATCATTGAGCAAACTTTTGACCCTGTACCTCACAGTTAGCAGACACATTCCAGCCAATCAGCATACCCTCCCTCCCAGACCATCCCACCTCCTATCAAAAAGCAAGGACAGCAACCGACCCTAGATCTCATTCTGAAGCTGCCAGTGTGTGTCATGCCCACACAGACTGAACTATTGTGCCTCACTCGCCAGTGCCCACCACTCATATCGGGTGGCACAGTACCTTGCAGATTAAAAAGTCATTTAATTTTTACCCTTTAATATAATTTCAGTTGCCAGCCAGTGTGTGTCAGGCCCACACAGACTGTACTGTGCCCACTGCCAGTGCCCACCACTCATATCGGGTGGCACAGTACCTTGCAGATAAAAAGGCATTTCATTTTTACCCTTTAATATAATTTCAGTTGCCTGCCAGTGTTTGTCAGGCCCACACAGACTTTACTGTGCCCGCTGCCAGTGCCCACCACTCATACCGGGTGGCACAGTATGTTTCAGATAAAAAAGTCATTTAATTTTTACTTTTTAATATAATTTCAGTTGCCTGCCAGTGTGTGTCAGGCCCACACAGACTGTACTGTGCCCACTGCCAGTGCCCACCACTCATATCGGGTGGCACAGTACCTTGCACGCATAGTACCACTAATCCAAAAAAAAAATGACAGGCAGAGGCAGGCCACCCCACAGGGGCCATCATGGTGCTGTGATTTCCTTTGGCCCTAGAATAATGCCCAGTGTTCAGAGGCCACATACCCTGAACTCGAAATATTCTGAGGACATAGTTGACTGGCTTACACACAACACCCAATCTTCTACAGCTTCCGCTCGGAACCTTGACGTACCATCCTCCTCCAGCTCAGCTTCAGGACCCTCTCAAGTTTTCACTCGCCCGCCTGCTGCCACCACCAACATTAGCACCACAGCTGCTTCACTTGATCTGTCAGAGGAGTCATTTAAACATCAGTTGAAAGAAATGAGTGATGCGCAACCATTATTGCCAGAGGATGTAGATAACAGGGATATGTCTCAGTCAGGCAGCATTACACACATGGACGTACGGTGTGATGATGATGTTGTACCCGCTGCTGCTTCCTTTGCTGAGTTGTCAGTTGTCAGATACAAGTGAAGCATTTGATGATGACGATGTGTCCGTGGATGTCTCGTGAGTGCCCGCTCGAAGAGAAGAAGAACAGGGGGAAAGTTCAGATGGGGAGACAGAGAGGAGGAGGAGAAGAGTTGGAAGCAAGGGGAGGTCATCGCAAGGAGCTAGTGGCACAGTCAGACAGCATGTATCGGCACCCGGGGTCAGCCAGACAGCATGCCAATCAACGTATGATATTGCCACCACCAGAATGCCGTCATTGCAAAGCTCAGCAGTGTGGCATTTTTTTGGTGTGTCTGCCTCTGATAACAGCGATGTCATTTGCAACCTGTGCCAAAAGAAACTGAGTCATGGGAAGTCCAACATCCACCTAGGTGCAACTCCTTTGCGAAGGCACATGATCTCACATCACAAATGCCTATGGGATCAACACATGAGTACAAGCAGCACACAAACTCAAAGCCACCATCCTGCTCATGGTCCAGCATCTTCAGCCACATCAACCACTGCTGTCCCCCTTGCCCCCTCTCAACCACCCGCCACTCCGCCTCTCACCTTCAGCAGTTCCTGCTCATCTGCCCACAGTCAGGAGTCTGTCAAGGAAATGTTTGAGCGTAAGAAGCCAATGTCACAGAGTCACCCCCTTGCCCGGCTTCTGACAGCTGGCTTGTCTGAACTCTTAGCCCGCCAGCTTTTACCATACAAGCTGGTGGAGTCTGAGGCCTTCAACAAATTTGTAGCTATTGGGACACCGCAGTGAAAGGTACCCGGACGAATTTTTTTTTCAAAAAAGGCAGTCCCAAACCTCTACTAAGTTATTGAAAAGGAAGTCATGGCATCTCTGGCATACAGTGTTGGGGCAAGGGTCCATCTGACCACTGATACCTGTTCTGCAAAGCACGGTCAGGGCAGGTATATCACGTACACTGCACATTGGGTAAACCTGTTGATGGCTGCCAGTCATGGAATGCGTGGCTCTGCAGCGGAGTTGGTGACACCGCCACGACTTGCAGGCAGGCCTACTGCCACCTCCTCTACTCCCTCCTACTCCATCCTCTTCGCTAACCTCCTCGGCTGAGTCCTCTTCTGCTGCCGTGTCTTGCTCCACATCAACTGCACCCCCCCAGCTCCCTGGGGGCTATTTCACATACCGGATACCGCAGCGTCACGCCGTCTTGGAGTTGACTTGCCTGAAAGCAGAGAATAACACCGGACCAGCACTCCTGTCCGTTAAGAACGCACAGGTGGATCAGTGGCTGACCACGCACCAACTGGAGATTGGCAAAGTGGTGTGTGACAACGGAAGCAATCTGTTGGCAGCATTGAATTTGGGCAACTTGACACATGTGCCGTGCATGGCACATGTGTTGAATTTGATCGTACAACGCTTTGTGTATAAGTACCCAGGCTTACAGGACAACCTCAAGCAGACAAGGAAGGGGTATGGCCATTTCAGGTGTTCCTAAACAGCCATGGCGCACTTTTACAATATTCAGCGGCGAAACAACATGCCAGTGAGGCGCTTGATTTGCGACAGCCCGACACGTTGGAATTCAACACTCCTAATGTTCGACCGCCTGCTCCAACAAGAAAAAGCCATCAACGAGTATTTGTATGACGAGGTGCTAGGACAGCCTCTGTGGAGCTGGGTATTTTTTTGCCACGTTACTGAGCGCTCATGCGCAATGCCTGTAGGCTCATGCATCCTTTTGAGGAGGTGACAAACCTAGTTTAATCCAGCAGAGCAGGGAGGGGACAGACATCGCTGCCTTCTGCAGCGAGAAGCAGCGTGTATAATTAAAATGAACGCAACTGGTCCCCCGGGATTAAATGAAAAGAATGAATTACATGCCTTTTTGTGAGAGCAGCCTATGTATAATATTTGAACTTACTGAAGTACTATGGTTTGTTAATTGTTTGATGTTAGAGCTTTTATCGTACAGGTGATGAGTGTGGGCGTATCCTGTTTTGCCTTGCAAGGTGTGCTCACTGGCATTCAGGACTGACGCCTTCTTATGATGCGCTAACTGTGCGCTACCTTTAGTATTGGCCAGAAGAGGCGCCACTAGGCGCGAAACGGCCGTCTCTTTTTCCTGCTAACACTCCGTGTAGGTTGCCCGCCCCTGCCTATTTCACTATTTTGAATTCTCGTCATTAAAGAAGACGCAAGTATGTGGTGAGTGCCGCCTTTCATTTATTTTCTTCTCTTTTTATGTGACAAACCTAGTCATTTGCACCGAAGGCACCATCAGCGACCTCATCCCATTTGTTTTCTTCCTGGAGCATGCCCTGTGAAGAGTGCTGGATCATGCCTTAGATGAGCGTGAAGAGGAAGAGTTGTGGTCACCATCACCACCAGAAACAGCCTTATCATCATCGCTTGCTGGACCTGCGGCAACACTGGAAGAGGAGTCTGAGGAAGAGAAGTCAGAGGAGGAATGTGGCTTTGAGAAGAAGGAAGAGCAACCACAGCAGGCATCCCAGGGTGCTCGTTGTTGTCACCTATCTGGGACCCGTGGTGTTGTACGTGGCTGGGGGGAAGAACAGACCTTCAATGAGATAAGTGAGGATGTGGAACGGGAGATGAGTAGCTCGGCATCCAACCTTGTGCAAATGGGGTCTTTCATGCTGTCATGCCTGTTGAGGGACCCTCGTATAAAAAGGCTGAAGGAGAACCACTTGTACTGGGTGGCCACACTACTAGACCCCCGATATAAGCAGAAAGTGGCTGAAATGTTACCGAATTACCGGAAGTCGGAAAGGATGCAGCAGTTCCAAAACAAGTTAAGAAGTATGCTTTACACAGCGTATAAGGGTGATGTCAGAGCACAACAGGAATCTAACAGGGGAAGAGGTGAAAGTAATCTTCCTCCTACCACGACCACACCGGCAAGGACAGGGCGCTTTACAGACGCGTGGTTGATTGAGGACATGCAGAGCTTTTTAAGTCCTATGCATCGCCACAGCCCTTCAAGGTCCACCCTCAGAGAACAACTCGACCGACAGGTAGCAGACTACCTCCCCTTAACTGTAGATAAAATTTATTTTAGAACTTCTAGCCTGCCCCACTTCAAGTGTTCTGTCAGAAAGGAAACAGGAGGAGAAAGCGCTGCCGGCACTGCTACACCTGACCAATTCATGCGGGGTTAAGATGAGGACACAGGTAGTGCGATTCAGTAAATGGATACGGTGGTGCTCTGCTGAAGTAGATACAATTGTGTACTTGAAGGAAAGATAGAGAGAGACAGCGGCACTCACCAATTCCAAGATAAAACGTCCAATTTATTGTACTTGTTTAAGATAGGGTCAAGCAGGTCTGTGCACATAAATCACTGAAGGTACAGCCGTTTCACGCTAGACGCGCTTCATCATGCCTTACATGTAAGGCCGTTTCACGCTAGACGCGCTTCATCATGCCTTACATGTAAGGCATGATGAAGCGCGTCTAGCGTGAAATGGCTGTACCTTCATTGATTTATGTGCACAGACCTGCTTGACCCTATCTTAAACAAGTACAATAAATTGGACGTTTTATCTTGGAATTGGTGAGTGCCGCTGTCTCTCTCTATCTTTCCTTCAAGACCTGTCAGAAAGGACCTTCAGCGCAGCAGGAGGTATTGTCACTGACAAAAGAAGTCGCCTAGGTCAAAAAAAGTCTAGATTACCTCACCTTTATTAAGATGTATGAGGCGTGGATAACGAAGGGACTGACAGTGGGGGATACATTTGACTAAAAAAGGCCTGGTGAGATGCCTTCGGCTAAAAATGGTCCCCATGCTGCTGTATTTAATCTCTGCATGCCGGATGACTTGCGTGACTTCTCCGCCACCAACTAGGGTTCAAGCCGCAATGTTTTAGTATACTTTCTGCCTGGAAAACATCAATTTTGAGCAGCGGCTGCAACAATACCTAATTTTTCAGACATGTGTACATGCCTAATTTTTCTGGCCTCTGGTGCTGCACTGTGGCTGCAAAAACAAAACAAAAAAAAGGCACATACATGTTTCAATTCCACTTCGTAATCGTTACCTTGTTGTGGTTGTGAGTGTGTTGGCAATGTTGGCACACCCCAGATGATAAGGTTGTTCCTTCACTGTGAACAGACCAAAAACGATTGGCTGGATCATTTTTTATAGAAAAAACATTCATTTTCTTTGTGATCATCTAAGGCAGGCATGCTCAACCTGCGGCCCTACAGCTGTTGCAAAACTACAACTCCCATCATTCCCTGACAGCCTACAGCTATCATCCTACAGAAGGGCATGGTGGGAGTTGTAGTTTTACAACAGCTGGGGGGCCGCAGGTTGAGCATCCATGATCTAAGGTGATCATTAAAGCCTACTAGGCCAACAATGGGCCCATACTGCAAAATCATTGTTTTCTGGGTCACTTAACTGTCACTGAACTACCTCAGCACAACCATAGGCTTTGAAAAACCACCATCACCTGCAAGCTCCCAAACGTGCGCACGAGCACAGTCATCACTACACCAAGATTGATGTATAGAGGAATAAAATTTATGTCATGAGTGTGTCAACTATTAATAACTCTTTGCGGTTGTCTAAAATCTATTCAATACATGTCCCCTGATAGAAGACGTAACAGGGATTAAACTGATAAGAATAGTACTACTTAACACACCACTCATATAGGGTGGCACAGTACATTGCACGGCGCACACGCTGTGCCCCAAATTGGAAGGAAGAGGACCGACCAATCATCCTTTTCCATGACCCGGTTCCTAAAATCTATTCACGTCCCCTGATAGGTGATGTCACAGGGGTTAAACTGATAGGAATAGTACTACTTAACACACCACTTATATAGGGTGGCACAGTACAATGCACGGCGCACCCGCAGTGCCCCAAATTGGAAGGAAATGGACCGACCAACCATCTTTTTCCATCTCCCGGTTCCTAAAATCTATTCCATACAACGGCCCCTGATAGGGGGCAAAACAGAGATTAAACTGGAAAGAACATATTTTTTTAATTTAAAAAAAAAAGGACAGCCTCTGCGGAGGTGGGTATTTTTTGGCCGCGTTACTGAACGCTCATGCACAATGGCTGTAGGCTCATGCGTCCTTTTGTGGAGGTGACAAACCTGTTCAGTCAAACCCAAGGCAACATCATCGACCTCATCCCATATGTGTTTTTTCTGGAGCATGTCCTGCGAAGAGTGCTGGATCAGGTCGTAGATGTGCATGAAGAGGAAGAGTTGTGGTCACCATCACCACCAGAAGCAGCCTTGTCGTCGTAGATTGCTGGACCTGCGGCAACGCAGAGAGAGAGTCTGAAGTAGAGGAGTCAGAGGAGGAAGGTGGCTTTGAGAAGGTGGAAGACCAACTACAGCAGGCGTCCCAGGGGGCTTGTTGTCACCTTTCGGGGACCCTTGGTGTTGTATGTGGCTGGGTGGAGGAAGAGACCTTCAATGACGTCAGTGAGGACAAGGAACGGGACATGGCTAGCTTGGTATCCAACCTTGTGCAAATGGGGAGTTTGCGGTTGTGCAAATGGACTGTTTGCAGTTGTTTAAGGCGTGTTAAACGGGGTTTGGTCTGTCAGAGTTTGGTCTGTCACTGTGAAGCGGGTGTAACCCTTACACCACCTGATCGATACAACATCATACCTGATCGTATACACACACTGGATGTTTTAAAGCACGTTATTCCAAACAATTTAGTAATGTTAGGTGATTATGCCCTTTATGGATTAAAACCCGACTCTGCGTCAACTATGTAATTTTCCATGGGAGTTTTGCCATGGATCCCGCTCTGTAAAGCAAAATAGTTGATTGAGACAGCACCATCTGAGGTACAATGACCAATGATCCAAAGCGTGGCGGTGCAAGCGATGTTAGGTCCCGGCCAATGGACCCCAATTCCACAGCGAGATAGGGAAAAAAATCGCAGCACTCCAAAGTCTTCAGTTAAATCTTCTTTATTCCACCACAAAAAAGTGCGACGTTTCGACCCAATATGGGGTCTTTATCAAGCATATATCTTAACCTCAGTGAAGCATATAAATACATAGTGTCATAATCCCATTGGTGAGAAGTACAGCCCACAAGGTTAGCCCATCCCCTCCTGATGACATCACAGAGGCCATACATAAATCAATATCACAAATAATGACAGTAGTATATGGTATTAGAACAAATACATGCGCTCACACAAGTCTCTTCTGATGTTCCTGCTTGTAGATTGAAAGTAAACGTAGATATAAAATGCCAATTAAGGGGATAAGAAAATCCAACATATGATACTCATGCACGTGTCATCACTCACCCCCGATCACTGACCAATCAGGTATCACATGGGTCACGGCTGTTAACCCGCCAACATGCGGTAGGTCGGCGTTCAAAAGCAAGCTGAGTGCGCGTGTGGGGTGACGTAGTAGTCATCTGATAACTGCTATTAACGCTGACTTCAGTGTCACAAGATCGGCAGAGGGCGCATGCGGGATGACGTAATAGTCATCTGACCGCTGCTATTAGTGCTGACATCAGTGTCACATGATCGGCTAGTGCCACGTTACTATGGAAACCAGAGAAGTGGCATTACAGATTGCCGATGACACTAAACTGTGTAAAGTAATTAACACTGAAGAGGATAGTTTTCTGCTACAGAGGGATCTGGATAGATTGGACAAATGTAAAGTTATGCACATGGGAAGGAATAATGCAAGTCACGCGTACATATTAAATGGTAAAACACTCGGTAACACTGACATGGAAAAGGATCTAGGAATTTTAATAAACAGCAAATTAAGCTGCAAAAACCAGTGTCAGGCAGCTACTGCCAAGGCCAATAAGATAATGGGTTGCATCAAAAGGGGCATAGACGCCCATGATGAGAACATAGTCCTACCACTTTACAAATCACTAGTCAGACCACACATGGAGTACAGTGTACAGTTCTGGGCTCCTGTGAACAAGACAGACATAGCAGAGCTGGAGAGGGTTCAGAGGAGGGCAACTAAAGTAATAACTGGAATGAGGGATCTACAGTACCCTGAAAGGTTATCAAAATTAGGGTTATTCACTTTAGAAAAAAGACGACTGAGGGGAGATCTAATAACTATGTATAAATATATCAGGGGTCAGTACAGAGATCTGTCCCATCATCTATTTATCCCCAGGACTGTGACTGTGACAAGGGGACATCCTCTGCGTCTGGAGGAAAGAAGGTTTGTACACAAACATAGAAAAGGATTCTTCACTGTAAGAGCAGTGAGACTATGGAGCTCTCTGCCTGAGGAAGTGGTGATGGTAAGTACAATAAAGGAATTCAAGAGGGGACTGGATTTATTTCTGGAGTGTAATAATATTACAGGCTACAGATACTAGAGAGGGGTCGTTGATCCAGGGAGTTATTCTGATTGCCTGATTGGAGTCGGGAAGGAATTTTTTTCCCCTTAAGTGAGGAAAATTGGCTTCTGCCTCACAGGGGTTTTTTGCCTTCCTCTGGATCAACTTGTAGGAAACAGGCCGAACTGGATGGACAAATGTCTTTTTTCGGTCTTATATACTATGTTACTATGTTACAGGAGAACAATGTGTAGACTGTATTAGTTATATATATGTGTTGCAAAAAGCATGAAGTACTAGTCAGACCGGAGGAGATAATAGCTCCCCGATAATAGATAATAGAATGAATGGCCGTAATCAATATTACATTATACCGGGACAAGTTGACCAATAATGTAGTGAATTACAAAAACCAGGACAAAAGCATGGGAATTCAGCAATGTGGTGCAGGCCCTGATATAAAGAATGTACTGAACAGGACCGGCCATATTAAATAAAGGGCACGACTGCTGGTGCTGGTGATTGTATAAAAGGGTAGAGTCCAAGGTGGTAAAACAGGGTGCCTACAGCTTCACCCAAAGCCCCTCACACATACCAGCACTCACCCATTGTGTACAAGGAAAGGACAATTTCTATTGCCTGTCCATGGATACAGGGAAGCAGTTACAGAGTACAAAGGCCATGAGAGCAGCAACACCCCCAACCGTAGGCTAGTAGTGGTAGTGGCGCTCAAAAAGGCTGTTGGCAGTGGCACTTCCCATATTTATACGAGGTACCGCTAACCTAGTCCCCAAGCAGATACACCGGTTAGCGGTACCTGCATGTGGAATGCTTCTGCCCAGATCAGTAGGGTTACTGAAGCAGGCCAGAGAGCCAGATACTACTGCTAGTAGCCAGTAGTTAGTTTGAGAAGCAACAAAGCTATTAGTTACATAGTATTATATTTTATAAGGCTTGTTCTGCCCAGCAGGTTTAGAAACTCATTACAGTCTATTCCTGCCTCAGGCAGGATATTCAGAAGTGTCTAGTGTGGTTATAGCATCATCTAGCGGTGTTAAGTTATAATACACTTTGTTTTCCTGTTACAAAGACTACTGCATTGTGGGTAATGTAATGCATTGTGGGTTATTGCAAGGCATGCTGGCAAAGAGAAGTCTCCAGTCTCCAGGACATAGTACAGAGCTGTCCTATACATGTCTCCTTCTCAAACTCCACTATCCTTGCAAACCATATCTGGTGAGAGATCTACCTCTGTTTTAGGAACATGATGTTATGCAGAGCTGTACAGTTAGTTGTATTGTTACTCAGGGAGTTGTAATTACTGTTAGATAGGTATGCAATCCTATGTATAGGCACCCATTTTACCATGTGCCTTGACTGATGACTGTTAATGTTATGGTACATACAATTATATGCTTAAAACTTATACATGCTATTTGTATTATTGTAGTTTTACCAATCTATCTTATGCAATCAATCAGATATGTACGACCTGTTGACCGATAAACAAGATAGATTCCAAAGGACAGTCCTCTTATTTGGAATGGTTTATGCTGAATGTCAGACTGCACACTGTGTAAACATGTAAGAAGACAGAACAGTAAAACAGATGTTAGGCACCAGCGAAAGTGGATCTGACTATAAGGAGCCACCATCACACACGCGGTCTTGCGTACAAGGTTGCAGAGGCTGTCATACAGTCACAAGAAGTGAGAGTGCAGCCCCCAGCAAGTACAGCACGATTTAGACCACGCTGAAGTCCGTTCCTACTTAGACTGAGTCCCCCAGATAACTTAAGCAGCCAGTAAACAGGCACGCAATGTCCACTAGCCAGGCATCATCATTCAGGACAAGGTCACAAGTAGAGATGAGCAAATTTTTCAAAAATTCAATTCGCCAGTTCGCCGATTTTTTGGGAAATGTATCCACATTTTAGGTGGACAGGCGAGTTCTTCTTAGGGTAACTATGGCCCCCGCCGCACTAAACACCCGCTCTGATGCCACACTACTGGATGGGCAGGACAGCTTTTCCAGGGCAAACTCTGCCAGTTGCGGCCACAAATCCAGTTTGGCTGCCCAGTAGTCCAACAGATCTTCAATGTGGGGTGGCAGGGTACTGTCCAAGTATGCCACCACCTGCTGGTTCAGGTCCTGCTCCAGGTCTACCTGCTGCTGCTGGTGAGTAGTTACTTCACTAGGCGGGTGAAGAAAGCTGCTCATCAGCGACTCTAGACTCAAGTTGCTGATGATGGAGCTGGCACTGCTCCTACCCCCCACCCTGCAACAGCAGCCATGGCAGGGGAACATGAGCGCAGAGGGCGCCCCCAGTCAGACCTGCGAGAGGATGGACGATGGCGCAGATAGGCAGCGGCCAACTGACTATATAGGATGTCTCTATAGTAGTTCAGTTTGTCCTCCCTCTCAGCGGGTGTAAAAAGGCAGCCATTTTGGACTGGCAGTGAGAGTACAACAAGGTGGAGAGCCAGAAGTCATCCCTCTGCCGAATGGTGACAATTCGGCTGTCACTACGCAAGAAAGTGAGCATGCATCGGGCCATTTGTGCAAGTGACTCAGATGGACTCCCTGCCTCCATCTCCACTGTATACTGCCACGGTGTGTCTGGGTCCTCTGCCTCATCTTCCTCATGACTGTAGTTACTCTGGCTGGTCCTGCTCCTCCTCTCCTGTCACCTGTGTAGAAAAACCACCCATTTTACTACACATTGCTTGTGCTCCAATGTCCTCCTCCTCCTGCTCCAGTTCAGCCACCACAGGGCTCATGTGGCGGTGAGATCTAGGCGCCACGTCTCCAGTCCCCTAGCCAGCAAGATTTACCAGCATCTGTTCCAGGACATGAAGCAGTGGAATAACATCGTTCATCCGATAGTCTTGGCGGCTGACAAATAACTTGCCCTGCATCAAGGACCTGAGAAAACAGCAGGTGTCATGCATGAGCTGCCACTGGCTGACTTCGACGTTACACAGGGAAGTACTCCTGTCCGCTTGGATCATCAAGAAATCATTTATGGCTTTTCTCTGTTCGTACAGTCTGTCTAACATATGGAGGCTGGAATTCAAACGGGTGGAAACGTTGCATATCAACCTATGTTGGGGGAGGCCGTTCTTCCACTGCAGCTCAAGGAGGCTGTGCTTTGCGGTGTACGAGTGGCTGAAGTGCATGCAAAATTTCCTGGATGTATTGCAGATGGGTGGAAGACTTCAGGAACCGCTTTTTTCTACTAATACACATAAAAAAGGGATTTTGAACAGATAACTGCACCACTGAGCGCAAATATAGTTTTTTCTTTTTCCACTAATACTCGGAAAAAAGGGTCTTAGAACACATAACTGCACCGCTGAGCGGCAAATATATTTTTTCTTTTTCCACTAATACTCGGAAAAAAGAGCTTTAGAACAGATAACTGCACCGCTGAGAGGCAAATATATTTTTTCTTTATACACTAATACAGGCCACAAAAGACTTTAGAACAGATAACTGCACCGCTGATCTGCAAATATATTTTTTATTTTTCCACTAATATACGCCACAAAAAGGCATTAGAACAGATAACTGCACCACTGATCGACAAATATATTTTTTATTTTTTCAACTAATACACGCAAAAAAGGGATTTTGAACAGATAACTGCACCACTGAGCGGCAAATATATATATTTTTTTCCCCTAATACTCGGAAAAAAGGGCTTTAGAACAGATAACTGCACTGCTGAGCAGCAAATATATTTTTTATTTTTCCACTATACAGGCAAAAAAGGCTTTTCGAACAGATAACTGCACCGCTGATCAGCAAGTATATTTTTTCTTTTTCCACTAATACACGCCACAAAAGGCTTTAGAACAGATTATTGCATCACTGATCGGCAAATATATTTTTTCTTTTTTCTACTTATACACGCGAAAAAGGGCTTTTGAACAGATAACTGCACCACTGATCGACAAATATATTTTTTCTTTTTTCTACTAATACACGCAAAAAAGGGATTTTGAACAGATAACTGCACCGCTGAGCGGCAAATATATTTTTTCTTTTTCCACTAATACTCGGAAAAAAGGGCCTTAGAACAGATAACTGCACCGCTGAGAGGCAAATATATTTTTTCTTTTTCCACTCATATATACAGAAAAAAGGGTTTTAGAACAGATAACTGCACCGCTGAGCGGCAAATATATTTTTTCTTTTTCCCCTAATACTCGCAAAAAAGGGCCTTAGAACAGATAACTGCACCGCTGATCGGCAAGTATATTTTTTCTTTTTCCACTAATACACGGAATAAAGAGCTTTAGAACAGATAACTGAACCACTGAGCGGCAAAGACATTTTTCCTTTTTCCACTAATACACGCAAAAAGGGGCTTTAGAACAGATAACTGCACCGCTGAATGGCAAATATATTTTTTCTTTTTCCCCTAATACTCGCAAAAAAGGGCCTTAGAACAGATAACTGCACCGCTGATCGGCAAGTATATTTTTTCTTTTTTCTACTAATACACGTGACCACAAAAGGGCTTTTGAACAGATAACTGCACCGCTGATCGGCAAATATATTTTTTCTTTTTTCTACTAATACACGTGAAAAAGGGCTTTTGAACAGATAACTGCACCGCTGAGCGGCAAATATATTTTTTCTTTTTCCACTAATACACGGAATAAAGAGCTTTAGAACAGATAACTGAACCACTGAGCGGCAAAGACATTTTTCCTTTTTCCACTAATACACGCAAAAAGGGGCTTTAGAACAGATAACTGCACCGCTGAACGGCAAATGTATTTTTTCTTTTTCCACTAATATGTGGAAAAAAGGGATTTAGAACAGATAACTGCACCGCTGAGTGGCAAAGATATTTTTCCTTTTTCTACTAATACACTCAAAAAAGGCTTTAGAACAGATAACTGCACCACTGAGCGGAAAATATATTTTACTTTTGCCACTAATACACGACAAAAAGGGCTGTAATTTTTGCACTTCACCACACAACGGCTAATAAGGCCTTTTTTCCCACTAATACAAGCCAATAAATGCTTTAGAACATATAACTGCACAGCACAAGGGCAAATAAAACTTAGAAATATTTTCTTGTAATAAACCCTGTTAATGCCTGTATCAAACAGTACTTGCACCCTAATAAGAACAGTTTGCTGGAATTACAAAGCTGTGTGATGGCAATTTGGATCCCCAGTCAGTGCAGCAAGGTATAATCGGATTGTTCCTATTACCCAGGCTGTAACCTCCCCTCCTGAACCCTGTTCAACATAAAAGCTGTGGAATCATTCCTCCCTATTAGAGTTGAGCAAACGTCTGTTTTAAGTTCGGCTTCCAAAGTTCGGGTTCGGGTTATCCAAGCATCCCTTTATCGATTCCACTACCACGGACCATAACGACATTTGGAACATGGGGTGAAGGACCTGGGGTGACGTCACCGTCATGTGATCAGTGCAATCAGCTAGCGTTTTACTTCTTGCCCTAAAAAGCCATCACAGCCATGTCTACTAATAGCATGGCTGTGATTGGCTGCATGTGACCCAGCCTCTATTTAAGCTGGAGTCACGTAGCGCCGCACGTCACACTGCTTTGATTAGTGTAGAAACTCAGGATAGAAATTTCTATATTTTATTAAGGGGTTAAATTCAATTGCCAAAATAGCAATCAACTAAATCTGGTGTCCCAGCAGTGGCTGGAAAAGTTTAATAGTGTCCGGCTAAGGATATATTTTTTTATGGGGTGAAATTCCATTGCCAAAATAGCAATACCATAAATCTGGTGTCCCAGCAGTGGCGGGACAAGTTTAATAGTGTCCATCGAAGGATTTATTATTTTATGCGGTGAAATTCAGTTGCCAAAATAGAAATACAGTAAATCTGGTGTTCCAGCTGTGACTGGACAAGTTTAATAGTATCCGTCAAACTATAGATTTTGTTCTGGGGTGAAATTTAATTGCCAAAATAGCAATACCCTGAATCTGGTGTTCCAGCTATGACTGGACAATTTCCCTAGTGTCCGTCAAAAGATATATTATTTTCTGGGGAGAAATACAGTAGCAAAAATAGAAATACAGTAAATCTGGTGTTCCAGCTGTTGCAGGCCTAGTTTAAATCTGTCCGTAAAAGGGTATATTTTTTTCTGGGGTGAAATTTAATTGCCAAAATAGCAATACCCTGAATCTGGTGTTACAGCTGTTGCAGGCCTAGTTTAAATCAGTTCGTAAAAGGGTATATTTTTTTCTGGGGTGAAATTTAATTGCCAAAATAGTAATACCCTGAATCTGGTGTTCCAGCTATGACTGCACAATTTCCCTAGTGTCCATCAAAGGATATATATTGTTTTCTGGGGTGAAATACAGTAGCAAAAATAGAAATAAAGTAAATCTGGTATTCCAGCTGTTGCAGGCCTACTTTAAATCTGTCCGTGAAAGGGTATTTTTTTTCAGGGGTGAAATGTAATTGCCAAAATAGCAATACCCTGAATCTGGTGTTTCAGCTGTGACTGCACAATTTGCCTAGTGTCAGTTAAAGGATATATTATTTACTGGTGTGAAATACAGTTGCAAAAATAGAAATACAGTAAATCTGGTGTTCCAGCTGTTGCAGGCCTAGTATAAATCTGTCCAGAAAAAGGGTATATTTTTTTCTGGGGTGAAATTTAATTGCCAAAATAGCAATACCCTGTATCTGTTGTTCCAGCTGTGACTGGACAATTTCCCTATTGTCCGTCAAAGGATATATATTGTTTTCTGGGGTGAAATACAGTAGCAAAAATAGAAATACAGTAAATCTGGTGTTCCAGCTGTTGCAGCCTAGTTGAAATCTGTCCGTAAAAGAGTATATACAGGGCTCCAGATGGCAACCAAAATGGTCGCCAATGCGACTTTAAATTGCAAAATGGCGACAAGACTTGTCGCCATTTGCGCCTAGGCCCTCCGCTGCTCTGCCTCTTTAACACGAACCGGGATTTCATGCAGCAGACACCAATAACAAAGCTCCGCACAGTGCAGAGCTCTGTTATTAGTGAGAAGGTTGCTGATTGGTCCTATGTATCGCGCGCTGCCCTGCCATTGGCTGCTGCTTCTCTCACACCACCCCCGTTCTCCCGCGCTGAACTCTGCAGAGAAGCTTGTCTTCATGAAGACGGGGAGCCCGCTCCACGCCGACTGCTTTATCAGGTTAGCTGCCTTGCCACTACTAAGGCCCCTTGCAGAGGAGCTCCCGGCCTGGCTTCTTCCGCACTGACTGGGTCACATAGCGTTATATTGATTTATGATGCTATGTAACCCTTACAGTTCTGGAATGTATTGGTTAACACTGGCAGCATTATGTCATTGTTAACCAATACATTCCAGAACTGTAAGGGTTACATAGCATCATAAATCAATATAATGCTATGTGACCCCGTCAGTGCAGGAGAAGTCAGGCCAGGAGCTCATTGTGAACATGTTCCGGGAGACTTCACTTGCTGGCTACCGCTAGTTCCCCAAGAGGTCTAGGCTTTGAGGTCTAGCTTGTGTGAAGATAGCTAGCTCAGACACAGAGCCTGCTGAGACTTGTAGTTCTGCATCTGTGGTGCTTTGAGAGAGTCAGGTTTTGCTGAGGCTTGTAGTTCTGACATCTTTAATTTCTCACCCAGACAGGTTGGGGTGGATAGCCTGTTTTTTTTTTTTTTTGAGGCTTGTAGTTCTACCATCAGATCTTTAATTTCCCCTCCAGATAGCTTGGGGTGGATAGCCTGGTTTTGCGGAGACTGGTTCTGCCATCTTTGAAGGGAATCTTTCTCCCCCATATGGCCATATAGAATGTTATCATCCAATAGCGCAGATATACATACTTAAAGTAGCTGTAAAACGAAGTTTAATCTGTATGCAAATGAGCATTCTTAGGTGGCCAGGGGCGGCGTTTACTGTGTGGGAGCCCAGGCTCCGCTGCCTTTTTTGAACGTTTCCTGGCCCAGCCTCTGCTTATACCCGCACTCCTATTCCCTTGCTTCAAACTACAGTCAAGCCGAGATCCCGCTCCTGCGCACTGCTTCACCGGGCCGGGATAATCATTTAACTACTGCACATGCGCCTGGTCAACGCCCTCTTGTGGCCGGTTTTGTGCCGTTCGCCAGGGCATGCGCATTAATTAAAGCGATGCCGTGCCAACAATAGGCATCGCAGTGCGCATGCCCGACCCAGCTAGACAGTGCGCAGGCGCGGGATCTCGGCTGGACTGTAGTATGAAGCAAGGGAATAGGAGGGCGGGTATAAGCAGAGGCTGGGGCGAGAAATGTTCAAAAAAGGCAGCGCAGCATGGACTCCCACACATTAAACGCTGCCCCTAGCCACCTTTGAGAACATATGGGCAACTGCACAAAGTAGGACAAGTCTTATTTTTTATTATATGTACTTTACATTTGGCGACTAAAAAAATTGATTTGGCTCCTAACTTTTTCGGATTAGGAGCCAATGGCTCCTTGGCATTTTTTTTAGTCTGGAGCCCTGATATATATTTTTCTGGGGTGAAATTTAATTGCCAAAATAGCAATACCCTGAATCTGGTGTTCCAGCTGTTGCAGGCCTAGTTTAAATCTGTCCGTAAAAGGGTATATTTTTTTCTGGGGTAAAATTTAATTGCCAACATAGCAATACCCTGCATCTGGTGTTCCAGCTGTGACTGGACAATTTCGCTAGTGTCTGTCAAAGGATATATTATTTTCTGGGGTGAAATACAGTTACAAAAATAGAAATACAGTAAATCTGGTGTTCCAGCTGTTGCAGGTCTAGTTTAAATCTGTCCGTAAAAGGGTATATTTTTTTCTGGGGGGAAATGAAATTGCCAAAGTAGCAATACCCTGAATCTGGTGTTGCAGCTGTTGCAGGCCTAGTTTAAATCTGTCCGTAAAAGGGTATATTTTTTTTCTGGGATGAAATTTTATTGCAAAAATAAAAATACCCTGAATCTCGTGTTCCAGCTGTGACTGGACAATTTCAATAGTGTCCGTCAAAGGATATATTATTTTCTTCGGGTGAAATACAGTTGCAAGAAAAGAAATACTGTAAATCTGGTGTTCCACCTGTTGCAGGTCTAGTTTAACTCTGTCCGTAAAAAGGTTAATTTTTTTCTGGGGTGAAATTTAATTGCCAAAAAGCCATACCATGAATCTGGTGTTCCAGCTGTTGCAGGACTAGATGAAATCTGTCCGTAAAAGGGTATATATTTTTCTGGGGTGAATTCTAATTGCCAAAATAGCAATACCCTGAATCTGGTGTTCCAGCTGTGACTGGACAATTTTCCTATTGTCCGTCAATGGATATATTATTTTCTGTGGTGAAATACCGTTGCAAAATTAGAAATATAGTAAATCTGGTGTTCCAGCTGTTGCAGGCCTAATTTAAATTTGTCCTTAAAAGGGTATATTTTTTTCTAGGGTGAAATTTAATTGCCAAAATAGCAATACCCTGAATCTAGTGTTCCAGCTGTTGCAGGCCTACTTTAAATCTGTCCTTGAAAGGGTATTTTTTTCTGGGGTGAATTTTAATTGCCAAAATAGCAATACCCTGAATCTGGTGTTCCAGCTGTGAATGGACAATTTTCCTAGTGTCCGTCAAAGGATATATTATTTTCTGGGGTGAAATACAGTTGTAAAAAAAGAAATACCCTGAATCTGGTGTTCCAGCTGTTGTAGCACTAGTTTAAATCTGTACAGAAAAAGGTTATATTTTTTTCTGGGTTGAAATTTAATTGCCAAAATAGCAATACCCTGAATCTGGTGTTGCAGCTGTTGCAGTCCTAGGTTAAATCTGTCCGTAAAAGGGTATATTTTTTCCTGGGGTGATATTTAATTGCAAAAATAGCGATACCCTGTATCTGTTGTTCCAGCTGTGGCTGGACAATTTCCCAATTGTCCGTCAAAGGATATATATTGTTTTCTGGGGTGAAATTTAATTGCCAAAATAGCAATACCCTGAATCTGGTGTTCCAGCTGTTGCAGCCTAGTTGAAATCTGTCCGTAAAAGGGTATATATTTTTCTGGGGTGAAATTTAATTGCCAAAATAGCAATACCCTGAATCTGGTGTTCCAGCTGTTGCAGGCCTAGTTTATATCTGTCCGTAAAAAGGTATTTTTTTTCTGGGGTTAAATTTAATTGCAAAAATAGCAATACCCTGAATCTAGTATTCCAGCTGTGACTGGACAATTTCCCTAGTGTCTGTCAAAGGATATATTATTTTCTGGGGTGAAATACAGTTGCAAAAATAGAAATACAGTAAATCTGGTGATACAGCTGTTGCAGGCCTAGTTTAAATCTGTCCGTAAAAGGGTATATTTTTTTCTGGGGGAAATGTAATTGCCAAAGTAGAAATACCCTGAATCTGGTGTTCCAGCTTTTGCAGGACTAGTTTAAATCTGTCCAGAAAATGGGTATATTTTTTAATGGGGTGAAATTTAATTGCCAAAATAGCAATACCCTTAATTTGGTGTTCCAGCTGTTGCAGTTCTAGTTTAAATCTGTCCTTAAAAGGGTATGTTTTTTTCTGGGGTGAAATTTTATTGCAAAAATAACAATACCCTGAATCTGGTGTTCCAGCTGTGACTGCACAATTTCCCTATTGTCCGTCAAAGGATATATTATTTTCTTGGGGTGAAATACAGTTGCAAGAATAGAAATACTGAAAATCTGGTGTTCCAGCTGTTGCAGGCCTAGTTGAAATCTGTCCGTAAAAGGGTATATATTTTTCTGGGGTGAATTTCAATTGCAAAAAAAGCAATACCCTGAATCTGGTGTTCCAGCTGTGAATGGACAATTTTCCTATTGTCCGTCTAAGGATATATTATTATCTGGGGTGAAATACCATTGCAAAAATAGAAATATAGTAAATCCGGTGTTCCAGCTGTTGCAGGCCTAGTTTAAATTTGTCCTTTACAGGGTATATTTTTTTTAGGGTGAAATTTAATTGCCAAAATAGCAATACCCTGAATCTGTTGTTCCAGCTGTGACTGGACAATTTCCCTAGTGTCCGCCAAAGGATATATTAATTTTCTCGGGTTAATTGCAGTAGCAAAAATAGAAAAACAGTAAATTTGGTGTTCCAGCTTTTGCAGGCCTAGTTGAAATTTTTCCGGAAAATGATACATATTTTTCTGCGGTGAAATTTATTTGCCAAAATAGCAATACACTGAATCTGGTGTTCCAGCAATTGCAGGCCTAGTTTTAATCTGTCCAGAAAAAGGGTATATTTTATTCTGGGGTGAAATTTAATTGCAAAAATAGCAATACTCTGAATCTGGTGTTCCAGCTGTGACTGCACAATTTCCTTAGTGTCCGTCAAAGGATATATTATTTTCTGGGGTGAAATTTAATTGCAAAAATAGCTTTACCCTGAATCTAGTGTTCGAGCTGTTGCAGGCCTAGTTTAAATCTGTCCGTAAAAGGGTATATATTTTTCTGGGGTTAATTTAGTTGCCAAAATAACAATACCCTGAATTTAGTGTTCCAGCTGTTGCAGGCCTAGTTTTAATCTGTCCGTGAAAGGGTATATTTTTTTCCGGGGGCAAATTTCATTGCCAAAATAGCAATACTCTGAATCTGTTGTTCCAGCTGTGAATGGACAATTTCCATAGTGTCTGTCAAAGGATATATTTTTTTCTGGAGTGAAATACAGTTACAAAAATAGAAATGCTGTAAATCTGGTGTTCCAGATGTTGCAGGTCTAGTTTAAATCTGTCCGTAAAAGTGTATATTTGTTTCTGGGGTGAATTTTAATTACCAAAGTAGCAATACCCTGAATCTGGTGTTCCAGCTGTTGCAGGCCTAGTTTATATCTGTCCGTAAAAAGGTATTTTTTTTCTGAGGTGAAATTAAATTGCAAAAATAGCAATACCCTGAATCTAGTATTCCAGCTGTGACTGGACAATTTCCCTAGTGTCTGTAAAAGGATATATTATTTTTTGGGGTGAAATACAGTTACAAAAATAAAAATGCTGTAAATCTGGTGTTCCAGCTGCTTCAGGTCTAGATTAAATCTGTCCAGAAAAAGGGTATAATTTTTCTGGGGTGAAATTTAATTGCCAAAATAGCAATACCCTGAATCTGGTGTTCCAGCTGTTGCAGACCTAGTTTTAAATCTGTCCGTAAACGGGTATATTTTTTTCTGGGGTGAAACTTAATTGCAAAAATAGCAATACCCTGAATCTAGTGTTTCAGCTGTGACTGGACAATTTCCCTAGTGTCCGTCAAAGGATATATTATTTTCTGGGGTCAATTTAATTGTCAAAATAGCTACACCCTGAATCTAGTGTTCCAGCTGTTGCAGGCCTAGTTTAAATCTGTCCGTAAAAGGGTATATTTTTTTTCTGCGGTAAATGTAATTGCCAAAGTATAAATACCATGAATCTGGTGTTCCAGCTGTTGCAGGACTAGTTTAAATCTGTCCAGAAAATGGGTATATTTTTTTCTGGGGTGAAATTTAATTGACAAAATAGCAATACCCTTAATCTGGTGTTCCAGCTGTGACTAGACAATTTCCCTAGTGTCAGTCAAATTATATATTATTTTCTGGAGTGAAATACAGTTGCAAAAATAAAAATACAGTAAATCTGGTGTTTCAGCTGTTACAGGCCTAGTTTAAATCTGTCCAGAAAAGGGTATATTTTTTTCTGGGGGAAATGTAATTGCCAAAGTAGAAATACCCTGAATCTGGTGTTCCAGCTGTTGCAGGACTAGTTTAAAACTGTCCAGAAAATGGGTATATTTTTTAATGGGGTGAAATTTAATTGCCAAAATAGCAGTACCCTTAATTTGGTGTTCCAGCTGTTGCAGTTCTAGTTTAAATCTGTTCTTAAAAGGGTATGTTTTTTTTCTGGGGTGAAATTTTATTGCAAAAATAACAATACCCTGAATCTGGTGTTCCAGCTGTGACTGCACAATTTCCCTAGTGTCCGTCAAAGCATATATTATTTTCTTGGGGTGAAATACAGTTGCAAGAATAGAAATACTGAAAATCTGGTGTTCCAGCTGTTGCAGGCCTAGTTTAAATCTGTCTGTAAAAGCGTAAATTTTTTTCTAGGGTGACATTTAATTGCCAAAAAAGCAATACCCTGAATCTGGTGTTCCAGCTGTTGCAGGCCTAGTTGAAATCTGTCCGTAAAAGGGTATATATTTTTCTGGGGTGAATTTTAATTGCAAAAATAGCAATACCCTGAATCTGGTGTTCCAGCTGTGAATGGACATTTTTCCTAGTGTCCGTCTAAGGATATATTATTATCTGGGGTGAAATACCATTGCAAAAATAGAAATATAGTAAATCCGGTGTTCCAGCTGTTGCAGTCCTAGTTTTAATTTGTCCTTAACAAGGTATATTTTTTCTAGGGTGAAACTTAATTGCCAAAATAGCAATACCCTGAATCTGTTGTTCCAGTTGTGACTGGACAATTTCCCTAGTGTCCGCCAAAGGATATATTAATTTTCTTGGGTTAAATACAGTAGCAAAAATAGAAAAACAGTAAATTTGGTGTTCCAGCTTTTGCAGGCCTAGTTGAAATTTTTCCGGAAAATGATACATATTTTTCTGTGGTGAATTTTAATTGCCAATATAGCAATACCCTGAATCTGGTGTTCCAGCAATTGCAGGCCTAGTTTTAATCTGTCCAGAAAAAGGGTATATTTTTTTTGGGGGTGAAATTTAATTGTAAAAATAGCAATACTCTAAATCTGGTGTTCCAGCTGTGACTGCACAATTTCCCTAGTGTCCGTCAAAGGATATATTATTTTCTGGGGTGAAATTTTATTGCCAAAATAGCTTTACCCTGAATCTAGTGTTCCAGCTGTTGCAAGCCTAGTTTAAATCTGTCCGGAAAATGGTATATTTTTTTCTGGGGTGAAATTTAATTGCCAAAATAGCAATACCCTGAATCTGGTGTTCCAGCTGTGACTGGACAATTTCCCTAGTGTTCGTCAAAGGATATATTATTTTCTGGCGTGAAATAGAGCTACAAAAATAAAAATGCTGTAAATCTGGTGTTCCAACTGCTTCAGGCCTAGATTAAATCTGTCCAGAAAAAGGGTATATTTTTTCTGGGGGGAAATTTAATTGCCAAGATAGCAATACCCTGAATCTGTTGTTCCAGTTGTGACTGGACAATTTCCCTAGTGTCCGCCAAAGGATATATTAATTTTCTTGGGTTAAATACAGTAGCAAAAATAGAAAAACAGTAAATTTGGTGTTCCAGCTTTTGCAGGCCTAGTTGAAATTTTTCCGGAAAATGATACATATTTTTCTGTGGTGAATTTTAATTGCCAATATAGCAATACCCTGAATCTGGTGTTCCAGCAATTGCAGGCCTAGTTTTAATCTGTCCAGAAAAAGGGTATATTTTTTTTGGGGGTGAAATTTAATTGTAAAAATAGCAATACTCTAAATCTGGTGTTCCAGCTGTGACTGCACAATTTCCCTAGTGTCCGTCAAAGGATATATTATTTTCTGGGGTGAAATTTTATTGCCAAAATAGCTTTACCCTGAATCTAGTGTTCCAGCTGTTGCAAGCCTAGTTTAAATCTGTCCGGAAAATGGTATATTTTTTTCTGGGGTGAAATTTAATTGCCAAAATAGCAATACCCTGAATCTGGTGTTCCAGCTGTGACTGGACAATTTCCCTAGTGTTCGTCAAAGGATATATTATTTTCTGGCGTGAAATAGAGCTACAAAAATAAAAATGCTGTAAATCTGGTGTTCCAACTGCTTCAGGCCTAGATTAAATCTGTCCAGAAAAAGGGTATATTTTTTCTGGGGGGAAATTTAATTGCCAAGATAGCAATACCCTGAATCTGGTGTTTCAGCTGTGACTGGACAATTTCCCTAGTGTCCGTCAAAGGATATATTATTTTCTGGGGTGAAATTTAATTGCCAGAATAGAAATACCCTGAAACTGGTGTTCCAGCTGTTTCTCTACAATTTCCCTAGTGTATGTCAAATGATATATTATTTTCTGGGGTGAAATACAGTTGAAAAAATAGAAATACAGTAAATCTGGTGTTCCAGCTGTTGCAGGCCTAGTTTAAATCTGTCCAGAAAATGGGTATATTTTTTTCTGGGGTGAAATTTAATTGCCAAAATAGCAATACCCTGAATCTGGTGTTCCAGCTATGGCTGGACAATTTCCCTAGTGTCTGTTAAAGAATATATTATTTTCTGGGATGAAATACAGTTGCAAAAATAGAAATACAGTAAATCTGGTGTTCCAGCTGTTGCAGGCCTAGTTTAAATCTGACCTTAAAAGGGTATATTTTTTCTGGGGTGAAATTTAATTGCCAAAATAGCAATAACCTTAATCTGGTGTTCCAGCTGTTGCAGGCCTAGTTTAAATATGTCACTAAACGGGTATATTTATTTCTGGGGTGAAATTTAATTGCCAAAATAGCAATACCCTGAATCTGGTGTTGCAGCTGGGACTGGAAAATTTCCCTAGTGTCTGTCAAAGGATATATTTTTTTCTGGGGTGAAATACAGTTGCAAAAATAGAAATACAGTAAATCTGGTGTTCCAGCTGTTGCAGGCCAAGTTGAAATCTGTCCGTAAAAGGGTGTATATTTTTCTGGGGTGAATTTAATTGCCAAAATAGCAATACCCTTAATTTAGTGTTCCAGCTGTTGCAGGCCTAGTTTTAATCTGTCCGTGAAAGGGTATATTTTTTTCCGGGGGCAAATTTAAATGCCAAAATAGCAATACTCTGAATCTGTTGTTCCAGCTGTGAATGGACCATTTCCCTAGTGTCTCTCAAAGGATATATTTTTTTCTAGGGTCACATACAGTTACAAAAATAGAAATGCTGTAAATCTGGTGTTCCAGATGTTGCAGGCCTAGTTCAAATCTGTCCTTAAAAGGGTATATTTGTTTCTGGGGTGAATTGTAATTTCCAAAGTAGCAATACCCTGAATCTGGTGTTCCAGCTGTTGCAGGCCTAGTTTAAATCTGTCCGTAAAAGGGTATATTTTTTGGGGGGGGAGAATTGTAATTGCAAAAGTAGCAATACCCTTAATCTGGTGTTCCAGCTGTGACTAGACAATTTCCCTAGTGTCGGTCAAATTATATATTATTTTCTGGGGTGAAATACAGTTGCAAAAAAAATTGAAATTCAGTAAATCTGGTGTTCCAGCTGTTGCAGGCTTAGTTTAAATCTGTCCAGAAAAAGGGTATATTTATTTTGGGGGTGAAATTTAATTGCCAAACTAGCAATACCCTGAATCTGGTGTTCCAGCTGTGACTGGAAAATTTCCTTAGTGTCCATCGAAGGATATATTATTTTCTGGCATGAAATACAGTTGCAAAAATAGAAATACAGTAAATCTGGTGTTCCAGCTGTTGCAAGCCTAGTTTATATCTGTCCAGAAAAAGGGTATATTTTTTCTGGGGTGAAATTTTATTGCCAAGATAGCAATACCCTGAATCTGGTGTTCCAGCTGTTGCAGACCTAGTTTTAAATCTGTCCGTAAACGGGTATATTTTTGTCTAGGGTGAAACTTAATTGCAAAAATAGCAATACCCTGAATCTGGTGTTTCAGGTGTGACTGGTCAATTTCCCTAGTGTCCGTCAAAGGATATATTATTTTCTGGGGTGAAATTGAATTGTCAAAATAGCTACAACCTGAATCTGGTGTTCCAGCTGTTGCAGGTATAGTTTAAATCTGTCCATAAAAGGGTATATTTTTTTCTGGGGTGAAATTTAATTGCCAAAATAGAAATACCCTGAATCTGGTGTTCCAGCTGTGACTGGACAATTTCCCTAGTGTCCGTCAATGGATATATTATTTTCTGAGGTGAAATTTAATTGTAAAAATAGCTACACCCTGAATCTAGTGTTCCAGCTGTTGTAGGCCTAGTTCAAATCTGTCCGTAAAAGGGTATATTTTTTTCTGGGGTGAAATGTAATTGTCAAAATAGCTACACCCTGAATCTAGTGTTACAGCTGTTACAGGTCTAGTTTAAATCTGTCCAGAAAAAGGGTATATTTTTTTCTGGGGTGAAATTTAATTGCCAAAATAGCAATAACCTGAATTTGGTGTTCCAGCTGTTGCAGGCCTAGTTTAAATATGTCCGTAAACGGGTATATTTTTTACTGGGGTGAAATTTAATTGCCAAAATAGCAATACCCTGAATCTGGTGTTGGAGCTGGGACTGGAAAATTTCCCTAGTGTCTGTCAAAGGATATATTATTTTCTGGGGTGAAATACAGTTGCAAAAATAGAAATAAAGTAAATCTGGTGTTACAGCTATTGCAGGCCTAGTTTAAATCTGACCAGAAAAAGGGTATATTTTTTTCTGGGTTGAAATTTAATTGCCAAAATAGCAATACCCTGAATCTGTTGTTCCAGCTGTGACTGGACAATTTCCCTAGTGTCCGTCAAAGGATATATTATTTTCTGGGGTGAAATACAGTTGTAAAAATAGAAATACTCTGAATCTGGTGTTCCAGCTGTTGTAGCACTAGTTTATATCTGTACAGAAAAAGGTTATATATTTTTTTGGGTTGAAATTTAATTGCCAAAATTGCAATAGCCTGAATCTGGTGTTGCAGCTGTTGCAGGCCTAGGTTAAATCTGTCCGTAAAACGGTATATTTTTTTCTGGGATGAAATTTAATTGCAAAAATAGCGATACCCTGTATCTGTTGTTCCAGCTGTGGCTGGACAATTTCCCAATTGTCCGTCAAAGGATATATATTGTTTTCTTGGGTGAAATACAGTAGCAAAAATAGAAATACAGTAAATCTGGTGTTCCAGCTGTTGCAGCCTAGTTGAAATCTGTCCGTAAAAGGTCATATATTTTTCTGGGGTGAAATTTAATTACCAAACTAGCAATACCCTGAATCGGGTGTTCCAGCTGTTGCAGGCCTAGTTTTAATCTGTCTGTAAAAGGGTATATATTTTTTCTGGGGTAAAATTTAATTGCCAAAAAGCAATACCCTGAATCTGGTGTTCCAGCTGTTTCTCTACAATTTCCCTAGTGTATGTCAAAGGATATATTATTTTCTGGGGTGAAATACAGTTGAAAAAATAGAAATACAGTAAATCTGGTGTTCCAGCTGTTGCAGGCCTAGTTTAAATCTGTCCAGAAAATGGGTATATTTTTTAATGGGGTGAAATTTAATTGCCAAAATAGCAATACCCTTAATTTGGTGTTCCAGCTGTTGCAGTTCTAGTTTAAATCTGTCCGTAAAAGGGTATATTTTTTTTCTGGGGGGAAATTTTATTGCAAAAATAACAATACCCTGAATCTGGTGTTCCAGCTGTGACTGCACAATTTCCCTAGTGTCCGTCAAAGGATATATTATTTTCTTGGGGTGAAATACAGTTGCAAGAATAGAAATACTGAAAATCTGGTGTTCCAACTGTTGCAAGCCTAGTTTAAATCTGTCCAGAAAAAGGGTATATTTTTTAAGGGGTGAAATTTAAATGCCAAAATAGCAATACCCTGAATCTGGTGTTCCAGCTGTTGCAGACCTAGTTTTAAATCTGTCCGTAAACGGGTATATTTTTTTCTGGGGTGAAGCTTAATTGCAAAAATAGCAATACCCTGAATCTGGTGTTCCAGCGGTGACTGGACAATTTCCCTAGTGTCTGTCAAAGGATATATTATTTTCTGGGGTGAAATACAGTTGCAAAAATAGAAATACAGTAAATCTGGTGTTCCAGCTGTTGCAGGCCTAGTTGAAATCTGTCTGTAAAAGGGTATATATTTTTCTGGGGTGAAATACAGTTACAAAAATAGAAATGCTATAAATCTGGTGTTCCAGATGTTGCAGGCCTGGTTTAAATCTGTCCGTACAAGGTTATATTTTTTTCTGGGGTGAATTGTAATTGCCAAAGTAGCAATACCCTGAATCTGGTGTTCCAGCTGTTGCAGGCCTAGTTTAAATCTGTCCGTAAAAAGGTATTTTCTTTCTGCGGTGAAATTTAATTGCAAAAATAGCAATACCCTGAATTTGGTGTTCCAGCTGTGACTGGACAATTTCCCTAGTGTCTGTCAAAGGATATATTATTTTTTGGGGTGAAATATAGTTACAAAAATAGAAATGCTGTAAATCTGGTGTTCCAGCTGTTGAAGGCCTAGTTTAAATCTGTCCGTAAAAGGGTATATTTTTTTCTGGGGCGAATTTTAATTGCCAAAGTAGCAATACCCTGAATCTGGTGTTCCAGCTGTGACTGGACAATTTCCCTAGTGTCCGTCAAAGGATATATTATTTTCTGGGGTGAAATACAGTTGCAAAAATAGAAATACTGTAAATCTGGTGTTCCAGCTGTTGCAGGCCTAGTTTAAATCTGTCCAGTAAAAGGGTATATTTATTTCTGGGGTGAAATTCAATTGCCAAAATAGCAATACTCTAAATCTGTTGTTCCAGCTGTGAGCTGGACAATTTCCCTAGTGTCCGTCAAAGGATATATTATTTTCTGGGGTGAAATTGTAATTGCCAAAATAGCAATACCCTGAATCTGGTGTTCCAGCTGTTGCAGGCCTAGTTTAAATCTGTCCGAAAAAGGTATATTTTTTTCTGGGGTGAAATTTAATTGCCAAAATAGCAATACCCTGAATCTGGTGTTCCAGCTGTGACTGGACAATTTCCCTAGTGTCCGTCAAAGGATATATTATTTTCTGGGGTGAAATATAGTTACAAAAATAACAATGCTGTAAATCTGGTGTTCCAACTGCTTGCAGGCCTAGATTAAATCTGTCCAGAAAAAGGGTATATTTTTTTCTGGGGGAAATTTAATTGCCAAGATAGCAATACCCTGAATCTGTTGTTCCAGCTGTGACTGGACAATTTCCCTAGTGTCCGTCAAAGGATATATTAATTTTCTTGGGTTAAATACAGTAGCAAAAATAGAAAAACAGTAAATTTGGTGTTCCAGCTTTTGCAGGCCTAGTTGAAATTTTTCCGGAAAATGATATATATTTTTCTGTGGTGAATTTTAATTGCCAATATAGCAATACCCTGAATCTGGTGTTCCAGCAATTGCAGGCCTAGTTTTAATCTGTCCAGAAAAAGGGTATATTTTTTCTGGGGTGAAATTTAATTGTAAAAATAGCAATACTCTAAATCTGGTGTTCCAGCTGTGACTGCACAATTTCCCTAGTGTCCGTCAAAGGATATATTATTTTCTGGGGTGAAATTTTATTGCCAAAATAGCTTTACCCTGAATCTAGTGTTCCAGCTGTTGCAAGCCTAGTTTAAATCTGTCCGGAAAATGGTATATTTTTTCTGGGGTGAAATTTAATTGCCAAAATAGCAATACCCTGAATCTGGTGTTCCAGCTGTGACTGGACAATTTCCCTAGTGTTCGTCAAAGGATATATTATTTTCTGGCGTGAAATAGAGCTACAAAAATAAAAATGCTGTAAATCTGGTGTTCCAGCTGCTTGCAGGCCTAGATTAAATCTGTCCAGTAAAAGGGTATATTTTTTCTGGGGTGAAATTTAATTGCCAAGATAGCAATACCCTGAATCTGGTGTTTCAGCTGTGACTGGACAATTTCACTAGTGTCCGTCAAAGGATATATTATTTTCTGGGGTGAAATTTAATTGCCAGAATAGAAATACCCTGAAACTGGTGTTCCAGCTGTTTCTCTACAATTTCCTAGTGTATGTCAAAGGATATATTATTTTCTGGGGTGAAATACAGTTGAAAAAATAGAAATACAGTAAATCTGGTGTTCCAGCTGTTGCAGGCCTAGTTTAAATCTGTCCAGAAAATGGGTATATTTTTTTCTGGGGTGAAATTTAATTGCCAAAATAGCAATACCCTGAATCTGGTGTTCCAGCTATGGCTGGACAATTTCCCTAGTGTCTGTTAAAGAATATATTATTTTCTGGGATGAAATACAGTTGCAAAAATAGAAATACAGTAAATCTGGTGTTCCAGCTGTTGCAGGCCTAGTTTAAATCTGACCTTAAAAGGGTATATTTTTTCTGGGGTGAAATTTAATTGCCAAAATAGCAATAACCTTAATCTGGTGTTCCAGCTGTTGCAGGCCTAGTTTAAATATGTCACTAAACGGGTATATTTATTTCTGGGGTGAAATTTAATTGCCAAAATAGCAATACCCTGAATCTGGTGTTGCAGCTGGGACTGGAAAATTTCCCTAGTGTCTGTCAAAGGATATATTTTTTTCTGGGGTGAAATACAGTTGCAAAAATAGAAATACAGTAAATCTGGTGTTCCAGCTGTTGCAGGCCAAGTTGAAATCTGTCCGTAAAAGGGTGTATATTTTTCTGGGGTGAATTTAATTGCCAAAATAGCAATACCCTTAATTTAGTGTTCCAGCTGTTGCAGGCCTAGTTTTAATCTGTCCGTGAAAGGGTATATTTTTTCTGGGGCAAATTTAAATGCCAAAATAGCAATACTCTGAATCTGTTGTTCCAGCTGTGAATGGACCATTTCCTAGTGTCTCTCAAAGGATATATTTTTTTCTAGGGTCACATACAGTTACAAAAATAGAAATGCTGTAAATCTGGTGTTCCAGATGTTGCAGGCCTAGTTCAAATCTGTCCTTAAAGGGTATATTTGTTTCTGGGGTGAATTGTAATTTCCAAAGTAGCAATACCCTGAATCTGGTGTTCCAGCTGTTGCAGGCCTAGTTTAAATCTGTCCGTAAAGGGTATATTTTTTGGGAGAATTGTAATTGCAAAAGTAGCAATACCCTTAATCTGGTGTTCCAGCTGTGACTAGACAATTTCCCTAGTGTCGGTCAAATTATATATTATTTTCTGGGGTGAAATACAGTTGCAAAAAAATTGAAATTCAGTAAATCTGGTGTTCCAGCTGTTGCAGGCTTAGTTTAAATCTGTCCAGAAAAAGGGTATATTTATTTTGGGGGTGAAATTTAATTGCCAAACTAGCAATACCCTGAATCTGGTGTTCCAGCTGTGACTGGAAAATTTCCTTAGTGTCCATCGAAGGATATATTATTTTCTGGCATGAAATACAGTTGCAAAAATAGAAATACAGTAAATCTGGTGTTCCAGCTGTTGCAAGCCTAGTTTATATCTGTCCAGAAAAAGGGTATATTTTTTCTGGGGTGAAATTTTATTGCCAAGATAGCAATACCCTGAATCTGGTGTTCCAGCTGTTGCAGACCTAGTTTTAAATCTGTCCGTAAACGGGTATATTTTTGTCTAGGGTGAAACTTAATTGCAAAAATAGCAATACCCTGAATCTGGTGTTTCAGGTGTGACTGGTCAATTTCCCTAGTGTCCGTCAAAGGATATATTATTTTCTGGGGTGAAATTGAATTGTCAAAATAGCTACAACCTGAATCTGGTGTTCCAGCTGTTGCAGGTATAGTTTAAATCTGTCCATAAAAGGGTATATTTTTTTCTGGGGTGAAATTTAATTGCCAAAATAGAAATACCCTGAATCTGGTGTTCCAGCTGTGACTGGACAATTTCCCTAGTGTCCGTCAATGGATATATTATTTTCTGAGGTGAAATTTAATTGTAAAAATAGCTACACCCTGAATCTAGTGTTCCAGCTGTTGTAGGCCTAGTTCAAATCTGTCCGTAAAAGGGTATATTTTTTTCTGGGGTGAAATGTAATTGTCAAAATAGCTACACCCTGAATCTAGTGTTACAGCTGTTACAGGTCTAGTTTAAATCTGTCCAGAAAAGGGTATATTTTTTCTGGGGTGAAATTTAATTGCCAAAATAGCAATAACCTGAATTTGGTGTTCCAGCTGTTGCAGGCCTAGTTTAAATATGTCCGTAAACGGGTATATTTTTACTGGGGTGAAATTTAATTGCCAAAATAGCAATACCCTGAATCTGGTGTTGGAGCTGGGACTGGAAAATTTCCTAGTGTCTGTCAAAGGATATATTATTTTCTGGGGTGAAATACAGTTGCAAAAATAGAAATAAAGTAAATCTGGTGTTACAGCTATTGCAGGCCTAGTTTAAATCTGACCAGAAAAAGGGTATATTTTTTCTGGGTTGAAATTTAATTGCCAAAATAGCAATACCCTGAATCTGTTGTTCCAGCTGTGACTGGACAATTTCCTAGTGTCCGTCAAAGGATATATTATTTTCTGGGGTGAAATACAGTTGTAAAAATAGAAATACCCTGAATCTGGTGTTCCAGCTGTTGTAGCACTAGTTTATATCTGTACAGAAAAGGTTATATATTTTTTGGGTTGAAATTTAATTGCCAAAATTGCAATAGCCTGAATCTGGTGTTGCAGCTGTTGCAGGCCTAGGTTAAATCTGTCCGTAAAACGGTATATTTTTTCTGGGATGAAATTTAATTGCAAAAATAGCGATACCCTGTATCTGTTGTTCCAGCTGTGGCTGGACAATTTCCCAATTGTCCGTCAAAGGATATATATTGTTTTCTTGGGTGAAATACAGTAGCAAAAATAGAAATACAGTAAATCTGGTGTTCCAGCTGTTGCAGCCTAGTTGAAATCTGTCCGTAAAAGGTCATATATTTTTCTGGGGTGAAATTTAATTACCAAACTAGCAATACCCTGAATCGGGTGTTCCAGCTGTTGCAGGCCTAGTTTTAATCTGTCTGTAAAAGGGTATATATTTTTCTGGGGTAAAATTTAATTGCCAAAAAGCAATACCCTGAATCTGGTGTTCCAGCTGTTTCTCTACAATTTCCTAGTGTATGTCAAAGGATATATTATTTTCTGGGGTGAAATACAGTTGAAAAAATAGAAATACAGTAAATCTGGTGTTCCAGCTGTTGCAGGCCTAGTTTAAATCTGTCCAGAAAATGGGTATATTTTTTAATGGGGTGAAATTTAATTGCCAAAATAGCAATACCCTTAATTTGGTGTTCCAGCTGTTGCAGTTCTAGTTTAAATCTGTCCGTAAAAGGGTATATTTTTTTCTGGGGGAAATTTTATTGCAAAAATAACAATACCCTGAATCTGGTGTTCCAGCTGTGACTGCACAATTTCCTAGTGTCCGTCAAAGGATATATTATTTTCTTGGGGTGAAATACAGTTGCAAGAATAGAAATACTGAAAATCTGGTGTTCCAACTGTTGCAAGCCTAGTTTAAATCTGTCCAGAAAAAGGGTATATTTTTTAAGGGGTGAAATTTAAATGCCAAAATAGCAATACCCTGAATCTGGTGTTCCAGCTGTTGCAGACCTAGTTTTAAATCTGTCCGTAAACGGGTATATTTTTTTCTGGGGTGAAGCTTAATTGCAAAAATAGCAATACCCTGAATCTGGTGTTCCAGCGGTGACTGGACAATTTCCTAGTGTCTGTCAAAGGATATATTATTTTCTGGGGTGAAATACAGTTGCAAAAATAGAAATACAGTAAATCTGGTGTTCCAGCTGTTGCAGGCCTAGTTGAAATCTGTCTGTAAAAGGGTATATATTTTTCTGGGGTGAAATACAGTTACAAAAATAGAAATGCTGTAAATCTGGTGTTCCAGATGTTGCAGGCCTGGTTTAAATCTGTCCGTACAAGGTTATATTTTTTTCTGGGGTGAATTGTAATTGCCAAAGTAGCAATACCCTGAATCTGGTGTTCCAGCTGTTGCAGGCCTAGTTTAAATCTGTCCGTAAAAAGGTATTTTCTTTCTGCGGTGAAATTTAATTGCAAAAATAGCAATACCCTGAATTTGGTGTTCCAGCTGTGACTGGACAATTTCCCTAGTGTCTGTCAAAGGATATATTATTTTTTGGGGTGAAATATAGTTACAAAAATAGAAATGCTGTAAATCTGGTGTTCCAGCTGTTGAAGGCCTAGTTTAAATCTGTCCGTAAAAGGGTATATTTTTTTCTGGGGCGAATTTTAATTGCCAAAGTAGCAATACCCTGAATCTGGTGTTCCAGCTGTGACTAGACAATTTCCCTAGTGTCCGTCAAATTATATATTATTTTCTGGGGTGAAATACAGTTGCAAAAATAGAAATACTGTAAATCTGTTGTTCCAGCTGTTGCAAGCCTAGTTTAAATCTGTCCAGAAAAAGGGCATATTTATTTCTGGGGTGAAATTTAATTGCCAAAATAGCAATACCCTGAATCTGTTGTTCCAGCTGTGAGTGGACAATTTCCCTAGTGCCCGTCAAAGGATATATTATTTTCTGGGGTGAAATACAGTTGCAAAAATAGAAATACAGTAAATCTGGTGTTCCAGCTGTTGCAGGCCTAGTTAAAATCTGTATAGAAAAAGGTTATATTTTTTTCTGGGGTGAAATTTAATTGTCAAAATAGCTACACCCTGAATCTAGTGTTACAGCTGTTGCAGGTCTAGTTTAAATCTGTCCAGAAAAAGGGTATATTTTTTTCTGGGGTGAAATCTAATTGCCAAAATAGCAATAACCTGAATCTGGTGTTCCAGCTGTTGCAGGTCTAGTTTAAATATGTCCGTAAACGGGTATATTTTTTACTGGGGTGAAATTTAATTGCCAAAATAGCAATACCCTGAATCTGGTGTTGGAGCTGGGACTGGAAAATTTCCCTAGTGTCTGTCAAAGGATATATTATTTTCTGGGGTGAAATACAGTTGCAAAAATAGAAATAAAGTAAATCTGGTGTTACAGCTATTGCAGGCCTAGTTTAAATCTGACCAGAAAAAGGGTTTTTTTTTTTTCTGGGTTGAAATTTAATTGCCAAAATAGCAATACCCTGAATCTGTTGTTCCAGCTGTGACTGGACAATTTCCCTAGTGTCCGTCAAAGGATATATTATTTTCTGGGGTGAAATACAGTTGTAAAAATAAAAATACCCTGAATCTGGTGTTCCAGCTGTTGTAGCACTAGTTTATATCTGTACAGAAAAAGGTTATATATTTTTTTGGGTTGAAATTTAATTGCCAAAATTGCAATAGCCTGAATCTGGTGTTGCAGCTGTTGCAGGCCTAGGTTAAATCTGTCCGTAAAACGGTATATTTTTTTCTGGGATGAAATTTAATTGCAAAAATAGCGATACCCTGTATCTGTTGTTCCAGCTGTGGCTGGACAATTTCCCAATTGTCCGTCAAAGGATATATATTGTTTTCTTGGGTGAAATACAGTAGCAAAATAGAAATACAGTAAATCTGGTGTTCCAGCTGTTGCAGCCTAGTTGAAATCTGTCCGTAAAAGGGCATATATTTTTCTGGGGTGAAATTTAATTACCAAACTAGCAATACCCTGAATCGGGTGTTCCAGCTGTTGCAGGCCTAGTTTTAATCTGTCTGTAAAAGGGTATATATTTTTTCTGGGGTAAAATTTAATTGCCAAAAAGCAATACCCTGAATCTGGTGTTCCAGCTGTTTCTCTACAATTTCCCTAGTGTGTGTCAAAGGATATATTATTTTCTGGGGTGAAATACAGTTGAAAAAATAGAAATACAGTAAATCTGGTGTTCCAGCTGTTGCAGGCCTAGTTTAAATCTGTCCAGAAAATGGGTATATTTTTTAATGGGGTGAAATTTAATTGCCAAAATAGCAATACCCTTAATTTGGTGTTCCAGCTGTTGCAGTTCTAGTTTAAATCTGTCCGTAAAAGGGTATATTTTTTTCTGGGGGAAATTTTATTGCAAAATAACAATACCCTGAATCTGGTGTTCCAGCTGTGACTGCACAATTTCCCTAGTGTCCGTCAAAGGATATATTTTTTTCTGGGGTGAAATTCAATTGTCAAAATAGCAATACTGAATCTGGTGTTCCAGCTGTTGCAGGTCTAGTTTAAATCTGTCCAGAAAAAGGGTATATTTTTTCTGGGGTGAAATCTAATTGCCAAAATAGCAATACCCTGAATCTGGTGTTCCAGCTGTTGCAGGTCTAGTTTAAATCTGTCCGTAAACGGGTATATTTTTTCTGGGGTGAAATTTAATTGCCAAAATAGCAATACCCTGAATCTGGTGTTCCAGCTGTGACTGGACAATTTCCCTAGTGTCTGTCAAAGGATATATTATTTTCTGGGGTGAAATACAGTTGCAAAAATAGAAATACAGTAAATCTGGTGTTCCAGCTGTTGCAGGCCTAGTTTAAATCTGTCCAGAATAAGGGTATATTTTGTTCTGGGTGAAATTTAATTGCCAAAATATCAATACCCTGAATTTAGTGTTCCAGCTGTTGCAGGCCTAGTTTAAATCTGTCCGTAAAAGGGTATATATTTTTCTGGGGTGAATTTTAATTGCCAAAATAGCAATACCCTGAATCTGGTGTTCCAGCTGTGACTGGACAATTTCCTAGTGTCCGTCAAATGATATATTATTTTCTGGGGTGAAATACAGTTGCAAAAATAGAAATACTGTAAATCTGGTGTTCCAGCTGTTGCAAGCCTAGTTTAAATCTGTCCAGAAAAGGGCATATTTATTTCTGGGGTGAAATTTAATTGCCAAAATAGCAATACCCTGAATCTGTTGTTCCAGCTGTGGTGGACAATTTCCTAGTGCCCGTCAAAGGATATATTATTTTCTGGGGTGAAATACAGTTGCAAAAATAGAAATACAGTAAATCTGGTGTTCCAGCTGTTGCAGGCCTAGTTAAAATCTGTATAGAAAAGGTTATATTTTGTTCTGGGGTGAAATTTAATTGTCAAAATAGCTACACCCTGAATCTAGTGTTACAGCTGTTGCAGGTCTAGTTTAAATCTGTCCAGAAAAAGGGTATATTTTTTTCTGGGGTGAAATTCTAATTGCCAAAATAGCAATAACCTGAATCTGGTGTTCCAGCTGTTGCAGGTCTAGTTTAAATATGTCCGTGCAATGGGTATATTTTTTACTGGGTGAAATTTAATTGCCAAAATAGCAATACCCTGAATCTGGTGTTGGAGCTGGGACTGGAAAATTTCCTAGTGTCTGTCAAAGGATATATTATTTTCTGGGGTGAAATACAGTTGCAAAAATAGAAATAAAGTAAATCTGGTGTTACAGCTATTGCAGGCCTAGTTTAAATCTGACCAGAAAAAGGGTTTTTTTTTTCTGGGTTGAAATTTAATTGCCAAAATAGCAATACCCTGAATCTGTTGTTCCAGCTGTGACTGGACAATTTCCTAGTGTCCGTCAAAGGATATATTATTTTCTGGGGTGAAATACAGTTGTAAAAATAAAAATACCCTGAATCTGGTGTTCCAGCTGTTGTAGCACTAGTTTATATCTGTACAGAAAAAGGTTATATATTTTTTTGGGTTGAAATTTAATTGCCAAAATTGCAATAGCCTGAATCTGGTGTTGCAGCTGTTGCAGGCCTAGGTTAAATCTGTCCGTAAAACGGTATATTTTTTTCTGGGATGAAATTTAATTGCAAAAATAGCGATACCCTGTATCTGTTGTTCCAGCTGTGGCTGGACAATTTCCCAATTGTCCGTCAAAGGATATATATTGTTTTCTTGGGTGAAATACTGTAGCAAAAATAGAAATACAGTAAATCTGGTGTTCCAGCTGTTGCAGCCTAGTTGAAATCTGTCCGTAAAAGGGCATATATTTTTCTGGGGTGAAATTTAATTACCAAACTAGCAATACCCTGAATCGGGTGTTCCAGCTGTTGCAGGCCTAGTTTTAATCTGTCTGTAAAGGGTATATATTTTTCTGGGGTAAAATTTAATTGCCAAAAAGCAATACCCTGAATCTGGTGTTCCAGCTGTTTCTCACAATTTCCCTAGTGTGTGTCAAAGGATATATTATTTTCTGGGGTGAAATACAGTTGAAAAAATAGAAATACAGTAAATCTGGTGTTCCAGCTGTTGCAGGCCTAGTTTAAATCTGTCCAGAAAATGGGTATATTTTTTAATGGGGTGAAATTTAATTGCCAAAATAGCAATACCCTTAATTTGGTGTTCCAGCTGTTGCAGTTCTAGTTTAAATCTGTCCGTAAAAGGGTATATTTTTTTTCTGGGGGGAAATTTTATTGCAAAAATAACAATACCCTGAATCTGGTGTTCCAGCTGTGACTGCACAATTTCCCTAGTGTCCGTCAAAGGTTATATTTTTTTCTGGGGTGAAATTTAATTGTCAAAATAGCTACACACTGAATCTAGTGTTACAGCTGTTGCAGGTCTAGTTTAAATCTGTCCAGAAAAAGGGTATATTTTTTTCTGGGGTGAAATCTAATTGCCAAAATAGCAATAACCTGAATCTGGTGTTCCAGCTGTTGCAGGTCTAGTTTAAATATGTCCGTAAACGGGTATATTTTTTACTGGGGTGAAATTTAATTGCCAAAATAGCAATACCCTGAATCTGGTGTTGGAGCTGGGACTGGAAAATTTCCCTAATGTCTGTCAAAGGATATATTATTTTCTGGGGTGAAATACAGTTACAAAAATAGAAATACAGTAAATCTGGTGTTACAGCTATTGCAGGCCTAGTTTAAATCTGTCCAGAATAAGGGTATATTTTTTTCTGCGGTGAAATTTAATTGCCAAAATATCAATACCCTGAATTTAGTGTTCCAGCTGTTGCAGGCCTAGTTTTAATCTGTCCGTAGAAGGGTATATATTTTTCTGGGGTGAATTTTAATTGCAAAAATAGCAATACCCTGAATCTGGTGTTCCAGCTGTGACTGGACAATTTCCCTAGCGTCCGTCAAAAGATATATTATTTTCTGGGGTGAAATACAGTTGCAAAAATAGAAATACAGTAAATCTGGTGTTCCAGCTGTTGCAAGCCTAGTGTAACCACTTCAGCCCACCTAGCTTAAACACCCTTAATGACCAGGCCCTTTTTTACAAATCCGCACTACACTACTTCACCCGTTTATTGCTCCGTCATGCAACTTACCACCCAAATGAATTTTACCTCCTTTTCTTCTCACTTTTACTTTTTTTGCTAATAATAAAAATTTAACGAAATTTTTGCAAAAAAATAACATTTTTCACTTTCTGTTGTAAAATTTTTCAAAAAAAACTACATTTCTATATAAATTTTTCTCTAAATTTATTGTTCTACATGTCTTTGATAAAAAAAATCCAATAAGTGTATATTTATTGGTTTGGGTAAACGTTATAGCGTTTACAAACTATGGTGCAAAAAAGTGAATTTCCGCATTTTGAAGCAGCTCTGACTTTCTGAGCACCTGTCATGTTTCTTCAGGTGCTAGAATGTCAGGATAGTATAAATACCCCCCAAATGACACCATTTTAGAAAGAAGACACCCCAAAGTATTCACGGAGGGGCATGGTGAGTTCATGTATCATTTCATTTTTTTCACAAGTTAGCGGAAAATGACACTTTCTGAGGAAAAAAATAATAATAAAGTTTCCATTTCTGCTAACTTCTGGCAAAAAAAAAAAAAATCTCCCACGGACTCACTATGCCCCTCAGTGAATACCTTGGGGTGTCTACTTTCCGAAATGGGGTCATTTGTGGGGTGTGTTTACTGTTCTGGCATTTTGAGCGCGGCTAAAAAAAAGTGTCACTTATGTGGTATCGCCGTACTCAGGAGAAGTAGGGCAATGTGTTTTGGGGTGTATTTTTACATATACCTATGTTGGGTAAGAGAAATATCTCTGTAAACTGACAACTTTGTATAAAAAAATTAAAAAATTGTCGTTTACAGAGATATTTCTCACACAAAGTATGGGTATATATAAAATACACCCCAAAACACATTGCCCTACTTCCTGAGTACAGCGATACCACATGAGTGACACTTTGCAGCCTGGGTGCAAAGGGCCCTAATTCCAATGAGTACCTTTAGGATTTCACAGGGCATTTTTACGCATTTGGATTCCAGACTTCTTCTCACGCTTTAGGGGCCCCTAAAATGCCAGGACAGTATAAATACCCCACATGTGACCCCATTTAGAAGAAGACACCCCAAGGTATTCTGTGAGGGGTATGGTGAGTTCATGTAAAATTTTATTTTTTGTCACAAGTTAGTGGAATATGAGACTTTGTAAAAAACAAAATAAAAATAAAAAAAATATATCAATTTCCGCTAACTTGAGCAAAAAAAAAAAAATTCTGTGAACTCGCCATGCCCCTCACGGAATACCTTGGGGTGTCTTCTTTCCAAAATGGGGTCACATGTGGGGTATTTATACTGCCCTGGCATTTTAGGGGCCCTAAAGCGTGAGAATCTAAATGCGTAAAAATGCCCTGTGAAATCCTAATGGTACTCATTGGTTTTAGGGCCCCTTTGCGCATCTTGGCTGCAAAAAAGTGTCACTCATGTGGTATCGCCGTACTCAGTAGAAGTAGGGCAATGTGTTTTGGGGTGTATTTTTACACATGTGACCCTTTTTGGAAAGAAGACACCCCAAGGTATTCCATGAGGGGCATGGCGAGTTCATAGAAAAAAAAATGTTTGGCACAAGTTAGTGGAAATTGATTTTTTATTGTTTTTTCTCACAAAGTCTCCCTTTCCGCTAACTTTTGACAAAAAGTTTAATTTTTCATGGACTCACTATGCACCTCAGCGAATACCATGGGGTGTCTTCTTTCCAAAATGGGGTCACATGTGGGGTATTTATACTGCCCTGGCATTTTAGGGGCCCTAAAGCGTGAGAAGAAAAATGCGTAAAAATGCCCTCCTAAAAGTTACTCATTAGAATTTGGGCCCCTTTGTGCATCTTGGCTGCAAAAAAGTGGCACACATGTGGTATCGCCACATATACCCATGCTGGGTGAGAGAAATATCTCTGTAAATTGACAACTTTGAATAAAAAAATTTAAAAAAGTTGTCATTTACAGAGATATTTCTCACACACAGTATGTGTATATATAAAAATACACCCCAAAACACATTGCCCTACTTCTCCTGAGTACGGCGATACCACATGTGTGACACTTTTTTGCAGCCAAGATGCGCAAAGGGGCCCAAATTCCCATGAGTACCTTTAGGATTTCACAGGGCATTTTTACGCATTTGGATTCTCACTCTTTAGCACCCCTAAAATGCCAGGGCAGTATAAATACCCCACATGTGACCCCATTGTGGAAAGAAGACACCCCAAGGTATTTCGTGAGGGGCATGGCAAGTTCACAGAAATTTTTTTTTTTTTGGCACAAGTTAGCGGAAATTGATTTTTATTTTTTACAAAGTCTCATATTCCACTAACTTGTGACAAAAAATAAAATTTTACATGAACTCACCATACCCCTCACGGAATACCTTGGGGTGTCTTCTTTCTAAAATGGGGTCACATGTGAGGTGTTTGTACTGCCCTGGCATTTTAGGGGTCTCCGCAATCATTACACGTATGGTCAGCATTAGGAGTTTCTGCTATTCTCCTTATATTGAGCATACGGGTAATGAGATTTTTTTTTTCCGTTCAGCCTCTGGGCAATTGCGGACAAGAAAAAGCATTTTCTATATAGTTCTGGCAATGTGCGGATCTGCAAAATGCGGAAAGCACATTGCCGGTGTCTGTGTTTTGAGGATCTGCGGATCTGCAGATCCGTGGATCAGTTCCACGGATCCGCAAAACACATATGGACGTCTGAATGGAGCCTTAAAAGGGGTGTGATCAATGACAGGGGGGTGATCAGGGGGTCTAGATGGGGTGATCAAGGGGTTAACAAGGGGTTGATAGGTGAGGGGGGGGGGGTGGGGGGGGGTTAGTGTAGTGTTTGGTGCAACTTTAAATAGTTACCTGGTCCTCTGGTGGTCGATCCCAGCAAATGGGACCACCAGAGGACCAGGTAGCAGGTATACCAGACGCTGTTCACAAAACAGCGTCTTGTATACATGTTTGATGCGATTTATATCGCATCTACAGCCTGCCAGCGATTTATCATCGCTGGCAGGCTGTAGTTTAACTCTTGAGCCGTGCGCCACTGTGAACGCGTTCACAGGAACTCGCGCGTCTCGCGAGATGACGCGCCGATGCGTCCACACAGAGCTACAGGACCGCCCGCAGGACGCATCCCTGCGTTAGGCGGTCCTGTAGTAGTTAAATCTGTCCAGAAAAAGGGTATATTTATTTCTGGGGTGAAATTTAATTGCCAAAATAGCAATACCCTGAATCTGGTGTTCCAGTTGTGACTGGACAATTCCCTTAGTGTCCGTCAAAGGATATATTATTTTCTGGGGTGAAATACAGTTGCAAAAATAGAAATACAGTAAATCTGGTGTTCCAGCTGTTGCAGGCCAAGTTGAAGTCTGTCGGTAAAAGGGTATATATTTTTCTGGGGTGAATTTAATTGCCAAAATAGCAATACCCTGAATTTAGTGTTACAGCTGTTGCAGGCTTAGTTTTAATCTGTCCGTGAAAGGGTATATTTTTTTCCGGGGGAAAATTTAATTGCCAAAATAGCAATACTCTGAATCTGTTGTTCCAGCTGTGAATGGACAATTTCCCTAGTGTCTCTCAAAGGATATATTTTTTTCTGGAGTGAAATACAGTTACAAAAATAGAAATGCTGTAAATCTGGTGTTCCAGATGTTGCAGGCTTAATTTAAATCTGTCCTTAAAAGGGTATATTTGTTTCTGGGGTGAATTGTAATTGCCAAAGTAGCAATACCCTGAATCTGGTGTTCCAGCTGTTGCAGGTCTAGTTTAAATCTGTCCGTAAAAAGGTATTTTTTTTCTGGGGTGAAATTTAATTGCAAAAATAGCAATACTCTGAATCTGGTATTCCAGCTGTGACTGGACAATTTCCCTAGTGTCTGTCAAAGGATATATTATTTTTTGGGGTGAAATACCGTTACAAAAGTAGAAATGCTGTAAATCTGGTGTTCCAGATGTTGCAGGCCTAGTTTAAATCTGTCCGTAAAAGGGTATATTTTTTTCTGGGGCGAATTGTAATTGCCAAAGTAGCAATACCCTTAATCTGGTGTTCCAGCTGTGACTAGACAATTTCCCTAGTGTCGGTCAAATTATATATTATTTTCTGGGGTGAAATACAGTTGCAAAAAAAATTGAAATTCAGTAAATCTGGTGTTCCAACTGTTGCAGGCTTAGTTTAAATCTGTCCAGAAAAAGGGTATATTTATTTTGGGGGTGAAATTTAATTGCCAAACTAGCAATACCCTGAATCTGGTGTTCCAGCTGTGACTGGAAAATTTCCTTAGTGTCCGTCGAAGGATATATTATTTTCTGGCATGAAATACAGTTGCAAAAATAGAAATACAGTAAATCTGGTGTTCCAGATGTTGCAGGCCTGGTTTAAATCTGTCCGTACAAGGGTATATTTTTTTCTGGGGTGAATTGTAATTGCCAAAGTAGCAATACCCTGAATCTGGTGTTCCAGCTGTTGCAGGCCTAGTTTAAATCTGTCCGTAAAAAGGTATTTTCTTTCTGCGGTGAAATTTAATTGCAAAAATAGCAATACCCTGAATCTGGTATTCCAGCTGTGACTGGACAATTTCCCTAGTGTCTGTCAAAGGATATATTATTTTTTGGGGTGAAATACCGTTACAAAAGTAGAAATGCTGTAAATCTGGTGTTCCAGATGTTGCAGGCCTAGTTTAAATCTGTCCGTAAAAGGGTATATTTTTTTCTGGGGCGAATTGTAATTGCCAAAGTAGCAATACCCTTAATCTGGTGTTCCAGCTGTGACTAGACAATTTCCCTAGTGTCCGTCAAATTATATATTATTTTCTAGGGTGAAATACCGTTGCAAAAATAGAAATACAGTAAATCTGGTGTTCCAGCTGTAGCAGGCCTAGTTTAAATTTGTAATTAAAAGAGTATATTTTTTTCAAGGGGGAAATTTAATTACCAAAAGAGCAATACCCTGAATCTGGTATTCCAGCTGTGACTGGACAATTTCCCTAGTGTCTGTCAAAGGATATATTATTTTTTGGGGTGAAATACCGTTACAAAAGTAGAAATGCTGTAAATCTGGTGTTCCAGCTGTTGCAGGCCTAGTTTAAATCTGTCCAGAAAAAGGGTGTATTTTTTTTTGGGTTGAAATTTAATTGCAAAAATAGCAATACCCTGAATCTGGTGTTCCAGCTGTGACTGGACAATTTCCCTAGTGTCCGTCAAAGGATATATTATTTTCTGGGGTGAAATACAGTTGTAAAAATAGAAATACCCTGAATCTGGTGTTCCAGCTGTTGTAGCACTAGTTTAAATCTGTACAGAAAAAGGTTATATTTTTTTCTGGGTTGAAATTTAATTGCCAAAATTGCAATACCCTGAATCTGGTGTTGCAGCTGTTGCAGGCCTAGGTTAAATCTGTCCGTAAAACGGTATATTTTTTTCTGGGGTGAAATTTAATTGCAAAAATAGCGATACCCTGTATCTGTTGTTCCAGCTGTGGCTGGACAATTTCCCAATTGTCCGTCAAAGGAAATATATTGTTTTCTGGGGTGAAATACAGTAGGAAAAATAGAAATACAGTAAATCTGGTGTTCCAGCTGTTGCAGCCTAGTTGAAATCTGTCCGTAAAAGGTCATATATTTTTCTGGGGTGAAATTTAATTGCCAAAATAGCAATACCCTGAATCGGGTGTTCCAGCTGTTGCAGGCCTAGTTTAAATCTGTCTGTAAAAGGGTAAATATTTTTTCTGGGGTAAAATTTAATTGCCAAAAAGCAATACTCTGAATCTGGTGTTCCAGCTGTTTCTCTACAATTTCCCTAGTGTATGTCAAAGGATATATTATTTTCTGGGGTGAAATACAGTTACAAAAATAGAAATACAGTAAATCTGGTGTTCCAGCTGTTGCAGGCCTAGTTTAAATCTGTCCGTAAAAGGGTATATTTTTTTCTGGGGGAAATGTAATTGCCAAAGTAGAAATACCCTGAATCTGGTGTTCCAGCTGTGACTGCACAATTTCCCTAGTGTCCGCCAAAGGATATATTATTTTCTTGGGGTGAAATACAGTTGCAAGAATAGAAATACTGAAAATCTGGTGTTCCAGCTGTTGCAGGCCTAGTTGAAATCTGTCTGTAAAAGGGTATATATTTTTCTGGGGTGAATTTTAATTGCCAAAATAGCAATACCCTGAATCTGGTGGTCCAGCTATGAATGGACAATTTTCCTAGTGTCCGTCTAAGGATATATTATTATCGGGGGTGAAATACCATTGCAAAAATAGAAATATAGTAAATCCGGTGTTCCAGCTGTTGCAGGCCTAGTTTAAATTTGTCCTTAACAGGGTATATTTTTTCTAGGGTGAAATTTAATTGCCAAAATAGCAATACCCTGAATCTGTTGTTCCAGCTGTGACTGGACAATTTCCCTAGTGTCCGCCAAAGGATATATTAATTTTCTCGGGTTAAATACAGTAGCAAAAATAGAAAAACAGTAAATTTGGTGTTCCAGCTTTTGCAGGCCTAGTTGAAATTTTTCCGGAAAATGATATATATATATATATATATATATATATATATTTTTTTTTTTCTTTCTTGGTAATGGTATATATTAATTTTCATTTGCTTTCTCTCCTACAGATAACCAATGGAACATCATCAGTGACTGTATCCAGAAAGCGCACATCTGATGGAAATTATGAGAAAGAGAAGGACTTGTGTATAAAATATTTTGATCAGTGGTCTGAATCGGATCAGGTGGAGTTTGTAGAACATCTTATTTCTCGAATGTGTCACTACCAGCATGGAGATATCAATTCTTACTTAAAGCCCATGTTACAACGAGACTTCATTACAGCATTGCCAGGTAAATGGAGATATAATCTGAAATGTTCACATCAACATTGGTAGCAAAAACAATTAAAAACGACAATAACGATTTGTCCATTTTCATATTCAGCCCTTGTTTTTAATCTAAGGAGATGGAATATTCAGTTGAGAGGGGTTTTAGGTAGATGACGACTAAAGCTAAGGTAGAAATCGGAATTGTTTTGTGGCTTTCTTATTTTTATACATTATGACCTTTTTTTTTTTTTTTTTTTTTGCTTTTTAACAAAATTTTATTGAGAGAGAAAAAGAAAATACAGTAAATAGGTACACATCATGGTGACATATTAAGGTAAAGTAGAGGGTACGCAGACCCACGTATTAGCAAGCATACATGTCTTATGGAAATAAAAGCTCAATATTATAATCGAAGGCTCAATATATCTATTGAATCAGGTGCGATAAGGTCCTGTGTATCCAGGTGAGCGAATGATAGCCAAGATGTGCCTCCTAGGACTATTGTCCCTAAGACTAAATCAGTAAATCCTCAGTGTTGAACAAACATATAAAACAGATGAAACAAATAAACAAACAGGGGAGGGGAGAATGAGGGTAGTCGGGGGAGGATAGGACTAGATAAGGGGAAGGGGGAGTGAGGATAGGTCCGAAAAACACAGAGTTTCAGTAGTGGATAATGATTACAGTATATCATTGTCAGTCAGCATTAATTGTGCAGAGCGGTATGATCGCCAAGAGGACCACGTTGATTGAAATAAAGCTGGAGACCTCGACTCCCAGCTGGCTATCTGTTCCAGTCTATAGATGCTGTCACATTTGGATAACCATTGAGGGATCGCCGGGGTGTCTTCTGATAAAATGATATATATTTTTCTGCAGTGAAATTTAATTGCCAAAATAGCAATACCCTGAATCTGGTGTTCCAGCAATTGCAGGCCTAGTTTAAATCTGTCCAGAAAAAGGGTATATTTTTTTCTGGGGCGAATTGTAATTGCCAAAGTAGCAATACCCTTAATCTGGTGTTCCAGCTCTGACTAGACAATTTCCTTAGTGTCCGTCAAATTATATATTATTTTCTGGGGTGAAATACAGTTGCAAAAATAGAAATACAGTAAATCTGGGGTTTCAACTGTTGCAAGCCTAGTTTAAATCTGTCCGGAAAATGGTATAGTTTTTTCTGGGGTTAAATTTAATTGCCAAGATAGCATTACCCTGAATCTGGTGTTCCAGCTATGACTGGACAATTTCCCTAGTGTCTGTCAAAGAATATATTATTTTCAGGGGTGAAATACAGTTACAAAAATAAAAATGCTGTAAATCTGGTGTTCCAACTGTTGCAAGCCTAGTTTAAATCTGTCCAGAAAAAGGGTATATTTATTTCTGGGGTGAAATTTAATTGCCAAAATAGCAATACCCTGAATCTGGTGTTCCAGCTGTGACTGGACAATTTCCCTAGTGTCCGTCAAAGGATATATTATTTTCTGGGGTGAAATACAGTTGCAAAAATAGAAATACAGTAAATCTGGTGTTCCAGCTGTTGCAGGCCTAGTTGAAATCTGTCCGTAAAAGGGTATATATTTTACTGGGGTGAAATACAGTTACAAAAATAGAAATGCTGTAAATCTGGTGTTCCAGATGTTGCAGGACTGGTTTAAATCTGTCCGTAAAAGGGTATATTTTTTGGGGGGGTGAATTGTAATTGCCAAAGTAGCAATACCCTGAATCTGTTGTTCCAGCTGTGACTGGACAATTTCCCTAGTGCCCGTCAAAGGATAAATTATTTTCTGGGGTGAAATACAGTTGCAAAAATAGAAATACAGTAAATCTGGTGTTCCAGCTGTTGCAGGCCTAGTTAAAATCTGTACAGAAAAAGGTTATATTTTTTTCTGGGGTGAAATTTAATTGTCAAAATAGCTACACCCTGAATCTAGTGTTACAGCTGTTGCAGGTCTAGTTTAAATCTGTCCAGAAAAAGGGTATATTTTTTTCTGGGGTGACATTTAATTGCCAAAAAAGCAATTCTCTGAATCGGGTGTTCCAGCTGTTGCAGGCCTAGTTGAAATCTGTCCGTAGAAGGGTATATATTTTTCTGGGGTGAATTTTAATTGCAAAAATAGCAATACCCTGAATCTGGTGTTCCAGCTGTGACTGGACAATTTCCCTAGTGTCCGTCAAAAGATATATTATTTTCTGGGGTGAAATACAGTTGCAGAAATAGAAATACAGTAAATCTGGTGTTCCAGCTGTTGCAAGCCTAGTGTAACCACTTCAGCCCACCTAGCTTTAACACCCTTAATGACCAGGCCCTTTTTTACAAATCCGCACTACACTACTTCACCCGTTTATTGCTCCGTCATGCAACTTACCACCCAAATGAATTTTACCTCCTTTTCTTCTCACTTTTACTTTTTTTGCTAATAATAAAAATTTCACGAAATTTTTGCAAAAAAATTACATTTTTCGCTTTCTGTTGTAAAATTTTTCAAAAAAAACTACATTTCTATATAAATTTTTCTTTAAATTTATTGTTCTACATGTCTTTGATAAAAAAAATCCAATAAGTGTATATTTATTGGTTTGGGTAAAAGTTATAGCGTTTACAAACTATGGTGCAAAAAGTGAATTTCGGCATTTTGAAGCAGCTCTGACTTTCTGAGCACCTGTCATGTTTCTTCAGGTGCTAGAATGTCAGGATAGTATAAATACCCCCCAAATCACACCATTTTAGAAAGAAGACACCCCAAAGTATTCGCGGAGGGGCTTGGTGAGTTCATGTATCATTTCATTTTTTTTCACAAGTTAGCGGAAAATGACATTTTCTGAGAAAAAAAAAAAAAGTTTCAATTTCTGATAACTTCTGGCAAAAAAAAAAAAATCTCCCACGGACTCACTATGCCCCTCAGTGAATACCTTGGGGTGTCTACTTTCCGAAATGGGGTCATTTGTGGGGTGTGTTTACTGTTCTGGCATTTTGGGCGGGGCTAAATTGTGAGCCGCCATGTAAAACCTAAAGGTACTCGTTGGAATTTGGGCCCTTTGCGCACCCAGGCTGCAAAAAGTCTCACTTATGTGGTATCGCCGTACTCAGGAGAAGTAGGGCAATGTGTTTTGGGGTGTATTTTACATATACCCATGTTGGGTGAGAGAAATATCTCTGTAAATTGTCAACTTTGTATAAAATTTTTAAAAGTTGTTGTTTACAGAGATATTTTTCACACAAAGTATGGGTATATATAAAAATACACCCCAAAACACATTGCCCTACTTCTCCTGAGTACGGCGATACCACATGTGTGCCACTTTTTTGCAGCCTGGGTGCGCAAAGGGGCCCTAAAACCAATGAGTACCATTAGGATTTCACAGGGCATTTTTACGCATTTGGATTCCAGACTTCTTCTCACGCTTTAGGGGCCCCTAAAATGCCAGGACAGTATAAATACCCCACATGTGACCCCATTTTGTAAAGAAGACACCACAAGGTATTCTGTGAGGGGTATGGTGAGTTCATGTAAAATTTGATTTTTTTTGTCACAAGTAAGTGGAATATGAGACTTGTAAAAAACAAAATTAAAAAAAAAAAAAAAAAAAAATTTCCGCTGACTTGTGCCAAAAAATAAAAATTCTGTGGACTCACCATGCCCCTCACGGAATACCTTGGGGTGTCTTCTTTCCAAAATGGGGTCACATGTGAGGTATTTATACTCACCTGGCATTTTAGGGGCCCCTAAAGTGTGAGAATCCAAATGCATAAAAATGGCCTGTGAAATCCTAAAGGTACTCATTGGTTTTAGGGCCCCTTTGCGCACCCAGGCTGCAAAAAAGTGTCACTCATGTGGTATCGCCGTACTCAGGAGAAGTAGGGCAATGTGTTTGGGGTGTATTTTTACATATACCCATGCTGCGTGTGAGAAATATCGCTGTAAACGACAACTTTTTACATTTTTTATTCAAAGTTGTCAATTTACAGAGATATTTCTCTCACCCAGTATGGGTATATGTAAAAATACACCCCAAAACACATTGCCCTACTTCTCCTGAGTACGGCGATACCACATGTGCGACACTTTTTTGCAGCCAAGATGCGCAAAGTGGCCCAAATTCCAATGAGTACCTTTTAGGAGGGTATTTTTACCCATTTTTCTTCTCACGCTTTAGGGCCCCTAAAATGCCAGGGCAGTAGAAATACCCCACATGTGACCCCATTTTGGAAAGAAGACACCCCAAGGTATTCCATGAGGGGCATGGCGAGTTCATAGAAGATTTTTTTTTTGGCACAAGTTAGTGGAAATAGATTTTTTATTGTTTTTTCTCACAAAGTCTCCCTTTCCGCTAACTTTTGACAAAAAGTTTAATTTTTCATGGACTCATTATGGCCTTCAGCGAATACCTTGGGGTGTCTTCTTTCCAAAATGGGGTCACATGTGGGGTATTTATACTGCCCTGGCATTTTAGGGGCCCTAAAGCGTGAGAAGAAAAATGCCTAAAAATGCCCTCCTAAAAGGTACTCGTTGGAATTTGGGCCCCTTTGCGCATCTTGGCTGCAAAAAAGTGTCACACATGTGGCATGGCCGTACTCAGGAGAAGTAGGGCGATGTGTTTTGGGGTGTATTTTTACATATACCCATGCTGGGTGAGAGAAATATCTCTGTAAATTGACAACTTTGAATAAAAAAATTTAAAAAGTTGTCGTTTACAGCGATATTTCTCACACCCAGCATGGGTATATGTAAAAATACACCCCAAAACACATTGCCCTACTTCTCCTGAGTACGGCGATACCACATAAGTGACACTTTTTTGCAGCCAAGATGCGCAAAGGGGCCCTAAAACCAATGAGTGCCTTTAGGATTTCACAGGCCATTTTTACGCATTTGGATTCTCACGCTTTAGGACCCCTAAATTGCCAGGGCAGTATAAATACCCCACATGTGATGACCCCATTGTGGATAGAAGACACCCCAAGGTATTCTGTGAGGGGCATGGCGAGTTCACAGAAAAAAAAAAATTTGGCACAAGTTAGCGGAAATTGTTTTTTTTTTTTTTTTTTTACAGTCTCATATTCCACTAACTTGTGACAAAAAATAAAATTTTACATGAACTCACCATACCCCTCACGGAATACCTTGGGGTGTCTTCTTTCTAAAATGGGGTCACATGTGGGGTTTTTGTACTGCCCTGGCATTTGAGGGTCTCCGCAATCATTACACGTATGGCCAGCATTAGGAGTTTCTGCGATTCTCCGTATATTGAGCATACGGGTAATGAGATTTTTTTTTTCCGTTCAGCCTCTGCGCTGAAAAAAAAAAAAAATGAACGGCACTGATTTTTTCATTCGCGTCGGTCAATGTGGATGAAAAAATCTCTGCCAAAATCAGTGACTGCGGTGCGTTGGGCTGGGCGCTAGCTACCTAACAAGTAGCTAGCTAACTGGCGGTGATAGGGGACCCTTATGCCCCATTCACACGTCCGAAATTCTGTTTGCGGAACGGAATTGCGGACCCATTCATTTCTATGGGGACAGACTTTGTCCCGCTCGGATCCGCGCTTCCGGGTCTGCACTTCCGTTCCGCAAAAATATAGAACATGTCCTATTCTTGTCCGCAATTGCGGACAAGAAAAAGCATTTTCTATATAGTTCTGGCAATGTGCGGATCTGCAAAATGCGGTAAGCACATTGCCGGTGTCCGTGTTTTGAGGATCTGCGGATCGGATCCGCGGATCGAATCCGCGGATCGGATCCGTGGATCGAATCCGTGAATCCACGGATCCGTGAATCCACGGATCTGCAAAACACATATGGACGTCTGAATGGAGCCTTACAAGGGGTGTGATCAATGACAGGGGGGTGATCAGGGGGTCTAGATGGGGTGATCAAGGGGTTAATAGGTGAGGGGGGTTAGTGTAGTGTTTGGTGCAACTTTACTGTAGTTACCTGGTCCTCTGGTGGTCGATCCCAGCAAATGGGACCACCAGAGGACCAGGTAGCAGCTATATCAGACGCTGTTCATAAAACAGCGTCTGATATAGCTGTTTGATGCGATTTTATTCGGATCTACAGCCTGCCAGCGATGGATCATCGCTGGCAGGCTGTAGCCGAACTGCCGTGCCGCGCTTCTCTGTGAACGCGCGCGCGTTCACAGGAAATCTCGGCTCTCACGAGATGACGCGCCGACGCGTCAACTCAGAGCTACAGGACCGCCCGCAGGACGCATCCCTGCGTTAGGCGGTCCTGTAGTAGTTAATACTGTCTGTCAAAGGATAGATTTTTTTCTTGGGTGAAATTCAATTGCCAATATACCAATCCCCTAAATCTTGGGTTCCAGCTGTGGCTGTCCAAGTGTAATACTGTCTGTAAAATATATAGATTTTTCTTCTGGGGTAAAATTCAATTGCCAACATACCAATCCCCTAAATCTGGTGTTCCAGCTGAGACTGTTCAAGTGTAATACTGTCCATCAAAGGATAGATTTTTCACTTGGGTGAAATTAATTGTCAAAATACCAATCCCCTAAATCTGGTGTTCCAGCTGTGGCTGACCAAGTGTAATACTGTCCATCAAAGGATAGATTTTTTACTGGGGTGAAATTCAATTGCCAAAATACCAATCCCCTAAATCTTGGATTCCAGCTGTGGCTGTCTAAGTGTAATACTGTCTGTAAAATGGATAGATTTTTCTTCTGGGGTGAAATTCAATTGCCAAAATACCAATCCCATAAAAATGGTGTTCCAGCTGTGGCTGTCCAAGTGTAATACTGTCCGTTAAAGGATAGATTTTTTTCTGGGGTTAAATTCAATTGTCAAAATACCAATCCCCTAAATCTGGTGTTTCAGCTGTGGCTGGCCAAGTGTAATACTATCCGTCAAAGTATAGATTTTATTTCTCTGGTTAAATTCAATTGCCAAAATACAAATCCCCTAAATCTTGTGTTCCAGCTGTTGCTGGCCAAGTGTAATACTGTCCGTCAAAGAATAGATTTTTTTCTGGGGTTAAATTCAATTGCCAAAATACCAATCCCCTAAATCTGGTGTTCCAGCTGTGGCTGTCCAAGTGAAATACTGTCCGTTAAAGGATAGATTTTTCTTCTGGGGTGAAATTCAATTGCCAAAATACCAATCCCCTAAATCTGGGGTTCCAGCTGTGCCTGTCCAAGGGTAATACTGTCCGTCAAAGAATAGATTTTTTTTCTGGGGTGAAATTCAATTGCTAAAATAGCAATCACCTAAACCTGGGGTTCCAGCTGTTGCTGGCCAAGTGTACTACTGTCCGTCAAAGGACAGATTTCTTTCTGGGGTGAAATTTAATTGTCAAAGTACCAATCCCCTAAATCTGGTGTTCCAGCTGTGTTTGGCCAAGTGTAATACTGTCCGTCAAAGGATAGATTTTCTTTCTGGGGTTAAATTCAATTGCCAAAATACCAATCCCCTAAACTTGGGGTTCCAGCTGTGGCTGGCCAAGTGTAATACTGTCCGTCAAAGGATATATTTTTTTCTGGGATGAAATTCAATTTCCAAAATACCAATCCCCTAAATCAGTGGTTTCAGCTGTTGCTGGCCAAGTGTATAACTGTCTGTCAAAGGATATTTTTTTGTTTCTGGTGTGAAATTCAATTGCCAAAATACTAATCACCAAAACCTGGGGTTCCCGCTGTTGCTGTCCAAGTTTAATACTGTCTGTCAAAGGATAGATTTTTTCCTGGGGTGAAATTCAATTGCCAAAATACCAATCACCAAAACTTGGGGTTCCAGCTGTTGCTGTCCAAGTGTAATACTGTCCGTCAAAGGATCGATTTTTTTCTGGGATGAAGTTCAATTGTCAAAATACAAATCCCCTAAATCTGGTGTTCCAGCTGTGGCTGGCCAAGTGTAATATTGTCCGTCAAAGAATAGATTTTTTTTCTGGGAGTGAAATTCAATTGCCAAAATACATATCCCCTAAATCTGGTGTTCCAGCTGTGGATGGACAAGTGTAATACTGTCCGTCAAAGAATATATTTTTTTTTCTGGGGTGAAATTCAATTGCCAAAAAGCCAATCACCTAAACCTGGGGTTCCAGCTGTGGCTGGCCAAGTGTAATACTGTCCGTCAAAGGATATATTTTTTTTCTGGGATTTCTGGCAATTCAATTGCCAAAATACAATTACTAAAATTTCTACGTGATAAGTTAGATTACGTTGCAGGAAAAAAGTTTAACTGGAGTACAAAACAACAGAAAAAGATACAACCGAAAAGAAGAATTGATTATTGGACATCAGATTCGGACTCTAGCACTTACGATGACACAGATAATCCTTCGATGGATATGAGCCCTTTAGAAAAGGCATTTGAAGGGGACGAGGGAAAAGTAAAAAACAAAAGTATAGGAAAACAGGTTTACATACGAAAACAGGTATCCTGGAAGCGATAGAAGAGGAGCCTATCAGAGAAGAGAATCTGGTAGTGAATTTGTCTGGGATCGAGTTGCCCCGTGACTGTGAAAGGGTGCTCAACAAGGGCCTCAATTACAGTTTAACGGAGCAATTCGATCCAGTCCAATTTGAAATAGAACTATTTAAAGCTACCAGAAAATTGATCCTGAAAAGAATATATGACAACCCCACAACCCCAAGAGGACCCCCCAAAAAATCTGAGGGTGAACGACCCATGAGTATTGGCCCCCTGGGTTTCAGCATCAATGCAAACTTTAGTGACGAGGAAATCTCCTGTCTTGAAGCTATGACAGATTCTGCTTTAAGAGATCATATACAGGATAATGAATGCTCCATATTTACTGGGGGTACCCAGTCCACCTATTGTCCCCCCTTGCCCGCCGGCTCCAGTATTGACCTCTTCCAGCAGAAAGTTCTGGAGGAGGTCAAGGCTTTGACATATCCTCAGGTTGAAAGTAATCTCATGGATGTGGAGAAAAAAGCCTTGAAGTGCTCAATAATTGAGAGGATTTAATAGTGAAGCCGGCGGACAAGGGGGGTAATATAGTGGTACTTAGCAGGTCTTATTACGCCTCTGAAGCACAATTGGATGATGCAAAAGTGTATGAGAAATTGACTGCAGACCCCACCTGGAAAATCCAGAATACTTTGAGAAGGTTTCTGCATACATATGTAGAGAAAAATATACTGTCACGTAACCAGGCAGAAAAAATATTTCCTACTTTACCGAGACGCCCCACCTGGAATTTTTTTTACCAAAAATACATAAGTCCCTGACCCAGCCGCCAGGGAGACCTATTGTCTCTGGGACTGGGTCAGTGACTAAACCGGTGTCTAGGTACATTGATTGGCTCCTAAGACCCATCGTAAAAATTATACCCTCACATCTGAGGGACACGTCGGACCTCGTCCGGTCACTGACTGATTTCCAGTGGCGGGAGGAGTTTCGACTGGTGTCCCTTGATGTGGAGGGTCTCTATACCCGGATCCCCAAGGATTAGGGCATTGAGGCAGTTATGGAAGTCCTACAAAACACAGATAGAAAGTGAGGACTTCAGGATGTTCATCACAGAAGGCCTGCAATTAATCCTTACTAAAAGAGATGTCGCGAACATAAATTTTTCTGTTCGCGAACAGAGAACCCGAACTTACTCAAATGTTCGCGAACAGGCGAACCGCAATAGTCTTCAATTTTTAGGCGAATATTAAAACCCACAGTGACTCTTTCTAGCTACAATAGTGATAGAAAAGTTGTTTTAAGTTGACTAACACCTGGAATGTGGTATGCCAGAGTGGGATCCATGGCAAAAATCCCATGAAAAAATATTTAAATTATGCAAAGTCAAATTTTAATCTTTAAAGGGCATAAATGGCCTAATATTTTTAAATGGTTTAAAATAGCCTATTTTATAACATCTAAATCTATTCTAACATTTTATTTCATTTTTCTAACCTCCTTTAAATGTTAATTTAATTATTTAACATTCCCTTATAGTTTGTAAAATAAAAAAAATCACTCTACACCATGTCAAAAGCCAGGTATGTGCAGGCTGACTATCTATCCATAAGACTTGGCGTCAGCATACCTTACAATAACAGGTTTGAGCAATTTAGACAAACAAACATAACTTCTCAATCCAAAAGGAGAGAAGTTACTTAGCATTGGTTGGCTATCTAGAGGGACCTGGTCCCTAGACCATTATCATTAGGGCGACAAAAATTTTAAATTTTTTTTTTATATGCCAGCCTAACTACTCTCTCACTGCCTAAGAGAGCTGCACAAAAATTTTCCAACATTTAACTGTCCTAAGGTTAACTTAATAAGTTTAATAAGTCTTGGATTGTCATATAAACTCATTTGCATACACATGGCCATGAAATGCTAATGAGCAATGTAGAAGTATCTGCCTTGTTTGTAAGATGAAACACGATTTGCATGGCTTTCCCATAGTCCCATATTATGCAAATGAGTTTATATGACAAAACAATATAGAAAGATTATTAAATTAATCTTGGTACAATTACAAAACAAAAAAAAAAAACTATGCAGCCTTCCTAATCATTGAGACGAGAGCTAGGTAGCATATTAAAAAAAAAAGTACATTTTTTTGTCATGATATTCATCTACTGTATGTGCACAGGTCCACCTAGATACCTAACACTGAGCAATTTCTTTCCTTTTGGAAAAACTGGTTAAATCCCAGGCTGCCTTGCCAAGGTATGCTGATGATCTGTTGGATGAATGGATTGTTGGCCCTGCATATACCTGGTGCTCTGCGGCCATAAGGGAGGACTGTTCTGTGTTGTCAATTGGATGTTTTATGTAATAATACAAACAACAACAATAATAATAATTTTGTCTTTCTCTGTTTTATAAAGGACAAAAATTAGGGCTTCATTAACTATTGTACCATATGTTTGATTATTACATCTTAAAGGGATACTGACTACCTGTTCCTGCTGTGCCATCCACTTCCTGGTATTTGCTGGTGGCGGGCTTAGTTTTGTTTGATTGAAGTGTATAATTCTGCCGTGCTGCGCATGCGCCTAGGAAGTTTATTCTTCACTAGGAATAAGTCACCATAGTGCATGCACGTTCAGAACAGCACATGGTACAGACAGGAGAAATAAGTCAAGCACGGCCAGTGGAATCCCTGACAATCAAAGGAAAATTATGAATAAAAACATTTTATAGACATTATGCAAAGGCAGCGCTGGATGATAATAGCATCGTTTTTCTGAGATCAAGGAGCCTAATACAGGAAAAAAAATAATATATATATATATATATATATATATAGGTCTATAGGGTAAAACAGCCTGTCCATGTCCCTTTATGGTGTAACACTCAATCAAACATATGGTACGATAGTTGATTAAAAAAAACAAATTTTTGTATTTTATAAAACAGACAAACACAAAGACAGACACTTAACCTAACCTACCTATCATAAATTATTATTTGTATTATTACATAAAACAATCAATTGACAACACAGAACAGTTCTCCCTTGTGGCTGCCAGGCACCAGGTATATGCAGGGCCAACAATCCATCCATCAGACAGATCATTAGCATACCTTAGCAAGGCAGCCTGGGTTTTAACCAGATTTTCCAAAAGAAAAATTGTCTCTTTTAGGGTTACGCATCTAGGGGGACCTGTGCACATAGATGATTATGATTAGGGTGACAAAAAAATGTATTTATTTTTTTTAATATGCCACCTAGCTCTCATCTCAATGATTAGGAAGGCTGCATAGTTTTTTTTTGTTTTGGCAATTGTCCCAAGATTAATTTTATAATCTTTCTATTCTGTTTTGTCATATAAACTCATTTGCATAATATGGGACTATGGGAAAGCCATGCAAATCGTGTTTCATCTTACAAACAAGGCAGATACTGCCATATTGCTCATTAGCATTTCTTGGCCATGTGTATGCAAATGAGTTTTAAATGTTGGAGAATGTTTATGCAGCTCTCCTAGGCAGTGAGAGAGGAGTTAGGCTGGCATATAAAAAAAAAAAAATTTACAATTTTTGTCACCCTAATGATAATGGTCTAGGGTCCAGGCCCCTCTAGATGGCCAACCAATGCTAAGCAATTTCTCAAATGTTAATATTCTGATGAAAGATTTTTTTTTACCTTAACCACTTCAGCCCCCCTAGCTTAAGTACCCTTAATGACCAGGCCACTTTTTACAATTCTGCACTACGCTACTTTACCCGTTTATTGCTCCGTCATGCAACTTACCACCCAAATGAATTTTAGCTCCTTTTCTTCTCCCTAATAGAGCTTTCATTTGGTGGTGTTTCATTGTTGCTGACATTTTTACTTTTTTTGCTATTAATAAAAATTTAACGACATTTTTCACTTTCTGTTGTAAATTTTTTCAAAAAAAACTACATTTCTATATAAATTTTTCTCTAAATTTATTGTTCTACATGTCTTTGATAAAAAAAAATCCAATAAGTGTATATTTATTGATTTGGGTAAAAGTTATAGCGTTTACAAACTATGGTGCAAAAAAGTGAATTTCGGCATTTTGAAGCAGCTCTGACTTTCTGAGCACCTGTCATGTTTCTTCAGGTGCTAGAATGTCAGGATAGTATAAATACCCCCCAAATGACACCATTTTAGAAAGAAGACACCCCAAAGTATTCGCGGAGGGGCATGGTAAGTTCATGTATCATTTCATTTTTTTTCACAAGTTAGCGGAAAATGACACTTTCTGAGGAAAAAAAAAATAATAATAAAGTTTCCATTTCTGCTAACTTCTGGAAAAAATAAAATAAAATCTCAGACGGGCTCACTATGCCCCTCAGTGAGTACCTTGGGGTGTCTACTTTCCGAAATGGGGTCATTTGTGGGGTGTGTTTACTGTTCTGGCATTTTGGGCGGGGCTAAATTGTGAGCAGCCATGTAAAAGCTAAAGGTACTCGTTGGAATTTGGGACCCTTAGCGCACCCAGGCTGCAAAAAAGTGTCACTCATGTGGTATCGCCGTACTCAGGAGAAGTAGGGCAATGTGTTTTGGGGTGTATTTTTACATATACCCATGTTGGGTGAGAGAAATATCTCTGTAAACTGACAACTTTGTATAAAAAAAATTAAAAAGTTGTCATTTACAGAGATATTTCTCACACAAAGTATGGGTATATATAAAAATATTTATACTGCCCTGGCATTTTAGGGAACCTAAAGCGTGAGAATCCAAATGCGTAAAAATGCCCTGTGAAATCCTAAAGGTACTCATTGGTTTTAGGGCCCCTTTGCGCATCTTGGCTGCAAAAAAGTGTCACACATGTGGTATCACCGTATTTAGGAGAAGTAGGGCAATGTGTTTTGGGGTGTATTTTTACATATACCCATGTTGGGTGAGTTGATAGAAAAAAATTTTTGGCACAAGTTAGTGGAAATAGATTTTTTATTGTTTTTTCTCACAAAGTCTCCCTTTCCGCTAACTTTTGACAAAAAGTTTAATTTTTCATGGACTCACTATGCCCCTCAGCGAATACCTTGGGGTGTCTTCTTTCCAAAATGGGGTCACATGTGGGGTATTTATACTGCCCTGGCATTTTAGGGGCCCTAAAGCGTGAGAAGAAAAATGCGTAAAAATGCCCTCCTAAAAGTTACTCATTGGAATTTGGGCCCCTTTGTGCATCTTGGCTGCAAAAAGTGGCACACATGTGGTATCGCCGTACTCAGGAGAAGTAGGGCAATGTGTTTTAGGGTGTATTTTTACATATACCCATGCTGGGTGAGAGAAATATCTCTGTAAATTGACAACTTTGAATAAAAAAATTTAAAAAGTTGTCATTTACAAAGATATTTCTCACACACAGCAATGGAATATATAAAAATACACCCCAAAACACATTGCCCTACTTCTCCTGAGAACGGCGATACCACGTGTGCCACTTTTTTGCAGCCAAGATGCGCAAAGGGGCCCAAATTCCAATTAGTACCTTTAGGATTCCACAGGGCATTTTTACGCATTTGGATTCTTACGCTTTAGGTTCCCTAAAATGCCAGGGCAGTATAAATCCCCCACAAGTGACCCCAGTTTGGAAAGAAGACACCCCAAGGTATTCTGTGAGGGGCATGGCGAGTTCACAGAAATTTTTTTTTGGGCACAAGTTAGCGGAAATTGATATTTTTTTTTTTTATTACAAAGTCTCATATTCCACTAACTTGTAACAAAAAATAAAATTTTACATGAACTCACCATACCCCTCACGGAATACCTTGGGGTGTCTTCTTTCTAAAATGGCGTCACATGTGAGGTGTTTGTACTGCCCTGGCATTTTAGGGGTCTCCGCAATCATTACACGTATGGCCAGCATTAGGAGTATCTGCGATTCTCCTTATATTGAGCATACGAGTAATGAAATTTTTTTTTTCCGTTCAGCCTCTGGGCTGAAAAAAAAAAAAAAAATGAACGGCACAGATTTTTTCATTCGCATCAATGTGGATGAAAAAATCTCTGCCAAAATCAGTGACTGCGGTGCGGTGGGGTGGGTGCTAGCTACCTAACAAGTAGCTAACTAACTGGCAGTGATACGGGACCCTTATGCCCCATTCACACGTCCGCAATTCTGTTTGCGGAACGGAATTGCGGACCCATTCATTTCTATGGGGACAGACTTTGTCCTGCCCGGATCCGTAATTACGGATCCGCGCTTCCGGGTCTGCACTTCCGTTCTGCAAAAATATAGAACATGTCCTATTCTTGTCCGCAATTGCGGACAAGAAAAAGCATTTTCTATATAGTTCTGGCAATGTGCGGATCTGCAAAATGCGGAAAGCACATTGCCGGTGTCCGTGTTTTGAGGATCTGTGGATCCGATCCGCGGATCCGTGAATCCACGGATCCGCAAAACACATATGGACGTCTGAATGGAGCCTTACAAGGGGTGTGATCAATGACAGGGGGTCGATCAGGGGGTCTAGATGGGGTGATCAAGGGGTTAACAAGGGGTTAATAGGTGAGGGGGGGGGGGGTTAGTGTAGTGTTTGGTGCAACTTTACATAGTTACCTGGTCCTCTGGTGGTCGATCCCAGCAAATGGGACCACCAGAGGACCAGGTAGCAGGTATATCAGACGCTGTTCACAAAACAGTGTCTGATATACTTGTTTGATGCGATTTATATCGCATCTACAGCCTGCCAGCGATGGATCATCACTGGCAGGCTGTAGTTAAACTCCTGAGACGCGCGTTACTGTGAAAGCAGTGATAATAGCATAGTTTTTCTGAGATCAAGGATCCTAATACAGGAATATATATATATATATATATATTTCTATAGGGTAAAACAGCCTGTCCCTTTAAGGTATAATACTCAATCAAACATAGAGTAAGGTAACTGACTAAAAAAAACGAATCTTTGTATTTTAAAACATCATAAAACATGCAATGGACAACACAGAACAGTTCTCCCCTATAGCCGCCAAGCACCAGGTATATGCAGGACCAACAATCCATCAGACAGACAGATCATCAGCATACCTTAGCAAGGCAGCCTGGGTTTTAACCAGTTTTTCCAAAAGGAAAATTGTCTGTTTAGTGTTAGGTATCTAGGGGGACCTGTGCACATAGATGATTATCATTAGGATGACAACATTTTTTTTTTTTTTTAATATGCCACCTAACTCTCATCTCAATGATTAGGAAGGCTGCATAGTTTTTTTTTATTTTGCAATTTTTTAAAGACGAACTTTATAATCTTTCTATTCTGTTTTGTCATATAAACTCATTTGCATACCATGGGACTATGGGAAAGCCATGCAAATCGTGTTTCAGTTTACAAACAAGGCAGATACTGCTATATTGCTCATTAGCATTTCTTGGCCATGTGTATGTAAATGAGTTTTAAATGTTGGGAAATGTTTATGCAGCTCTCTTAGGCAGTGAGAGAGGAGTTAGGCTGGCATATAAAATTACTATTTTTGTCGCCCTAATGATAATGGTCTAGGGTCCAGTCCCCTCTAGATAGCCAACCAATGCTAATCAATTTCTCTCCTTTTGGATTGAGAACTTATGTTTGAAAACTCATGATTGTCATTGTAAGGTATGCTGACACCCTGTCTTATGGATGGATGGATGGATGGATGGATAGATAGTCAGCCTGCACATACCTGGCTTTTGGCATGAACTGAGTGGTTTAAGTGAAATGTAATAGAAAATGATCGTTAATAATATATTTTTAGAAAGGACTTTTTTTGGTTTGAGGGTTGGGGTGGACAGAGGACACTAGGTAATACTCTCCTTGCTTTAACACTGCAGCTTTAAATTGAATTTACTATGCCTGGCATTGGTAGGAAGGTAAGCTGAATGTAAGAATGCAGGGCGAATTGAACATAGCATTATGTTTGCTGGCAGAAGTGAACGCGAACTTGTTCGCAGGGAACTGTTCGCTGTCAAACAGTTCGGGACATCTCTACTCTTATGCAGTGAGAGAGGAATTAGGCTGGCATATAAAAAAAAAATTTACAATTTTTGTCGCCCTAATGATAATGGTCTAGGGTCCAGGCCCCTCTAGATGGCCAACCAATGCTAAGCAATTTCTCAAATGTTAATATTATGATGAAAGATTTTTTCCCCTTAAGAATTGATTATTAGTCAGAGAGACCCTTTTGAAACTCCTCTACAAAATCAAAAACATTTTATAGACATTATGCAAAGGCAGTGTTGGATGATAACAGCATAGTTTTACTGAGATCAAGATGCCTAATACAGGAAAATATATATATTGGTCTATAGGGTAAAACAGCCTGTCCATGTCCCTTTAAGGTGTAATACTCAATCAAACATACGGTACGGTAGCTGATTAAAAAAACTAATCTTTTTATTTTATAAAACAGACAAACACAAAGACAGACTTACAGAGATTTACCCTAGCGTGCCTATCATAAAATCTTATTATTATTATTGTTTGTATTATTACATAAAACATTCAATTGACAACACAGAACAGTTCTCCCTTGTGGCCGCTAGGCACCAGGTATATGCAGGGCCAACAATCCATCCATCAGACAGATCATCAGCATACCTTAGCAAGGCAGCCTGGGTTTTAACCAGTTTTTCCAAAAGGAAAATTGTCTGTTTAGGGTTAGGTATCTATTTTTTTTTTTTTTTTATATGCCACCTAGCTCTCATCTCAATGATTAGGAAGACTGCATAGTTTTTTTTTGTTTTGCAATTGTCCAAAGACTAATTTTATCATCTTTCTATTCTGTTTTGTCATATAAACTAATTTGCATAATATGGGACTATGGGAAAGCCATGCAAATCGTGTTTCATCTTACAAACAAGGCAGATACTGCTATATTGCTCATTAGCATTTCTTGGCCATGTGTATGCAAATGAGTTTTAAATGTTAGAAAATGTTTATGCAGCTCTCTTAGGCAGTGAGAGAGGAGTTAGGCTGCAATATAAAAAAAAGAATTACAATTTTTGTCGCCCTAATGATAATGGTCTAGGGACCAGGCCCCTCTAGATAGCCAACCAATGATTAGCAATTTCTCTCCTTTTGGATTGAGAACTTATGTTTGTTTTAAAACTTATGATTGTCATTGTAAGGTATGCTGACACCCTGTCTTATAGATAGATAGTCAGCCTGCACATACCTGACTTTTGGCATGATTTGAGTGGTTTATGTTGAATGTGATAGAAAATGATCATTGATGATATATCATCTTTAGAAAGGGCTTTTTTTGGTTTGAGGGTTGGGGTGGACAGAAGACACTAGTTTATACTCTCCCTGCTCTAACACTGCAGCTTTAAATTGAATTTACTATCCCTGACTTTTGTAGGAAGGTAAGCTGAATGTAATAATGCAGGGCGAATCAAACAAGCAATGTTTGCAGTGAACTGTTCGCTGTCCAACAGTTTGGGACATCTCTACTTACTAACAATGCCTTTATGTTCGGGGATTCATGGTACAAACGGTCGGTACCGCAATGGGTACCCCGGTAGCGTGTACGTTTGCCAATTTGTACCTGGCCCGGTTCGAGGATCGGTATGTATACTCAGTCTCCAATCCATTCTTGAAGCATTTACACGCCTATTATAGGTTTGTGGACGATATTTTTATTATATGGTCCACTGATGAGGAACAGTTTCAGAATTTTGTGGAGTATTTAAGTGTACAAAATGACATGAACATGTGGTTTACTTACCAGTTTGGTGGCGAGCGAATCGAGTTTCTGGATGTAGTGGTCTCTGTAGTGGAGGGGGATTTGGTGACGGAAAGATTTCGCAAGCCCACCGCCACCAACTCCCTTCTCCATTTCTCTAGCTATCATCCTATTATAGTAAAAAAATCTGTGCCATATGGCCAATTCAGAAGACTTGCTCGTATTAATACAACCCCAACGAGCTATAAAAAACAGGCGTTAGATTTGCATGACAGACAGACACAGAGGGTATCCCTCAGATTTGTTGAATCAAGCTATGCAAAAAGTGTCAAGAGTACATCAGACAGAATTGATGAAGGGTAAAACAACAATCAAATCTCCCCCACCCTTTGCCTTTTCCTTTAAATATAGCCCTATGGCCAAAAAAAATAAAACAGGTTATAAGTAGTGTTGAGCGAACAGTTCGAGCATCGTTCGGGTTCGTACCGAATTTTGGGGTGTCCGGGACCCGGACCCGAACCCGGACATTTTCAAAAAAGTTCGTGTTCGGGTTCGGTGTTCGTCGATTACTTCCCGCTTTCTGAAGGGCTGCACAGCAGCCAATCAGCTAGTGTTTTACTTCTTGCCCTAAGAGCCCATCACAGCCATGCCTACTAATGGCATGGCTGTGATTGGCCAAGTGCAGCATGTGACCCAGCCTCTATTTAAGCTGGAGTCACGTAGCGCCGCACGTCACACTGCTCTTACTAGTGTAGGGAGAGGATGCAGCTTCTGTCAGGGCGAGATTAGGCAGGTTAAAGTCAGCAACAGCACCTAATGAACGGATCGATCTACAGCTGAGAATCATTGAACTTCTGCTAGTTACTTGCTCACTGGTTTTTAGGCTGCACAGAGCGTTTTTCTGTCACTTATTTTCTGGGTTGATCGGCGGCCATTTTGTGACTTGTGGTGCACCAGAAGAAGCTGCCACCAAGTCCATCAATCCATCAATACTAGTTTTTTTTTTTGCTATATCCTACATCAGGGGCTTGGCTGTGCTAATGCTCACCCCTAGAAACTCAGGACAGCAATTTCTATATTTTATTAAGGGGTTAAATACAATTGCCCAAATACCAATCCCCTAAATCTGGTGTTTCAGCTTTGGCTAGACAAGTATAATACTGTCCGCTGTCTGGCAAAGGATAGATTATTTTCTGTGGTGAAATTAACCTGCCAATATAGCAATACCCTGGATCTGGTGTCCCAGCAGTTGCAGGACCGATTTCATAGTGTCCGCTTACACATATATTTTATTCTGGGGTTAAATGAACCTGCCAATATAGCAATACCCTGGATCTGGTGTCCAAACAGTTGCAGGCCAGATTTCATAGTGTCCGCTTACACATATATTTTTTTCTGGGGTGAAATTAACCTGCCAATATAGCAATACACTGGATCTGGTGTCCCAGCAGTTGCAGGACCGATTTCATAGTATCCGCTTACACATATATTTTTTTCTGGGGTTAAATTAACCTGCCAATATAGCAATACCCTGGATCTGGTGTCCCAGCAGTTGCAGGACCGATTTCATAGTGTCCGCTTACAAATATATTTTGTTCTGGGGTTAAATTAACCTGCCAATATAGCAATACCCTGGATCTGGTGTCCAAACAGTTTCAGGTCAGATTTTATAGTGTCCGCTTACACATATATTTTTTTCTGGGGTTAAATTAACCTGCCAATATAGCAATACCCTGGATCTGATGTCCCAGCAGTTGCAGGACCGATTTCATAGTGTCCGCTTACACATATATTTTGTTCTGGGGTTAAATTAACCTGCCAATATAGCAATACCCTGGATCTGGTGTCGAAACAGTTTCAGGCCAGATTTCATAGTGTCCGCTTACACATATATTTTTTTCTGGGGTGAAATTAACCTGCCAATATACTGTAGCAATACCCTGGATCTGGTGTCCCAGCAGTTGCAGGACCGATTTCATAGTGTCCGCTTACACATATATTTTGTTCTGGGTTAAATTAACCTGCCAATATAGCAATACCCTGGATCTGGTGTCGAAACAGTTGCAGGCCAGATTTCATAGTGTCCGCTTACACATATATATTTTTCTGGGGTGAAATTAACCTGCCAATATACTGTAGCAATACCCTGGATCTGGTGTCCCAGCAGTTGCAGGACCGATTTCATAGTGTCCGCTTACACATATATTTTGTTCTGCGGTTAAATTAACCTGCCAATATAGCAATACCCTGAATCTGGTGTCCCAGCTGTTGCAGGCCAAGTGTAAATCTGTCCATAAAAGGATACCTTTCATCCAGGGCCTAAATACTAGCCCTAAAAGAGATATTCCCCTAAATCAGTGGTTACTGCTGTGCCTGGATTAGTGTAATACGCTACATAAACAAATAGGCAGATAGTATTAGGTGCCGGTAAAAAAAGGCCTAAATTTGAAATCAATACACTGGGCCAAATATTTTATTCCTTATTGTGGTGCTTGGTGAACGGTAACAATGAGGAAAACATCTAGTAAGGGACGCGGACGCGGTCGTGGTGGTGTTAGTGTACCCTCTGGTGCTGGGAGAGGATGTGGCCATTCTGCCACAGCCACACGTCCTAGTGAACCAACTACCTCAGGATCCAGTACCCGCCAGAATTTACAGCGATATTTGGTGGGGCCCAATGCCGTTCTAAGGATGGTAAGGCCTGAGCAGGTACAGGCGCTAGTCAATTGGGTGGCCGACAGTGGATCCAGCATGTTCACAACATTATCTCCCACCCAGTCTTCTGCAGAAAGCGCACAGGTGGCACCTGAAAACCAAGCCCATCAGTCTGTCACATCACCCCCATGCATATCAGGGAAACTGTCAGAGCCTCAAGTTATGCAGCAGTCTCTTATGCTGTTTGAAGACTCTGCTTTCCCAAGGAAATCCACCTAGCCCTTCCCCTGTGGTGGAAGACATAGAATGCACTGATGCACAACCACTGATGAGGACATGGGAATACCACCTCATCGGAGTCCGCACGTCTCTGATGATGACGAAACACAGGTGCCAACTGCTGCGTCTTTCTGCAGTGTGCAGACCGAACAGGAGTTCAGGGAGGAAGACTGTGTGGAAGACGATGCAGGGGACGATGAGGTCCTAGACTCCACATGGAATGAAGGTCGTGCCACTGACTTTCAAAGTTCAGAGGAAGAGGCAGTGGTGAGACCGAGCCAACAGCGTAGCAAAAGAGGGAGCAGGGGGCAAAAGCAGAACAGCCGCCGCCAAGAGAGTTCGCCTGATACTGGCCACCGCCACCAGGGACCGAGCACCCCAAAGGCAGCTTCAAGGAGTTCCCTAGCATGGCACTTCTTTAAACAATGTGCTGACGACAAGACCCGAGTGGTTTGCACGCTGTGCCATCAGATCCTGAAGCGAGGCATTAACGTTCTGAACCTTAGCACAACCTGCATGACCAGGCATATACATGCAAAGCATGAACTGCAGTGGAGTAAACACCTTAAAAGCAAGGAACTCACTCAGGCTCCCCCTGCTCCCTCTTCTGCTGCTGCCTCGGCCTCTTCCTCTGCCTCGGGAGGAATGTTGGCACCTGCCGCCCACCAAACAGAGGATGTGCCACCGACACCACCACCTGTGTCACCAAGCATCTCCACCATGTCACACGGCAGCGTTCAGCTCTCCATCTCACAAACCTTGGAGAGAAAGCATAAATTCCCACCTAGCCACCCCCGAGCCCTGGGCCTGAATGCCAGCATTTCTAAACTACTGGCCTTTGAAATGCTGTCATTCAGGCTGGTGGACACAGACAGCTTCAAACAGCTGATGTCCATGGCTGTCCCACAGTATGTTGTCCCCAGCCGCCACTACTTCTCCAAGACAGCTGTGCCTTCCCTGCACAACCAAGTATCCGATAAAATCAAGTGTGCACTGCGCAACGCCATCTGTGGCAAGGTCCACCTAACCACAGATACGTGGACCAGTAAGCACGGCCAGGGACGCTATATGTCCCTAACTGCACACTGGGTAAATGTAGTGGCGGCTGGGCCCCAGGCGGAGAGTTCCTTGGCGCACGTCCTTCCGCCGCCAAGGATCACAGGGCTTCATTCTTTGCCTCCTGTAGCCTCCTCCTCCTACTCGGCTTCCTCCTCCTCTGCTTCCACCAGCTCATCCAGTCAGCCACACACCTTCACCACCAACTTCAGCACAGCCCGGGGAAAAAGTCAGCAGGCCATTCTGAAACTCATATGTTTGGGGGACAGGCCCCACACCGCGCAGGAGTTGTGGCGGGGTATTGAACAACAGACCGACCAGTGGTTGCTGCCGGTGGGCCTCAAGCCCGGCCTGGTGGTGTGCGATAATGGGCGAAATCTTGTCGCAGCTCTGGGACTAGCCGGTTTGACGCACATCCCTTGCCTGGCGCATGTGCTGAATTTGGTGGTGCAGAAGTTCATTCACAACTACCCCAACATGTCAGAGCTGCTGCATAAAGTGAGGGCCGTCTGTGCGCGCTACCGGCGTTCACATCCTGCCGCTGCTCGCCTGTCTGCGCTACAGCGTAACTTCGGCCTTCCGGCTCACCACCTCATATGCGACGTGCCCACCAGGTGGAACTCCACCTTGCACATGCTGGAGAGACTGTGCGAGCAGCAGCAGGCCATAGTGGAGTTTCAGCTGCAGCACGCACGTGTCAGTCGCACTGCGGAACAGCACCACTTCACCACCAATGATTGGGCCTCCATGCGAGACCTGTGTGCCCTGTTGCGCTGTTTCGAGTACTCCACCAACATGGCCAGTGGCGATGACATCGTTATCAGCGTTACAATACCACTTCTATGTCTCCTTGAGAAAACGCTTAGGGCGATGATGGAAGAGGAGGTGGCCCAGGAGGAGGAGGAGGAGGATTAGGGGTCATTTTTAGCACTTTCAGGCCAGTCTGTTAGAAGTGGCTCAGAGGGAGGTTTTTTGCAACAGCAGAGGCCAGGTACAAATGTGGCCAGCCAGGGCCCACTACTGGAGGACGAGGAGGAGGTGGAGGAGGATGAGGATGAAGCAGGTTCACAGCGGGGTGGCACCCGACACAGCTCAGGCCCATCACTGGTGCGTGGCTGGGGGGATACGGAGGACGATGACGATACGCCTCCCACAGAGGACAGCTTGTCCTTACCTCTGGGGAGCCTGGCACACATGAGCGACTACATGCTGCAGTGCCTGCGCAACGACAGCAGAGTTGCTCACATTTTAACGTGTGCGGACTACTGGGTTGCCACCCTGCTGGATCCCCGGTACAAAGACAATGTGCCCACCTTACTTCCTGCACTGGAGCGTGATAGGAAGATGCGCGAGTTCAAGCGCACGCTGGTAGAGGCGCTCCTGAGAGCATTCCCAAATGTCACAGGGGAACAGGTGGAAGCCCAAGGCGTAAGAAGAGGAGGAGCAAGAGGTCACCAACGCAGCAGTGTCACGGCCAGCTCTTCTGAGGGCAGGGTTAGCATGGCAGAAATGTGGAAAAGTTTTGTCTCCACGCCACAGCTAACTGCACAACCACCTGATACGGAACGTGTTAGCAGGAGGCAGCATTTCACTAACATGGTTGAACAGTACGTCTGCACACCCCTCCACGTACTTACTGATGGTTCGGCCCCATTCAACTTCTGGATCTCCAAATTGTCCACGTGGCCAGAGTTAGCATATTATGCCTTGGAGGTGCTGGCCTGCCCGGAGGCCAGCGTTTTGTCTGAACGTGTATTTAGCACGGCAGGGGCGTCATTACTGACAAACGCAGCCGCCTGTCCACAGCCAACGTGGACAAGCTGACGTTCATAAAAATGAACCAGGCATAGATCCCACAGGACCTGTGCCTCCCTTGTGCAGAATAAACATTTATAACTGCCTCCCCATCAACCATGTAATCTTGTACTCCGGGGCACTTCTTTATTGAATCCTCATTTTTTTAACTTTACCATGATCTTGCGGTGCAACCCAAAGTTGAATGAACCTCTCCTCTGTCTGGGTGCTGGTCCGAAATAACTGAGAGTGGCCTTCTCCGGTGGTGGGTGATATGACGCATGATTCCTTGCTGTGGAACCTGTATCCTCGGTCTGGGTGCTGGGCCTAAATAACTGAAAGTGGCCTTCTCCAGTGGTGGGTGATATGAAGCATGATTCCTTGCTGTGGGACCTCTCTCCTCTGTCTGGGTGCTGGGCCGAAATAACTGAGAGTGGCCTTCTCCGGTGGTGGGTGATATGACGCATGATTCCTTGCTGTGGAACCTGTATCCTCGGTCTGGGTGCTGGGCCTAAATAACTGAAAGTGGCCTTCTCCAGTGGTGGGTGATATGACGCATGATTCCTTGATGTGGGACCTGTATCCTCGGTCTGGGTGCTCGGCCTAAATAACTGAAAGTGGCCTTCTCAAGTGGTGGTTGATATGACGCATGATTGCTTGCTGTGGGACCTCTCTCCTCTGTCTGGGTGCTGGTCCAAAATAAATGAGTGGCCTTCTCCGGTGGTGGTTGATATGACGCATGATTCCTTGATGTGGGACCTCTCTCCTCTGTCTGGGTGCTGGTCCAAAATAAATGAGAGTGGCCTTCTCTGGTGGTGGGTGATATGACGCATGATTCCTTGCTGTGGAACCTGTATCCTCGGTCTGGGTGCTGGGCCTAAATAACTGAAAGTGGCCTTCTCCAGTGGTGGTTGATATGACGCATGATTCCTTGCTGTGGGACCTCTCTCCTCTGTCTGGGTGCTGGTCCGAAATAAATGAGAGTGGCCTTCTCCGGTGGTGGTTGATATGACATATGATTCCTTGATGTGGGACCTCTCTCCTCTGTCTGGGTGCTGGTCCAAAATAAATGAGAGTGGCCTTCTCCGGTGGTGGGTGATATGACGCATGATTCCTTGCTGTGGAACCTGTATCCTCGGTCTGTGTGCTGGGCCTAAATGACTGAAAGTGGCCTTCTCCAGTGGTGGTTGATATGACGCATGATTCCTTGCTGTGGGACCTCTCTCCTCTGTCTGGGTGCTGGTACGAAATAAATGAGTGGCCTTCTCCGGTGGTGGTTGATATGACGCATGATTCCTTGATGTGGGACCTCTCTCCTCTGTCTGGGTGCTGGTCCGAACTAAATGAGAGTGGCCTTCTCCAGTGGTGGGTGATATGACGCATGATTCCTTGCAGTGGGACCTCTCTCCAATTGATATTGGTTAATTTTTATTTATTTTATTTTATTTTAATTAATTTCCCTATCCACATTTGTTTGCAGGGGATTTACCTACATTTTGCTGCCTTTGGCAGCCATCTAGCCCTTTTCTGGACTATTTTACAGCCTTTTTAGTGCCTAAAAGTTCGGGTCCCCATTGACTTCAATGGGGTTCGGGTTCGGGTTCGGCCGAACTTCTGGAACCCGAACATTCAGGTGTTCGCTCATCTCTAGTTATAAGGAAAAATTGGAATATTTTAGCGAGGGATGAATCATTAAAACAACTAAAAAGCAAAAAACCAGTAATAGCGTTTAGAAGGTGCCATACAATACGGGACCAGGTGGTAACAAGCCATTTTACAAAAAAACGCTGTACATGGCTGTCTGAATGGAGACCTAAAGGGAATAGGAGATGCAGAAGTTTCTCCCTGCAACTTTAATTCCCAATTGTTCGTGATCTCCTTTGCAGGGATAGAGCACAAGGTTTTTCCACTCATCACCTGTCGCAGCAAGTTTGTGGTTTATTTAATTTTATGTAGATGCGGACGCTTCTACATTGGTAAAACCATCCGCTGCTTATTCGAAAGATTCCAAGAACACCTAAATTCCTTAAAAACAGGAAAGGGTGTTCCTCGGTTAATAGATCATGTGAACAGGGAACATAATGGAAACCCCAGTGTATTGACCTTTGCTGGTCTTGAAATAGTTAACCGTACAGAGAGAGGTGGAGACAGGGAGAGGGAACTCCTGAGAAGAGAAACAAAGTGGATCCTACGTACAGATGCAATGGGTCCCTTGGGATTAAATGAGAAAATCGATATGAGTGTTTTTCTGTAATGAATTATTCCTGTGTATTGAAATTTTGTATTTTAATTGTTTTATCAGTTTATGTATTTGCACATGCACTCACACTATTGAAGGGGTCTCGCTATTCACCAAGAACCCTTGTCCACTGGTGTGGAAACTCAGGTGTTGATTAATTAATGAACGAGATTATGCGGCTTCCTGTGCATATTTTCAAGTGCCGCGACCCCGCCAATAGTGAGAAGCCAGAAGAAGCGCACACGCGCGAAACGGCTGTTGCTTCATGCTGTGTTTGCACCGTATGTATCCCCCTCCTGCTATGGAATAAAGTGTACCTTTCCACAACGAGTGCCCCTCATTTTAATACTCTCCTTCGTTTGAAGACTACAGCAATATTTGGTCGAGCCAAATGCCGTTCTAAGGATGGTAAGGCCTGAGTAAGTACAGGCGCTGGTCAATTGGGTGGCCGACAGTGGATCCAGCAGGTTCACAATATCTCCCACCCAGTCTTCTGCAGAAAGCATACAGGTGGCACCTGAAAACCAAGCCCATCAGTCTGTCACATCACCCCCATGCATATCAGGGAACCTGTCTGAGCCTCAAGTTATGCAGCTGTCTCTTATGCTGTTTGAAGAATCTGCTGGCAGGGTTTCCCACGGGCATCCACCTAGCCCTTCCCCAGCAGTGGAAGACATAGAATGCACTGACGCACAACCACTTATGTTTCCTGATGAGGACATGGGAATACCACCTCAGCAGAGTCAGCACGTCTCTGATGATGATGAAACACAGGTGCTAACTGCTGCGTCTTTCTACAGTGTGCAGATCGAACAGGAGGTCAGGGAGGAAGACTGTATGGTAGACGATGCAGGGGACAATGAGGTCCTACATGGAATGAAGGTCGTGCCACTGACTTTCAGAGTTCAGAGGAAGAGGCAGTGGTGAGACCGAGCCAACAGCGTAGCAAAAAAGGGAGCAGGGTGCAAAAGCAGAACAGCTGTCACCAAGAGAGTTCGCCTGCTACTGGCCACCGCCACCAGGGACAGAGCACACCAAAGGCAGCTTCAAGGAGTTCCCTGGCATGGCACTTCTTCACACAATGTGCTGATGACAAGACCCAAGTGGTTTACACGCTGTGCCATCAGAGCCTGAAGCGAGGCATTAACGTTCTGAACCTTAGCACAACCTGCATGACCAGGCATCTACATGCGAGACACGGGCTGCAGTGGAGTAAGCACCTTCAAAACCATGAAAGGGCTCAGGCCCCTCCTGCTCCCTCTTCTGCTGCTGCCTCGGTCTCTTCCTCCGCCACTAGAGGAAAGTTGGTACCTGCCGCCCAGCAAACAGAGGATGTGCCAACAACACCGCCATCTGCGTCACCAAGCATCTCCACCATGTCACACGGCAGCGTTCAGCTCTCCATCTCACAAACCTTGGAGAGAAAGCGTAAATTCCCACCTAGCCACCCTTGATCCCTGGCCCTGAATGCCAGCATTTCTAAACTACTGGCCTTTGAAATGCTGTCATTCAGGCTGGTGGACAGGGACAGCTTCAAACAGCTGATGGTGGTGGCTGTCCCACAGTAAGTCGTTCCCAGCCACCACTACTTCTCCAAGAGAGCCGTGCCTTCCCTGCACAACCAAGTATTGGATAAAATCAAGTGTGCACTGCGCAACGCCATCTGTGGCAAGGTCCACCTAACCACAGATGCACGGTAAGCACGGCCTGGGACGCTATATCTCCATAACTGCACACCGGGTAAATGTAGGGGCGTCTGGGCCCCTCTTCCTACTCGGCTTCCTCCTCCTATTCTTCCACCTGCTCATCCAGTCAGCCACACGCCTTCACCACCAACTTCAGCACAGCCTGGGGTAAACGTTAGCAGGCCGTTCTGAAACTCATGTGTTTGGGGGACAGGCCCCATACTGCGCAGGAGTTGTGGTGGGGTATAGAACAACAGACCGACGAATGGTTGCTGCCGGTGGGCCTCAAGCCCAGGCCGGGCCGTTGGTGTGCAATAATGGGCGAAATCTCGTAGCAGCTCTGGGACTAGCCGGTTTGACGCACATCCCTTGCCTGGCACATGTGCTAAATTTGGTGGTGCAGAAATTCATTCACAACTACCCCGACATGTCAGAGCTGCTGCATAAAGTGTGGGCCGTGTGCATGCTTCGGGCGTTCTCACTCGCCTGTCTGCGCTACAGCGTAACTTCAGCCTTCTCGCTCACCGCCTCATATGCGACGTGCCCACCAGATGAAACTCCACCTTGCACATGCTGGAGAGACTGTGCGAGCAGCAGCAGGCCATAGTGGAGTTTCAGCTGCAGCACGCACGGGTGAGTCGCACTGCGGAACAGCACCACTTCACCACCAATGACTGGGCCTCCATGCGAGACCTGTGTGCCCTGTTGGGCTGTTTCGAGTACTTTCAGGCCAGGCTTTTAGAAGTGGCTCAAAGGGAGGTTTTTTGCAACAGCAGATGCCAGGTACAAATTTGGCCAGACAGGGCCCACTACAGGAGGACGAGGAGGATGAGGAGGTGGAGGAGGAAGAGGATGAAGCATGTTCACAGCGGGGTGGCACCCAATGCAGCTCAGGCCCATCACTGGTGCATGGCTGGGGGGAAACGGAGGACGATGACGATACGCCTCCCACAGAGGACAGCTTGTCCTTACCTCTGGGCAGCCTGGCTCACATGAGCGACTACATGCTGCAGTGCTTGCGCAATGACAGCAGAGTTGCCCACATTTTAACGTGTGCTGACTACTGGGTAGCCACTCTTCTGGATCCCCTGTACAAAGAAAACGTGCCCACCTTAATTCCTGCACTAGGGCGTGATAGGAAAATGAGTACAAGCGCATGCTGGTAGACGCGCTCCTGAGAGCATTCCCAACTGACACGGGGGGACAAGTGGAGGCACAAGTCAAAGGCAGAGGAGGAGAAAGAGGTCGCCAACGCAGCTGTGTCAAGGCCAGCTCCTCTGAAAGCAGGGTTAGCATGGCCGAAATGTGGAAAAGTTTTTTCACAGCTCCACAGCTAACTGCACCACCATCTGATAGGGAACGTGTTAGCAGGAGGCAGCATTTCAACAACATGGTGGAACAGTACGTGTGCACACACCTCCACGTACTGACTGATGGTTCGGCCCGATTCAACCTCTGGGTCTCTAAATTGTCCACATGGCCAGAGCTAGCCTTTTATGCCTTGGAGGTGCTGTGTATTGTCTGAACGTGTATTCAGCACAGCAGGGGGCGTCATTACTGACAAACGCAGCCACCTGTCCACAGCCAACGTGGACTAGCTGACGTTCAAAAAAATGAACCAGGCATGGATCCCACAGGACCTGTCCATCCCTTGTGCAGAATAGACATTTATAACTGCCTCGCCCTCAACCATACATTCTTGTACTCCAGGGAACTTCTTTATTGAATTGTCTTTTTTTAATTGTATCAATATTTTGGAGGCAACACGAAGTTGAATGAACCTCTCCTCAGTCTGGGTGCCAGGGGCCTACATTTCAGCTAATCGCCTGCTGCTTTGGTGCATGACATTAACCTCATTTTGCTGTCAAATGACCTCTCCTCTGTCTGGGTGTCAGGGGCCTAAATAACTGAAAGTGGCCTGTTCCATTGGTGGGTAACATGATGCCTGTTTTGCTGCTATAGAACCTCTCTCCTCTGTCTGTGTGCTGGAGCTTAAATTACTGAAAGTTGCCTATTCCATTAGTGGGTAACATGATGCCTGTTTTGCTGCTATGGGACCTTTCTCCTCTGTCTGGGGGCTGGGGCTTAAATTACTGAAAGTGGCCTGTTCCAATAGTGGGTAACATGATGCCTCTTTTGCTGCTGACCTTTCTCCTCTGTCTGAGTGTCAGGGACCTACATTTCAAATAATCGCCTGTTGCTTTGGTGGGTGACGTTATCCTCTTTTTGATGTTGAATGACCACTACTCTGTCTGGGTGTCAGGGGCCTATATATCATTTAATTGCTTGTTGTCTTGGTGGGAGACATTAAACTCTTTTTAATGTCAAATGACTGCCTTATTGTGTGGGTGTCAGGGGCCTATATGTCGTTTAATCATTTGTTGTCTTGGTGAGTGACATTAAACTCTTTTTACTGTCAAATGACCGCCCCATTGTGTGGGTGTCAGAGGCCTATATTTCATTTAATCGCGGGCTGCATTGGTGAGAGACATTAAACTCTTTTTACTGTCAAATGATCGCCCCATTGTGTGGGTGTCAGGGGCCTATATTTCGTTTAATTGCTTGCTGTCTTGGTGGGAGACATTAAACTCTTTTTACTGTCAAATGACCTCTCCTCTGTCTGGGTGTCAGGGGCCTACATAAATGATAATGGCTTGTTGCAGGTTGACCTAAGGCCTGTGTTGCTGTTAGGGCACCGCTCTCCTCTTTGCGGGTGCTATGGTCCTCCTGAATTAGTAAATGAGGCCTGTGACACTGCTGGGTGAAATCAATACTGATTTGGCATGATTGTAACTCTGCTCTTTGTGGGTGCCATTGGTTTGAATCTGTGAATGAAGCCTGTGGCATTGCTGGGTGAAATCAATACTGTCTTGGCGTGATTTTAACTCTCCTCCTTGTGGGTCCCGTGGGCCTGAATTTTTGAATAAGGCCTTTGGCCCTGCAGGCAGACATGATTCCTTCTTGGCTGTGATGACAATTTCAACTCCCATGTATGGTTGTCTTGGGCCTGAGTCTGTGAGTGAGGCCTATGACACTGCTGTAAGACATGAATCCTTTTTGGCTATGATGAGAACTTCAACTCCCATAGCATTCCCACCTGACGCCACCCCAACCTCCTATTCCACCTCCTCCTCCAAGTTGCCCATTGATATTGGTTAATTTTTATTTATTTTTATTTTATTTTAAGTCATTTCCCTATCCACATTTCTTTGCAGGAGATTTACCTACATTTTGCTGCCTTTTGAAGCCCTCTAGCCCTTTCCTGGGCTATTTTACAGACTTTTTAGTGCCCAAAAGTTCGGGTCTCTATTGACTTCAATGGGGTTCGGGGTCAAGTTCGGGTCGAGTTCGGATCCTGAACCCGAACATTTTCGTGAAGTTTGGCCAAACTTCTCAAACCCAAACAACCAGGTTTTCGCTCAACTCTAGTCCTTAAATATCAGAAATAAGGGTGTCTGTGAATTCTCCCCCCACCCACACACACACACACACACCTCCTCTCAGGGTCATGTCAGACCCCTTCTTCTTCCCATTAGTGCTTTCTTCAAGTGCACAAAAAAATGGCCGTGTTAGTGGAATCGTCTGAAACAAACCAGAAAATATTTTGGTTTATCTGCAGTCCGAAAAATAGTGAAAGTAAATGAATGACGGCAGCATGTCCAGTCAATCCTTTTATTGGAACTCGCCTCAGTGAACACGTGCACAAATAGCAAAACAGCTGTTTTGCTATTTGTGCACGTTTTTCGCTGATGTCATTTTCTGCTGTTAGGGAAGCTGCTGAGTATCTGTGGCTCTAGACTGGCTGATGCATTCCGGTGGGACCGTGAGATCTGGTGTGTTCGGCTCTACTCTAGTAAAATGCAAACGGAACCCGGTTCATTCTGAACTGGTTTACTCATCCTTAGTACGTACTTCTCACAATTAAAGTTTAGGATTGGTCACTATTCCCCAGATGTCCCCCAACCTGCACATCTGTTGTTCTATCAGGTCTATTGGTTAGTACTTACACCAGTATGGCCAACCCTCTAGTCAAGTTCTTAACCAGTTGGGAAAGGTAATTGTCTTTGGTTATTGCCAAGAACCTGTTTCCTTTATGAGATCTACAACTTGTGACAACCACCCGCCAATCCCGTCGTACTATGCCACAGTTGCCATACAGGTCTCCACTAGAGACTTCTGGAGGCGAATCCACTGTGAGCACAGTAGACGTTTAAGATTGGTTGGTGGGCCCAGAAATGATACAATCGCGATTGCATATACAATCGGTAAAAATAAAATTATCGATTTCACACTGGAAATTGATTTAATTTGCTGCCACCACTCTTCGTATTGAATCGGAGCGAAGAGACCCCGGCTAGCTATTCCTAAATGGAAGAACGGTTATTTGTAACCTAGCTAGTAAATTAACAAATTATAAAAATAAAACAATTTGGTAGTATGTCTCCTGAGGACAGAGTTCTTAGCATAGATCAGATGATCAAGTAACAAGGGCAAAACTGGAACGATGAAATCATTAGTTTTTATTCTAAACTATACACAAAAAATATATATATTAAAACTGACAGATAAATATACCTGTCAGTTGAACAGATTGGTTTGGATAGAAATAGAAGAGCTGGAAGGGAATAAAATGTCTGTAAGTTCTGAAATACCGTAGTAAAGTCCAGTAAAAGGCAAAGTCTTTGTAAGGTATAATCCAATATGGTGGTGTGCCCATGTCCAGCGGGCAGTCGGGATGTTGTTCGACGTCAGAAGAAGAAGAAAGGACCCAGGGCTGGATGTGTCGCAGGGTTTTACCCACTCTGTAGTGGGGAGGGGTTGTGACCCGCACAAGTCCGGCCTTGGGTAATTGGAAGAGGGGCAGTTCCTGCCCTGGACAGAGAAAATCTGGCTAAATCTTTGCCGTGCCAGTTTCTCCTTATCCGTGGGTCAAATTAGGACATAGAGGCCATGTTAATGATCAGCACAATTTTACAAATCCTCTGATACCAAACAGGATAGAATTACCATTGGGATTCCCTGAGAGCTTTGATATCTGAGAGAGAGAATCTCCGATTGACTGGCCGATTCCCTGAAAGGTGTATTATTGGGGCCAGAATAATGCCTGAAGAGATGGTTCAGTGCATTGGTTCCGAACCCAGGAAATATGAGGAAATATGGATGCAAATATGAGAGCTATGTATTAGAGGAGGCTGCTCCGTGACCTCTTCTTGTGTCTCAAACAGCTGCCTGATAAGAATCTGTCCTGCTCTCTTTGAAGCGCACTGGCAAGACTGAAGGTGCGAGGACCCTGCTGGTATTGGAGACACTACGGCTGCAGAAAGACCAGGTTTATGAGCTTCTGTCACTAGAGAACTAGATTGATGGCTACTCAACTTGGCATGGGGCAGGAAAGGTTTGTCACAAGGAGGTGATAATGGCACCTCTGCTCTGTGAATTACTCCTTTAGTGAAAAGAGAAGATTTTTTTTTGTTAAGGCTCTGGTGTCTCTGTGATTGTGAAATATGGCGCATTTGCGATTTCCTAGTATCGCTGTGGATCGCAAAGCGTCACACAACTGTTAGCTGATATCTGAGTAGTAATGAGCAGCAGGGGCAATATTTGAATTCGCAATATTTTGTGAATATTCGTTACAATATTCGTCATATATTCGCTAATTTTTGTATTCCAGATTATTCTATTGATTGAGTAAAAACGTCAATGTAATATTCACGTAATGCGAATATTCTAAAACACGAATATTTAGCAACTATAGAATATAGTGATATATATTAATTTTTTAGAATATTCGCAATTTTTTCCAATTTAATGTGAACAGTAATTGGCCCAAAAGCAACTTAAGCAGGGAGGAATCATGACTTCAGATGGAAAAAAAATTACAAATATTCTCGAATTGACCCACAAGTCAGTAATGACTCATTACGGATTTTGAATATTATTCATTATTTAATATAGTTTATGTTATGCAAAAAATCTTTTATTAAATATGCGAGTTAATCAACTCACATAAGAGTGTTAAGCAACTTTCCTATTGGGTTGGCTATCGGACAATTCTACCAAGCCAAACCAATAGGAAAGTTGCTTAACGCCCTTACGTGATTCGATTAACGTGCATATTTAATTGAAGATTTTTTACATTTACGTGAATATTACATTGCCGATTTTTCGCATAAGAGAAAATAAATTGAATAATGAAGAATATTCTTATTCACTACAGATTACAATATTGTAGCCTTCTCACATTGGCCCACAAGCAAGAAGCAGGTAGGTATACTAGGTACTGGGTTCAGATGAAAAAAAAAAAAAAGACTAATATTTGTTTTTACGAATATATTGCCGATATTCACGATAAAAATTTGCAATTCGAATATTCGCACTCAACACTATATCTGAGTAGCTTAAGTCCCCCATAATAATGACCTCATTATGGTTTGCCGCCTCCTCATCTACTTCCTCAGCCGTAGATTTTCTGGGAACTATTTTTTTAGGTGGCTTATAACAAATGCAGTATTTTATTATTGTTTTGCCACCTTGTATTTGTACCCACAGTGACTTGTACCTAAATAAAGGCAAACCCCTTCCCCTCTCTGATTTTCACAATCCTTTCTAAACAGACTGTAACCCTGTATGCTTCTTCAATTAGCATACATACAATTAACAAGTTTTTGTATATTTTTTACACTACACCTTTCCTTGTGAGCTGTTGTAGTCTCTCCTTCCATTCCTTCCTCAGCTTCATTACCTCCCCCCAGGTTTCTACCTGCACTATCTTCCCCTCCTACAATGTAAATACCCTCCCCCCCCAATCCCTAGTTTAAACACTCCTCCAAGCTTCTAGCCATTTTCCCCCCCAAAAGGTCTGCATCTTCCCCATTAGAGTGCAGACCATCCCTACGATAGAGCCTGTAGCCAACAGAGAAGTCGGCACAGTTCTCCAGGAACCTAAACCCCTACTTACTACACCAGTTCTTGAGCCACTTGTTAATCTCCCTACTCTCCCGCTGCCTTTCTGCTGTGGCTTGTGGTACCGGTAGTATTTCTGCCCTGCGCTTGCGATCTATGTCCCTAAAATCATTTTTAAGGATGCTCCACCTACCTCTAACTTGTCACTAGTTCCAATGTGGACCATGACCGCTGGATCTTTGCCAGCCCCTCCCAAGTAATCATCAGTAATCTCTTCACGATATGTTGAACTCGAGTGCCAGGAAGGCAACATGCTGTTTGACGATTATGGTCTTTGTGACAGATGTCCCTATTTGTACGCCAATTAATCGACTCTCCCACTACCTGTCTGGTCTGCCCTGCTCGGCTCTCCTGGTTCCCTGCCTACTCGAGTTGACATTCCCCTAACTGGCAGAGAAAGTGTCTGGCTGCAGCAGTGCTCTCTTTGAACTAACATTCCTTGTCTAGTAGAAGGTTATTCAAAACACATACATGCTGTGCTGAGCCAAATGAGGAAGGTACCCTAAACTTTCCCCAGGAACATGCAAGCAAACACAAGGTATTTGGAACAATGTGATCTGGAAAAAAATAGGCAAAATTATGTACCTAGTTTGGCAAAAACTGGATATACAACAATTTTTATAGCAGAAAAAAATCTATAGTTTTAATTCACTAGACACAAAACATAAAATGTGAAAGGCAGGGACTTACCAGCAATGGAAGCCAGCACACACTAGCAATTATCATGATCCCAACCAGCTGTACCATCATTTCTACTTCACTGTCTCTGCGTCTTTGGACAGACTCACGGTCATGATAAACTCTGCAAAGTGTCACAACGCTGACTGTATTCAAAATGAAGGATAGGCAGACTGAAAATATACCGGTCAAGGAAAAGATTAATCCAAAGGCCTTATTCTTTTGGTCTTGTAGCAAAGTTAGAAAACACCAGGACTTTGGGTATTGTAAAGTGTAACTCCCAATGCCCATTATGGGAAATAAAGCTAAAAAGAAAGCAAAACACCACACCATGACCACAATACTGTATGCTCTCTTTTTTGAAATATTGGCAGAATGTGAAAATGGTTTAGTTATTCCAAAAAACCTTTCAGCAGCCATGGATGCACCTAGCAAAAGGGGACATTGTCCATAAAAAACCATAGATAGTCCAAAAAAGTTACAGAGGAAACAATTTTGATCACGGATCTGCCAGTTAAATTGAGTGATATGATAAGACACCACAATAATACCAGTCACTAATAGTCCCATGAAGTCTGTGACTACCAAACCCCCAAGAAATACTAAGAAGGAAGACCTTGAATGACTTTGAGTTTTCTTGGAGGCGCTAACTAGGACATAAAAAGCAAATAGGTTGGAGGAAAGCCCGATAACGGAGAAAACTGCGGAGAACCACAAAGACGTGATATGCTTTTGACCACCGACAGATGTAGTCATATTAATATATCGGAAGCAGGAGGCTACAGATGATGACAGTGCTTCTTCTGTTTCCATTGTGGGGCAAAGACTTGTCTCCACACTGTTTCCAATACACATACTTGGTTCCTCTAAAGACATCTTCTTACATGAATAAATGTATAATTGAAATTATGATTCCATTATTTTCAGCAGAATTAAAAAATATGTCATGCTTCACATTTTTGGTCATTAAAGGCTTCATGATGAAAATCTGAAAGAAAAGGAACATATTTTACATTTAACTGTGATTAAAAAACGGGCATTCTAATCAGTTAGACTGGGTTTACACATATCATTTTTTGTGTGTTGCATTTTTGAGCAACAAAATGCCCTCTGGAAAACTGCACCAGATGGTTCAACTGGTTTAAAACTCACCAATGTAATGTGCTATACAGGAGGTATAATCAAATTACTATTTTCCTGGGCCCTATTGCAAGGATTAAGTTTTTTTTTGCTACTTTGTTACTGCTATGAAGTTGGTTCCTAGATTCTGAAAGTCAGATTTTGCCTCCTCCTGTGTCCCTGGGCCAGGGAACTTCGCAGAATTATCTGGCTAGAAGACATGATAGTATCTTAGAAGGCAAATTCTCAGACTTCTGCTCTTTATGGTTCCCCTGGAACGACTTTATGTTCTCTCCACAGTATCATTTGGCTGGGTGGTGACCCACCATGTTAAGTTATGGTGATGTCTTAGTCTACTTTCACACTCGCGTTTTGACTTTCTGTTTGTGAGATCCGTTCAGGGCTCTCACAAGCTGTCCAAAACGGATCAGTTAGCATTCTAATGCATTCGAATGGAAAAGGATCCGTTCAGAATGCATCAGTTTGCATCATTTCAGTCTCCATTCCACTTTGGAGACGGACACCAAAGCGCTGCTTGCAGCGTTTTGGTGTCCGTCTGATGAAACTGAGTCAAACGGATCTGTCCTGACACACAATGTAAGTCAATGGGGACGGATCCATTTTCACTGACACAATCTGGCATAATAGAAAACAGATCCGTCTTCCATTGACTTTCAATGGTGTTCAAGACTGATCCGTCTTGGCTATGTTAAAGATAATACAAACGGATCTGTTCTGAATGAATGATTGCAGACTGTTGAATTATCTGAACGGATCCGTCCATGACAGATCCCCCCAAACGTGAGTGTGAAAATAGCCTAATTTAAGCTAGGATGATGGGTACTATATCACCTATCTATTATTATCTAGCTCCTGTATATCACCATCTATCACTTGCTGTGGTATCTCCTTTGCACTGTTAAGTCTTCTTTCTATTATTTCCCCTATATTCTCAAAAGGGATTTTGATGCCTATGGTGTCCTGTTAGCATTTATAACAAAGTGTGTATTTGATTTGCATCTCAATTTCTCTCTTTGTTAAATGTCTTAATAAAAATATATTTAAACATAAAAAACACATTTGTAAAACCGCCATTTTTTCCAGCTGGTTGTGCAGCTAGCCCTCTGACTATAGGATGTGTCACAGTGGTTTCACTCAGGTCATTGCTCCCTAGGGCTGTTGCAGTGAGAGGAGGGTGCACCCTTTCTTCCCTCAAGGCATTCCCTGTAGTTGGGGCTTCTAGTATGGGATGCCCTTGGTGTAGGTGATTGAATCGGTGCCTGGCAGGAGGTGTAGCAGTGCACTGGCCATCATATAGTGTGATAGGAGTCAAGAAACCAGGCCATCAGTAGAAGAATAGATATCTATTTTTACTTCAGTAAATAGCAGTTGTAGTAAATACATCTGAGATGGTGAGGTTATGAAGTCTGGCAAATTGACAAATAATGGCACTGTTGAAGTTCTATTTTTTCTGAAATATCACTCTCTAGAATGTCTAGCTAGAAACTGTAATCTGGCCGTTGTGGATGTACTGTCCAATGTGGGATATAAAAGATATGTCTGGCCACAATATGGTTAAGTGTGACAGGTGTCTTAACTGTCACTGGCATAGCTTCAGGGTCTACAACACAATGAAAGCCGGATATCCCTCAAAGGAAGGAAAACTGAGCAAAGGGGTGTCTCCATTACAGAGATCACCAAATCCACCATATTAAGTGGCCCCTATGTCAAGATCCCGCTTTTTTACAAGCTTTAAGTATGTGACGGGGAAAATCTAAGCTAGGTATCCATCCACAGACAGCTGTTTCAGGGTGTTGCCCCTCATCAGTGTGGAGTAGGATTCTGGCTAACCGGGAGCAATGCCTTGGGGACTACTCAAACAAAACAATAGCTGATCTTAGGGAGACCAGCTACAGAAAACATTGTGGAGCCTCATTTAAGAGTCTCAACACACCCTGGGAAACAGTAATATGCTAAATAAATGTGGAGCCCCAGTATTAGTTCTACAACACAATTAAAGCCAGATATCCCTCAAAGGAAGGAAAACAAGCAAAGGGGTGTACCCATTACAGAGATCACCAAATCCCCAATGTCAAGATCCCGCTTTTTTTTTACAAGCTTTAAGGATGTGACAGGGAAAACCTAAGCCAGGTAATCCATCCACAGACAGATTTGCTCCTCCTTTGAAGGATATCTGGCTTTCATTGTGTTGTAGACCCAATACTGGGGCTCCACATTTATTTTGCATATTACTGTTTCCAAGGGAGCCCTGCACTTTGGATTGCTGTGTTGAGACTCTTAAATGAGGCTCCGCAGTGTTTTCTGTAGCTGGTCTCCCTAAGATCAGCTATTGTTTTGTTTAAGTAGCTATAGGGGTCACAGTTGCGACCGGGCCAGTGGTGCTACATATTTCCCTGTATAAGATGCAGTGCATTTAAACATTTCATGCTCCGATGCTCTAGCAGTGCAAAGGCTTTTTCGGCTCTCCATGGGTAAAGCTAGGAGGAGGCTTCTGCCTAGCAGTAACCCCGGTGACATCACTGGTATTAATGCTCAGGCTTTAATACTGCCCTAACCTGTAAAGCAGTGCTAAAGCACGGCGATCAGTGCCGGTGTCATCACTGGCAACACTGGCAGTGTAAAAAATATAAACATACAGCCTCTGCCCTGCGAGATACAGTGCAGGGCAAGGGAGAACACGAGAGTAAGAAAGGCTTTGATGCTCATGTCAGAGTGGTTGCCTGGCTGAAGAAGCGAAAATGTCCGCATTCAACTCTGAACACGAACAACCCCTTTAATTGGCCGTATTTTTAAGGCAAGTATAGGACTTTTCTGCATCCATATGTCTGGGCCGCAAAGGCTCCTATACTTGTCTGCAAAGTGTAGACTGTGGACCCATTGAAGTGAATGGGTCCACAAAAAATATAGATGTGACATGGACCTCATCTGCAGTTTGCAGACCATAAAATAGATACAGTCGTGTGAATGTATCCTTAAAGGTATATTAAATGGTCATCATGGGTTGAAAGAGTTGCCTACACATTCTCCCACTGATCAAACATGGAGAGACACTGGTGCCTGAAGTCTTGAGGCAGGACATTTGCAATACCCAGCAAGTATCAAATCAGAAGGATTCATGTAACGTACTTGCTGAGCATTGCAGGGGTGTTTTGGCAAGTATCCTATCTGGCGTTGGCAAATTGCATGCACTTATGTCTCTCCACATTCAATATCAGATCAAGGCCTTTTTACACATCTTTGTCTATGATGAAATCCATGACCATCCAGGAAGATGTCCTTTAATCTGTTAGGGACACAGGATGTACCGGTACGTCCTGATACTTAAGGACACAGGACGTACCGGTATGTCCTGTGTATTTACGATCACCGCTGTGCGGTGATCGGAACAGAGTGCCCGCTGAAATCATTCAGCCAGCACTCTTTGACAATGCCGAGGGGGTCCTGTGACCCCCCCGTATCGGCGATCGCAGCAAACTGCAGGTCAATTCAGACCTGCGGTTTGCTGCGTTTCCGGGTCATTCGGGTCTCCGATGACCCGGAATATCACTGTGATCGGGGGGCCGAAGGGAGTGCGGGAGATCTGGAGGGCGGGCCGCACTCTCGGAATAGGAGGGAGTGCAAGAGGGCGGGCAGGAGGGCGGGCTGGAGCTCGATCTCCAGAGATACACCCGCACCTCTCTTATTTCAGGATGGCAGAGCGGGTAAGCAGAGTGTCAGCGCCGAGCTGACACTCTGCTTGAAACGGATGACATCTGTGCTGGAACAGATGTCATTAGTTTAACCCCTTCCATGCTGCGGTCCATAGGGACTGCTGTATGGAAGGGGTTAAGGAGGAGGGTGGCTACTGTGCGCTGTAGCCACCCGATACTTGACGGGATAGCAGAGGGAGAGGGGACCCCCACCTACCCATCACCTCCTGCTCTGTTGTAGAAGGAGGTGATTGTTAAGTGAATATATATAGTGTACTGTATTGTATTATAGAGGCATCAGACCCACAACTGGATGTGCATATAGCCCTAGATCTGCAAGAACCAAGTGGGCCTGGGTAAAAGAAAATTTTAAAAAAATTGAATAAAGTAAAAATAAAAAAATGCATTTTTTCTTACAGCTGCACATTTATCACGTAAATAAAATACACTACACATGTTTTATATCACCGCATCCGTAACGACCTGATCTATGAAACGGTTCTGTTACTTTCCCCGCACGGTGAACGCCAGAAAAAAACTTAAAAAACTATGATGGAATTGAAATTTTGCCCACCTCACTTCCCAAAAAAGGTAATAAAAGTGATCAAAAAAGTTGGATCTACGCCCAAATGGTACCAATCAAACCATCACCTCATCCCGCAAAAATTGAGTCCCTACATGAGACAATCAACCAAAAAATTAAAAAAAATATGGCTCTTAGACCATGTTCACACTAAAACATTTTTTTCTGTTAAAGTAAAATAAAAACCAGCTCTATAAAAATATCTTATGACCTAACCACAGTTCAAATCTTAATTTTTCAAGATTTGATTCTAAACTTCTAAGCCTTGTAACGTCCCCAAAAAATAAAATGTAATTCCCAAAATGATTGAAACATGAAGTAGACATATGTGGAATGTAAAGTAATAACAATTTTTCCAAATTTTAGGTATAGTTTGTATTTTTTTATTAATAAAAATGAACTTTTTTGACTCAATTTTACCACTGTCATGAAGTACAATATGTGACAAAAAAACAATCTCAGAATGACCTGGATAAGTAAAAGCGTTTTAAAGTTATTCACACTCAAAATGTTTGCAAAAAATGATTTGCAAAAAATGGCCTGGTCCCTAAGGTGAAAATGAGCCCGGTCCTAAGAGGTTAAGGCCCCTTGCAGACGAGCGTGAGCTGATTAGGTCCGGATGCGTTGCAAATGCGTTCAGTGAAAACTGCGCGATTTCGCAAACAAGTACAGTTTTGTTTGCTATCGAGTTCAGTTGTTCAGTTTTTTTCACGCGGGTGCAATGCGATTTAATGAGTTTTGCACGTGCGTGATAAAAAATGGAATGTTTACAAACAACATCTCTTAACAACCATCAGTGAAAAACGCATCGCATCCACACCTGCTTGCGGATGTGATGCGATTTTCATTCACTCTATGGGGCCAGTGTTGCGTTAAAATCGCTGAATATAGAACATGCTGCGATTTTCACACAATGCACAAGTGATGCGTAAAAACCAACGCTTATGTACACAGACCCATTGAAATGAATGGGTCCGGATTCAATGCTCGTGCAAAACCCATTAAAACGCTTTGCACTCGCGCGTAAAAATTGCGCATTTTCCCGCAACGCACCGGCCTCTTATCCGGGAGTCAAACGTTACGCCCGTGTCAAAGAGGCCTCTGTTGGCCTCAGTGTATAACAACTGTATCGCTAACAGAACGGATTAACTATAAATGTTGCTGCACTTGACAGTGATGCACACGTCAATATATGACACCTGCCTTTAAAACTGAGGCACACTAACTGTATCACTAAAATAATGGATTAACTCTGAATGTCGGTGCACTAGAACGCGATGCACACAGCAATATATTACACTTGCATTTAATACTGAGGCACACTAACATCTATCATTAAAATAACGGATGAACACTGAATGTCGGTGAACTAGAATGTGATGCACACAGGGATATATTACACCTGCATTTAGTACTGATGCATACTAATGGAGGGTTCGCACTTGCGTTATGGCATTCCACTATAGGTTCAGTTTATAACAGAATATAACGGAATATACAGACTGACTTCTATTATGACGGATCAAAACGGAATGCCTCTTAAAGGCTTCCATTTTGAATTCAGTCTGGGAGTTCTGTTATATTCTGTTATAAACTGAACCTATAACAGAATGCCATAACGCAAGTGTGAACCCACCATCCAGGAATTCCGTTCTATTCTGTTATAAAAGGAAACCTATAACGGAATGCCATAACGCAAGTGCGAACCCACCCTAATTGTATCTTTAAAATAATGGATTAACTATGAATGTCAGTGGACTAGAATGTGATACACATGGCGATACACTCTCTCTGCAATCTCCCTGCTCTCCCACTTTCCCCACATTTTTACAGAAACACTGTCCCTAGCGCATGAGCGCCATGTCTCTCCCTATGCTCAGCTCACAGGACAATGGCGGAGACCACACGGGATGAGAGTTTTATAGGGCTGTGACATCACAAGGGATGGCTACCTACTGATTGGCTGGCTGCACAGCATTATGAGTGATCGTGCATTCCCAGGCTTCTTAGTTTCACTTTGTAAAACGTGCAGTTGCCATTTTAGGAAAAACTTATTCGTTACCACAAAGTGCGAGGAAATTCAGATTAATTGCGAATGGAAGTTTTCCTAAACTTTGGACCAAATTCAGCTTGGAATGCTTGTCTTCACGCAACACTATTCATGATATTAATCATCAGTACTACCAATTGTCTCAATTGTCAGTGCTCTTTGTCCTGACAAACTGTCCCTTTGGTTTACCTTAAAAAATCTGTGGCGCATGGTAGCTATCATGATGTAGCAAGTTATTCTTCTCCGCTGGTTCAACCCCTTTATGCCCGAAGATGTACAGTTGTGTTCAAAATTATTCAACCCCCACTGAAATTGAGTGTTTCGGCTAGTTTGACATTGATTTTGATCATTTCAGTCATCTTGTTTACAATTAAATCAAAGAGGCACTTGTAAGTCAGACAAATATAACATAACATTTATAATGAAATAACCACAAATGTCTTTTCTGTGCTCACATCATTATCAGTTTTATTCAACCCCCAAGTGACATTCAATCTTAGTACTTAGTACAACATCCTTTTCCAGTTATAACAGCTTTTACACGTGAAGCATAGCTTGACACAAGTGTCTTGCAGCGATCTACGGGTATCTTCGCCCATTCTTCATGGGCAAAAGCCTCCAGTTCAGTCACATTCTTAGGCTTGCGTGCTGCAACTGCTTTCTTTAAGTCCCACCAGAGGTTCTCAATCGGATTTAAGTCTGGTGACTGCGATGGCCACTTCAAAATGTTCCAGCCTTTAATCTGCAACCATGCTCTAGTGGACTTGGAGGTATGCTTGGGATCATTGTCCTGTTGAAAGGTCCAACGTCTCCCAAGCCTCAGGTTTGTGACAGACTGCATCCCATTTTCATCTCCTGGTACTGAAGAGAATTCATGGTACCTTGCACACGCTGAAGCTTCCCTGTACCTGTAGAAGCAAAACAGCCCCAAAGCATGATTGACTCCCCGCCATGCTTCACAGTAGGCAAGGTGTTCTTTTCTTCATAGGCCTTGTTCTTCCTCCTCCAAACATAGCGTTGATCCATGGGCCCAAACAGTTCTAATTTTGTTTCATCAGTCCACAGAACACAAATGTGGTTTGTCCACATGACTTTTGGCATACTGCAGTCGACTCTTCTTATTCTTTGGAGACAGCAAGGGGGTGCGCCTGGGAGTTCTGGCATAGAGGCCTTCATTACGCAGTGTGTGCCTTATTGTCTGAGCTGAAACTTCCGTACCCGCATCTGACAATTCTTTTTTCAGTTCCTCAGCAGTCACACGGGGACTTTTCTCCACTTTGCGCTTCAGGTAGCGCACAGCTGTCGAAGTCAGCATCTTCTTTCTGCCATGACCAGGTAGCGTTTCAACAGTGCCCTTTGCCTTGAATTTGCGAATGATGCTTCCTATGGTGTCTCTTGGTATGTTTAACATCTTTGCAATCTTCTTATAGCCATTGCCCTTCCTGTGAAGAGAAATCACCTCTTCTCTTGTCTTCCTGGACCATTCTCTTGACTTCACCATGTTTGTAAACACACCAGTAAATGTCTAGAAGGAGCTGAGTATCACAGTCATTTTAAATCTGCCTAATTGGTGCTTATTATGCTTGATTGCTGCTCCTTGACATCCACAGGTGTTTTCAATACCTGATCGAAAACACTTGAATGAACCTCTGTTCTTAAGAATGGTAGTCTTTAAGGGGTTGAATAATTGTGTCAATGAAGAAATCACAAAAAAACATTTAATACTGTATTACAAAAACAATTTATGTCATTTTAGTTGCATTTGATTCTTTAAAAAGTCCTTGTAAGATTTCATTCTGAACACAATTACAAATGTACACTAAATTCCCTAAAACCCTTTACAGCATTGGGGGTTGAATAATTTTGAACACAACTGTACATGTGACACACGATTTAAAGCCCAGAGAAGTACATGTACGTCATAGTGATCAGGCGGGTGCTGTATGCCCTGGCATCGGTGAAATCACAGATGCTGGCGGATTAACCCCTGCACTGCAGCGGTCACTGCTGACTGCGGCATGTTCGGGCTTCAGACATGTGCGGGGTGGCCATCGGGTCCCTGTGCTGCTGTGACGGGGACCCGATGGCAAGGAAGGCAGCCCTATGCCTTCCTTAGGCATTGTGGCTGCCTTCTGGGAGAGCCTGTGAGATCCAGCCCCCTGGATCTCACAGGCAAGCAAGCTGTAAGTGTATTACAGTCTGTAATACACTTACAGCCAATGCATCACAGTACAGAAGTATTGTGATGCATTCTACAGGGGATCAGACCCCCAAAAGTTGAAGTCCCAGAGTGGGACAAAAAAATAAAGTGAAAAAAAAAGCGTCCTTTTCCCAAAATAAAGTAAATAAATAAAATAAAAAATAGGGAAAAAAGAAAAGTAGACATATTAGGTATTGCCGTGTTCGTCTTTACCGGCTCTATAAAAATATCACATGACCTAACCCTTCAGGTGAACATAGTCAAAAAAATACAATAAAAACTGTGCTAAAAAAACATTTTTTGTCACCTTACATCACTAAAAGTGATTAAAAAGGCATACCAATCTAACCATCACCTCATCCTGCAAAAAATGAGCCCCTACCTAAGACAATCGTCCATCGTCCAAAAAATAAAAAAACTATGGCTCTCAAACTATTTAGACACTAAAACATGATTTTTTTTTGTTTAAAAAATCTTATTGTGTAAAACTTAAATAAATAAAAAAAGTAGACATATTAGGTATTGCCACATCCACAACGACCTGCTCTATAAAAATATCACATGACCTAACCCCTCAGATGAACAAGGTAAAAAAATAAAAATAAAAACGGTGTCAAAAAGCCTTTTTTTGTTACCTCACATCACAAAAAGTGTAATAGCAAGCAATCATAAAGTCATACACACCCCAAAATCAAACCAACCAAACCATCATCTCATCCAGCAAAAAATGAGACCCTATGTAAGACAATCGCCCAAAAAATAAAAAACTATGGCTCTCAGAATATGGAGACACTAAAACATGATTTTTTTTGTTCCAAAAATGCTGATATTGTGTAAAACTTCAATAAATAAAAAAAGTATACATATTAGGTATTGCCGCGTCCATAAGAACCTGTTGTATAAAAATATCACATGGCCTAACCCCTCAGGTGAACACCGTAAAAAAAAAAGTGTCAAAAAAGCCATTTTTTGTCACCTTACATCACAAAAAGTGTAATACCGAGCAATCAAAAAGTCATTTGCACCCTAAAATAGTACCAATCAAACTGTCATCTCATACTGAAAAAAATGACCCCCTACATAAGACAGTCGCCCCAAATTTAAAAAAAAACTATGGCTTTCAGAAAATGGAGACACTAAAAAATCATTTTTTCCCCCAAAAATGATTTATTATGTAAAACTGCAAAAAGTGATGAAAAAGGTTCCAGCTTCAACGGTGCAGTACAAAATAGATTTATTGAAGCATATAGCTTTTCTAGTGCAGGTAAAAAGACTTAGTCTACGCGTTTCGGACCTTTACATGTTGGTCCTTAATCATGACATGTCATGATTAAGGACCAACATGTAAAGGTCCGAAACGCGTAGACTAAGTCTTTTTACCTGCACTGGAAAAGCTATATGCTTCAATAAATCTATTTTGTACTGTACCGTTGAAGCTGGAACCTTTTCTTCACTTTTTGCTATTTATTCAGCTGTTTCCAGAGGCTGTTGGTTCCGTGCTCACGGCAAAGCAGGAAGGTGAGAACTGCCTTGCATCTGTTAATCCTTTGCTATTATGTAAAACTGAAACAAAGACAAGTAGTCATATTTGGTATTGTCGCGTCTGTAACAACCTGCTCTATAAAAATACCACATGATCTAACCTGTCAGGTGAACACTGTAAATGAGAAAAAATAAAAACGGTGCCAAAACAGCAATGTTTTGTTACCTTGCCTCACAAAAAGTGTAATATAGAGCAACAAAAATCATATGTACCCTAAAATTGTACCAGCAAAACTGCCACCTTAACCTGTAGTTTCCAAAATGTGATCTTTTTTAGAGTTTCTACTCTAGGGGTGGATCAGGGGGTCTTCAAATGTGACATGGCAGCTTAAAATTATCAAAGTGAAATCTGCCTTCCAAAAACCATATGGCGTTCCTTTCCTTTTGCACCCTGCTGTGTGCCCGTACAGCAGTTTACGACCACATATGGGGTGTTTCTGTAAACTACAGAATCAGGGTAATAAATATTGAGTTTTGTTTGGCTGTTAAGTAGAGATGAGCGAATCGAAACTGACAAAGTGGAATTCATTTAGAATTTCAGGAAAAATTCGATTAGCAACAAATGTGAATTTCCTCGCGCTTTTTGGTAACGAATCATAATTTTTCCTAACATGGCGGCTAAAATGGCTTCTACACATGTGAGGACATGGGGCAAGGAACTCTGGGAAGGTGGGATGACCCACAATGCCATGCATGCAGCCAATCAGCAGCCAGCAAGCCCGGTGATGTCACAGCCCTATAAATACGGCAGCCATCTTATATTCTGCCATTCACAATCTTACTTTTTTCAGAGACAGACATGTATGCAGATTCTAGGCAGAGTAAAAGAAAAACTAATTGTTAAAAAAAAAGGAAAGAAGCGATTTTCTAGTGCAGGGAAAGGATAGTGAGAGGAATCATTTTACAGGCAGGGAGAGACGTGTGCAGATGCTCGGGAGAGTCATAGCAAAATCCTCATTGTGGAAAAAAGCGATTTACAAGAGAAGGGAAAGGATAGTGAGAGGAATTATTTCACAGGCAGGGAGAGACGTGTGCAGATGCTAGAGAGAGTCATAGGAAAATCCTCATTGTGAAAAAAAGCGCATGGAAACATTACTTGGGGATCCAGATAGTCTCATAATACAGCTCTGTCATTCCAACAATTAGTTATTGGGGTGCAAGTGCTATGTTGAAAAGCCTTTAGTGGCTTTTATCTGTGGAAAAAGATAAATATATACACAGGTCACTTTTGTTGTTATTTACGCGAAAATCATTTGCAGTCATTTCTGGTGAAAGAGTATTGGTCAGTATTTTAGTAATACACTAAACATTTAAACGCACCGTACTGTAGCAGTGATTTCTGTTGAAAGCGTATAGGCAGGGGTGGGATTCAAATTTTTAACAACAGGTTCCCTACTCAGCAGTGGATATGCAGCGTCATGACACATGTTTACATATACATACACCATATATATGCAACACACATAAATACACCATATATACCCAACACACATACCACCCAACTACACACATACCACCCAACTTTTAAAAAGCCTTAGGAGCTAAACTCTGGAATTGAAGCGCTCATCTCCAGCTGCCGGATCTGGAGAACCTGAGGGAACTGGCTGAATCCCATGTCTGCCCCGCGCCCTGCAGCTCACCTGGCCTGGTCCCGTCTGCATCAGCTGGCTTCTCCTCTGTGTCGTCCTGGTATCTTCGCTCTGCCTCAGACAATCGCTGGCTTGAGGACCGTATTTTTCACCCTATAAGACGCACCTAGGTTTTAGAGGAGAACAATAAGAAAAAAATATTTTCTATTACACCTCAGGTCAGACCAGCAATCAGACCCCCAATGTTAATCAGACCTCAGATCAGACCCCCAATGCCTCAGATAAGCCCCCCATGTCAGCCATCAGCCCCCCATGTCACATTTAACCCCCTCAATGTCACATTTCTCACCCCTCCCTGTCAAATCACCTGTGTCACATCAGCCCTCACATTTCTTTCCCTCCGTCCTTGTTGTCACATTTCCCCCCCCCTGGCCCCCCTCCATGTTGTCACATTTCTCCCCCTCCATCCATGTTGTCACATTCCCCCCCCCCCCTGGCCCCCTCCATGTTGTCACATTTCTCCCCCTGGCCCCCTCCATGTTGTCACATTTCTCCCCCCCGGCCCCCTCCATGTTGTCACATTTCTCCCCCTGGCCCCCTCCATGTTGTCACATTTCTCCCCCCCATCCATATTGTCACAAATAAATTCTCCCCCTGGCCCCTCCATGTTATCCCATTTCTCCCCCTGTCCCCCTCTATCTTCCATGTTATCACATTTCTCCCCCTGGCCCCCTTCATCCTCCATGTTGCCACATTTTTCCCCCTGGCCCCTTCATCCTCCATGTTGTCACATTTCTCCCCCTGGCCCCCTCCATGTTGTCAAATTTCTCCCCACCATCCATGTTGTCACAAATAAATTCTCCCCCCCGGCCCCCTCCATGTTGTCACATTTCCCCTGGCCCCCTCCATCCTTCATGTTGTCACATTTCTCCCCCTCCATCCTCCATGTTGTCACATTTCTCCCTTGGCCCCTCCATGTTGTCACATTTCTCCCCTGGCCCCTCTATGTTGTCACATTTATCCCCTGGCCCCCTCCATGTTGTCACATTTCTCCCCTGGCCCTCTCCATCCTCCATGTTGTCACATTTCTTCCCCTGGCCCCTCCATCCTCCATGTTGTCACATTTCTCCCCTGGCCCCCTCCATGTTGTCACATTTCTTCCCCTGGCCCTCCATCCTCCATGTTGGCACACATTTCTTCCCCCATCCATGTTGTCACATTAAATTCTCCCCGGCCCCCTCCATCCTCCATGTTGTCCCATTTCTCTACCCATCCACGTTGTCACATTTCTCCCCCCCCTGGCCCCCTCCTTGCCATCTGTTGTCACATCACACTCACTACTCTAACACGACCTGACCTGTCCTGACTCCTGTGGCTGCCTGCAACTCCTCAATCTTTCTGACGGTTGTGTCTGGACTGTGTGACTCAGTCAGACTGACACAACACAGTCAGTCAGCTCTAGTCTCTAGACCACTCTGCTCTGGCTGCTTCCTGCCGCTGCTCACTCACCAGCCACGCCCCTTTGGCCTGAGCCCATGTGACCGTGTGTTGCCATGACTCCGAGCGGCCGCCACACGCAGGCTGGGGGTGGGCGGGCGGCACAGCGGCATTAGTAAGTCAGATTTAAAAAAAAAAAAGCTCATTCATTTTTCATAGGGTGTTGCTGCGTGCGTGGGGTAGATCATTTCACTGAGCGGCTGCTGGAGTGCCGGGTTGAAAATAATCAATTAAGTTATGTGCTGCAGCTGCAGGACCGGGCCGAGATTCCTGCTTCGTGCCGGTCCTGCGAACCTGCTGTAATTTTAACAAACGGTTCGTCAGAACCGAGAAAAAAATATATACGCACATTACTCTTTAATTGTTTTCTAGTTAAAGAGTATAGTGGCCTTTTTTCCGTCCAACAAGAAATATTTATTCTCGGGTCACTTCTGCAGTTATTTCTGGTGAAAGGGTATACGGGCGTATTACAGTAAAAAAAGAAAAATATATACGCATTTCACTGTTGCAGTTATTTTTGTTGAAAGCGTATAGGGGCCTAGTTCAGGCAAAAAAGAAAAAAATATACGCATTTTACTGTTGCAGTGATTTCTGATGAAACCGTATAGGGGCATATTTCATTCATAAAAGGAAAATATATATGCACTTCACTCTTTAATTGTTTTCCGGTTAAATCGTGTAGTGGCCTTTTTCCGTCCAACAAGAAATATATATTCCCGGGTCACTTGTGCAGTTATTTCTGGTGAAAGGATATAGGGGCATATTACAGTAAAAAAAGAAAAATATATATACGTACTAGACTAGACTAGATCATCCATGGTGCCACACCAACAATTTGACAAAAGAGATCGGTTTCTTCTTCTCTCATTGTGCCGCTCTGTGGTATCTTCATGCTGCTGCCATCTCAAGACTCTGTCATTGTGCCTCTCTGTGGTCTCCTCATACTGCCGCCACCTAAAGACTCTGTCATTGTGCCACTTGGTGGCCTTCTCCTAATGCTGCTGCAGCCACCTCCAGACGTTGTCATTGTGCCACTCGGTGGTCTCCTCCTGTTGCTGCCCTCTCCAGACTCTGTTATTGTGCCACTCTGTGGCCTACTCATGCTGGTGCCACCTCTACACTCTGTCATTATTCCACTCTGTGGCCTACTCATGCTGCTGCCACCTCCAGACTCTGTCATTGTGCCACTTGGTGGCCTCATACTGCTTCCATGTCACGACCTATGGTGTAGTCGTGACTCAGTGTCGTGGCATGCTGTTGCCAGCGGCTATGTTCTGGTTGCTGCAGGTGTGGGCTGATACCTGGACGCCCTACGTGCGGTTCCCGCTGGCAACATGTGTGCCACGACCCATGGTTCTGGTCATGACTCTGTTGTGTCGCATGCGGTTGCCAGCGGTGAGGTTTGCCGCATGTGAGTGCTGTTACGTTGTAGCCTCACGTGCGGTTGCCGCTGGCAACATGGTTGGTTTAGGCATGCGTGTCTGGTTCTCCTTTGTGTTGCTGGCAGCATAGCGGCCTAAGCTTGGTGCTAGGCGGATCGCTGTCAACGCATGCGGTTGCCTTTGGCAACGTGTGTTTGAATGTGTGCTCTTCCCCCGTTTGGTGTGCACGGGGTTAAGGTGTGTTTGTTAGGGGTGGTGGGTGTGAACTCAGGCCTCCTTATATGTTGGTGTGGTGGAGCCTGAGGTCAGTTATGTTTTGTTTGTCAGTCTATGCTCCCTGGCTGAATGTTATGTCTGTGTGAGCCACCCTTAATTGTTATATTGTTTCCCTTGCTCTGTTTGTGTGTCCCCTCCTGCGTGCTTCTGTTTGCCCTTCCCCACATGGTGTATGTTGTTATGTTGTGGGCTTTGTTTGGAGGTTTGTGTTGTGGTGTGTCTCCTCCGGAAGGGGGTTGCTTTCCCAGAGGGGTTTAAGCAAAATCTAGACTGTGTGCTGCCCTGCCTGGAGGCCCCATGCATCTTGTGTCTGCATGGGGGTCCAGGTAGTTCTGGCCTCGGTGGTCTACTCGGCTGCGGCAGGTAAGTGTGGGTATTCTGGATGGTTTGTTTCCCCTGTTCACTTACCTGCCATGCAGGCTTGCACATAGTCTGGTCTCTGGCTGCTACTGGGCCTCTGGAGACGCCTGCTCATCTGTGGTCTAGGATGAGCAGGTGGTCTCTGCCCTGTCTCCAGGTTTAGGGCATAGCAGGGATTCCTAGGGCTCTAGGTTGGTGAGCATGATCCCCCTTACCTTCTGAGGCGGCTCATGCATTAGGAGTCTAGGGAGACTTCAGGGTCGTGTTAGGTGGGGACCTTCTCCCTGTTCCCCGCACACATTGTACAGTGGGGGGTTTCCCCCACTCCCCATCGTGACATTCCACCTCTAGACCCTGTCATTGGGCCACTTTGTGTCTCCTCATACTGCTTCCACCTCACCACTATGTCATAGGTGCACTCTGTGGACTTCTCATGCTGTTCCCACCCTCCCCACTTCATGACTAGTCCACTATTGTGGCTTTCGGCCTGGCTAACATCATCATTTATTGAACACTTCTTTGGATCTGTCAGAAGGAAGGAAAAGATGCACAACAGATCCTGTCTGTAGCAGCTTTACGGCCTGTATGGTCCCATCAGAAATTACTTATGATTTGGTAGCCAAAAGCAAGAGTGGGTACAAAACACAGAAGACATGCAAATATTCTATTGATGTGTCATCTCGTTTTAGATCCACTCAGGGTTTTTTTGCCTTTATCAATACTGATGGATTATTGAGCAAATGCTGACCGAGTGAAGGCGTATGCTCCTCAGACAGGATCCAATTTTTGTGGGTTATTGTTCTGACAGTTTAGAGGAAGGCCAAAATAATCGGTAACGTCAACACAAACTTACTGCTTACACCCCCTTCACTCTGTCAGGGGGGCTCTACTTGTATAAGCGTTTAATAGAACAGGTTCTGTTAACATCTATGTGGAATCAGCTGACGATGGTGCAAAAGGAGTGCGCTTCTTCTTGACACTAACATTGACCTGTAAGGCTGAGTTCATACTTGAGTTATTTGGTCCGTTTTGGCCTTATGACTGCAAAAATAAGTGAAGTGTGGATAGTGATTGTAAGAGCGACGCCTGTCATCTGCATGTCATACGGACTCACAGTATTATTTAACTTCCAAAGCAGACTCCCTATGCGTGTTACTGCAAGGCACAGTGTTCTACACCACTATAAAGGCTCTCAGCAGCCAGGAAAAAAATGTTTTTTAATGTAATTCGCCGCAAATATATTCGGATCGAATCAAATTTTTCCCAAAAAATTCGGCAAACACGGCAAATCAAATTTTTGAAAAATTCGCTCATCTCTACTGTTAACCCTTGCTTTGTTAGCGCAAAAAAATGATTAAAATGGAAAATCTGCAAAAAACTTGAAATTCTGAAATTTCATCTCCATTTTCCATAAATTCTTGTGGAACACCTAAAAGGTTAACAAAGTTTGTAAAATCAGTTTTGAATATCTTGAGGGGTGTAGTTTCTAAAATGGGGTCATTTTTGTGTAGTTTCTATTATGTAAGCCTCACAAAGTGACTTCAGACCTGAACTGGTTCTTAAAAAGTGGGTTTTGGAAATTTTCAGAAAAATTCAAAGATTTGCTTCTAAACGCCTAAGCCTTCTAATGGCCCCAAAAAATAAAATGACATTCACAAATTGATCAAAACATGCAGTACAAATATGGGGAATGTAAAGTAATAACTATTTTTGGAGGTATTACTATCTATTATAAAAGTAGAGAAATAAAATTTTGTAAATTTGCTTATTTTCCCAAATTTTGGGTAAATTTGGTATTTTATTTTATAAATAAAAAAATTTTGACTCAATTTTACCACTGTCATGAAGTACAATAGGCGACAAGAAAACAGTCTCAGAATAGCCTGGATAAGTAAAAGCATTTTAACGTTATTACCACATAAAGAGACACGTCAGATTTGCTAAAAATGGCCTGGGCAGAAAGGTGACAAATGTAAACATTGCAGGTGATGTGCATCATGCTCTGTCTACCTTTGTAGTGAATGAGTGTCCTGCTGCCATGAATGTACTTTTTAGACTGAAAACTTTTAAACTAAAAATCGGATGGACTGGAATGAGATTACTGTACGTCCAGTTTTTGTACATGTGAATGTCATTTTTGTATGATCCCTTAAAGAAGGTATCTAACCATGTTGTTTGCAATGATCCAGATCTTAAAATTTTGTTTAGGGGTTAAAAGAATGAGAAGACATGACTCATGTTGGTGTGTGAGTCTCCAACTCTTCCAGCTCTAAATGGCAGAATACTCTATTTATTAGTGAAAAACCTAAAAATACAGATAAGCTAATAGGAAAGTGACACGTGGCTTAGCAAAGTGTGATGTATATAACCTCATAGTGTACAGTACATTTGGACACAATTAGGATACTACAGCACGGGAAATTCTGAACAGAGGAATGCCTTGTCCAGAAATATGAGGTCCCATCTGTTGCCATCTAGCTTTTATACGAAGTATTGCACCCTAGGTATATGAAAATGTAGTTATGTTTAAAATAATCCTACCATATCATGAATATTTGATAAAGAAAACATTTTGGGATATACATGTGTTCCTCGCCGTTTGTTGGAAGTTGGTGAGAATTAGGTTGCACCTTATGGGCTGAAAAGGAGAGGCTGAGCTGGTAAGCAGATAGCAGCATGCATGGAGGTACAGAGCTAACCTGGTGGCTGGACCCGCTGAGAAGTGAGGGAGAGTGAGAGGCGGGTCCATGCCGCTATTGATGCCAGAAACCTGCCAGATCCCCATTATAGAGAGTGGGGATTCTGAATGGCGATGTCAGCAAAGTCTTAGAAAGAAAGGCAGTTTTCCTTGTAGGGTTCATGCACACAATCATATTTTTTTTCTGTGTCCATTTTAAATGCGGAACCGTTCAGTTCAATGGGGCCGCAAAAAACTGAAATGACTCCGTGGGCATCCTTGACGGACAAGGCCATTTCGCAAAAAAAAAAAAAGAACATGTCCTATTATTATTCGCATTACGGAAAAGCATAGGACTATTCCATTCCACAGAATTCATAATGCACATGGCTGGTGTCCGTGGTTTACGGAAACGCAATTTGCAGACCGCAAATCATGCAGTGGTCATGTGCACGAGCCCATAGAATTAGTGGAGCTGCAGCTAGTGAGGCCCAATAAGTACAAAAATATAAAGGAATGCAGCACTGTGCATAAAGGAGTCTTTGTGGGCAAGAGAGAGCAAAACAGTCTACGCGTTTTGACATAAAGTCTCAATCATGACCATAGTACGTTTACAGACTGACTGGTTTAAAACCCCTACTCCACAAGGACCCCACCCCTCAACAAGTGTTGCTAATTAATCACAACATGGGAGTGAGTATTGTGGAGGAGTGGGGACACAAAATTATTTTGTACAAACGATAAAATAAATAAAATTTTACATAACCCAGCATTGCAGGAACTATATCAATATTCAAAAATTAAATCATATCTACTATTCATGCCATTACGAACGCTGCTATTTAAGGAAAAAATCCAGAACTACTCCCTATTAAAAAGTAACCTGCTGGTATCACCCCCTCAAACTGAATTTTCTCAAACCCCATAACATCCAGATCAGTATAACACCCCCCTTATGGACATCTGTGAAATATCTGGATAACATGGAAATATTTACCAATTTGGTGTTTGACACAACATGAGTGATGTTTCCTAAATCTCATCTTCAGGCTATTAGAAGTACACCCAACATATTGAATATCACATTTTTTACATGTAGCAAAACGGACAAGAATAGGACATGCTATATTTTTTTTGCGGAAGCACGGAACGGAGCAACGGATGCGGACAGCACACGGAGTGCTGTCCGCATCTTTTGCGGCCCCATTGAAATGAATGGGTCCGCGGCCGAGCCGCGAAATATGCGGCTCGGACGCGGACCCGAACAACGGCCGTGTGCATGAGGCCTTAGTAGCATGCGACTTCTCAAAAAAAAAAGCTAGGGGATAACATAGAAGCTAGGGTGGGGGCTTTTCCACTGACAATGTTGAGAACAGTTTCGCTGGATTCTAATGGTCTCCCCAAAAGGAATCCCATTAATCACATGTTTGGGACAGCAAGAAGAAGCTAGCTGCTATTGCTGTTAGTATCTTTCCTATTATTGCTGCTAGTCACTTTGTTACCTTGATTAGAGAGTTTAATGTCAAGAAAAGGGACGTCTTTGGCAGAAAAGGAATATGTTAAACGCAAATTCATGTCCTTCTTAGTCATGTACCTGATTAAATTCAAAAAATTCCTTTCAGTGGAGTTCCACACAATGACAATATCATCTATGAAGCTGCCATACCAAACGATAGAGGACAAAAAATATTACCCTCCCTCATAAGGAAAAATTCCTCCCAATGGGCAATATAAATATTTGCAAGCAAGGGGGAAAATTTTGTGCCCTAAATAAAATGCACCATTAAAGGAGAAATAATTTTGGCAGAGTAGTAACTCCACTGAAATGTATAAAAACTAGTTCAAAGCTGGACTATATTTGCTGTATAGGTATAGGTGCCTTCTTAAACAAGCAGACCTGTTATTACTGGAGTTGGCAGGAATGAAACTTGCAGTTGCTATCTTCTTTCTCCTCTCTGGACCCCTCTGGGATGAGCTTGGCTGCCATCAATGCCAAATAAAGAGCTAACTACTAGTGATGAGCGAGCATGCTCGGCCAAGTATTGGTTCGGCTCGAGCATCGATATGCTCGGCACTCGGCTTTACTCGGCCAAGCAACACGTGTTTTCGTTGCATTGCTTGAGTCTCCTCCCCGCACGTTTGGCGCCTTCTAAGCAGCCAATCAAGGTCCAGTTAAGAAATTCCCCTCAGTGTAAGGCCATAGCCATGTTAGCTGTAAGCCTTACACTTATTGGCTGGCCAGAACATGTGATACCATTTCATGTAGGAGCTGAGGTCCGGCGCTCGGCTCATTCAGTGTCAGGGAGAGCAGACTGTAGGCAGGGACAGATAGTGTTTTGCTCTAAACTTACTGATTTTACTCCAAAAACCTTATTGAAGAAGAGGTTTGCGTCAGCGCTATCAGGGACAGGTGTCACCAGGAAGGGACAGATAGTCCAGGGCTTGAAAATTTCTTTTTTAACTACCCAAACTTCTAAAAGACAGAAAGATTTCAGATTAGTGACATCTACAATACGCCATCATAAAGCAGTGTGTTGGGCAGATATTATAAAAATGCGCTTATTCACTACAGTGTGCCTGGTACTGAGATATACACTGCACCATCATAAAGCAGTGTGTTGGGCAGACATTAAAAAAGGGGCTTATTCACTACAGTGTGCCTGGTACTGAGATATACACTGCACCATCATAAAGCAGTGTGTTGGGCAGACATTATAAAAAAGGAGCTTATTCACTACAGTGTGCCTGGTACTGAGATATACACTGCACCATCATAAAGAGTGTGTTGGGCAGACATTATAAAAATTGGCTTATTCCCTACAGTGAGCCTGGTACTAAGATATACACTGTACCATCAGAGAAATTAAAGTGATTTATATTTTGGCCATAGTTAATAGTTAAAAATTACATTATCTCTGGGCTAGTTTATTGGCCAAAATCTGTATATTTCTGTATCCAGTACCTTACAGCAAGTCAATAGAGTATGAATCGTCAAAATTACATTATCTCTGGGCTAGTCTAGTGCCCAAAATCTGTATTTTTCTGTATCCAGTACCGTACTGGAAGTCAATACAGTGTGTATTGTAAAAATTACATTATCTCTGGGCTAGTGTATTGCCCAAAATCTGTATTTTTTATATTCAGTACCTTACTGCAAATCAATACAGTGTTTATCGTCAAAATTACATTATCTTTGGGCTAGTGTAGATCCCAAAATCAGTATTTTTCTGTATCCAATACCTTACTGGAAGCCAATACAGTGTGTACTGTCAAAATGACATTATCTCTGGGCTAGTGTATTGGCCAAAATCAGAATTTGTATGTATCCAGTAACTTACCGGAACTCAATACAGTGTGAATTGTAAAAATTACATTATCTCTGGGCTAGTGTATTGGCCAAAATCAGTATTTTTATGTATCCAATAACTTACTGGAAGTCAATACAGTGTGTATTGTAAAAATTACATTATCTCTGGGCTAGTGTATTGGCCAAAATCTGTATTTTTTAGTATCCAGTACCTTATAGCAAGTCAATAGATTGCGTATTATTGGAATAAACAGATAGCTCACTCTGGATGACCACGAATGGTGCTCAGGTTCGGGGAACCACCCCTGGTTCTTGAGTTTAAATTTGTAAGAGAATTGAACCGACACTCAAGGCAGTTGGAGACTATGCAAAATATGTAAATTTATTCCTAATACAAATCAATCATATAGAACACAATAAATAAGAAATAAAAAATAATAAATAAATTAGTAAAATATTGTTAAAAATGACATGCGGTCTGCCTAGGACTTGAGATTGACGGTTATATATAGTCACATATGTAATACACCGTATCTGGTAGCAGTATCCAATAGGTTGTTATTTAGAGGATTCTATGTAGTGTATATATGACAAAGTCAAACAGTCAGCTCGTATCCCAATCTGAGATAGATATTGGGTTATTGGTTGGTCTGGTAGGATCCCAGTAATAAGTGTGCCAAAAGTCAATCTGTGAACGTGAAGCTTGTAATCTTTATATAAAGGACATCACTTTTATATAGTCCCAATTATTCGAGTCTCAATTTTTCAAGGTGCAGTCATTTGCTCATATATAGAGAGCATATGTTATTATTCATCCTTCGTACTCACGGTAAGTTACGCTGTTCCAAACCCGTTGGTCTGCGGAGATTCTGTGGCGTCCCACGGCTCCAGACCTCGATCTCGCCACACTCCGGCGAATTTTAGTTTCGGTTTGCAGCGTCTTCCGTGATCTCGTCCCAGTTCTCGTGAGACTTTGTCTGTATGTTTCTTTCGTGGATCAAAGATACTTTACTTCTTTGCGATAGATTTTAATACATGGCCATGTATCCTACGAGACTACTCAATGCACAGGTTATCTGCCCAGACGCGTTTCGAGATAGCTTATCTCTTCCTCAGTGGTTATCCACTTTATTAATAGCAAAAAAAGTAAAAATGTCAGCAACAATGAAATACCACCAAATGAAAGCTCTATTAGTGAGAAGAAAAGGAGGTAAAATTCATTTGGGTGGTCAGTTGTATGAACCGTGAAAGTAGAGTAGTGCAGAATTGTAAAAAGTGGTCTGGTCATTAAGGGGGTTTAAGCTAGGGGGGCAGAAGTGGTTAAGTAGCCTACCACAGGTGAAACCAGTGTATTTTGGGGAAATTTACATTACTTGTGCAACATCTACTGTTCACAGCATTCGCTTCTCTGTGTCAAGTACTGTACCACAGGTGAAACCTGTGTATTTTGGGGAAATTTACATTATTTGTGCAACATTTAGTGTCCACAGCATGTCCCTCTCTGTGTCAAATACTGTACCACAGGTGAAACCAGCGTATTTTGGGGAAATTTACATTACTTGTGCAACATCTACTGTCCACAGCATGTGTCTCTCTGTGTCAAGTACTATACCACGGATGAAACCAGTGTATTTTGGGGAAATTTACATTTTTTGTGCAACATTTAGTGTCCACAGCATATGCCTCTCAGTGTCTGTGACGGTATCACTGTATCTCACCGCCTTGTAATTCCGTAATTCCAAATAGTTCAAGAATCCCCAATTCGCCAAATATGAAATCGCTGGTATCGCTGAATAATCCCACACATGAGCCAAAGCTGAATGCTGGAACAAGACTTTACTGGAAGCAACCCCCAACATTCTCAAATACAATTTCCTTTATGCCCTGCTGCCATATAAGGGAGACACCACACAACAAATATACATTAACCAATAACACAAAGGTTACAACCCCCATAAAATCCTCCCCTCTGCCTGTGATATAATTATGGTACACAATGGTTGACCTAATTATCACAGGCAGGAAAAATACAGTTTTTACCCACGTGCTGTAACTTTAAAAATATATATCCAATCATTATACAAATACAGATTCACAATCAATCCATTCAGGGGAACAAAATTTAGAAAAATGGAACGAATCAGACCAGGGGTTCAAAAGTTAGTAAAAGTCCCTTTGGCCTGGCTGTACTCATGGCTTTTCTGCCCACATCCGGTTCTACACAGTCTTTTGTCCTGGAGACAATTGAGAGGTGATCCACTTATCTCCCAAGGACAGTGGCAAGACTCCATTAGCCACATGGTAGCAAAAGACAGCAAAATACATGAAACTATATAGTCTCATAAGCAGGGAGAGGAAAACATGCGAACAAACATAGAAGGGCATCCTTCACAGTGTCAAATACTATATAACAGGTGAAACCAGTGTATTTTTGGAAATTTACATTATTTGCAACATTTAGTGTACACAGCATCTGTTTTTATGTGTCAAATACTGTACCATGGGTGAAACCAGTGTAATTTGGTGAAATTTACATTATTTGTGCAATATTTAGTGTCCACAGCATCTGCCTTTCTGTGTCAAACACTTTACCACAGGTGAAACCAGTGCATTTTGGGTAAATTTACATTATTTGTGCAACATTAACTGTCCACAGCATGTGCCTCTCTGTGTCAAATACTGTTCCACAGGTGAAACCAGTGTAATTTGGTGAAATTTACATTATTTGTGCAACATTTAGTGCCCACAGAATGAGCCTCTTTGTGTTAAGTAGCGTACCACAGATGAAACCAGTGTATTTTGGGAAAATTTACATTACTTGTGCAACATCTACTGTCCAAAGCATGTGCTTGTCTGTGTCAATTATTGTAACTCAGGTGAAGCCTGTGTATTTTGGGAAAATTTACATTATTTGTGCAACATTTAGTGTCCACAGCATGTGCCTCTTTGTGTCAAATACTGTACCACAGGTGAAACTTACAAAAGTTTGCACACGCGCGGAAAAATCGTGCATATTCCCGCAATGCACCAGCATCCTATCTTGGGCGTCAAGTTTGACGCCCGTGTGAAAGAGGCCTAAGTGTCCACAGCATGTGCCCGACTGTGTTAGGTACCGAACCACAGGTGAAACCTGTGTATTTTGGGGAAATATATATTATTTGTGCAACATTCAGTATCCAAATCATGTGCCTCTCTGTGTCAAACACTGTACCACAGGTAAAAATTTACATTATTTGTGCAACATTTAGTGTCAATAGCATGTGCCTCTTTGAGTCAAATACTGTATTACAGGTGAAACCAGCATATTAGAGACACATTTACATTATTTGGGCAACATTTAGTGTCCACAACATGTGCCTCTCTGTGTGAAATACTGTACCACAAGTGAAACCATTGTATTTTTTGGGAATTTTCATTATTTTTGCCACATCTACTGTCCACAGCATGTGCCTCTCTGTGTGAAATACTGTACCACAGGTGAAAGCAGTGTATTTTCTGGAAATTTTTCATTATTTTTGCAACATCTACTGTGTACAGCATGTTCCTCTCTTTGTCAAACACTGTACCACAGGTGAAAAAAGATTATTTTGGGGAAATTTTAATTATTTGTGCAACATTTACAGTCCATAGCATGTGCCTCTCTCTGTCAAATACTGTACCACAGCTGAAACCAGTATATTTTGGGGAAATTTACATTATTTATGCAACATCCACTGTCCACAGCAGCATGTGCGTCTCTATATCAAATACTGTACCACAGGTGAAACCAGTGTATTTTGGGGAAATGTACTTTATTTGTGCAACATTTAGTGTTCACAGTATGTGCCTCTCTGTGTCAAATACTGTACCACAGGTGAAACCAGTGCAATTTCGGGAAATTTAAATTATTTGTGCAACATCTACTGTCCACAGCATGTGCCTCTTTATGTCAAACACTTTACCACAGCTAAAACTAGTGCGTTTTGGAGAAATTTACTTTATTTGTGCAAAATTTAGTGTTCACAGTGTGTGCCTCTCATTGTCAAATACTGTACCACTTGTTAAACCAGAGTAATTTGGTCAAATTTACATTATTTGTGCAACATTTAGTGTCAATAGTATGTGCCTCTCTGTGTCAAATACTGTACCACAGGTGAAACCAGTATATTTTGGTGAAATTTACATTATTTGTGCAACATTTAGTGTTCACAGAGTGTGTCTCTCTGTGTCAAATACTGTACCACAGGTGAAACCAGTGTATTTTCGGGAAATTTAAATTATTTGTACAACATTTACAGTCCATAGCTTGTGCCTCTCTATGTAAAATACTGTACCACAGCTGAAACCAGGGCATTTTGGAGAAATTTACTTTATTTGTGCAATATTTAATGTCAACAGCATGTGCATCTCTGTGTCAAATACTGTACCACAGGTGAAGCCAGTGTATTTTTGGGGAATTTTCATTATTTGTGCAACATGTACTCTCCACAGAGTGTATCTCTCTGTGTCAACTACTGTACCACAGGTGAAACCAGTGTATTTTGGGCAAATTTACATTATTTGTGCAACATTTAGTGTCAATATCATGTCCCTCTCTGTGTCATAAACTGTATTGAGGGAGAAACCAGCGTATTTTGGAAAAATTTACATTATTTGTGCAACATTTACTGTACACAGCATGTTCCTCCCTGTGTGAAATACTGTACCGCAGGTGAAACCAGTGTTTTTGGGAAATGTACATTATTTGTGCAATATTTAATGTCAACAGCGTGTGCTTCTCTGTGTCAAATACTGTACCACAGGTGAAACCAGTGTATTTTGCGGAAATTTACTTTATATTTTCAAAATGTACTGTCCACAGCAGGTGCCTCTCCGTGTCAAATAAGGTACAACAGGTGAAAATGTATTTTGGGGAAATTTACCTTATTTGTTCAACATCTACTGTCCACAGCATGTGCCTCTCTGTGGGAAATACTGTACCACAGCTGAAACCATTGTATTTTTGGGGAATTTTCATTCTTTTTGCAACATCTATTGTACATAGCATGTGCCTCTCAGTGTCAAATACTGTACCACAGCTGAAACCAGTATAATTTGGGGAAATTTACATTATTTATGCAACATGTAGTGTTTACAGCGTGATCCTCTCTGTGTCAAATACTGTACCACAGGTGAAACCAGTGTATTTTGGGCAAATTTAAATTATTTGTGCAACATTTATTGTCAATAGCATGTGCCTCTTTGCGTCAAATACTGTATTACAGGTGAAACCAGCGTATTAGGGACAAATTTTCATTATTTGTTCAACATTTAGTGTACACAGCTTGTTTCTCTCTGTGTCAAATACTGTACCACAGGTGAAACCAGTGTATTTTTGGGGAATTTTCATTATTTTTGCAACATCTACTGTCCACAACATGTGTATACCTCTTTGTGTCAAATACTGTACAACAGGTGAAACCAGTGTATTTTTTGGGAATTTTCATTATTTTTGCAACATCTACTGTGTACAGCATGTGCCTCTCTGTGTCAAATATTGTATCAAAGGTGAAACCAATGTAGTTTTGGGAAATTTAAATTATTTGTGCAACATCTACTGTCCACAGCATGTGCCTCTTTATGTCAAATACTTTACCACAGCTGAAACTAGTGCGTTTTGGAGAAATTTACTTTATTTGTGCAAAATTTAGTGTTCATAGCGTGTGCCTCTCTGTGTCAAATTCTGTACCACTTGTTAAACCAGAGTATTTTGGTCAAATTTACATTATTTGTGCAACATTTAGTGTCAATAGCATGTGCATCTTTAAGTCAATACTGTATTACAGGTGAAACCAGCGTATTAGGGACACATTTACATTATTTGGGCAACATTTAGTGTCCACAAAATGTGCCTCTCTGTGAGACATACTGTACCACTTGTGAAACCAGAGTATTTTGAAATTTACATTATTTTTGCAACATCTACTGTCCATAGCATGTGCCTCTCTGTGTGAAATACTGTACCACAGGTGAAACCAGTGTATTTTTGGGAATTTTCATTATTTTTGCAACATCTACTGTGTACAGCATTTTCCTCTCTTTGTCAAACACTGTACAACTGGTGAAAAAATAGTATTTTGGGGAAATGTAAATTATTTGTGCAACATTTAGAGTCCATAGCATGTGCCTCTCTCTGTCAAATACTGTACCACAGCTGAAACCAGTATATTTTGGGGAAATTTACATTATTTATGCAACATTTAGTGTTCACAGCATGTGCCTCTTTATGTCAAATACTGTACCCTAGCTAAAACCAGTGCGTTTTGGATTAATTTTCTTTATTTGTGCAACATTTAGTGTTCAGAGCGTGTGCCTCACTGTGTCAAATATTGTATCAAAGGTGAAACCAATGTATTTTCGGGAAATTTACATTATTTGTGCAACATTTAGTGTCAATAGCATGTGCCTCATTGAGTCAAATACAGTATTACAGGTGAAACCAGCGTATTTTGGGGACATTTACATTATTCGTGCAACATTTAGTGTACACAGCATGTTCCTCTCTGGGTCAAATACTGGACCACAGGTGAAATCAGTGTATTTTAGGGGAATTTTCATTATTTGTGTAACATCTCCTGTCCACAGTGTTTGCCTCTCCGTGTCAAATGCTGGACAACAGCTGAATCCAATGTATTTTGAGGAAATTTACCTCATTTGTGCAACATTTACTGTCCACAGCATGTGCCTCTCTGTGAGACATACTGTACCACAGCTTAAAAAAGTGTATTTTGGGGGACTTTACATTATTTTTGCAACATCTACTGTCCAAAGCAGGTGCCTCTCTGTGTCAAATAATGTACAACAGGTGAAACCAATGTATTTTGGGGAAATTTACCTTATTTGTGCAACATTTAGTGTCAATAGCATGTGCCTCTCTGTGAGACATATTGTACCACAGGTGAAACCATTGTATTTTTGGGGAATTTTCATTATTTTTGCAACATCTACTGTCCACAGCATGTGCCTCTCTGTGAGAAATACTGTACCACAGGGGAAACCAGTGAGTTAATTGGGAATTTTCATTATTTTTGCAAAATCTACTGTGTACAGCATGTTTCTCTCCTTATCAAACTCTGTACCACAGGTGAAAAAAGAGTATTATGGGGAAATTTACATTATTTGTGCAACATTTAGTGTTAACAGCATGTGCCTCTTTGCGTCAAAGACTGTATTACAGGTGAAACCAGCGTATTTTGGTCAAATTTGCATTATTTGTGAATCATTTACTGTCCACAGCATGTTCCTCTCTGTGTCAAATACAGTACAGCAGGTGAAACCAGTGTATTTTGGGGACATATACATTATTTGTGCAACATTTAGAGTCCACAGCATGTGCCTCTCTTTATCAAATACTGTATTACATGTGAAACCAGCGTATTTTGGCCAAATTTACATTATTTGTGCAACATTTACTGTTACAGCTGAAACCAGTGAGTTTTGGGGAAATTTACTTTATTTGTGCAACATTTAGTGTTCACAGCGTTTGCCTGTCTGTGTCAAATACTGTACCACAAGTGAAACCAGTGAATTTTGGGCAAATTTACATTATTTGTGCAACATTTAGTGTCAATAGTATGTGCCTCTTTGCGTCAGATACTGTATCACAGGTGAAACCAGTGAATTTTGGGTAAATTTACATTATTTGGGCAACATTTAGTGTCAATAGCATGTGCCTCTTTGCGTCAAATACTGTATTATAGGTGAAACCAGCGTATTTTGGCCAAATTTACATTATTTGTGTAACATTTAGTGTACACAGCTTGTTTCTCTCTGTGTCAAATACTGTACCACAGGTGAAACCAGTGTATTTTGGGGAAATTTACATTATTCATGCAACATTTAGTGTAAACAGCATGTGCCTCTCAGTGTCAAATCCAGTACCACAGATGAAACCAGTGTATTTTCGGGGAATTTTCATTATTTGTGTAACATCTCCTGTCTCTCCTTGTCAAAGGCTGGACAACAGGTGAATCCAACATATTTTGCGGAAATTTACCTTATTTGTGCAACATCTACTGCCCACAGCATGTGACTCTCTGTGTCAAATACTGTACCACAGGTGAAAACAGTGTATTTTTTGTGAATTTTCATTATTTGTGTAACATCTCCTGTCCACAGCCTGTGCCTCCCTGTGTCAAAGACTGTACAACAGGTGAAACCAATGTATTTTGGGGAAATTTACCTTATTTGTGCAACATCTACTGTGTTTTGGGGAATTTTACATTATTTTTGCAACATCTAGTGTGCACAGCAGGTTCCTCTTTGTGTCAAATACTGTACAGCAGGTGAAACCAGTGTATTTTTAGGAAATTTCAATCATTTGTGCAACATTTAGTGTACACAGCCTGATCCTCTCTGTGTCAAATACAGTACCTCAGGTGAATCAAGTGTATTTTTGGGGAATTTTCATTATTTGTGTAACATCTCCTGTCCACAGCATGTGCCCCTCTGTGTGAAATACTGTACCATAGGTGAAACCAGTGTATTTTGGGGAAATTTAAATCATTTGTGCAACATTTACTGTTCACAGCATTTGCCTGTCTGTGTCAAATACTGTACTACAGGTGAAGCTAGTGTATTTTTGGGGAATTTTCATTATTTGTGCAAAATCTATTGTCTACAGCAGGTGCCGCTCTTTGTCAAATTCTGTATAACTGGTGAAATCAATATATTTTGGGGAAATTTACTTTATTTGTGCAACATCTACTGTCCCCAGCATGTGCCTCTCGGTGTCAAATACTGTACCACAGGTAAAACCAGTCTATTTTGGGGAAATTTACATTATTCGTGCAACATTAAGAGTCCACAGCATGTGCCTCTCTGTGTCAAATACTGTATCAAAGATGAAACCAGTGTATTTTGGTAAAATTTACATTATTTATGCAACATCTACTTTCCACAGCATGTGCCTCTCTATGTCAAATACTGACCACAGCTGAAACTAGTGAGTTTTGGGAAATTTACATTATTTGTGCAACATTTAATGTCAATAGCATGTGCCTCTTTGCGTCAAATACTGTATTACAGGTGAAACCAGTGTATTTTAACCAAATATACATTATTTGTGCAATATTTACTGTTCACAGCATTTGCCTGTCTCTGTCAAATACTGGACCACAGCTGAAACCAGTGTATTTTGGTGGAATTTTCATTATTTGTTTATTTGTGCAAAATCTATTGTCTACAGCAGGTGCGGCTCTGTGTCAAATACTGTATAACAGGTGAAACCAGTGTATTTTGAGAAAATTTACATTATTTGTATAACATCTCCTGTCCAAAGTGTGTACCTCTCTGTGTCAAATACTGTACCACAGGTGAAACCAGTCAATTTGGGGGAAATTTACATTATTTGTGCAACATTTAGTGTTCACAGCGTGTGCATCTCTGTGTCAAAGACTGTACCACAGGCGAAATCAGTTTATTTTTGGGGAATTTTCATTATTTGTACAACATTTACTGTCCAAAGCATGTGCCACTCTATGTCAAATACTGTACCACAGCTGAAACCAGTGAATGTTGGGGAAATTTACAGTATTTATACAACATTTACTGTCCACAGCATGTGCCCCTCGTAGTCAAATACTGTACCACTGTTGAAAATAGTGTATTTAGGGAAAATTTACATTATTTGTTCAACATTTCCTGTCGATTGCATGTGCCTCTCTGTGTCAAATACTGTTCCACAGGCGAAAGCAGTTTATTATTGTGGAATTTTCATTATTTGTGCAACATCTAATGTCCACATTGTGGTCCTTTTTGTGTCAAAAACTGTACCACAGGTAAAACTAGTGTATTTTCAAAATTTACATTATTTTTGCAACATCTACTGTTCACATCATGTTCCTCTCTGTGTCAAATGCTGTTCAAGTGGTGAAATCAGTGTATTTTGGGGAAATATACATTATTTATGCAACATTTAGTGTCAAAAGCATGTGCCTCTTTGCGTCAAATACTGTATTTCAGGTGAAACCAGCGTATTTTGGCCCAATTTACATAATTTGTCCTACATTTACTGTCCACAGCATGTGCCTCTCTTTGTCAAATACTGTACCACAGCTGAAACCATTGTATTTTGGGGAAATTTACATTATTCTTGAAACATTTACAGTCCACAGCATGTTCCTCTCTGTGTCAAGTACTGTATCACAGGTGAAACCAGTGTATTTTGGGGAAATTTACAATTTGTGCAATATTTAGAGTCCACAGCATGTGCCTCTCTGTGTCAAATACTGTACAACAGGTGAAACCATTGTATTTTGGGGAAATTTACATTATTTGTGCAACATTATCTGTCCATAGCATGTGTCTCTCTGTGTCAAATACTGTACCACAGGTGAAACCAGTGTATTTTAGGGAAATTAACATTAATTGTGCAACATTTAGAGTCCACAGCATGTGCCTATAATGTGTCAAATACTGTACCACAGGTGAAACCAGAGTATTTTGGGGAAATTTTCATTATTTATACAACATCTACTGTCCACAGCATGTGCCTCTCTAGGTCAAATACTGTAATACAGCTGAAACCAGTGAATTTTGGGGAAATTTACAATATTTCTGCAACATTCAGTGTCCACAGCGTGTGCCTCTCTGTCTGTCAAATACTGTACCAAAGGTGAAACCAGCTTTTTTGGGGCAAATTTACATTATTTGTGCAACATTTCGTGTCAATAGCATGTGCCTCTTTGCGTCAAACACTGTACTACAGCTGAAACCAGTGTATTTTGGGGAAATTTACATTATTTGTGCAACATTTACTGTCCACAGCATGTGCCTCTCTATGTCAAATACCATACTACAGCTGAAACTACTGTATTTTGGGGAAATTTACATTATTTGTGTTACATTTAATGTTCACCGCATGTGCATCTCTGTGCCAAAGACTGTAGCACAGGCGAAATCAGTTTATTTTTGGGGAATTTTCATTATATGTACAACATTTACTGTCCAGAACATGTGCCTCTCTATGTCAAATACTGTACCACAGCTGAAACCAGTGAATGTTGGGGAAATTTACAGTATTTATACAACATTTACTGTCCAAAGCATGTGCCTCTCTGTGTCAAATACTGTACCACAGGTGAAACCAGTGTATTTTGTGTAAATTTATATTATTTGTGCAAAATTTACTGTCCACAGCATGTGCCTCTTTATGTCAAATACTGTACCACTGCTGAAATCAGTGAATTTTGTTGAAATTTACATTATTTGTGCAACATTTAGTTTCCAAAACAATTGCCCCTCTGTGTCAAATACTGTACCATAGGTGAAACCAGTAGTGTTGAGCCAACATTTCGAGCATAGTTCTTTTCATAGAATTTTGGGGTGTGCGGGACACGGACCCGAACCCGAACATTTTCAAAAAAGTTCGGGTTCGGGTTCGTTGTTCGGCAATTACTTCCCGCTTTCTGAAGGGCTGCACAGCAGCCAATCAGCTAGCGTTTTACTTCTTGCCCTAAGAGCCCATCACAGCCATGCCTACTAATGGCATGGCTGTGATTGGCCAAGTGCAGCATGTGAACCAGCCTCTATTTAAGCTGGAGTCACGTAGCGCCGCACGTCACACTGCTCTGATTAGTGTAGGAAGAGGATGCAGCTTCTGTGAGGGCGAGATTAGGCAGGGAAAAGTCAGCAACAGCACCTAATGAACTGATCGATCTACAGATATGAATGATTGAACTGCTAGGTTCTTGCTCACTGGTTTTTAGGCTGCACAGAGCGTTTTTCTGTCACTTATTTTCTGGGGTGATCGGCGGCCATTTTGTGACTTGTGGTGCACCAGAACAAGCTGCCACCAAGTCCATCAATCCATCAATACTAGTTTCTTTTTGCTATATCCTATATCAGGGGCTTGGCTGTGCTAATTGTCACCCCTAGAAACTCAGGATAGCAATTTCTATATTTTATTAAGGGGTTAAATACAATTGCCCAAATACCAATCCCCTAAATCTGGTGTTCCAGCTTTGGCTAGCCAAGTATAATACTGTCTGCTGTCTGGCAAAGGATAGATTATTTTCTGTGGTGAAATTCAATTGCCAAAATAGCAATACCATAAATCAGTGGTTTGAGCTGTGGCTGGCCAAGTTTCATAGTGTCCTTCAACGGATATATTTTGTTCTGGGGTGAAATTCAATTGCCAAAATATCAATACCCTGAATCTGGTGTCCAGGCTGTTGCAGGCCAAGATTTATAGTGTCCGCAAAAACATATATTTTGTTCTGGGTTGAAATTCAATTCCCAAAATATCAATACCATAGATCAGTGGTTTCAGCTGTGGCTGGCCAAGTTTCATAGTGTCCGCAAAAACATATATTTTGTTCTGGGGTGAAATTCAATTGCCAAAATAGCAATACCCTCAATCTGGTGTCCCAGCTGTTGCAGGCCAAGTTTCATAGTGTCCGCACAAACATATATTTTGTTCTGGGGTGAAATTCAATTGCCAAAATAGCAATACCATAAATCAGTGGTTTCAGCTGTGGCTGGCCAAGTTTCATAGTGTCCACAAAAACATATATTTTGTCCTGGGGTTAAATTCAATTGCCAAAATAGCAATACCATAAATCAGTGGTTTCAGCTGTGGCTGGCCAAGTTTCATAGTGTCCGCAAAAACATATATTTTTTCCTGGGGTGAAATTCAATTGCCAAAATAGCAATCCATAAATCAGTGGTTTCAGCTTTGGCTGGCAAAGTATAATAGTGTCCGCCAAAACATATTTTGTTCTGGGGGGAAATTCAATTGCCAAAATAGCAATACCCTGAATCTGGTGTTCCAGCTGTTGCGGGCCTAGTTTAAATCTGTCCGTAACAGGGTATATTTTGTTCTGGGGTGAAATTCAATTGCCAAAATAGCAATACCATAAATCAGTGGTTTTAGCTGTGGCTGGCCAAGTTTCATAGTGTCCGCAAAAACATATATTTTGTTCTGGGGTGAAATTCAATTGCCAAAATAGCAATTCCCTGAATCTGGTGTTCGAGCTGTTGCAGGCCAAGTATAAATCTGTCCATAAAAGGATACCTTTCATCCAGGGCCTAAATACTAGCCCTAAAAGAGATATACCCTAAATCAGTGGTTACTGCTGTGCCTGGATTAGTGTAATACGCTACATAAATAAATAGGCAGATAGTGTTAGGTGCCGGTAAAAAAAGGCCTGAATTTGAAATCAATACATTGGGACAAATATTTTTTTTCTTATTGTGGTGCTTGGCGAACGGTAACAATGAGGAAAACATCTAGTAAGGGACGCGGACGCGGTGGTGTTAGTGTACCCTCAGGTTCCAGTACCCGCCAGAATTTACAGCGATATTTGGTGGGGCCCAATGCCGTTCTAAGGATGGTAAGGCCTGAGCAGGTACAGGCGCTAGTCAATTGGGTGGCCGACAGTGGATCCAGCACGTTCACAACATTATCTCCCACCCAGTCTTCCGCAGAAAGCGCACAGGTGGCACCTGAAAACCAAGCCCATCAGTCTGTCACATCACCCCCATGCATATCAGGGAAACTGTCTGAGCCTTAAGTTATGCAGCAGTCTCTTATGCTGTTTGAAGACTCTGCTGGCAGGGTTTCCCAAGGGAATCCCCCTAGCCCTTCCCCAGTGGTGGAAGACATAGAATGCACTGATGGACAACCACTGATGTTTCCTGATGATGAGGTCATGGGAATACCACCTCATCGGATTCCGCACGTCTCTGATGATGAAGAAACACAGGTGCCAATTGCTGCGTCTTTCTGCAGTGTGCAGACCGAACAGGAGGTCAGGGAGGAAGACTGTGTGGAAGACGATGCAGGGGACGATGAGGTCCTAGACCCCACATGGAATGAAGGTCGTGCCACAGACTTTCATAGTTCAGAGGAAGAGGCAGTGGTGAGACCGAGCCAACAGCGCAGCAAAAGAGGGAGCAGGGGGCAAAAGCAGACCAGCCTCCGCGAAGAGATTTCGCCTGCTACTGGCCACCGCCACCAGGAACCGAGCACCCCAAAGGCAGCTTCAAGGGGTTCCCTGGCATGGCACTTCTTTAAACAATGTGCTGAGTCTCTGACGACAAGACCCGAGTGGTTTGCATGCTGTGCCATCAGATCCTGAAGCAAGGCATTAACGTTCTGAACCTTTGCACAACCTGCATGACCAGGCATCTAAATGCAAAGCATGAACTACAGTGGAGTAAACACCTTAAAAGCAAGGAACTCACTCAGGCTCCCCCTGCTCCCTCTTCTGCTGCTGCCTCGGCCTCTTCCTCCGCCTCAGGAGGAACGTTGGCACCTGCCGCCCACCAAACAGAGGATGTGCCACCGACACCACCACCTGCGTCACCAAGCATCTCCACCATGTCACACGGCAGCGTTCAGCTCTCCATCTCACAAACCTTGGAGAGAAAGCGTAAATTCCCACCTAGCCACCCTCGAGCCCTGGGCCTGAATGCAAGCATTTCTAAACTACTGGCCTTTGAAATGCTGTCATTCAGGCTGGTGTAAGGGAACAGCTCGTCTACCACTTGTTGATTGTGTGATGAGCAGATAGACACCTAGGCGTAAGGACGCGACCACGGTACGGATACAACAATGTCTTTATTGTATAGAGTTTTTGGCACCGCACATGACACTTGCAGCGTGCTGAGAAGCTCTGCACGCTGACCAAATCTTCCTGTCATCCGGATCCCTCCAGCCAGGATCACCACAACATCTACAGGAGACATCTCTACAAAGTGCACGATATTAAGGATACAGACTTGATAAAGGGGTCTTTGGTGCCCCGAAACGCGTTGTCTATACAATAAAGACATTGTTGTATCCATACCGTGGTCGCGTCCTTGCGCCTAGTGTCTATCTGCTCATCACACAATCAACAAGTGGTAGACGAGCTGTTCCCTTACACTTTACAATATACCAAAGTGGCGGACTGGCCCACGCCCATGGTTATTCAGGACACGTTACGGCAGCATCGACTATTGTGACCATAAACCTCCTAACGGTGACCCTTCACAAAAGTGGACCGTTTTGAGCGGAAATCTACCAGGTGAGTAAAACTAACTCAACCTGGATAGATAAGACGAATAAATATATTTTCTTTATCACTACCTATGAGCGCCTTTCTGTTCTTCCATTTGGCCAACAAACTATTCAGGCTGGTGGACACAGACAGCTTCAAACAGCTGATGTCCATAGCTGTCCCACAGTATGTTGTTCCCAGCCGCCACTACTTCTCAAAGACAGCCGTGCCTTCCCTGCACAACCAAGTATCCGATAAAATCAAGTGTGCAATGCGCAACGCCATCTGTGGCAAGGTCCACCTAACCACAGATACGTGGACCAGTAAGCACGGCCAGGGACGCTATATCTCCCTAACTGCACACTGGGTAAATGTAGTGGTGGCTGGGCCCCAGGCGGAGAGTTCCTTGGTGCACGTCCTTCCGCTGCCAAGGATCGCAGGGCATCATTCTTTGCCTCCTGTAGCCTCCTCCTCCTACTCGGCTTCCTCCTCCTCTGCTTCCACCAGCTCATCCAGTCAGCCACACACCTTCACCACCAACTTCAGCACAGCCAAGGGTAAACGTCAGCAGGCCATTCTGAAACTCATATGTTTGGGGGACAGGCCCCACACCGCGCAGGAGTTGTGGCGGGGTATTGAACAACAGACCAACGAGTGGTTTCTGCCGGTGGGCCTCAAGCCCGGCCTGGTGGTGTGCGATAATGGGCGAAATCTTGTCGCAGCTCTGGGACTAGCCGGTTTGACGCACATCCCTTGCCTGGCGCATGTGCTGAATTTGGTGGTGCAGAAGTTCATTCACAATTACCCCGACATGTCAGAGCTGCTGCATAAAGTGAGGGCCGTCTGTGCGCCCTTCCGGCGTTCACATCCTGCCGCTGCTCGCCTGTCTGCGCTACAGCGGAACTTCGGCCTTCCCGCTCATATGCGACGTGCCCACCCGGTGGAACTCCACCTTGCACATGCTGGAGAGACTGTGCGAGCAGCAGCAGGCCATAGTGGAGTTTCAGCTGCAGCACGCACGCGTCAGTAGCACTGCGGAACAGCACCACTTCACCACCAATGATTGGGCCTCCATGCGAGACCTGTGTGCCCTGTTGCGCTGTTTCGAGTACTCCACCAACATGGCCAGTGGCGTTGACACCGTTATCAGCATTACAATACCACTTCTATGTCTCCTTGAGAAAACGCTTAGGGCGATGATGGAAGAGGAGGTGGCCCAGGAGGAGGAGGAGGCACTTTCAGGCCAGTCTGTTAGAAGTGGCTCAGAGGGAGTTTTTGCAACAGCAGAGGCCAGGTACAAATGTGGCCAGCCAGGGCCCACTACTGGAGGATGAGGAGGAGGAGGATGAGGATGAAGCAGGTTCACAGCGGGGTGGCACCCGACACAGCTCAGGCCCATCACTGGTGCGTGGCTGGGGGGATACGGAGGACGATGACGATACGCCTCCCACAGAGGACAGCTTGTCCTTACCTCTGGCGAGCCTGGCACACATGAGCGACTACATGCTGCAGTGCCTGCGCAACGACAGCAGAGTTGCCCACATTTTATCGTGTGCGGACTACTGGGTTGCCATCCTGCTGGATCCCCGGTACAAAGACAATGTGCCCACCTTACTTCCTGCACTGGAGCGTGATAGGAAGATGCGAGAGTACAGGCGCTCCTGAGAGCATTCCCAAATGTCACAGGGGAACAGGTGAAAGCCCAAGGCGAAGGCAGAGGAGGAGCAAGAGGTCACCAATGCAGCTATGTCACGGCCAGCTCCTCTGAGGGCAGGGTTAGCATGGCAGAAATGTGGAAAAGTTTTGTCTCCACTCCACAGCTAACTGCACCACCACCTGATACGGAATGTGTTAGCAGGAGGCAGCATTTCACTAACATCGTTGAACAGTACGTCTGCACACCCCTCAACGTACTGACTGATGGTTCGGCCCCATTCAACTTCTGGGTCTCCAAATTGTCCACGTGGCCAGAGTTAGCATTTTATGCCTTGGAGGTGCTGGCCTGCCCGGGGACAAGCGTTTTGTCTGAACGTGTATTCAGCTCGGCAGGGGCGTCATTACTGACAAACGTAGCCGCCTGTCCACAGCTTTCTTGGACAAGCTGACATTCATAAAAATGAGCAATAATGGCAAAAAGGGGGAGAGGCGCTCATAGGGTGATAGTTTGATTTAGATGAAACACTGTACTGTAAAAGCTCAACTCACCTTTTTATGTTGTGCAAGGATAGGCACAACACTATTTAGTTTTGGTGTACGGGTGGTCGATGCTGCCGGTACCAATCGCTCCTCTTTTGTGTGTCGGCCAAGCCTCAGGAGGGGCGTAAAGAGCACAATATTTCAATGTCGATAGCGGGTCCACCAGTTGCTGGTACTTCTTTGGCGCAATGGACACGAACTTGATAGGTTATGGTTGGATGCTTTATTATTCATACAAGGTAAGACAACAAGTTTCGGAGTTGTATAGCACTCCTTTTTCAAGTCTAAAAAGATGATTGGGTGACATGAAGTGGGCTCAATTCATAAAACAAGAGACAAAATACAAAATAGCATGCTTAAAGATTTATTTTATTTTTATTTTTTTATTTTTTTTAACATACCCATGCCTAGCATCTAATTTTCCTTTTATTCCCTCTAACTGAGCCCTCTATCCCAATTCATCATAAGTATCAATCCCTACCCTCCATATACACATCACCCTCTGCATACCCACTTTCCAAACAATCAGTATTAATCACACTTCTTCATATAGGTTTCACACAACAGGGGACCTATACAGATACATTGCGATTCTACTCCCATTTCTATACAATAATGCTTCTTTACAGGCACCAGCCCCCCTTTCATTCCCCCCGGTCCCCTCCTTACAGCTTGTGGCAGGTACAGATTTCAGCCTGTATTCACCAACAAGGTAACGGCACAGAGGATCGCGCATCCACTAGTGAAAACAGCAGGACAGAGCTCCGACACTAGGTCCCGTCCCCTCCATCCCTCCAGCGCTACCGTGCGGTCCGGCTCTCTTTGGAAGGTCAGCACTGCCACGGCAGCAGCACTACACATATGATCAGCCAATCAACAAAGTGGTGATATCCATCAATCTCCCCTTTGCCCTCCCACGCACCACCCTTTTATTCCACAGCACGCCTTTTTTCCTCAGCTCTCGTGCTGAGAGGAGACACGCCACCAGGAGATTTAAAATTGTGAATACAGGTACCGCAACTTCTGTCATTTTTCATACAACTCTCTCCACTCGTTATTATATTTACATGCTCTAGTTCCTCTGGGCACCATATTACTCCATAGTATTATTTATGGGTCATATACAGTCCTTGTTTCTATATAACACATACTACCCAGCTCCAAGGGTTAATCCTGATATATAACAAACCCTGTTTTCCTTACACCCCCCCCCCTTCCATCCCTGCACATCATGTACATTCTTACAAACATTTTGGAGCACAAAATTAACGTGCAGCAAATATGTCTTGGCATATCGCGCCGCTTCATATACAATTCACCTGGCACAAACTAGATCCCCGCCGTAATCTGAGTCCATAACATAGAAAAGTTATTCCAATGTTTTCCTCTTATTTATCTATTTATTTATTTATGTATTTATTAAATACAGCAATAAAACAACCACAGCCAAAGAATCTGTCCGGCCAATAGTGCACCTTCCCCTAAATATGTCCCAAATAGACCAAATATGTCTTCTAACGTACAATCTTCATAGCACTTAACGTTCCGCAGGGACGATAATCCAATTTTAATCATCCTACAGAAATTCATCCCCTGTGGAATTTTTTTCAAAAACCATCTGTCCAGGAACCGTGATCCTCTCCAGGGCTCACAGGTATTTAACCAATTTTATATGTATGTACATATTACGGAGCCTGAGTTGGTATTTATGGTGCGGTCAGCACCTTTCACAATGCGCCCGCCCAGAGACTGAATATTTTAAGGACTTATGTACTTTTACACCGCTTACCATTATATGTTGGGTTTTTATTAACTATTATTTATTTATTTATTATGCCTTTTATGCTCTAAAACGCGCAATCTTTAAGCATGCTATTTTGTATTTTGTCTCTTGTTTTATGAATTGAGCCCACTTCATGTCACCCAATCATCTTTTTAGACTTGAAAAAGGAGTGCTATACAACTCCGAAACGCGTTGTCTTACCTTATATGAATAATAAAGCATCCAACCATAACCTTTCAAGTTCGTGTCCATTGCGCCAAAGAAGTACAAGCAACTGGTGGACCCGCTATCCACATTGAAATATTGTAGTCATAAATGGGACTTCTGCTTTGGGACTTCTCTCCTCTGTCTGGGTGCTGGGGCCTAAATAACTAAAAGTGGCCTTCTCCTTTGGTGGGTGACATGATGCCTCTTTTGCTGATATGGGACCTCTCTCCTCTGTCTGGGTGTCAGGGGCCGAACTTTCACGTACTTGCTTGCTGTCTTGGTGGCAGACATTTAACTCTTTTTACTGTCTAATGACTGCCCCATTGTCTGAGTGTCAGGGGCCTATATGTCGTTTAATCATTTGTTGTCTTGGTGGGAGATTTTAAACTCTTTTTACTGTCATGACCACCCCATTGTCTGGGTGTCAGTGGCCTATATTTAGTTTAATTGCTTGCTGTCTGGGTGAGAGACATTAAACTCTTTTCTACTGTCAAATGACCTCTCCTCTGTCTGGGTGTCAGGGGCCTACATAACTGATAATGGCCTGTTCCATTGCAGGTTTACCTGAGGCCTGTGTTGCTGTTACGGGAACGCTCTCCTCTTTGTGGGTGCCATGGCCCTGAGTCTGTGAATGAGGCCTGTGGCCTGTGTGTGATGAGAACATCAACTCCCATAGTATTATCACCTGATTCCACCCAACCTCCTATTCCACCTCCTCTTCTTCCAAGTTGCCAATTGATATTGGTTAATTTTTATTTATTTAATTTTAAGTAATTTCCCTATCCACATTTGTTTGCAGGGGATTTACCTACATGTTGCTGCCTTTTGCAGCCCTCTAGCCCTTTCCTGGGCTATTTTACAGCCTTTTTAGTGCCCAAAAGTTCGGGTCCCCATTGACTTCAATGGGGTTTATGTTCGGGGTGAAGTTCGGATCCTGAACCCGAACAATTTCGGAAGTTCGGCTGAACTTCTCGAACCCGAACATCCAGGTGTTCGCTCAACTCTACTAATGAACCTGCAGAAGTGTGAGAATGAAGGAAAGGATATGTTATAGTCTCTTTTGTATCTTGAGCCCTGTTGTGCCCATTTCTCTTGTAGGCCGTATGGCAGTTTAGACACCACTGGGTTGACATCTTCAAACGAAGGAGAATATAAAAACGAGCGGCACTCACCGATTGTGGAGAGGTACACTTTATTCCATAGCGGGAGGGGGATACATACGGTGCAAACAGAGCATGAAGAAACAGCCGTTTCGCGCGTGTGCGCTTCTTCTGGCTTCTTACTATTGGCGGGGTCGCGGCACTTACAAATATGCACAGGAAGCCTCATCATCGCATTAATTAATTAATCAACACCTGAGTTTCCACAGCAGTGGACAAAGGTTCTTGGTGAATAGCGAGACCCCTTCAATAGTGTGAATGCATGTGCAAATACATAAACTGATAAAACAATAAAAATACGAAATTACAATACACAGGATAATTCATTACAGAAATACACTCATATCTATTTTCTCATTTAATCCCAAGGGACCCATTGCATCTGTACGTAGGATCCACTTTGTTTCTCTTCTCAGGAGTTCCCTCTCCCTGTCTCCACCTCTCTCTGTGCGGTTAACTATTTTAAGACCAGCAAAGGTCAATACACTAGGGTTTCCATTATGTTCCCTGTTCACATGATCTATTAACCGAGGGACACCCTTTCCTGTTTTTAAGGAATTTAGGTGTTCTCGGAATCTTTCAAATAAGCAACGGAGGGTTTTACCAATGTAGAAGCGTCCGCATCTACATAAAATTAAATTGACCACAAACTTGCTACAACAGGTAATAAGTGGAAAAACCTTGTGCTCTATACCTGCAGGAGATCACTGACAATTGGGAATTGAAGTTGCAGAAGGAACAACTTCTGCATCTCTTATTCCCTTTAGGTCTCTGTTCAGACAGCCATGTACAGCGTTTTTTTCTAAAATGGCTTGTTACCACCTGGTCCCGTATTGTATGGCACCTTCTAAACTCTATTACTCGTTTTTTGCCTTTTAGTTGTTTTAATGATTCATCCCTCGCTAAAATATTCAAATTTTTCCTTATAACCTGTTTTATTTTTTCGGCCATAGGGCTATATTTAAAAGAAAAGGCAAAGGGTGGGGGAGATTTGGTTGTTGTTTTACCCTCCATCAATTCTGTCTGATGTACTCTTGACACTTTTTGCATAGCTTGATTTAACAAATCCGAGGGGTACCCTCTGTGTCTCAGTCTGTCACGCAAATCTGACGCCTGTTTTTTATAGCTCGTTGGGGTTGTATTTATACGAGCAAGTCTTTTGAATTGGCCGTATGGCACAGATTTTTTTACTGTAATAGGATGATAGTTCAAAAAATGGAGAATGGAGTTGGTGGCGGTGGGCTTGTGAAATCCCTCCGTCACCATATCCCCCTCCACTACAGAGACCACTACATCCAGAAACTCGATTCGGTCGCCACCAAACTGGTAAGTAAACCGCATGTTCATGTTATTTTGTACATTTAAATACTCCACAAAATTCTGAAACTGTTCCTCATCACTGGACCATATAATAAAAATATTGTCCACAAACCTATAATAGGCGTGTATATGCTTCAAGGATGGATTGGAAACTGAGTATACATATCGGTCCTCGAACCGGGCCAGGTACAAATTGGAAAGCATACACGCTACCGGGGTACCCATCGCGGTACCGACCTTTTGTTTGTACCATGAATCCCCGAACATAAAGGCATTATTAGTAAGAATTAATTGCAGGCCTTCTGTGATAAACATCCTGAAGTCCTCACTTCTATCTGTGTTTTGTAGGACTTCCATCACTGCCGCAATGCCCTTGTCCTGGGGGATCCGGGTATAGAGACCCTCCACATCAAGGGACACCAGTGGAAAATCCTCCCGCCACTGAAAATCAGTCAGTGACCGGAGGAGGTCCGACATGTCCCTCAGATGTGAGGGTATAATTTTTACGATGTGTCTTAGGAGCCAATCAATGTACCTGGAAACCGGTTCAGCCACTGACCCAGTCCCGGAGACAATAGGTCTCCCTGGTGGCTGGGTCAGTGACTTATGTATTTTTGGTAAAAAATACCAGGTGGGGCGTCTCGGGAAAGTAGGAAATAATTTTTCTGCCTGGTTACGTGACAGTATATTTTTCTCTACGTATGTATGCAGAAACCTTCTCAAAGTATTTTGGATTTTCCAGGTGGGGTCTACAGTCAATTTCTCATACACTTTTGCATCATCAAATTGTCTTAGTGCTTCAGAGACATAATAAGACCTGCTTAGTACCACTCTATTACCCCCCTTGTCCGCCGGCTTCACTATTAAATCCTCTCTATTATTGAGCCACTTTAAGGCCTTTTTCTCCACATCCGTGAGATTACTTTCTACCTGAGGATATGTCAAAGCCTTGACCTCCTCCAGAACTTTTTGCTGGAAGAGGTCAGTACTGGAGCCGGTGGGCAAGGGGGGACAATAGGTGGACTGGGTACCCCCTGTAAATATAGAGCATTCATTATCCTGTATATGATCTCTTAAAGCAGAATCTGTCATTAGAGTTGAGCGAACACCTGGATGTTCGGGTTCGACGAGTTCGGCCGAACTTTCGAAAAATGTTCGGGTTCGGGATCCGAACTCGACCCGAACTTCATCCCGAACCCGAACCCCATAGAAGTCAATGGGGACCCGAACTTTTGGGCACTAAAAAGGCTGCAAAACACACCCGGAAAGGGCTAGAGGGCTGCAAAAGGCAGCAAAATGTAGTTAAATCCCCTGCAAACAAATGTAGATAGGGAAATGATGAGTTAACATAAAATAAATAAAAATTAAACAATATTAATTGGAGTGAGGTCCCATAGCACAGAATCAGGCTTCAAGTCACCCACCAATGGAGAAGGTCACTTACTATTATTTTGACCACAGCACCCAGACAAAGGAGAGAGGTCCCACAGCAGAGAACCAGGCATCATATCACCCACCACAGGAGTAGGCCACCATTTAGTTACTTTGACCCCTACACCCAGACGGAGGAGAGAGGTTACACAGCAGAGAATCAGGCATCATATCAACCACCACAGGAGAAGCCACCATTTAGTTACTTTGACCCCTGCACCCAGGAAGAGGAGAGAGGCCCCACAGCACATATTCTGGCATCATATCAGCCACCACAGGAGAAGCCACCATTGAGTTACTTTGACCCCTGCACCCAGGAAGAGGAGAGAGGCCCCACAGCACATATTCTGGCATCATACTAACCACCACAGGAGAAGCCACCATTGAGTTACTTTGACCCCTGCACCCAGGAAGAGGAGAGAGGCCCCACAGCACATATTCTGGCATCATATCAGCCACCACAGGAGAAGCCACCATTGAGTTACTTTGACCCCGCACCCAGGAAGAGGAGAGAGGCACCACAGCACATATTCTGGCATCATATCACACACCACAGGAGAAGGCCTCTTTCAGTGATTTAGGCCTTTGGACCCAGACAGAGGAGAGAGGCACCACAGCACATATTCTGGCATCATATCAGCCACCACAGGAGAAGCCACCATTGAGTTACTTTGACCCTGCACCCAGGAAGAGGAGAGAGGCCCCACAGCACATATTCTGGCATCATATCACCCACCACAGGAGTAGGCCACCATTTAGTTACTTTGACCCCTACACCCAGACGGAGGAGAGAGGTTACACAGCAGAGAATCAGGCATTTAGATCACCCACCACAGGAGTAGGCCACCATTGAATCAGACCCCGGCAACCATGTCAGATGGCACAAGCATAAGCTTTATATCAATCAGCACAGGAGAAGGCGACTTTGAAAGACTTTGACCCCTACACCCAGATGGAGGAGAGAGGTTTCACAGCAGAGAATCAGGCATCATATCAACCACCACAGGAGAAGCCACCATTTAGTTACTTTGACCCCTGCACCCAGGAAGAGGAGAGAGGCACCACAGCACATATTCTGGCATCATATCAGCCACCACAGGAGAAGCCACCATTGAGTTACTTTGACCCCTGCACCCAGGAAGAGGAGAGAGGCCCCACAGCACATATTCTGGCATCATATCACCCACCACAGGAGTAGGCCACCATTTAGTTACTTTGACCCCTACACCCAGACGGAGGAGAGAGGTTACACAGCAGAGAATCAGGCATCATATCAACCACCACAGGAGAAGCCACCATTTAGTTACTTTGACCCCTGCACCCAGGAAGAGGAGAGAGGCACCACAGCACATATTCTGGCATCATATCAGCCACCACAGGAGAAGCCACCATTGAGTTACTTTGACCCCTGCACCCAGGAAGAGGAGAGAGGCCCCACAGCACATATTCTGGCATCATATCAGCCACCACAGGAGAAGCCACCATTGAGTTACTTTGACCCCTGCACCCAGGAAGAGGAGAGAGGCCCCACAGCACATATTCTGGCATCATATCAGCCACCACAGGAGAAGCCACCATTTAGTTACTTTGACCCCTTCACCCAGAACAGAGGAGAGAGGTTCCACATCAGAGAATCAGGCATCATATCAGCCACCACAGGAGTAGGCCACAATTTAGTTTATTTGACCCCTGCACCCAGGAAGAGGAGAGAGGCCCCACAGCACATATTCTGGCATCATATCAGCCACCACAGGAGAAGCCACCATTTAGTTACTTTGACCCCTTCACCCAAACAGAGGAGAGAGGTTCCACATCAGAGAATCAGGCATCATATCAACCACCACAGGAGTAGGCCACAATTTAGTTTATTTGACCCCTGCACCCAGGAAGAGGAGAGAGGCCCCACAGCACATATTCTGGCATCATATCACACACCACAGGAGAAGGCCTCTTTCAGTGATTTAGGCCTTTGGACCCAGACAGAGGAGAGAGGTCCCACAGCAGAGAACCAGGCATCATATCACCCACCACAGGAGTAGGCCACCATTTAGTTACTTTGACCCCTACACCCAGACGGAGGAGAGAGGTTACACAGCAGAGAATCAGGCATTTAGATCACCCAACTACAGGAGTAGGCCCCAATTTAATGGGACCCCGGCAACTATGTCAGATGGCACAACCATCAGCTTCATATCAATCAGCACAGGAGAAGGCGACTTTGAAAGACTTTGACCCCTACACCCAGACGGAGGAGAGAGGTTTCACAGCAGAGAATCAGGCATTTAGATCACCCACCACAGGAGTAGGCCCCCATTGAATCAGACCCTGGCAACCATGTCAGATGGCACAACCATCAGCTTTATATCAATCAGCACAGGAGAAGGCGACTTTGAAAGACTTTGACCCCTACACCCAGATGGAGGAGAGAGGTTTCACAGCAGAGAATCAGGCATCATATCAACCACCACAGGAGAAGCCACCATTTAGTTACTTTGACCCCTACACCCAGACGGAGGAGAGAGGTTACACAGCAGAGAATCAGGCATTTAGGATCACCCACTACAGGAGTAGGCCCCAATTTAATGGGACCCTCGGCAACCATGTCAGATGGCACAACCATCAGCTTCATATCAACTCAGCACAGGAGAAGGCGACTTTGAAAGACTTTGACCCTACACCCAGACGGAGGAGAGAGGTTTCACAGCAGAGAATCAGGCATTTAGATCACCCACCACAGGAGTAGGCCCCCATTGAATCAGACCCTGGCAACCATGTCAGATGGCACAACCATCAGCTTTATATCAATCAGCACAGGAGAAGGCGACTTTGAAAGACTTTGACCCCTACACCCAGATGGAGGAGAGAGGTTTCACAGCAGAGAATCAGGCATCATATCAACCACCACAGGAGAAGCCACCATTTAGTTACTTTGACCCTGCACCCAGGAAGAGGAGAGAGGCACCACAGCACATATTCTGGCATCATATCAGCCACCACAGGAGAAGCCACCATTGAGTTACTTTGACCCCTGCACCCAGGAAGAGGAGAGAGGCCCCACAGCACATATTCTGGCATCATATCACCCACCACAGGAGTAGGCCACCATTTAGTTACTTTGACCCCTACACCCAGACGGAGGAGAGAGGTTACACAGCAGAGAATCAGGCATTTAGATCACCCACCACAGGAGTAGGCCACCATTGAATCAGACCCCGGCAACCATGTCAGATGGCACAAGCATAAGCTTTATATCAATCAGCACAGGAGAAGGCGACTTTGACAGACTTTGACCCCTACACCCGGACGGAGGAGAGAGGTTTCAAAGCAGAGAATCAGGCATTTAGATCACCCACCACAGGAGTAGTGATGTCGCGAACATAAAATTTTCAGTTCGCGAACAGCGAACGCGAACTTCCGCAAATGTTCCCGAACATGCGAACAGTGCGAACCGCCATAGACTTCAATAGATAGGCGAATTTTAAAAAACAAAGGTACTCCTTCTGGCCACAATAGTGATGGAAAAGCTGTTTCAAGGGGACTAACACCTGGACTGGGGCATGCCGGAGGGGGATCCATGGCAAAACTCCCATGGAAAAATATCTAGTTGACGTAGAGTGTAAGTTAGGAATCGCAATGCGACTAATACAGGTTATATTAATCAGATTGTGATTACAACTTAGATCTGAGTTCCTAATGGTTGTATTGCTAGAATATAACGAAGATTGAGAATAGGAACCCAGCTCTAAGTTGAATTCGCAATGCGATTAATATAACCTGTATTAATCGCATTGACAGATTACAACTACTAAGATGGATGCCATCCTTGCTTTTTGATGGGAGGTGGAGGGTCTGGGAGGGAGACTGATGTACTAGCCCTAAAAGGGCTTTTTGGGGTGCTGTCAGGACGCAGTCCTTACAGCAGAGATCTGATGAGTCTTTCAGGACTGGAGTGGACACTGAATACACCAGCCTAGCTATCAATTTCCTATTAAATCTCAGCAGCAGTTACACTGTCCCTCCTCTCACTAAGACTGCAGCTTCCGAATGAATCTAAAATGGATGCTGTGTCCAGGAGATGGGAGGGTCTGGGAGGGAGGGTATGCTAATTGGCTGGAATGTGTCTGCTGACTGTGAGGCACAGGGTCAAAGTTTACTCAATGATAGGGGTGGACCTAACATCGCATATGTATCGCTCGCCGCGACGAACGCCGCACAAGCTATGTTCGCCGGAACTACTCAGGTGAATAGTTTGGGGAGTTGGGACATCATATTGCGAACTTATCTTAGAGATATTTTATGAGCTGTATTGTTAGAATATAACTAAGATTGGGAATTTAGCCTATATTCTCAATCTTCGTTATATAACTCCTAGCAATACAACCATTAGGAAACCCAGATCTGTTGTATTTGTAATGCATCATTATAACCTGCATTAATCGCATTGCGACTCACTTAGAGCTGAGTTCCTAATGGTTGTTGCATTGCTAGAATATACGTTATATTCTAGCAATACAACCATTAGAACTCAGCTCTACATTGTAATCGCAATGTGAATAATACTTACAATTATTAATCGCTTTATGAATCCATTTAATGCCTCTATTTTGATTGAATATGACGGCTGACTATGACCACCACCAATGTTCTGCTGCCCCGAGGCAAGATATCTGAACCCCCCAGGCCATTTGGGCGTTTTTGATAGAAAACGCATCAAAAATGCATTTGCGTTTTTTTAATTTTTTTATTTTTCAGTTTAATTTTTTGTGTATTTTGCCACATTTGGTTGCATATTTACATTTGGTATAGGCAAATATGGTAGTCTAGATCATTACTCTGCCCAAATCTATATTCAGCTACATGGCTTAGAAAATATGCTGTCAAACAATGATCCTAGGTTTTGTATAGACACATGATCTAGACTACCAGATTTGCTCTATACCAAATGTAAATATGCAACCAAATGTGGCAAAATACACAAAGAATAAACGTTTTTATGCGTTTCTATTAAAAACGCCCAAATGGCCCCTAGGGTTCTAGATATCTTGCTTTGGAGGCAGCAGAACGTTGGTGGTAGTCAAAGTCAACCGTCATATACAATCAAACAGAGGCATCAAATGGATTCGCAGTTTATTAATAATTTCTAAGTATTATTCAGATTATGACATATCTTAAAGCTGAGTTCCTAATGGCTGCATTGCTATAATATAACGTATATTCTAGCAATGCAACAACCATTAGGAACTCAGCTCTAAGTTGAATTCGCAATGCGATTAATGCAGGTTATATTAATCTGATTGTAAATTAACTTAGATCTGAGTTCCTAATGATTTTATTGACTAGAATATAATGAAGATTGAGAATATAGCGCTATATTTGTTATCTTCAAGTAATATATTCTAGCAATACAACCATTTGGAACTCAGATCTAAGTTGTAATCGCAATGCGAATAATACAGGTTATATTAATCGCATTGCGATTTACAATTACTATTACTGCAGCTTCAGAATGAATGTAAGATGGATCCTATCCTTGCGTTTAGATAGGAGGTGGGAGGGTCTGGGAGGGAGGGTATGCTGATTGGCTGGAATGTGTCTGCTGACTGTGAGGTACAGGGTCAAAGTTTGCTCAATGATAAAGTATAGGGGCGAACGCGAACATCGAATATGTTCGCCCGGCAGAGGCGAACGCGAACAAGCTATGTTCGCCGGGAACTGTTCGCCGGCGAATAGTTCGGGCCATCTCTACACAGGAGTAGGCCCCAATTTAATGGGACCCCGGCAACCATGTCAGATGGCACAACCATCAGCTTCATATCAATCAGCACAGGAGAAGGCGACTTTGAAAGACTTTGACCCCTTCACCCAAACAGAGGAGAGAGGTTCCACATCAGAGAATCAGGCATCATATCAACCACCACAGGAGTAGGCCACAATTTAGTTTATTTGACCCCTGCACCCAGGAAGAGGAGAGAGGCCCCACAGCACATATTCTGGCATCATATCACACACCACAGGAGAAGGCCTCTTTCAGTGATTTAGGCCTTTGGACCCAGACAGAGGAGAGAGGTCAGAGATTAGCTTCATATCCCCCAGCACAGCAGAAGACCGCTTTATTTGACTTAGGCCTCAGCACCCAGACAGAAGACAGAGGTAGCATGGCAGAGGTTATGGCTTCATGTCACCCGTTAGTTTAACCGGCCACTTTCATCTGGTTAGCCCCGGCGCCCAGACAGAGAAGAGTTTCATTCAACTGTGGGTTTCATAAAATTTGTATCAAATAAAGAAGTGGCCCGTAGCACAACAAGACATGTTTTAGGCAGTTAATAAGGACTACTCTGCACAAGGGAGGGACAGGTCCTGTGGGATCCATGCCTGGTTCATCTTTATGAAGGTCAGCTTGTCCACGTTGGCTGTGGACAGGCGGCTGCGCTTGTCAGTAATGACGCCCCTGCCAGTGCTGAATACGCGTTCAGATAAAACGCTGGCCGCCGGGCAGGAAAGCACCTCCAAGGCATAACATGCTAACTCTGGCCACGTGGACAATTTCGAAACCCAGTAGTTGAATGGGGCCGAACCATCCGTCAGGATGTGGAGGGGTGTGCAGACATACTGTTCAACCATGTTAGTGAAATGCTGCCTCCTGCTAACACGTTCCGTATCAGGTGTCGGTGCAGATAGCTGTGGCGTGGAGACAAAACTTTTCCACATTTCTGCCATGCTAACCCTGCCCTCAGATGAGCTGGCCGTGACACAGCTGCGTTGGCGACCTCTTGCCACTCCTCTGCCTTCACCTTCCACCTGTTCCCCTGTGACATGTGGGAATGCTCTCAAGAGCGCCTCTATCAGCGTGCGCTTGTACTCGCGCATCTTACGGTCGCGCTCCAGTTCAGGAATTAAAGTGGGCACATTGTCTTTATACCGGGATCCAGCAGGGTGGCCACCCAGTAGTCTGCACACGTTAAAACGTGGGCAACTCTGCTGTCGTTGCGCAGGCATTGGAGCATATATTCGCTCATGTGGGCCAGGCTACCCATGGGTAAGGACAAGCTGTCCTCTGTGGGAGGCGTATCGTCATCGTCCACCGTATCCCCCAGCCACGCACCAGTGATGGGCCTGGGCTGCCACCCCGCTGTGAACTTGCGTCATCCTCGTCCCCCTCCACCTCCTCCTCCTCATCCTCCTCGTCCTCCAGTACAGTGCCTTGGCTGGCGACTTGTGAACCTGTCCTCTGCTGCTTAAACAAACCTCCCTCTGAGCCAATTCGAACAGACTGGCCCGAAAGTGTTAGAAACGAGCCCTCATCCTCCTCCTCCTCCTCCACCTGGGCCACCTCCTCTAACATCATTGCCCTAAGTGTTTTCTCAAGGAGACATAGAAGTGGTATTGTAACGCTGATAACAGTGTCATCGCCACTGGCCATGTTGGTGGAGTACTCGAAACAGCGCAGCAGGGCACACAGGTCTCGCATGGAGGCCCAATCATTGGTGGTGAAGTGGTGCTGTTCGGCAGTACGACTGACGCGAGCGTGCTGCAGCTGAAACTCCACTATGGCCTGCTGCTGCTCGCACAGTCTCTCCAGCATGTGCAAGGTGGAGTTCCACCGGGTGGGCACGTCGCATATGAGGCGGTGGCGGGAAGGCCGAGTTCCGCTGTAGCGCAGACAGGCGAGCAGCGGCAGGATGTGAACGGCGGAAGCGCGCACAGACGGCCCGCACTTTATGCAGCAGCTCTGACATGTTGGGGTAGTGGTGAATGAACCTCTGCACCACCAAGTTCAGCACATGCGCCAGGCAAGGGATGTGCGTCAAACCGGCTAGTCCCAGAGCTGCCACGAGATTTCGCCCATTATCGCATACCACCAGGCCTGGCTTGAGGCCCACCGGCAGAAACCACTCGTCGGTCTGTTGTTCAATACCCGCCACAACTCCTGCGCGGTGTAGGGCCTGTCCCCCAAACATATGAGTTTCAGAATGGCCTGCTGACGTTTACCCAGGCTGTGCTGAAGTTGGTGGTGAAGTGTGTGGCTGACCGGATGAGCTGGTGGAAGCAGTGGAGGAGGAAGCCGAGTAGGAGGAGGAGGCTACAGGAGGCAGAGAATGATGCCCTGCGATCCTAGGGGCGGAAGGACGTGCGCCAGGAACTGTCCGCCGGGGCCCAGCCGCCACTACATTCATCCAGTGTGCAGTTAGTGAGATATAGCGTCCCTGGCCGTGCTTACTGGTCCACGTATCTGTGGTTAGGTGGACCTTGCCACAAATGGCGTTGCGCAGTGCACACTTGATTTTATCGGACACTTGCATGTGCAGGAAGGCACGGCTGTCTTGGAGAAGTAGTGGCGGCTGGGAACCACATACTGCGGGACAGCCATGGCCATCAGCTGTTTGAAGCTGTCTGTGTCCACCAGCCGGAATGACAGCATTTCAAAGGCCAGCAGTTTAGAAATGCTGGCGTTCAGGCCAAGGGCTCGAGGGTGACTCGGGGAATTTGCGCTTCCTCTCTAGGTTTGAGATATTGAGAGCTGAACGCTGCTGTGTGATATAGTGGAGACGCTAGTTGACGGTGGCGGTGGTGGTGGTGTCGGTGGCACATCCTCTGTTTGCTGCTCGGCAGGTGGCAACATTCCTCTCGAGGCGGAAGCCGAGGCAGCAGCGGTAGAGGAGCAGGGGAGCCTCAGCGAGTGCCTGGTTTTTAAGGTGTACCCCACTGCAGTTCATGCTTTGCATGTAGATGCCTGGTCATGCAGGTTGTGCTGAGGTTCAGAACGTTAATGCCTCGCCTCAGGCTCTGATGGCAGAGCGTGCAAGTCACTCGGGTCTTGTTGGTAGGACATTGTTTAAAGAAGTGCCATGCCAGGGAACTCTTTGAAGCTGCCTTTGTGGGGCTGGGTCCCTGTTGGCGATGTCCAGTAGCAGGCGAACTCTGGGGCGGCGGCTCGTCTGCTTTGGCCCCCTGCTCCCTCTTTGGCTTCGCTGTTGTCTCGGTCTCACCACTACCTCTTCCTCTGAACTGTGAAAGTCATCGCCACGACCTTCAGTCCATGTGGGGTCTAAGACCTCATCGTCCTCTGCATCGTCTTCCACCCAGTCTCCCTCCCTGACCTCCTCCTGTTCAGTCTGCACACTGCAAAAGACGCGGCAGTGGGCACCTGTGTTTCGTCATCATCAGAGAGTCGGTGACTCTGCTGTGGTGGTATTCCCATGTCCTCTTCATCTGGAGACATAAGTGGTTGTGCGTCAGTGCATGGTATGTCTTCCTCCACTGGGGAAGGGCTAGGTGGACGCCCTGGGAAACCCTGGAAGCAGAGTCTTCAAACAGAAGAAGAGACTGCTGCATAACTTGTAGCTCAGACCGTTTCCCTGATATGCTTGGGGTGATGTGACAGACTGATGGGCTTGGTTTTCAGGTGCCACCTGTGCGCTTTCCGCAGAAGACTGGGTGGAAGACCATGTGGTGAACGTGCTGGAAGCACTGTCGGCCACCCAATCGATTAATGCCTGTACCTGCTCAGGCCTTACCATCCTAAGAGCGGCATTGGGCCCCACGAGATATTGCGGTACATTCTGCCGGCTAGTTGAGGGAGTTCGTTCCCTACTGTGTGCGCCTGGGGCCGAGCGGCCACGTCCTCTACCAGCAACAGAGGCTCCACGGACACCACCACGACCGCGTCCTCGTCCCTTAATAGTATTTTTCTTCATTGTTGCGATTCAACTCGCACCACAATGAAATATATTATTTTTATAAGCAAAATCCCTCACTGGAATACTTTCAGTCTTTTGACTGTATGGATTACAGATGGAATGACTGTTATATGTGAGTACCGCTTTCTTTGACAGATTCTAGTATGGGTACATATATGTTTTCCCAACCCCAGCACATTAATTTGCTAATTCCAGATGTATGAAAGCATGAGCCTAACTGTATCTAGTATATTGAGCGCCAGATAAACTAACTTGGCCTTTTTAAATAAAAAAATTCCCTCACTGGAATACTTTCAGTCTTTTGACTGTATGGATTACAGATGGAATGACTGTTATATGTGAGTACCGCTTTCTTTGACAGATTCTAGTATGGGTACATATATGTTTTCCCAACCCCAGCACATTAATTTGCTAATTCCAGATGTATGAAAGCATGAGCCTAACTGTATCTAGTATATTGAGCGCCAGATAAACTAACTTGGCCTTTTTAAATAAAAAAAATTCCCTCACTGGAATACTTTCAGTCTTTTGACTGTATGGATTACAGATGGAATGACTGTTATATGTGAGTACCGCTTTCTTTGACAGATTCTAGTATGGGTACATATATGTTTTCCCAACCCCAGCACATTAATTTGCTAATTCCAGATGTATGAAAGCATGAGCCTAACTGTATCTAGTATATTGAGCGCCAGATAAACTAACTTGGCCTTTTTAAATAAAAAAATTCCCTCACTGGAATACTTTCAGTCTTTTGACTGTATGGATTACAGATGGAATGACTGTTATATGTGAGTACCGCTTTCTTTGACAGATTCTAGTATGGGTACATATATGTTTTCCCAACCCCAGCACATTAGTTTGCTAATTCCAGATGTATGAAACGCAGGCCTAACTGTATCTAGTATATTGAGCGCCAGATAAACTAACTTGGCCTTTTTAAATAAAAAAAATTCCCTCACTGGAATACTTTCAGTCTTTTGACTGTATGGATTACAGATGGAATGACTGTTATATGTGAGTACCGCTTTCTTTGACAGATTCTAGTATGGGTACATATATGTTTTCCCAACCCCAGCACATTAATTTGCTAATTCCAGATGTATGAAACGCAGGCCTAACTGTATCTAGTATATTGAGCGCCAGATAAACTAACTTGGCCTTTTTAAATAAAAAAATTCCCTCACTGGAATACTTTCAGTCTTTTGACTGTATGGATTACAGATGGAATGACTGTTATATGTGAGTACCGCTTTCTTTGACAGATTCTAGTATGGGTACATATATGTTTTCCCAACCCCAGCACATTAATTTGCTAATTCCAGATGTATGAAACGCAGGCCTAACTGTATCTAGTATATTGAACGCCAGATAAACTAACTTGGCCTTTTTAAATAAAAAAAAATTCCCTCACTGGAATACTTTCAGTCTTTTGACTGTATGGATTACAGATGGAATGACTGTTATATGTGAGTACCGCTTTCTTTGACAGATTCTAGTATGGGTACATATATGTTTTCCCAACCCCAGCACATTAATTTGCTAATTCCAGATGTATGGAAGCATGAGGCCTAACTGTATCTAGTATATTGAGCGTCAGATAAACTAACTTGGCCTTTTTAAATAAAAAAAATTCCCTCACTGGAATACTTTCAGTCTTTTGACTGTATGGATTACAGGTGGACTGGTATTAGTAGGGGTGACACAAGCACACCCAAGTCCCTGATGTAGGATTTCTATGGCACAGACCACTATTACAAGTGATTAATGGACGTTGGGAGAGATTGTGCTGCAGCACTAGTCCCAAGATGGCCGCCGCCTATCAGCCCAGTAACATGTGCCACAAAATGGTCCGCACAACCTTTAAAAAAATAGCCTTGGACTGTGCTGCTAAATCGCTATTGGTCTGAATCCCAGGTGTAGATGTCTGACTTGTTTGGAGCTTTGGAATGCACACTGTGGCAGCTTCTGCTGCAGCACTACAAGTCGCAAAATGGCGGCGGCGGTCAGCTCAGGTACATGTGGATGGAAAAATCACTCTGGCCACTCTAAAAATAGCCAATCCCTATCAAAAAAGCAGCTCAGCTGCAGTTGTTCAGATGAATCACAGGTGGAGGAGAGAAATTTGCTTCCAGTTATTCAATTATCCCTGCCTATTCTCGCCCTAGCATCAGCTGCGTCTATCCCTGTTCTATTCACATCGGGAGTGAGCACGTCCCGACGTGCGCACAAGCTTATAAAGAGGCTGAGTCACATGCTGCACTCGGCCAATCACAGCCTTGCCAATAGTAGGCATGGCTGCGATGGCATCTTAGGGCAAGTAGTATGATGCATGTTGATTGGCTGCTTTGCAGCCTTTCAAAATGCGCCTAAATCCATGCCGAACGACGAACCCGAACCCGAACTTTTTTGAAAATGTCCGGGTTCGGGTCCGGGTCCCGGACACCCCAAAATTCGGTACGAACCCGAACGATGCTCGAACTGTTCGCTCAACACTATCTGTCATAGCTTCAAGACAGGAGATTTCCTCGTCGCTAAAATTTGCATTGATGCTGAAACCCAGGGGGCCAATACTCATGGGTCGTTCTCCCTCAGATTTTTTGGGGGGTCCTCTTAGGGTTGTGGGGTTGTCATATATTCTTTTCAGGTTCAATTTTCTGGTAGCTTTAAGTAGATCTATTTCAAATTGGACTGGATCGAATTGCTCCGTTAAACTGTAATTGAGGCCCTTGTTGAGCACCCGTTCACAGTCACGGGGCAACTCGATCCCAGACAAATTCACTACCAAATTCTCTTCTCTGATAGGCTCCTCCTCTATCGTTTCCAGGATACCTGTTTTCGTTTGTAACCCTGTTTCCCTATACTTTTGTTTTTTACTTTTCCCTCTTCTTCTTCTAATGCCTTTTCTAAAGGGCTCATGTCCATCAAAGGATTATCTGTGTCATTGTGAGTACTAGAGCCCGAATCCGATGTCCAGTAATCACTCTTTCTTCTTTTCTGTCATATCTTTTTCTGTTGTTTTGTACTCCAGTTGAACTTTTTTCCTGCATCGTAATCTAACTTATCACTTAAACATTTGTCGCGTTTATTTTCTTTTATGCCACTCTGTATTATAGTCAGTTTTTTGTCCATTTGTTTGAAGAAAGCTTGGGATTGGCTGTCAGTATGTCGAGATGCCAGGACTGTCTTTGCTTTCTGTAGTTCGTAGGTTATTTCTCCATATTCTTTTTCATTTTGTTTTAACACCATCTCCATAATGGTGAGGGAAAACTCCTGATGGATCCGATGCCATTCAGCATCAAAAAGTGGGTCATCCTGGAATTGAGATATTTCTTTAAAAATTCTTAATCCTCGTAGCACTCTTTTGCTTTCGCGGTAGGATTTAAGTGAGCCGATCGTCCAGTATACTCGGACCTCCTTTTCAGCCATTTGTAACACTTTTCCTTCCAAAGCTTTTGTGCTGAGTATTTCGTATATATCCTTTTGATTGCACTGTAGAAAGTATGCATCTGCCCCCTCTCTGCCTTCCATTACTCCCGGTGTTGGTTCGTCATCTGCTGTACTATCCGTCATACTTGCTACAGATTCAGTTTGATCTATAATCATTAGGTTGCGTGTGTGCTCTACTGGAAAAAGTCCAGAGCAAAGTTCAGTAATTATTATAAAATATAGAAAAAGTAACCATAGGCACTACACCGCACCTATAGTTATTTTGGATACCAATAGCGAGGAGTGATTCCTCCCGGTGGTGCTCAGCCTGTAGCAGCAGGAAATGTGCAAGTATCTTCAAACGAAGGAGAATATAAAAACGAGCGGCACTCACCGATTGTGGAGATGTACACTTTATTCCATAGCAGGAGGAGGATACATACGGTGCAAACACAGCATGAAGCAACAGCCGTTTCGCACGTGTGCGCTTTTTCTGGCTTCTTACTATTGGCGGAAAATAACTATAGGTGCAGTGTAGTGCCACTGGTTACTTTTTCTATATTTTATAATAACCACTGGGTTGACACCATGAGTGTCATGCCCTGCTCTGGTGAGGTGCGGAGGTCTGTCAGGTTGGCAGCACGTGTGTAGTTTTCTGTTTACTTGGAGTGAGCTGTACCTGCCTCCCTTCAGGTGCACTGGGTGGGGTCATTTGTGTGAGTTTAAATCAAGCACCTACCCAGTGTCCCTACCGGGTTATAGCTTCTTTCTCACTCTGAGGAAAGTTGAATTGCTATTTCTGCTCTGCTTCAAAGATAAGTGTGTGTTTTTTTTCCATTTGTGAACTGTCTAGGCTATTAGTTAAACACCTGCTTTTTCCAGGATTAGAGGAAGCAGGCTGCCATTTTTCCCCCTTGTCCACTAGCTCAGGGACTATAGGGTTTATACAGTCTTAGGCACAGGGGCACGTTTATTCCCACGTTTGGGGTCTAAACGTGTGCACAGCAGTCTAGGGTCAGCTGATAGGATCTTGTCAGAAGGTAACCATTATCCCCAGCTTTTGCCTAGACGCTTGTTTGTTGTTTCTATTGCATCTTGTACCCTTCCCGGCGTGACAATGAGCGGTGTCAAGGAAGCTTAGTCCAGGTAGACGTGGGTCAGTCTTTGCCAACTCTAGCTCCATGAGGAGGTCACTTAGATCTTGGCGCTTGTGATAGTTTTTGTTCCCTATTTTTGGGAAGTTTTGCAGTCTCTTGAATAGAGTGCTCTCTATGGCCTCAGAGCTACCATAGGCTTGCTCAAGTCTTGCACATGCAGCAACAAGACCTGCATCTGGATGGTCAACATGTACTGTTCTGAGTCTTTGAACACGATCTGCAGATTCTGGCCCCAGCCACTTTATGAGCAAATCAAATTCTACCTTAGTGGTAAGGTTGAGATCAGCAAATAGCAGCCTTGAAGGTTGATCTCCAGGCCCTGTAGCTCTCTGGACAGTCATCAAACCCTAAAACTTATCATTTTCCACTGCAAGATCCCCTTGTTGGTTCAGTGCATCAGTCCTGGTCAGTCCTTCTGAAGAATCCTCTATATTAGAGTCCTGCAAGAAAGATGAGTATTTTGCAGACAGCCGCTGGTAGTGTACATACACAGCAAATAGGCGATTTATAGAGTCTCTTATTTCAGCTGGTTGATCATTAGAGTGTGACAAAACTGACATGCAGTGTGAGGTTCTGTCCCAGAGGTCTATCAGATTATTGGAGAACTCATCTGTAGTGGCATCATAGTTTTCTCTGAGTTTCTGTGTTGGTTTTATTGTACGTTTGGGTCTTACTCTATTCGGTAATATATTCAGAATCTGCTCCCTGTACGTCTGCCGATTCAGAGGCAGGATGTATCTGCATTGGTTCAGCCATAAGAGCGTTCAGAGCCTTGTCTAGACCTTTTTTTTTACAATTTTGATAAAATGGTACTGTCTCTTTTAAGAAGACGAACAGCAGCTTAAACAAGTGAGGTAACACAGTTCAATGTAGAGAAACGGTTTTCAACATTCACGTTAAGTGCAGTAAGCTTGTGCGACCATGTGCTTTCACAAGATGGCTGATGGCACTGAGCTTGATTGCAGATTAGGCACACACATATACACAGCAGGCTGTAGGTATTCTATGCATCTGTCACAGGACGCGGCGACGCACGCGTCTGGTCCCCTCCGGCAGCATCAGGAGACACCTTCCCAGCAGAGCGGGGAGCCGCTCGGCGTCTCCGCTCCGCTGATACACAGGTATCCTGGCAACGGAGGATGCCGTTGCCAGGATACCTGTGTGGACTGAGCGCTCAGATGTCAGTCCTGGGGCAAGTCATGTGGTGCTGACCACGTCACATGACCTTAGCCCCTGTGTATATAAGCAGGCAACCTGCTGGCCACAGGTTGCCTGTGATTGTGCTTATTAGGCTACCTTATACTCCGTTAGATTGCTCTGTATTTGACCTTCTGCTTGTGATTTGACCCTCCTTTGCCTCTCCCTTGTATTCTTACGAGACCTCCAGGCTTGACCTCCAGCTTGTTCCTCGTACTGTCTTTGCCTCTCCCTTGCATTCTGACGCAACCTCCCGGTTTGACCTTCGGCTTGTTACTCATATTGTCTTTGCCTCTCACATGTATTCTGACGTGACCTCTCGTTGTGACCTTTGCTAGTTGGCTATCCTTCTTGCCTGCTGTACGCTCATGCTGCCGCACGCTGCCCGTTACTTGTCTCTGCTTTTATTTGTCTCTCCCGCACTTACTCAAGTTAGGGACCGCTGTCCAGTTTCACTCCGTTGTTTGGCACGGGAAGTGCAAGTAGGCAGGGACAAAGGTGTGGGTGGCATGCTCTCTCTCTCTCTCTCTCTGATTCTAGGGCGGCGTGACAGAATCACAGACTGTTACATTCATTATGGACCCTCTGCAAAGTCTTACCAACCACGTGCAGAACTTAGCACAAATAATACAGGAACTTGGGGAAAGGTTACAGGCCCAGGAAGCCGCTTGGACCTTCCCACTAGCTGCCCCGACTGCACCGCAGACTGAGCCTCGTGTTAAGTTGCCTGACTGTTTTTCTGGTGATCGCAAGTGTTTTCTGGCCTTCAAGGAAAGTTGTAAGTTATACTTTCGCTTGCGCCCTCACTCATCAGGTTTTGACCCTCAGAGGGTGCAGATAATTATTTCCCTCCTCCAAGGCGACCCTCAGGAGTGGGCGTTCGACCTTGCCCTTTATCTCCTGTCCATAGAGGCATTTGTTTAGGCGCTGGGGGTTTTGTACGACGAACCCGATAGAGCCTCAGTAGCTGAGTCCCACCTTAGGTCCCTCACTCAGGGTGATAGGCCAGTAGAGGACTACTGTACCCAGTTCCATAAGTGGTGCGTAACCTCAGGCTGGAACGAACAGGCGCTCAAAATTCAGTTCAAGTCAGGCCTTGCTGAAAATCTCAAGGATATGCTCGTAACTTACCCCTGTCCAGAGCTCTTAGAGGAGACCATGACTTTGGCCATTAGGTTGAACAGACGTGTCAGGGAGAGACAGCGGGAACATCTTTTCTTTCCCCAGGAACCAGCTTGGAGTCTCACTTGGATGAACCAATGCAGCTTGGCATGACTCGAAGAGAACGACGTTGACGACAGGCTGCCTGTTTCTACTGTGATGATTCTAAACACTGGGTTCGTCAATGTCCCAGGATCCCTACCTCTGGTAGACCACCTAAATTTGAGGGATCCAAAGACAAGGAACTCCCGGAGGTGGTAAGAAAGAAGTTATTACCCATTTCCGTTGCCTTTGGGACTGTCAAGGGGTCAGGTAGAGCTTTTATTGATTCAGGTTCTGCCTTTAGTTTTATTGATCTCAAGTTCATGGTTTCAGGTGGGAATTCCGGTCTTGAATCTGCCCACTCCCATTCATATCGTGGCCATTAACTTCACTCCCTTGTTGGGCAGAACTGTCAAATGATACACTCCATAATTAACCTTGTCTGTCGGGGTATGTCATTCGGAGAGATGCTCGTTCTTTGTTCTCGAGAATTTGCCCGTAGAGGTGGTATTAGGGATGCCCTGGTTGTAGCTCCACAACCCAGTCATTAACTGGACCACGAGTGAGTTAGAGAGGTGGGGTCCCAATTGTAGCTCCTGTGTAACCCCTGTCCAGGCAGGGGTTTCTTCTGATGTTATGACGATTCCCCCATATTTAGAAGAATTCCTAGAGGTCTTCTCCACACCCGAATTGGAGACTCTCCCTCCTCATAGATCCTATGACTGCACCATAGATTTAGAGGCCGGGTCTAAGTTCCCCAAAGGGCGTATTTACAACCTTTCTGGCCCCGAACGCAGCGCCATGAAGGAATATCTAAGGGAAAGTTTAAAAAAAAAGGACATATCAGGCCCTCCACCTCCCCCATGGGTGCAGGGTTCTTTTTTGTCAAAAAGAAAGATGGTGGTCTTAGACCCTATATCGACTACAGAAGGTTGAACAAGATCACCATTAGGAATCAGTATTCTATCCTGTTGATTCCTGACTTGTTCAACCAGGTTTTGGGGGCTTCCTGGTTTTCCAAACTAGACTTAAAAGGGGCTTATAATGTTACACGCATTAAGGAGAGAGATGAGTGGAAAACCACCTTCAACGCCCTGGAGGGGCACTTTGAGTATTTAGTCATGCCATTCGGTCTCAGTAACGCCTACAGTTTTCCAGAATTTTATGAATGATATCTTCAGGGAGTTTATTGTCAGATTTGTTATTGTGTATGTTGACGATATCTTGATTTTCTCTCCGGATTGGGGATCCCATGTCTCCCACCTAAAACAACTGCTTGGTATCCTCAGAGAGAATCACTTGTCGGTCAAACTCGAAAAATGTATGTTTGGATTACAGGAAATGTTGTACTATTTTGTATATCCTTACTCCACACTCATTTAAAATGGATCCCAAGAAGGTTCAGGCTATTCAAGACTGAGTGAGACCGTCCTCCCTTAAAGCTTTACAGTGCTTTTTGGTGTTCTCTAATTATTATCGAAAATTTATTTAAAAAAATTCTGTTATCGCCAAGCCCTTGACCGATTAAACTAAGAAGGGGGCGGATCTTGTTAACTGGCCACTGGCTTTTGAGTCCCTTGAGAAGTGTTTCCAGAAGGCTCCAGTCTTGATTCAGCCAGATCCAGAGGTACCATTCGTTGTTGAGGTTGACGCATCGGAGGATGGGGTGGGGTCATCCTTTCCCAGGGATCTTCTAATTTCATTAATTTAAGACCTTGTGCGTTTTTTTCTCGTAAATTCTCTTCCACTGAGAGAAATTATGACATTGGTAACAGGGAACTACTGGCTATCAAATGGGCTTTCGAGGAATGGAGAAATTTTTTAGAAGGGGCCAGACACCGTGTCACGGTTCTTACTGACCATAAAAATCTAGTGTTTCTTGAAACCGCCAAACACCTTAATCCTAGGCAAGCTACATGGGCCCTGTTCTTCACTCGTTTTAACTTTTTACTTTCAGGCCAGGAAGTAAGAACATCAAGGCAGACGCCTTGTCCTGAAGTTTTTGTGCTTTTCAGCCCCCTGACACCCCTCCTGAATCCATTCTGCCGGCTTACATCATTTTGGCTTCGGTTTCTGCTGACCTCTCTTTTGAAATTACTTCTGCACAGAATCTCGCTCCTGCATGTACCCCCTCAGATAAGTTGTTCTTCCGTCTCCAAATATTGGGCGAGTGTCACGACTGTCTTGTGCGGCCATCCCAGTATCAATGCTACCATAGAACTGGTGTCCAGATCTTTCTGGTGGCCCACGTAGTGCAGAGATGTCTGTTCATATGTGTCCGCTTGTGAGGCATTTGCTAAATCCAAGTCTTCTAGAACTCGTCATGCTGGTTAACTTCGACCTCTACCCATTCCCTGCAGGCCATTGTCTCACATTTCCATGGATTTTATCACCGATTTTCCCATTTCTGAGGGGAAGTCAGTGGTTTGGGAAGTGGTCGACTGTTTAAGTCAAATGGTGCATTTCATCCCGCTGGCTAGACTCCCCAATGCCGAGATGCTGGCGTCCTTATTTGTGGACCACATTGTACGGCTGCATGGGGTTCCTGAGAATGTTGTTTCTGACAGTGGTGTTCAATTTGTCTCTAAGTTCTGGAGAGCTTTCTGTCAAAGGTGTAAAATTTCTTTATCCTTTTCGTCAGCCTTCCATCCGGAGACCAACGGGCAGACGGAAAGGTTAACCACCTCCTGACCGCCTAACGCAGGGATGCGTGCTGCGGGCGGCCGGGTTATTCCTCGTTGACGCATCGGCGCGCCATCTCGCGAGAGGCGAGATTTCCTGTGAAAGCGCGTGCGCAGGTTCACAGGATCGCATCAGCAGGAACTTTAACTACAGCCTGCCAGCGCTGATCATGCGCTGGCAGGCTGTAGATGTTAAAAAAAATGGCATCTGAATCACATATCAGACGCTGTTTTGTAAACCGCGTCTGATATGCCTGCTGCCTGCTCCTCTGGTGGTCCCTTTTGCTTGGGACCACCAGAGGACAGTGCACCAATCACCACACACCAACACCCCCCCATCACTGATTAACCCTGATCACCCCATGTCACCCCCCTGATCACCCACTGTCACCCCCCCTGTCACTAATCACCCCCCTGTACGGCTCATTCAGACGTCCGTATGTGTTTTGCGGATCCGCAAAACACGGACACCGGCAATGTGTTTTCCGCATTTTGCTGTCTCTGCTGTCCCGTTAACTGTCTCTGCTTTTATTTGTCTCTCCCGCACTTACTCAAGTTAGGGACCGCTGTCCAGTTGCGCTCCGTTGTTTAGGATGGGAAGTGCAAGTAGGCAGGGACAGAGGTGTGGTTGTCAGTCTAGTGGGCGCATGCTCTCTCTCTCTCTGATTCTAGGGCGGCATGACAGCATCTTTTGACTATTTTGACTCTGATTGTTGTAATAGCGATTTATCCCTAGTGAGACCTCTATGCCTGCCCTGTATAAGCAGATATAATCACTGTGGACAATCCTTATCAGATAGCTTGAACTTGCCAAAACCATGTTCATCCGTGTAACTTGCTTTACTGTGTAAGTCAGACAACAGGGTACAGTAGAACAGATGCATTCCGGTATTGTGCGGTCAAAAGATGATGCTTTCACTAGCATACATGAGAATACATGTGTCCCTGTATATTTGACTGAAGCAGCATAGAAGATACAGGAATTGAAGTACACAGAAGAAGGGGTAAAGCATTGAAAGGAAATAAGTCACAGATATCAAAGAAGTGAACATGAAAAACAAGTGCATTACCAAAAACGGCCACTAGATGGGAGCATATAACCAAACATAGAAATACTGCATAAGAAATGGTTCAATGATTCACTATATAAATTCCATATACATTGTAACTGTGTAGCAGCACATTTACCCATAGCTTTGTATGTCAGTGTCACTTAGGTATGATTTACTATTGCTGTTGTTGGGTTCAAGAGCTTAGGGGAGGATTCATAAAGAATAAACGAAAAGCAATAACTTGTTTTCTAAAAATAAATTGATGACCCTGAGCTGAACTTCAATAGCACTGCTCATTTCTACTGGGAAGTTAAAATCTCCCATTATGACTGCCGCTGAACTTCTGCTTCCTTTGTGATGTTTGGGGTTTATAGGTTGCATCAAGTTTAAAGGGGTTGTCTCACTTCAGTAAGTGGCATTTATCATGTAGAGAACGTTAATACAAGCCGCTTAATAATATATTGTTATTATCCATAGTGCTTCCTTTGCTGGCTGGATTCATTTTTTCTATCACATTAAACACTGCTTTTTTCCATGGTTACAGACCACCCGGCAATCCATCAGTGGTGGTCGTGCTTGTGTAACGTCCCAGAGTGGCATCACAACTTCTGCACCCGCTACTGTCTCCTATGGTCTAATATAATGTCATCCTATGAGTTTGGGTCCTGCATTTACAGGTAGTAGCACCGAGATACGTGCACCAACATTAAGGGACATTTCGGCCACCCTACACCACTCTGGCATTCCTACACCTGGGTACCATACACAGTATCACTAAAAGGGGTCCTGTGCCCTTGTTGCTTCATTGCAACTGGTGTCACGAAACAAGTACTAGACTCTTAAAGGGCCCTGGGGGAGGCGCCCGTTGCACTTGCACACCATAGGGGAAAAAAAGCATCAGCCTCTCTGGTGGCCCGGATGATGGGAGCGCACATAGGCTAGTCCTTTTTCCTATATTGTACAAGCACGGCCACCACTGATGGATTGCATGGTGGTCTGTAACTATAGAAATGATCAGTGTATAATGTGATAGAAAAATGAATCCAGCCAGCAAAGGAAGCAATATGGACAATCACAATACATTAGTAAGTGCCTTGTTTTAACTTTCTGTACATGATAAAAGCCACTTACTAAAGTGAGACAAGAGATAGCGCAGGAAAGTGCTAGAGGGCTGCAAAAGGCAGCAAAATGTAGGTAAATCCCCTGCAAACAAATGTGGATAGGGAAATGACTTAAAATAAAATAAAGTAAATAAAAATTAACTAATATAATTGGCAACTTGGAGGAGGTGGAATAGGAGGTTGGGGTGGCGTCGGGTGGGAATGCTATGGGAGCTAAAGTTCTCATCACAGCCAAAAAGGATTCATGTCTGCCTGCAGTGCCACAGGCCTCATTCACAGACTCAGGGCCATGGCAACCATAAATGGGAGTTGAAGTTCACATCACAGCCAAGAAGGATTCATGTCTGCCAGCAGTGTCACAGGCCTCACTCACAGACTCAGGCCCAAGACAACCATACATGGAAGTTTAAGTTGTCATCACAGCCAAGAAGGAATCATGTCTGCCTGCAGGGCCACAGGCCTTATTCAAACATTCAGGCCCATGGGACCCACAAAGAGGAGAGTTAAAATCATGCCAAGACAGTATTGATTTCACCCAGCAATGCCACAGGCCTCATTCACAGATTCAGACCCATGGCACCCACAAAGAGGAGAGTTACAATCATGCCAAATCGGTATTGATTTCACCCAGAAGTGCCACAGGCCTCATTTACTAGTTCAGGAGGACCATGGCACCCGCAAAGAGGAGAGCGGTCCAGAAATAGCAGCACAGGCCTTAGGTCAACCTGCAATGGAACAGGCCATTATCATTTATGTAGGCCCCTGACACCTAGACAGAGGAGAGGTCATTTGACAGTAAAGAGAGTTTAATTTCTCCCACCAAGACAGCAAGCAATTAAACAAAATATAGGCCCCTGACACCCACACAATGGGGCGGTCATTTGACAGTAAAAAGAGCTTAGTGTCTCCCACCAATGCAACAAACGATGAAAAAAAATATAGGCCCCTGACAACCAGACAATGTAGAGGTCATTTGACAGTACAAAGAGAATAATGTCACCCAACAAAGCAACAAATGATTAAACGACATATAGGCCCCTGACACCCACACAATGGGGCAGTCATTTGACAGTAAAAAGAGTTTAATGTCTCCCAACAAGACAGCAAGCAATTAAACGAAATATAGGTCCCTGACACCCAGACAGAATAGAGGTCATTCGACATCAAAAAGAGGATAATGTCACCCACCAAAGCAACGGGTGATTATCTGAAATGTAGGCCCCTTGCACCCAGACCGAGGAGAAAGGTCCCATAGCAGCAAAAGAGGCATCATGTTACCCATCATTGGAACAGGCCACTTTCAGTAATTTTAGCCCCAGCACCCAGACAGAGGAGAGAGTTCCCGTAGCAGAAAATCAGGCTTCATGTCACCCACCAATGGAACAGGCCACTTTCAGTTATTTAGGCTCCAGCACCCAGACAGAGGAGAGAGGTCCCATAGCAGCAAAACAGGCATCATGTTACCCACCAATGGAACAGGCCACTTTCAGTAATTTAGCAGCAGGTGATTAGCTGAAATGTAGGCCCTTGTCACCCAAACAGAGGAGAGGTTCATTCAACTTGGTGTTGCCCCCAAAATAGTGTTGAGCGCGAATATTCGAATATCAAATTTTTATCGTGAATATTGCAACTTCGTACATAACATAACATAATTCTTGAATATTGCGAATATAGGGCTATATATTCGCTATTTCGAATATTCGTTTTTGTTAAGTTGTTCCCACTTGCCAAAAGCAGTTCTTCTTACATGTCTGGTGGACTCCATGCTCCTTGCCCGCTCCAGTCAGTGCCTGTTGCCGAGTCTGCTGAGTGCCAACTTCCCGTCCGCATGGAGCATCCCCATCACTATGGGAACGCCTCCATGCTAGAATGTACTGTCGGATTTGAGAATCACGGTTATCTAGACCATGGCAAAAGTTGGATGCGCAATGCGAGTATACTTACTAAAATTTCTCGCATTGCGCATCTAACTTAATTTTGTGTATAGTCAACATTCCTAATGGTGGGGGGGTACTTGGGTTGCTAGAATTAACAAATATAGAGAATATAGCGTTATATTTCTTAATTCTAGCAAGCAAACCAACTAAGTTGGATGCGCAATGCGAGAATGTTACTCGCATTGCGCATCCAACTTAGAGCGTGGAATAGGCTTTAGGCAACTTTACTATTGCCAATCGGAAAGTTGTCTAAGTTGGATGCGCAATGCGAGTAAACTTACTTACTAAACAACTTAGTTCTGTTCAAACAAAACAATAGCTGATCTCAGGGAGACCAGCCACAAAAACATGGGGGAGCCTTAGTTAAGAGTCTCAACACAGCAATCAAAAGTGCAAAGCTCCCTGGGAAACAGTAATATGCAAAATAAATGTGGAGCCCCAGTATTGGGTCTACAACACAATGAAAGCCAGATATCCCTGAAAGGAAGGAAAACCGGTGCAAAGGGGTGTCTCCATTACAGAGATCACCAAATCCACCATATTAAGTGGCCCCTATGTCAAGATCCCGCTTTTTTACAAGCTTTAAGGATGTGACGGGGAAACCTAAGCCAGAACTTAGTTCTGTGTATAGGCAACGTTCCTAACGGTTGGCTTGCTAGAGTAAACGAATATAGAGAATATTGCAATTTAAAGCGAACCTGTCACCTGCTTTTTACCTCTTAAGCTGTTAACTGTACCTTATAGATCATTGTAACCTTGTTTCCAAACAGGTGTTTTCCGTTTTTCTGGGGTTTATATTCCTGAAAAAATCACTTTATAATCTCCTGCTCTGCTGCGTCTGAAGTCACCAGACAAGTCAAGGAGGCAGACCCTCCTGACTGCTGGATGCGACTCCCGCCCTAACCCCGCCTCTCATCCCTATGATTGACACTAGCTCTTCTGCCCGGGACCGCTGGTCTCGGCGGCGCATGCGCCGTCTGCCTTCATAGCAGCGTGATACCGAGCCTCACGCTGAGTGATCTGCATTTCACCAGCGGCCCGGCTAGAGAGGAGAGAAGTGCGCAAGCGCGATCTAGCAAGGGATCGCGCTGCTATGAAGGCAGACGGCGCATGCGCCGCCGAGACCAGCGCGGTCCCGGGCAGAAGAGCTAGTGTCAATCATAGGGATGAGAGGCGGGGTTAGGGCGGGGGAGTCGCATCCAGCAGTCAAGGAGGGTCTGCCTCCTTGACTTGTCTGGTGACTTCAGACGCAGCAGAGCAGGAGATTATAAAGTGATTTTTTCAGGAATATAAACCCCAGAAAAACGGAAAACACCTGTTTGGAAACAAGGTTACAATGATCTATAAGGTACAGTTAACAGCTTAAGAGGTAAAAAGCAGGTGACAGGTTCGCTTTAAGTAAGTTTAAAGTTGTGCATCCAACTTACAGCGGGGTATATTCTCAATAATCGTTTATTCTATTAAGGCAGCCAATAGGAAGTTGCCTAAGTTGCATTCGCAATATGCGCATGATGTTTCTATCCGGAGAATTCTAATCTTCATTGAAATATTTGTGTGAGCCTATACGGGCGTGGCTTTGTCTTGCGAGTTTGTTGACAGGTGGAAGTTTGAATCGCAGTGCATTACTCCTGTGTGACTCGCGTGGAAATGGTCTCGAGCAATTTTAAAGAAGTCGAGGAAGATCTTCTGATCACTGTAAGTAATTCCACATTACAGCACTGTATTACATATCACTGTATTACATATCACATGCAAATGTATTTATACAAATTCACATGTTATCTTGCTTCAGTGCAAATTAACCGTGTCAAAGCCAGAGGTTTTTTTGTTAGCCTTTTATTTCGCTCACTGCCTTCAAAGAGCCATAACTTTTTTATTTGTCTGTTCACATAGCCAATACAGGGCTTGTTTTTTGCGGGACAAGTTGTACTTTCTAATGCCGCCATTTAATATTGCATATGATGTATTGGGAAGCCAAACAAAATGCAAAATGTACAAAAATTGCTAAATAAAAGCAATGCCACCCCAGTTTTACGGGTTTTTAACCCCTTAAGGACACATAACGTACCGGTACATCATGTGTAGTTCCGATCACCGCCACGCAGTGGGCCGTGACCGGAACTGAGTGCCTGCTGAAATCAATCAGCAAGCACCCTGGGACAATGCGCGGGGGGTCAATTCAGACCTGCGGTTTGCGGCTTTTCCGCGTAATCAGGCGGCAGATGCGGTGGCTATCGGGTCCCCATTACAGCAGCACATAGCAGGGAAGGCAGTCCCGATGCTTACTTTAGCATCTGGGCTGCCATCCGGTAAAGAGCCTGGGAGATCCAGCCCCCTGGATCTCACAGGCAGGAAGCTGTATGAGTAATACACACTGTAGACATATTGTGTATTGCCACGTCCGTAATAACCTGCTCTCTAAAAATATCCCATGACCTAACCCCTCAGGTGAATACCGTAAAAAAATGCAAATAAAAGCAGTGTGTAAAAAGCCATTTTTTGTCACCTTACCTCACTAAAAGTGCAATAGCAAGAGATCAAAAAGTCATACGCACCTAAAAATAATGCCAATCAAACCGTCATCTCATCTCGAAAAAAATGAGCCCCTACACAAGACAGTCGCCCAAAAAATAAATAAAACTATGGCTTTTGGAATGTGGAGACAATAAAGAATCTTAAAAAAAATATATATATGTATGCTTTGTTATGTAAAACTGAAACGAACAACCCAAAAAAGTAGTCATATTTGGTATTGTCGCATCCTTGACAACCTGCTCTATAAAGATACCCCATGATCTAACCTGTCAAATGAATGTTGTAAAGAAAAAAAAAAAAAAAAAAACGGTGCCAAAACAGCTATTTCTTGTTACCTTGCCTCACAAAAAGGGTAATATAGAGCAACTAAAAATCATATGTGCCCTAAAATAGTACCAACAAAACTGCCACCCTATCCTGTAGTTTCTAAAATGGGGTCACTTTTTGGGAGTTTATACTGTAGGGGTGCATCAGGGAGGCTTCAAATGGGACATGGTGTCAAAAAACCAGTCCAGCAAAATCTGCCTTTCAAAAACCGTATGGCGTTCATTTCCTTCTGCGTCATCCCATGATGTGTATTTTTTTATTTGTTTAGTAATTTTTTTTAATTTAGGGAAAAGGTTGGTGATTTAACTTTTTTGGTTTATTCTTTTTTACTTTTAGATAGTTCTCATATAGAACTATAACAATCAGTCACCTGATTGCTATTATCATAGACTCCAACAAACATGTATTGGAGTCTATGATGATTTTCCTACTTTCGTATGGAGCTCTATTACAGGCAAGGGCTCTAAAAGAAATACTATGTAGCAGCCTTGTGTCATTTACAAAGAATGAGGCTGCTGCATACAGGCTCCGGCTCCTCAGATAGCCACATGGGAGGTCCAGTGCAAAACCTAAAGTAAAACTTTATTTTTTTGGCACATACAGATGCCATGTTCACGATTGACCACGGCATTTGAGGGGTTCAAAGTTCTTGATCGACATTACTGGCGGTGGCGGCTATGGCGCCCGCATCAGCCAAGAGCGGGGGCCATGTTTAAACAACTGCCCGATGACGTACAGCTATGTCATTGGGTGTGAAGGGGTTAATGATAGGTGCACTAAGTATTGTTATGACATCACACCACTATGTCTGGTAGCATGTATGTATGGACAGCAGAGAAATATCTCTCATATGCACATCCAGTTTCCTGCCTCACAGTGCATACCCCACATTGTATACCCCACACTATATACCCCACAGTGTATACCTCACAGTGTATACCCCAAAGTATATACTCCACACCGTATACCCCACAGTGTATATCCCTCAACACACACACACACAGTCTTTGGATTCTATTATGCGTCAGGTTGGTTAAGAGAAGTAATGTTTGACCGCCATTATTTGCTGGTAGCGTTACCCAGGGTGCACCATGTGGAGGCGAACCAGCTGTACACCCCATACTGTACCGTCACCTCACTAGACAGGTACACCTCTCCTCAGATGGCCAATATCCGATTGCTCATACCTCACACACATACAATTGCAATATAATCCGATTTTATAACTGTAACATTAAACTTAACATTTTACACTCAAATATTTTTTGTTGTGTTGAGATGATGACATTAAAGGGGTTCTGCAGTTCGTTACAACTGATGATCTATCCTAAGGATAGATCATCAGCATCTGATCGGCCGGGGACCCGGGACAACCGGGACCCCCGCCGATCAGCTGTTTAAGAAGGCAGCTGGGGCTGCAGGAGCGCCGCGGCCTTCTCACTGTTTACCTCTGCTAAATTCAGTAAACAGAGCTTAGCCTCGCCCACGCCACTTGTATACAAGTCGTGACGTCACTGGGCGGGGCGCTAGCAGAGGTAAACAGTGAGAAGGCCGCGGCGCTCCTGCAGCGCCGCTGCCTTCTCAAACAGCTGATCGGCGGGGGTCCCGGGTGTCAAACCCCGGCCGATCAGATGCTGATGATCTATCCTGAGGATAGATCATCAGTTGTAACAAACTGCAGAACCCCTTTAATTTCTAATACTTTTATTTAAAAAATGTGGGATTATATGGTTGCATTTTTATCCTCCAGCGCATGTTACAGATGAAATACAACACCACCAGGTCCCGCTTGGAGAAGCAGCGGATCCTGAAGGGATCGGTTATGAGCTATACCATGACCACAATGGCAAGCACAAGCAGATGGCCATTATTAAAAAGTGGTCTGACCTGAAGAGGAGACATCAGGATTGAATCACTGAGATCCGAAACAAAATCTGCCCAGGTACAATGCTTACATAACTTTTGTATCTTTCACCAACACTCTGTAATGTATATGTACATTTATGCTTTTTGAGGTTTATCTAACTTATGAAAATTTTGTCATTATAGGTGATCCTGTCCCCTCGGTCCGCTGCAGGCCTTCAAAAGGCAGTGGTGGTGGAGGAGGAGGTGTCAGAGGAGAAGCAGGAGCAGGCAGGACCCTCTGCTCCTACCCCACAACATGAGGATGCCGGACCCTCAGACCACCCTGGTTCTCATGAGGAGAATGAGGAAGAGGAGCTGGTGATAACCCCCCGCCAGGAGGGTAAATAATATGTGTTGTGGGTGTTTTAACTCAGTCACTGGTGTCAGTTTATTCCAGAAAACCATAACAAACATGTTAAATATTTATCCTTTAACCCCTTTTTTTTTCTGAAATAACTGTACGACCAAATAACAAGTGACTTACTGCATTTCGATGTACGCCACGCCCAAACTGCTTCCCGGGGCTGTGACACTATAAAGTGTCAAAGCCCCAGAGTCTCCGCTCTCCCCAGAAGCAGACACAAGTGGTAAGTCGGAAAGGGACCAATCAGAGTGTTCCCTTGCTAGTAAGCACTCCGATTGTTTTCTCTCTGCAGACTAACCAATCATAGCGCAGCACTTTTAAAAAAAAGCCTGTTTCAGTCCAGCGACATCTATGTGGTTGAGAGGGAGGTAGCTCCCTCTCTCTTCCATCTTGCCGTCACTGCTTCCGCAATGGCAAGATGGTTGCCATGGCACCCGGACGCCTTACAAAGGTGTCCTAGTTGCCATTTACCTAAGGCTGATCAGACCCTGAGGTCTGATCAGTCTTAGTGTAAGTGAAGCACTGACTATACAGTGTATTACAATAGATGACTATTGCAATGCAATGTGTAGTGATCAGACCCAATGGATCTTCAGGATACAGATGGGTTTCGATAAATTGAAAGGCAAAAATAATAAAAATGTAAAAGAAAAATAAATTTAGAAATGCTCTTTTCTCATATATATTCATTTATGTAATCTAAAAACTACATAAATAATAATAGTACACATAATTGATATAGCCGCATCCGTAAAACGCAGCTTTATAAAAATATAGCGTGACCTTACATCTTTGGCAAATCCCATACATAAAAAAAAACTGTCAAAAATAGACATATTTTATATACATATTTTGTAAAATTCCATGACATAATTTCCACCCCCAAGCGATCAAAAAGGCATATGCACCACAAAATAGTACCAATCAAACCGTCACCTCATCCCGCAATAAATGATACACTACTTGAGACAATATGAAAAGAAAATATGACTCTCAGACAATGGAGACAGTAAAATCTGTTTTTCAGGGACTCTAAACTGTTGTTATTGTGCAAAAGTTAAAGATTAAAAAAAAGTAGACATATTATGGAATTGCCGCGTCGCTATTAACATGCTCATTAAAAATTATCACATGACTTGACCCCTTTGTTGAACACTGAAAACACAAAAAACAACAAAACAGAGCCAAAAAAAGCGCCATTTTTTGTCAGCTTGCATATCAAAAATAGCAACACTAAGCAATAGAAAAGACCTCTGCCCCCAAAAATAGTACCAATCAAACAGTCAACTCATCTCACACAAAAAAAAATACTCTATTGAAATATTCCTAAGTAAAGAACTATATAACTGATTGCGATTTTAATGGCCAGCCCATTTAAACACTAATCAATAAAAGTTATTTATTTGATTGTCAATAATTTTTTTTTTGGGGTAGTACTAAAAGAAATGAGAAAAAAAAATCATTATGCTGCAGCGGGAGCATTCCAGGCAGATGAGGGCTTTCAAGCTTCGGTATAATGAAGAAATGAAGGCCATGGAGGAGTGGCATCAGAAGGCCATAGCGGAGCTGCTCAGCCAGCATGATCAACTGAATGCCGTGCCTTAGTTTTATTTATTTTTTATTTTATGTTTGTTTAAACAATTTTTTTATATTTTATTTATAAAGTTTGATTTGGTCTTAAATCATTTTTGGTTTTCTGTTTTATTTTAAAAACTCTGGTTACATTAAGGCAACTTTTTTCCAGCCAAAACTCATCAGTATCATGACATACAGCAGCTGCAGGTACATGGAAATTGGGTAGTATATGGTCTACACAGAACTCATAGTGGTGAGGATAATAGCAGCAGTCTTTGTTAATGGTGGAGTATAAGGCCTATGCAGAACCTATAGTGGTCAGGATAATTGCAGCAGTTATTGGTAATAGTGGAGTATAAGGCCTACACAGAACTCTCTAAAATCAGGACAACAGCAGCAGCAGGCAGATGGTAAGTTTCCATTGTAGTTCAAGGCCTACACATTGCTTTGACTCACTGGACTAAAGAGGTCTTACAATAAAGTTATCAGTAAGAATTACACCATAACATAACATTATAAAAAAATTAAATCACGCATTATAACACGATTTATTAACAAAATAAAAAAAGGCCTCTATGGCAACATGAGTTGGGAAAGTAGCTCCTCCATTTTCTGCATCCCTTTTCGGTGCTTTTTGGCCATCTCCTAGCTGATAACCCGGCGTTGCCCTTTAAGAGTGACCACCCCTTTAAGAGCGACATGTACTTGAAAAAAGTAGGCAAAGTAATATTCTTACATTGGGGTATATGCAACTTACTTAACTATTGTTTGGCTATGGCTATCTAGAACTAACAAATTTGACGTGATCTTCCTCAATTCTAGCAAGCCAACCATTAGGAACCCAGCTCTAAGTTTAATTCGCAATGCGAGTATATGTTCGCATCGCAAATGAAACTTAGAGCTGAGCTCCTAATGGTTGTTGCTAGAATATAACGAAGATTGAGAATATAGTGCTATATTCGTGATATTCGTTATATTCTAGCAATACAACCATTAGGAACCCAGCTTTAAGTTGAATTCGCAATGAGAGTATATGTTCGCAATGCAAATTAAACTTAGAGCTGAGTTCCTAATGGTTGTAATGCTAGAATATAACGAAGATTGAGAATATAGTGCTATATTTGTGATATTCGTTATCTTCGTCAATTCTAGCAATACAAGTTACAACTATTAGGAACTCAGCTCTAAGTTTAATTCGCGATGCGAATATAAATTCGCGTATAATATTCGATTTCGACGAATATATGACGAATATTCAATCGAATATTTGTGAAATATCTCGAAATCGAATATGGCACCTCCCGATCATCACTACCCAAAAAAAATGATACAATTAAAAAAAGAGGATTCAATAAAGAAGTGCCCTGGAGTACAAGAATGTATGGTTGAGGGCGAGGCAGTTATAAATGTCTTACTGGTCCATGTATCTGTGGTTAGGTGGACCTTGCCACAGATGGCTTTGCGCAGTGCACACTTGATTTTATCGGATACTTTGTTGTGCAGGGAAGGCACGGCTCTCTTGGAGAAGTAGTGGCGGCTGGGAACGACGTACTGTGAGGCCACCACCATCAGCTGTTTGAAGCTGTCCGTGTCCACCAGACTGAATGACAGCATTTCAAAGGCCAGTAGTTTAGAAATGCTGACATTCCGGGCCAGGGATGAAGGGTGACTAGGTGGGAATTTACGCTTTCTCTCCAAGGTTTGTGAGATGGAGAGCTGAACGCTGTTGTGTGACATGGTGGAGATGCTTGGTGACGGAGGTGGTGGTGTTGGTGGCACATCCTCTGTTTGCTGGGCGGCAGGTGCCAACGATCCTCCAGTGGTGGAGGAAGAGGCCGAGGCAGCAGCAGAAGAGGGAGCAGGAGGGGCCTGAGCCCTTTCTTGGTTTTGATGGTGCTTACTCCACTGCAGCCCGTGTCTCGCATGTAGATGCCTGGTCATGCAGGTTGTGCTAAGGTTCAGAATGTTAATGCCTCGCTTCAGGCTCTGATGGCACAGCGTGCAAACCACTTGGGTCTTGTCGTCAGCACATTGTGTGCAGAAGTGCCATCCCAGGGAACTCCTTGAAGCTGCCTTTGATGTGCTCGGTCCCTGGTGGCAGTGGCCAGTAGCAGGCGAACTCTCTTGGCAATAGTAGGCATGGCTGTGATGGCCTCTTGGGGCAAGTAGTATGACGCTTGTTGATGGGCTGCTTTGCAGCCTTTCAAAAAGCGCCATAGAAATCGCCGAACAACGAACCCAAACCCGAACTTTTACGTAAATGTTCGGCTCCAGGTCCATGTCCCAAACACCCCAAAATTCGGCACGAACCCAAACTATACAGTTCGGGCTCGCTCAACTCTACTTATAGGAAGTATCTGCAAAGAACCATCAGGGATTAGCCAGTGTTGTCAGTTGCTTATCCATGTGGTGCATCTTTTTTCTGTGAGTTAAAAGAACCATCAAGGCCTAAAACCTTACGTTCTAAACACACTGTGGGGTCATAGTTAGTAGAAGTCAACCACCTACGAGCATATACTAATTGACTATCTAAATAATAATTATAGAAATGAGTAAATGGCCACCCACTTTAGTCTACTAGCAGATAAGCAAACAGGAGTTTCCAACTGTATTCTAGGAGTAGAAAAACTTCCAATGTATGTTTATCACAATTAAAAGCAACTGTTCAACGTTTACTCAAGTCTGGACTCAACTTTGTTCCACACCATCAAAGTTAACTACCCCTTTGCACTGCTTCGGACTACACCACTTCTGTATCCAACTGTATCCAGGTAGGGACACCGTGACATATGTATACAACATCTACAGCGTCTGTAGGCCACCCTGCACCACTCTGGCAATCCTATTTCTGGGTACCAACACTACCATCTACAAAGGGGACTCCAAGTCCTCGCTGCTTCACGGCAGCTGGAGTCACGACTACTTGCTCTAAAAGAGGGACATATTTCATAGAAACATCCTAAGGGGCAAGGGATATCCCAGGCGCGGCTAGTGAGCCCGTTGCAGATACAAGTAGGAGAGTTACGAAAAAGATATAAAAATTGAGGCAACTGTTTAATTTTAAGCAAGATCTACCTACCAAGATCTGTCTACCAAAGTAAGAGGTAGAGACTTGTATTTCGCAGCTGATTTCTTAAAAGGGTTGTCTCACTTTGTCAAATGGCATTTATTATGTAGAAGAAGTCAATAATAATAATAACAATATAGATCATTTTTTATATATTCCTAATACATTCTCAGACAGTGGGTAGTTATTAGATATACTTTTCCAGTTATCTTTTAGAGAGTGTACCAATACAAGTTCTGTTTGTACAGGCCGCAGTTACCTTGCTACAGTCCAGCACATTCGCTACCATACGGTGCTATTATTAAGGTAGTGCTAAATAATAGTGGGAGTATCCGGGGGTATGATTGAGTGCCCTACATGCCTCCGCCCAATCTCATTGGTTCCCGTGTCCCATTCACATAGTTTAACAATATGCGCATGTCCCGATGTATGCGCGGTCATTCAGAGGTGTGTGCTAGACACATCACTTGGTCCGATCACATGATGGATCATGTGACTCATCATGTGTCCCAAGGTGCGGGTTCTCAGGCCGTCCGCGCTTGGTTTAAAAAGCAGCATAGGGAGGCTTATAAAGTGAAGCTGACATACGCAGGACACCAAATGCAAATTCCACCACATGTTCACCAGCACATTAATTTGCAGATGGAGGTAGAAGGATGTATCGTGCATGACCAACACCGGACCTCTGCCTTCACCCATCAGACCTAAGTCGGTAATCAATACTTGGGTTATAGTATTGTGAGTCCCCTGATGATTTGGCTAACTAGCCAATGAAATGCATTGGGGCGTCTTGTTTGATTAATAATAGGGTCTTCCTTTTGCACTCCCTGATGAAGCTGGGCAGTCAATGCTGCATAGGGATGCACAGGAATACCTAGAGTGAAAGGGAGTGTGGCTCAGAGGGGTCACCCTTGTGAGGGTGAGCGATATTGCTCTCTGAGCACTAGGTCTTGAATATAGGTATAACAGGGCTTTGTAGGGGACAAGACCCAGTTAGAGGATCCCCAGGACCCCAACTGCACATTAGTTGGCTGTCCTAATTATATATAACATATACATTACATTTCAGGACACCAATTTGGTAAGACCGCTCATTTTGCTTTGTTTGTGCACTGGTAATGACACACTTTTTGTGCGCCACTTTTTATATGTGATTGTGTATATTTAGGGTCTATATTTTAATGAAAACATTAGTAAAAGGTCCCCTAATTTAATTGTTTAGTTTAGAAGAAGTTAATACAAGACACTTACTAATGCATTGTTATTATCCATATTGCCTCCTTTGCTGGCTGGATTCATTTTTCCATCACATTATACACTGCTCGTTTCCATGGTTACAACCACGCTGCAATCCATCAGTGGTGGTCGTGCTTGCACACTATAGGAAAAAGCACTAGCCTATGTGCAGTACCATGGTCCCATTCACCAGAGAGGCCGGCGCCTTTTCCTAAAGTGTGCAAAAATGACCACCACTGCTGAATTGCAGGGTGGTCATAACCATGGAATCAAGCAGTGTATAATGGGGGCAGCCGCATGTGGATCACGGACTCATTAACTTGAATGGGGTTCACGATCCGCATCCAATGGTCCGCACCGCAAAAAAGTAGTGTATGCAGTGAGCTCCCGTAGTGTTTCCGTGGGGTTCTGATCTGTGCTTCCGCACCGCATCTCCAGGTAAAAAAAAAAAGGATACAACGTTTTTTTTGTTTTATTTTATGAAAAATTCAAATCACTCCCCTTTCCCTAAAATAAAAATACATAAACAATAAAAAATAAGGCCTCTTTCACATGAACGCGATGGATTAGGTCCGGATGTGTTCAGGGTGCGTTCAGTGAAACTCGCACCATTTTACAAGCAAATTCAGTTGCGTTCAGTTGTTCATTTTTTTCCACACGAGTGCAATCTGTTTCTATGCGTTTTTCACACGCATGATAAAAAACTGAAGGTTTACAAACAACATCTCCTGGCTCAGAGGGGTCACCCTTGTGAGGGTGAGCGATATTGCTCTCTGAGCACTAGGTCTTGAATATAGGTATAACAGGGCTTTGTAGGGGACGAGACCCAGTTAGAGGATCCCCAGGACCCCAACAGCACCTAAGGCCTCTTTCACACTTGCGTTCTGAGGATCCGGCAGGCCCTTCCGTCCCGCCGGATCCGTCAGAACGCAAGTCGCCTGAAAGCATTAGAAGACTGATCAGGATCCTGATCAGTCTTCGAAATGCTTTCAGGTTACTATGGCAGCCAGGACGCTATTAAAGTCCTGGTTGCTATAGTAGTAGTGGTGAGCGGGGGAGCGGTATACTTACAGTCCATGCGGCTCCCGGGGCGCTCCAGAATGACGTCAGAGCGCCCCATGCGCATGGATCACGTGATCCATGCGATCACGTGATCCATGCGTGTAGGGCGCCCTGACGTCACTCTGGAGCGCCCCGGGAACCGCACGGATGGTAAGTATACTGCTCCCCCGCTCCCCACTACACTTTACCATGGCAACCAGGACTTTAGCGTCCTGGCTGCCATGGTAACCATTGGGAAAAAGCTAAGCGTCGAATCCGGCGATGCGCCGAAACGACGTTTAGCTTAAGGCCGGATCCGGATTAATGCCTTTCAATGGGCATTAATTCCGGATCCGGCCTTGCGGCAAGTGTTCTGGATTTTTGGACGGAGCAAAAAGCGCAGCATGCTGTGGTATTTGCTGTGTCCAAAAAACGTTCCGGTCCTGAACTGAAGACATCCTGATGCATCCTGAACGGATTTCTCTCTATTCAGAATGCATGGGGATGATCCTGATCAGGATTTTTCCGGCATAGAGCCAGAGGACGGAACTCTATGCCGGAAAAGAAAAACGCCAGTGTGAAAGGACCCTCAGTTGGCTGTCCTAATTATATATAACATATACATTACATTTCAGGACACCAATTTGGTAAGACCGCTCATTTTGTTTTGTTTGTGCACTGGTAATGACACACTTTTTGTGCGCCACTTTTTATATGTGATTGTGTATATTTAGGGTCTATATTTTAATGAAAACATTAGTAAAAGGTCCCCTACTTTAATTGTTTAGTTTAGAAGAAGTTAATACAAGACACTTACCAATACATTGTTATTATCCATATTGCCTCCTTTGCTGGCTGGATTCATTTTTCCATCACATTATACACTGCTCGTTTCCATGGTTACAACCACGCTGCAATCCATCAGTGGTGGTCGTGCTTGCACACTATAGGAAAAAGCACTAGCCTATGTGCAGTGCCATGGTCCCATTCACCAGAGAGGCCGGCGCCTTTTCCTAAAGTGTGCAAAAATGACCACCACTGCTGAATTGCAGGGTGGTCATAACCATGGAAACAAGCAGTATATAATGGGGTCAGCCGCATGTGGATCATGGACCCATTCACTTGAATGGGGTTCACGATCCGCATCCAATGGTCCGCACCGCAAAAAAAGTAGTGTATGCAGTGAGCTCCCGTAGTGTTTCCGTGGGGTTCTGATCCGTGCCTCCGCACCGCATCTCCAGGTTTGCAGACCCATTCAAGTAAATGGTTCTGCATCCGTGATGCAGGGTGCACACGGCCAGTGCCCCGTGTATTGCGGGCCGCAATGCGGCCATGGTGGGGCAACAGCCGTGTGCATGAGCCTTTAGTCTTAACACTTGCATCTGGCAAAGTGTATAGAAGTTGCACCCATTTCAACGGCATCTGTCAAAAGATATGTACCTGGCTGACCTGTTGCATGTGCGCTTGACAGCTGAAGCATCTATGTCTGTCTCACATGCATATGTTACCACATTGCTGATGTTTAATTGTATGCAAATTAGCCTCTAGGAACAACAGGAGTTATACCTAGAGGCTCTGTTCTCTCTGCAACTGCTGCACCCTCTGCACTTTAATTGACAGGGCAAGGCAGTGAAAACGTCATTATGCCTGGCCCTGTCAATCAAAGTGCAAGGGGTGCATCAGTTACAGAGCAAGCAGAGCCTCTAGTTTTTACTAGTTGTGCCCTCATTGCTTTTAGAGTCTCATTTGCATATATTAAAACATCATTTTTCTAAGCAGTGCAGGCAGAAATGAACATTGGACCAATGCAGATGCCTTCAGCTATCAAGCGCACACGCAACAGGTCATCCAGTTTCATATGTACAAATCTGATGACAGATGCCCTTTAATCCCTTCCCAACCAGCACTATACATGTACAACGCTGTGTGGATGCTCGCAAGCAGACCCCATAGCCACAGAAGCATAGGCTTCCGGATGTGTACCAGCTCCCCATGGTGAGGATCGGGGGGGCCACTTGTATGGTAGGGGAAAGCCGTTCTGTTCTGCAAATGCACACAGCCGGTATCCATGTTTTGAAGATCCACAATTTGCGGCTCACAAAACATCCAACGGTCGTGTGCATGAGCCCTAATCCTCATAGACTCCAATGCTAATGCATTGGAGTCTGAGACAAACAATCTGATGATTGCTTGTTATAGTTCCCTATGGGAACTATAAAAAAAGGATACAAAGATTTATTTTTTTTTAATGAAAAATTCAAATCACTCCCCTTTCCCTAAAATATAAATACATAAACAATAAAAAATAAGGCCTCTATCACACGAGCGTGATGGATTAGATTCGGATGTGTTCAGGGTGCGTTCAGTGAAACTCGCACCATTTTACAAGCAAATTCAGTCAGTTTTGTCTGCAATTGCGTTCAGTTGTTCATTTTTTTCCGCGCGAGTGCAATCTGTTTCTATGCGTTTTTCACACGCATGATAAAAAACTGAAGGTTTAAAAACAAAATCTCCTAGCATCTATCAGTGAAAAATGCATTGCATCCACACTTGCTTCCGGATGCAATGCGTTTTTCACTGAAGCCCTATTCACTTCTATGGGGCCAGGGCTGCGTGAAAAATGCAGAATATAGAACATGCTGCGTTTTTCACGCAACGCAGAACTGATGTGTGAAAAAAAACGTTCATATACACAGACCCATTGAAATGAATGGGTCAGGAATCAGTACTGGTGCTATGCATTCACGTCACGCATTGCACCCGTGCGGAAAAATCGCTCGTGTGAAAGGGGCCCAAGCATCATGGGCATTGCCGCATACAAAAACACCTGGACTATTAAAATATAAATGGCAAAATGGAAAAAGAAATGTCAAAATTGTCTGTTTTTTGGTTGCTAGACACAAAAAATTTAATGAAAGCTAATCAAGTCATACACACCCCAAAATAGTATCAATGAAAAATACAGATGGCCCCTCAAAAAGCAAGCCCTCACACAGCTCTGTACACATAACTACAAAAAAAGTTATTGGGGTCAGAATATGGTGTCGAAAGAAAAAACACGTTTTTTTCAAAGATTTTTTTTCAGTATTAAAACGCAAAAAAAACTATATATAAAATATATATATATATATATATATATATATATATATATATATATAGTATAGCTGTAAGCGTAATGAACTGGAGAATGAAAGATACAGGTTACAGGCCATAAAACTGTAGCGGAATTGCATTTTTTCCTTACTTCATTGTATGCAATATTAAATGGTGGAATTAGAAAGTGCAACTGTAAAAAACAAGCTCTCATACAGCTATGTTAACAGAAAAATAAACAAAGGCAGGGAGTGAAAAATTAAAATGCAAAAAAGAAAAAAAACTTCCAGAGCTGACAGAATTAAGAAACGTTTGGCCAAAAGCCAAAGTAAACCAACACCGCCCAAAAATATCACCATTCTATTTAACCTCTTAAGGACGAAGGGCGTACATGTACGCCCTTCGTCCGCACTTTAAAGATGGCGCCCGAGCTGCGGGTAAAAGCTTGATTCATCAAGCTGACACCCGCAGCTCATGTCCGCGACCGGCAGCGATGCCGATCGCGGACATTTAACCCCTCAGATGCCGTGGTCAATCCTGACCACGGCATCTGATCGCGCAAAAACCGAAAGTTTCACTTTCGGCTTTGCTCGGCTCCCTGATGGCCACAAGGGGAGCCGAGCATGCATGTAGTACCCTAGGTTTCTGTGAATGAAACCTAGGTTACTACATAGTATTCCTATGGAGCCTATGACTGTAATAGGCTCCATAGAAATATGTGATTTTCTCATATATTCCAATGCTATTGCATTGGAATATATGAGAATAGCAATCTGATGATTGCATCTTATAGTTCCCTATGGGAACTATAAGAAAGTGGTAAAAAAAAAAAAAAAAAGTTTAAAAATAAAAATTAAATAAAAAAATATAAAAATTCAAATCACCCCCTTTCCCCAAAATGAAAATGAAATAAATAAAAAAATAAAAAATTACACATAATGGGTGTCGCAATGTGCGAAACGCCCATACTATATTAATATTAAAAATATTCACCATACGGTAAACATAAAAACGGAAGAAAGCGTCCAAATGGCTAATTCGCCATTTTTGGGCGCTTCATTTCTAAAAAAAAATGAATAAAAAGTGATCAAAACATCATACGCACCCCATAATGGTATCAATTAAAAGTTCAGATTGCCCTGCAAAAAATGAGCCCCTACACTGTTCCGTACGCATAATTACAAAAAAGTTATAGGGGTCAAAACATGGCGACAAAAAAATAAAATAAAAAAATTCCCACTTTTAATTTTTTTCACTATCAAAACATAAGAAAAACTATACATATTAGGTATTGCCGGATTCGTACTGACCTGAAGAATAAAATTAACCAGTCAGTTTTATCGCAAATCGAACGTCGTAATTTAAAAACCCGTAAAACAGTGGTGAAATTGCTTTTTTTTTGCAATTTCACCCCATTTGGAATTTTTTTCCCGTTTCCCACTACATCACATGCAAAAATAAATGGTAGCGTTAAAAAGTACAACTTGTCCCGCAAAAAATAAGCCGTCATATGGCTATGTGAGCGGAAATATAAAAATGTTATGGCTTTTGGAAGGCAGGGAGCGCAAAACAAAAACGCAAAAATCCCAAAACCCCCGGTCCTTAAGGGGTTAAACAAAAGCTTTTATCTGATAAATAATAACTGAAGTATATGTACCGCAATTGTCATATGTGAGGGAAAGATTGGTGTAAAGTCTGTGTAAATTAATATCCGTTCCGTACTCTTTACAGGCAGAAAGCCCAATTGGTCAGCATGTTTAATGTCTGGAAGATCTCGAGACATACGAAATGCCATGACTTTAGCCTTCATCTGAGTTTTACTATTAATCTAATTAAGTCTTCAGGAAGGAAGGCTGTATGCTGGATAAGGCAAACCACACAGCCAAATATAAGAAAATAACAGTAGCAAAGGGAGCATACATGTAATCTCCCTACTTTCAACTAAAAGAAAAAAAGCTTTTTATTTTATTTTGTAACTTTCCTATATGTAAATACATTATTCACAATTCTTCCAATGCATTTCTATCACTGAACTGTTATCTTTCTGAGCAGAAATAATTAAAGTCAAAGTGGAATTCCTTGAATTTTGCCCTAATCAGTAATCAGACAAAGAGGTTGTCTGTAAAAATTATTCATCTTAGAAAAGTCTTACAATGGCAGAAAATAAATGAAAAGAAAGTTATAAGCACCCATTTCTTTGGTGTTATTCACTGTGGTGCTGGTCCAGTTCTTTACAAACAGCAGCAGAGACATGCCAGTATACAGCATGTGATCACTGCAGCCAATCATTGGTCAGGTACCTTATCCCAGCACATTACTCTGCATATCGCCGACCCGTGCACAGTGATATGCTAAGATATGGCACCTGACTGCTTCGGCCTAATAATGTCCTGAATGATAGACCGATGAGGGCATTGTTTGGCTGTAACCATCCCGTGCCATATCCAGGTACATCACCGCCGCTATTTGTAAACAAAAAGGGCAGAGATGCCAGATCAATGCAGAGAACGTGGCTGGAGAAAAGGGTATTAAAAGGAAGTTTAATATGTTTTTTATTTTATTTTAAAGGGGTTCTCCAGGAATAATGAGTTTTAGCAAATGCCAGCAGCTTTAATTTTTAAACAGTAGATTTGTACTTACCTGCTGTCACGTGCCGGGGGTCCCAAAAGGGGACCACCTAGACGTCATACGAGCAGGGTACAAGGAAAACAGGACAAGGACCACATAATTTATTACAAAGGAAATGAAATGGATCAGTGGGTGTGAACCCACTGTGCCACTGACTAGCAATACCCTGGAGGGGCGTAACTAAGCAGCTACCTGGTCTTCACTAGAGCCTCAGATGGTAAGGATAAGCTTGGGTCGTTAGGGCAGTTGCCAGGGGCTAATCCAGAGCGTAAACCGAGTCAGTGGCAGCAGGATCAGATGGCTTGGACATACCAGACAAGGTACCAACAGTACATTGAGTCCACAGACAGGCAGGCAGAACGGAACAGAGGAAGAAGCGGGTACCTGCTCTGCAAGCAAGAGAAGCAAAGCAGCCCCAAGCAGAGTTGCACATAGACAGAGTATGGGCATTCGGGCATTCCTCCTCCGGGGACCACAGGAAATCTCTTCCAAAAGCGAACATGAACAGACATGAATGGAACACTAGAAGCAGTAAGGACTGCCAGACAGACATGAACAGAAATAGGCATGAACAGACATGAACAGGAACAGACGCAGATCAGCTCTGCTAGTCTATCCAGATGCAGATAAGCTCTGCTAGGCTATCCAGGTGCAGATAAGCTCTGCTAGGCTATCCAGGCACATAGAAGCTCTGCTAGAATATACAAATACAGGACAGATACAAGGCAAGGTACAGGGTATGAAGACAAACAACACAGAACCAGGCGGAGCATACCAACATGTAGATGGTAGGACCCCTTGGGTCAGCAGCAAAGGGCAAAACCTAGCAAGACAAATGTAGACAGACTACAAAGAGCAGAAGGGTAAAACACCCACAAGACAAGACAGAACTCAACACTCCACGCTCAAAGGCAGAAATAGCAGCCTAACGAGCACACCTGAAAGGACACACCCAGGAACTGACAAGGGGAGGTTAACCTCATCAGAACCAAACAGGGAGGTACCAAATCAGGTCAGGGGTAACCAGAAACCACAGCATATCAAGCTGCGATACAAGACGTTGCCCCTAGCAATCAGCATGCACAGAACACCACAGCCAGTACGCAAGAGCACAACCAGCCTGACATACCCAGAGGGAGACGATACAGCCAAAAGGCGTACACACTCACACACACGGGCAGGTTCACACTAGATACCGCAGCCAAAAGCAACCAGCCTACACGGAATCACCCGCAGCCAGTACGCAAAAGGCATGCAGCCAGCCTGCACGGGAAACCACTTCATGGTGAACCACAACGCGACACCTGCTATCCTCCATTCTGGTCCTCCATGATTACATGCTCCACTGCAGCCATTGACTGGCTTTAGTGGTTATGTGCTACTTGTGGCCATGTCACGGCTGAAGCCAGTCATTGGCTGCAGCAGACCATGTGACCATACCCCTGCTGTGCCGGATGTCAGCACGGCAGAGACCGGAATATGGACACATCATAGGCAGCTTGGAGGAATCGGACCAGCTGGGAGTTGGTAGGAATGCATCCTCCTTTTAGAAAGTCAGGCTGATGAAACTTGCTATAAACTCGTTATTCCCAGAGAACCCCTATAAGCAATTTTAGGGTTTGTCTGAGATTTTTAATTTTCTCAGAAAATCCTTTAACATTAGTCCTCACCTTTCAGTTGTCTGCCTACAGAAGGTATGGTCAGAAACTGCATCACAGGGCATTCCTGTATCACTTACTGTGTCTTCCCACCTTGGTCAGCATAGAAAGGTTTAAAGAAGACCTTTCACCTCTCCATATATGTCTGTTTTATTAACTACTTGCATTCCCCAAGAAATAATTTTTTAAGCATCTTTTCTTATCATTGTGTGTTGTACCAGTCCTCTATTAATAGAAGTTTTAAATTGTTAACAGGGTTTTACCAACTGGGGTGTGTCCCTGCACAATCTGAACCTCTTCAATAAGTGCTGGCAGTGTCAGAATATACAGGAACACACCTTTAACTGGTAGTATTAATTGAGAAATGGTGCAACATACAATGATAAAAAACGGTGGTCCACAATTGTTACTGCATTGGGAATGCAAGTAGTTACTTAAACAGACATGTCCGGACTTCTAGCTATATAAAAATGAGGTAGAGCGCAACATTGAGTAATACTCTTGATAGAGTGTATAGAGAGAGGCACACAATGGAGGTGCTAACCTGCTGTTGTGTTGATGCATCTGTAACGCCCCAGAGTGGCATTACCACCTTTGCACCTCGCTACTGTCTTTATTGGTTAACCTCATGTGATTATGTGTATTAATTTCAGGTCCAAACATTGTGCATATCTATTTCTATGCAACTGTTTATGTTCACGTGTAATGTGCCTGGTTCACCAGCAGGTGGCAGCAGGTATGGCAAAGCTACAGTTAGGTAGAATGGAGCTTTTTATTCCATTCTATACCAATGTAATAGAATCGTCCGTGGCACACCGGTCACACTGTAAAACACTGCACTATAGAAACAGACTCCGATTCCCTCACTCCCTTCAAACCAAATAGGTGGTATGCGGTGGTGCTCAGTCCAAGCAAAAGTGGAGCAGTTCATAAACGACTAATGACGAAGAACAGAAACATCCAGGACGGCACTCACCAAATCCACATAGTTTTAATCGTAGTCCTTCATAAAGCAACGGACTTCGGCAGCATGGGGCAGACAACCTTAGCGTGGACGTACGCAACAAGCCCTCAGGCTGCTCCACTTTTGCTTGGACTGAGCACCACCGCATACCACCTATTTGGTTTGAAGGGAGTGAGGGAATCGGAGTCTGTTTCTATAGTGCAGTGTTTTACAGTGTGACCGGTGTGCCACGGACGATTCTGTTACATTGGTATACTTATGCGGACTTTCTCTATGTCTGGATGAGCACCCAGCGCATTCCTGCACTTTGATAATTCATAAGATTATTCGTTGCGGCTGTCAGGTGTTGAAAGTGAACGCAATAGCAGCATGGCAACCGATGAACCTTCACTATCCCTGAATGATGGCAGAGAAGGGGCAGACGCCTTTTTTATACAATGTAACACCCGCGATACTTTACAGAATTTAAGTACAAGATCGCTAGAAGTTAAAGTGACACAACTAGCGGATCGCGAGGTGCGTGTATTTTGGACAGTGAGGTCCTTAAGGTCCTATCAGGAAAGCGCAAGAGTCCCTCGGGGTTGAGGTTTTACAGAGAACCTGGCCAATTCAATGATGATCCGGTCTTTATGCGTGAGTGGCACGACCTTCATATGGATTTTTCCACCCGTGTCCTAGCACTGGTTTTAAAAAGGAATCTCGCTGAATATGATTACATACAGGGTGAATTGGAGAAAGCCAGAGGCGAGCTGGCAAGTAGAATGAACGAGCCCCAATTACAAGCATTTAATAAAAAGTTAAATAAAAAGTTGGTCGTGACACAAGCTGAGGTTAAAGAAAAAAACGAGACAAATTTGTGAGAGATAAGGATGACTATGAGTCAGGCCGGATTTTTGACTGGAATACTGGGAACAGAAGGAAGAATTTGAGAAGGAGAAAGGGAAGACGTGCCCGGAGTGATTACTGGACTAAGGAGTCGGAATCTAGCGCCTCAGATGATTCAAGTACGCCTAAATTGAATGAGGAAGTCATAGAACATGACCCTTTAGGAGGCGTACTAGAAGAGGCCGGCGGAAGAAGCGACAGGCCCATGAGGAAGTCGAAACGACCCAGGAAGCAGGTGTCCTGGAGGAAATAGATGTCCCCCAAAGAATGGACAATGTTGATATTGGTGCATTAGTAGTTAATTTGACTGGGCGGGTGTTACCCTCGGGCTGTACAGAAGTCCTTGAACGCGGACTCGGGTACATCCTGACGGAACACTTCAACCCTGTATCTTTTGAGATTGATTTGTATAAATCTATAAGGAAGTTATTGTTGCGTAAATGGCATAAGAGCAATCCACGGGATACCCCACAGTTGCCAGAAGGCCAGATTCCGGTGGTCCCAGAAACCTTTACCTTAAATATTGACACAGAAATGAGTCACCTTGAAAAGGAGTGTTTACAACTTCTGAGTAATGAATGTCTTGAAGTACAAGAATCAGAGACTGTAGAAGTGGAACAGTTTCGGGGTGGCATTGGATCCACGTTTTGCCCCCCTTGGCCGACTGGGAGTAGCATTGATATCTTTTATCAACAAGTTTTAAGGGATGTACGTGCTATTGTATATCCCAAGGAGAGAATGAACATTAGCTAGTCTGAATTACAAGCCTTGAACTGGCTACGGGAGCAAAAAGATATCGTTGTGAAACCAGCGGACAAGGGGGGCAACGTGGTTCTACAGTCTAGGTCTTATTATTATGAGGAGGCTATGAGGAAATTAGGAGATCCATCGGTATACGAGCAGATACGGGGGGACCCCACTCCACAGGTACTGCAACACTTAAATGGGTTGGTTCACAGGTATATTGAGGCAGGTTTACTTAGTAAAAATATGTTCGATAGGCTGGTTCCACTGCACCCCTCCTGCCCTTGTTGGCATTTCCTACCCAAAATACATAAGTGCCTGAGCCGACCCCCGGGCCGTCCTATCGTCTCAGGGATCGGTTCAGCCACTGAGGCATTGTCCAAGTATTTGGACTGTTTGTTGAGACCTCTTTTATTGGGTGTACCAGCTTATATTAAGGACACTAGTGATTTTTTGAAATCACTTCAGGATGTGGTGTGGCAGGAGGGATACCAGATGGTATCGTTTGACGTGGAGAGCCTCTACACCCGCATCCCGCATGATGCGGGTGTGGAGGTGGTCCGTGTCATTCTACAAGGTGCTGGAAGAAGCAGCCTTTTTTGTGATTTTGTGTGTGAATCACTTCAGTTCATACTTGTGAACAACACGTTTGTGTTTGATGGCAAATGGTATAAACAAAGACTTGGTACGGCCATGGGGACCCCCGTGTCTTGCACGTTCGCCAATTTGTACCTTGCCAGGCTTGAAGATCGGTATGTGTTTTCCCCCACCAACCCTTATGTGAGGCATATAAAAGCCTTTTTTCGTTATGTCGATGACATCTTTATGGTTTGGTCCGGGCCACGTCCACTTTGTGATGAATTTATGTCTTATTTGAATTCCAATGACATGGGAATAAAATTCACGATGCAGTTTGGTGGCAATTATTTGGAGTTTTTGGACGTGGCTTTAGGAAGCCCACAGCGACCAACTCTTTGCTCCGTCATGACAGCCACCATCCGTACTCTGTGAAAAAATTTGTGCCTTACGGACAGTTCCTGAGATTGTGCCGATTAAATAGCAATGATGATGGGTACTGGAGACAAACATTAGAACTGAAGGATCGCCTCATAGAAAGGGTGTACCCTGAAAAAGCGGTAACACAGACTATGGAGAAGGTGGGTAGGGAACACACACATCGGAGCCTCCTGTTTGGTAATAAAGGTAGAATGGGACAGGGAAGGAAGAGAAAAAAGGAAGGGGGAGATCGTTTTGTTCTGTCATTTAATTTCACGTCTATGGCGGATCAGGTTCGTGCATCTGTATATAAGCATTGGGACATCCTGAAATGGGACACTGATTTAGATGAGGTCACTAAGTCCAGACCCATAATTGCATTCCGTAGGAGCCCGACTCTGCGAAATAAATTAGTGTCCAGTCATTTCCATTTTAACACATCACAGAATTGGCTGAGTCGTCATATACCGATGGGCCACTTCAAATGTGGGAGTTGCTCTATGTGCAAATATAATAATGGGAAAAGAGTGGTTGACATCTCTGGGATTAGTCATAGAGTTGATTCCTTTATCAACTGTAGAACTTCTTATGTGGTGTATGCCCTATTCTGTAAATGTGGACGTTTTTACTTTGGAAAGACAATAAGGTGTCTGTTTGAGAGGATCAGGGAACATGTTAATTCTATTGCATCAGGAAGGGGCTGTCCCAGAGTTGTCGACCATTTCCGTTCTGCACACGGAGGGAATTTGGAAATGTTGTCCTTTTGTGGACTAGAAGTGGTTAAACCCCCACCCCGGGGGCAACGGGTGACCTGGGTATGAATGAAAGGATCGATTTAAATATTTTTTTATGAGTGAGGAATTTGTTACTATGTATAATTTGTTGATGTTCGCTTTGTACATGACTTCTTATGCATGTGGGCAGCGTCCTTGGTTGCTGTGCAACACATCGACCTGCCAGGATAAGAAGGAGGAGCGATTTGCGCTCCACGTCAGAGCCTGAGGGCTTGTTGCGTACGTCCACGCTAAGGTTGTCTGCCCCATGCTGCCGAAGTCCGTTGCTTTATGAAGGACTATGAATAAAACTATGTGGATTTGGTGACTGCCGTCCTGGATGTTTCTGTTCTTCGTCATTAGTCGTTTATTCCATTCTAACCCCCCTCTGTGGAGGAGTGGGCAAGTACCACTTCCTGCAGGAAGTGTGGGGACAGGTTTAGTTGTAGTCTAGCTTACCCCCTGCTAGGGGAATGAAGCAAGTGCTGGGCACGTCTCTGCTGGACGTGCCCAGGCCAAGCAAAGCTAAGCCAGCCAGAGCACCTTCAGCTCTGCTGGATATGGGGGCCACAGCTTAAAGCCTCCGAAGCCAGGAAGAAAGTTCCCTGGTATAACTTAAGAGACAGACCACAGAGAGAAGTTGCAGCATACAAGAAGAGGCTGAGTCATACAGTCTGCCTGTCAGTACAGCAGAGCCAGAGAGCAACAGGTGTAGCAGAGTTGAGTTTGCCTGCCAGAGTTTTCATGCTAAAGCCTTCTAGAACCAAGAAAAAGTCTGTAAACCGTTTTGGAGATCCGAAGTCGATTTCGCTCATCCTTAATCCACACTATAGGGTGAGGAGGGACCAATAGAGAGCGTAAAGCCTGGGTAATAGGGGCGAAGCTATTACACCTTGCTGCACTAATTGGGGTTCCAAAACGTGATCTAATACTACATATTTTAGGTTTTTTGTATTCTTTGATACATCAGTAATTCTAGTAATCCTTGATTCTGTTATTAGGGTTAAATTGCGGTCTGATACAACAGATTTTGGGGTGTTTTTATTTAATGCATAAGCACATTCATTCATCCTTGACTCTGGGGTGAAATTGCGGTCTGATACAACCAGTTTTGGGGTGTATTTAGTTTATACATAAGTACATCCATTCCTCTTTGATTCTGGGGTGAAATTGCAGTCTGATACAACCAGTTTTGTGGTATATTTAGTTTATATATAAGGACATCCATTCATCCTTGATTCGGGGATGAAATTGTGGCCTGATAATACAGATTTTAGGGTGCTCAAATTATATTACACGTGAATATATCCGTTAATCCTTAGTTGGTGAATTGTGGCCTGATACCATTGCTCTTTTACCCTTGCAGTTTCTTTTAATGTACAATATATCGCACAGAGAGTTGACGGGCCCTTCTAAGGGAACAGGCAGTGGCTAAAATGTTTCTGAAGCTGACAGGAGTAGCAGCAGAAGAAGGGGGATGGTAGCAGCAGTCGCAACAACAGGCCGGAGCTGCCAATGTCATCTAGCGGTCATGTTTGGAAGAGAAACCTGGCTGTCCTTGAATGATTGTCTCGGTCTTCTACTTTGCACAAATGACATCAGAAATCCCAAGCCAGGAGTCGGTGGGGTCCTCTGACACCACGCTTATTTGACATGGCCCGGGAACAAGCTCGGTGCCCCCACCTGTCCTCAATCTGCCTCTGTCATTTTCTGTTCCTTCAGCTCGAGAATTATTGTATGCCGTTGGCTCTGCTCCACTTTTCAGCGAGGATGAGATTCTAAAGGATAGTCGGCAGCTACTGCCCAGCCAAGATCTTGAGAAGAGATCCGCTGCTTCCTCCGGTAGGTAAGTAGCGACAATGAAAGTCACGAGGGAGCTGGTGGTCCGAGAGGTCAGGCACGTGGCCCTGAGACTGGTGAGGGTGACATTAGTGACATGCAGACAGTAACTGATGATGATGTAGCCGATCGCACATGGCAGCCGGGGGAAGAGGTGGCTTCATCATAATCAGGAGAAGAGGTTCATCATAATCATGAGGCAGCGGCTGAGCCAGCATAGGCGTGCGCACGGGGTGTTCCTAGGCACACCCTAAATTAAGGTGACTCAAGGTTCTGTCACCTCCGTGCTGCACTGCCGTCTGCCGTGTTGTTTGTAAGTATGTATTTTTCTCCCCATAAGACACATTTTCCCCCCCAAAAGTGCTGATTAGTACCAGAGGGTTGGGAAGAGCTAAAACTGCTATACTCGCCTCTTCCCGGTCCTCGGCGCTCTCTTGTGAGAGCTGCGCACAGTGTGAGGCCACGCAGTGACCTCACACTGTGCACGCCCAGACAGCAGACTGTACAAGAGGATTACCGAGCGCAGGCAGTGAGGAGCAACGACGCCCGGAGCAGGAAAGGTAAGTATTTATTTTATTTGGGGGCTGATGGAGGCACTGGCGGCTGATATGAGGCACTAGGGGGCTGAAGAGAGGCTGCTGCGGGGCTGAAGAGGGGCATTGGGGGCTTATATGAGGCACTGGGGGGTGAAGAGATGCTGCTGCGGGGCTGAAGAGGGGCACTGGGGGCTGATATGAGGCATTGGGGGGCTTAAGAGAGACTGCTGCGGGGCTGAAGAGGGTCATTGGGGGCTGAAATGAGGCACTGGGGGCTGAAGAGAGGCTGCTGGCGGGGCTGGAGAGGGGCACTGGGGGGCTGAAGAGGGGCACTGGGGGGCTGAAGTGGGGCACTGGGGGCTGAAGAGAGGCTGCTGGGGGGCTGAAGAGGGGCACTGTGGTGCATGCTGAAGAGGGGCATTGGAGGCTGATATGAGGCACTGGGGGCTGATATGAGGCACTGGAGCTCTTATCTGAGGTCTGATTGGGGGTTATTCACATTGGGGTCTGAGCTGAGGTCTGATTGGGGGTCTGATCTGATGTCTTATTGGGGTCTTATTAACATCGGGGGTCTTTTTGGGGCTGTCAGCTGATATCTGATTAACATTGGGGGTCTTATTGGTGGTCTGACCTCAGGTGTAATGAAAAAAAAATTTTTTATTGTCCCCCTCTAAAATCTAGGTGCGTCTTATGGGCCGGAGCGTCTTATAGGGAGAAAAATGCAGTAAGTTTAAAAATGATTTCTCCCTTCATTATATTGATAGGGCGGGTCTGTATGTTAGTATGCAGAGTGTATTTGTGTATATATACGTGTGTGTGTGCTTTAGGGTGCACACCCTAATGCAATAGGCTGTAATGCCTTTGTGAGCCAGCAGGGTGGTAGCATGGCCATGAGTGAGCAGGGTTACTCTACCACAGACCCTGGATCACCAATGTTTGTCCAGGGTACCAGCATTCTGCGAGAGAGAGAGAGAGAGAGAGAGAGACAAACAACTATCTCATGCCTTTCCTCAGCATCACACCCTTCTTCTGCCAGTGAGGAGAAGCCAGGCCTATGCCTCACCTGTACTGTTGTGCACCTGAATTTCTTTAGTAAACTAGCACAGTGGTTTACTACAGACCCTAACTCTTTGGACTTAATTCCAATTGGGGTGCACCTTGCCTTTCTATCCTTTCCGGAAAGCAGCAACACGTGACGACACCACAACAGTGTCCGGGGAATCCACAGTAGCGTTAGGACCACACCAAACATGGCCATTGCACATAGGATACATGCTTCCCATGCACCATGAAGACAAAGGTTAGAGGAGCTACAGAAAAGGAGAGTCGACTGTAGACAACAGCCCATCTTGCATTCTCCACCTGGGCAGACTATTCCTGGTGTTTGCACACAGTAATGATGCCCGTTTAGTGACCCCACAAACGTTGCCTCCTTAGTGCCTTCCTTACAATGTTGATGATCCTTTGTGCTCCGAAATAGTAAAGTTGGTAACATAATGTGGCGAAACCAACCGCACCACTGGGTTTTGGAGGGGACAGATTGCCAGCCTCTTGCCCCAGGATTATGGCCCTTCTCATCAGCCCACGCTAAACTTAAACCCCATGGCGATTTGACTGTGTTTGTGGCATCTGAGCGCTGTTTGGATATATTGAGCGCTCAGACCTAAGCCATCTGGGGATATGTTGCATGTATATGTTTTATGTAGTAATTGTAACATTGTGTAATTTTATGTCCTTTTGCAACCATGTGCTCAATGGAGTCTGCCTCTATCCCTGGATATAATTGGATTATTTTCCCCATTGTCTCCAGGAGAGAGGGCTCTGTAAAACCAGTTTGAACCAGAAAAGCCATGCTTCATTTGGTCAAATAGGACTTTCCCTTAACTTGTTAACCCCTGGTCTGATTCGTGTAATTTTTATTATGTTGTTAACCTGAATGGATTGATTGTGAATATGTAGTTTTTAGTGAATAGTGATGTCTGTCCTATTGTCCCCACGTGTGTATTGGCGATTTCCCTTTGTCCTGAGAGATAATTGAATGACTCCTCAATTGTCTCCAGGACAGAAGACATTGTGTATTCTCCTGCCTGTGATGATTACATTAACCTGTGTAGGGTAATTGTATCACAGGCAGAGGGAAGGATATGCTGGGGGTGTCTGTATTGTCCCATTGTGTGTGATTGGCTGCTGTATCCCTGTGTCGCAGTCTTCCTTCTGGTCCCCTAGGGGAGTGTCCACCAGGTGGGAGACCTGCATAAATACCGGGCAGGTAGCCCTCAATAAAGTTAGAATTCCTGTTTAACCATTAATACGGAGCCTCGTCTCGTAATTGGGGGGAATTGCTACGTCAGAACGTTCTCTTGCCTGTTCCAGGAAAGGAGGACTTCGTATGGTTCCAGTTCGGTGGGTTCCAGCGGTTGTGGGTTGCTGTGCTCTTCGCCAGGGGAATCGCCCGAACGGTATTAACCCTCACTATACCGGGTTATACCGTAACACATAACATAGTAACATAGGAGGATAGTTGGCTAAAAAAAAACATCTACCTCAATCCAGTACAGCCTGCTATCCTTCAAGTTGATGTAAAGTAATGCAAATAATCAGGCAGTGAGAATAACTCCTTAGATTAACAACCCTTCTCCAGAAATCTAATAGCTATAACCTGTAATATTATTACACTCTAGAAATACATCCAGGCCCCTCTTGAACTCTTTTAGTGAATTCACCATCACCATCTCTTCGGGTAGAGAGTTCCATAGTCTTACCTCTCTTACCATAAAGAATCCTCTTCTATGTTTTTGTTGAAACCTTCATCGCAGTCCTGGGTATAAATAGATCATGGAAGGGATGTCTGTACTGACCCCTCATGTATTTATACATAGTAATTAGATTTCCCCTCAGTTGTCTTTTGTCTACCCATACACCCAAACAGAATGGCATGATGGAGTTGGCAGAAGCAGCAGCCATACAGAACGTAATGTTAGAGAAATCACAGCAGGAGCATAATGGTTCTTACCTGGCAACTTGGCCAGGTGGGAATTAAACTTGCGCACCATCAGTTTGCTGGGCGCCATAGAGATGTTTCCTGGCCACTAATTCTGTTATTGATGGCTGACTATGGAGCAGAGGAGGAATCTGAGCAGGAGAACTGGAAAGGGATGATGACTATGTGAAAGACACCGTACTGCCCGTGGATGCAGTCAGGCTGCCACAAGGGGGACTGGGAGAAGGAGGGAACTCCTGAAGCAGAGGCTGACTGCCTTCTCTGTTTGTCCATGGGATGGGATGATGTCCCTTTATGTGGTTCAATACACCTGTGGTGTATACATTTGTATTTGCCTGCCCAACAAGGACGTCACTAGGATAAAACATTTGAGGCCCCGGATGTTTTCAAAAATACTAATCCCTGAATGGGAATAGAGGGGGAAATGACTAAAACTTAATTTTAATGTTGCAGTATAAATATGCGCCAAGTAACAAGTGAAAAAATTACACCAAACAGGTGAAAGCAAAACTACCACCGAGACACTACAAACCACCGAGACACAAAATATGACATAAAAACAACATAGCAACATGAATATCCAAGAAAGGGTATAATGGAACGTGCTCACCCAATCCTCAGTGTAGTCAGTCAGGGAGGAATGGACCACTGGCTGCTATGAAGACCACAGGGTGGGTGGAATGAGTCAGGTCACGTTGGTTGCTGTAGATATCCAGTACGGTGGATGCAAAAGAATCTGGGCACTCTGTATAGTGAAGAGGTGGTGGAAACTGTAGAAATCCCTACATGAACCCTAAGAAAGGGGGGAGGGGCCTAGCAGATACCCTGCCTACCTACACAGAGCACCCGCCCCGAAAGGGGCGACCCCGTCTGGATCCCTGTCCCTAGACCGGCCGGAGTCCCTAATTATGCCCTTAGACAAGAGAGCGCTCCCAAGTGTAGAAAACCTCCCGAGGTGCCACGTTTCATTCATTCCTAAGAAATCATCAGGGGAGTGCAGAAAAAATGGGGCTAAGAATAAGGGCTTGCATGGATATACTGCGAAGTGACGGTGCTCCCCCTATATCAAAGGGGACAATCAAAAACGCACCTGGACAGGCCACAAACACAATGTATTGTGTGGCATGCCACTTACACCAGTATGTTGCCAAAGAAAAAAGTATAGCTTTGCCAATGGGCAAAAGTTATAAACGCAATCATAGAACCCCAAACCAGTGGGAGAGGGGACTAATTGGAAAGGGGAGGCCTCCAGTGGTGAGTGCCCCCCTCTCTGTACACACGCTGCTCGGCTCACCTGTATCGCGGCTTTAAAAACAGCAAAAAGCGCGCGCCAACAGTAAGCGGCCCCGCCGCCTTGGTGACGCGAAATAAATCATATGAGTCCGGTCACGTGATGGGCGCGAAAGGAGCAGTGGAACGCAGAGAACAGACGCTGCGCTCCACCGCTCGTCACGCACCCAAAGGGGGTGTAATCAAATGAGCCGCCGGAGCGTATTGATAGAAGGTAGGGAAGGAAAAGTGACACGTTCCCTAAACGGCAAGGTGTACTGCCATAATTTAACTTTAGAATAAAGAGACATAGAGCTTAAATAGCGGGTTTAGAATTGGTAGAGGGGCCCATAGAGAGGTAGGCTAGGGAAGTAACATATTATAAGGGGAGATAAGAATCCCTATATAGTAATATGAGAATTAAATCAATCATAAGTAGGGGCAATTTAAAATTATTATTGAAGAGGAATGAATGAATCCCTGCACAATAATAAAGCATGCGAAGGAGTCAGTAGTGTAGGCGGAATAATGGAACGACCAGCAGAGAAATATACCATGGTGCCGACATTCTCCTTATATAACATGACAATCCATCAATCATCAGCTGTAAATATAATACTCTCAATGAGGAGGCGATTATATTAGTCAAAAAAAACAGCCGAAATTCAACTGTTCGTTAAGACCCAAGGAGGCCATGGTGTTTAAATAGAAAATCCAGCGTGTTTCGCGCTGGAGAAGGAGTCGGTCCCAGTCACCCCCCCCCCCCCCGTCGTGGAGGAAATACCCTGTCAATGCCCATGAAGCTGATCTTGGCATGGCTATTGTGATGGCACCGTACATGGTTAGCTACTGGATTGTCTTTTAGTTTAGCAATGTCGTTCAGGTGCTCAACAAATCTTCTGCGGAACTCACGGATGGTCTTACCGACATATTCCTTCCTGCATTCACAGGACAGACGGTAGACCACTCCGCGAGTTCGACAGTTAATAAAGTGGTGAATACTGTATTCCCTCCCTGTCACATGGCTGCGGAATGATCTGCCCATTTGCAAGTGCCTGCATGCAATGCAGCCACTTCAACGGTAGCAGTCCTTGACATTGGATTGTAACCAACCGCAACCGGAGGGGATAGGAGGGATGTATTCACTGGACACCAATCTATCCCGAACACTGCGACCTCGTCGGTAGGTGATATGTGGGTATTCTCCTATCACCTCCCGCAGGTCCGGGTCTAACCTCAAAATTGCCCAGTTTTGTTGGTTCACTTCACATATTTCCGGGGCTGCTCTATCGAAGGTGGCGATGAGACGGATCAGTCTCGGGGTTTGGGCAGCTTTTGGTCGAGGGGTTAGCAGGTTCATTCTATCTTCCTGAAGCGCCGTCTTATATGCTTCTCTTAAGACATGATCAGGGTACCCCCGATTTAAAAACCGGGTGCGCATATCCTGTGCTTGCTTAATTAACTCCTCTTTGTGGAGCAATTCCTCCGCAGGTGGAGGTACTGCCCCTTAGGGATCCCTCGCTTGAGTGGTAGGGGATGACTGCTCTCCCACCTCAACAGGGTGTTTGTAGAGGTGGGTTTTCTGTATACCGATGTTTCAAGTTCTCCGCTGGATGATTTGGAGATAAGGACATCCAAGAATGGTAAACTCCGGGCATGAATCTCGGAGGTAAAACGCAGTCCTATGGAATTTACATTAAGTCCCGAAACCAGGGCTTTGAAGCCCACCAAATTGCCGTTCCAGATGATAAAAATATCATCAATATACCGCGCCCACAGTCCCACGCGGTCCATCAAAACTGACCTATCATCAGTAAACACCAGGGTCTCCTCCCACCAGCCCATGAATAAATTAGCATACAACGGGGCACAAGAACTCCTCATCGCTGTACCCCTGAGCTGGTGGTGGACCCTGCCGCTAAACGAAAAGATATTTCTGGTCAGAGTGAACTTAAGTAGACGTAGAACAAAGAGACTGGGTGCGGTATTGGCAGCCACGCATGCGTAAAAAGTGATCAACTTCCCTAAGCCCCAATGTATGAGGAATGCTAGAGTATAATGCCTCCACGTCTACGCTTGCGAGGAATGTATCACCATTCACATGAATCCCTTCCAGCTGCCCAAGGAGGTCCGTCGTGTCACGGGTGTAAGAGGGTAAAGCTATAACAAATGGGGACAGTATTTGGTCAATATAAATCCCTAAATTTTGACAAATGTTGCCCACCCCCGACACGATAGGATGTCCCCTGAGCGGCTGGGTCTTCTTGTTGATTTTGGGGAGACAATAGAAAGTGGACAGTCTAGGATGGAATTGAGGCACAAATTTATACTCTGCATCAGAGATGATTTTGGAGGCCCTGGCTTCATCCAAAATCACCTTTAATTCAGATACATATTCACTGGTAGGATCACTCCCCAGAATCTCATATGTAGAGGCATTGTGTAGTAGTGCCTAACACATGATCCGGTATTGATCATGGTCCATAACAACCGTATTCCCCCCCTTATCGGAGGGTTTGATAATGATGGAATGATCACTCTCAAGATTCTTAATAGCGGCAGTGTGGGCCTGATCAAGGTTAGAGAAATGCGGAGGTTTCAAATCCTCTATCTGTCTAGAAACCGTGTCTAGAAAAACAACAATGCATGACAACTCACCACACGTGGGTGGCATCAAGACACTCTTCGGTTTAAGACCAATGAAAGGGCCCAGACCCTCTTGGTGGTCTGGCTCACTTTCTAGGTCATACAGAAGACGTACATCAGAGAGAATCTCTAGTGTAATACCCAGTTCGCGAGCCTGGCTCCTCTGTTTCTGTTTCAAATGTTTGTGCCACCCCAGCTTACGAGTAAACAGATGCAAATCTTTAATGATATTAAATCTATTGTAGTCTGGGGTTGGCACAAAAGAGAGACCCATTTCAAGAACCTGGATTTCCACGGGGAACAGTGTGCGTGAGGAAAGGTTAACTACCTGTGGTCCTGAGGGTTTAACTGAGGCTGAGAACGGTTTCGTAGAGGGTATACTGGAGCTGAAGTCAGTTGGTTCAAATTCTGGCTCCCTCCTCCTTCTAAAAAATGCCTATCCCTACCTACACGGACCCGAACATTTACGTAAAAGTTCTGGTATGGCATGGCTGTGATTGGCCAATTGCAGCATGTGACACAGCCTCTATTTAAGCTGGAGTCACGGAGCGCTGTCCGTCACTCTGCTCTGATTAGTGTAGGGATAGGATGCAGCTGCTGTGAGGGCAAGATTAGGCAGGGAAGACTCAGCAAAAACACTTAATGAAGTGATCGATCTACAGCTGTGAATCATTCAACTTCTGTTAGTTCATTGCTCACTGGTTTTTAGGCTGCCCAGAGCGTTTTTCTGTCACTTTTTTCTGGGGTGATCGGCGGCCATTTTGTGATCTTTTGGTGCAAAAGCACATGTTTTGAGCTGCCACCAAGTTCAACATACATTTTTGGGTTCAATTGTAGGCTTTTTTTTGCAATATCCTACATCAGGGGTTGTGATTATTGTCAGTGTCACACCTTGAAACACAGGATAGAAATTGCTATATTTTATTGAGGGGTAAAATTGAATTGCCAAAAAACCAATCCCCTAAATCAGTGGTTTCAGCTGTTGCTGGCCAAGTGTAATACAATCCGTGAAAGGATAGATTTTTTTTCTGGGGAGAAATTCAATTGCCAAAATACCAATCCCCTAAATCTGGGGTTCCAGCTGTGGCTGTCCAAGTGTAATACTGTCCGTCAAAGGATAGATTTTTTTTTCTGGGGTGAAATTCAATTGCCAAAATACCAATCCCCTAAATCTGGGGTTCCAGCTGTGGCTGGCTAAGTGTAATACTGTCCGTCAAAGGATAGATATTTTTTCTGGGGTGAAATTCAGTTGCAAAAATACCAATCCCTTAAATCTGGGGTTCCAGCTGTGGCTGGCCAAGTGTAATACTGTCCGTCACAGGATAGATTTTTTTCTGGGCTGAAATTCAATTGCCAAAATACCAATCCCCTAAATCTGGTGTTCCAGCTCTGGCTGGCTAAGTTTAATACTGTCCGTCAAAGGATAGATTTTTTTTTCTGTGGCTAAATAAAAGGAAATAGAAATCCTAAACATCTGTGCTTTCCGCTGTGCCTCTCCAAGTGTAATTCTAAGCGTGTCAGCTTCTAAATGCAAGGCCTGAAAAATAAATCCTCTATATCTGCACACGCTGCTGTGCATCTCCAAGTTTATTGTTTTACCGTCCGTAAAAGGGTATATTACACTAAGTGTCTAAATTAAGGGCTGAAAGCGTAATCCTCTATATTTGTACACTCTACTGTGCATCTCCAAGTGTATTTCTGTCCGTAAAAGGGTATATTACACTAAATGTCTAAATACAAGGGCCGAAAGCTAAATCCTCTATATTTGCACTCGCTACTGTGCATCTCTAAGAGTATTCCTGTCCATAAAAGGGTATATTACACTAAGTGTCTAAATACAAGGGCCGAAAGCTAAATCCTCTATATTTGCACATGCTACTGTGCATCTCCAAGTGAATTTCTGTCCGTGAAAGGGTATATTACACTAAGTGTCTAAATACAAGGGCTGAAAGCGTAATCCTCTATCTTTGCACACGCTACTGTGCATCTCCAAGTGTATTTCTGTCCGTAAAAGGGTATATTACACTCAAGGTCTAAATACAAGTGCTGAAAGCTTAATCCTCTATATTTGCACACGCTACTGTGCATCTCCAAGTGTATTTCCATTACACCTCATGACAGCCCCTGTGAGAGATCCTCCCCCATCCAGACAGGAAACAGGAACTTTCCAGATCTTTAAATTGGTCCACCTCCTTCCACTACTCAGTTCTTTCCTGTTTCCTGTCTGGATGGGGGAGGTACCTGTCGGCGTAAGTCTCCACTAGGAGCCACTGTTCCCTTCTTTGGCACCATGGGGGGATACCTGTAGCCACCTCAATTTCCCTGCCCAGGCCGGCAAAGTTCAGCGTGAGGGGGGAGGAGTTCCTCTTCTCTCATCCTCGGCAGGCGGGGCGCGCCGGGAACGCCGGCCAGCCAGGATGGAGGGAGCAGCGACAGCCAGATTCTTGACCGGACGGCCAGATCTTCCCTCCATCGCCCCCTTAAAGCACCACTATGCAGGAGGAAGGGGAGACTCAACTGCGCACAGACAAACAGGAGCTGCATTCTGAGGCAAGCACGGTACTCCTGGGGGTAAGAGGGGTTAACCCCCACCATCTCGCTTTGGGGAATTATTAATATGGTCAGATTTAGACTGATTGGGGCTATTTATTAAATGCAGGTGAAAGAAGCCCCAAGAAAAGCTACCCACAAAACAAGAGCTAGAGAATGTGGAATTTGCAAGCGGAGGTTGAGCCCATCCTACCCTAAGACATATTGCCAAGCTTGTCTGGATAAGTTAGTGGCAGAGGAATCGCCATCTTTTTTGCAGAACTTACAGGAGTTAGTTAAAGATGAAGTGCGTTCTTCTGTGGAAGACCTTAAAAAGTCCCTGCCTAGCTTATCCAGACATAAGAAGGCTCAGGAGGTAGTGGAGAATGCTTCAGAATCTGAGTCTGAGGAATAGGGCACCATTACAAGCTCAGATTCCTCTTCTGAAGATTTGACCGGGAAACCGTTGTTCAGAGCTGAGGATACAGATCTACTACTGAAGGCGGTTAGGTCCACTATGGAGCTGGAGGAGGAAAAAGAATCCAGGTCTAGGCAAGAGCTTATGTTTGGAAGCCAGAAGCCGAAAAAGTCTAGGGTGTTCCCCATTCAAGATTGTATTAAAGACCTGATTAGACGTGAATGGGAAAAGCCTGATAAAAAATTATTTATCCCTAGAGTTGTAAAAAGAAAATACCCCTTTGATGATGAAGAAGTATCAGCTTGGCAGGAGATACCCAGGGTAGATGCCCCCGTAGCGAAAATAAATAAAAGGTCCGCTCTCCCATTTGAGGATTGAGGTTCCCTTAAAGACCCTATGGACAAAAAGGCAGACACCTACTTAAGAAAAAATTGGGAGGCATCCACGTCGGCCTTCAAACCTAACATCGCAACTACTTCAGTGGCCAGGTCATTAAAAGTCTGGTTGGAGGAGCTAGGGTCTCATATTGAGAACAAGACCCCTAGGGAACAGCTTCTGGAAGCTATCCCAACCATGTCCAGGGCAGTAGATTTTATCTCTGATGCCTCAGCCAATGCATTGAGACTATCTGCTAGAGCGGCTGCTCTGTGTAATTCAGCCAGAAGGTCCCTATGGTTGAAGGTATGGAAAAGTGACGTGGCATCAAAATCTAAACTATGTGCCCTCCCTTGCCAAGGAAATTTTTTGTTTGGGTCAGCCTTGGATGACATTTTAGACAAGGCAGCAGATAGGAAAAAAGGATTTCCAACACCGTCCTTTCCTAAACAAGGGAAGCCCTTTCGGAACATTGAAAGAAAGAGGGGTTTTCGAGCTCAAAGGAAAAGAAGAGAGTGGAGGTCTGATAAATCAAAGAGCGTGCTGTTTAAATCTAGACCCCAGACTTCAGGTTCTTCTCAGCAATGACGCCAAGCTCCAGGAAGGCGGTCGTCTTTCTTTCTTTTCTCCTGGCTGGTGAAATATTACCGCAAGCGCCTGGGTAAGGACTATTATAGAGGAAGGTTACCGCCTAGACTTCAAAAAGTTTCCACTAAGGACGCTAAAGATCACATTAAAAAACCAGCGGTCTCCAAAACAAGTGGCTCTTATAGAGGAAATAAACAGTCTTCTGACCAAGGCAGTCCTCGTACCAGTACCAGAAAACGAGCAAGGGGAGGGCTTCTATTCAACCCTATTTTTGGTTCCCAAACCCAATGGTACATTCCGATTGATAATAAACCTGAAGGATCTAAACCAATACCTGACGTATCAGAAATTCAGGATGGAGTCAATATCCTCCACAGTTCTCCATCTGTTCCCCAATTGTGTGATGGCTTCAATAGACATAAAAGATGCCTACTATCATGTACCCATCCATCCGTCATCTGAGAAATACCTCAGAATGGCAGTGAAGACGGAGGGAATGATTATCCATCTACAGTTCAGAGGACTTCCTTTCGGGATATCACAGGCACCGAGGCTCTTCACAACTAGATTCCCGGACACAAAAATCCTTTCTTCCGGTAGAGAAAATGAGAATCTTTCAACGGAAAATCAGGGCCTTCAGCAAAAACAAGGAAGTGTCTATAAGAGCAGCAATGTCTATTCTGGGTCTGATGACGGCTTTCATTCCTGCTGTGAAGTGGGCCCAATTCAGATCCAGAATCCTGCAAATGCACATCTTGCCCAGATGGGACGGGGGGTCATTATCCCTAGATCGCAAGATGATTATGCCGAAGTCAGTAACCCGGTCCCTTACCTGGTGGCTAAAGACATCCAATTTGAGTCAGAGGGTAGAATGGGTGAAGGAGGATCCCCTAATAATTACCACCGATGCAAGCCCCTGGGGGTGGGGGGGACCATTCAGTTTTGGGGTTTTTCCAAGGCTCTTGGTCAAGAACCCAGAGTGCCCAATCCCAAAACGCCAGGGAATTGAGAGCAGTCCTGCGTACATTAGAAGAAAGTCTCCCTTATCTACCTCCAAGACATATCAGGATCCTGTCCGACAATGCCACAGTAGTAGCATATGTCAACAGACAAGGGGGGACAAGATCTGCTCAGCTAATGCAGCTAGCGTCCAGGATATTTTTTCTGATATGGGGGAAATCTCTCTCTCTCAGTGGTACATCTAAAATGCTCAGAAAATCACCAGGCGGACTTTCTCAGCAGACACAGATTCAGCCAGGCAAATTGGTGTCTGAAACCAAGAAGTGTTTCACCAAATCGAGGCCCTATGGGGATCTCCCACAATAGATCTTTTTGCCTCACTGGAGAACAAAAAATGCAAAAGATTCTTTTCCCTGAGCAAGGAATATCAGTCCTTGGGCACAGATGCTTTCTCCCAACCATGGGGAGAGGACCTAGCATATGCGTTTCCTCCCATCAGCCTGCTGCCAAGAGTAATTCAGAAGATCAGGAGGGAGAAGGCAATGGTGATTCTAATAGCGCCGTTCTGGCCGAGAAGAGTCTGGTTTGCCTGGTTAAGGAGACTATCAATAGCGGATCCCTGGATACTTCCAGAGAGGCAGGACCTACTGTATCAGGGCCCTCTACATTAGAGATGAGCGAACACCTGGAAGTTCGGGTTCGGGATCCGAACCCGACCCGATTTTTATCCCGGACCCGAACCCCATTGAAGTCAATGAGGACCCGAACTTTTAGGCACTAAAAAGGCTGTAAAATAGTCCAGGAATGGGCTAGAGGGCTGCAAAAGGCAGCGAAATGTAGGTAAATCCCCTGCAAACAAATGTAGATAGGGAAATTAATAAAAATAAAATAAATAAAAATTAACCAATATCAATTGGAGAGAGGTCCCACAGCAAGGAATCATGCGTCATATCACCCACCACTGGAGAAGGCCACTTTCAGTTATTTCGGCCCAGCACCCAGACCGAGGATACAGGTCCCACAGCAAGGAATCATGCGTCATATCACCCACCACTGGAGAAGGCCACTTTCAGTTATTTAGGCCCAGCATCCAGACAGAGGAGAGAGGTCCCACAGCAAGGAATAAGGCGTCATATCACCCACCACTGGAGAAGGCCACTTTCAGTTATTTCGGCCCAGCACCCAGAACGAGGAGAGAGGTCCCACAGCAAGGAATAAGGCGTCATATCACCCACCACTAGAGAAGGCCACTTTCAGTTATTTTGGCCCCAGCACCCAGATAGAGGAGAGAGGTCCCACAGCAAGGAATCATGCGTCATATCACCCACCACTGGAGAAGGCCACTTTCAGTTATTTAGGCCCAGCATCCAGACAGAGGAGAGAGGTCCCACAGCAAGGAATAAGGCGTCATATCACCCACCACTGGAGAAGGCCACTTTCAGTTATTTAGGCCCAGCATCCAGACAGAGGAGAGAGGTCCCACAGCAAGGAATAAGGCGTCATATCACCCACCACTGGAGAAGGCCACTTTCAGTTATTTCGGCCCAGCACCCAGAACGAGGAGAGAGGTCCCACAGCAAGGAATCATGCGTCATATCACCCACCACTGGAGAAGGCCACTTTCAGTTATTTCGGCCCCAGCACCCAGACAGAGAAGAGGTTCATTCAACTTTGGGTTGCACCGCAAGATCATGGTAAAGTTAAAAAAATGAGGATTCAATAAAGAAGTTCCCCGGAGTACAAGAATACATAGTTGAGGGGGAGGCAGTTATAAATGTCTATTCTGCACAAGGGAGGGACAGGTCCTGTGGGATCCATGCCTGGTTCATTTTTATGAACGTCAGCTTGTCCACGTTGGCTGTGGACAGACGGCTGCGTTTGTCAGTAATGACGCCCCCTGCCGTGCTTAATACACATTCAGCCAAAAAGCTGGCCGCTGGGCAGGCCAGCACCTCAAAGGCATAAAATGCTAACTCTGGCCACGTGGAAAATTTGGAGACCCAGAAGTTGAATGGGGCCGAACCATCAGTCAGTACGTGGAGGGGTGTGCAGACGTACTGTTCAACCATGTTAGTGAAATGCTGACTCCTGCTAACACGTTCCGTATCAGGTGGTTGTGCAGTTAGCTGTGGCGTGGAGACAAAACTTTTCCACATTTCTGCCATGCTAACCCTGCCCTCAGAGGAGCTGGCCGTGACACAGCTTCGTTGGCGACCTCTTGCTCCTCCTCTGCCTTCGCCTTGGGCTTCCACCTGCTCCCCTGTGACATTTGGGAATGCTCTCAGGAGCGCGTCTACCAGCGTGCGCTTGTACTCGCGCATCTTTCTATCACGCTCCAGTGCAGGAAGTAAGGTGGGCACATTGTCTTTGTACCAGGGATCCAGCAGGGTGGCAACCCAGTAGTCCGCACACATTAAAATGTGGGCAACTCTGCTATCGTTGCGCAGGCACTGCAGCATATAGTCACTCATGTGTGTTAAACAAACAAAAAGGAAGGTTGTGGGCAGCTCGATCCTGCTACTCACTCTCTGGGAGCCAGGAACTCCACTTCTCCGGTAAGTGGAGGTAAACACTTGACAAAACAGAAATTTTCAGATCCAGCTTCTACCAGTTCGAGTGCTTTATTGGAGATGCGATAAAAACTCACATATGTGCAGGACAATACACCAATACATGTATTGTCCTGCACATATGTGAGTTTTTATCGCATCTCCAATAAAGCACTCGAACTGGTAGAAGCTGGATCTGAAAATTTCTGTTTTGTCAATTCACTCATGTGTGCCAGGCTCCCCAGAGGTAAGGACAAGCGTATCCCCCCAGCCACGCACCAGTGATGGGCCTGAGCTGTGTCGGGTGCCACCCCGCTGTGAACCTGCTTCATCCTCATCCACCTCCTCCTCATCCTCCTCGTCCTCCAGTAGTGGGCCCTGGCTGGCCACATTTGTACCTGGCCTCTGCTGTTGCAAAAAACCTCCCTCTGAGCCACTTCTAACAGACTGGCCTGAAAGTGGTAAAAATGACCCCTTATACTCGTCCTCCTGGGCCACCTACTCTTCCATCATCGCCCTAAGCGTTTTCTCAAGGAGACATAGAAGTGGTATTGTAACGCTGATAACGGTGTCATCGCCACTGGCCATGTTGGTGGAGTACTCGAAACAGCGCAACAGGGCACACAGGTCTTGCATGGAGGCCAAATCATTGGTGGTGAAATGGTGCTGTTCCGCAGTGCGACTGACGCGTGCGTGCTGCAGCTGAAACTCCACTATGGCCTGCTGCTGCTCGCACAGTCTCTCCAGCATGTGCAAGGTGGAGTTCCACCTGGTGGGCACGTCGCATATGAGGCGGTGAGCGGGAAGGCCGAAGTTCCGCTGTAGCGCAAACAGGCGAGCAGCGGCAGGATGTGAACCCCGGAAGTGCGCACAGACGGCCCGCACTTTATGCAGCAGCTCTGACATGTCGGGGTAGTTGTGAATGAACTTCTGCACCACCAAATTCAGCACATGTGCCAGGCAAGGGATGTGCGTCAAACTGGCTAGTCCCTGAGCTGCGACGAGATTTCGCCCATTATCGCACACCACCAGGCCGGGCTTGAGGCCCACCGGCAGAAACCACTCATCGGTCTGTTGTTCAATACCCCGCCACAACTCCTGCGTGGTGTGTGGGGCCTGTCCCCCAAACATATGAGTTTCATAATGGCCTGCTGACGTTTACCCCGGGCTGTGCTGAAGTTGGTGGTGAAGGTGTGTAGCTGACTGGATGAGCTGGTGGAAGCAGAGGAGGAGGAAGCCGAGTAGGAGGAGGAGGCTACAGGAGGCAAAGAATGATGCCCTGTGATCCTTGGTGGCTGAAGGACGTGCGCCAAGGAACTCTCCACCTGGGGCCCAGCCGCCACTACATTTGCCCAGTGTGCAGTTAGGGAGATATAGCGTCGCTGGCCGTGCTTACTGGTCCACGTATCAGTGGTTAGGTGGACCTTGCCACAGATAGCGTTGCGCAGTGCACACTTGATTTTATCGGATACTTGGTTGTGCAGGAAAGGCACGGCAGTCTTGGAGAAGTAGTGGCGGCTGGGAACAACATACTGTGGGACAGCCATGGACATCAGCTGTTTGAAGCTGTCTTTGTCCACCATCCTGAATGACAGCATTTCAAAGATCAGTAGTTTAGAAATGCTGGCATTCAGGCCCAGGGCTCGAGGGTGGCTAGGTGGGAATTTACGCTTTCTCTCCAAGGTTTGTGAGATGGAGAGCTGAACGCTGCCGTGTGACATGGTGGAGATGCTTGGTGACACAAGTGGTGTTGTCGGTGGCACATCCTCTGTTTGGTGGGCGGCGGGTGCCAACATTCCTCCCGAGGCGGAGGAAGAGGCCGAGGCAGCAGCAGAAGAGGGAGCAGGGGGAGCCAGAGTGAGTTCCTTGCTTTTAAGGTGTTTACTCCACTGCAGTTCATGCTTTGCATGTAGATGCCTGGTCATGCAGGTTGTGCTAAGGTTCAGAACGTTAATGCCTCGCTTCAGCCTCTGATGGCACAGCGTGCAAACCACTCGGGTCTTGTTGTCAGCACATTGTTTAAAGAAGTGCCATGCCAGGGAACTCCTTGAAGCTGCCTTTGAGGTGCTCGGTCCCTGGTGGCAGTGGCCAGTAGCAGATGAACTCTCTTGGAGGCGGCTGTTCTGCTTTTGCCCCCTGCTCTCTCTTTTGCTACGCTGTTGGCTCGGTCTCACCACTGCCTCTTCCTCTAAACTATGAAAGTCAGTGGGACGACCTTCATTCCATGTGGGGTCTAGGACCTCATCGTCCCCTGCATCGTTTTCCACACAGTCTTCCTCCCTGACCTCCTGTTCGGTCTGCACACTGCAGAAAGACGCAGCAGTTGGCACCTGTGTTTCGTCATCATCAGAGACGTGCGGACTCCGATGAGGTGGTATTCCCATGTCCTCATCATCCCTTGGGAAACCCTGCCAGCAGAGTCTTCAAACATCATAAGAGACTGCTGCATAACTTGAGGCTCAGACAGTTTCCCTGATATGCATGGGGGTGATGTGACAGACTGACGGGCTTGGTTTTCAGGTGCCACCTGTGCGCTTTCTGCAGAAGACTGGGTGGGAGATAATGTTGTGAACATGCTGGATCCACTGTCGGCCACCCAATTGACTAGCGCCTGTACCTGCTCAAGCCTTACCATCCTTAGAACGGCATTGGGCCCCACCAAATATCGCTGTAAATTCTGGCGGGTACTGGAACCTGAGGTAGTTGGTTCGCTAGGACGTGTGGCTGTGGTAGAATGGCCACGTCCTCCCAGCACAAGAGGGAACACTAACACCACCACGACCGCGTCCATGTCCCTTACTAGATGTTTTCCTCATTGTTAACGTTCACCAAGCACCACAATAAGAAAAAAAATATTTGGCCCAATGTATTGATTTCAAATTCAGGCCTTTTTTACAGGCACCTAACACTATCTGCCTATTTATTTATGTAGCGTATTACACAAATCCAGGCACAGCAGTAACCACTGATTTAGGGGAATATCTCTTTAAGGGTTAGTATTTAGGCCCTGGATAAAATATACCCTTTTACGGACAGATTAACACTTGGCCTGCAACAGCTGGGACACCAGATTCAGGGTATTGCTATTTTGGCAATTGAATTTCACCCCACAACAAAATATATGTTTTTGCAGACACTATGAAAGTTGGCCAGCCACAGCTGAAACCACTGATTTATGGTATTGCTATTTTGGCAATTGAATTTCACCGCAGAACAAAATATACCCTTTTACGGACAGATTAACACTTGGCCTGCAACAGCTGGGACACCAGATTCAGGGTATTGCTATTTTGGCAATTCAATTTCACCCCATAACAAAATATATGTTTTTGCAGACACTATGAAACTTGGCCAGCCTCAGCTGAAACCACTGATTTATGGTATTGCTATTTTGGCAACTGAATTTCACCGCAGAACAAAATATACCCTTTTACGGACAGATTAACACTTGGCCTGCAACAGCTGGGACACCAGATTCAGGGTATTGCTATTTTGGCAATTCAATTTCACCCCACAACAAAAAATATGTTTTTGCGGACACTATGAAACTTGGCCAGCCACAGCTGAAACCACTGATTTATGGTATTGCTATTTTGGCAATTGAATTTCACCGCAGAACAAAATATACCCTTTTACGGACAGATTAACAGTTGGCCTGCAACAGCTGGGACACCAGATTCAGGGTATTGCTATTTTGGCAATTGAATTTCACCCCACAACAAAATATATGTTTTTGCGGACACTATGAAACTTGGCCAGCCCCAGCTGAAACCACTGATTTATGGTATTGCTATTTTGGCAATTGAATTTCACCCCACAACAAAATATACCCTATTACAGACAGATTAACACTTGGCCTGCAACAGCTGGGACACCAGATTAAGGGAATTACTATTTTGGCAATTGAATTTCACCCCAGAACAAAATATACCCTTTTACGGACAGATTAACACTTGGCCTACAACAGCTGGGACACCAGATTAAGGGTATTGCTATTTTGCCAATTGAATTTCACCCCAGAACAAAAATATATGTTTTGGCGGACACTATGAAACTTGGCCAGCCCCAGCTGAAACCACTGATTTATGGTATTGCTATTTTGGCAACTGAATTTCACCGCAGAACAAAATATACCCTTTTACGGACAGATTAACACTTGGCCTGCAACAGCTGGGACGACAGATTCAGGGTATTGCTATTTTGGCAATTGAATTTCACCCCACAACAAAATATATGTTTTGGCGGACACTATGAAACTTGGCCAGCCACAGCTGAAACCACTGATTTATGGTATTGCTATTTTGGCAATTGAATTTCACCCCAGAACAAAATATATGTTTTGGCAGACAGTATATTACCTTGCCAGCCACAGCTGAAACCACTGATTTATGGTATTGCTATTTTGGCAATTGAATTTCACCCCAGAACAAAATATACCCTTTTATGGACAGATTAACACTTGGCCTGCAACAGCTGGGACACCAGATTCAGGGTATTGCTATTTTGGCAATTGAATTTCACCCCACAACAAAATATATGTTTTTGCGGACACTATGAAACTTTGCCAGCCACAGCTGAAACCACTGATTTATGGTATTGCTATTTTGGCATTTGAATTTCACCCCAGAACAAAATATACCCTTTTGCTGACAGATTAACACTTGGCCTGCAACAGCTAGGACACCAGATTAAGGGAATTACTATTTTGGCAATTGAATTTCACCCCAGAACAAAATATACCCTTTTACTGACAGATTAAAACTTGGCCTACAACAGCTGGGACACCAGATTAAATGTATTGCTATCTTGCCAATTGAATTTCACCCCACAACAAAATATACCCTTTTACGGACAGATTAACACTTGGCCTGCAACAGCTGGGACACCAGATTAAGGGAATTACTATTTTGGCAATTTAATTTCACCCCAGAACAAAATGTATGTTTTTGCGGACACTATGAAACTTGGCCAGCCACAGCTGAAACCACTGATTTATGGTATTGCTTTTTTGGCAATTGAATTTTACCGCAGAACAAAATATACCCTTTTACGGACAGATTAACACTTGGCCTTCAACAGCTGGGACACCAGATTCAGGGTATTGCTATTTTGGCAATTGAATTTCACCCCACAACAAAATATATTTGTTTTTGCGGACACTATGAAACTTGGCCAGCCACAGCTGAAACCACTGATTTATTGTATTGCTATTTTGGCAATTGAATTTCACCGCAGAACTTAATATACCCTTTTACGGACAGATTAACACTTGGTCTGCAACAGCTGGGACACCAGATTCAGGGTATTGCTATTTTGGCAATTGAATTTCACCCCACAACAAAATATATGTTTTTGCGGACACTATGAAACTTGGCCAGCCACAGCTGAAACCACTGATTTATGGTATTGCTATTTTGGCAATTTAGTTTCACCGCAGAACAAAATATACCCTTTTACGGACAGATTAACACTTGGCCTGCAACAACTGGGACACCAGATTAAGGGAATTACTATTTTGGCAATTTAATTTCACCCCAGAACAAAATATACCCTTTTACGGACAGATTAACACTTGGCCTACAACAGCTGGGACACCAGATTAAGGTTATTGCTATTTTGCCAATTGAATTTCATCCCAGAACAAAATATATGTTTTGGCGGACACTATGAAACTTGGCCAGCCCCAGCTGAAACCACTGATTTATGGTATTGCTATTTTGGCAATTGAATTTCACCACAGAACAAAATATACCCTTTTACGGACAGATTAACACTTGGCCTGCAACAGCTGGAACACCAGATTCAGCGTATTTCTATTTTGGCAATTGAATTTCACCCCACAACAAAATATATGTTTTTGCGGACACTATGAAACTTGGCCAGCCACACCTGAAACCACTGATTTATGGTATTGCTATTTTGGCAATTGAATTTTACTGCAGAACAAAATATACCCTTTTACGGACTGATTATCACTTGGCCTGCAAAAGCTGGGACACCAGATTCAGGGTATTGCCATTTTTGCAATTGAATTTCACCCCACAACAAAATATATGTTTTTGTGAACACTATAAAACTTGTCCAGCCACAGCTGAAACCACTGATTTATTGTATTGCTATTTTGGCAATTGAATTTCACCGCAGAACTTAATATACCCTTTTACGGACAGATTAACACTTGGTCTGCAACAGCTGGGATACCAGATTAAGGGTATTGCTATTTTGCCAATTGAATTTCACCCCAGAACAAAATATATGTTTTGGCGGACACTATGAAACTTGGCCAGCCCCAGCTGAAACCAATGATTTATGGTATTGCTATTTTGGAAACTGAATTTCACCGCAGAACAAAATATACTCTTTTATGGACAGATTAACACTTGGCCTGCAACAGCTGGGACGACAGATTCAGGGTATTGCTATTTTGGCAATTGAATTTCACCCCACAACAAAATATATGTTTTGGCAGACAGTATATTACCTTGCCAGCCACAGCTGAAACCACTGATGTATGGTATTGCTATTTTGGCAATTGAATTTCACCCCAGAACAAAATATACCCTTTTATGGACAGATTAACACTTGGCCTGCAACAGCTGGGTCACCAGATTCAGGGTATTGCTATTTTGGCAATTGAATTTCACCCCACAACAAAATATATGTTTTTGCGGACACTATGAAACTTTGCCAGCCACAGCTGAAACCACTGATTTATGGTATTGCTATTTTGGCATTTGAATTTCACCCCAGAACAAAATATACCCTTTTACTGACAGATTAAAACTTGGCCTACAACAGCTGGGACACCAGATTAAATGTATTGCTATCTTGCCAATTGAATTTCACCCCACAACAAAATATATGTTTTTGCGGACACTATGAAACTTGGCCAGCCACAGCTGAAACCACTGATTTATGGTATTGCTTTTTTGGCAATTGAATTTCACCGCAGAACAAAATATATGTTTTGGCAGACACTATTACACTTTGCCAGCCACAGCTGAAACCACTGATTTATGGTATTGCTATTTTGGCAATTGAATTTTACTGCAGAACAAAATATACCCTTTTACGGACAGATTAACACTTGGCCTGCAACAGCTGGGACACCAGATTCAGGGTATTGCTATTTTGGCAATTGAATTTCACCCCACAACAAAATATGTTTTTGCGGACACTATGAAACTTGGCCAGCCACAGCTGAAACCACTGATTTATTGTATTGCTATTTTGGCAATTGAATTTCACCGCAGAACAAAATATATGTTTTGGCAGACACTATTACACTTTGCCAGCCACAGCTGAAACCACTGATTTATGGTATTGCTATTTTGGCAATTGAATTTTACTGCAGAACAAAATATACCCTTTTACGGACAGATTAACACTTGGCCTGCAACAGCTGGGACACCAGATTCAGGGTATTGCTATTTTGGCAATTGAATTTTACCCCACAACAAAATATATGTTTTTGCGGACACTATGAAACTTGGCCAGCCACAGCTGAAACCACTGATTTATGGTTTTGCTTTTTTGGCAATTGAATTTCACCACAGAAAATAATCTATCCTTTGCCAGACAGCAGACAGTATTATACTTGGCTAGCCAAAGCTGGAACACCAGATTTTGTGGATTTGTATTTGGGCAATTGTATTTAACCCCTTAATAAAATATAGAAATTGCTATCCTGAGTTTCTAGGGGTGACAATTAGCACAGCCAAGCCCGTGATGTAGGATATAGCAAAAAAAAAAAAAACTAGTATTGATGGATTGATGGACTTGGTGGCAGCTTGTTCTGGTGCACCACAAGTCACAAAATGGCCGCCGATCACCCCAGAAAATAAGGGACAGAAAAACGCTCTGTGCAGCCTAAAAACCAGTGAGCAAGTAACTAGCAGAAGTTGAATCATTCACAGCTGTAGATCAATCACTTCATTGGGTGCTGTTGCTGACTTTTCCCTGCCTAATCTCACCCTCACTGAAGCTGCGTCCTCTCCCTACACTAATCAGAGCAGTGTGACGTGCGGCGCTACGTGACTCCAGCTTAAATAGAGGCTGGGTCACATGCTGCACTTGGCCAATCACAGCCATGCCATTAGTAGGCATGGCTGTGATGGGCTCTTAGGACAAGAAGTAAAACACTAGCTGATTGGCTGCTGTGCAGCCCTTCAGAAAGCGGGAAGTAATCGCCGAACAACGAACCCGAACCTTTTTGAAATTCGGTACGAACCCGAACTATGCTCGAACTGTTCGCTCAACACTACTCTACATCATCCAGAGGTGAAGAACCTGCACCTGACAGCCTGGATTTTGAGAGGCGATTCTTCAGGGCCAGAGGGTTGTCAGAACAAGTAATTGGGACTCTTCTATCTAGCAGAAAAAAGGTCACCTCCGATATCTATCTGAGAGTATGGAAGACTTTCCTTCAGTTTGCAGGGCCAGGCCTAGATTTGAGCTCACCTAACATCCCTTTAATTCTGAATTTTTTACAGCTGGGTCTCGGCACTGAGTGCTCTCTTTGATTGCAGATTAGCCACTCATCCGTGGGTCAAAAGGTTTATTAGGGGTTCCTCTAGGCTTTGTCCTACAGTTAAACCAAAGACAGCCCCGTGGGACCTTAACCTGGTTCTATCCGCCCTAACCAAGGCCCCTTTCGAACCCCTCGGAGACATCCCTTTAAAGATGCTATCCTATAAGACGGTTCTTTTAGTGGCTATTACATCTGCCAGGCGAGTAGGGGAACTGTCTGCTTTGTCTTCCTCCCCGCCATATACCCAAATTCTAGAAGACGGAATAGTGTTCAAACCGGATCCTGCATTCCTACCCAAAGTAGTTTCTGTATTCCATAGATCTCATGAGATAGTTCTCCCCTCCTTTTGTCAAAACCCAAAGAATAAGGGAGAAGAGTCTTTTCATAATCTAGATGTGAGAAGATGTGTCTGCGCATATTTAGAGTTTACAAAGGAATTTAGAAGGACCCCACAACTTTTTGTTCAATTTCAGGGTCCAAATAGAGGCTTGAAAGTCACAAGCCGTACCCTAGCCAGACGGATTAAGAAAGCGATAGGTCTGGCATACTCTCAGTCAGGTTGTCAGGTACCTTCGGACTTTTCAGCTCATTCCACTAGAGCAGTAGCCTCTTCCTGGGCAGAAAAGGGGTGCGCTACTATTGAGCAAATTTGTAAGGCAGCAATGTGGAGTTCTCCCTCCACGTTTTACAAACACTACAGATTGGATCTTCTATGCAGGACATGTCTTTTGGGAGAAAGGTTCTGCAGGCTGTAGTCCCTCCCAAATAATCATCTAGTCTAATCTCTCACAGGTGATGTTATGGGGCGTAATGGAAATACTTCAATTACTCTTACCGGTAATATGTTTTCCATGAGCCCATGAAAGCACCTACATAATTCCCTCCCAAATAATATAAGAATATATATATATATATATATATATATATATATATATATATATATATTAAAAAAATAAAAAAAATATCTACATATAGTCAATTTTTTAGTTTTTGGGCCAAAGAAGAGATATGCCCGGGCATATATTTGGCACAAAGTTTTTCCTTGTGTTACTGTTGCTTATGTACTATATATATATATATATATATATATATATATATATATATATATATATGTGTGTCCCAGGAATCTTGTCAATTACTGAGTAGTGGAAGGAGGTGGACCAATTTAAAGATCTGGGAAGTTCCTGTTTCCTGTCCGGATGGGGGAGGATCTCTCACAGGTGCTGTCATGGGCTCATGGAAAACATATTATTGGTAAGAGTAATTGAAGTATTTCTGTCCATAAAAGGGTATATTACAATAGGTGTTTAAATACAAGGGCCGAAAGCTAAATCCTCTATATTTGCACACGCTACTGTGCATCTCCAAGTGTATTTCTGTCCGTAAAAGGTGTGGGGAGTTGCTCTGGTAGACAGCGGTGCAGGTGCAGTACAGAGGCAAAGGGAGTCCAGGTAGTGCAGCAAACAGTGTTTTATTTCACACTTGCACAAACAAAACTCAAAACAGTCACTTAGTGTTACTTCACACACACAGCAAAAACTTGAGGCAAAACAAAAGTCCAAGACGGGATCAAATCACCTGTGTGGTTTAGGTGCGTGTTCGCACCTGGCTGTCAGCCCAGCCGCAGGAAAGTCCAACCTTAGGCTTCCAGGCAGACTGCACGCCTCTTTGCAAGCTCTTGCTTCCAGCCCTGAGAGCTCCATAGAACACCAGCAGTTTCCAGGTTAATCACCTCCCCACCTGCTAAAGTGGCTGCCTTTTAAAGGCCCTGAAAAAATCCGGCCTGGACCGTGGGGAATTGGCACCCGCCCAACTCTTTGCCTACTCCCAGTAAGAGCCGGCCCGGATTGGCTTTGCAGCCATACTAAGTATAAAGGTGTTAACAGCTACGGCTGTTAACACATAAAATTCGGCTCTTACCTCACCGAGGCCAGGAACCTCGGTGACACGTATCTGCCATCCATGACGGCACCCTGCACCTTACCACAAAGGGTATATTACACTAAGTGTCTAAATACAAGGGCTGAAAGCGCAATCCTCTATATTTGCACATGCTACTGTGCATCTCCAAGTGTATTTCTGTCCGTAAAAGGGTATATCACAGTCAAGGTCTAACTACAAGTGCTGAAAGCTTAATCCTCTATATTTGCACATGCTATTATGCATCTCCAAGTGTATTTCTCTCCGTAAAAAGGTATATTGAACTTAGTGTCTAAATACAAGGGCCGAAAGCTAAATCCTCTATATTTGCACATGCTGCTGTGCATCTCCAAGTGTATTTCTGTCCATAAAAGGGTATATTACACTAAGTGTCTAAATACAAGGGCCGAAAGCTAAATCCTCTATATCTGCACGTGCTACTATGCATCTCCAAGTGTATTTCTGTCTGTAAAAGGGTATATTACACTTAAGGTCTAAATACAAGTGCTGAAAGCGTAATCCTCTATATTTGAACACGCTACTGTGCATCTCCAAGTGTATTTCTGTCCGTAAAAGGGTGTATTACACTCAAGGTCTAAATACAAGTGCTGAAAGCGTAATCCTCTATATTTGCACACGCTACTGTGCATCTCCAAGTGTATTTCTGTCCGTAAAAGGGTATATTACACTAAGTGTCTAAATTCAAGGGCTGAAAGCTAAATCCTCTACACTTGCACACGCTACTGTGCATCTCCAAGTGCATTTCTGTTAATAAAAGGGTATATTACTCTCAAGGTCTAAATACAGGGGCTGAGAGCTAAATCCTCTATTTTGCACACGCTACTGTGCATCTTAAAGTAAATTTCTGTCCGTAAAAGGGTATATTACTCTTAAGGTCTAAATCCAAGTGCTGAAAGCGTAATCCTCTATATATGCACACGCTACTGTGCATCTCCAAGTGTATTTCTGTCCGTAAAAGGGTATATTACACTCAAGGTCTAAATACAAGTGCTGAAAGCTTAATCCTCTATATTTGCACATGCTATTATGCATCTCCAAGTTTATGTCTGTCCGTAAAAGGGTATATTACACTAAGTGTCTAAATACAAGGGCTGAAGGCGTAATCCTCTATATTTTCACACGCTACTGTGCATCTCAAAGTGTACTTCTGTCCGAAAAAGGGTATATTACACTGTGTCTAAATACAAGGGCCGAATGCTAAATACTCTATACTTGCACATGCTACTGTGCATCTCCAAGTGTATTTCTGTCCGTAAAAGGGTATATTACACTCAAGGTCTAAATATAAGTGCTGAAAGCTAAATCCTCTATACTTGCACACGCTACTGTGCATCTCCAAGTGTACTTCTGTCCGAAAAAGGGTATATTACACTGTGTCTAAATACAAAGGCCGAATGCTAAATACTCTATATCTGCACACGCTACTGTTCATCTCCAAGTGTATTTCTGTCCGTAAAAGGATATATTACACTCAAGGTCTAAATACATGTGCTGAAAGCTAAATCCTCTATACTTGCACACGCTACTGTGCATCTCCAAGTGTATTTCTGTCCGAAAAAAGGGTATATTACACTCAAGGTCTAAATACAAGTGCTGAAAGCGTAATCCTCTATATTTGCACATGCTACTGTGCATCTCCAAGTGTATTTCTGTCCGAAAAAGGGTATATTACACCAAGTGTCTAAATTCAAGGGCTGAAAGCTAAATTCTCTACACTTGCACACGCTACTGTGCATCTCCAAGTGCATTTCTGTTAATAAAAGGGTATATTACTCTCAAGGTCTAAATACAGGGGCTGAGAGCTAAATCCTCTATTTTGCACACGCTACTGTGCATCTTAAAGTAAATTTCTGTCCGTAAAAGGGTATATTACACTCAAGGTCTAAATACAAGTGCTGAAAGCTTAATCCTCTATGTTTGCACATGCTATTATGCATCTCCAAGTTTATGTCTGTCCGTAAAAGGGTATATTACACTAAGTGTCTAAATACAAGGGCTGAAGGCGTAATCCTCTATATTGTCACACGCTACTGTGCATCTCCAAGTGTATTTCTGTCCGCTAAAGGGTATATTAAACTCAAGGTCTAAATACAAGTGCTGAAAAAGTAATCCTCTATATTTGCACACGCTACTGTGCATCTCCAAGTGTAGTTCTGTCCGCTAAAGGGTATATTAAACTCAAGGTCTAAATACAAGTGCTGAAAAAGTAATCCTCTATATTTGCACACGCTACTGTGCATCTCCAAGTGTATTTCTGTCCGTAAAAGGGTATATTACACTGTGTCTAAATACAAAGGCCGAATTCTAAATACTCTATATTTGCACACGCTACTGTGCATCTCCAAGTGTATTTCTGTCCGTAAAAGGGTATATTACACTCAAGGTCTAAATACAAGTGCTGAAAGCGTAATCCTCTATATTTGCACACGCTACTGTGCATCTCCAAGTGTATTTCTGTCCATAAAAGGGTATATTACACTAAGTGTCTAAATTCAAAGGCTAAAAGCTAAATCCTCTACATTTGCACACGCTACTGTGCATCTCCAAGTGTATTTCTGTTAATAAAAGGGTATATTACACTCAAGGTCTAATTACAGGGGCTGAAAGCTAAATCCTCTATATTTGCACATGCTACTGTGCATCTTTAAGTAAATTTCTGTCCGTAAAAGGGTATATTACACTTAAGGTCTAAATACAAGTGCTGAAAGCGTAATCCTCTATATTTGCACACTCTATTGTACATCTCCAAGTGTATTTCTGTCCGTAAAAGGGTATATTACACACAGGGTCTAAATACAAGGGCTGAAAGCTAAATCCTCTATATTTGCACTTGCTACTGAGCATCTCCAAGTGTAATTCTGTCCGTAAAAGGATACCATTCAGCCAGGGCCTAAATACTAGGCCTAAAATTGATATTCCCCCAAATCTGTGGTTTCTGCTGTGCCTGTATTAGTGTAATACGGTACATAAATATATAGATAGATAGTGTTAGGTGCCTGTAAAAAAAAAAAGACCTTAATTTGAACTCTATACATTGGGCAAAATAAGTTTTTCCTTATTGTGGTGAACGGTAACAATGAGGAAAACATCTAATAAGGGACACGGACATGGTCATGGTGGTGTTAGTGGACCCTCTGGTGCTGGGAGAGGATGTGGCCGTTCTGGCACAGCTACACTTCCTAGTGAACCAAGTACCTCAGGTCTGACTAGCCGCCAGAATCTACAGCGATATTTGGTCAGGCCTAATGCCGTTCTAAGGATGGTAAGGCCTGATCAAGTACAGGCGCTAGTCGATTGGGTGGCTGACAGTGGATCCAGCACGTTCACATTATCTTCCACCCAGTCTTCTGCAGAAAGCGCACAGGTAGTGCCTGAAACCCAAGTCCATCAGTCTGTCACATCACCCCCATGCATATCAGGGAAACTGTCTGAGCCTCTAGTTATGCAGCAGTCTTTTATGCTGTTTGAAGACTCTGCTGGCAGGGTTTCCCAAGGGAATCCACCTAGCCCTTCCCCAGTGGTGGAAGACATAGAATGCACTGATGCACAACCACCTATGTTTCCTCATGAAGATATGGGAATACCACCTCAGCAGAGTCAGCACATCTGAGGATGACGAAACACAGATGCCAACTGTTGCATCTTTCTGCAGTGTGCAGACCGAACAGGAGGTCAGGGAGGAAGACTGTGTGGAAGACGATGCAGGGGACGATGAGGTCCTAGACCCCACATGGAATGAAGGTTGTGCCACTGATTTTCAGAGTTCAGAGGAAGAGGCAGTGGTGAGACTGAGCCAACCGCGTAGCAAAAGAGGGAGCAGGGTGCAAAAGCAGAACAGCCGTCGCCAAGGAGTTCGCCTGCTACTGGCCGCCGCCACCAGGGACCGAGCACACCAAAGGCAGCTTCAAGGAGTTCCCTGGCATGGCACTTCTTCACACAATGTGCTGACGACAAGACCCGAGTGGTTTGCACGCTGTGCCATCAGAGCTTGAAGCGAGGCAATAACGTTCTAAACACAACCTGCATGACCAGGCATCTACAGGCGAGACACGGGCTGCAGTGGAGTAAGCACCTTCAAAACCAAGAAAGGGCTCAGGGCCCTCCTGCTCCCTCTTCTGCTGCTGCCTCGGCCTCTTCCTCCGCCTCTGGAGGAACATTGGCACCTGCCGCCTAACAAACAGAGGATGTGCCACCAACACCACCACCTCCATCACCAAGCATCTCCACCATGTCACAAGGCAGCGCTCAGCTCTCCATCTCACAAACCTTGGAGAGAAAGCGTAAATTCCCACCTAGCCACCCTTGATCCTTGGCCCTGAATGCCAGTATTTCTAAACTACTGGCCTTTGAAATGCTGTCATTCAGAATTGCCACAGGCGGTTTTAATTAATTAGCAGGAGTCTGCACAAGAGTGTAATGGACCCACTAGCTGTTAGTCCTGGTTTCTGTTAATACTGAGCAGGTTGCATTAGGCTCCTGTTCAGACAGTGCTGTGCTGCATGGTGGCCTTTGTTGTTGTGGTGCTTTTCTGGCTGGCTGGCGTAACTGCAGCCTGCTGGGATGGTGCCACCTGTCGCCATGCAGCACGGCGCCTTTATCAGATTATGGACAGAGTAGGGACCCACTCTAGGAGACAACCGTGACGGGGTGAGTGGGCTTATTACCTTTTGATCAAAATGTACACTAATGTCTCCAATATTTGCATGCAATATGGGGGACTAGTACTATAGTAATGTAGCTGAAGAGCACATATCAAGGGTTAAGCGTTGTTGATGTGCGATCCAGTCTTGTTTCTCCCCATTGATGCTGTCATTCAGGCTGGTGGACACGGACAGCTTCAAACAGCTGAAGGCAGTGGCTGTCCTACAGTACGTCGTTCCCAGCCGCCACTACTTCTCCAAGAAAGCCGTGCCTTCCCTGCACAACCAAGTATCGGATAAAATCAAGTGTGCACTGCGCAACGCCATCTGTGGAAAAGTCCACCTAACCACAGATACGTGGACCAGTAAGCACGGCCAGGGACACTATATCTCCTGTGGTAAGGTGCAAGGTGTCATATGTGATGGCAGGTACGTGTCACCGAGGTTGCTGGCCTCGGTGAGGTGAGAGCCGGGTTTTTGTCTGCAGCAGCTAGTGCTGTTTGACTTTGTTAAATAGCATGGCTGCAAAGCCGATCCGGGCCGGCTCTTACTGGGAGCAGCTAAAGAGTAGGGTGGGTGGCTGCTCCCCACGGTCCAGTCCATGTTTTGGGCTGGATATAAAACGCAGCCAGCAGCTGTGTCTGTGTGTGTGTGATTATCCTGGAGCTGCTAACAGGGCTGGGAGTTCTCTGTCCAGGAGGAAAGAGCTCAGCAAGGAGGTATTTTGTTCCTGGCTACCTGAAGCTGGATTCTCCTGCGGCTGGGCCGACAGCGTGGTGCGAACCTGCACCTACACCTCCCAGGTGACTGAACCTGTATTGGACTGTTTTTGTTTGGCTACGTTATTTCCGTTGTGTGTGAACTGTCACCAAGAGACTGTTTTTCATTTTGTGTGCAAGTGTGAATAAAACACTGTTTGTTGCACAATCTGGACTCCTTGTTTTGCCTCTAAACTGCACCCGCACCGCTGTCTACCAGAGCGACTCCCCACATTTGGTGTCGGATGCGGGCATGCGCAGTGAGGCTGGCGTGAACGCCGAAGTTTTGTTTTTCTAAAGTGTATGGAATATATTAAGCCAGCAAAGCTGCAAGCAGGAGTTTCTGGCAACATGGAGGCTGCTGTGAAGGCTCTCATAGAGGCTAACGTGCAGCAGCGGGAGACCAACCAACTACTGCTACAACATGTGATGGCGTTACAGGCGGCAGGAGCGTCCCACCACGTCCAAGATGCCCGGAAGCGGTCCGTGCGGCGATCCCAAAAATGACCCCCGCAGGCGGCGTTGAGACGTACCTGGCGGTTTTGAGAAAGGTCGCCGTGAGGGAAAAGTTACCCCGTGACCAGTGGGCTGAGGTGGTCGCTCCGTTCCTGGCTTCCGGACCCCAGCAGGTGTTTTTCGACTTGTCGGACGACCAAGCGGCAGATTATGACACTGTGAAAGGAGAGGTCCTAGCCAGACTGGGCGTGAACGTGCTGGTCCGCGCCCAAAGAGTCCACCAGTGGGACTTTAAAGCGACTGAACCCGCTAGGCCGCAGTTCTACGATCTGCTGCACAGGCTGCAAAAGTGGCTGCAGCCCGATCTACTAAGTCCCACTGCCATGCTGGATCGACTGTTGGCGGACATCTTTTGGAGGGCCCTGCCTTATCCCCTCCAGCACTGGATCGGCCAGGTATCGCCCACCAATGCCCTGGAGATGGTCGACCTGGTGGAGCGCTACGAGGCCACCAGAAGCCTGCAGGGGACTCTTGCGGGGAAGGGGTCAGTCAAACCCGGAGGCCTCTGCCCCAGTTCCGGCGTCCGGCGACAGAGCGGCCTGCCCGGAATATACCCCCTGCGAGTCCGCCTCCGTGGTATGCTGGAGGTGTCAGGAGCCAGGCCACATCAGGGCCGACTGTCCGCATCGGGATGAGCCGATGGATATGAACTACGAGGGTCGTCACTCCCTGTATGCACGGAAGCTGTGCGCAACTGGCACCCGTGAGGTGCAGGACCATAACCACCTGTGTCAGGTAGAGGTGGGAGACTCTCTGGCGGTGGCTCTGCTGGACTCCGGGAGTTTAGTCTCCCTGGTAAGGGCTGCACTTGTACGGCCTGCGGAGTATACTGGCCGTAAAGTCGGGGTCCTGTGCATCCACGGAGACCTGAAAGACTATCCCACTGCACTAGTGACTTTGTCCACAGCGGCTGGTAGGTGGACCCACGAGGTGGCTGTCGCTACTAAACTCCCACACGAACTAATACTTGGGAGGGACTTCCCGGTTTTCCGGCGCTGTGGCCGGCAATAAAGGTATCTGAGGGACCCGAGACAGGGGTGACCCTAGTAGAGTGGCCTGATACCGCTGGAAGGCCAGAACCCTGGGAGCCCGAGTCTGAAGGGCCGGCGGTAGGGGTGACCACTGCTCCAGCGGTAGAGGGGAGACAACCCCACTGAGTGTAATGGTGGGAGACACGGAGGACTTGCCACCGGGACCTGAGTTGGCAGACCTCAATGTCTCCGGGGAAAATTTTGGGACCGCACAACACCGGGACCAAACCCTAACCAGGGCCTGGGAGAATGTGCTGGAAATTGATGGGAAACCCCAGAAACCAGGGGCTGAATTAATGTTCCCACGGTTTATTGTTCTGCAGGATATGTTGTATCGGGTGAACCAAATCCGAGGCGAACCTGTTGAACAGTTGGTGGTGCCCACAGCGTATCGCAAGCTTGTCATGGAGCTTGCCCACCAACATGTTCTTGGGGGACACCTGGGGTGGCAGAAAACCCAGGACCGCATACTGCAGCGATTTTATTGGCCCAGTGTGTTCAAGGAGGTAGAGAATTATTGTAAGTCCTGTCCGACCTGTCAGATAACTAGCCCCCAGCCACATTTCCGTAGTCCCCTGGTACCTCTGCCAATTATTGAAGTACCGTTTGAGCGAATCGCGATGGATTTAGTGGGCCTGTACCAAAGTCTGCCAGGGGCCACCAACACATTCTGGTAGTTCTCGACTATGCCACTCGGTATCCGGAGGCGGTGCCTCTGCGACATACCTCAGCTAAGCTCATTGCCAAAGAGTTAATGGAGATGTTTTCCCGTGTGGGCCTGCCAAAGAGGTTCTGACAGACCAAGGGACCCCTTTTATGTCCAAAGTAATGAGGGAACTGTGTAAGTTGTTGCGTATAAAGCAGTTACGGACGTCCGTTTACCATCCGCAAACAGACGGTCTTGTGGAGAGGTTTAACCAAACTCTAAAAAATATGTTAAAAAGGGTGGTGTCTAGAGATGGGAAGGACTGGGATCTGCTTCTGCCCTATCTCATGTTCGCAGTGCGAGAGGTGCCCCAGGCCTCTACTGGGTTCTCGCCCTTCGAACTGCTTTATGGCAGACACCCTCGGGGCCTGTTGGATGTCGCCAAGGAAGCGTGGGAACAACAGCCTGTCCCCCACAAAAGTGTCATTGAGTATGTCGCCCAAATGCAGGACCGGATGGAAAGGGTGTTGCCCTTGGTCCGGGAGCATATGGAGGCAGCGCAACAAGCCCAGAGTAGGGTGTACAATCGTCAGGCTCGGGTACGGGACTTCAATCCGGGAGATCGGGTTTTGGTTCTGGTACCCACCCTTGACAGCAAATTCCTAGCTAGGTGGCAGGGCCCCTATGAGGTGATCGAGAAGGTAGGGGAGGTGAATTACAAAGTACACCAGCCAGGGCGGCGCAAGCCGGAGCAGGTGTACCACGTGAATTTACTTAAGCCGTGGAAAGATAGGGACACAGCCGACGACCACAGCCCCCGGCCAGGGCTTCTAGGTGAAAAGGGTCCAGCCCCACAGTTCGAGGCCTGTGAAGCAGTAACCACGGTAAAAATTGCAGACAGCCTGTCTTCCAAACAAGTTCAGGAAGTCAGGGAGTTCATCAGTCGGAACACGGATGTGTTCTCGGACCTCCCTGGCCGCACGTCTCTCATCCAACATGACATCGTCACTGAGCCTCAGGCCAAGATCCGGTTAAAACCATACCGGGTACCCGAGGCTCGGCGACGGACCATCGCGGAGGAAGTACAGTTAATGTTGAAGCTCGAGGTCATTGAGGAGTCGAAAAGTGAGTGGGCCAGTCCCATAGTCCTAATACCCAAGCCAGATGGGACGTTGCGGTTCTGCAACGACTTTCGCAAGTTAAATGAAGTATCCAAGTTTGGCGCGTATCCCATGCCCCGAGTAGACGAGCTTGTTGAAAGTTTAGGACAAGCCCGTTATTTTTCTGTGCTGGACCTCACTAAAGGGTACTGGCAGGTACCCTTAACGGAGTCGGCTAAGGAAAAAACCGCATTTGTTACCCACGCAGGGCCTGTATCACTACAAGGTGTTACCCTTTGGCCTGCATGGCGCCCCGCCACTTTCCAAGGTTAATGGACATAGTGCTGCGACCACATCGTCGGTGCGCCTCGGCCTACTTGGATGATGTAGTCATCCACAGCACCGACTGGGAAAGCCATTTACCCAAGGTGCAGGCGGTAGTGGATGCCCTGAGGAAGCCGGACTGACCGCTAACCCAAAGAAGTGCTCCATAGGGTTAGAGGAGACAAAATATCTGGGATATGTAATTGGGCGGGAGTCATCAAACCCCAGGTAACTAAGGTAGAGGCCATTCGTAACTGGCCCCGACCGGTCACCACCAGGCAGGTAAAGTCGTTCCTGGGGATTGTAGGTTACTACATGAGGTTTGTGCCCCACTTTGCCACAATAGCAGCGCCATTGACAGACCTGTTGAAGGGCGAAAGTCTGGGAGGGTTAGCTGGAGTGAGAAGGCGGAGGAGGCTTTCTCCGCGTTGAAGTCGGCCCTGTGTGGGTCCCCGGTTTTGGTGACACCCGACTTCAACAAGGAGTTTGTCGTACAGACCGACGCCTCGGAGGTAGGCCTCGGTGCGGTACTGTCGCAGGAGGTCAACGGGGAAGAACATCCCGTTGTCTTCCTGAGCCGTAAGCTCAGTCCCGCCGAGTCCAGGTATAGTATAGTGGAGAGGGAGTGCCTGGCTATCAAGTGGGCACTCGAATCTCTCCGCTACTACCTGTTAGGGAGGAGGTTCCGTCTGGTGACCGACCATTCCCCCTCATGATGGCCAAGGAGAGGAATGCTCGGGTCACCAGGTGGTTCCTATCTCTTCAAAATTTCAAGTTTTCCGTGGAACACAGGGCAGGCCGCTTGCAGGGCAACGCAGATGCCCTGTCCCGCGTCCACTGCCTCACGTGTGTTCACCCCTCAGGGTTGAACAAAGGGGGTATGTGGTAAGGTGCAAGGTGTCATATGTGATGGCAGGTACGTGTCACCGAGGTTGCTGGCCTCGGTGAGGTGAGAGCCGGGTTTTTGTCTGCAGCAGCTAGTGCTGTTTGACTTTGTTAAATAGCATGGCTGCAAAGCCGATCCGAGCCGGCTCTTACTGGGAGCAGCTAAAGAGTAGGGTGGGTGGCTGCTCCCCACGGTCCAGTCCATGTTTTGGGCTGGATATAAAACGCAGCCAGCAGCTGTGTCTGTGTGTGTGATTATCCTGGAGCTGCTAACAGGGCTGGGAGTTCTCTGTCCAGGAGGAAAGAGCTCAGCAAGGAGGTATTTTGTTCCTGGCTACCTGAAGCTGGATTCTCCTGCGGCTGGGCCGACAGCGTGGTGCGAACCTGCACCTACACCTCCCAGGTGACTGAACCTGTATTGGACTGTTTTTGTTTGGCTACGTTATTTCCGTTGTGTGTGAACTGTCACCAAGAGACTGTTTTTCATTTTGTGTGCAAGTGTGAATAAAACACTGTTTGTTGCACAATCTGGACTCCTTGTTTTGCCTCTAAACTGCACCCGCACCGCTGTCTACCAGAGCGACTCCCCACACTCCCTAACTGCACACTGGGTAAATGTAGTGGCGGCTGGGCCCCAGGCGGAGATCTGTTTGGCGCACATCCTTCCACCACCAAGGATTGCAGGGCATCATTCTTTGCCTCCTCCTCCTACTCGGCTTCCTCCTCTTCTTCCACCTGCTCATCCGGTCAGCCACAGACCTTCACCACCAACTTTAGCACAGCCCAGGGTAAACATCAGCAGGCCGTTCTGAAACTCATGTGTTTGGGGGACAGGCCGCAGGAGTTGTGGCGGGGTATAGAACAGACCGACGAGTGGTTGCTTTCGGTGAGCCACAAGCCCGGCCTTGTGGTGTGCGATAATGGGCGAAATCTCGTTACAGCTCTGGGACGCACACACTTTGCCTGGCGCATGTGCTGAATTTGGTGGTGCAGAAATTCATTCACAACTACCCCGACATGTCAGAGCTGCTGCATAAAGTGTGGGCCGTCTGTGCGCGCTTCCGGCGTTCTCATCCTGCCGTTGCTCGCCTGTCTGCGATACAGCGTAACTTCGGCCTTCCCGCTCACCGACTCATATGCGACGTGCCCACCAGGTGGAACTCCAACTTGCACATGCTGGAGAGACTGTGCGAGCAGCAGCAGGCCATAGTGGAGTTTCAGCTGCAGTTCACACGGGTGAGTCGCACTGCGGAACATCACCACTTCACCACCAATGACTAGGCCTCCATGCGAGACCTGTGTGCTCTGTTGCGCTATTTTGATTACTCCACCAACATGGCCAGTGGCGATGACGCCGTTATCAGCTTTACAATACCACTTCTATGTCTCCTTGAGAAAACGCTCAGGGCGATGGTGGAAGAGGATGTGGCCCAGGAGGAGGAGGAGAAAGAGGGGTCATTTCTAACACTTTCAGGCCAGTCTTTTAGAAGTTGCTAAGAGGGAGGTTTTTTGCAACAGCATAGGCCAGGTACAAATTGGGCCAGCCAGGGCCCACTACTGGAGGACGAGGACGACGAGGATGAGGATGAGGTGGAGGAGGAGGAGGATGAAGCATGTTCAAAGCGGGGTTTCACTCAACGCAGCATGGGCCTATCACTGGTGCTTGGCTGGGAGGAAACGGAGGACGATGACGATACGCCTCCTACAGAGTACAGCTTGTCCTTACCTCTGGGCAGCCTAGCACACATGAGCGACTACATGCTGCAGTGCCTGCGCAATGACAGCAGAGTTGCCCACACTTTAACGTGTGCTGACTACTGGGTGGCCACCCTGCTGGATCCCCGGTACAAAGACAATGTGCCCACCTTAATTCCCGCACTGGAGCGTGATAGGAAAATGCGCGAGTACAAGTGCACGCTGGTAGACTCGCTCCTAAGAACGTTCCCAACTGACACGGGGGGGACAAGTGGAAGCACAAGGTGAAGGCAGAGGAGAAGAAAGAGGTCGCCAATGCAGCAGTGTCACGGCCAGCTCCTGTGAAGGCAGGGTTAGCATGGCCAAGATGTGGAAAAGTTTTGTCACCGCGGCACAGCTAACTGCACCACCAACTGATACGGAACGTGTTAACAGGAGGCAGCATTTCAACAAGATGGTGGAACAGTACATGTGCACACGCCTCCACGTACTGACTGATGGTTCGGCCCCATTCAACTTCTGGGTCGCCAAATTGTTCACATGGCCAGAGTTAGCATTTTATGCCTTGGAGGTGCTGGCCTGCCCTGCGGCCAGTGTATTATCTGAACGTGTATTTAGCACGGCAGGGGCGTCATTACAGACAAACGCAACCGCCTTTCCACAGCCAACGTGGACAAGCTGACGTTCATAAAAATGAACCAGGCATGGATCCCACAGGACCTGTGCCTCCCTTGTGCAGAATAGACATTTATAACTGCCTCACCCTCAACCATACATTCTTGTCCCCACACTCCCTAACTGCACACTGGGTAAATGTAGTGGCGGCTGGGCTCCAGGCGGAGATCTGTTTGGCGCACATCCTTCCACCACCAAGGATTGCAGGGCATCATTCTTTGCCTCCTCCTCCTACTCGGCTTCCTCCTCTTCTTCCACCTGCTCATCCGGTCAGCCACAGACCTTCACCACCAACTTTAGCACAGCCCAGGGTAAACATCAGCAGGCCGTTCTGAAACTCATGTGTTTGGGGACAGGCCGCAGGAGTTGTGGCGGGGTATAGAACAGACCGACAGTGGTTGCTTTCGGTGAGCCACAAGCCCGGCCTTGTGGTGTGCGATAATGGGCGAAATCTCGTTACAGCTCTGGGACGCTTACACACTTTGCCTGGCGCATGTGCTGAATTTGGTGGTGCAGAAATTCATTCACAACTACCCCGACATGTCAGAGCTGCTGCATAAAGTGTGGGCCGTCTGTGCGCGCTTCCGGCGTTCTCATCCTGCCGTTGCTCGCCTGTCTGCGATACAGCGTAACCCGGCCTTCCCGCTCACCGACTCATATGCGACGTGCCCACCAGGTGGAACTCCAACTTGCACATGCTGGAGAGACTGTGCGAGCAGCAGCAGGCCATAGTGGAGTTTCAGCTGCAGTTCACACGGGTGAGTCGCACTGCATGAACATCACCACTTCACCACCAATGACTAGGCCTCCATGCGAGACCTGTGTGCTCTGTTGCGCTATTTTGATTACTCCACCAACATGGCCAGTGGCGATGACGCCGTTATCAGCTTTACAATACCACTTCTATGTCTCCTTGAGAAAACGCTCAGGGCGATGGTGGAAGAGGATGTGGCCCAGGAGGAGGAGGAGAAGAGGGTCATTTCTAACACTTTCAGGCCAGTCTTTTAGAAGTTGCTAAGAGGAGGTTTTTGCAACAGCATAGGCCAGGTACAAATTGGGCCAGCCAGGGCCCACTACTGGAAGGACGAGGACGACGAGGATGAGGATGAGGTGGAGGAGGAGGAGGATGAAGCATGTTCAAAGCGGGGTTTCACTCAACGCAGCATGGGCCTATCACTGGTGCTTGGCTGGGAGGAAACGGAGGACGATGACGATACGCCTCCTACAGAGTACAGCTTGTCCTTACCTCTGGGCAGCCTAGCACACATGAGCGACTACATGCTGCAGTGCCTGCTCAATGACAGCAGAGTTGCCCACACTTTAACGTGTGCTGACTACTGGGTGGCCACCCTGCTGGATCCCGGTACAAAGACAATGTGCCCACCTTAATTCCGCACTGGAGCGTGATAGGAAAATGCGCGAGTACAAGTGCACGCTGGTAGACTCGCTCCTAAGAACGTTCCCAACTGACACGGGGGGACAAGTGGAAGCACAAGGTGAAGGCAGAGGAGAAGAAAGAGGTCGCCAATGCAGCAGTGTCACGGCCAGCTCCTGTGAAGGCAGGGTTAGCATGGCCAAGATGTGGAAAAGTTTTGTCACCGCGGCACAGCTAACTGCACCACCAACTGATACGGAACGTGTTAACAGGAGGCAGCATTTCAACAAGATGGTGGAACAGTACATGTGCACACGCCTCCACGTACTGACTGATGGTTCGGCCCCATTCAACTTCTGGGTCGCCAAATTGTTCACATGGCCAGAGTTAGCATTTTATGCCTTGGAGGTGCTGGCCTGCCCTGCGGCCAGTGTATTATCTGAACGTGTATTTAGCACGGCAGGGGGCGTCATTACAGACAAACGCAACCGCCTTTCCACAGCCAACGTGGACAAGCTGACGTTCATAAAAATGAACCAGGCATGGATCCCACAGGACCTGTGCCTCCCTTGTGCAGAATAGACATTTATAACTGCCTCACCCTCAACCATACATTCTTGTACTCCAGGGCACTTCTTTATTGAATCCTCTTTTTTAAATTGTACCATTATTTTGGGGGCAACACCAAGTTGAATGAACCTCTCCTCTATCTGGGTGCCAGGGGCCTACATTTCAGCTAATTGCCTGCTGCTTTGGTGCGTGACATTAACCTCTTTTTGCTGTCAAATGACCTCTCCTCTGTCTGTGTGTCAGGGGCCTAAAATTCTGTTAATCGTCTGCTGCTTTGGCAGGTGACATGAAGCCTGATTTTCTGCTATGGGACCTCTTTTCTCTGTCTGGGTGCCAGGGGCCAAAATAACTGAAAGTGGCCTGCTCCGTTGGTGGGTGACATGAAGCCTGATTTTCTGCTATGGGACCTCTCTCCTCTGTCTGGGTGCTGGGGTCTAAATAACTGAAAGTGGCCTGTTCCATTGGTGGGTGACATGATGCCTGTTTTGCTGCTATGGGACCTCTTTTCTCTGTCTGGGTGCCAGGGGCCTAAATAACTGAAAGTGGCCTGCTCCGTTGGTGGGTGACATGAAGCCTGATTTTCTGCTATGGGACCTCTCTCCTCTGTCTGGGTGCTGGGGTCTAAATAACTGAAAGTGGCCTGTTCCATTGGTGGGTAATATGATGCCTGTTTTGCTGCTATGGGACCTCTCTCCTCTGTCTGGGTGCTGGGGCTTATATTACTGAAAGTGGCCTGTTCCAATAGTGGGTAACATGATGCCTCTTTTGCTGCTATGGGACCTTTCTCCTCTGTTTGGGTGCCAGGGGCCTATATTTCAGATAATCGCCTGTTGCGTTGGTGGGTGACATTATCCTCTTTTTGCTGTCGAATGACCTCTACTCTGTCTGGGTGTCAGGGGCCTATATTTCATTTAGTTGCTTGCTGTCTTGGTGTGAGACATTAAACTCTTTTTACTGTCAAATGAGTGCCTCATTGTGTGGGTGTCAGGGGCCTATATGTCGTTTAATCATTTGTTGTCTTCGTGGGAGATATTAAACTCTTTTTAATGTCAAATGACCGCTCTATTGTGTGAGTGTCAGGGGTCTATATTTTGTTTACATCCTTGCTATCTTGGTGGTAGACATTTAACTCTTTTTACTGTCAAATGACTGCCTCATTGTGTGGGTGTCAGGGGCCTATATGTCGTTTAATCATCTGTTGTCTTGGTGGGAGACATTAAACTCTTTACTGTCAAATGACCTCTCCTCTGTCTGGGTGTCAGGGGCCTACATAAATGATAATAGCCTGTTCCATTGCAGGTTGACCTAAGGCCTGTGTTGCTGTTATGGGACTGCTCTCCTCTTTGCGGATGCCATGGTCCTGCTGAATTAGTAAATGAAGCCTGTGGCACTGCTGGGTGAAATCAATACTGATTTGGCATGATTGTAACTCTCCTCTTTGTGGGTACCATGGGTCTGAATCTGTAAAATGAAGCCTGTGGCATTGTTGGGTGAAATCAATACTGATTTGACATGATTTTAACTCTCCTCTTTGTGGGTCCCGTGGGCCTGAATGTTTGAATAAGGCCTGTGGCCCTTCAGGCAGACATGATTCCTTCTTGGCTGTGAAGACAACTTCAACTCCCATGTATGGTTGCCATTGGCCTGAGTCTGTGAGTGAGGCCTGTGACACTGCTGGCAGACATAAATCCTTCTTGGCTGTGATGTTTACTTTAACTCCCAAGTATGGTTGCCATGGCCCTGAGTCTGTGAATATGGCCTGTGGCACTGCAGGCAGACATGAATCCTTTTTGGCTGTGATGAGAACAAATCAACATTTGTTTGCAGGGGATATACCTACATTTTGCTGCCTTTTGCAGCCCTCTAGCCCTTTCCTGGGCTATTTTACAGCGTTTTTAGTGCGCAAAAGTTTTGGTCCCCATTGACTTCAATAGGGTTCGGGTTCGGGGTCAAGTTCGGGTTGAGTTCGGATCCCGAACCTTTTCGTGAAGTTCGGCCGAACGTCTCGAACCCGAACATCAAGGTCTTCGCTCAACTCTAGTTATTTAACTGGGACTGTTAGGGCTGAAGAGAAGGATATCTACATGAGACTGTATGTTGAAGTGGGGTGAAGTGATGTTATTTACATTGAACTGCATATTGGAGGTGGCTGGGGAGGGGGTGATGTTATTTACATGAGACTGTATGTTGAAGGCAGCTGTGACAGGGAGTAATGTTATCTACTTGGGACTGCATGCTGGAGGTGACTGGAGAATGGAGTGATGGTATTTACATGGGACTGAATGTTGACGAGGTGATGTTATTAATGTGGGTTTGCATGTTGGAGGTGGTTGGGGAGGGGTGATGTTATTTATCCTGGACTGTATGTTAAAGGTGGCTGTGGAGGGGTGATGTAATTTACATGGGGCCGTATATTGGAGTGGCTGAAGGGAGAGCAGTGATGTAATTTACATGGGACTGTATTTTGGAGGAGGCAGGAGAGATAGTGTGATGTTATTTAAAAATATACCCTTTACGGACAGATTAACACTTGGCCTGCAACAGCTGGGACACCAGATTCAGGGTCAAGGTGTCAAGCAGCACTAGCTGCTGCTGACACACCAAAAACCCGGCTCTTACCTCACCGAGGCCAGGAACCTCGGTGACACGTACCTCCCGTCGACCACGGTACCTTGCACCCTCTTACACCACTGAGTCAATTATGCGGAATCTTAACTGGTTGACTGAGTGCCCCCGCTCCACAAAATGCTTCGCCACAGGTTTATCCATTTGTTGTTTTCTAATGGTACTTTTGTGTGAATTAATACGTTCACGGGCCTCCATGGTGGTCTCCCGTATATAAATCAACCCACAGGGGCACAGGATCATATAAATAACATACTTTGATCTACATGTGTAGAAATACTTGATCCTATACTTCTTGCCAATGTAGGGTGGGCAAAGGTATCACCTTTAAGCATATTGCCGCAATTGCAGCACCCAAGGCAGGGAAAACTTTCCAACTTCCTTGGTCCAAGATACCTCTGCCCATCACCACGTGGGTAGAGATGGCCCGAACTATCTGCCGGCGAACAGTTCCCGGCGAACATAGCTTGTTCGCGTTGGCCGCGGCGGGCGAACACATGCGATGTTCGGTCCGCCACCTATACATCATAATTGAGCAAACTTTGACCTTGTACCTCACAGTCAGCAGACACATTCCAGCCAATCAGCAGCATACCCTCCCTCCCAGACCCTCCCATCTCCTGAACAGCATCCATTTTAGATTAATTCGGAAGCTGCAGTCTTAGTGAGAGGAGTGACAGTGTAGCTGCTGCTGATTTAATTGGGAAATCGATAGCTAGGCTAGTGTATTCAGTGTCCACTCCAGTCCTGAAAGACTCATCTGAACTCTGCTGTAAGGACAGCGTCCTGACAGCACCCCAAAAAGCCCTTTTTAGGGCTGCAACATTAGTCTGCTTTTTTTTTTTTTCTCCATATATATATTGCAGTTGCCTGGCCTGCCCGTGTGTGAGGAGCTGCAGGCCCACAGACTGTAGTGTGCTTACTGCCAGTGTCCACCCCTGTCATCCCATGTGGCACAGGACTTTGCATTAAAAAAAGGCATTTCATTTTTACACTGTAGTGTAATTTCAGTTGCTTGCCTGCTAGTGTGTGTCAGGCCGACTTCTACTGACTGTAGTGTGCCCACTGCCAGTGCCCACCACTGATACCGGCTGGCACAGTACCTAGCACGTGTAGTACCACTTATCTAAAAAAAATGACAGGCAGAGACAGGCCACCCCGCAGGGGCCGTCGTGGTCGTGGTGCTGTGATTTCCACTGTCCCTGGAATAATGCCTAGTGTTCAGAGGCCACGTACCGTGAACCCGAAAAATTCTGAGGACATAGTTGACTGGCTTAGACAGGACACCCAATCTTCAACAGCTTCCGCTAAGAACCTTGACGCACCATCCTTCTCCAGCTCAGCTTCAGTCACCTGCTCTCAAGTTACCACGCTCCCGCCCACCGCCACCACCACCACTACCACCACAGACACCACAGCCGCTTCACTTGATCCGTCAGAGGAGTTATTTACACATCAGTTGGATGCAATTAAGGATGCGCAACCATTATTGCCAGATGATGTAGATTACAGGGATATGTCTCAGTCAGGCAGGATTACACACATGGACGTACAGTGTGATGATGATGATGATGATGTTGTACCCGCTGCTGCTTCCTTTGCTGAGGTGTCAGATACAAGTGAAGCGGTTGATGATGACGATGTGTCCACGGATGCCACGTGGGTGCCTGCTCGAAGAGAAGAAGAGGGGGAAAGTTCAGAAGGGGAGACAGAGAGAAGGAGGAGACGAGTTGGAAGCAGGGGGAGGTCGTCGCAAGGAGTTAGTGGCACAGTCAGACAGCATGTATCGGCACCCGGGGTCAGCCAGACAGCACGCCAGTCAACGCATGATGTTGCTACCATCAGAATGCCGTCATTGCAAAGCTCAGCGATGTGGCATTTTTTGTGTGTGTCTGCCACTGATAACAGCAATGCCATTTGCAACCTGTGCCAAAAGAAACAAAGTCGTGGGAAGTCCAACACCCACCTCGGTACAACTGCTTTGTGAAGGCACATGATCTCACATCACAAACGCCTATGGGATCAACACATGAGTACAAGCAGCACACAAACTCAAAGCCACCATGCTCCTCCTGGTCCAGCATCTTCAGCCACGTCAACCACTGCTGTCCTCCCTGCACCCTCTCAACCACTCGCCACTCCGCCTCTCACCTTCAGCAGTTCCTGCTCATCTGCCCACAGTCAGGTGTCTCTTAAGGAAATGTTTGAGCGTAAGAAGCCAATGTCACAGAGTCACCCCCTTGCCCAGCGACTGACAGCTGGCTTGACGGAACTCTTAGCCCGCCAGATTTTACCATACCAGCTGGTGGAGTCTGAGGCCTTCAAAAAAATTTGTCGCTATTGGGACACCACAGTGGAAGGTACCCGGACGAAATTTTTTTTCAAAAAAGGTAATCCCAAACCTCTACTACATTATTGAAAAGGAAGTCATGGCATCTCTGTCATACAGTGTTGGGGCAAGGGTCCATCTGACACTGATACCTGGTCTGCAAAGCACGGTCAGGGCAGGTATATCACGTACACTGTGCTTTGGGTCAACCTGCTGACGGCTGACAAGCATGGAATGCGTGGCTCCGCAGCGGAGTTGGTGACACCGCCACGACTTGCAGGCAGGCCTACTGCCACCTCCTCTACTCCATTCTCTTCGATATCCTACTCGGCCGAGTCCTCTTCTGCTGCGGCGTCTGGCTGCACATCAACTGAATCCCCCCAGCTCCCCAGGGGCTATTCCACATCCCGGATACGACAGTGTCACGCTGTCTTGGGGTTGACTTGCCTGAAAGCAGAGAGTCACACCGGACCAGCACTTCTGTCCGCCCTGAACGCACAGGTGGATCAGTGGCTGACCCCGCACCAACTGGTGATTGGCAAAGTGGTGTGTGACAATGGAACAAATTTGTTGTCGGCATTGAATTTGGGCAAGTTGTCACATGTGCCGTGCATGGCACATGTGTTGAATCTCATCATACAATGCTTTGTGTCTAAGTGCCCAGGCTTACAGGACGTCCTCAAGCAGGCCAGGAAGGTGTGTGGCCATTTCAGGCGTTCCTACACAGACATGGCGCACTTTTCCGATATTCAGCCGTGAAAAAACATGCCAGTGAGGTGCTTGATTTGCGACAGCCCGACACATTGGAATTCAACACTCCTAATGTTTGACAGCCTGCTCCAACAAGAAAAAGCTGTCAACGAGTATTTGTATGACCGGGTGCTAGGACAGCCTCTGCGAAGCTGGGAATTTTTTTGCCACGTTACTGGACGCTCATGCGCAATGCCTGTAGGCTCATGCGTCCTTTTGAGGAGGTGACAAACCTAGTCAGTCGCACCGAAGGCACCATCAGCGACTTCATCCCATTTGTTTTCTTCCTGGAGCGTGCCCTGCGAAGAGTGCTGGATCAGGCTGTAGATGAGCGTGAAGAGGAAGAGTTGTGGTCACCATCACCACCAGAAACAGCCTTGTCATCATCGCTTGCCGGACCTGCAGCAACGCTGGAAGAGGAGTCAGAGGAGGAATGTGGCAGCGAAGGAGGAGGAAGGAGGAAGACCAACCTCAGGGTGCTCGTTGTTGTCACCTATCTGGGACCCATGGTGTTGTACGTGGCTGGGGGGAAGAACAGACCGTCTATGGCATCAGTGAGGACAAGGACCGGGAAATGAGTAGCTCTGCATCCAACCTTGTGCAAATGAGGTCTTTCATGCTGTCATGTCTGTTGAGGGACCCTCGTATAAAAAGGATGAAGGAGAACGACCTGTACTGGGTGGCCACGCTACTAGACCCCCGGTATAAGCAGAAAGTGGCAGAAATGTTACCAAATTACCGAAAGTCGGAAAGGATGCAGCAGTTCAAAACCAAACTAAAAAATATGCTTTACAAGCTTATAAGGGGAATGTCACAGCACAACGGGAATCTAACTGGGGAAGAGGTGAGTGTAATCCTCCTCCTACCACGGCGGCAAGGACTGGATGATTTACAGATGTGTTGTTGATGGAGGACATGCGGAGCTTTTTCAGTCCTACACATCTCCACAGCCCTTCGGGATCTAGCCTTAGAGAACAACTCGACCGACAGGTAGCAGATTACCTCGCCTTAACAGCAGATATCGACACTACTGGGTGTGCAGGCTTGACCTGTGGCCTGAGCTATCCCAGTTTGCGATAGAACTTCTGGCCTGCCCTGCTTCAAGTGTCCTGTCAGAAAGGACCTTCAGTGCAGCAGGAGGCATTGTCACTGACAAGAGAAGTCGCCTCGGTCAAAAAAGTGTTGATTACCTCACCTTCATAAAGATGAATGAGGCATGGATTCCTAAGGAACTGACAGTGGGGGATACGTTTGACTAACAAAAGGCCTGATGACATGCCTTGGCCTCAAAATGGTCCCCACGCTGCTATATTTAATGTCTGCATACCGGATGACTTTCGTGAAATCTCCACCACCAACTAGGGTTCAAGCCGCAATGTTTTAGTCACTTTTCTGCCTGGAGAACATAAATTTTTCCGGCCGCTGCAACAATGCCATTATTTTTCAGGCATCTATACATGCCTAATTTTTCTGTCCTATGGTGCAGCACTGTGGCTGCAAAAACAAAACAAAAAAAAGGCACATACAAGTGTCAATTCCCCTTCGTGATCATTACCTTGTTGTGGTGAAGGGGCTTGCGTATCACAATGAAGCAATCATCACCTCTATGAGTGTGTTGGCGATGTTGCCACACCCCAGATGATAAGGCCGTTGCTTCATTATGGTCAGACCAAAAGTGATCGGACAGCTGGATAATATTTCATAGAAAAAACATTAATTTACCTTTTTTTTTTTTTAAAGTTGTATGGGTTTTTAATACATAAAATAAAAAATCATAATAAAGTCTCTTAGGCCCCTTTCACACTTGCGTTGTGTGGATCCGGCGTGCACTTCCATCCCGCCGGATCCGTCACAACGCATGACAACTGAAAGCATTTGTAGACGGATCCGTATTGCGGATCCGTCTACAAATGCATTGCAAGTGCAGATCCGTCTCTCCGTTTGCCATGCGGATAGACGGATCCGTCTTGTATTTTTTTCACTGTTTTAACCGCTTCAACCCCCCTAGCTTAAACACCCTTAATGACCAGGCCACTTTACAATTCCACACTACGCTACTTTCACCGTTTATTGCTCCGTCATACAACTTACCACCCAAATAAATTTTACCTCCTTTTCTTCTCACTAATAGAGCTTTCATTTGGTGGTATTTCATTGTTGCTGACATTTTTACTTTTTTTGCCATTAATACAAATTTAATGACATTTTTGCAAAAAAATGACATTTTTCACTTTCTGTTGTAAAATTAAAAAAAAAAAAACTACATTTCTATATAAATTTTTCTCTAAATTTATTGTTCTACATGTCTTTGATAAAAAAAAAAAAGTCCAATAAGTGTATATTTATTGGTTTGGGTAAAAGTTATAGCATTTACAAACTATGGTGCAAAAAAGTGAATTTCGGCATAGTATAAATACCCCCCAAATAACACCATTTTAGAAAGAAGACACCCCAAAGTATTCGCGGAGGGGCATGGTGAGTTCATGTATCATTTTATTTTTTTTCACAAGTTAGCGGAAAATGACACTTTCTGAGGAAAAAAAAAAAAAAAAGTTTCAATTTTTGCTAACTTCTGGCAAAAAAAAAAATTCTCAGACGGACTCACTATGCCCCTCAGTGAATACCTCGGGGTGTCTACTTTCCGAAATGGGGTCATTTGTGGGGTGTGGTTACTGTTCTGGCATTTTGGGCGGGGCTAAATTGTGAGCCGCCATGTAAAACCTAAAGGTACTCGTTGGAATTTGGGCCCCTTTGCGCACCCAGGCTGCAAAAAAGTGTCACACATGTGGTATCGCCGTACTCAGGAGAAGTAGGGCAATGTGTTTTGGTGTGTATTTTTACATATACCCATGTTGGGTGAGAGAAATATCTCTGTAAATTGTCAACTTTGTATAAAAATTTTAAAAGTTGTCGTTTACAGAGATATTTTTCACACAATGCCCAAAACACATTGCCCTACTTCTCCTGAGTACGGCGATACCACATGTGTGACACTTTTTTGCAGCCAAGATGCGCAAAGGGGCCCTAAAACCAATGAGTACCTTTAGGATTTCACAGGGCATTTTTACGCATTTGGATTCTCAAGCTTTAGGGGCCCCTAAATCCAGTGCTGAGCCACGCCCCCTGCACTGATCACATGACGGTGACGTCACCCCAGGTCCTTCGGCTGTTCAACAGTTCGGGTTGGTGGAAGCCGCCCCTTATGGATTCCATATGCCGCGATAGTCCGCGGTAGTGGAATCCATAACGGGATGCGGCGATTACCACAACACGAACGCCGAACTTTTTTTTAAAGTTCGCTCATCTCTACCAGTGACGCATCCTTTTGTCTGGCAAGTGTGCACAGCTACTTAAGCACGGATTGGGACTACACCTGGCTTCCCCTTGTTTTCTTGTTATTTGTTACCAGTGAAGTTTGCCCGGACTTTGTTTATTTTTGAATAAACCCCTTTGCTTCATCTACACTGGTCTGTTTCGTTGGTGCCTTGCATTACAGAACAATGGGCCCAACTAACAGTTGCCATGGAAAGAATCCAGCAGCTAACTGAATTAACAGGAGCAGTTAATTTGTTGTCTCAACGACGCCCTAATGTGCCGTCAGTCGCTGCAGCCCAGATCCAGGAGCAACTGTCTAACATGATGGAGGAGGTTCAGCAGCTGCTCCAAGGAGCCTCCACGTCAGGCTCGGACTGGCCCACCGGGAAGCCGGGGAAACCCTCGGTGGGCCCCGGCCCCCTAGCATTTTCAATTCATGATTATTATTAGTGCCGCATAGTGCGGCAGGCAGCTCTCCAGCTTCCCGCTGGGCAGCACCGCTGCCTGCCACTTCAATGAGCACTACAGTGACTCCTCATTTAAGTGGCGAGATGACTGATCCATGATCATTCACCTCGCCACTTCACTTGCCATGGCCGCCCGCCGCAGTGCCCAGCGCCTCCTCTCCAGACCGCTCCCCTGCAGCGCTGCTTAGTGCAACTGGGCCCACCTTCCACCATCGTGGGCCCCGCCTCCTCATACGTGACGTGCCTGTGCTCTCTGTACAGAGCAGGCTACGCAGCGCAGGCACACAGCCAGTAAGGTTCCCCCCAGCGCCCTGAGACTGAGAGTCTGCAGAGCGCAGCGGCGCTTTTATAGTGTGCACCACTAGTCTGTGCCGTGCGTGGGTGCCCAGAAGTTACCACGCTCTCTGTCTCAGGCAGTCCAGATAGGTAATAAAGTCAAAAATACTATTATTATATTAAAGTGTTAAAATACTATTAAAAAAATATTTTGCACATTTTATTGCCTTGGAAAGTACAACTCCCAGCATGCCTTGTCAGATGCAAACCTTCAGGGCTTGCTGGGAGTTGTAGTTTCCCTTTCTGCAACTTGCTGTCATTTTATGTTGTAACTAGCAATTATGATGTGGGCACAGGGCACAGATCCAACGTCTTGCATTTACACCCGCTGCCTGCACCATCAATTGCCAGTACCAAAATTACTGTCTGTATACAAGCAAATAAGGGTGGGTTTACACTTGCGTTCTGGCTTTCCATTATAGGCTCCATTTATAACTGAATACCCAGACAGAATGAAAAACGGAAACCTTTAAGAGGCATTCCGTTTTGATACGTCACAATAGAAGTCTATGGGCAAGTATAACGGATCTGTCTGGTTTCCGTTATGCAGGACGGAAAACAAAGGACTGTCAACAGGATCCGTTATGATTGCCCATTGACTTCTACTATGACGGATCAAAACAGAATGCCTCTTAAAGGTTTCCGTTTTGCATTCCGTCTGTTTGTTCCGTTATAATCAGAACCTATAGCAGAATGCCAGAACGCAAGTGTGAACCCACCCTTAAAAGGTTTCTGTCACCACAATTATCCCAACAGGATCCCCGTTAAAATCAGCTGCCCCTGCGCGTCCACATCAGCCCCATACAGCCTCGCGTCCCCATCAGCCCCATACAGCCTGTGTAAAAAAAAACTGCCTCATACAGCAGCTGGTAATATAAGCTGGCGCTGCGCATTTACATCGCTGTAAAAGTAAGCTACCCTCAGCGATTGTGCAGTCTGTAGCCAAACCCTCTTTACAGCCAATCAGGAGCCAAGCAGGGAGACACACCTCCCTCAGAAGCGTGACGTCCTGAGGGCAGCAGATTTTTACGGACAGCAGATTTTAACAGAACACCGGATAAATTTCCCTACCCTCATCCCTTCCCAGGGCCGGTGCAAGGATTTTTGCCGCCCTAGGCAAAAGAAAAGTTTGCCGCCCCGCCCCCCCATGTGACATCACAATGCCCCACCCATATGATCTGCCATATTAAAGGGGTTCTGCAGTTTATTTAAACTGATGATCTATCCTCTGGATAGATCATCAGCATCTGATCGGCGGGGGTCCGACACCTGGGACCCCCGCCGATCAGCTGTTTGAGAAGGCAGCAGCGCTGGCAGTAGCGCCTCGGCCTTCTCGCTGTTTACCGCAGGCCTAGTGATGTCACGATTAGTATCATTGGCCTGGGTGGGGCTAAGCTTCATTCAAGTGAACAGAGCTTAACCCCGCCAAGGCCAGTGATACTAGTCGTGATGTCACTGCGCCTGCGGTAAACAGCGAGAAGGCCGAGGCGCTACTGCCAGTGCTGCTGCCTTCTCAAACAGCTGATCGGCGGGGGTCCCAGGTGTCGGACCCCCGCCGATCAGATGCTGATGATCTATCCAGAGGATAGATCATCAGTTTAAATAAACTGCAGAACCCCTTTAACTAACGCCAGTTCTCTCTTTCCCCCTCTTGTCATTCTCTCCCCTTCCCCTTATCATTCCCCCCCTTGTCATTCTCTTTGTCCCCCTTGTCATTCTCTTTACCCCCCTTGTTATTCTCTTTCCCTTTTGTGTCACTCTTCCCCCCCCCCTCCTTGTCGTTCTCTTTGTCCCCCTTGTTATTCTCTTTCCCTTTTGTGTCACTCTTCCCCCCCCCCTCCTTGTCATTCTCTTTGTCCCCCTTGTTATTCTCTTTCCCTTTTGTTTCATTCTCCCCCCCCCACCCCCCCTTGTCATTCTCTTTCCCCCTCTTGTCTTCCCCCCCCCATGTCATTCTCTTTCCCCCTGTGGTGATTCTCTCCCCCCCATGTCATTCTCTTTCCCCCTGTTGTGAATCTCCCCCCCCCCCACTTGTCATTCTCTTTCCCCCATGTCATTTATTTCCCCCTTGTCATTCTCTACCCCCCCTCCTCCTTTGTCATTCTCTTTCCCCCCTTTGTCATTCTCCCCCCCTCCCTCCCCTGCCTCTAGTGTAGCGTGGCCGAGCTTTGTATGGTCCATGGGTACAGGAGCTTTAGTTTCCTGTACCCGGGCGGACTGACAGGGAGTGCACACTGTGTGCGCACTTCCTGTCAGTCCGGCCGGGCACAGGAGACAGATGCTCCCTGTATCCGCGGACCATACAGGGCTCGGCCACGCTACAATGAGGGAGTGACAGGAGGGAGCGCTGAGCGCTTCCCTCCTGTCAGTCCCTCTCTTCATGGTGCGCCCTCATGGGCGCGCCACCCAGGGCAGTGCTGCAGCCCTAGGCGGCTGCCTAATCCGCTTATAGGACGCGCCGGCCCTGTCCCTTCCTGTTGTGCCGCGGCCGCACCGGACTTGACGTTCCCAGCTTTGGAAGGAGGTGTGCCGTGCCGCGCAGGCGCACAACGACGGTAGGGGAATTTCAGCAGCGGTTAGAGGGTAGGGATAAATGATGAACCAGTGCGCACGTGTGGCTAACTACTCCCGTCGGAATACAACGCGCGTGCGCACCAGCGGGCAGGGAGATCTCTTCTACCGGACATCCATCCGATCACCGCGCCTGTGTAGTGTGGGGGTAGGGAGATCTGATGGCCATTTGTTCTGCTAATTCTCCCTACCCCTCACTGCGCATGTGCTGTGGGCACTTGCCAAAAATCTTTTTTCCAGAGAATCCCTATATAGGCCACATCTTTAACAGTTGTAAAATAAAGTAATGCAGAACAGTTTCCTCTTTACAATGAATGAAATGATAGTATTAAGCATTCTTGTATCTAGGACTAACGGGAATGCTGTGCAATGTGAACAGCAAAGTGACTTCAACAGAGCAGGTGTTCTTCCTGCGCAGACCTGAGAGTACTGCATAGACCGCCAGATAGTTATACAGTGATACAGGGTAGGTGTGATCTAGTATTGACAGTTAGCTTTTGGTTTTAATGATAGAAACTTGACACTTAAATACAAAATGAAATAGGTGTATTTCAGTTTTTTTTTAAAGGGCATCTGTCACCAGTTTTATGGTGTCTTAGGGTACTTTCACACTAGCGTTCTGGATTCCGTTTGTGAGATCCGTTTCAGGGCTCTCATAAACGGATCAGTTAAGCCCCAATGCATTCTGAATGGATAAGGATCCGTTCAGAATGCATCAGTTCGGCTCCGTTCCGCTTCTATTTTGTTTTGGAGGCGGACACCAAAACACAGCATGCAGCATTTTGGTGTCCGTCTGAAGAGACGGAGCCGTTTTTAATTACAATGTAAGTCAATGGGGACGGATCCGTTTTAATGATACAGTATGATGCATTTGAAAACGGATCTGTTCCCCATTGACTTTCAATGTAATTCAAAACGGATCCGTTTTGGACTTTGTCATTTTTCTTTTAACTAATGCAAACGGATCCGTTCTGAATGGATACAAACATTTGCATTATAGGTGCGGATCCGTCTGTGCAAATAAACAGACGGATCCGCACCAACGCAAGTGTGAAAGTACTCTAAGAGCAACATAAACTACTGGCAGACCCCTTAGCAAAATGCTAAGTCACTTTTAGTGCTGAACAAACCAAAGTATCCAAAGTGGACTTCGATCTGAAATTCAGGAAAAATTTGATTTGCCGCAAAGCTGAATCGATTTCCCCTGAAATGGCGGTAAAAAAACAAAACAAAACATACTTGCCTCATCCATTTGCACACGAAGAGCCCGCTGCGGCCATCTTGATTAAAGATACTGCATGAAATCTCATGCACAGTGACGTATGACGTCACCATGCCTGCCATGTGATCACGTCACTGTGCAATATTTTGCGTGGTGTCTTCAATCAAGATGGCCGATCAAATGGATAAAGTGAGTATTTTTGATTTAACTAATTAACTCCCGAAAGCCCTCACTATTATTCTCAGATGCTGCGATCAGCGATGAATGCAGCATCTGAAAGGTTCAATGACAGGGGGTAGTGCAATCGCGGTTCCCCATCATTGCACCCACTACATACAAAGAAATGCGCTTTGTAACAAAGTAATTCGTCATGAAGCAAGTTTCTTTGTGAAATTCGGCAAATCAGCCGAATCAAATTTTCCATAACTTTGCTCATAATTAAGCACTTTGTTTAATTGACCAGCTCCAGTGCATTATGATAAGTCATGAATATTCATGAGCTCCTGACTTTTTTCACCCCCTGCTGCTGATTCAGTTGGAAAAGACGTGTCAATTAAAGGCAGATGGGTGAGGAGAGCCTTGAGTTCATGAATATGGGGACTTGGCATGTGCTGGAGCTGTTATAAGCTAGCAGCATAAAACTGCTGACAGACAATGTTGATAATAAAAACTAAGCATTAGGGCTCTTTCACACAAGTATATTCCTTGCAGGAATCACGCTCTATGTTAGAGAGGGATGGTGCGTTCTGGACTTAGGAAGCCCATGGCATTATCATGACTGATAATGCTGTGTGCCTCTGTATGACCTTATTGTTACAGAATCACAGTGACAGCTTTATGTCAGTATGATTCTGTAAAGGAAAGGTCACGCAGAATCAGGAAAAAGTGAATAACCACGCAGTTCTAATTTTAATAATATTTTGTAGGGCAATGTCTTCTAAACGACCCTGTGCTTCTGAAGAAAAATCAGAAGAAGCAGCACCCCCAAAAAAATATATAAAACTGGTGCACAAAAGAGACTAACGTCTACCCGAAAAGATCTTGCAAAAGCTGGATCAGCTCCAGGGCAGCAGAAATGATGGCACTCAATAGGTGCTTCCAGCCAAAACTCTGTAGAACCAACAGCATCTTGCTCTACAGCTCCTGCACAGTCTGAGACAGTGGCAGATGTAGAAGCAACTATACTTGATGAAGATGAGGCTGGTGAATCATCTTTACCTGAAGCGATAAAAGACATATGCACAGAAGACTTGACTGGTAATTTAGATGAACTTGAGAAAGAGGGAGATTCAGAAAGTTCAGACTCTGACATTATGTTGTCAGAAATACCATCTACATCTGCAGTAAGCAATGCTTTTGAGGCACCAGACCCCATGTGTAATTTGACTACTAAACTAAATTTTATGAAACTGCACCCAATCCAGCCGTTGTCAGACCATACTTATACACTGCCTTTTAAAGCACACAAGGTTTATCTAAGGTCTGTGCCTGGGGGCAGTGCAATTCAGAGGAAATGGTTGTCCTATCGTATAGAAACACAGGAACTTTTTTGCTCAACATGTATGGCTTTTTGCCCTAACAGGCAAAGTTTTTTCATTGCTGGGTGGAAGGCTATCAGGGCACATGTTTATACACGCATTAAAGAACATGAGGAGTCAAACTTGCATCAAGCCTCTGTATCTGCTTATTTAGCTGCAGAAAAGAAAGGAGATATTGAAACATTGATCAATGTCAACTTAGTTAATAGACAGAAAAAAAGGTTCAGCAAAATCGTAAAGATATTATTCTTTGTATTTCAAAACTGGCTCTTGCCTACAGAGGGAAGGATGAGGCAGCTCATGCTTTACTGAATGCTGAATTAAATCATGGCAATTTTCTGGAGTTGGCAATACTTTGCAGCAAATGTGATCCCACATTTAAAAAACATGTCGACGAGGTAATAGCCATTAGCAAAAAACGAAAACGTAAAAATCCAGAAAGTAAAGGTAGAAGTAATCTTGTTACTTTCTTAAGCAAAACATCTATAAACCGACTAATTCTAATAATGGGCAGTATGGTGAAACAAAAAATAACCGAAGACGTGAAAAACGCTGTACAATTAGAAATGGATAGTACCCAAGATGTTGCCGTTAAAGAGCAGTGTAGCATAATTTTGCGCTACGTCAAGGATAGAAACGTGTATGAGCGTTTGTTTTCTCTAAATAATGTCAGCAGCACAACAGGAGAAGAGCTTTTTACAAAGCTGAAAGAGGAGTTAGAAAAGTTCTCCCTAAGTGTCAATAACATCATTGGCTGTTCATTTGATGGTGCTGCAAATATGAGTGGATGCTACAATGGAGTTCAGGCCCACATAAAAGCCATAGCGTGCAATTCCATATACACTTGGTGTTACGCACATATTCTCAATTTAGTGATCATTGATGTGACTCAATGTGCCACTTCAGTCAAATCATTTTTTGGCCTGTTAGAAAAAACATCAGTTTTTTTCTCTGAATCCTACAAGAGATCATCTGTTTGGACAGAACAGGTATCATCTCATGCTGAGGGCCCAGCAAAACTAACTAGGCTAAAAAAAATAGGAGACACTCGCTGGTGGAGTAAGCCAAGGGCACTGAGCACAATTTTTGGCTCATCTCATGATTATTCCAAACAGCTCTATAGTACTCTGTTGTACTGCTTGGAACACATTGCAGATTCTCCTAGATTCGACAGTAAGGCTGTAAATGAGGCAAACAGTTTACTTCATGGATGGACAAGGTATGAAACCTTGCTGATATCGCAGATTTTTGAAATTGCAAGTCCAGTTTCTGACTATTTACAGACCCGTGGCCTGGACATTCTACAGGCATGGCGAATGATCGAGAATGCCAAAAGACAGATTGTTTCCCTTAGGGATTCATTTTCAGATCTAACCAGGTTGGTAAATCAATTCATTGAACAGATTGAAACAGTTCTTGAGGAGCAATCTGTAAAGGCTGTGATTGAGCACAATTTACCACAAAAGAGACCACCAAAGAAAAAAACTATGCCTGGTGAATTAGCCAAACATGAGCCTCCTCCTGACCCCATTAAAGGTTTTCAGTATCAAGTATTTAATGTGGTCATAGACCAGGCAATAACCAGTATTGAGGCAAAATTTTCCAAAAATGAAACCCTTATCCATGATATATCATAATTAAACCCAAGAAGATTTGGCAAGTTAACACAAAAAGACATTCCATCTGAGTCTTTGAAAACAGTAGCTCAGTTGGCCAATGTAGATATTGTACAACTTAAACTTGAGCTAGTAAGTTTCCAAGAGAACTATGCCGCTTTGAAAAAAACGTTCCCTGCTGCCAGGGATGTATTTGATGTGGATGATCATGATGATGGTGAGGATGACATCAGTGAGGGAACACATGCAGCTTGTGAAAACTGCCTGACTTGCTGTTATAGACTTTTATACGATCATAACTTACATTCAGCTGCATATACGAATCTTTTTGCCGTTTATAAAGCACTCCTTACACTTGCGTGCACTCAGGTTTCTTGTGAGCGAGTGTTTTCAAAACTAAAAATTGTAAAGAATCGACTGAGATCATTGATTGGACAGGAACTGTTGGAATCCCTCATTATAATGAACATCGAGAGGGATGTTTCCATGACTTTAGATTATGATGACATTGTTGACAGATTTGCAAACTCGTCTTCTGTTCTCCAAAAAATGCTGCTGTAAACTGGTTGTGTAATATTACTGTATTTGTACGGTACTGTGCAATTACTATGTGCAGTAAGTGGTTTAAGTAGTTTAATATAATTTAATATTTAAGGTTTAAGATTTAATGTTATTTATTCAGTGCATTTGTTTGTGCAATAAAATAGTTTCTTACATTTTTCTTTTGCTATATTTGTAGAATATTATATGGTTTGTGTGCGGATGTTCATACACATGACCCTATTTTAGATCTGTATCATACATGGATACCACTATGATAGCAAAGACAGAAAAAAAATAACTGTCAGCCTAAAGTAAAGTAAATGTTTGTCGGCATCTTCAAATGAAAAAGTTTACTGGAGTGAATACTGCGTTCGCCACCACGTATTGACTCCTATAGGGTCAAGACACTTGAGAAAGACCCTATAGGGATTGTTACATGGTGGCCTATTCACTCCAGTACACTTTTCTTTTTGAAGATGCCGACAAACATTTACTTTACTTTAGATATTGTTTAGGATGAGGGAAAGGGTGGTTCATCAAGGATAAGGAATTTCCATGTGTGAGTGATATCCAAACTACTACTGACTGTAAATAACGGATAAATTATCAGCTACAATGAGTTGCTTAATGATAAACAGTTTGAAATCGTGCAGTGCACAATACCACACACTGTATTGTGTACTAAACTGCAAAGATCCATGTATGTAAGCCCAAAAAATGAACAAGTAATATTTCCATTTATGGCAGCAGTAGGGTGGGCCCCTAGAATGACTTCCACTGGTGGGCCCTAGCCACCCCAGTCCGACACTGCTCCACGTTATCGATCACCGTCGCAAGACACCAAATGGAGCCGAAGATTCCTCTGCCTGACTCCTTCACAGAAGATAGACAGGAGTTCCTAAACTTTAGGGACTCCTGTCTTTTATATTTCCAGTTGCAGCCGATAGCTTCCGGCAATATCAGACAGAGGATTAAGATCATAATGTCCGTGGAGATCCCCAACGTTGGGCGTTTAATTTGCCCCAGGACCACACAGCCTATTTATCAGTTGAAGCTTTCTTTGATGCCATGGCCGTAATCTACCATGACCCGGATCGTAACTGTTCTGCCGAGACACATCTCGAGCATATTCAGCAGGGTCGCCGCCCTACCGAAGAATACGCCGCGGAATTCAGGTAATTAGCAGCCTTCACCACCTGGGGCGACGCAGCCCTGCACCATTGTTTTTGTCACTGCCAGTTCTGTGAGAAGGTCAGACAGACATTCTTCCCTACCTTTTGTATGACGTTCTTTGTTTTGGTTTCACTTTGTCAGCTCCTTTCCTTCTGCCAGGTGTCGCTTATTTAGACTAATCATCTTCCTTTATATTCCCTCCCATACTGCCTCACTTTGCGGTTTATACTACTTCCTGGATGAGGTGTTCACTGCTGGAGGCTGCTGCTGCTGTTTGCTCAGATAAGTCTTTTCCCTTTATTGTGTTTCCTTGCTGGCTTGATTCTAGGTGATCCATATTCAGTGCAGGGAGCCGGTGGTCATGTCCCCTGACTATTATAGGGTTTTCAGGTGTCACACAGTCTTAGGTACGTAGGCATGCAATCGTCTACCATTGAGACCCTTGCAAGTGCGTAGAGTCAGGGAGAGCTCTTAGGGTTTTTAAGGGCTCACCTATATGCTCCTTAGTTTGGAATCAAGCCAGTCAGTCGTTTATTTATAAGTTCCAGCTATCTGCAATGTCATCCCTGACATTATAAACCGCCATACCGTCTTAAGCATGGATCCGGTTTAAGCCTTGATTGACCGTATGCAAGGTCTTTCTCCGGAGGTAGCAGACCTCCGTAAAACTGTGTCTCAGTTTCAGGTTACCGGTTCTGCTGGCGTTCATGGAGTTTGTTCCGAGCCTAAGATCTCGCTTCCGGATACGTTCTCTGCTGGTAGTGAGAATTTTGTTCGCTTTAGAGAGGCTTGCAAACTTCATTTTCATTTACGTCCTCATTCCTCTGGTGATGAGGAGCAGAGGGTGGGGATCATCATCTCGCTGCTCAGGGATAACGCTCAGTCTTGGGCCTTTTCGCTGCCGGTGGGGTGCGCCCCCTCCGATCGGTGGATGAATTTTTTGTAGCCCTGGGGCAGATATATGATGACCTGGATCGTATTGCTCTGGCTGAATCTAAACTGCGCCTTTTATGCCAGGGTAAACAGTCCGCAGAGATATATTGTTCTGAATTTCAGAGATGGGCAGCTGATACTGGTTGAAATGATGCTGCACTCTGAAGTCAATTTTGCCATGGTCTTTCTGAAAGATTGAAAGATGCATTTGCTTTTCATGAAAGACCACTGTCGTTAGAGACTGCTATGTCTCTAGCTGTTCGTATTAACAGGTGCCTTAGAGAGAGAGAAGACAACTCTTTCATGTCATATTCAGTCCAAGGACAGTGGGGCTGTCTCATTCAGTGCGCAGGGGTCTCAGTCTGTCTCAATCCCCTCTGAGGAGGAGGCCATGCAGCTGGGTTTGGTTGCCTCTGATACTAGAGGATTCAGCTCTCAGAGGAGGGTTTGTTTCTGTTGTGGGGGAATGAATTATTTGGCTAATGTTTGCCCCTCTAGGAGGTTCATGGGGTATTCTGAGGGTAATAAAAAGTAAAAGAAGAAACCCACTAAAAACATTCTATTTGCTACTATTGGCAAGGTTGATGCGGATGCCGTTTACTTGTAGTTCCCGTTTTCTCCTACCTGCCAGGGTGGTGCTAGACAGCAAAAACATTGTTTGTAAGATTCTTGTAGATAGTGGAGCAGCTGTCAATCTCATTGATAATCAATTTGCAACAACGCATGGTTTCCAGGTGTGCACTTTGGAAAAGGCTATACCTGTTTTTGCTATCGATTCTGCTCCACTTTCTCAGAGATCGTTAAAGGGCATAGTTTACAATATCCATTTGACTGTGGGTGATGCTCATGTTGAGGATATGTCATGTTTCGTCTTAAGCGGATAACCTACTCCTCTAGTGTTGGGGCTATCCTGGCTCACTAAACATAACCCCACCATTGATTGGCAAGCAAGGCAAATAAACGGTTGGAGTGAGTTTTGCAGAGAGAATTGCCTCACGGAATCTCTTTCAGAGGTTTCTACCAAAACTGTTCCTTCTTTTCTCACTGAATTTTCTAATGTGTTTTTCAAGAGTGCTGTCCAGGACTTGCCCCCTCACCGGGAGTCCGACTGTCCTATTAATCTCACCTCAGGCGCCAAGCTGCCAAAATCATGATTATACAATCTCTTCCAACCTGAGAGAGTCGCCATGCGTACTTATATCTCTGAGAGCCTGAGAAAGTGACATATCAGACCCTCGAAGTCACCTGTTGCCGCTGTTTTATTTTTTGTTAAGAATAAATATGCTTTTTTAAGACCTTGTCTGGATTTTAGGGAGCTTAACCGTATCACGATTTGTGACCCCTATCCGCTTCCTCTGATCCCGGACCTGTTTAACCAGTTTTTTCTAAGCTGGATTTAAGAGGGGCATACAACCTAGTCAGGGTCAGGGATGGGGACGAATGGAAGACGGCCTTCAATACCCCTGAGGGTCATTTCGAAAATTTGGTTATGCCCTTTGGTTTGATAAATGCTCTGGCCGTCTTCCAACACTTTGTGAACAGCATTTTTTGTCATTTAATGGGCAAATTTGTAGTGGTGTATCTAGATGACATTTAGATTTTTTTCTCCTGATTTTCAGGTCTTGCTGATTCTGCGGGAGAATAAATTGTACGCTAAACTGAAAAAATGTGTGTTTGCGGTTCCGGAGATTCAATTTCTTGGTTTTCTTTTCTCCGCTTCTGGTTTTCGGATGGACCCTGAAAAGGTCCGCGCTGTGCTTGATTGGGAGCTTCCTGAGAATCAGATGGTGCTGATGCGGTTTTTGGGTTTTGCTTATTATTACAGAAAGTTCATTTTGAATTATTCGTCTGTTGTTAAGCCACTCACTGATATGACTAAAAAGGGGGTGGATTTTTCCTCGTGGTCGGAAGATGCGTTTAAAGCCTTTTCTAGTATTAAAGAGTGTTTTGCTTCCGCTCCCATTTTGGTACAACCTGATGTCTCTCTACCTTTTATTGTTGAGGTGGATGCTTCTGAGGGGGGTATGGGTGCGGTCTTATCTCAGGATCCCTCTCCTGCCAAATGGCGACCGTGTGCCTTTTTCTCAAGGAAACTCTCCTCTGCAGAGAGAAATTATGATGTGGGAAATAGGGAGTTGCTGGCAATCAAATTGGCTTTTGAGGAATGGCGCCATTGGTTAGAGGGAGCCAGACACCCTATTACCGTGTTTACCGACCATAAGAATCTGGCCTACTTGGAATCGGCCAAGCGTCTGAACCCGAGACAGGCCAGATGGTCCTTGTTCTTTTCTAGGTTTAATTTTGTTGTTACGTTTCGCCCTGCGGTTAAAAATGTGAAGGCGGATGCCCTGTCACGTTGTTTTCCAGGAGGGGGGAACTTTGAAGACCCGGGTCCCATTTTGGCTGATGGGGTGGTCGTCTCTGCTCTTTATCCTGATTTGGAGGCAGAGGTTCAGGCAGCTCAGGCAGAGGCACCTGATCTTTGTCCTTCTAGGAGGTTATTTGTGTCTCTCGCTTTACGACACGTTTTTAAGGAGCACCACGATACTGTCCTTGCTGGGCATCCGGGGAGTAGAGCCACAGTGGATCTCATTGCTCGGAGATTCTGGTTGCCGGCTCTTTGTAAAACGGTTGAGGGGTTTGTGGCAGCCTGCGAGACCTGCACTTGTGCCAAGGTCCCTCATTCACGGCCATCCGGATCTCTCCTCCCGTTAACCATTCCTCTGTCCATGGACTTCATTACGGACTTGCCTCGCTCCTCGGGGAAGACTGTGATCCTGGTTGTAGTGGACTGTTTTAGCAAAATGGTGTATTTCATTCCCTTTCCTGGGTTACCCAATGCTAAGACGATGGCGAAAGCATTTGTTGATTACATTGTTAAATTGCATGGCATTCCTTCAGATATCGTTTCTGATAGGGGCATGCAATTTGTTTCCAGATTCTGGAAGGCCTTCTGTTCTCGCTTGGGGGTTCGGTTGTCATTCTCTTCTGCTTTTCACCCGCAGTCAAATGGTCAGACCGAACGCGTCAATCAGAATCTGGAGACTTATCTGCGCGGTTTTGTGGCGGAGAATCGGGAGGATTGGCATTCTTTTTGGACCCTTGCTGGGTTTGCTTTAAATAACTGTCGCCAGGAGTCCTCTGATAAGTCACCATTTTTTGGTGCATATGGGTTTCATCCGCAGTTTGGGACATTCTCTGGAGAGGGGTCTTCTGGTTTACCTGATGAGGAGAGATTTTCCTCGTCCTTGTCATTTATTTGGCAAAAGATTCAGGGTAATATAAAGAGGATGAGTGAGAGATATAAGCGTGTGGCGGATAAGAGACGTGTGCCTGGTCCGGACCTGAATGTGGGTGATCTGGTGTGGGGTCCTAGGTTTATTGGGCCTTACAAAATCTTGTCCGTCATTAACCCCGTTGCTTTCTGTCTTGATCTTCTTCAGACTTGGAAGATCCATAATGTTTTTCACAGGTCTCTATTAAAACCTTATGTCCAACCCACTGGTACATTGGAGTCTCCTCCTCCAATTTTAGTTGATGGAAATCTTGAATTTCAGGTCTCCAGGATTGTGGATTCTCGCATTATCTGCGGTTCTCTGCAGTACCTTGTTCATTAGGAGGGCTATGGTCCTGAGGAGAGCATGTGGGTCCCAGTGGCAGACATTAAGGCCACTCGTCTCATCAGGGCTTTCCATAGGTCTCATACTGAGAAGGTGGGTTCTGAGTGTCCGGAGTCCACCCATAGAGGGAGGGGTACTGTCACCGCCAGTTCTGTGAGAAGGTCAGACAGACGTTCTTCCCTACCTTTTGTATGACGTTCTTTGTTTTGGTTTCACTTTGACAGCTCCTTTCCTTCTGCCAGGTGTCACTTATTTAGACTAATCGTCTTCCTTTATATTCCCTCCCATACTTGCCTTTTCTGGGGTACGTTATATCAGAAAGGGGACTGGCTATGGATCCATCCAAACTTTCCGCTGTCTTGGATTGGCCTTAGCCTAAGGATCTGAGGGGATTGCAGCATTTCTTAGGCTTTGCCAACTTCTACAGCAAGTTTATTAAGAATTTTTCTGTGGTAGTGGTACCTCTCACAAACCTCACTAAGAAGTGAGCTAATCCTTCTAAGTGGGCGAGAGAGGCAGGTAAAGCCTTTGAAACGCTGAAGCAGGCTTTTTGCACTGCACCAATCCTTACTCACCCAGACACTTCCCGACCTTTTGTCCTCGAGGTCGACGCCTCCGAGGTCGGGGTTGGGGCGTTTTCTTCCCAGTATTCTGGGACCCCTGAGAGGTTACATTCCTGTGCCTTCTTCTCTCGGAAGCTCTCTCCAGCCGAGCGTAATTATGACATCGGCAATAGAGAGCTTCAGGGAGTAAAATTGGATTTTCAAGAGTGGAGACATTGGTTAGAGGGTGCGGAACATCCCATTACGGTTTACACTGAACACAAGAATTCAGAGTACCTAGAGAGTACCAAGAGACTCAACTCCCGACAAGCCCGGTGGGCATTGTTCTTCACCTGCTTCAATTTTTGTCTTACTCATAAGCTGCGTTCTAAAAATGTAAAGGCCGAAGCCTTGTCCCACGGCTTTCCAAAGGCTGCTTCCGTCCTGGGCTCTGATCCAGAGACTATTCTTCTGACTAAATGTTTTCTGGCCACCCTAGGGACCACAGAGTTAATGGAGGACTTGTCCTCTTTTCTCGAGCCTTCACAAGCAGAGAGTCATCCAAACAAGCCCAATGGTCGATGGTTTGTGCCGTTCAACCTTCGGTTTAAAGTTATCCAACAGCTTCACGACTCCAAGCTATTGCTGACAAAATTGTTGAGTCTAAAGCAAGACGACGCAACTTCTAGTAATATGTATTTTGCGTAAGTGAGCAGTTTGTGGGGTACAGGGAGTTTACTATCAAAGTTCACACTAACCCAATTTTAATTTTTTTTAACTTTGATTGTACTAAACAGTTAACTAGTTTGGTTCTATTATTTTAACTACTTGGTAACAATGATACAGATAGTTTACAACTAATAAAGAATTCTGATGTCGTTAGACTCTAAAACACAACGAACGCCTTTGAACAATTTGAATATAGCACTGGTTTCTGCACAACAAAAGCTTTATATCAAAAAGAAGGCAGATGTTACCAACATCAAAAAAACTTAACATAATTACTAAATGCTTAACATGTGAGAGTGAATCTGGATCACACATCCTCAATACTATGCTTTTGATATAACAACTGATTTCTCAGCAAAATTAAACATGGCTTCTCAGCCCAATTTATAATAAATATACCCTATGCTATGCAACAGTGAGGCATTCGTATACAGTTTGATCAAAGCTAATAGGCCCACTTAACACGACAAGGTTGCCTCTTCAAGCGACCACCGGTGCACCAGCACCGCACCAGCAGATGGCGGGACCCAGTAGCCACACAGCGCCCCCACTATGCAGCAAAGCCACCCTGGCTCTGGGCCCCACCACTCCACCAGCACAGCACCAAGGCAGCAATGGCGGCCGCGCTGTGCTGCACCATGTGAACGGGTGCAAAGAGTTCACCCAGTCACAACCATCAGAAAATTCATCTGAGAGATAGTAGGAATTTATAGACCCTTTGCCGACTCCTGCTAATTAAAAACACCTAGTCCAAATGGGGAGGAGTGCTGATACCAGAAGGGGGAAAAATAAACAAGACATTTTTGAAATGTATAACGTGAGAGTGAATCTGGATCACACATCCTCAGTACTATGCTTTTGATATAACAACTGATTTCTCAGCAAAATTAAACATGGCTTCTCAGACCAATTTATAATAAATATACCCTATGCTATGCAACAGTGAGGCATTAGTATACAGTTTGATCAAAGAGCATAGGCCCACTTACCACGACAAGGTTGCCTCTTCAAGTGGGGACCTACTCTAACTTTGTCGCAGCACTGCGCGGCAACCAACGGCGCCCCAGAACAGCACCAGCAGACGGCGGAACCCAGTAGCCACACAGCGCCCACACTGTGCAGCAAGTGCACCTTGGCTCTGGGCCCCACCACTCCGCAAGCACAGCACCAAGGCAGCAATGGCAGCCGCACTGTGCTGCACCATGCGAACGGGTGCAAAGAGTTCACCCAGTCACAGCCCTCAGGAAATCCATCTGAGAGTTAGTAGAAATATAATTAATAAATGCTACCATCTCCTTTCCTACAGTGAGAACAAATTGGTTCCTTTCTAATTGATGCCTCCTTGCTGGACTGGTTAATTTTGATCTTTCATTTGGATTTCTGTTCTGGTTAAGACTAGTAAAGTTCGGGTTCGTACCGAACTTTAGGGTTTTTGGTACCCGGTGCCGAACATTTCCGTAAAAGTTCGGGTTCATGTTCGATGTTCGGCGATTTCTGCAGGGCAGCCAATCAACAAGCGTTTCACTAGTCTGCCCTTAAAAGCCATCACAGTCATGCCACCAGATCGCGCTGAACTTCGCAAATTCGGCCAGGAACAGCTGACCAATACCAAAAGGATCCGTTCCTACAGCAGCTCCGGTTGGTGGGTAAGTGATCTCGGTAGCCAGAGACAGCGCAAGACGCCAGGCTTTGGCACAGAACACCTATTCTTCCCACAGTACCGCGACAGCTAATGACTATATACATTGCTTATATACATATATTCTAAAGCCCCAGGTGAAGTTAGACCATTCGTGGTTTGTATATTACAAGACTTGCCATCAGTGGCAACCACTACATACCTTTGTCTTGTGGACGACTGTTCCACAATAAGTTCCATAAAACGGCGGGACTCCATTCATAGACTATTTAACCATTAGTACCATAAGTAGCTATTTTATTTTTATTTTTTATTTAATTTCAAGTGGCATTTTTAACATTGGATCATTGACTTATCATTATGAACTATTGACCACATCCATATTTTCACAACTATTCTCTATCAGCAATATATCATCTATAATCATACTTATTTTTATTAATAAACTAGATTAGAATTTACCCATATATGAGTGTGCCTGCTTATCTCTTTACTTCTTACTTTCCACTATCCTGACTGGGTGAGTCAGATCTAGCAGTAATTGCACCTCTATCATTTGTTTGGACAGTAGAGCCGTCTATTTCATTCACCTCTCCATTATTAATGATCTTGTAGAAGGCTTGCACAGTAAAATATCAATTTTTGCAGATGACACTAAACTGTGTAAAGTAATTGACACGGAAGAAGACAGTATACTGTATATACATACTACAGAGGACAGTATACTGTATATATACATACTACAGAGGACAGTATACTGTATATATACTACAGAGGACAGTATACTGTATATATACATACTACAGAGGACAGTATACGGCTACAGAGGGAACGGATAGATTGGAGGCTTGGGCAGATAAGTGGCCGTTTAGGTTTAAAGGGAATCTGTCACCAGCATATTAGCTAAAAAAAAAAATCCTGAATCCATGTGTAATAAATTACCTTCTTTCCATAGGTGTTCTTGTTTTACTTGTGTGCCTTGTCATTTCTTCAACAAAACGCTTTTTCCGATATGCAAACTAAGCTGTAAGGAGCCCAGAGGGGCGTTATTCCTTTACCAAGGTGCCCAGGAATGCCCCCCTGATGCGCCGGGCCCGCCTAAATTTTAAAAAGAAGAACGCCTCTAAGATGTAAAATCGCGTCCCAGAGGCTAGGCTAAGTGCTCCGCCCCCCCCAGCTGCTCTCTCTACCGCAAATATCCCCGAACCGCCTCTCGCCGGCAGCCTGAAATGCCGCGCAGGGCAGTGACCCTGTTGCCCTCAGTTTCCATATCATCGCGCAGGCAATCGCCGGCACTGCGCCTGCGTGGGCGTTCATGAAATTTTTTTTTTTTAGCTAATATGCTGGTGACAGATTCCCTTTAACACTGACAAATGTAAGGTTATGCACATGAGAAGGAATAATGCAAGTCACCAGTACATACTAAATGGTAAAACACTGGGTAACACTGACATGGAAAAGGACCTAGGAATTATAATGAACAGCCAACTAAGCTGCAGAAACGAGTGTTCGGCAGCTGCTGCCAAGGGCAATAAGAAAATGGGCATAGATGCCCATGATGAGAACATAGTCCTACCACTTTACAAGTCACTAGTCAGACCACACATGGACCACACAGTTCTGGGCTCCTATGAAAAAGGCAGACATAGCAGAGCTGGAGAGGGTTCAGAGGAGGGCAACTAAAGTAATAACTGGAATTTGTGGACTACAGTACCCTGAAAGGTTATCAAAATTAGGGTTATTCACTTTAGAAAAAAGACTTCTCAGGGGAAATCTAATAACTATGTATAAATATTTTAGGGGTCATTACATAGATCACTCCCATCATCTATTTATCCACAGGACTGTGACGAGGGGACATGCACTGCATCTGGAGGAACGAAGGTTTCTACACAGACATAGAAGACGATTCTTTACGGTAAGAGCAGTGAGACTATGGAACTCTCTGCATGAGGAGGTGGTGATGGGGAGTTCACTAAAAGAGTTCAAGAGGGGCCTGGATGTATTTCTGGAGTGTAATAATATTACAGGCTATAGCTACTAGAGAGGGGTCGTTGATCCAGGGAGTTATTCTGATTGCCTGATTGGATTCGGGAACAAAATTGGCTTTTACTTCACTGTTTTTTCTTTTACTTCCTCTGGATCAACTTGCAGGATAACAGGCCGAACTTGATGGACAGATGTCTTTTTTCAGACTTCTAAACCATGGTACTATGTTACATCCTATCTGTCATTCTACGTGACCACAAATAACTGGCCATTTACAAGTGTGAATGATGCCACTTTTCCCACATGTCTGGACACCAGCTCTTGTGGGAATCCAGCTCTATTTTTTGGACTTTCACATATAGGCCCCTGTATTTGCAGTTTAACAGTAATAGAGGGTCATCATACCGATCACAGGCAGGGTGGGAAACGGTTTCTTTTTTTTTATTTTCTTTCACCAAACATTTGTGTTTAGAGGAGATATATATATAAAAATCTTAGTTTCCCTTTTAACTGGATCTGTCCTTTGATTACCAATATTTATTCAATACAGGAGACCATGTTTGTTTGGGGAGCTCTCACAGCGGTCCCAATCATCGCTCCGAGCCCTCGGCTATCTCTGGTAACTGAAAGCAAGGCGCTGTTTTATCTCCCTGTAAAAAGGAGTATCTGAAGGAATAAAGCCAGTTAGCGACCACCATAAAAACTCATTAGGGAGGTCACTAACGGGCTAAGCATGAAGATGGCTTCTCTTATATGTGTTTTTTTTATGTTTAACAAGAGATGATTTATGGTTGAAACACATATCACATTCTGAACATGAAAATGGCTTCTCTCCTGTGTGATTTCTCTGATGTCGAACAAGAGCTGATTTATGCTTAAAATTTTTTCCACATTCTGAACATGAAAATGGCTTCTCTCCTGTGTGAATTCTCTGATGTATAACAAGATCTGATTTGTGCTTGAAACATTCCCCACACTCTGAACATGAAAATGGCTTCTCTCCTGTGTGAATTCTCTGATGTATAACAAGATCTGATTTCTGCTTAAAACATTTCCCACATTCTGAACATGAAAATGGCTTCTCTCCTGTGTGATTTCTCTGATGTATAACAAGAACTGATTTATACTTAAAACATTTCCCACATTCTGAACATGAAAATGGCTTCTCTCCTGTGTGAATTCTCTGATGTATAACAAGAACTGATTTATACTTAAAACATTTCCCACATTCTGAACATGAAAATGGCTTCTCTCCTGTGTGATTTCGCTGATGTGTAACAAGATGTGATTTCTGCTTAAAACATTTCCCACATTCTGAACATGAAAATGGCTTCTCTCCTGTGTGATTTCGCTGATGTGTAACAAGATGTGATTTGTGTTTAAAACATTTCCCACATTCTAAACATGAATATGGCTTCTCTCCTGTGTGACTTCTCTGATGTACAACAAGATGTGATTTCTGCTTAAAACATTTCCCACATTCTGAACATGAAAATGGCTTCTCTCCTGTGTGAATTCTCTGATGTATAACAAGAACTGATTTATACTTAAAACATTTCCCACATTCTAAACATGAATACGGCTTCTCTCCTGTGTGACTTCTCTGATGATTAACAAGAGCTGATTTCTGCTTAAAACATTTCCCACATTCTGAACATGAAAATAGGCTTCTCCTCTGTGTGATTTCTCTGATGTATAACAAAAGCCGATTTATGGTTAAAACATTTCCCACATTCTGAACATGAAAATGACTTCTCCCCTGTGTGATTTCTCTGATGTATAACAAGAACTGATTTGTGCTTAAAACATTTCCCACATTCTGAACATGAAAATGGCTTCTCTCCTGTGTGATTTCTCTGATGTCTAACAAGAGCTGATTTATGGTTAAAACATTTCCCACATTCTGAACATGAAAATGGCTTCTCTCCTGTGTGAATTCTCTGATGTATAACAAGATCTGATTTGTGCTTGAAACATTCCCCACACTCTGAACATGAAAATGGCTTCTCCCCTGTGTGATTTCTCTGATGTGTAACAAGAACTGATTTCTGCTTAAAACATTTCCCACATTCTGAACATGAAAATGGCTTCTCCCCTGTGTGAATTCTCTGATGTGTAACAAGAGCTGATTTGTGCTTAAAACATTTCCCACATTCTGAACATGAAAATGGCTTCTCTCCTGTGTGATTTCTCCAATGTATAACAAGAACTGATTTCTGCTTAAAACATTTCCCACATTCTGAACATGAAAATGGCTTCTCCCCTGTGTGAATTCTCTGATGTGTAACAAGAGCTGATTTACGGTTAAAACATTTCCCACATTCTGAACATGAATATGGCTTCTCCCCTGTGTGATTTCTCTGATGTATAACAAGAACTGATTTGTACTTAAAACATTTCCCCCATTCTGAACATGAACATGGCTTCCCTCTTACGTGAGATGTTTGATATTTAGCACCTCTTCTGTGACTTTTATTCTGTGTTACAGTCTGTAATGAATCAGAAGATCGGACCTGTTTAAAAGAATCAAATGATGCATTGTTGCTGTGATTGGATGAGGATATATCTTGGATATTGGCATGCTCTTCTAATGTATCTTGTGTGACACCACAATCATCTACTTCAAAATCTGAAGATACCAGATGTTTCTCTAAGTTCCTGGTACAGTCATCTGCCAAGAATAAAACACATTTTTTTATTGATGAATAAAATTGTATTGAAGTTTTATAACTTTTCCAATAAAAAAATCTACAGAAATTACAAGGAATGGCCCAAAATTCAAGTATCAACTGACATCAAAATAGTGGTGACCAAACAGACCACAATATAATAGTAGACCAAGGGGCATAACTAGAAAACGCTGGCTCCCATCTTGAGCAACTTCCCTGCAACCCCCACCCAATTAGTCATTTAAAATATATATAAATAAAACATTTCCTAGCGCTGGACAAGAGGCGACGAATCCCCTCTTAGTGCCCCACACGATAGTTATCTCCCCTCAGTGTCCCTTTCATAGTGGAATTTCCCCTTAGTGCCCTCTTCACAGTACTGATGCTCCCTAAGTGCCCCCACACAGTAGTTATGCCCCCTCAGTGTTACCACACAGTAGTTATGCCCCCTTTGTGCGCCCCCTGCAGTAGTGTTGTCCCTTAGTGTCCCCTTTACATCAGTGAAGCTCCTATACTGTGAATAACATTAAAGTAATACCGAGCACATCATGCTCTTCCCAGCAGCAGGGAAATATCTGGTGTTCAGTGGTTCATACTGAAGTGCCCGGCGTCCTCGGTTGCTATGAGGCCGTGCGCACCCTCCTGCCCCCTGAATACAGTGATACACTATTATAGAACATAGCAGTGTATCGCTGTATTCCGGCAGCAGAAGGGAGCGCACGGCGTCATAGCAACCGAGGACGCCCTGCGCTCCAGCGAGTAGAAAGCGTCATCCACAATCCCACCCCCCCAAGTGCCATCCACAGATCCCCACCGACCCCCCCCCACCCCCTCCCCCAAGTGCCATCCACATACGGTCCGGAGCAAACGGCGTCCTCGGTTGCTATGATGCCGTGCGCTCCCTCCTGCTGCTGGAATACAGCAATAAACTGCTATGATCTATAATAGTGTATCACTGTATTAGGGCAGCAGGAGGGAGCGCACGGCGTCATAGCAACCGAGGACGCCGTGCGCTCCAGCGAGTAGAAAGTGTCATCCACAATCCCCCCCCCCAAGTGCCATCCACAGATTACCACGGACCCCCCCACCCCCTCCCCCAAGTGCCATCCACATATGGTCCGGAGCCCACGGCGTCCTCGGTTGCTATGACGCCGTGCGCTCCCTCCTGCTGCTGGAATACAGCAATACACTGCTATGATCTATAATAGTGTATCACTGTATTAGGGCAGCAGGAGGGAGCGCACGGCGTCATAGCAACCGAGCTCTGCTGCCCAGAATGATGCCCCCCCAAAAGTGCCTCCACAGATGCCTCCCCCATAAGTGCCAAACCCAGACTCCCCCCCCCAAGTGCCTCCACAGATTCCCCCCCCAATAAGTGCCAACCCCAGACTCTCCCCCCCCCAAGTGCCTCCACAGATGCCTCCCCCCCCCATTAGTGCCATCCCCAGACTCCCTCCTCCAAGTGTCATCCACAGATCACCCCCCCCCCCAAGTGCCATCCACAGATGGCCCCATAATTCCCGTCCACAGATGGCCCCATAAGTCCCATCCACAGACGGGTAATAAGTCTGTGATAATATAAGACACCGGGAAAGAATGGGTTTGTATGTGTAAGGCCTTATTCACACGTCCGCATATATGTCCGCATGTATTCCGCAATTCTGCGGAATACATGCGGACCCATTGACTGTGAATGGGGCTCTCCGCATCAGTTTTTGTGGAGGGCGCCGCCGATCTTACGGCCGCAGCTCCGCAAAAAAGTAGAGCATGTCCTATTCTTGCCCGCAATTGCGGACAAGAATAGACATTTCTTTGGTGCTGCCGGCCGGGTGTGTTTATGGATCCATAAACACTACGGACGTGTGAATAAGGCCTAAAAGTGTATGGACTGTATGAGTTCACTTAGCAGCAGGGGGATGGGCTTTACAGACTCTGCAGGCTGCCTGACTGATGACTCATCCACATGAACCAGCACGGCAAGGACTGAGCTCTCAGGGTGAGTCATGAGGAGGCGGCGGGGCCAGCCTTCACTCTCTACTCCAGACAGTTACCAGGACATCTGCTGCTGGAAAGGTGGAAAAGGCAAGATGGGAATACCCCTTTAAGGCGACATTTACACATGAAAAAAGGCCATAAAAATGGACAAAATCACTTTTTTTATGGACACTTGTCAACCATTTAAATAAAAAAATCTGATCATTTTTATTATTTTCATGTAAAGTACATACATATGTGGAATACAAGTACAATCATTATTGAAGCAAAAACCCAACTCAACTCAAACCCAACTCGGGTAATTATATGTATATAAAATAAGAAGAAAGAGAAAAGAAAGAAAAATGGTACAACTGCATACATATGTTAAAGAAACTAATTCGCAGCCACCCCCCACCCCCACCCCGCTGGAACCGCATTCAGTCTGAAGTGAAATTCAGATCTTTTTCATTCTCTTAACTTATACAACCAGTGTTTGTATCAGTAAAAAAGGTTTTGTTGACATCCGTGGCTTTCTGCAATGTGCAGACCGACGAGGAGGGCAGGGGTCAAAAATGGTTGGAGGATGATGAAAAATTAACACCCTCCCTCCAAAAATATAGAAAATAATATAATAATATATCGCGATATATATCGCATATGCTTCAAATTGTATGGCAATATAGATTTTAGGCCATATCGCCCAACCCTAGGTAAGTGTTTTACTTATTTTTGCTGAGGCTGCTGGGGGCAATCGGGGCATAATGGCCATACTGCTGGGGGTGAGAGGCATAATATGGGGGGGGAGGCTGAGAGGCATAATATGGGGGGGGGCTTAGAGGTATAATATGGGGGTGGCTGAGGCATAAATTGGGCTGAGAGGCATAAAGGGTGGGCTGAGGCATAAATTGGGCTGAGAGGCATAATGGGGGGGGGGGGGTTAAGGCATAAGGGCTGATATTGGGGGCTGAGAGGCATGGGGCCATGGGCATAGCTATAGGGGGTGCAGAGGTAGCAGTCGCTACCGGGCCCAGGAGCCTGAGGGGGCCCAAAGAGCCTTGTGCCACATAAGAAGACACACAAAGCACTGAGGGAAGGGGGCCCAAGCTGAACACTTGCACCAGGGCCCATGAGCCGTTAGCTACACTTCTGCATGGGGCTCTTATCTGAGGTCTGATTGGGGGTCATTTACATTGGGGTCTGAGCTGAGGTCTGATTTGAGGTCTTATTGGGGTCTGATTAACATTGGGGGTCTGACCTGAGGTGTAATGAAAAATATTTTTTAACTTTATTGTCCCCTCTAAAACCTTCCTGAACTGCAGAGCGGTGCCAAGAGCACTGATCCTGAGCAAATACTCTATATTACTATATATATAATACTATAATATATAATACTATATATTCGTGTCAGAAGTTGTGCTTTTTGAATTTTTAGAATAATGATACCGCCATTTTATTTGAATCTTTTTTTTCTCTATATTAAGGGACCCTATAGTCACCAGAACCACAACAGCTAAACATAGTAGTTCTGGAGTCTATAGCATGTCTCTGCACGCTTTATAATGTAAACACTGCCTTTTCAGAAAAAAAGGCAATATTTACATTACTGCCAAGGAACATCTCTAGTGGCCACTCATCAGACGGCCACTCACCAGACGGCCACTAAAGGTGCTACAACGTGAAGGGCGTGATTGCATGCTAGGGTGTGGGAAGGCAGGATCCAGGGGGCCCCAAGTAAATTCTTGCCCAGGGTCCAATCAATTAGCCGCCACAAAACAATCTGGAAGTGCCCCTCCCGAAACCAAGCTCTGGATCCGCCACTGACTCTCCATACATCTGATCGACTACGAGGGCTACCGGGAGTTGTATCCACCGCCGATCTGATATTAATGACCTCTCCTGAGGATGGACTATATATATCAAATACATACTGTACAGGGAGTGCAGAATTATTAGGCAAGTTGTATTTTTGAGGATTATTTTATTATTGAACAACAACCATGTTCTCAATGAACCCAAAAAACTCATTAATATCAAAGCTGAATATTTTTGGAAGTAGTTTTTAGTTTGTTTTTAGTTTTAGCTATTTTAGGGGGATATCTGTGTGTGCAGGTGACTATTACTGTGCATAATTATTAGGCAACTTAACAAAAAACTAATATATACCTATTTCAATTATTTATTTTTACCAGTGAAACCAATATAACATCTCAACATTCACAAATATACATTTCTGACATTCAAAAACAAAACAAAAACAAATCAGTGTCAGTTATTCTGACTGCCTGATTGGAGTCGGGAAGGAATTTTTTCCCCTTAAGTGGGGAAAATTGGCTTCTGCCTCACAGGGGTTTTTTGCCTTCCTCTGGATCAACTTGCAGGAAACAGGTCGAACTGGATGGACAGATGTCTTTTTTCGGCCTTATATACTATGTTACTATGTTACTATGTTACAGTGACCAATATAGCCACCTTTCTTTGCAAGGACACTCAAAAGCCTTCCATCCATGGATTCTGTCAGTGTTTTGATCTGTTCACCATCAACATTGCATGCAGCAGCAACCACAGCCTCCCAGACACTGTTCAGAGAGGTGTACTGTTTTCCCTCCTTGTAAATCTCACATTTGATGATGGACCACAGGTTCTCAATGGGGTTCAGATCAGGTGAACAAGGAGGCCATGTCATTAGATTTTCTTCTTTTATACCCTTTCTTGCCAGCCACACTGTGGAGTACTTGGACGCGTGTGATGGAGCATTGTCCTGCATGAAAATCATGTTTTTCTTGAAGGATGCAGACTTCTTCCTGTACCACTGCTTGAAGAAGGTGTCTTCCAGAAACTGGCAGTAGGACTGGGAGTTGAGCTTGACTCCATCCTCAACCCGAAAAGGCCCCACAAGCTCATCTTTGATGATACCAGCCCAAACCAGTACTCCACCTCCACCTTGCTGGTGTCTCAGTCGGACTGGAGCTCTCTGCCCTTTACCAATCCAGCCACGGGCCCATCCATCTGGACCATCAAGACTCGCTCTCATTTCATCAGTCCATAAAACCTTAGAAAAATCAGTCTTGACGTTTCAGCTTGTGTGTCTTGTTCAGTGGTGGTCGTCTTTCAGCCTTTCTTACCTTGGCCATGTCTCTGAGTATTGCACACCTTGTGCTTTTGGGCACTCCAGTGATGTTGCAGCTCTGAAATATGGCCAAACTGGTGGCAAGTGGCACCTTGGCAGCTGCACGCTTGACTTTTCTCAGTTCATGGGCAGTTATTTTGCACCTTGGTTTTTCCACACGCTTCTTGCGACCCTGTTGACTATTTTGAATGAAACGCTTGATTGTTCGATGATCACGCTTAAGAAGCTTTGCAATTTTAAGAGTGCAGCTTCCCTCTGCAAGATATCTCACTATTTTTGACTTTTCTGAGCCTGTCAAGTCCTTCTTTTGACCCATTTTGCCAAAGGAAAGGAAGTTGCCTAATAATTATGCACACCTGATATAGGGTGTTGATGTCATTAGACCAGACCCCTTCTCATTACAGAGATGCACATCCCCTAATATGCTTAATTGGTAGTAGGCTTTCGAGCCTATACAGCTTGGAGTAAGACAACATGCATAAAGAGGATGATGTGGTGAAAATACTCATTTGCCTAATAATTCTGCACGCCCTGTATATCACCTATAACGCTGTCACATTTCCATCCATATTTAATTAGAATTTTAGCTGAATCGGTAAATATAATGCTGAAAAAACTGACAGAAGAGAGAACCTAAAAATGTAACATAAAATTGTATCATCCAGTGAAGGAGCAGAATCTTAGAGACCGCTCTGCTTTACTTAGGGTACTTTCACACTAGCGTTGGTGCGGATCCGTCTGTTTATTTTCACAGACGGATCCGCACCTCTAATGCAAACGTTTGTATCCGTTCAGAACGGATCCGTTTGCATTAGGTTTAAAGAAAAAGACAAAGTCCAAAACGGATCCGTTTTGGATTACATTGAAAGTCAATGGGGAACGGATCCGTTTTCAAATGCACCATATTGTGTCACTGACAACGGATCCGTCCCCATTGACTTACATTGTAAAAAAAAAACGGATCCGTTAGGCTCCGACTCTTCAGACGGACACCAAAATGCTGCATGCTGCGTTTTGGTGTCCGCCTCCAAAACGTAATAGAGGTGGAACGGAGCCGAACTGATGCATTCTGAACGGATCCTTATCCATTCAGAATGCATTGGGGCTTAACTGATCCGTTTTGGAACGTTTGTGAGAGCCCTGAAACGGATCTCACAAACGGAATCCAAAACGCTAGTGTGAAAGTACCCTTAGTGGTCACTACTCACCTGGGCGGTTATCTGTAGGACTGTCCTCTGTACTCTGCTCATCGTCCCTCACATCTGTCTCTGGAGGATTAATATTGTTCAGATCTTCACCCGGATCCACAATCTGTGAAAGAAATATTGTAGAAGTCATCAGACGGTTGGAGAAGTCGCGTGGAAGGTTTTATATGACCTGAAAAGACGACCAAAAATGACCGGACAGCAGGAGTTATCTGACCCCAATATCTGCAGGTCTCCTGTATAAATCCAATCTGATTGCTTCATTATTCCAACCAGTTTGCAACGCAAGGAGAGCAGCCCTTATATTACATCCCTAATATTACATTGTGTGTATATAACATTACATTGTGTGTATATAACATTACATTGTGTATATATAACATGACATTGTGTGTATAACATTACATTGTGTGTATATAACATTACACTATGCGTATATAACATTACATTGTGTGTATATAACATTACATTGTGTATATAACATTACATTGTGTATATATAACATTACATTGTGTATATATAACATTACATTGTGTGTATATAACATTACATTGTGTATATATAACATTACATTGTGTGTATATAACATTACATTGTGTGTATATAACATTACACTGTGTTTATAACATTACATTGTGTATATATAACATTACATTGTGTGTATATAACATTACATTGTGTGTATATAACATTACATTGTGTGTATATAACATTACATTGTGTGTATATAACATTACATTGTGTGTATATAACATTACATTGTGTGTATATAACATTACATTGTGTATATATAACATTACATTGTGTATATAACATTACATTGTGTGTATATAACATTACATTGTGTGTATATAACATTACATTGTGTATATATAACATTACATTGTGTGTATATAACATTACATTGTGTATATATAACATTACATTGTGTGTATATAACATTACATTGTGTGTATATAACATTACATTGTGTATATAATATTACATTGTGTATATAACATTACATTTTGTATATAACATTACATTGTGTATATATAACATTACATTGTGTATATATAACATTACATTGTGTATATAACATTACATTGTGTATATATAACATTACATTGTGTATATATAACATTACATTGTGTGTATATAACATTACATTGTGTGTATATAACATTACATTGTGTATATATAACATTACATTGTGTGTATATAACATTACATTGTGTGTATATAACATTACATTGTGTGTATATAACATTACATTGTGTGTATATAACATTACATTGTGTGTATATAACATTACATTGTGTATATATAACATTACATTGTGTGTATATAACATTACATTGTGTATATAACATTACATTGTGTGTATATAACATTACATTGTGTGTATATAACATTACATTGTGTGTATATAACATTACATTGTGTGTATATAACATTACATTGTGTGTATATAACATTACATTGTGTGTATATAACATTACATTGTGTATATATAACATTACATTGTGTGTATATAACATTACATTGTGTGTATATAACATTACATTGTGTATATAACATTACATTGTGTGTATATAACATTACATTGTGTATATATAACATTACATTGTGTATATAACATTACATTGTGTGTATATAACATTACATTGTGTATATAACATTACATTGTGTATATATAACATTACATTGTGTATATAACATTACATTGTGTGTATATAACATTACATTGTGTATATATAACATTACATTGTGTGTATATAACATTACATTGTGTATATATAACATTACATTGTGTATATATAACATTACATTGTGTGTATATAACATTACATTGTGTGTATATAACATTACATTGTGTATATAACATTACATTGTGTATATAACATTACATTGTGTATATAACATTACATTGTGTGTATATAACATTACATTGTGTATATATAACATTACATTGTGTGTATATAACATTACATTGTGTGTATATAACATTACATTGTGTATATAACATTACATTGTGTATATAACATTACATTGTGTGTATATAACATTACATTGTGTATATATAACATTACATTGTGTGTATATAACATTACATTGTGTTATATAACATTACATTGTGTGTATATAACATTACATTGTGTGTATATAACATTACATTGTGTATATATAACATTACATTGTGTATATAACATTACATTGTGTATATAACATTACATTGTGTATATAACATTACATTGTGTATATAACATTACATTGTGTATATAACATTACATTGTGTATATATAACATTACATTGTGTGTATATAACATTACATTGTGTGTATATAACATTACATTGTGTATATAACATTACATTGTGTATATATAACATTACATTGTGTGTATATAACATTACATTGTGTGTATATAACATTACATTGTGTATATATAACATTACATTGTGTGTATATAACATTACATTGTGTATATAACATTACATTGTGTATATAACATTACATTGTGTGTATATAACATTACATTGTGTGTATATAACATTACATTGTGTGTATATAACATTACATTGTGTATATAACATTACATTGTGTATATATAACATTACATTGTGTGTATATAACATTACATTGTGTGTATATAACATTACATTGTGTATATAACATTACATTGTGTGTATATAACATTACATTGTGTATATATAACATTACATTGTGTGTATATAACATTACATTGTGTGTATATAACATTACATTGTGTATATAACATTACATTGTGTGTATATAACATTACATTGTGTATATATAACATTACATTGTGTGTATATAACATTACATTGTGTGTATATAACATTACATTGTGTGTATATAACATTACATTGTGTGTATATAACATTACATTGTGTGTATATAACATTACATTGTGTGTATATAACATTACATTGTGTGTATATAACATTACATTGTGTATATAACATTACATTGTGTGTATATAACATTACATTGTGTGTATATAACATTACATTGTGTGTATATAACATTACATTGTGTGTATATAACATTACATTGTGTATATAACATTACATTGTGTGTATATAACATTACATTGTGTATATAACATTACATTGTGTGTATATAACATTACATTGTGTATATAACATTACATTGTGTATATATAACATTACATTGTGTATATAACATTACATTGTGTATATATAACATTACATTGTGTGTATATAACATTACATTGTGTGTATATAACATTACATTGTGTGTATATAACATTACATTGTGTATATAACATTACATTGTGTATATATAACATTACATTGTGTGTATATAACATTACATTGTGTGTATATAACATTACATTGTGTGTATATAACATTACATTGTGTGTATATAACATTACATTGTGTGTATATAACATTACATTGTGTATATATAACATTACATTGTGTATATAACATTACATTGTGTGTATATAACATTACATTGTGTGTATATAACATTACATTGTGTGTATATAACATTACATTGTGTATATATAACATTACATTGTGTATATATAACATTACATTGTGTGTATATAACATTACATTGTGTGTATATAACATTACATTGTGTATATATAACATTACATTGTGTATATATAACATTACATTGTGTATATATAACATTACATTGTGTATATAACATTACATTGTGTATATATAACATTACATTGTGTGTATATAACATTACATTGTGTGTATATAACATTACATTGTGTGTATATAACATTACATTGTGTATATATAACATTACATTGTGTATATATAACATTACATTGTGTGTATATAACATTACATTGTGTATATAACATTACATTGTGTGTATATAACATTACATTGTGTATATAACATTACATTGTGTGTATATAACATTACATTGTGTATATAACATTACATTGTGTGTATATAACATTACATTGTGTATATAACATTACATTGTGTGTATATAACATTACATTGTGTATATAACATTACATTGTGTGTATATAACATTACATTGTGTGTATATAACATTACATTGTGTATATATAACATTACATTGTGTGTATATAACATTACATTGTGTGTATATAACATTACATTGTGTGTATATAACATTACATTGTGTATATAACATTACATTGTGTGTATATAACATTACATTGTGTATATATAACATTACATTGTGTGTATATAACATTACATTGTGTATATAACATTACATTGTGTGTATATAACATTACATTGTGTATATATAACATTACATTGTGTATATATAACATTACATTGTGTGTATATAACATTACATTGTGTGTATATAACATTACATTGTGTATATAACATTACATTGTGTGTATATAACATTACATTGTGTGTATATAACATTACATTGTGTATATAACATTACATTGTGTGTATATAACATTACATTGTGTGTATATAACATTACATTGTGTATATATAACATTACATTGTGTTATATAACATTACATTGTGTGTATATAACATTACATTGTGTATATAACATTACATTGTGTGTATATAACATTACATTGTGTATATAACATTACATTGTGTGTATATAACATTACATTGTGTGTATATAACATTACATTGTGTGTATATAACATTACATTGTGTGTATATAACATTACATTGTGTGTATATAACATTACATTGTGTGTATATAACATTACATTGTGTGTATATAACATTACATTGTGTGTATATAACATTACATTGTGTGTATATAACATTACATTGTGTATATAACATTACATTGTGTGTATATAACATTACATTGTGTATATATAACATTACATTGTGTATATAACATTACATTGTGTATATATAACATTACATTGTGTATATAACATTACATTGTGTGTATATAACATTACATTGTGTGTATATAACATTACATTGTGTATATAACATTACATTGTGTATATATAACATTACATTGTGTATATAACATTACATTGTGTATATATAACATTACATTGTGTGTATATAACATTACACTGTGTGTATATAACATTACATTGTGTGTATATAACATTACATTGTGTGTATATAACATTACATTGTGTGTATATAACATTACATTGTGTATATAACATTACATTGTGTGTATATAACATTACATTGTGTATATAACATTACACTGTGTATATAACATTACATTGTGTGTATATAACATTACATTGTGTGTATATAACATTACATTGTGTATATAACATTACATTGTGTATATAACATTACACTGTGTATATAACATTACATTGTGTGTATATAACATTACATTGTGTATATATAACATTACATTGTGTATATAACATTACATTGTGTATATAACATTACATTGTACCCCGAACCGTCCGTCAGTACGTGGAGTTGTGTGCAGATGTACTGTTCAACCATGTTAGTGAAATGCTGCCTCCTGCTAACACGTTCCGTATCAGGTGGTGGTGCAGTTAGCTGTGGCGTGGAGACAAAACTTTTCCACATTACTGCCATGCTAACCCTGCCCTCAGAGGAGCTGACCGTGACACTGCTGCGTGGGCGACCTCTAGCTCCTCCTCTGCCTTGGGCTTCCACTTGTTCCCCTGTGACATTTGGGAATGCTCTCAGGAGCCCGTCTACCAGCGTGCGCTTGTACTCGCGTATGTTCCTTTCACGCTACAGTGCAGGAAGTAAGGTGGGCACATTGTCTTTGTACCGGGGATCCAGCAGGGTGGCAACCCAGTAGTCCGCACACGTTAAAATGTGGGCAACTCTGCTGTCGTTGTGCAGGCACTGCAGCATTTAGTAGCTTCATCCTCATCCTCCTCCAGTAGTGGGCCATGGCTGGCCACATTTGTACCTGGCCTCTGCTGTTGCAAAAAACCTCCCTTTGAAGCACTTCTAACAGACTGGCCTGAAAGTGCTAAAAATGACCCCTCATCCTCCTCCTCCTCCTCCTGGGCCACCTCCTCTGCCATCATCGCCCTAAGTGTTTTCTCAAGGAGACATAGAAGTGGTATTGTAACGCTGATAACGGCGTCATCGCCACTGGCCATGTTGGTGGAGTACTCGAAACAGCGCAACAGGGCACACAGGTCTCGCATGGAGGACCAGTCATTGGTGGTGAAGTGGTGCTGTTCCGCAGTGTGACTGACCCGTGCGTGCTGCAGCTGAAACTCCACTATGGCCTGCTGCTGCTCGCACAGTCTCTCCAGCATGTGCAAGGTGGAGTTCCACCTGGTGGGCACGTCGCATATGAGGCGGTGAGCGGGAAGGCCGAAGTTACGCTGTAGCGCAGACAGGCGAGCAGCGGCAGGATGTGAACGCCGGAAGCGTGCACAGACGGCCTGCACTTTATGCAGCAGCTCTGACATGTCGGGGTAGTTGTGAATGAACTTCTGCACCACCAATTTCAGCATATGCGCCAGGCAAGGGATGTGCGTCAAACCGGCTAGTCCCAGAGCTGCAACGAGATTTCACCCATTATCGCACACCACCAGGCCAGGCTTGAGGGCCACCGTCAGCAACCACTGGTCGTTCTGTTGTTCAATACCCCGCCACAACTCCTGCGCGGTGTGGGGCCTGTCCCCCAAACATTTGAGTTTCAGAACGGCCTGCTGACGTTTACCCCAGGCTGTGCTGAAGTTGGGGGTGAAGGTGTGTGGCTGACTGGATGAGCAGGTGGAAGCAGAGGAGGAGGAAGCCGAGTAGGAGGAGGAGGCTACAGGAGGCAAAGAATGATGCCCTGCGATCCTTGGCGGCGGAAGGACGTGCGCCAAAGAACTCTCTGCCTGGGGCCCAGCCGCCACTATATTTACCCAGTGTGCAGTTAGGGAGATATAGCGTCCCTGGCCGTGCTTACTGGTCCACGTATCTGTGGTTAGGTGGACCTTGCCACAGATGGCGTTGCGCAGTGCAGACTTGATTTTATCGAATACTTGGTTGTGCAGGGAAGGCACGGCTGTCTAAGAGAAGTAGTGGCGGCTGGGAACAACATACTGTGGGACAGCCATGGACATCAGCTGTTTGAAGCTGTCTGTGTCCACCAGCCTGAATGACAGCATTTTAAAGGCCAGTAGTTTAGAAATGCTGGCATTCAGGCCCAGGGCTCGAGGGTGGCTAGGTGGGAATTTACGCTTTCTCTCCAAGGTTTGTGAGATGGAGAACTGAACGCTGCCGTGTGACATGGTGGAGATGCTTGGTGACGCAGGTGGTGGTGTAGGTGGCACATCCTCTGTTTGGTGGGCCGCAGGTGCCAACATTCCTCCTGAGGCGGAGGAAGAGGCCGAGGCAGCAGCAGAAGAGGGAGCAGGGGAGCCAGAGTGAGTTCCCTGCTTTTAAGGTGTTTACTCCACTGCAGTTCATGCTTTGCATGTAGATGCCTGGTCATGCAGGTTGTAACATAGTAACATAGTAACATAGTATATAAGGCCGAAAAAAGACATTTGTCCATCCAGTTCGACCTGTTTCCTGCAAGTTGATCCAGAGGAAGGCAAAAAAAAAACTGTGAGGTAGAGCCAATTTTCCCCACTTAAGGGGAAAAAATTCCTTCCTGACTCCAATCAGGCAATCAGAATAACTCCCTGGATCAATGACCCATCTCTAGTAGCTGTAGCCTAAAATATTATTACGCTCCAGAAATACATCCAGGCCCCTCTTGAATTCCTTTATTGTACTCACCATCACCACCTCCTCAGGCAGAGAGTTCCATAGTCTCACTGCTCTTACCGTGAAGAACCCTTTTCTATGTTTGTGTACAAACCTTCTTTCCTCCAGACGCAGAGGATGTCCCCTCGTCACAGTCACAGTCCTGGGGATAAATAGATGATGGGAGAGATCTCTGTACTGACCCCTGATATATTTATACATAGTTATTAGATCTCCCCTCAGTCGTCTTTTTCTAGAGTGAATAACCCTAATTTCGATAACCTTTCAGGGTACTGTAGTTGCCCCATTCCAGTTATTACTTTAGTTGCCCTCCTCTGAACCCTCTCCAGCTCTGCTATGTCTGCCTTGTTCACAGGAGCCCAGAACTGTACACAGTACTCCATGTGTGGTCTGACTAGTGATTTATAAAGTGGTAGGACTATGTTCTCATCACGGGCGTCTATGCCCCTTTGATGCAACCCATTATCTTATTGGCCTTAGCAGCAGCTGCCTGACACTGGTTTTTACAGCTTAGTTTGTTATTTATTAAAATTCCAAGATCCTTTTCCATGTCAGTGTTACTGAGTGTTTTACCATTTAGGATGTACGGGTGACTTGCATTATTCCTTCCCATGTGCATAACTTTACATTTGTCAGTGTTAAACCTCATCTGCCATTTCTCTGCCCAAGCCCCCAATCTATCCAGATCCCTCTGTAGCAGAAAACTGTCCTCTTCAGTGTTAATTACTTTACACAGTTTAGTGTCATCTGCAAAAATTGATATTTTACTGTGCAAGCCTTCTACAAGATCATTAATAAATATATTGAAGAGAATAGGGCCCAATACTGAACCCTGAGGTACCCCACTAGTGACAGTGACCCAATCTGAGTGTGTACCATTAATAACCACTCTCTGTTTTCTATTACTGAGCCAGTTACTTACCCACATACAGATATTTTCTCCTAGTCCAAGTGTTCTCATTTTATATACTAACCATTTATGTGGTACAGTGTCAAATGTTTTGGAGAAGTCCAGATATATGACATCCACTGATTCACCCCGGTCAAGTCTAGAACTTACCTCCTCATAGAAACTGATTAAATTAGTTTAGCATGACCGATCCCTCATGAAGCCATGCTGATATGGTGTAATTTGCTTATTTTCAATGAGATACTCCAAGATAGCATCTCTCAGAAAACCTTCAAACAGTTTACCCACAATAGATGTTAAACTTACCGGCCTATAATTTCCAGGCTCTGTTTTTGGACCCTTTTTGAATATTGGCACCACATTTGCTATACGCCAGTCTGGTGGAACATTCCCTGTCAGTATGGAGTCCGTGAATATCAAAAATAAGGGTCTGGCTAGGACATCACTTAATTCCCATACGTTCCGGATGGGGTGAATGCCATCCGGTTCTGGCGATTTGTCTATTTTAATCTTTTTAAGTCGCTGCTGTACTTCTTCCTGGGTCAGACAGGGCACTTTTAAAGGGGAATTTACTTTTACATTTTGCATTTCATCTGACAGTTTATTTTCCTCAGTGAAAACAGTGGTGAAGAAAATATTTAATAGCTTGGCTTTATCCTCGTCGCTTTCTGCAACTCCCCCCTCATTGCTATGTAGAGGGCCGACTCCTTCAGATTTATATTTTTACCATTTATGTAATTGAAAAACATTTTAGGGTTAGTTTTGCTCTCTTTGGCAATTAATCTCTCGGTCTCTAGTTTGGCAGTTTTTATTAGTTTTTACATATTTTATTTTTTTCCTTATAGTTTATCAGTGCTTCCTGGCTCCCCTCCTGTTTTAGTGATTTATATGCTTTCTTTTTGTCAATTATTGCTTTTTTACGGTTCTATTTATCCACATTGGTTTCTTCTTATTTCTTAGCCTTTTATTTCTATAAGGTATGCATCGATCACAATTAGATGTTACAATGCTTTTAAAAATCTCCCATTTTGTGGTTGTATTTTTATTTTTGAGGACTTTGTCCCAGTTAATTGGGCCTATGGCCTCTCTTAGTTGGCTAAATTTTGCTTTTTTGAAGTCCGGTATTCTTGTTCCTCCCTGTAGAAACTCTCGTTTGAAGGATAATTGGAAGGTTATTACTTTATGGTCACTATTTCCCAGGTGTCCCACGACCTGCACGTCTGTTGTTCTATCAGGTCTATTGGTTTATACTAAGTCCAGTATGGCCGTCGCTCTAGTTGGGTCCTGAACCATTTGGGAAAGGTAATTGTCTTTGGCTATTGCCAGGAACCTGTTTCCTTTATGGGATTGTGACGAGACCAATCTCGCCACATTTCATTGGAGAAGCCTGGTTGCTCGCCTGCTGCCTTTGGACTATGGCCCCCTGTTAAAAGACATCTTTTTTACCTGCAGAAAAGCTTAACTCGTGCTTTTCTGCCTGGGGTTCGGTAGTTTTGGTTGAATGTGTTATACCCCAGATAGGAATCCCATGGAGCCCATTCGTATGAAACTGACTGTAAAGACTTTGGCTCCATGGCGATTAAACTGTATTCGTGTGGTCTGAGCGCCATTCACTTAATAATGTGCGCTCAGACCTGAGCTATCTGGGGATATGTTAAATGTATAGTTTTTATGTAATGTGTCTTACCTGGTGTATTTTAACAGTAATGCTTGTTTTGTGTCCCCATGTGCATAATGGAGTCTTGTCTCTGACATGTCTGTGTGTATTGTAAAGGGTGGGACATTGTGTATTGAATAGTGATGTCTGTCCTATTGTCCCCACGTGTGTATTGGCGATTTCCCTTTGTCCTGAGAGATAATTGAATGACTCCTCAATTGTCTCCAGGACAGAAGACATTGTGTATTCTTCTGCCTGT